>JAEIGL010000002.1:0-1317500 GCA_018903715.1 Zaprionus davidi | reverse complement strand
GCATTCTGACGCAGCTCGAGCAGGAGTGCTGCCATAAAGGGATACATGCCATGCTCGGCAAGTTCACCGCGTGCAATGCGTGTGCTGATGCCAGAGTCCGATTCAGTTTGTGGCGCCTCCTGCTTCTCCTTGTCCAGCTGTTCACACTGGCGCTGCCACAGCTTGTACACCAATTGCAGGCGCAGAGTTTGCTGCTCCTCCACATACTCCTGCTGATCCTCGTGCAGATCCGGCTGCTGCCTCTCAGTGTCTTCTGTCTGTGATCCACGAGCCAGCAATGTGAGTAGCAGCAAGCAAAGTCGCTGGACGCGTGTTGCCATCTCGAAGTGAGCCTCTTCACTGGAGCTGGAGTAGTTTGTTGTTTTTATAGCCTCCACGCTGGGGCGGCACGTGTCGGACTCCACGTTAATTGAATTTGCCTCTGCGCTCAATGCGAATTCCAAGCTCTGAGGCTGAGGCTGAGGCTGAGGCAGCTGTTTGCCATTCAATTTACCCGGTTTCGTGTAATTGCCGCACGTTTTGGCGATTATGTTGCTTTGGTTAGGCCTTCAGACTTCTAGACAGTACTCTTACCTCCCTCTCCTAATACTCCCTTCCCCCCCTTTCTGCTGCAGTTTGCCTTAATTACTGAGGGCGCCTGACTCAATGGGCCGAGCTTCAATTGCATCAGCTCTCATCTCCTGAAAGACCCCTATATATTATACTTTAAAGCTCAATGCATTGTCTCTTATTCATTGAGTGTGTGTGGTATTTACTATACCATACTATGCCATATAGGGTATACTAAAATACTCTGCATTCATTGAGTTTATTTCGAGTATACCCTATGCTAACACCCTCTACACTCCACAGTATTGGCTGTTTTATTTAATTAATGATATTGGCCAACTTATCAATGGGCCTCGAGTGTGCCTGCTCATCGTCTATGATTTCGAGGAACACTCTGGGTAAATACGCTTAAAATGATATCAGTCATCGTCAAGTTATCGGAAACGGCGTGAACGAACAAGCTGTTCAATAGATTTTACACATTGATTAGCACGCTTGATTGGGGGATTTCATTTACAGTGGGAAGTGTAGATATAAAAGGTAGTAAATATAGTATATTCTATTTGAGTTTTATTGTGTTCTAGTTTCTGGTATTTACACTATTTATACTAGTATTCTTTACTATTTCTTCAAGTGTTTTTTCCGCTCTTTAAGTAGTTCAATGTTAGAAAGGCACCTTTTATGTTTAATTTATGTGAATGAATATGAAATATGCCTATACAGATGTTTTTTCTATTTATTTATATATATTTTATGTATTTCATTTCTTATTAGATAGAGCTAACTTTATATCATACAACATTCGAAATTTAAGAACTATAATATTTAATTAAGTTTTTGCAGTTCTTGAAAGTCTTATCCATTTATGTATTGATAACACTTTACAATAATAGAGAAACTATATTAAGCCTTTATATGTAGCATATGCAACTTCTAAACTGACTGTAGATATGTAGATTCCTTATCAGATGTGCAACAAATATTGTCAGCCGCCCACATGCCACGCCCCCTATACTTGTATACAGGCTCGTAAGCGCCCACTTTCACTTTACGCTGCCAACTTTTATTCATTCTCCTTCTTCCTCTTCGCCCTTTGTGTTTTCTTTCTTTCTTTTATTGTGTCGCCGCGTAAATTTAATGAATTTTAATGAAAACTTATGTGCGTGGCGCATGTGGCCCGCACCGGCACAGCTGCTGCCACGCCCCCGCCCCTGCCTCCTGCTGCTGTCATTTGTATGCTAAAACATTTGCAATTGTCGCTTAATGTCGATTTAAACTTTTGATGTGCGTGCCGCCATTTTGTTGCCCATTTGCCTAGTGAAGTTTTTATGCTTGTTTGTCAACTTCTGCGTCTTTTTGTCCGTATGAACGTCTATAAGTCGATGAATATAAGAGCTAGGGCTATCAAACTTGCTGACAATATTTCTAAGTAGTGCACGCAGCTATTAATGAATTTAGAATTGAGCCACGCCCACTGCTGTTGCCGTTTATCAATAAAAATTAAATTGGGGGTGTAATTTTGATGCTCATACATTTATTATTAATGTGCATTATAATTATCACTCTGCAAATGATAACTGAAACTTTGGTTGCGAATGGTTAATTAGCAGAAAAGTTATTTAAGATATAACTTTAGTGGATGTGCAGTTTTCTAAGACGCCTGTAAATATGCAATGCATTAACACTTTCTTACAAATTTAGGTAAGGCCTTTGTTAGAAACTAGCTAGACATACAGAAGGAACTTCTCATTCTGACAGTCGATGAAGAAAAAGTCAAGCACATTTCGTTAGAAGCTTTTTATTTTATATTTGCATAGGTGGAGAAGTTCCAGATGTAATTAGATGATCTAATTAGAGATGCCAGTGTTGGACTTGATCCAGTCCAAGTAGCTGGTGGTACGGGTGAAGGCAGCTGGGTAACCCTTCTCGCAACCGGCAGCAGCACCGAAGGAGGTAAGACCGATCTGCACACTGTTGCTCTTAAGGACCAATGGGCCGCCAGAGTCACCGTTGCAGGTGGACTTGCCGTTGGTGGTGGCAACGCAGATGTTGGTGGAGGTCACAATGGATGAACCGTAGGTGTTGGCGCACACTGAGTTGGTGATCACAGAGAGGTCGACGTACTGCAGGTTGCTGGCAACGCTGCTGGAAGAGTCCGAGGTGCGGCCCCAGCCGGAAGCGACGGCGGTCTCACCGGCGTAGGTGGAGTAGGAGCTGGCAATGGAGGGCAGGGCGACAGCGGCGATTTTGCTCGAGTAGGAGACAGCGGGGATCTTGATCAGGGAGATGTCGTTCTTCAGGGTGTTGCTGTTCCAGCCGGAGTGGATGATGATTTCGGAGCTGGCGACGGTGGAGGTAACCTCAGCGGAGGTACGCACGGTGGCGCCCAAGTAGACGGTCACGGACTGAACGCTGAAGAGGGGAAGAGATTCATGAGCACACTAGAGACTTAACCTCACTCGTTGGTGTTCAACTTACCCATCGGTACAGTGAGCAGCGGTCAGAACCCACTGGTTGCCAATCAGAGAACCACCGCACCAGGCGGAGGAGAGAGCGCTGAGCTTGAGGGATAGTCCCACCTGGTAGGGGAACTGGCCAACGGAGGCGACGCTTCCACCGGTGATGCGACCCTCAATGCTGTCCTGCACGGGCATGACGCGGGTGCGGTGGATCAGCTCAGCTTCGGGGAAAGCCGAAGCGGCCACGGCGAGGGCAAGAATGATCAGGAACTTCAGCCAGGCAGGTGCATTCGGCTGCATTTCAGCCAGCCGCTAAGATAAGATAGTCAGCCTTCTAGGGCTCACGTCATGGCACGGGCACGGTCTCGGTCATGGCATGCTCCCTTATCTCACTGCCAACTGATTTCGCAGCGCGATATGCGATTTATTTTGCGCCCAACTTTGAAATTGATTTCTTTTCGAACTCTCTAAAATTATGTTCACCCACTAAATTAATCGCTCACTTATCGCAATCCCATCGGGTATTATGCGACGTAAAAAGTGGGAGAAACAACAAGTGAGAAAGCTGGGAAGGCGGTTAAGTACCCGCTTAAGTATGTAACTTCTTCTTCTTGAGGGTGTTTTACGGTACTGACAGGTGCCACCTTCAAAATGTGTACGATCACTAAAATTATTTCTTAAATAAAATTTAAGATGATCTAATTAGCGATGCCAGTGTTGGACTTGATCCAGTCCAAGTAGCTGGTGGTACGGGTGAAGACAGCTGGGTAACCCTTCTCGCAACCGGCAGCAGCACCGAAGGAGGTAACACCGATCTGCACACTGTTGCTCTTAAGGACCAATGGGCCGCCAGAGTCACCGTTGCAGGTGGACTTGCCGTTGGTGGTGGCAACGCAGATGTTGGTGGAGGTCACATGGGATGAATCGTAGGTCTTGCCGCACACTGAGTTGGTGATCACAGGAAGGTAGACGTACTGCAGGTTGCTGGCAAAGCTGCTGGAAGAGTCCGAGGTGCGGCCCCAGCCGGAAGCGACGGCGGTCTTACCGGCGTAGGTGGAGTAGGAGCTGGCAATTGGGGGCAGTTTGACAGCGGCGATTTTGCTCGAGTAGGTGACAGCGGGGATCTTGATCAGGGAGATGTCGTTCTTCATGGTGTTGCTGTTAAAGCCGGAGTGGATGATGATGTCGGAGCTGGAGACGGTCTCGGTAACCTCAGCTGAAGTACGCACGGTGGCGCCCAAGTAGACGGTCACGGACTGAATGCTGAAGAGGGGAAGAGATTCATGAGCTCACTAGAGACTTAACCTCACTCGTTCGTGTTCAACTTACTCATGGGTACAGTGAGCAGCGGTCAGAACCCACTGGCTGCCGATCAGAGAACCACCGCACCAGGCGGAGGAGAGTTCGCTGAGCTTGAGGGATAGTCCCACCTGGTAGGGGAATTGGCCAACGGAGGCGGTGCTTCCACCGGTGACCTTCAACCGCGTCCACCGGCGACCCTTAATGCTGTCCTGCACCGGCATGACGCGGGTGCGGTGGATCAGCTCAGCTTCGGGGAAAGCCGAAGCGGCCACGGCGAGGGCAAGAATGATCAGGAACTTCATGGTTGATTAGTCGACGAAATCGAACTGTGTCTTCTGCCCCAACTTGGTGGGCCTTTTATACCCCAGCCAGCTAGAGAGCATTCTGCCAGCTGAGATTAGGCTGCATTTCAGCCAGCCAGGCAGGTGCATTCGGCTGCATTTCAGCCAGCCGCTAAGATAAGATAGTCAGCCTTCTAGGGCTCACGTCATGGCACGGGCACGGTCTCGGTCATGGCATGCTCCCTTATCTCACTGCCAACTGATTTCGCAGCGCGATATGCGATTTATTTTGCGCCCAACTTTGAAATTGAAATTGATAAATGGACAAGGTCAATAAGTTCAGAAGAAGTCTTGGAATTCATAAGAAACAATAGACTGAAAATAGCTAGGACTGAATAAGCTCAAGAGGAGTACACATTTGATGGGTTACAGTACAGATCCCCTTATCAAATAATAATAATGTGCAGTTGTCTAAAGTGTTTTCTACTTATACATATACATATCTCTAAAGTTATTTCCCTTTCATCCATAAAGTATAAATACTTCTTTAAAGTTTTCCCATCTATTTTTTTATGCATTCACATATCTTTAAAGTGTTTCCTTTTCATTTCTATTTGTCAATATATCTTTAAACTTATTCTCTGGAAAACCTTTTTGGTCTTGGTTTTTTTTCTCTACTTTGATTGAAGTAAGTTTTGCCTTCTTTCCTTCATCTTGTTCGCTTCCGAATTCGATTGGATTTCATTTGTTTGCATCGCATAATTCGCTCTGCTTGTTGCCATTGTTGTTTGCTATAGTTGTTGTTGCTCCTCCTGTTGTTATTCTTGTTGTTGTTGTGTTGCCTACTGTGCTTAGCTTCAGCTTCAGCTTCAGCTTGAGTCGAGGCCCGCGCCTCTGTTTTTATGTTTATGCGGAAATCTGCAGAAATTGTGTCAATATCAATAAAATTAGATTAGTATCGACGGCAGCCCAAACAAGCCCAGCGAGTTTGGCAGGCAACAAATAACCCCCCAACCTCCTTCTCCCTGCCTTTCCACACACCCTCACACACTTATGTGCGTGTGTGTGGGGGCGGGGCATCCGTTGTTGTTGTGCGGCGCTTCCGGCTTTGCGGGTCTAACCCACACGGCATGTCTGGGAAATTGTCTGTGTGTGACAAATGCTTAAATGCCCTGAAATTGTTGTAATTTCCCGAAGGAAGAACACGAAGAGAGACAAGAAGAAGAGTGAAAGAGGAAGATGAAAAAAAAATATGTAGAATGAAAAAGTTTCACTCAGTTAAAAACATGCGCCACACTTAATCTCAGTTAATTTTCTTAATGGAAAAGTTTTCACGGCTTGCCCCCGAAAAATGTTGCCACATCACATTTTTCTCTCTTTTGCTTTCTCCTCCTCTTTCTGTTCGTTCATTTCAGGCATTTGTCGCGTACGTAGGCTCAGCATAAAAGGGATTCCAAAACATGAAAATTGCCAGCTCAGGGAAATTGCTTTTTCCAAGAGGGTGGGAAGGGGGAATATTGGGGGACAGATAATTTTCATAATGCGAAAATTAGAAAAGTTTGGCATGCAAAGTTTTGCAGCTATTGGTTTTAAATTTTTATTGCCAGCGGTTGAGTTTTCCTTCAAGCATTTTCCTGCTTTCGCCGGTTTTAAAGCGCTTTTCCTATTGATTTCCCATTCACAACATTTACGTGCCCATTATCGCATCGCTTACAAAGCCGAGTACGATAGCCTCGTCTACAGGAACAGCTACAGCAACAGCTACAGGAACAGCTATTGTTTTTCCGCTTTTCCATTTCCCCCGCTCCCCTTAGCGCTTTTCCTGTTGCTGCTCCCTTTCCTGCTGCTTGCTCCTTCTCCTTCGACAATGACGTAATCTTTTATATAAACACAGGCGCGCTCCAAACACTTTTTACCCACTGCTGTCCAGGCACTTGCCCTGTGCTCTACCTTCTGCTGTCCCTCTTCTTCTCTGCTGCTTCAGTTACTCTTCTCTGCCGGCACTGCAAACGAATCACGTGACGAATGATTGAGTGCACTTCTGTGTGCGCTTTTTCACTTAAAAATGTGCGATTTCAATCACTAAAAGCAAAAGGTACACATCGCCAAATCGAATCAGCCATGGCTGAGTGATGTCCCCGTCGGCAACACGAGGGGGGAAGGGGAGTGGAGTGGAAAGGGGGGGAGTAAAGAGACAGGAACTAGGCAAACGTGGCTGAACCGCAAGGTGGGCTTGCAAAACATGCAAAAAGGAAGTCGGCAATAAATGTTAAAACAAGTTATGTGCAAAATGTCCGGAACACGTGACAGAGCAGACCAGAATGTGCTCTAAAAAATATAGCGAAAAATCGTGATGAGGTGAAGAGGGTGTTTAGAGGAAAATCGGGGGGAAAACAGGAAGCAAAATGCGGAAAAAATGAAAATTTTCTACATAAGTATTTACTGCATATGAGAACGCATTGCGTGTTGAGGTGTTGAGAGCAGGGAGGGGGTAGAGTTGGAAGGTAGAGAGGTGTGGTGGAGTGTAGAGTAGAGTAGGTTAGTTAAGGGGTGTATGGGGCAGCCTAGTGAGTGTGTAGATCAATGTACAGCGGTGTAGGGTAGTGTGTAGCCTTGTAGAGCTGGGTACTGTCATGTAGTGTAGGGTAGCACACAGAATATTAGCGGTGTACGCTAGTGTAAGGTAGTTTAGGTCACTGAAAGGTAGTGTAGGGTAGTGAAGGATAGTGTAGCGTACTGAAGGGTTATGTACGGTAGTGTAGGGTAGTGTAGGGTAGTGTAGGGTACTGTAGGGTAGTGTAGGGTATATAAGGGTAGCGGAGGATAGAGGTGGTGGTGTAGGGTAGTCTATGAGTGTCTATGGTAATCTAGAATATACTGTAGGGTAATGTAGGGCAGTGTAGGGTAGTGTATGGCAGTATAGGGTAGTGTATGGTAGTGTAGGGTAGTAAAGAGTAGTGTTGGGTAGTGTAAGGTAGAGCAGGTTAGTGAAGGGTAGCATGGGGTAGCATATGGTAGTGTGGGATAGTGGAGGTAGAGTAGTAAGGTAGTATAGGGTAGTGTATAGCGTAGTCAAGGATGGCTTAGGGTAATCTGTGGTAGTGTAGGCTAGTCTACGTTAGTGTATGGCTTGCCTACACTAGGCTGGGGCAGTGTATGGTTGTTTAAAATAGTGTAGGGGAACGTAGTAAAGGTTTAATGATATAAACGATGTACACGCTTGCCTCGAGGTGTATTGGACATCCTCAAACAGATGTTGAGTCGTGTTGCTTAGTGTAAAGACGTGTAAGGTGTTCTAGGTGTGTGCTGGGCATCCTAGAGGAGTGTATTCGTGGGGCGTGAGGCTGACGCTAAGCATTCCGTGCATCAAAACGACGCGGCGCCACTTAACAAATCCCAAGTTGTCGTTGCGTGCCACGTGACTGGAATACTCGAGACGCTTGGGCGAGAGAAAAACAATAGCTTTGCTTTGGCCAGTTGGAATTCGGTGTGGGTAAGCTCAGTAGGGACCTTCCCACAGTCCCTGCGCCACGTCTGTTCCTCCGTTTGTCCGGCTGTTGCTTTATGGCCAGTGGAGTCGAGCAGTCTCCCTCGCCTCTCGCCTCTCGTAGTCGTTGCCGGGAAAACGCTTTCACGCACGCTCGCCTTAAAGCGACACCTACAGTCCGTTACCCCCCTACTTGCCCCGATGCTGGCAACCTGCCGCGCTTAATTTCCGCTTGTAATGGACGCACGATAAATCTTGGCCAGCGTTTCCGTTCTGCCCGCAAAACCGTTGAGGATTCTTTAGCTGGCACGCAATGGAAATACATCTTTTGTTTGAACTTCTTCGCGTTGCTTACACCTGAGCGATGGATGTACTGCGGTTCTTAGAGAAGGATGTTGGGAAAGGGAATGGAGAGAGGGGTAAGAAATATAGCAAGGTATTTCAATTTGGCGCAGCTTGAAGTTGAAGTTGCTTTTGTTGCTCAAGATGAAGTTGAGGCATATTAAACAGTGCAAGCTGGGAAAGGCAAGAGAAAGGAAGAAGGAGGGAAAAGGTCTGTTTCGAAATTAGCAGCATAATTAGGGAGTTTAGTCTTAGACTTTTAAGTAAAGGTGTTTAGAGGCGTGAGTTTTAGTTAAAGTTAAGGATGAAAAGGTAGACTAAAATAGATAGAAAATAAGGCACAGGGAGCTGAGGTAGAGCAAAGACAGATTGAGTAGAAAATAATAAGAAAAGCATAAGAAGAGACTAAGGAGAAGATTAAAAGACAGTTCAAAAGACAGAAGAATTAAGAGAAAGATAGAGAGAGAGTGATTCTGAATAAATAAGAAATATATTGTACCCGGTTCTATTTCAGGAGTAGAAGAAGGAGGAATCGACAGAGAGAAAGGGAGTGAAGTTGGCAGGCCTAGGCTCAATATAATGAATAGGAAAAGAGACATAATAAAATAGAATAATAAGTCAGTTGAGCAGAAGAATATGGATGGAGATAAAAAAAGAAAAGTGGTGTAAAGAAGGGGGAGAGAGCGATAAGCGTACAGCTCTTGGAGAGGTACGTAGAAGAAAAGAAAATGTGGGTTAAGAAAAGTAGCGGATGAAAGGAAGCTGGAAAGACAGAAGGGCAGTTGGCGAGAGAGATAAAGCTCCTTGAAGGATAGAGATATAGACCTACAGACAGAGAGGAAGACAGACAAAAATATATAGAGAGAGAAAAAGAAAGACCTTTGAACGAATAGTAACACAGAGAGAGAGAGCAAGGCCAACAGAAAGACCATCATCAGCCTCGCCTACCTTAATACATCAATCAGCTGTCTTTACATACTCTCTTCCCCTATGTCTTTCTTTCTCCCTCTCCCGTTCTATTCCTTACCCTTTTCTTCCCTTCTATATCATCCTCCCTCTCCCTTATTGATCCCCTTCCCATTACTCAGTTCTTGCTGCCCATCTCTCTCTCTCTCTCTATTCCACATGTGCTTCACCATTTGCCATTTGCCTCTATCAGGCTCCGCTTGCGGCAATTTATTTAAAATGGCAAATCCCTTTAACTTGCAACCGCAGCGTGCCAATTGGCGGTGCCATTTTTATTGCCGCCTCTCGTTAGACACAGAGTGGGAGAGAGAGGAAGAGGGAGAGACAGAGAGAGAGAGAGAGAGAGAGGTACAACTATTGCCAAATCCTCGACTGATGTCCTGTTGTCCCCTATTGGCCCCTGCCCCCTGTGCGCTGTGCGTGTCGTTTAAGCCGGCGATAAGGTGTGCACATTTGTGCGCAGTGCTAGCATAGCTACCCCCCTCCCCCCTTCCGTTCTCTTGTCTACCCCTTTGACTCTGCTGGCGGTACGTGCCTTTCTTGGGGGCTGCGATAAATTGCTATTGGTTTGCCATGGGGCCAAAGGTAAAGCTGCTAATTTATTAGCACGAGCAGCAAACAAAACGCCAGAAAAACATAAATAAGCGTAGAGGGGAGGGGGATGTGGAGAGGGGGCAGGGGGCGTGTCAGGCATCTGCAGTTAGAAACGGACGCGAGTACGCGGCAAGTTGCTTTCCACTTGGTATTGAGCAAATCTGGCAACTCTTTATCGCTGTCACTTTCTTGCGCTGCTGCTTTAGCTGCCCCAATCTCCTCTCCCCTCTACCCCTTGCTATCTTCCTTTCGTTCTCTCTTTTTCTCTGCGTTGCCTTCTCGGGCAATTTGGCTTTAATGTGCGAGAGCTGCGTATAAATTTCAATGGTCAAAATGCTCGCTAAGCTTCACCTTTGTGTGGCATATTCATTGCATGACTGTGACTGTATGTGTGTGTGAATGTGTTGTGCGTGTGTGTGCGAGTGTGTGTGTGTGTGTGCCTGGTGTGGCAACAATGGGACAACGAGCAAGGCATATTCAATAATGTGTTCGCTTTCAACTTTTACGCTTTGAATATGCAAAATGTGGCAGCAACGTGTGTGTGAATGAGAGAGCAGGCGAGAGGTGTGTATGCGTGTGAGTGAGAGGGCGTAATGTTTGCAGAGATGGCAACACATATTTTACAATGTTGCCAAAGCCGTGTGGACTAAAGTTCTTCGCTGTGAACAATAGAAAAACGAATTAAACAAAAAGTCAGCGAGCAGGACGTATATGTGTGTGTGTGTGCAGCCAGTGTGTGTGTGTGTGTTGGAGCAACAACAATAACTAGAAACGGGCAGCAGCAACAGCAACAACAACAACGAGTAGAGTAACAATGGGCCACGCCATGAGCAGCTGCAACAATGGCGAGTGCCAGAAATAAAAGCCTTTGTGAGTGTGTGTGTGTGTGTGTATGTGTGTGTATACTCTATATGACTATGCTATAGTATAGTTCTATGTGTGTGTGTATGGCTGCTAAGGAGGCAACTACTGTTGCTTTAACTGGCTTTGTTTGCCTCCTCCTCTTAGCTCTCTTTGTTGTTGTTGCATTAGCAACTGTAGTGCATTAATGCCGCATGTGGCACATGAGTGTATGTGTGTGTATGGATTGTGTGTTTGTGTCTGTTTGGTTCGCATATGAAAGTAGTTCAGTGTTTTTTGCACTCATTCCTAAGCTTCACTTTGTGCTTCAGTTTTGACCTCATCTCAATGCGATGATTACCGCAAAGAGAACAACAGTAGAGCCTCGTTAAAGGGAACTATGCAAATGGAGTTTATGTAGTCAATTTTGTGTATGTATAGCAAATTAATATAGGGTATACACTGAATAAATAGATATAGATATAGTTTATATAGACTGCATTCTTTACTATAATATTAACTTCTCTCCCTTCACTTCTTTTGCCTTCTCTCTGTTTAATCTGAACAGTAGAAACTTGTTAAAGAGAACTATGAAAGTGATGATTTTATTTCAGATAGTATCATATTGATTAGTAGTATTAGTTTAGTATAAATATAATTTATACAGACTGCTTTCTCTGCTACAATATCAACTTCTTTCCCCCTACTTCTTTTGCTGTCGATCTTCAATTTAAACAGTAGAAACTCGCCTAGGTGAATTAACCAAATGATGATTATATTTCTGATTTGATTATAAGAGGTAGTATTAATATTATAGCAAATATATTACATATATTGTGTTAGTGTTAGTGTTAGTTAATTATAGATTATATAGACTGCATACTCTTTAACAACATCAACTTCTATCATTTCCTCCCCATTCATCTTCCATCTCAATCGATGCCCGCGTTATCACGTATCCAATCACGATGATAACTGACGCTATTAAAGCCCGCAACTTGTCCGACTCCAAAGGAACTAATGCCCACAAGTTTGGGATCATCTTTGGTAACCAAAGGGCCGCCAGAATCACCGGGGCCAATAGATTTGCCATCTGCAGTGCTGATACACAAAATGTTGCTCGATTCGCGACCAATGGCTTCGTTGCATTGATCCTGTGGCAGTATTTGTACTTCCACATACTGCAGCAAGTCAGGCAGGGGAGATCCATTATATGTCGCTCCCCATCCGCTGGCAATGACCCTTGCATCGGCATAGCCATTGCCACGATCCGCCAGTGCCACCTTCTGCACATTATCCGAGAAATCCACGTGGGGTGTGCGAATCAATGAGATATCATTCTCCAGATTTTGATCATTATAGTCGGGATGCCTGATTATCTGGTCAGCCTGTACCTCATGTGAGAACTGACTTTCTTCCCGCTTAATGGAGCCGTAGTAGATATTCACAGATGCCACATTCGCTGTGCAATGCGCCGCCGTGAGAATCCACTCGTTGCCAATGATGGAACCACCGCAAAATGAACCACCTCCTCCATTTACGCTGATATGCAATGAAACCTGATAGGGAAATTGACCCTCGGCTGCTGTTTCTCCATTCATAATGCGACCCTGCAACAGAGTCTGGTAGGGTGTGGCTCCAGCAGAGCCCAACACTAGGAAGAGCATGAAGTACTTCATGATTACACAAAACTGTCTCCAACTCAATTGAAGACGTGCCTTATATAGTTGGCCAGCTACCTTAACTTCCAATTAGTTGAGCTGCGATAAGAATCGAAGAAGTTATGCGCAGAATAGATGAGCTTTTTAAAAACTAATTAAAACTTATCCGCGGCTGCTTAAACTCTTTGATTTATAGGAGAAAAAGAAAGAAATGAGACCAGATAAAAAGACATTTGAAATTCCCGAGTTAAATAGTTTTTTATTCTCTTTAACCTTTGTATATGTTAAGGAAGGGTATATTAACTTATTACAAATGTAACAGGCAGAAGGTAGAGCCTACCAATTGTATATGTATATGCCTGCAACAGTAGAATTAATTTAGTCAAGTTCTTCTACTTGCCTGTCTGTGTGAGCGCATGGATCTCAGTTATTATAGAAGCTAGAGACTTTAAATTTAGAATGAATGTAGCGGAGTACTTTGCGCAGTTAAAGTTTATTTAAAATATTTGTTAATCGAAAATTTGTTTTGAGAAGTATTTAAGTTTTAACTTTCTACTTCGGTATACGAATAGATTAATGTTGTATACATCCATCTTCCAAACTACATTTCAATCGAACCATAAACACTGAAGTTATTAAAGTAAACATTTTCCAGTTTTTGCTGTTGGGAATTATAAGGTATCTTAGTATAAGGTATCTTATTATGATTACAGCTTGCATTGCTTATTTTTTATAAATGCCCAACTTAAATATTTCTTTAGCTTGTTTTCTTGTAAAAAATATGAGATGAAATTCCGCAGCTAATGCATTGTAGGGACACAGGAAAAGGGGGTACTCAACTGTGCGACAGACGTTGCCAATGTATTGTTGCATTTCTTTTGTTGTGTGCTCTACCTCTTTCCCTCTCCTTCTCTGCTGGTCTGCCATTCCCCACTTAAGCTGATCGAAGTGTTTGCGCAAGTTTCAAGTGCAAAAGTTAATGGAAAATGCGGCAGCAAATGTTGAAAACGTTGAATTTCGGTCTATAGAGCAGCGATGCAATTTGGGTTAGGCAAACAACAGTGAACAGAGCGTCGGGTCACAGTTCGCACTCTGGCAAACATTGCGGCATAATCAGCATGCACTTGCCGAGGCAGGCGTTGGTCCGCACATCATTCACATCTCTCTCTCCGCTCTCTCTCTTCCGTGTCGCTATTTGGCGCATTCGATTCGCCGAGGGGCAATTGGCAAACACTGCCAAATTGGCCAAAAATGCCACAAAAACATATTTGGCTGGCAGCTGCAGGAGGAGTTGGCATCGACCACAAACTGCTGGGGCTGCCTCTGCTGCTGCTGCTGCTGCTGGGTCAATGTTGATATTGATGTTGATGTTGATTTTGGACATGAGACTCAGACTCAGATGCAGACGACGACTGGGACTGGGAGTGCAGTGTGAGAGTTGTGGCCCCATAAAATCAGGCAGTCAATGAGCCAAAATGGCCAAATTGCTGAGCTCTTATTGTTATTGCCGCAGTTGCAGTGCGGCACAAATTAATGAGGTGTTCGCCATGGCAGAGAGAGTGGGAAGAGGAAAGAGGAAAGAGGGCTTAGGCAATTGTAGATTGTTAGCCAGTTTTGTGTAACTGCCACTTAAAGCAGGCCTCCACTTCGTTAGCCTTCTTCTCTTTAAGCCACACGTCAAGCTAAGCAATTTTCTGGCTGTCTTTTGCCGCCATTTCCCCAGACGATATTTGCATGAAAACTGTTACTGCCACTTAAGCATATCCTTGCCAAAAAACTTCCTTTACATGCAGCAAGAACACACACAGAGGGGAGGCAGAGAGAGACAGAGAGGGGAAGCCTCCTTGGCTGTTGCTTTTTATTGTTTTCATTTTTTCAGTTTTCCTTTTGCTTTTTATTATTTTTTTGCCAGCTACTTTGTTGCTGCTCGCATTGTTGTAGTTTTAATGACAGTCGACGAGGGGAAGAAGCAGCGAAGCAGGGCGAGAGGGGGCACAGAGGAAAGCCAGGAGGACAAAGGGAAGTGAAGACAGCGGAAGCGCACTCAAAATTGTCGCCTTAATGTCAGCGAAGGCGTCGCGTCGCCTCAAAGTATGCAAGTTTTTTGTTTTTTGGGCTGTGTCGCCGGCACAAGAAGTTTGGAAAGTTTTTTAGCGACATCGGACGCGACAGGTCGGCGGTTTTTTGGCTGAAATTAAAGACAAAATGTTGTGACAGTTTTACGAGAGAGGAGAAGACAGAATTACAATCGAGAGAAGCAAGGACACAAAGGGACAAATACAAATCTTAATTGGCAAGTGAAGCTAAGGTAGCAGAGAGATCAACAACACTTACAGCAGTTGCTGCTTGAGGCTATTACTTCCATTTAAATGGAAAGTTATAAAAGTTGTCTGTCTCCCCTCCACCTCTCCCCCCCTCCTCTGTCTGCCTTGCAGTCATAAAACACTCAGCGCGTATACGCCATGTGTTACGACGCGAAAAAACTTTCAAAAGACTCTGACAGACACGCGTCGAAATCCAAAACCAAAACGAAAACTCTCTTTCCCCAAAAAGAAAACATTTTTAATTAGCCTAATGAAAAAGTTCAAATGTAAAAAAATTTGTGCAATTTTCAGAAATGTTTCATAACAAAGGAGAGCGAAGAAGGAGGTAGAGAAGGAGAGGGAGAAGGAGAGGGAGAAGGAGCAATGACAACATCGTCGTCGTCGTCTGCTGACAAATGAGGGAAGCGCAGCGCAAATATGCGAAGCAATAATTTCTGCCATTGTTCAACTGCAACAGCAGCGAAAGTTGGAAAAGGAAATATGAGAGAAGGGAAGAAAGAAGGAGACAGAGAGAAGGAGAATGGGGCATAAACAAAGCAAAGCGAAAAAGCAAAGAATGCTGGCAAATAATGCGAATATGAAAGACGTTCGCTTGCATTGTCGCTGCAATTGAGCGGCAGCTACACTGCTATCCCCTTTCTCTCCATCCCACACTGTCCTTCTCTTCTCTCTTTCCCATCTCTCTTTCTCCCTGCTGCCAATCGCTTTTGATTTGTCTGGCTCTTTGGTTTCTTTTACGTCTCTGATCGGCCATGAAAGCAAATAGAGGCTCATTACGCAAATGGCGGCCAGGCCAGGCTGATTTTCAATTAAAAACTTTCGCAGCGACATAAAGACACGCACACATTCATATCAACATGCATACATAAAGACCTTTTATATATAGAAACCACTTAAGAATTACGACAGCAGCCACCCCCCTTGAAGTCATTCCTCTTCCCCCAAAACAGAAACTTGAATTCGTAATTGATTTTCGACATTTGTGCCCGCGCCTTGTTTGTTGTTTGTTGTTGTTGTTGTTTCTTGGCCACTTTGGCTTATTAAATATTTAATGGCAAATTGTCAGAAACATGCCAAAGTGATAGCTACCCACCTCCGCCCCTCCCCTGCTCCATCTTCCTGGCATAATTGACAAATAAAGCGAATGACAGCGCAAAGTTTTGGCAAGTCGCTTTGCGTTTAGTCTGCTGATTTTCACTGTCCATTTTCAAATTATTTAAATGCGACTCTCTACTTTCCTCTCTTTCCTTTTCTTCCTCTCTGTATCTTCCTCTTCTTCCTTCTTTTTCTATTTTATTTACGCACGCATTCGTGTGAAACGAGCCCGATAATTGCAACAAATGCCAACTTTTTCACAGAACATGAAAGCAAAGTAAAAAAGCAGAAAAGTAGATAACACTTTGACACCAAAAGGAACAAAGCAAACAAAGCGAAAGTAGAAGAGGGGAGAGTAAAGCAAACCAAAGTCGCCGCTGGCCAAAACTTTTTCCATGTTGCCATCGCAAAAGATTTGCCGCAACTTTTGTCGAGTACGACGAGAAGAGAGTCTGCAATTAAAAAAGGGAAAAGGGATTACGTGGACCGCCTCGGACTTTGATTTGGCCGGGACTGTTGCTTCCTCTTCTGTCGCTGCTTCTTCTTTTGCTTGCCTGCCTTTGCTTTTCGATTAAAAGTTGGACAAATTAAAATTGTATAATGACGGTGATTAGGCCAACAACAGACTGCAAATTGCCCAGCGCCATCGTCAATTGCAGGACGGAAATTCTCTAAAGAAATCTTTATATCACAAAGCAGGCAGCTGGGGAGCCTTAAATTGGGGAATTATATCAATATAGGCAGCATTAAGTTCTATAGGTTTGTCAAAGTTAGGAGCTTATAATCATGTGAAGTCTAGAAAAGCTACAAAGAATGTGATGTGCAACTTAAAATAAGGCATTGATACGTTGTTTGTAATTCAGAAGTTCTTCTTAATTTAATTTTGATGCGACTTTTGATTTGCGCAATCCATTCGTGCCAACAAAGCTATTTTTTGAAGTTAACATGATTATTTTGTATTTTTGATTTTCAAATAACCAAAACTATTGATACAAAATTGAAATGGGTTCATTACTCTACACCAAATGACAAATCGCATGAAAATTGGTTGATTTTTGACCGAGTTTTGATGGTTTGTGATGAAGCCAAAGGTAGTCAACTTTAGGAGGTACCTCTTAAATAAGTTACTATACCATTAAGCACTTTCAATATACTGCAACATTTTTGATGCAGAGTTAAACTAGATACTTTTCCATAAGCAGACTGACATCTATCATCAAAATCAGTTGATTTTTGATTGAGTTATATTGTTGGCAAGTCTAAGAAGGTCCTCAGACCTAGAAGGTACCTTAATATTTAGTAAATCTGCGATATCTTTGGCAATTTATGTCCGAAAAGCGTTTGGTTTGAATTTTTATGCTAGTTGTGATAAGCCCAATCAATTTTAGTCAAAAATAGATATATAAAATTTTTTGAAAAATTTTGAAAATTTCGTAAGGGGGTAGCATGAAAAAATTTTGAAAAAAATTAAAATTTTAAATTATTCATATTTTGATGCCAAATCAATCTAGTGCTCAAATCACGACTATAAAGACATTCCCGAGCCAAATCGGATGAATATTCACAAAGTTATGCTAACTGAAAGTGAAGAAATTCCCTGAAAAGTGAAAAACTTCACTTTAAAGTCAATTTCACAGGAAACTGGGCAATCGCACTGAAGCGTTGTTCTGGCTTGGCCTGAATATATGTCTGCATATAAATATAAACTGGAACTGAAACAGAAATTGTGTCGCAGAGTCTGCGAAAGGCCAAACACATAATTAACGTGCGAACATTTATTTCACTCTACAGCTGCGAGTGCAAAATTTGCATAATGAGAAATTGATTATTATGATTTCAATTGTGGCATACAAAAAGAAAAGAATGAATGAAAAACATTTCACGTATATAAATTAAATAACTTTATTTACTCAATTACGTACGGAATTATTTACAGACTGTGTGTGTGAAGTATTTTGACGGGGTTTGCGCATTTGTTTACCTCGTTGGTTTAAAATTTATTTGTTTGTTTGTGTTTTGTTTGTGTTTGTTCGCTTAGTACATTTATTTACGCTTAACAATCGAAGCAGCAACAACATTTAACATATATCGAATACATTTATTACTTATATATAGTATATATAGATTCTCAAATTTATCATTTGATTTACGCGTATTTGTGTAATGTGGAAAATGGAAACACAAATTGAAAGCTGACGCTGACTTTCCATTTTCCCCTCCTCTCTCTTTTTATCTCCCTATCTCTCTTACACTCTCTACATCTCTCTCGCTCTCTCTTTACATACCTTTCTCATTCTAATTAATACGGGCTTTATTTATGGCCAAAAAACGAAACTAAACTAGAATTATTTTCACCATTTATCAGCTAGGCGTTTCATTTGCAGTTTGTGTGTGTGTCTGTGCGTGTGTGTGTGTATGCGTGTGCGTGTGTTCTTTTTATAGAGTATCACATTTCTGGTATAGATAATGCCAAGCAAAACTATTTTGCCCCTTGCTAAACTTAACTAAATGCATAAATTTTGTGCTAGAATTTCTGTAGGGTATCCATTAGTCGAGCAATGCTCAGTGGTTGCTACTGTGCCTGCGTCTCTGTCTCCAGATTCTTGGCACGCAAATACTTCAACAGCATCTGCAGTGAATCGTAGGTATCGAAATCATCCAAGTTGCGCCTGGAGGAGGACATGTTGGTGGGGCGTGGCATGGCCAGCGGCACGGGCAGCAGCTCAGGCATGACAGAATGGTGGGTTATCAGCGCCTTCAGGCTGGAGAACTCCTTGCGAAAGCCCTAAGAGATAGGAGGCAGTACTGCATGAGGTACAGTTAAGTAAAGGCAGAGGTTCCTCCTTAGCTTACCTTGATCTTGTAGCCACGTGGAGAGCGCAAGATAATGTAGTTGGCTATAGTGGGTCCTGGTGGCGAGGGCACACGCAGTGTCAGTGCATAGCAGCCCGGCTTGGAGCTGCTCTTGCGCACCAGAAAGGCACCCGGGCTCTTGTTCTGCAGCACCTCGACGGCAATGTCGCGTGAGATGCCCGCCTGGTACCAGCAGGCATCCTTCAGCTCCGCATCCGCTGCCTCCTCTTCCTCCTCTGTGGGACTGTGCGTGTTGGCCAAGCTGCTGCTGCGCTGACTCGTCGCCAGGCTGGTGGCCACTGTGGCAGCTGCAGCTGTGGCATTGTTCAAGCGCAGGCGATTCGCAAAGATCTTCGGACTGGAGTTGGCTGAGGGGACGGAGAGAGAGAGATTAGAATAGATAAAGATAGAGCAGCAAGCAAGGCTAACTACGAGGTGCCGAAGGTTCTATATCCTTGCAGGTGTTTATCTACTCTGATTGTTCCAATACTGGTTATATATAATGTTACAGCATTGCATGGTATTCTGTATGTTCAGTATTATGTCTCACTTTGATTGGCACTGATGAGTTAGGGTTTTAAGGAAGATCTGATCTGCATACAGAAACCTTTATTTTAAACGATTGTTCCTATAGCAGCTATATGTTATAGTGATGTGATTTGGATGAAATTTTATAAATATATTATGTATATGAAAATAGTTCGATGTAGCAAATTCGGTTGCCATAACTTGACAAATAACAAAAATCAGCCGATAGTTTGTATGGCAGCTATACGATATATCGGTGCTATCGGACTAGTTCCGACTAATATACAGCGTGCAGCAATAAGAAGCATGTGCAACAAGTTTCATAAAGATAACTTTACAACTAAGAGAGTAGATTGCATTGTAAGAGATGGACAGACGGACATACAGATAGACATGATGACAGACAGACAGACCGACAGACAGACCGACAGACAGAAAGATACAAGGATATAAAGAGTAAGTTGCAGTTAGTCTTCCCCTTTCCTCCACTTACCACTGCTGGTCTCTCGCAGATAGCGCTTCTTCAGATTGAACTCGCTGTTGTCGTTGTTGAGATTCACATTGTCCAGCATTGGTATCGCTGTCAGGGATTGGCGACACGAGTCTCCGAACTTGCTATCAATGTACGAGTCCTCATTGATGTAACCATTCGAATAGATGGGCTGCTTCTCCTGCTGCTGCTGCTGCATCAGTTGCTGCTGCTTGGGGGGCGTAACATTGCCCACCAGTGGGCGTGACTCCTCGTTGTGGCGCAACAGTCCCATCGTAAGGCGCTTGACCTGCAAGAAAAGGGAGAGGGATGAAGGTAAATCGGCTTTAAGATGCGTTCGCTTAAAGGATCAACGCGCAACGCGTTCAAGTGGCAACAAAATTAACTACAATTTAAACACCTTGTAAGCTGAGTAGCAACGAGGGCGTGCAGCAAGGGGGCGTGGTCGTGCCCTGCAGCCACAGACGCAGGAAAAAAGAATTTATTACCAAAAACCGCAACTAGACAAAAAGCTCGACAGACCAAGCAAAAAAAAAAGAAAGGAAGGAAAAAAGTTTTGCGCCTGCACTTAAACAGGAAGCGGATGCTTGGACTCGCATTGCGCAGCAGCAGGGGGAGCGAGGAGGGAGAGGGGCAGGCAGTGCACAGCGAAGTGGCCAAAGAAAAGGCAGGCCATAAAAGGCGCATAAATTGGCGGCACAGACTGCGTCGTGGCACAAAACGCAGGCGAAAAATTGTTGCAAGGCGGATGCGGAAGTGGCGTGCTAAGCGGAAATGTGCCGCAGGACTAACGGCAGTTAGTACAAGGGAGAAGGCAGGGAGGGGGAGAGGTGGGTATGGAGGGATGTAGGGAGGCATAGAGAGAGTGGAGAGAGGCGCACAGAGATGTATGTGAGTATAAAGGAAACTGAGAACAGGCGGCGATAATTCAGCTGCACTTGTGCGCGCTTGTTGAGATCGTGTTCACTGCACCCTGCACCCCCCTCTCTGCCTTTCTTCTCTCCCTTTTATCTACTTACATCTGCCTTCTCTTTGCTGCCTTCTCCTCTACCTCTCTCTTCTATCCCTGCCTTGAGCCTCCGCCTTCTGCCTTTCCCTTCTCTCTCTGCCTTTCTCTTTTCCCTCTGCCTTTCCCTTCTGCCTCTACCTCCTCTTTTTCTCGCTTCTCCTCTTTCTCTTTTCCTGCCCTTGCATTCTATTCTTTATATGGTATTGTGCTTTACTTTTTTTTGGGGTCAGTGGCTTTGAAAAAGTCTCCGTCTGTCTGTCTGTCTCTCTCCGTCTGGTCATGGCTGCCTGCAAGCCTGAAACTAGACTACACTTGCCTAGCGCAGTCTAGGTCTCTCCCTTCTCCCCCCACTCTCCCTCTCTATGTTTGGCATAATTTAAGGCGACATTGACAATGAGACGCGGTGGCGGCGGCGGCAGCGTTGGCGGAGGCTGCTGCGGCAGCTCCGTTTTTATTTGGTGGTTACCTGCCATGCCTCCCCTCCCTTTCCCTGGACCTCACCTGAGCTCGGCTCACACAGCAATTGTTTGCTCGTTGCTGCATAATTTAACGAGCACGAGCGCGTTGCATACTTTTAGGCTGCTTAAGCAAACATTGTTTGCATATTTCACGGCGCATTGCACAGTGATTTGCCAACACTAGAGGTGGGAAGAGAGAGAGGGACTGCGAGAGAAGTAAAGGGAGAGTAAGAGGGGGCAGAGGGAGAGACAGGTAGCTCATGTTGTGCTATGTTTGCACATAATATGAGAGACTTCATTTTTAGGTAACTAAGTCTATGTGGCAACAATGGAAGGGGGCGTGTTTTTAAGCGGAGATAATGAGGCAGAAGAATAAAGTGAGAATAGATTTGAATTTAGGAATTTAAGAGAGATTTTAATAAGAAATAAAACTAGTTAAAATTATGTAAACTAAAACAATTTAAAAGATTAGTTAGAGAGAGTTGAATGGAAATTATAGTTTTGATTAAGTAACAAACTCAGTTTATTGTTTAATACAATTTGCCAAATATTCAAGCAAAAATTAAAATAACAAATGAAAAATTTAAAAGAAATTTCAATGTGAATATACTTTAGTTCAGTTTAATTCTAATTCTGCAGACAACAGACTTTGCCAATTCGTGGAATTGTTGAAGGAATAATAATGAAATAATGTCAAATTTAAAAGAAAAAACAATTTAAAACTTTGTCTAATATGCAACAGATTTTGCCATTTATTAATTTGCCAAATATTGAAAGAAAATAATGTGCAAACGAATAAGGAATACGGAAGAAATTTGAGAGATAATTTAGCAGTAAAAAAAATGTTTCTTGTATAATACAAAAATAGGTCAAACGGTGTTAAATATGCTGCAGATTTAATCTTTTATAAATCTAAAATATTCTATATATTTCAGTTTACATTTCTAGCTAACTAAGCTGCTTAAATCAATGCGAGTTAAAAAGAGTTTCTTCGTTAGAAAAAGCAAACTTTTTGTTTATTTTATTTGATTTTTGGCAAATCCTTAAATATGCTTTGCATTTCAGAAGGGGAAACAATACTATTATGGCAGGAGTATCTCATAAATTGAGAAAAGGGTACAGAGTTGGATAGAGGTAGAGGTAGAGAAGAGGAGCAAGAGAGGGAGTAGAGCAAAGGGGCAAGAGAGAGAAGGATTAAGGACTCTCCTCCTAAGCTTATCACTCATATCTTCTGCCTGATTTCCTGTTCACCTTTGATATTTATTTTTAACAGCAATTGAATTAGTTGCAATTTGAGATAGAGTTGTGCTCATGCCTGTCTGTGTGTGTGCGTGCCACACAGACTAATTGCTCTCGTTGGCTTAATGAAGCAAGAGTCGCAGCCGCAGCCAGCAGCTGTTGCCTGCGTCTTGCACGTGCAGAGCCTCAAAAGCCTCGACAGGGTCAGGCCTCGCCAAATGAAATTGTGAATGCTGACCGAGAACAGCATTTTCCATTTCCCATTTCCCTTTTCCCATTTTCCAGTCGAGTATTTATGCAAATTTAATAAACTGTCCAGAGAGCAAGTGGCGAGAGAGGGAAGGGACAGCGGGGCAACTGAAAGTCAGCCAAGTTTAAATCAGTCAACAGATTGGGCACTTTTTGGCCACTGCCCGCCCGGACGAGAGAGGCGGGAAGTGGGCGTGTCTCGTGTGGAGGGCCACAAAATATTATTTATGGCATTTGTAGCCTTGCAAATATTATTTGCTGCATGATACACGAGGTAGGCGTGACAGCAGAGGCACAGGCAGAGGCAGCAGTCTCTCTTCTGGCCACATGTGGCCTGTGCTGCTGCTGCTGCTGCTGCCTCTGCTGCTGTCACTCAATGCCAGCCAGGAGGAGGAAGAGGAAGAGGAAAGGGGACTGGTTAGTATGGCAGCACGTACGAGTCTAATTGTACGCAGCCGTGTCTGTTTCAGTTGCTGCTGCTGCTGCGGCTGCAGTTGCTAAACAAACATTTAGCGACAGCGAGTCAACAGCATCGATGCATCAACGACAGGCTGAAGATGAGGAGGATAGAGATAGAGAGAGAGATGGGAAGGAGAGTGGGAGAGAAAGAGGAAAGAGCAAGGTTGAAGGGAATTGTGGAAGAGGTTCAGGGGGAGAAGGGAGAGGAGAAAGAGGGGACGACAAGGAGGAGGAGATAGAGAAGCTACAGGAAGAAGGTGTGCAGGAGGAAGAAGATTTGCAGGAGATGCAGCAGAAGGGGAGTAGGAGAAGGCGGAGGAACAGCAATAGGAGGTGCAAGGGGAGAAGGAGAAGGGGATAAAGAGAGGGAGGAGATAGAGGAGTTGCAGGAGGAAAATGAGCAGGACAATGTAAGGGGTTGGACAAGGTGCTGCAGGAGTAGAAGGAGAGGAGAAGTAGGAGTGAAGGAAGAAGAGGAGGGAGAAGAGGGTGAAGAAGAGGAAGAAGAAGAGGGGGAAGAAGAGGAGGAAGAACAAGAGAAGAAGGAGAAAGAGGAGGATGAGGGAGAGAGAGATAGAGAACGAGCTGCAAGAGGGAAATGAGCAGGAGGAGAAAGAGAAGCAGTAGAACGGACAGAGCAGGGAAAGAAGCAGCAGGAGGAGATGCAACAGAAGTAGGTGCAACGTGAGTAGCATGATCAGAAGCAGGAGGAGGAAGAGGAACAGCTGGAGGAGGAGCTGTAGGAGGAGCTGCATGAGGCAGAGGAGTTGTAGGTGAAAGATGAGTAGGAGAACAAGAAGGCAGAGGAGAGGGATCAACAGGAGGAACCGCAGTGGGCGGAGCAAGAACAGCAGGGGCAGCAGTAGGAGATGGAGAGGTATCAGCAACAGCAGAAGCAGTGGGAGAGGCAGAGCAGGCATCAGCAGCAGCAGACAAGCGACAGACGACAGTGCGTCATTTCCGCAGAGTGACTGTGTCTGCGAGGGTGTGTGCCTGATTGAGTGTGAGTGCCTGGTGTGTGTGTTTGCCGAGTGTGTATGTCTGCGTGGTGTGTGTGTGCCTGGTGTATGTTCTTGATGTGTGTCTGTCTGCGAGTGTGCCTGGTGTGTCTGTCTGTGACTGTGTCTGTCTTGCTATGCGGGTGAAGTGCATAATGTGCCATCGCATTTGTCTTTGGCTCGGCATGTGCAGCGCGTCTGCTGCCAGCGTTGCTGTCTCTGCCTCTGCTGCTGTTGCTGTCACTGCCATTGGCTCTGCTGCCTTCGCTGTTGCTGCTGCTGCTGCTGTTGTTGCTGCTTTATTTAGCTTATCTGAAATTGAATCAGGCTGCCAAGGCAGACGACACTGCACTCACTGCTCCCGCGCTGACAACTGCTGTGTGTCGCCCGTTGGGCGCAATTAGCTTGCCACGCCCCCTTGCCCCCTAACCCTGCAGGCCAAAAATTAATTTGCTTATCGCGCTGCAGCTGCCGCACGCTGCCACAAAATGATGTTATTGACAGGCAGCGGCAACAAAAGAAAGAACTATGCAAAGCGGAGGAGGGAAGCTTGCCTGCCCCCTTGCTTGCCCCCTTGCCTGCCCCTCCTTGCCCTGCTCTCTGGCCTGTGCCACGTGGCGTATGCGTGTTATGTTCATAGCCAAATTGATTTATTGACAAAACAGAAACAGGAGGCGCACCCAGCACGGCAAAAAAGGGAAGCTAAAAAGAAATATGAAAAATGCCAAAGCAAAGCGACAGCGAACCCTTTTTCAACATATGCTGCTCTCTCTCTCTCCCCCTCTCTTTCCCCTACTACTGCTTGTTGTTGCTGCTTTCGGTCATGTCCTTGGCAAGCGCTTTTTGCATTTACATTGCCCTCTGGCAGCAAAGCGAGGAGAGCCTGACAAATATTTATGGTTTGCCATTAGGGGCAACTGATTGGATTCGCTTTCAATTTTGTCGAGTGTTTCGATTGCTGTCGATTGCTGAGGCAACTCTCTGTCTCTCTCTCTCTCCTTCTCTCCCCTTCTCTCCCCCCTCTCTCTCTCTCTGTGCGTCCTTGATATTTCCTCTTACTCGTTGCACTTTTGCTACCATTTAAGGGCCATTAGCTCAAAGCGTAATCATCATAATGTGCGCACCACCATAAATAAGACAAACACATTACGCATACGCCGTGTGCAACCCAAGACAAGGCACACACACTCTGGAGACTCTCGCTTTAAGAAGAGTTTCTCATATGAATAAACTCGCACGTACTTATCGCATAGACTATGCTCGACTGCGCACAGCTGCCGAGCCCCACACTATGGCTAGAAATGGCTAGATCTGGCTATATATGTGCTGTACGTGTGCCTGTGTGTGTGCCTGCGTGTGTGTGTGTGTGTACCTCCTCTGTCTGTATGAATATTTAAGGCGTAAAATTTATGAAAACAACGTGCCTTCAACTCAAAGACGCCGGCGCCATGGCTGTCCAACTAGAGTAGCTAAACTTGCCCCTCGTCTGCAATGCAAAACTTTTGCCACGTGACAAAAAATGACAAAACATTTGATAAACATTGCACATGAGAAACAGTTCGACTGTGCCAACTTCTCTCCCCCTCCTCCTCTCTCCCTGTCTCCCTGTTCTTTTACGTGTTATGACAATAGCTGAGGAATCATAACAAAAGGCTGCTTTATCTGTGACACAGCAAACTTTGAATACTCTAGCTGTTTTAGCAGAGGGAGTTGAGTCGGGTAAGGAGAGAGAGAGAGAGAGAGAGAGAGAAAGGTAGCTAGGCAGACAGTGAGGTAGTTAGGCAGAGAGAGGGACAGAGCAGGCAGGCAGCTAGTTAGTTGCCCAGGGAGTTGCCCATTTGAAGCTGAGCTTGCATAATTGCCATAGTTTGCTTTACAAGCACAAAACTCAACTTTGTGCACATTTTAGCAAGTTGACAACTAAAATTGTTAACTGCATTCACCATAGACCACATGCTAAACTAACCTCAAACCTCTTTTACTTATACTATTCTCTAGTTCGTCTACAGAAGCTACTCTACTAATATTATATTAGTAGTACTGCTACTATTGCTACTTCTACTCTAACATATTGCTAATCTTCTAAAAGTGATATTACTACTCCTATTCCTTCTTATATTGCTACTTGTATTGTTACTTCTATTGTTACTTCTATTGCGTCTTCTATTGCTACTACTCTCTACTGCTCTTACAATAATAAACTTGTACTAGTAGAAGGAGTCGTTCTCTTCTGCCTCTTTCTGTCTCTGTTTTACAACTACTATTCCTACAGCTACTGCTACTACTACTTCTGCAGCTACTTCTACTCCTCTACTCCTATAGCTGCAGCAGTAGTAGTAGCCATAGGAGTAGTAGTTGTAAAAGAGAGACAGAAAAAGGAAGAAGAGAACGACTTCTTCTACTAGTTCTACTCCTATTCTACTCCTATAGCTACTCTTTGCTATTATTGTACTACTATTACTACTCTAATTACTATTCTTCTACGACTAAAACTCCAATTGCTACTGTTTCTACTCTCTACTGCTACTTCTATTGATATACTTTATTAGTATTACTTCTACTCTTTCCTTCCTATTGTTGTTATTGACTTACAACTCTTTCTTTCTCTGTTTTGCTACTACTTCTGTTCCTGTTCTTCTACTACTACTACTACCTTTACTTCTTCCACTTCTACTTGAACTCTAACCTCTCCTAACTTCATCCTCTAGCTATTATACCTGCTCTACTTTGAAGTGTATTACAAAATGCCATTAAATTGTCTGGCAAAAGTCTGCTCAGGTTTTTTTCTCATTTACTTTCGATTTGCTTTGCTCAGGTCTTTCTTTTCCTCTCTCTTTCTCTCTAACCCTTTCTCTCTCCCTTTCTTTCTCTTATTTCTTGTGTCTCAAGTTGTTCGAAAGAAAAGTTTATTGGAAAACGTAGAAAAGGTTTAGCCGAGCTTAGGCAAAAAGCTTTTGATGTCCTCAGGGAGGGAAGTAGAAGCCGCCGAAGCAGCCATTTGTTGTGGCCAATAATTCATAAGCAGCGTCAAATGCAGCAGCATAAACAAAACAAAGGGGGGCAGGATGAAGAGGAAAAGAGAGGTAAGGGGAAGAGAGGGAAACAAGGCAAAACAGAAATTCATAAATTGTGAAATATTTGCGAAAAATTGTCGATGACAAAAGGCAATAAATGGCCGCAGTTTTGGCGTGGCAAGCCGCACCCTTATCAAAGTCAAGACGCAAACACATCGAATATGCAAGGAAGGGGAGGAGAGAAGATTTTGCTTGCCTTACTTCCCCCATTTGCTTGCCTATTTCCCTTCCTTTTCCTCTTCCCTTTGCCCATTGAAACTTTGATCTGTTTGAGTAGTCAAAACCATGAAAAGAATTGGAGAATATTGATTGGATGTTTTGAGACAGTATACGGAGTAAAGGCAGCACTGGTTGCAGGGGGAGGGTTAGTAATTGAGGGGGGCTATTTCTACTACTCACCAGCGGCGGCTTGTCCGTCAAGCGTTTGCAGTTGTTCAGCTCTGTGGGTGAATTGTCCTCATCGGAGCTCGGGGTCTGTGCCACCTTCTCGTTGTCATTGCAGCTGTGAAGAAGCAGCCAAGAGAGATTAGTGCACACTCGGAGAAGGTGTAAAGAAGTGTGTGTGCATGTGTATATGTGTTAAGGAGTGTATAATGAGCATGAGTTTAAAGCTAGGCAGTAGGAAGGCAACTACAAAGTCTGAACATGCTGCATTGGCTTGACTTACTTGAGATTCGCCTGCGTAAACAGCTGCAGTGGGCGACGTCTTCCCAGTGTGGGCGTGGCATGCGCAGCTTGTGCTGCTCTAGTGCGTGACTGGCTCAGCTGTGTGGTTGTTGTTGTTGTTGTGTGGCTTCTTCCTTGGCGACTGTTGCAGGAGGAGGAACGAAAGCGCGCTCCGGTAATGACCGCTGCCAGATTGGCGGCAATGCGATTGTCAAAGCGATTGAAGTACGAATTGGAATTGGGATTCGCATGGGTATTCGTATGGGTATTCGAAAGGGAGTGGGTATTCGAAAGGGAGTGGGTATTCGAGTTGATATTCACAGTCGAATTCGAATTCGAGTTGGAGTTGCTCAAGTTGGAGTCGCCAGTTGGTGATGAGTTGTTGCTGCTGCTGGCGCTGCCATTGCTGTTGCTGTTGCCCAGGGCGACAATTGTTGTTGTTGCTGCTACTGTTGTTGTTGTTGTTGCTGTTGTTGCTCTGCCATTGCCGCTCTTGGCATAATCCAAATTATTGTTGCTTATCATTGTGTCGTCGCTGTTGGGCATTAACTTTTGCAGTGTTTTTGAATTATGCGCGCATATAAAAACGCTGCGGGCGCCTTTTGTCGCACTGCGTGTGATCCCCGTCAGCACCACGACACCACCAGCAACAGCAGCAGCAGGGGGCAGTAGAGTGGGAGTAGTAGGCGTGGCAGTGGCAGCACATTCAACCACACACACACACACACGCCTGTTTTGGGGGCTGCGGCCTTTATTAAATTCTGCTGTGTGTGTGGAGGAGGAGAAGGCAGGAAGGAGGGGGGCAGCCTGGCACTAACCGCAGGGGTCGCTTGCTACTTCAACAAACTGCAAGTGGAAAGTGGGGAGAGGGGGCAAGGCAAGAGCAGGAGGCAGATTTAAACACAGAATTAATTCAAGCGGAAATTGGCAAAAGCAAAAAGAAGCAGCAGAGAAAAAAGCAAAACAAAATCGAAAGCGTGAAGCATAAACAAAGCAGGAAGAAGCCCGAGTATAGGGGCAGGGGGTGCGGACGTGGCAGGCAGGCAGACAGAGGGGGGAGAGAGGTTGCATTTAACGCAAAATAGAAAGCGAAAATGAAAACGCATAGGAGGGGGAGGGGGGAGGGAGAGTGAAGAAAAGCCACAAAAATGCACATAAATAGCAGCGACAATGCACAAGGGAAAGGGGCAGGGGCAGGGGCAGCAGGAACAGTGGCAAGGCAGAGGGGGGAGGGGCAGGGTAACAAGGGATGATTGTTTTATTTGGCCAGGGGTCGGCAGCAATGACGTCACAGCGTGTGTAAAGCACAATAAATAGCAGGATATCAGCGGGATGACGATGATGATGATGATGTTGTTGATGTTGTTGTTGAAGATGGTTGTTGTTGTAGTTGTTGTGGGGGTGTAGTTATTGTTGTAGTTGTTAGGGTGTAGTTGTTGTTAATATGATTTTGTGGGTGGTTGTTAAACACACACAAAATAACAACAACAAATATTTTCATTGATTTTTGTTTTTGATTTTTCATGTTTTTGCAGTTCGATTTTCAATTGTTGTTGTTGTTGTTGTACGCCAATTTCACAGTCGAACATTTTTTGCCAATTAGTTGCCAATTTCGCATTGCCCCATTTGTAGTTGTTGTAGTTGTGGTTGTAGTTGCCAATTTAAGTTCGATTTCGATTTGGATGTGTGTTTATTTTGTTGTTGTTGTTCATGTGGGAAGAAAACGGAAACGAAAGATATGTGATATGTTTGTCTATACCATATATGCTTATATATATCTCTATATATATCTGTATATATTTCCCATTCATTTGTGCAACTTTTGCCTGGTTTGCATTGCAACTTTTGTTTATTTAATTCAATTTGAAAGCCCGGAAAAGGGATTTGCAAATATTTCGTAGCATACTTTGCTGCGCTTCATTTCGTTTTGGGCTGCTGCACATTTTGTAGCATACTTTCGTGGGCTGCTTTTTGTTTATTTCTCTTTTCGCTTTCGCAGTTAATGAAAGTGAATTGCAAATGGCAAGTTGCAAATGAATTTTGCCTGGTCTGTCTGACTATATAGTTTTTTTAATTCCCCAAATACTTTTTGCTATATACTCACGTTGCATCGGCGCTGGGAAGCAAACTTTTCATCGAGTTGTCACTGGGCCACGTTGGCAGGGAGAAGTAGGAGCTGTAAGCATAGAGAGAGAAGGAGAAACAGCATAAGAGAGTGTGCGAGAGAGAGAGAGAGAGATAGGTACAGAGAGCAGAAGAGAGAGAGAAGGCAGGAGAGAGTGAGTGAGCAGAAGAGTAAAACAAAAGGAAAGTGACTAAAAGAGAATTTAATTAGAGTTAACTTTAAAGCTGAGCTATAAATGGCGGTGCAGTGAAGTGTGTGCAGTGCATGTAAGTGAAAGAGAGAGAGCAGAGGAGACAGAGCGTGTGTGTGTGTGTGTGTGTGCGGCAATCATTAGACGCCCATAGTCAACACCTCATTAGGCGACTAATCAAGCGTGTTGGGCCTGTGCAAGAAATAACAAGCAGTTCCAGCTTGAGCTGAGATTACAGCCAAGAGAAGGAACAGCAGCAGCAGCAGCAGCAGGAGAAGGAACAGAAGCAGCACCGCAAACACAACTGCGGCAAGAGCAAAGCAAAATCATCAACACCAGAGTGGACACAGTCGAGGTTTGCTGTAAGATCAGACGAGGAAGAAGCAGCTCAGGGGACTGGAGTCGGGCATAAACAAAGTGCAGTCGTGCGTTGGGCAATGGAGTAAACAAGCTAAAGGAGTAGTGAGGAAGAGGAGAGGGGGGAGGGAGAGAGAGTGAGGTAAGGGGGAGGGAGAGAGAGAAGGCGAACTGGTAGCGGGCAAATAAAACGCACAGATTAAAGGATGCCCGGGTGAAATGTCTTCTTAATTACTTCGCAATGAACAGACAACAGTGGAGAAAGGGAGAGAAGGAGCAGGGAAGAAGAGGTTGAAGAAGAGAAAGAGAGAGAGACACAGCAGTAGCAGCCACAGTGGGAGGGCGAGTGGGAGACGCGACTGTGACTGCAGTAATTGAGAAGTCGACGGGCTGGGATTCGGTTAAGCATTGGCATTGGTATGGGATATGGGACAAGGGATATAGGACATGGGAATGGGCATGGAAATGGGAATGGCCAGAGCCTGGGCCAGTGTGAATGGCAATGAAGGCAACTGTACTGTGCACTGTGTTGTTGGCAGCGTACTTTAAGCGGAAGTAATTTAATTAATTACAAATGAAACGGAAACACGGCTAGCAAACGCAGGCAGCTGTGCGAGTGTGTGTGCCTCTGTGTGTGTGTCTGTCAGTGTGCCTGTCTGTCTGCCTTGTCAAATTCAAGCATAATTTAGTCAAGTCCAACACACACAGCTTGCCACTTGAGAGCTTTCGGCTAAGCGCTTTTCGAAAAATGCTTCCCAGCAGCGCAATTAAAATTTTTTGCTATGCTTCGCTCGCCTACCGCAAACTATTAGCAGAGTGTAGACACTGGCAAACACACACACGCACACACGCACAGTCGCATTAAGCACAGCTCATTTGCATTGCGGTTTTAATTGCCAGCAAAAGGGGGAGAGAGGGGAGGGTAGACCAAGCAGGGCAAGCCCAGCAAGGCTTACAAGGATAATGAAAACAATTTAACGACTCTCTCGACGATTTCCAGCCAGCGCCAGGCACCAAACTGCGGACAACCAACACTCGCAGAGGCTGCCCAGCTCTACCTTCCTCCCTTCCTCCCTTGTCTGCCCCTCTGTCTGCTCTGTCTGCCTGCCCTAACTGCCTCTGCCTGGCTGACCAAATTCAGTTCTGTGCCGCCGCTTAAACAAATAGAAACCTTTTTTCATTTTCAAACATTTGCCTTTTTACCAGCTCTTTCTCCCTCTCTTTTTCCCTCTCTCTCTCTTTTCTTTTTGTATTCTGCGTGTCTGCGCAAAATATTTTCACATATTTTTGACATTTTAATGAAAATATTTTGCGTAACATTTCGAACAGCGCAGCCAAAAGGCGCAAGAGCGCGCGCTCTTGATGAATGCCAGCAACGAGCTGCAGATTCTGGCAATGGCGCTGGCTTAATATTGTTTTAACGAAGTGGATTTGTGGAGGACAACAGGCAAGGGAGGGGGAGGAGAAAAAGGAGAGAGGGAAGGCAGAGGTAGAGTAGAAGGAGTAAGAGCAAAAGGCGCAGCAAGAGTAGCAGCAGGAAGAGCAGCACGTAGCAGGGAAAGCAGCTTCGGCAGGAGCAGAAGCATCTAGAGAAGCAGGGACAGCAGGGACAGGTACAGCGGAGAAAGAAGAGCAGTAGGGAGAGCAGGAGAAGCATCCAGAGGAGGAAGAGCTGTGGAGAAGTAGCCACATTGAGGATTTTTTAAGCTTCTCCTGATGGGCAGTAATTAAATGCTTGACATGCCTTTTGGCAGCAAGAGCGACAGAGAAGAAGAGAGAGAGGGAGAAAAAGAGACAGAGGGAGAGTGGCAAAGAGAGGGGGAGAGAGAGGAAAGCAGAGCACGAGCTCTCGAGTGGATTAGCGTGGCTGTCGGCAAAAGCGGATTGCGTTGCCCGAGCTGAGTTGAGGTTTGAGGTAAATTAACGCTGATGTTGGCATTATAATTATGGCATGTTAAGTTAAGGCGATTCCGCTGGCCAACGCTGGAGCTGCCACAGCTGCCCCTCTACCTGCTCCCTCCCTTGCTGCTGCTGCTGCTGCTGTACGTGACAGGTTGATGAGCTGCAAGCGCAACTCGAGCGCATAAAGTGAAAAATCAAAGTGCTAATAATTAAATTTAACTGTTTAAAGGGGGAAAGGGGAGAAGGGGGAAAAGTGGTGTTGATAGAGGCTTGCCTAAGGGGTGGCTTAAGGGGTTGCTTGTGGATTTGCGCTTTTAATTTAAATTGAAAATTGATGAGAGCATTTACTTATTGCCATTAAATTTAAGCAACTGTAGTTGAGAAGGAAGGAAGAAAATTGAATGTGCTGCATAAGAAATTACAGTGGACACTCTTTTGAATGGACAGTCTACAACAGCAAGCTCTTGTCAGGTTATGGGGAGTGTTTGTTTAAGACATAAGTTGAAAGAAATACATGAACGTTGCAGTAAAAGTGTCCGAACCCTCTCTTAGACGGACAATCAAACGCCACTAACTTAGTGTCCGGCTAGAAGAGGTGTTTGCCCAATTACTGATAAATGAACAGAAATCTCGCACTAAAAGTGTCCGCTTAAGATAGAGTCTCTCCTTTAGCGAGCTGTCCGTTAAGGGAGGTTACACTATTTTCAAGCAAATCGCACATGAAATATTTAATAAACTCATTTCGTTCAAGTGAGAGTGTGGAAGCGCAGTAGAGGGAAGGAGGCCTAAGGCGAATGAGACTGAAATGGAACGTTGCGTATGCGTAATAAAATCAAGAGCGAAAAACAAAAACATTAACGAAAACATTTGCCTGCATAAAGTAAACAATGAAATGCCGCCAGTTCTTCTCTTGTTATTGTTGTTGTTGTTGTTGCAGCTGATGTAAACAAGGCAGTAACTGTGAGGGGATGGGAGAGGGGCGCAAGGGTGGAAGGCAAATTAAAACAAATCAAAATCATATGAGAATTTTCAAGTGAGGGAAAAACTTGCTGCGCTGCTGCTTGTCGTCGTCGTTGGCGGCGGGCAAACATAAACAAGCAATTTAACAGGCTCACACACATATATACACACACACACAAGTACACACACACTGGCACATGCCGATAAAAAGGCTGTGAGTTGCTTGAAGAGGCGTCAGGCAGTTGGCAAACAAACGAAGCGTTCAAGCGCAAAAAGCCAAAGCAAAAAGAGAAAAAGAAGAAAGAAAGGCTAACTGCGGCATGCCGAAGGTTTTATACTCTTGCAGGTGCTTATCTACTCTGATTTTTCCTTTATTAGTGATATATAATGGTGTTGAATTAAATGTGATTGTGTATATTCAGTTTTATGTGTCACTTTGATTGGTACTAACAAGTTGAGTTACTTCTAAAATCAGAACTGAATTGCATACAGACAGATAGACAGACACACATGGCTAGATCGATTGCTCTATTGATGCTGATTCTGAATATCTATACTTTATAGGGTCAGAGCTGTCTTCTAATCTGCACTGCAAACTTCTGGCTAAAATTAAAATACCCCTTGGAAGTGTATTAAAAAAAGGCTGAAGAAAATAAAGCGAGAAAAGCGAGAAGAAAAGCGGGCAACCAAAACGTTTTATGCGCCAGATGTGGGTGTGTGTATGTTGCTGTGTGTGTGGGTGTGTCTGTATATGTGTCTGTGTACTGCTGTAGCTGTGTGTGTGCGCCGCAGTCACCGCAGATTTCTCACACATGCTTTAAAGAATGCCGCAACTTTTTGTTAATGAAATTTTAATCAAGCTGTAACCCAGAAAAAAAGCCAAAAGCAAAAAGAAAAAAGAGAAAAGAGAAAGAGAAGAGAAAGAGTTTGCATACTTTGTGCAAAAGTTTACACCCTTTTATGCCTTTCTTCTTTGCCTTCCTTAGGCCAAACTCGGCACAAATAGCCAGCGGCTTCATTAGCAGCTGCGGCGATGAGCGATGCGGCGTATGCGTAATAATTTATTTACAATGCAATTCGTTTATGTCGAGCATTAATCATGAGTGAGCCACAGCAGCACAAGGATAAGCACGTACAAAGGGGGAGAGAGAGAAGGGAAGAGATAAGGAAGGGAGGGAAAGGGGGCAAGGCCTGCATTTATTAACAATTTATGTCATAAATAAAATTGAAAAGCATTCATAATGTCAATGAGGGAGCAACGAAAGTGAGACGTGCGGGCAGGCAAATGAGGCAGGCTGTTACATAAATTACAGGGGGTGTAAGAAGAGGGGGAAGTGGAGAGAGAGTGTAAAGGAGTGTGTGATAGATAGAGACAGTGAGTGAGACAGCGCGGCAATTGGGTTGGAAGTGGAAGGCAGTTAATGGGAGTCCGCACATAAATCGCTCTTTCTGCGCTCAAAATTAGGCAACAAATTTACATGGAAAACAAGCACGACACGCAGGTAAATCACCTACAGCAACAAGAGTAACAAACAGACCAACAACAGCAACAACAACTGCAACAACAAGGACTACCACCTTACCCCAAATGACAAACATTAAAAAAAAACATTACAAAGAAAGCACAACAGCGAAATGTTCAAGCAGCTCGGCCTCTGCTCTGTCCCCTTCTCTGCTCCTCTTCTCTGCTCCCTTTCTCTGCTCCTTCTGTGCTCTCTTTTTCTGCCACCTTCTATCCCCGCTCTGCTCCTTCTTTGCCCCTGTTTAGCAGCCGCTCCTTCCCCGCTTAGCTCCTTCTCTGACTCCTTCTCAGCTCCCTAGTCTACTCCCTACCTTCTGCCTCCTTCTTTGCCTTTTCTCTGTCCCTGTTTTTCCGCCTTTTCTACCCCCTTCTCTGCCCCTGCTCTTCTCTCTGCTCTGCCCTCTTCTCTGTCCCCCTTCTCTGTCTTCTCTCTCTAAAACACTTTTGCTTTTACAAGCTGCGCCTTTTCGACGCGGCCTTTTCGTTCGCTTATTTAGCATATTCCCATCTCTCCTCTTTCCCCCTTGTCCACCTTTTTCCCCCTCCCCCTCTACCTTAACTTGTTATTATTTCTTTTCTGTGTTATTTCGCCTTTTTGCTTGGTGAATGTGAATAATGTTCGCTACTCACGTCAAATAATTATTTTCGCTTAGTGGCTGAGGCTGAACTGCCGCCTGGCATGCGATTTGTTTGTTTGGCCATTGAAACTGACTGCAGTTTGCCTACCTACCTCCCTCCCTTCCCCTGCTTTACACCTACTACTTCTCCCCTCTGCGCCCCTGCTTTCTCTCTCTTTGCTTTGCCAGTTCATTATGTGCATATTTTTGAAAATTCTTTTAGCTGCAGGGGGAGAAAGCCAAAAAAAAGGCGAGCGCAAAAAAAAAAAGAAATGCCAGCACGTCGCGCCTGCCTCCGCACCTGCCCCAGTCACTGCCTCTCTCCCTGCTGCCCTTACCCTGCTTTCTCACTTGCCACCCCCTCAAAAAAGGTGTCGAAAATATTTGCCAGCTTTCATTTCAAATGTTTTCAAAGTGAAAAATTAAAAAAACAAAAGAATTTTTAATTAGTTTTTCTTTGTTTTTTTTTGTTGTTGTTCGCTCACCCACTTTATGATTGTTGCTCTGTCAATAGTTAAAGCGCAAACAAGCAAACAAAAACAAAACAATTATGCCTGCAAATGTGAAGCCAAAAGGGGAATAAAGTGTGAAATATTTTGTGTGCATAAGGCAAAAGTTTTCAAGGGATGTTTGCTAATGTGCTTATGCCGGGGGGGCTGTAATTGTATATAGCACATATAGAGTTTACTGTACTACAATATATACTGTATATATACATGCATAATACTGCATATAAATGCCATATATATGCTATATATACAATCCCTTTAAAACATTCTCTTATCTCTCTTTTTTTTTTTGCCTGCTGGCAACTTAAAGTTTTTTTGCTGCGGAAATGTTATTTGACTATTGATTAAAAGTTGCGCAATTTGATGTGCTCCATAAAAAAGACTACCCCCCATACCCCCTGCGCTGTCCACTGCGCTCCCGTTGTGCCGAGTCAGACTCAATAAGGCGCATAGATTTAAAACGATGTCGATGGCACACAAAGTAAAACTATTTTATATGCGACGACAGCAACAAAATAATGTGACTACCTTGGGGAAGCCAGTGATAGAGAGAGTGGGAGAGGGGGAGGCAGTACACCCAGACAGGCTGGACAGACAGGAAAAAGAGCAGAGGCAGGCCAAAGAGATAGGACAGACGTCTGTGCCTGCCTGCCCTTGTGTCCCACGCCAACAGACTTTACCCCAAGCAATAAATGTTCAAATCAATTGAAGCGTTTTACCAAAGCCTCACACCTAATAGGAGAAGGGATGATGGAAGAGGGGGAGAGGGAAAGAGGGGCGACAGCAAGGTGACAAACTGAGGGCTAGTAGACATAAATCGCATAGGCCAAAACTGGATTCCTGTGCAGCTTAAGGCAGCGATTTGTTATGCGCAGAAAAAAACCCAAAATCGATAAGGGATGCCCTGCAGTCAGTTGCCCCCCTCACCCCCCACTCCCCTCCCCTTTCTCCACACCATTCTCACTGCTGTCTATCAACTAATTTCGCATGTCGAGCTGGCAACATAGCAGCAAGTTGCTCATACACAGTGTGTGACCACAAGAAGACGAAGAAGAAGCAGGAGATGACGATGTCGACTTGTCCCACATTTCTAGACTGGAAGTAGAAGCAATAAAACGCAATTCGGTCATAAAAATAGTCGAACGTCGAATCGAATAAATGCCCAAGCAAAGCAAAGAGAAGAAGAGAGAAGAGGGGAGCAGAGAGGCAGGCAAGGCAGGCCAGGCCACGGCAGTCCACACTGTGCCTGCAGGGACTGTCGTCTGGCATGGCAAATTGCGAATTTTGCATATTGCCAGTAGCCCGAGCAGAGTGTCCCAGTGCAGCTGTTTTGCCTGCCCTCCTTCTACCCCCTCTCTCCCTGCTTCCCCTCTCTGGCCTCTCTCCTCTCTGGCCCATTAGTCATTTGGCCTGGGCAGCGCTTTGGCGTGTCGCCACTTTGCAGGATGAATGACCCCAAGAGTACAGCAGGAGAAAGAAGGAGGGAGGGAAGTGAGGAGCGAAAGAGGGAAACGGCTGACAGAGGGGAGGAGGTGTGTGCCGCCTGTGCCAGTTGTGCCGCCAACGGAAATTGCACACACGTTGCTGGGCCAGCACAATATTCCTAGAAGGACTTGGCGGCCAACAAATCATTACAAGAAGGTGGACAGAGGGAGAAGAGAGGTGAGAGAGGAAAGAGAAGAAAGAGAGGAAAGAGATGGAGAATGAAGGGAGAATACAAGCAGAGCATAAAAAGAACAGAAAGGAGAGCCAGAGAAAATATAGCGAGAGAGAATAGAGAGACTAACTGAGAAGAATGAAATGAGAGATAAGAGGAGATAGAAAGGAATAAAGAAGCGGAGAGAAGGCGTCAGAGAAGGAATGAGCGAAAGGAAAAAGAGTTGAAGATGGAAAAAATATAGCGAGATAGAGGAAAAGAGAGAGATCCCGTCGTTGTTCTCCCTTTTCTCTATTCTCTTGCTCTCCCTCCCTTGGACTTCCCTCCCTCTGACAGTTTTGATAGCACTAACAACCAAATTTCCACGCTGATCTCTCTCTCTTCTGACTTCTTTTTCGCCTTCTCCATCTTCTTCTTGCCGCTCTGACACCTTGATCTCTTCTATTTCTATTCTCTCTCTTTCTCTTTGTTTAAAGCTGCTGCTTCTACACCTCTTACTTCTCTCTCGACATGATGCCATCTCTGTCTGCCTGCTCATTACACGCTGATCTCTTTTCCCGTCACTCTTTTCACTCTCACTTGTCTTCTCTATGACTCTTTTGCACTATCTCTCTCTGTATATATCTCTGTTTTTCTCTCTCTCCCTCTCTCTCGTAAATTTACTTGGCCAGCTTATAAAGCTCATACTTTAAAACGCGTTAAACAATGTGAAAATGCACTTGGGCTATCACTCAAAGGATTAATGCGAATACCCACAGGAGTCTCCCATCCCATCCCATCACTTAATTGAACACTCACGTGTGCGATCTTAACCATCTCTCCCTATCTCGCTGTCTCTCTTTCATTGTTCTACCCGTGCTTAAATTAAATATTATTGTTAATGCTTGACTGCATTAACAAATTGTGCGCTCGGCTGAGCTCATTGGCTTGTGTAAAATGCGCGTATTAAAAATAAAATAATCTGAGCAGAATATGCAGATATATGCAGTGTATATAGGCAGATATATAGGCAGATATATGCACATATATATGCACACTGTATATGCAGATATATGCATTTTATATAGCCAGCATTATGCATATTAAGCCAGCGCTCTTCACGTTTAATTGATTTTCACTCATTCGAGTGCATCAAAGATTCATGTGTTAATGCCAACTGACACTTGTCATTGAGGGGGGGAATGAGAGAGAGAGGGATCTGTTGAATTAACATAAATTATGCAGAGAATGTTGCATAATTCAAGCTTAATTTAAGCAACTGCGGATTCTGTTTAATAAACTTTTAGCAAGAAATGAAAATTCATTAGTGAATTCAATTGAAAGGAAAAAGCAGAGAAAGCTGCAGTCCTGCGAGGCCCGACAGTAAGATACTGACTCCGCTACGCCTGCTTCTGCCTTTTGCATACATTTGCACAAAGTTGGCATACCCTTCTTTAAACATTTTCAATTACAGAGTATACAAATTTGTGCCTCTTATGCAGTTCTGCCTTTCCTGTTGATTGACTAGCTCGCATGCCTCAACACGCTGCAACAGCAACTGCTAGTCATGCAGTACCCCCTTTACTACTTCTTCCCATCTCCCTCTCTCTTCCTCTCCCCCCCTCCTGTTCACCCACACTCATTTCGCATGTAGGTCAAAACAGCGAGTGAAACACAAAAAGCGTTGCATACCTTCAGGCTGTCAATTTATTTCTCGCGCTTGGCACATTTCGCCTGCCGCTGCTGCTGCTCTGCCTCTGCTCTGCTGCTCCTCTGCTCTGCTCGTTTTGTTTATGTTGACTCGCTGCTCGCTCCGCGCCAGTCACAGCCTGGCACACTGTGTGTCGTCCTTGAAATTTATGCGTTCAACGCAGGCGATGCAGCAGAGGCAGCAACAACAACAGCAGCAGCAGCAGCAGCTTCGTTTTGACTCGCGCCCAGCTGGGGCAAGTTGAGCTTGGCGCTGCTGCCACATGGCGTGTAAAGCGCTCATTATGATGCTAACCACACACTCAAACACACACACACACACACAGAGGGAAAGATAAATGGCCATGCAAAACTAGCACTACTTACGCTTGCTCTTCTTCGCTGTCTCCCTCTCTGTCTCTCTGACTCTTTCCCTCTCTCTTTATGGGCCTGGAACTGGGCCAATGTGAAAGGCATTGTTGCCTGTCTTTCGCCTGCCCGCTGCCTGCTGCCTGCACCCTCTGCCTCTGCTACCCTTCTGCTCCGCTCCCTTTGCCTCCTCTCTCTCTATCTGCTGCCCCTGCCTACTGTCTCTGCTCCTGCCTCAGTCCTTACATGCTCCCTCTGCCTGTGCCCCTGCCTTCACACTCTCTTTCCCCTTGCTTCCTCTGCCTTTCCCTGCTGCCTATGTCTTCTACATTTCCCTCTGCTCTTGCCACTGTCTCAGCCTCTTGCTTACTCCCTTTGCCTGCTTCCTCTTCAATTGACTCTGCACCTGCCTCTCTACTGCCTCCTTCTCTTTCTGCCTTTATCTTCTGCCCTGCCCCTGCCTACTCCCTCTATCTCTTTCCTTGCCTCTGCCTCTGCCTTGACTCTCTCTTTCCTCACTCTCATTATGTCTCTGTCTTCTACTTCTCCCTCTGCCTCTTGCCTGCTTCCTTTGCCTCTGCCTCAGCCCTGTTTTGCTCCCTCTGTCTTCACTTCTAACTTCCTACCTCTCTCTCTCTCTGTCTCGTTCCCCTTCTCTCTCTCCTTTTGCTCATTTCTCTACCTCCTCCCCTGCCTGCCCTCGCACAACAAATTAGCCATGGTTCATAGCCACATCCCACAGATCGGACCAAGCAGATAGCGCAAGGCAGAACAAAGCTCAAGTCAAATCTTTCAGCAGCTCTTTATGGCAATTCTTGCCTTTCCTCTTGCCTGCTTCCCTTTCTCATGCCCTTCCTCTACCACTTTTTAGCCTTTTTAAAGCCAAATTTGTTGGCAATTCTCGCTTGTGTTCTTGTCTCTGTCTCTTCATGCTTATCACCACAAGCATAACCGTTATGGAAAATGCTCCTCTTCGCTTATCTGCGTGTTTGCTGCTGCTGTCAATTGGCTTAAGCAGCCACATTGCGCATACGCCATGTACGCACTTTAATTTATTTTGTTGCGAAATGTAGTAGAAAGAAAGGAGAGGAGAGAGAGGGAAAGTGAGGGGGATAGAGAATGGGAGAGACAAGGCCTCAGAGAAGGCAAGTGTGAGAGGTAAGAGAGAGAGAGAGAGAGAGAAGAGAGGGAGATAGAATGGCTTGTCGAATTCGCATTTTATTTCATAACTTCATGTCCGCAGCAGCAGCAGGTTCTACTCTACTTCCCTCTACTCCTCCTCGCCTAGCGTGAAAAAAGCCAGATTATTGCAGTAATAAATTTTTATGATTTTCCATTGGAAAGACACGATTTTTATGCCACTTTAATAGCGCTGCAGATGCGCGTTGCAGCAAATTATTATAGACAGAGCAGAGAATTGTCTGCCATCTCTCACTCTCCTCTTCCTTCTCTCTCTTTCTCTGCAGGCAACATTTTTGGCCATTAAAAGCAAATTTAATATACGAAAAAGTATAAAAAGAAAATAAGAAAAAAAAAGGAAACTTAGTGGCAAAAAACATATTGACAACATTCATCAATCACGCATGACAGGCATGGCGTGGTCCACTGGGAAAGGCAGAAGGAGAGCGGGGAAGGGGGCGTGGCAACCACGAAAATTTATCAAACGCAGGCAGACAAGGCCGACAAGCTTGACAAGCGCGCTGCGTGAAACCAGAACAGGTAAGAGAAGTAATCTAATCCAATTACTCAACAATGGCAAACAAGATGTGGCGGGCAGATGAGGGGAGTGGGAAGTAGAAAAGGCAGTGGGGAAGGCAGCCAGGGCAGGCGTGGCAGCAGGGCGCTAATGGACAACAATGAGCTGAGCTTTTGTACAGGCAACGAGTCGAAGGTATCACATGTCTGCGTAAAAGTTAAATAACCGCAGGCAATCACAAAGTATCAATAACGTGGGACAGGCAGCAGTATATACGGAGAGAGAGAGAGAGAGAGAGAGTGGGGAGAGGTGGTAGAGGGGTAGAGCAGACCCTGCTAAGCCTTAGGCATATACACACTCTCTGTGTATTCCCTCTTGCCCGCAGACAAATCCTTACAAACTAGCCTGGCTTGGCCTGTTCTGGCCTGAGCCAAATGCGTTTGATCATTAACCAACGGCGAGAGAGAGTGCAAATCCTGTGGACAAACCAACTGCTGCTGCTACTGTGCCAGCTCTGCCTACTCCTGCTACTGCTCCTGCTCCTGGACATTGTCATCCTGGTTGGAAATTGAAATTCATGCGCATTCAATGAATTTTTGTGGGTTTGCCTGCGTTGCCTTCGTTGTCATTGTTGCCTTCGGTCTTGGGCAAGCCTGCATATTTAAGCAGGCAGAGAAGGAGGCAGAGAAAGAGATAGAGAAAGGGGAGGGAGGGGAAAGGGAAACTGGGGACAGTGAGTGGAACGTCCACACATTGCCCTCGAGCACATTGTATTGACGAAATTATCATTTTTGTTGCTTCAAATAAAATGACAAAGCAAACTAATATCGACAACGGTTCGTCCCTTTTTTGGACGGCAGCAGAGCGCTAAGCTGACTTAGGCATGAAATTGAAAAGGGAGCAGAGACTGTGGGAGAGAGATGGAGAGAGAAGGGAGTTGGAGACAGCATGGAGAAGAAAGTTGAAGAGGGATGCAAGTGAAGGCGGCATTTCTTATGCGGACTGTGGTTAAAGGGAAAAGACTGTCAATGAGTTGGCAATGCAGGCAGAGTTTGTAGTGGCCATTATAAACCAATTCTGTAAATAACATTAACATAACATACTATGTACATTAACATCATTAACATTTACTCTGTTAATTAAGAATCAGAAGGAGAACAATAAAACAGTCCGAGAAACGAGGCCCACAAGTTTATTCTAGTTATATCTCCTCTCAATCCTCTCGTCCCTCTTTTTGTCACTCTTTCTTCCTCTACTTTCCTCTCCATCTCCTTTCTCAGTCTCAGTCTCTATATCTGTCTCTTCCTCTTCCTCCCTCTCTCCCCTTTGCTTACACATATCATAAAGCAACACTTCAATCCCTCCGTTCACATTTCAATCCTTCAACTTCATTCATCAAATTGTAATTATATTCTCCCCGTTCTCCTCTTCCCCCTCTCGCCCTCTTCCTTCCATCTGCCCATCAAATATTTGTCATTGACACTTCCCTCGGCAAATCGTTTATGCAAATACGTTCTCTCAGTGCCAACGAATTCATTAAAAGCCAAGCCAAGAATTCGCCTTATCTCTGGCACCACACACAGCCCCTCCCCCCCTTAACCCTCCTCCTCCTCTCTTACCACTACTAATTTCAATATCAAAACCGCCTTGAGGCTACTGCATTAATATTCACTTTACTGGGCTGGTGTGGGCTGGCGAGGGGGCGTGGCATTGTTGATAAACAACATTTAGTCAAGGAAAAGAGGCGACAAATTGAACTCGGGCCAGTCCAACGGCTCATCACAAATCCTCACACTGGGCTAGGCAGGCAAACACACATATACACACACACAAACACATATGTATCACACATACATAGACAGACAGGCACAACAGGCACACCCACTGAGACCCAAGCTGAGGCCACACGTAGCTGACCAAAGGGTCAATTTGAAAACGCATCAAAAGGACAAGCTGCCAACACAGTTGACTTCCCTTTGCCCCTGCTCACTCCCCCATCCTGTTCTCCTCCCGCTTCTCCCACTCCCCAGTTAATAAAGCCACTGCGTATAATATTTATAAACGCATTAAAAACGCTTCAGTTGATCAGATATTTAAGGCCAGACGAGATGCGCAGCTTAAAGTGTTAAGCGCCTGTGGCCGAGAAGAAGAAGGAGTAGGAGCGTAAAGTGTTGGAGTAGAGAAGAAGAGAAAGAGGAGGAAGGGGAGAAAGAGGTGAAGGAAGTAGACGAAAAAGAAGAGAAGGAAGAGAGGGAATAGAAGAAAGTTAAGAAAGATAAGGAGGAATAAGAGCAGCAAGAGAAGCGAGAGTAGGGGAAGGAGAAAGACTTGAAGGAGCAATACAAGCAGGAAGAGCACGAATTGAAGGAGCAGCAGCAGCAGTAGTAGGAAGAGGAGAAAGAGCAGTAGGTGGAGCAGAAGAAAGAGATGAAAGAGGAGTTAGAGGGGCACTATAGAAAAGAATGCGAGGAGAAGTAGTAGGACAAGCAGTTTGAAAACGACTTCAGTTCCACGTGTTCTTCTTGCTTCTTCTCTTCCTTTGCCTGCTTCTCTTGTTGCTCTTGCTCTCCTTGCTCCTGTCTACTTCTCTTGCTCCTATTTACTTATTTTTACTGTTCTTGCTGCCTAGTCAGGGTCAGGAGTACAAGACACAGCTTTCATTAGACTGATAGTCAGCAAAGTCAGCAGAGAGTCAAGCACAGCTGGCAAACTGGCAAAGGCAACTCGAAGAACTCATTCGAGTTGCAGAGAAATGAACACAACACAAGTCAAAGTCAATGTTTGGCCACGCTTTACTGCCTCAGCTGCTCATCTCAGCAAGAAGACAGCTTGAGTTGTTGTTCTTGTTGCGAGGAAATGTTGAAAAATGTTAGCTGCACATGAGGTTGCAGGGCAGCTAGAAAGGGAAGTGAAGAGCGGCAAGTAAAGTGGCGAGTGGGCAGAGCAGGAACTTCATCTCCCCTTTCTCCATCTACTCCTTCTTCCTCCCCTTGTTATTGTTCTTCTCTTTCTACTTCATCTGCGTCTTCTTCTCTTCGTCATTTTCTTCCTATTCCCTCTCTTTCTTCACCTTAGCCTTCTTCCCCTTCCTATTCTCTCTGTTCTTAAACTCAACCTCCTTAACTTTCTGTTGCACTTCTCAGCAGGGGACGAGAGGGGATCACAGACCATGTCCTGCATAACTGTCAAAGTTGCAACTGTTTACAGCACAAGTCAAAACGCGTGTCAAGACGTGTCAAATCGTGTCGCTGCATGTCGCTGCACAGCATTTAAAGCGCATTTAAGCATTTAGTAACCTTCAAGTTTAATTCACGTTCGCCAAGTTATTTATGCAAATTACTCAACACTGACAGCAGCAGCAGCGACGCCAGCAGCGACGCCAACAGCAGCAGCAACTGCAACTCCAAGTGGCAACTCGAAGTGGCAACTGCAACCAGTTGCAAGTTGCAAGTTGGCCCGCAACACTTTTACTGCTTTCCTGTTTTATAATTAAGTTCGTAATTTAAAAGTGTCGAGCGTTTTGCTTGTGCCAAGCAGGGATAGTAGAGAAGAGGGGGCAGAGGGGGACGGGGTTACGGGGTCTTGCAACAAAAAGCAGTGGCAACTTTTTGCCAGCTACGCTTCGTTGCTTTGCTGTCGCGCGTTTCTTTCTTCTTGTGGCTTTACAATTTGGCCTGGGGAAAGTTTTCTGCGCTTTGTTGCGCAACTCACAGGGGGGAAAGTAGGGGAAGAGCGGGTGCAGGGGGAAGGGGTTGAAATGTTAACAACTACTTTGACATTTGCTGTGCGTGTTTCTCTCTCTCTCTATTTCTCTTTCTGTATTTGTATTTCTATTTGTGTATTTGTATTTGTTGTGCTTGCCAAGTTGGAATTACTTAAGTGCCAAAGCGACGAGGCGTGTGAATGGCAAGCACAGCAGGTGCAGGGGGGGAGCAGGGGGAGAGAGAGGGACAGGGGGAGTAGCTAGCCTGATGTGCCGAAAGTTGCTGCATAGATTAATGTTCATGCATTAGAGTGCATTATGAAGAGCTTTGCAGTGTGGCCAAGCTAAGCAGAGGCAGCTCAACACTCAGAGAGAGAGAGAGAGAGAGAGATAGACACACATATAGGAGTGTGTCGCTCTCTCTGGCACACACCCGCCACATACATAGGCACACCACACTGTCACACATCACAGTCACACATCACACACTCACACACAGTCAATCCCCATGCGAGAAAGATACAAAAACCCACAAAACAAAAAAACCATAGCATACTTTACAGCGCACGCCTTGTGTGTATGTGGTGCCCAGTTCGGGTTACCCATTTTACACTACAGAAAAACGCAACTTGCATTTGTTGTTACATTTGTTTTGCAGCACAGCATGTGCCCCTTTTTGTTCCCCCTCCCCCTCTGCCCTGCTGTGAGTTAGTTGGCAACTCAACTGCATTCAAAGTGCATAAGTCGAGCAACTCAGCGACAGCAACAGAAGTTGTTTGTCAGTCTTTATCTCTCTGTCTATCTCTGTCTGTTTTTCTCTCTCTCTCTCCTTCTCTGTCTGTCTGTGTGAGTTAAGTTTTTGGCATTGCGCCTCAAAAACTACCAAAAACTGTGCAATTTATTTGTTTTATGCTCGACTCTTTTGGGGTTGCACGCGCTTAAAGGCAGCCCCACTTTGCAACTAAATACTAAAGGCAACGCGCACTGACCCGTAGTCACTTTGATTTGTCTGCTGGTCTGTCTGCTTGTCTGTCTGTCTGTCGCTTTGCCCCACTATCTCCCTCTCCTTGTCTTTGTCTCTTCTTTACCCCTTCATTCTGCACCTCATCTGCTGACGAGCCTCCTCTGCCTGCCATCTGCTCAAGTTCATTCTTTCCTCTGCTTTCTGCTTTAGTTTAGTTGTTGCTCTGTCTGTATGTTGGTCTGCGTCTCTGTCTGCTTGTCTGCCTGTCTGTCTGCATCTCTGTTTATCTGTCTCTCTTTCTGCCTATTTGTCTCGCTCTCTCTTTCCTTCTATCAGACACCCTCATCTGTTGACCTGCCTTGTCTTGCCTGCCTTAGTTCAGTTTGTATCTGCCCCTTTGTCTGCCCGTCTGTCTGTCTGTGTACCTCTCTATCTCCCTCTCTGTTTCTCCTTGTAGCCCCTTCCCTGTTAACCTACCTTCTCTGCCTATGATCTCTCTTCAAGTTCATTCTTTCGTCTACCCACTGCCTTTGCTCAGTTATTGCTCTGTCTGCCTGTCTCTCTCTATCTTTCCCCGGTCTGTCTGTCTCTCTGTCTGTTTCGTTATTGCCTTGAGGTATGCATTAATTACGGTGACCATAAAAAGCGTCTCGTGCGAATTGCAGTGCACAGTGGGGCACAGCAGGGGGAGGCGTGGCTTTGGCTTCGACTGCAAGTCCTTAGTCGCTTTTACTTTGTATTACATTTTGCATTTTATGGCTACGAGACCATTGTTCTTTCACCTTCGCTGCTTGCCTGCCCTTTCTCTCCCTTCCTCTCCCTCTCTCTTCTTCTCTTTCCTCCACTCTTTCTGCACTGCTCTGTGCATTGTTTTCATAGCAATCAACAAAATGTAGTGCATGGCTGAGGCTGCTCGATATTGTTTATTTTTTTTAGCTCTCGCTCTCGTTCTACTCGACTTTCCGCTACTTCTACTTCTACTACTCTCTTTGTTTTTTACTCTTCTCTCTTTATTTATATTACTCTTTTCTTTCCCTCCCTAACCTCCCCCTGCTCATCTCGTTAGTTCTTTCTGCTGCTTTAAAGCATCGCGTCGCATCCTTGCAACAAATGACAAACTCATGTTGAAGGCTCATTTGTTTTATGGGCAACGCTTAGGCAGACATATGCGCTCGTTCTGGCAACCCCTCATAGACATCTTGAACCAACCCCTTCCCCCTCTCTTACTCCTGCTGCCTGCCTGGCCCAGTTATTTGACACGCTTTTGCAGGCAGCGCAAAAAAGAAAAGGGCCCCAGACAACTTGTTTCTTCTGCCGCATTCATTATATTGTCTGCTGCTGACACAGTCTCCCCCCTCTCCCTTCCACTACCCTGCCTCTCTATCTCACACTCACATGCCTATTTATCAGCTCACACACACACGCACACGGCGTGCACATAATTGCGCTGCTTGCTAAGCAGCAAACTCGTTGCCTCCTTTTTGGGGTTTTCTGGCAAAATATTCAAAGTGTCTCGGCGTATCAACTTTATTATGCGCGCCAAAAAGTTGCAAAATTAACAGGCGCCTGCCGCACTCTTCTGCCTCCTCCCCACACTTCCCTTCATCCCCCTCTACCCCCTTTTTTCCCTCTCTTTAGCTGCTGCAGGCCGCGTAAAAGTTGAACACCAGCAACGAAAACTGTTTCAATGTCCGACTTGCTGTGTCTGTCTGTCTGTCTGTGTGTATGCCAGAGTGTGCTTGAATTTGTGTTGGTGTGTGCCTGTTTGTGTTAGTGTGTGTGTGTGTGTGTGCTTCACCTTGTTTATCTGCTGCCTCTTTTGTTCTCTTTTCGGTTGTTTTCGTCTGTCTTATTCGGGCAACTTGCAGCTGAATTTTGTTTGCCTGTTTCGTGTGCCGAGTGTGTGTGTGTGCGTTGTGTGCGCTGTCTGTGTGTGTGCGTGGGTTGTTAGTGTGCACTTGGAATTGTGCTGCTCTGCGTGCTACGTACTGCGTGTGTGTGCGTGGGTGTCTCTGTGTTTGTGTCTGTGCTCTGCGCTGCTGCTGTGCGTGGCTTCGTTTTTGTTTGCCTGCGCGCCTGGTGCGAATTGTGCGCTGTGTGTGGGTGTAACACACAGACATACAATGAGAGATGCTAGCTATACGTGTGTGTGTGTGTGTGCGTGTACTCTCTGGAGATGCTGTTGGGGCACAAATGTTGCCAGCAACATGCACAATGATTTTTGTTGCAGCTTAACGCGCTGTTTGATCTGTGTGCGCTACATGTGGCAAAGTAGACACACACACGGAAAATACACACACATAGGCACACTCAAGCATATATAGGTATAAGCAGGCACACACTCACTGCCACACACTGAGTTACAGATATCAACTTGGCAATTTTAAGCCGCTTAGAGCCGCGCCGTGGCTGAGTCGCAAAATTTTCATTAAAATGCCAGAGGTGAATACACAGTGAATCCACAGTGAATCCACTGTGAATCCTTGGCTGCGAATGAGCAGCTACTACTCAGGCTCCCCCTCTGCTCATTCCCCTCTACCTCTCTCCTTACATACTCAAAAAGAAGCCGGCACTGTGCAAACAAAGATCAAATCTTATCGGCAATCATTTCATGCCCACTTGAGAGAGAGCAAGCTGAACTCGAGCTAAATTTGTAGCCAGGACAACAAGGAGGAAGGGGAGAGGAAGGAGGAAAAGGAGGCACACAAGGCATAAGGCACACGGCACACGGCACAATATAATGAGCTGCAGGTGGGCAGCCTTATCAAAAGGGATGTTAAGCTTAGAGGACGACGACGACGACGACGACGACATCGTCATGGAAATTCTTCATTAACTCAACTTGAGAGAGAAAAGAAGTTTATGTTATTAAGAGAAAGGCAAAAGGAAGGCAGGGGAGGGGCAAGAGGAGGATAGAGAAAGGTAAGAGGCAGGCAAGAGATGAGGCACAAGACAAGGCAAGAGGAGGAGGCTGCTTGTTGCCACAGTTACAGTTAGAAGAGGCGCGATAGCAGGCAGCAGCTGTTGTAGGCAGTGTGTGTGGGTGTATGTGCGTGTGTAGTATGTTTCACTTGACGACTGAGAGATAACGGTAAATGAATATGCAGCAATTTGCACGCCCACATAATGAGCAAGGCGAGCAAGACTGCAGGAAGACTGAAATAATAACAGCAGCAACAACAACAACAACAACAGCAACAACAACAACAGCAAGCTGAAGCTGGAGGCGTGTGACTAACAAAAGTCGATAAACATAAACCAAGCAGTGGCAACGACGACGGTAGCAGCAGCAACACAGGCAGCGCGTAGCGGAAGCTCGCCCAGATAAGTATGCTACACTTTTTGAAGCGCCTCGAGTGAGTGCGTAAGCGAGTGAGTTACCGCCTGTATGTGTGTGAATAACTGTCATGTGTGTGTGCCACAAGTGTATAAGTGTATGTAGGTGTGTGTGCCATGTGTGGGTATGTGCATGTGTGCGTGTGTTTGTGCAGCAAAAGTAAATTAAAACGATTTTAATTACGGTTGCCAAGACGATGAATGAAAATGTCAACGATGAAGCAAAGGCAGAGCAAGCACTGCAAGGGGCGTTGTTCAGCTCAGCAGGTGGGCGTGGCAGCGCTTAAAAGCGTTTCGCTGTTGCCTAAGGACACTGAATTATTGCACGTGTGTGCGCGTGTGTGTGAGTGAAGCCTCTTAAGAGCTTCATGCAAAGATTTTCATTTAGGCTGCCAAAGCAACGCATCAAAATTGTTGCCAGTGCTCGTTGTTGTTGTTGTTGCTGTCTGTTGTTGTGGCTTCTTCTTTTTGCTGTTGTCTTGGGCTACTCAACTACTGCTGCTGCTGCTGCTCTGCAAAGTCATTGCCAAGAGCAACAGCAACAGCCAGAGCAAACTCTAAAGGAAGCAGCTGAAGCAGAAGAAGGATGCAGCGCGCATCTCTTCAAGCTAAACAAACAGCCGCCATTTTTATGCTTCCCTCCTTTTGTGTTGCCCTTCCCTCTTTCCCTCTACTTCTTTTTGTTGTTTTCCTTCTTCTTTTTACACCTTATTAACGGGGTTTCTATGGAAAGTTTTCCCCCGTGTGGCAGGCGTGAAAAAAGCTAAAAAACTGAGAGAGAAAAAAAATGTCGTGCGCTGATTAACTTGACACCATTTGCCAGGGGCGTAGAGCGCGAGGGGGGAGTGTGGTAAACGGGGTTGCGGAGCATTGCTGGTTTTTCATGCAGCTGACAGGCAACACCTGTCTCCGCTTACTCATACCTCCCCCACAGTTCGTCTCTCCGCCCCCCCCTGCCACAAACGGCTGCGGCTGCCAAACCGCGCGCTGACATTTCCTTTCCGCTGCCACTGCCACCGCGTGCCTTGACAACGGTTGAGGAAAACCCTCTCCTGGCTGCGGTTGCTTGGCGTTTTAACAGAGAAAATATTCATCACAAAAGTCGCAACTGCAACATGCTGCGAAAGTGTTACTTAAAGCGTGAATTATTTAAAGATTCTCAGAAAGAGTTTGGACTGGCAAAGAATTCATAGAGAGATAGAGAGTTGAGAGACTCCGAAGAAGAGTTGAGAGACTAAGAGAAAGAGTTGAGAGGCTCGTCAAGAGTCGAGAGACTCAGAAGATGACTAAGAGAAAGCGTTGAGAGACTCGCTGGGGTTAAGAAATTCAAAAGAAGAGTAAAGAGACTCAGAAGAAGAGTTGAGAGACTCAAAAGAAGAGTTGAGAGACTAAGAGGAAGAGTTGAGAGACTTACCAAGAGTTGAGAGACTTAGAAGAAGAGTTGAAAGACACGCAAGACTTGAGAGAGACTCGCATAGAGTAGACAGACTAGAAAGAGTTAAGACTCCAAAGAGTAGAGACTCGAAAGAGTTCTACAACTTCCTCGGCCCAAAGTTTAATTAACTCTTTAATCAAAAAACAAAGTAACATAAAATTGTGCAAATCAAATTTGTTATGCAGCTGGCGGCATAATTGACTCGACTTGCTTTGACATTCGCCACCTTCTGCTGCTTTCTCTACACCCTCTTCTTCATGTTCTTCTTCTGCTGCTGCTGCACAACTTTCTCCAAGGCGTGAAAATATTCAAACTTGCACCAAAGTGTGTAACAGTTTTTACTCAAAACATGTTGACAGCTTAACAAGAACTCAAGGCGACAAACTTTAAGCAACAACAACTCGAACTGAGCTGAAACTTCTGCGCTGCGTTGCATTTCAATGCGTTTTAATATGCGGCAAGTGCAGCAGCTAAATGTCAACCAAGGTGGCGACAGATGAGACATAGAGAGAGAGAAAGAGAGTTGACACAAAGGGAGAAAGGCATTAGAGAGGGGACACAAGAGAAGAGACAGAGAAAAAGAGGGCAGGGAAACAGAAAAGGAGTTAGCAGAAGCACGACAACTCTAGTTACAAGTTCAGCTGAACCTTGTTTGCATAATTAGTTGATATATGGTGTGGATGATAGCAAGACAGCTAAGGGTTTATTAACCTTATAGACCTAAGTTAGACATACTTTAGGTCATTGTACCAATCGAATAGGTATATAATAGTCAGAAGCAGGCAGCCTTAACCTAACAAAGTGTAAGGTACATAAATGAACAGCTTCAACAGTCTTCTTCATCTGTCTGTCCGTATGAACAGTTATAACTGAGGAACTATAATAGCCAGAGCTACCAAAATTTGATTAGAATATATCTAGTAACTGCACATAGATAAAGTCTTCTTCAGAATTAGATTAAGCTTCGTTTATACATCATAAATAAACCATTTCTGTCTGTATGAACGCACATGTCTCAGAGACTATAAGAGCCACGGGTATCAAATTTGATATGAGTATATTCAATGACTGGCCTTACAATAACTCTTCATTCGAGTTTAACAACACCTTCTTCCGGCTACGTAATTCAACAAAAATCATATTGCAAGTGAAATATTTAAGCTGAAACAATAATTATCACTTCCTTAATGACATGTATTTTATTAAATTCCACTCGGATGCTTAGCAAAGAACTTATTAGAGAAATAATTTCAGTGGCTATACAGTTTTCAATGCCTGAAAGTATGCAACACAAATAAACCATATCTAATATTAACACAAATCCGATACTATCAACAACCTGCACTTTAACAAGGTCCATAAACTTTCTTCCCCTTATCATTTCAATCTTTTTTCGTACCCACTCGATTCCTTCATCATTTCAAATTGACCAGAAAATTGCAAAACAACAAAACAACATTGAAAATTGATGGCAAATTGGATTGTAAATTTACCTGGAATAAATTTAAGTTCTCGTGCTGTTTCTTTTTCTCTTTCTCTTCCTCTTTCTGTTTCTTTTTGGGGTCTCTTTTGTGCGACAATTCTGAGTGTTATCGGGGGCCACAAACCAAAAGCGATTTGACACCGACAAAAACGCGCGAAAAGTTTTCGCATAAAATTCAATTACGATTGCGCGACGGCAGCGAACATAAATTTCTCAACACTTGCCACGGATTTAACGAGCTACTTTTGATTTGCCACACTCTCTTATCGCACGCTGTTATCAGTTTCAGTTCACAGTCGTGAGGGACGCACCCTCAAGGCAATAAAATTAGGCACAAATCGCTGGCTGATTGACCAAGTCCGAGTTGCTGCAGATACACGCACTTTGCGGATACTTTCACGTCAAACTGAGGGGACTAACTCTGTACGGCGTGGCCCTTGCGTTTGAGGGGGCGAAGCGTTGCCGTTGAAAGCGCGCAAGGAACTGTTTCCTTGCCACCGCATGTTGTGGCATTTTGTGGCACAGACGAAACTTGGCAACGTCGAAGTTTGTTTCCATTGAAACTTGGGATCCACTAGAGCGCATGCGCGCTGGATGAACCACTGCCATAGGCACTTCCAGGCAGCAAGCGGTGGCATGTGGCAAGTGGCATGCAACTGGTGGTTTTCAGCCAACCAACAACAGGCAGCAGGTCGAGGCAAGTCGAAGCAGGCGTCGCACTTGGCCAGCTCCCAAGTGGGCAGCCATATGTGACGACTTTGACTGCCGGGGCTGCCTCCGTTGTTGTCGTGACAACTTGATTTCTTTGTAATTTGGCTGGGGTACAATACCCCCTCCTCACCTGCTCCTGCTCCACACCTTCTCTATCCCCCTGGGAGTTTCCATTTCAAATTGCTTTAAGTTTAATGAAATTGTATTTTGATTCGCTTGGCAACCTTTGAACTGCCTGCGATTCACTGATCTGCCTGCTTCGTTCCCTGCTACTTTCTCTGCGCGAACGTTTATCTAATTATGCTGAAGTTTAGCAGGGGACGGGAGGAGGCAGTTGAGTGCTGTGCTGGGTCAACTGTTTGGGCGCTAAAAGGTCGCGCACGCTAACTGCGAATGACATTACAGCAAATCCGCTTAGTGACACTGAGCTGCAAACAGATGCACAAACAGACAGAGCAACAGTTTCACAAACAGGCTAAAGATACAGATACATAAAGAGAGATAAAGATACAGCTACATATAGAGAGATACAGCTATAGTTAGAGTGGCAGTTAGAGTTGTAGATTGCAGATACATGCGCATTGTTTATGCAAGCGCATTAAGCCGAGAGATGCTGCTCGGCTCGGCTTGCTTTGGCTATGCAGATACAGATACAGATACACATACAACTACAGCTACGCACCCTCATCGCAGCCACAAGGAATGCCGCTGCCTGTTGCTGCTTTGCGGTTGCCGCAAGGATTTGCACAGAGATATTGTGAGAGCCGTAGAGAAGGCTCGAGACTGCTTAGTGCATTAATGGATAGACAAACCACAAGGCGCAACACGCAACACGCACTGTTTGTTTGGGCAGCTTAAAGAGGCTGACCAGCTGCCTGCGCAGTAGCTGAGTATCTGCTGGATACACTCTGCTATATATATCCAGCTGTATCTCATGCCTGTATCTCTGGCATATCTCTATCTCTCTGTTGCATCTTCAACTGTGATTTACTTTCATTTCGCAACTCAAAAGAAAGTCAACGAAGCGCAACATTTACATAGGCGGCTTCTTTGTAGCTACTTGCCACGCCTACGTGACGCTCATTACAGCCTCCTACTCCCCTACCCCCCTGAGAGAGAGTGTAGACAATGCATGACAAGCCACGTTTACCTGCCACTCATGTGTGTAACTCGATGCCAAATTGATATCGGGTATCTCTGTTGGCTCATCCCAAAAAAAAGCTAATAAAACTCTCGCTCTCTATGTCGCCCGCTCTCTCCTTCTCACTCTCTCCCTCTCTCTCACTCGCTCTTTCTATGATTTCCCTGGTTTCTCTACTGTTTTTCGTTTGCAATTTTCAGCAGCGCGCGTCACATGCAATTTTCCCATTTTATTTGCCATCCATTTTATTGTTTATTTAACGCATTGTTTAGCCGCCGTTGCGAGGCATGCTGTGATTTAATGGCTGTAAATTGAAATACGTTGCCAGAAAAAAGCTAAAAAAGAAAAGAGATGCAAAGAGAAAAGAAAGCGGCACGCGAAATGACTATTTTGATGGAAAATCTACTGCACTGATGCTGATGCTGATGCTGACATTCTATTTTGACGGGCACCAAACATATAAAGAAGAGTTCTCGTAAAATATTTATTTAAGGGGTGTACCATGAGAAAGGTGTTTAAAAGGTGCCATAAGAGATGATGACGATGAGTGCGAGATGCTGTAAAATATATAGTACATCCTTTTGCCAGAGTATCATCATCATTAACTTTATCATCAACTGATGTATTCTTGCATTAAACATATAAACATATAAGGTGTACAAAATATACTGTAGGAGATGAGGTTGAAGATGATGAAAGACACCATTCTTTAGCTGCAGAAAATAGTTAATACTCTTCACTTTTGCACAAGAATCAACGGAAAGTTTAAAGGGTGATTAAAGAGAGCTTCTAAGTTATAATAACTAGATTGATTCCTTTATGTAGGTCAACTTTCTTTATCTACTATCTTTCTGCTCAATTTTTCTATTCATTTCTTCATCAATTCCTCTTTATAAATATCTTTACATTGCCAACTCAACTTTAAGTTCTTTGCAAAAACTTTGCCTTTCTGCCTGCTCGTGCTTTTCTCAATCGCAAAGCGGAAATTTGATTTGTTTCTGATAAATGTTATTTATTTTACTTAGTTCAACATTTCCCTGGCTTCCTCTGCTCCCCCTACATCCCTACCTCCCTCACTTGCCACAGTCTCCTCACAGTTGCTCCTTACTTTGTTGTAAAATCCAATTGCCAAATTGATTCAACTTTTTGCCTTTTCGCACGCTTCTCACCTACTTCCCCTGCCACCACTCTTCCTCTCTCTATCTCTGTCACTCTCTTGCTGTCTCTCTCTCTCCTGTCTCTCATGCAGACCTTGCTGAGCCGCAGATAATTGAATGATTTGAATTTTTATATTGAATTTGTTGCCTTACACGGCGCTCGTTTCTCGTTCCTCATTCCCTTCTGCCTCTTCCACGCCCACATTTTCGTACTGTGCCCACGCGGCTTTTCATATTTTTCCCTCCCATTTTCACATCCTACCATTTTTCACTGCTATTTTTGCCTGCTGTTTCTTTTGTGTCGATATTTTTTTCTATTAAAATGGAAATTGTTGGCGAATTGGAAAATTGCTTATCAATTGGGCCGAGGCTTCCATATGCTTCAAGGATCAAACGGAGCTGCAAATTGAACATGGTAGGGGGGGGTCATAGGGGCAAACTTAATTCCCACACCTCCCACTGCAGCAGCCCTCCCTCATTGCCAGCCTCATCCCCCTGCTGTTTATGCTGCAATTAAGCATTAAATTAAGTTTTTCGCTTGCCAACCTAATTGAGTTGTGCCCCTGTCTCTCTCTCTCTCCCCTCCCTCTCTGCACATATTCCCAACATATTGCGGGCTCTGTCCATAATTTATGTAGGTTTTTTTTTCACTTCTTCAAGCATTCGAGAAACTACTGAAGCGTTAAGCCAGAACAGAAATGCATAGCAAATTCAGTTGCCTCGTCAAGTTTTTATTCTTTTAATTGTTTGTGTGCACTGGGAATTATAGACAGCAGCCCGCATAACGGGGTGATGTAAGAGAGGCAAGAGAGGGGGCAGGGGAGAGAATTTGATTAACTGAAGCAAGCTGAGAAGGAGAATGCAGTCGGGGCTTTGCTGCAAGGTGGAAACGTTGCCACAAAAACCATTTCGTTTATTGCTTCGTGGAAGGCAACTGGAACAGCACAAAGGCAACTCAAGTGGGTGTGCCAGTGTGTGTGTGTGTGTGTGTTGAACTGTGTGTGAGTTGTGTTCTCTGTGCGCTTTGTTTCGCAATCGAATTTCAATTCAAAAGCAATACAAACACGCACTGCGGGTGCCACTTGAGAAGGAATAACCCGAGCAACTGCGTCACCAATAGGAACAACAGCAACAACAACAATAGTAACAACAACAGCAGCAATATAGAGCACAACAACGACAACTGTAATTACCCAGAATTCACGCGACCTTTGCAGAGTGTCGACCCGAGGGCGTTTGCCAGTGACGCCCGCCCGCAGGGCAACCAGGTAGAGCTGCACCTCGACTGGACTCACTCCACAACATTCCCTCCACATATGTGTCGCAGCAGTTGCTCTGCAATGAATTAGATGTCTCTGCGCAGGCGCACAGCTTGACGTCCATGCAGCCAAGCTGCCTGTCCCAGACATTGCGACGACGACAACGACGACGCCACATGCTACATGCCACATGCCTCATGCTGACTTTTTTCAATTTACCCCACTCGCATTTCTAATGCAAAACGTGTGTGTAAGTGGAGCAGGAGAAGGAGCTGGAGCTGAGGCAGGAAGAGGAACTGAGAGCTGGAACTGGGATAGAAGTAGAAACAGAGAACTAAAGCTGAGGCAGGAGGAGGAACAAGAAACTGTGAGCTGAAGATGGGACTGAGTCAGCAGCCAAAGCAAAGCACCAAGAACAGAAAGTAGGAATTGGGAACAAGGACATTGAGAAGGGTCTGTGAGTAAGAGCAGTAACTGAGAGCATGAACTGAAGGATGGCACTGAGAGGTGGCACTAAGAGAAGGCACTGAGAACTGTAGCGGATATAGTAGTAGAAGAAAGGACTAAGAACTGAAGCTGAAACTTAAACTGCGAAGAGTAGTAGTAAAAGCTGACACTGTGAGCAGGCACTGCTGGCACTACCTTTGAGAGAAGGAACTGAGAACTGAGAACAGAGCATTCAAGAGCAGGAAGAGGAACTTAGAGCTGATGCCAAGGCACCACGGGAAGGAACGCAGGCGGAGAAAGAAGTAACAACAGGGACCAAGCACTATGAACTGGAACTGAAGAAGAAACACAAGCAGAGAGGAGGAGGAACTAGAAGCTGAAGCTGAGGCAACAGAAGAAGGTACTGAGAACTGAGGCAGAAGCACCAACAGAAAGCACAAATTGAGAACTAGAATAGAAGCAAAAACACAAGCAGAAAAAAGGAACTAAGAGCTATAGCCGAAACAACAGTGGGAGCAGGCATAGTGACTGGTAGAGTGACTAATACAGTGACTGTGAGCAGGAGCAGTAGCAGGAACAGGAACTCCCTGAGCAGGCACTGCTAGCACTACCTCAGCTCATTCAATTCCTTCTCCTTGCCCCTGCATGTGTCTGACAGCTGTCGTTCTCATGCTCAGAATACTTTCTAAAATTGAAAACAAAACTCACTCGTGACACTGTCATAATGTGATTACGAGCCGAGCAACACATTTCCACAAACAAAATTAGGCAGAATGTGGTGTCAACTGACAGCGGATGTGCCTCAATTAGTTGTCAAAAGGCTGTTGATGGAAATGTGACAGAAATGCGTGGGAGCACAGCATTTCTATTAGACCTATAGACAAGCAAGCGAGGTCTGTTCTAGACAGGCTTTGATGAGTATTGTGTGCAAATTTGTTGGCTCTAGCTTTGTTAGTCTCTGTGATGTAAGTGTTCATACAGACAAAAATGTGGTAAAACTAAGCTAAGCCAAGTAAATAGACAATGCAACAACTCTATTGATATACAAGGAGTAAGGAGTAGTAGATTAAAGCCTGAACAATGCTTAAAGTACTGTTAAATTAAAGGGAAATCTTTAGCAGAAGCCAAAACAGAAGCTTCTCTCTTTCTGGTTGGACAGACAAACAGCTTCATAACTTCAGCTTTTGCAGATAATGTGCTAAGCTGTGCAGCACAAGACCTTTGCAATTGCTGTCAGCTTGTTAAATTCTCGCATTACCTGCCACACACACCTACACACTCACGCACACACACACACGCAAACACGCACAGAGCGTGGCAATGTCCCTGAGCCAATTCCAATTCAATTCCTGCAGACAAACTGAAACTCATATCAATAATTTGGAAGTGCGGTGCACATAAAAGTCAAGAACTTAATTTCCAGCTGTCGATAAGGGAGGAGAAGGAGACAAGGAGAGAAAGTGAGAGTGAGGGAGAAGGACATAGCCAGCAGGAGAGAATGAGAGAGGGAGGTGTCGAAGCAGAGAGAGGAAGCAAGCCAGAAGTTGACTACCAGGAAAAACTTTCGATATCCGTGGTCATATCCGGCTCACAATCACCTCACACACACCACACAGCACACACTCTCACACACACACACAGCACACTCTCACACACACACATCTAACCTCTCACACACACAAAGACATTGCAGCTTTGTTGACTTTTGTGTCAAGTCGCAGCTTAAAACAAACAAAATGCGAATGAAAATGTATTTTATGCATGTTGATGCTGTCGCTGTCGTTGCTGCTGCTGCTGCTGTTGTTGGTCTTAAGCATTGTTTTAGCCGTGTGACAACACAGTTACACCTGCATACACACACACAGAGAGAAAGACATACACAGAGACTAAGGCAACTTGTCTGTGGCTGCGCTGCTTATCGAGCACACACTGTAAGATCTTTTTGTGGTTTTGCGTTCGGCTTTGAGTTTGCTCAGCGTGTTTGTTTGTTTATTTGCCTCCGTCTCTATCCCTATCTCTGTCTCTGTCTGCCCCTCTCACTCTGCCTCTGCCTGTTTCGCTTGCTGCGTTTACCTATGCACAAGTCGAGCAAATAAAGTCGTTAAGTGCAGTAGGAAGCTGCCGGCAGTTGCAGCCATGTATTATCATGATAACACATCCCCCTGTGCTCGACTGGCAACAGTTGCTGCTGCTGCTGCTGTTGTCGTGGCAACAGTTGCTCGCGTTGCTGCTGCTGCTGCTGTTTCTCTGCATTTTATTTATTTAGCTATACAAATGACAAGTCTGCTTTATACTGCCAATCCCTGTGACATGATAAACAAGCTAAAAAAATCACTCACTCGCCTTCCTGCCTCCCTCCCTGCGCTGCAATCTCTGCGACGGCATGAGCTAATGCTGCTGCTTATTGCCTGCTGACTGCTGCCTGCTTCAGCTCCTTCTAGCTCTTCTCCTGCTTGTCCCTGACTCTTCTACTTCTTTTCCTGCCTGCTCTTGCTCCTTCTGCACCTTCCACTGCTCTGCCTTATTGCTTCTAGTACATCTTCTAGGGCTCTTCTCTGCAGTACCTTCTACCGCTTGCCTCTTCTGCCTTTTCTACGGCATGTCCTGCTCTCTCCTTTAGCTTCTTCTACATCTTTTCTTCCTGGTCCCTTCTGCTCTTCTTACACCTATTCCTGCTTGCTCCTGCTGCTCCTACATCTTCTGCCTGTACTCCTCAACCTTTCAGCCTTCCTCCTTCTTCTCTACAAACTACTGCACCTTCTCTCTCCCTTACCTACCCCATTCTCAACCTCCTCTTTACAGCCCACCTCCTTCTACCCTTTCTCCTTCTACCTTTCCTCCGTTTACCCTTCCTCCTTCTCTCAAATCTCCTTCTTCCCTTCCTCCTACTCCCCTTCCTCCTTTTCGTCTCCTTTCTCCCTTTGGCAGCTCTTTTTCCTGTCGCTGTTTTGCACATTTATCCTGTTAGTGACACCTTCTTTGTCCCCATGTTTGCCATGTCTGTCTGTCTGTCTAGCAGTCTGCATGTCACTCTTCATTCAAAGTGCGCTCTCTCTATGCTCGCTGCTCTATCTCTCCACTCCTCTCTCCCCTTTCTCTCCTAATGTCGCCCTGCTGCCATATGAAATGCCAAGCAACAACTGCATCGCATGTCTATTGCCTCTGCTCGCCTCCAACTCTGCCGCTGCCAGTGTGAAAAACGTGGAAATTGATTTTCTATTTTCCTAGCGCTTGCCCTGTCTCTCCTTCTCCCTCTCTCCCACTCTCTACAGCTCCCCTTTCCCTTGCCTGCTTTTGTCAGTGTCAGCTACACGTGATTGAGTCTTATCTTTAGTTTTGTCACTTCAACTCGCTGGCAGCTACTTTAAATGTCATCGCAGTCTCCCCCCACTCCCCCACTTCTTCCCCCATCTCACTTGCCACCACCTCTCCTTTCCCTTCCTGCACGTGCTTCTGGCAAATTTTTTGTTGATTTTCTAGGGAATGTTCCCCTAACTCGCAAAGGCTTAAGCGACGCGTGTGTTGCATGTGAGTTGTGCGGATTGAGTAGCCTCCCCTCTTCCCCCAGCCCCCACCGCCCTTGTGTGGCTGCCGTTAAGTGCAACACATGTTGGCACTTTGTTCAAGGGATTTCGTAGCACATGCGGCGGCGATTTTAGCGAAGAGAGGGAGAGATAGAGAGGGAGAGAGAGGGAGATAAACAAGCTTAAATACCTTTGGCAATTGATGGGCTACGTTGCGATTTCAAACGTTGCTATAGACTGTGATAGCAAGTGATATATATATGTATATATTATGCTGACTACAAATTGAAAAGTAAATAAACAATTTACCTTGTCTCTACCTTCCTGCCCTCTTCTTCCACTGCCTCCTGATGACACCTGTAAATGAATTTTTAGCGTGAAAAATCACTTTCAAACAATTTGTGTACAAAATATTTGTCTACGCCTCAGCAGCATCTCAATTTGCCTAGGCTTCTTCTCTTCTTCTCCCTCCTTACATCTTCTTTCCTCCTCTTCCCTCCTCCTTCTCTTCCCTCCTTCTCATCCCACTCCCTCTTCATGGGCTTCTTCTTGTTGCTCTGTCAAATCAAAAGCACCGCAAAGTTTATTCAACGCGCTGAGGCGGCACTTCATGTACCTCCCCTGTTCCACTGCTCCACTCCTCCCTCTCCTCTTCCCACCCCTACCCGCTCCTCCCTCTCTTCCTTTGGGTGTGCCGTGAAAAAACTTTGCCCCTAACGCAATTTTTATGCATACTCCGCGACAGGGGCAATTCCAACATGGGACACATTAGCAACAGTCCCTGCCAGGCGGGGGGAGGGGACAGGGGGTGGACTAACGACCCGCGGCCTGGCCGGCGAACATTACGCTTTAAATTTATGTGATTAATAAATTTCCATAATTTTTAGCCAACACCGAAAAAAAAGAGAGTAGATGCGAGATGTGCCTGGCAGGCAAATAAAGCAAAGCACGCACAGAGAGAGGGGGAGGGGAAGAAGGCCAAGCGGAAATGGCATAACAGCTCCGCAAGGAATCGGATGTGCTGACTGGAGACAGGGGGAGGGGAAGCAGGACATGGCGTGTACGCGCTGTCAGCGCCATTTCCGACAGTGCGTGTGCCGCGGCCGCCAAAAAGGCAAAGCTGAGATTGCCAAAGATGGAAATTAAAGATTGCCAAGGCTCAAAATAAATGCGCTGGGCACTGATGACCTGGCTGAGGTTGTGTAAATAGAGAAGGAGGGAGAGAGAGGAAGAGAGGGAGAGGGAGAGAGACGAGACAGAGAGCAAAGAGTAAGAGAGCGAAGTGAACTATAGAGAGACAGATTACATTTCGGTTCAAAAGTTCAACTTGCTTTCATATTTTAAAAGAGAGAAAGATCTTTTGCACTGCACTTGCTCATTATATCCGCTATACATAGGGTATTAACACTTTGTGCTTATAGAAAATATAGTAAATAGGCAGAATGCCATAAAGTACTATATATATACTCAAACAGCATTTACTTGCCAAGCACAGCAGCTATATTTGTCTGTATGAACGCCTATATATCAAAGTCTATGACCACTAGCACTCTTAAATTTGTTGACAATATGCTTTATGACTGCGCCTAAATAAAGCATGACTTTATAAGCTAACCACGCCCTCTAACGCCCACGTAAAATAGTAGAAAACGTAATTAAAGCTTATTTTTAATCTTAGAAAATTCCTTTTTGGTATACACAATAATTATTGAATGCCAGACGAAGCCTGAACATTTGGTTAGAAATAGATAATAAACAAAGAAGTTATGTAAAAAATAATTTCACTGCACGTACAAATACGTTAATATTCGTTAAACACCAAATTCCACTATAGATTTTTACTGGCATTAAAATCAGCATACTCCGCAATCTTTAATTTCATCCACACTCTATAACCAAACTCCCCTTTCCCCTCTGTGGTTTACTGCCAAGCTCAGCTAATTTCCAAAATTTTTCTTCTCTGTTTTTTCAAGTATTAAAATAAATTTGCGAGCTTAGCTGCTCTGAAGAGCGTAGGAAATTAATAAAAATTAGTTTGCAGACCATAAAAAATTAGGGCAGCTTAAGAAGCAGAGTGCCAGCAGCAGAAAGTGGCAGGGTGTGTAGAGGAGGGTGTGAGGGAGGAAGGGAGAGAAGGGCTGACAGGCCAACAGGGAGCAGTCTCTCAAATTTATGACAGTTTGCGCACATCGCATAAATCGTGGCAATTGTGTGCGATTTTTAATGCTAGTTAAATCGACTGAAAATGACAGTTTAATGATTGACATGCGCCAGGGTTGCCCGCCAACAGAGTTGCCACCACAGTGCCGCTGCCGTCTGTGTGGTTACGATTGAGCGGACAGCGCCCGGAACGAAGCGAAGCCCGGAGCCAGAGAGAGTCGAGTCGGGACAGTGCGTGGGTTAAGCAGAGAGCAGTAGAGAAAGAAAGGAAGGAAGGCAGAGAAGGGGGTAGAGAAAAGAGAGAAGGGGCAGTGGAAGGCAGAGGGGGGTTCAAGCGCTGTTCATGAAGCGCGCAAACGTTTCAAATGAATGTCAACTGTCTGCTCGAATGACGAATACACTCGTTAAAGGGCATACGCCGGAATGAGTCCACGATGCTATGGAGCGTAACGAGAACGAGGAGAAGGAGGAAGGGGGGAAGGTATGAGGACGGGGTTAGTCGGGTAGTTGGGTACTCGGGTAGTTGGCCGGCACGCCCACTTGTCAGTAGCATTCAACGGTAGCGAACATCAACATCAACATCAACATCAATGTCAATGTTTATGACAGGCGTAGGGGATTAGCGGGCTACCCTCTTTAACCCCGGATCTGTGCAGAGGGTAGCACATTATGCAAAATATGCACATACACAGGGCAGGCAGAGGGGCAGAGGAAGAGCCACTACGTGCTCCTGCTCTTTTCAGTCTCCATTCTCCCCTCTGGACAATCCGCCAAGCGCTTATCAATCAACGCGCATATTGAGAATGACGAAAAGTGCAGCACATGCAGTGCAGTCCCCCTTCGCCTCTTTGTCCGTCTGTCTGTCTGTAACTGACCGTGGGACCTCCCACTGCTAGCGCAGACCACACTTGTAGCGCGAGTTCAAGGGGGGGCAGGCACGGCAGTTGATCTCGTTGTTGATTTGTAAGTGCAGTTGGCAGCCGCATCGCCACATTCCAATGATGACCAACGTCTTTGTGTTCAATTGGCGGGCCTGGCTTCCTCTCTCTAGCTGACTGTGTGTGTCTGTCTGCTTGTCTGTCTGTCTGTCTCTCTCTTCCCCTCCCTCTCCCCCTGCCTCTTTTTCTCTCTCTGCTTTTCACTTGAGACAAATTGTGAATTTGTTTGAGCATCTTTTTGAAGTGCGCCTCTGCCCCAATTGAAGTTGAAGCTGCCGTGGCATATCAAATCGCAGGCACTGTTGATTAGTTGCCCTCTTCGTTTCTATGCGTAGGCGGCTCTATGATTCTAAATTCAAAATGATGATTAATTATGCGCAGTTCAAGTGCTTCACAGACCCCACACTTCCCCTCTCCCTCTCTCCCTTCTTATCATCTTGCTCATATCTGATCTGATTGAGCAACTGTTGAAGGGCAGCAAAAGGTCGTCAAGCACAGAGCACAGACATCGCATCAGCTATCAACTATTTGTATTATGATACTACCTCTCCCCTGCCCCTACTCCCACCTCTCTCATTGCAACTGGAGCGAAATAAGCTTAGTTAATTGGGTTTTGCTCATGGCAACGCGTAATCCTCGCATGGCAGCGAAAAGCGTGAGATACTGCGCATCAATTGACAAGGTATCGTTTTCGCAGGGCAACTATGGCAACTCTGGCACTGCAGGGTTGTCCCAGGCAGAGTGGGTGATAGGTAGAGTGAAGGGAGGGGGGCAATCAGTCGACTGTAAAACAAGCAGACACACGTGAACAGCCGCATGCCGCGACCAAAGCCAAGTTGCAATAACTTATTCCCCTTGCCCAGTACCTCCTGCCACTGCCTCCCTCTCTCCCCTCTACCAAATTACTGGACAGCACTCAACACAAATTATAATAACTGTAATTACCAAGTAGCTAAACAGACGTGCCACACAGGGAGGGGGCAACTTACGTCTTTGCCACATACAATTTCAAATTTATGGCAACCCCGAGGGATGACGGGGGGAATGAGCAGCAATACCTCTCGAACAACCCCTTGCTGTAGGTATCGACTACTTGCAGCAATTTGCAGCATTGCCTCATTTATAGTTGCATGTGCCGCTTGTTGCAGCAACTAGTCGCGACTCAACGCAGTTGATAAATGAGGCCACGTGCCTTATCAGTCGAGGTAAACAAGCAACAGACAGAGAGGCACATAGAGACACGCACAGACATGTCTGTACATGCATAGAGCACGCTCAGATCACGTCGAGTGCTCAGCAACTCCCACTTACCCCCCTTCACCAACCCTTACTCTTGCCTGCTCCCCTCTGTGGAGTAGCCTGTGATTATGCAGCACGGCAAAATAGATGCGAGTTCAACACGAAAACAAATTTGTAAACGACAAATGCAGGCAGGCAGTATCGAGGGGGCAGAACATATATATAAAGGACAGGGGAAGGGAGCAGGGCACGGCAGGGCATCTAGTTGATGGGGGAGCCTGCTGCTGCCCCATACAGGCAGCAGGGACACGCTTATTTGACTGCCATTAAGTGCGGCATGCAAACGAAATTATATTTTAAATAAGTCGATCACTGCTTATTGTGATAGACCTAAGGAATACTCTGGAAATTATTGAAAGAGCTAAGGTACTATATATATAGTATATATAAGAAAGAAATACAAAGAGCTATATCTATATATATCTACATATATATGTATATAGTACATATAAGCAACGAATAAATAGAGTTATATCGAACATTAGTCGAAGTATAGTAGGTGTCTGTATGATACCTTAGGTACAGCAGATTTTGGTACCTTTATGCAACCTTCTAATAGTCATAACTTTATTAAATATCAAGCGATTTTCATTTGGTTTATCATTTTGTTTAGAGTTTTAATACTAGATTAATGCTGCATTCAAAAATTTATGTATTTACTTTTTTGATTTTCTTGCTGCATTTTGCATGCTACCCCCTTACAAAAATTTCAATTTTTTCTCAAAATTTAGAAATTTCATTTTTTGTTTCCTATCAATTAAGCTACTTAAAGTTAGTATTACAATTCAAACCAAAAGTGTCTACGACTGAAAATGTGATAAATAAGGCAAGAAAACTCAACTTTTCACAATTTTGGAAATCTCAAATCATTATAACCTTGGTAAAAATATACAGATGTTCAAGGTGTATATCAATTTACTGTTAGTTTCAATTGTAGAATGATCTGGCCTATACAACTTTGTCGTTTTGTAGTTCTATACTTCTTGTCTAAATTTCTATGCTACCACCTTACGTAAATTGAAAATTTTTGTCGAAAAATATACAAACCTAATATTTTACCCAATTCAGTAGGGGTCAAATAGTTATATAATCATTGTATCTTTAAAATAACGCCAAAATACCCTCTTACTTCCCCTTATTTACAGGGTATTGGCAACAATAACAATAAATGCGACATTGCAAGTGAGTGAAAATACATGCGACAGTGGAAAGTAAGTGTGTGTGACCCCCCACTTCCCCTCGCCGCCCTACCCTCCCCACCTGCTTGCCTTACCCACCTTTCCCCTCTGCGTGTGCTTGCCCTAAGCCGCCGCAGGCATCCACAAGGACCATGGGCAACATGTCGTCGTTGGCTCAGCTGTCGGCCACGCCCCCTCGCCTCTCTTTCTACCCCCTCTCTCGCTCTCTCTACTCCTTCCCCTTTGCCTGCACTAAGTATAGTCTTTCTTTTTTTGTGCTACCTTTACCGCTATCGAGGGCGCTTTCATCAATTTTCGTTTCTTTTTTCATATTTTGGCAATCAGACAAAAGCCTCTGCCTCGAAATGGAGAGGGAGAGAGTCCTTGCGCGTGTCCTGGCAGCGTTTTGAATTAATTTAATGCCCAGCGATGGGCGCAGATGATGGTGGCGATGGTAGTAGCGACTCTCTGTGACGTCACGGCCAACCAAGCCAAAGAAAACATCATAATTCAAAAATTTCATTCGAAAACATGACGTTTTCATTTCGGCACGCGTTCGTCGCGCTGCTCTCCTCCCTCCCTCTTCACCCTGCTCTTCCTGCTGTTCTTGTAGTACACCCCCGCCAGGGGGTTGATCCAGCAAACTTTTATCGGGTTTCTCTCTTTTCATAATCATAATTCCATTTGGTTTTAAGTGCTGGGAAATTATGTTGATGTTTAGTTTCATTTGCAGTTTCAGTTTGCAGCTGAGCACGAAGAAGAGAAGGAGAAGGAGGAGGACGGGGAGGAGAAGCACAAGCAAATGTTGTCCTGTCATGCAAAGGAGCACGAGGCAATAACAATAAGAAGAGCGTCAAATTGTTATTGCTGTGCGGGAGTGTGTCTGCCTGCAGAAGTGCTTGGCCAAGCGCAAAATTGCACAATAATGCAGAATGAAGAGGCAAGAGAGAGAGAGAGCACAAGGGTTGCCTGAGAGAGAGAGAGAGATAGAGCAAGCTAAACCAATGTCAAGTTCGGTGGCTATCTAATGGACTTGATTGATGACTCATTTGAGTGGCATGCCACGTATGCGGCATATGTTTGCCTTGTTGCTTGCCCCACCTCGTGCATCCTGTCAAGAATTTCCAGTTTGCTAATGGCAAAGCTTAGTAGCAGTTGACACGGGGCAGGGGCGGGACGCAGCGCAGCTGAGCTTAAGCTAAAAACTTTTCAAAAATAAAACACACACACAAAATGCTGGGCAGGAACTCTACAGGGAACTCTCCAGGGAATCTCCAGCTTAAGCTTTAAATAGAAAGCCATTAAAGTCTACTGACAGTGTCAGCTGTCAACCTGGCAAGCATTGAGGGGAGGGGGAGGAGGGAGGGAAAGACAGTCAGGCAAACATTAAAAATGAATAAAAATCAATTTAATAATTCAGGCTAAATACCTTTCAATTAATGGGAAAGGCGACCGCAGGCACAGCAGGACAGCGCCTGAGGCTGAGCCAATGGAGCGGAAGTCGATGATGGTCGAGGCAGACTTAGCTGGGGTGGACTAGACTGGACTGGACTAGAGGCAGTGCTAAACTGCCAGCCATCAAAACCAATAAATTTTACAATGTGGGAAATTATGAAAAACGTAATTGAAGCGCACAAGAAAACCGACAAAAGGAAAAACCGACAAGGACGCGACTCATTTTGCTCATTTAAGAGGAAAACGTTAAGACCCGCCTGCGCCTTGGGCCTCTGCACCTTCACTTACCTGTTGGCCCGTTGGTTGTGGAAATTGTGGGCGTGGGTCGCTAATAGCATTCCTAATTGCTCGATCAGGCGGCACAAGCAAGCAAGCGGAGCCTTTGATAGAAGGACACACACAGTTTCGCATTAATCGGACTAAGAAATTTAAGGAGAGAAAGAGAGAGAGAGAGAGAGGGTGTTTTATTAATAGAGAAACATAATAATGGTATAGAATAGATGAAAGTAAAGTGAATATAGTTTAAAGGTATTATAAGTAGAAGAAGATATATAGAAACAAAATATTCAACTATGTGTCTATCGAAGCAGCAAACTGTAGACTAAATACGTTGCTATATAAACACAAATTATCGATTTGATTGGGCGTTGGGCGTGGCATTCCATTTATGAAATGTGCTTATGCTGCGTATGTTTAAGAAGTGCCTACCCGTGCAATTTGTTACAGAGTTATACGCGCTCATACAAACAAAAATTCATAAAAGGACTTGAATATTGATGTTAACTAATAATTTATATGCTTTGTAGTTTGCCACACCTTCTTCTGCACGTTGCAAACATTTGCATAAAGTTAGTTCAGCCTTTATTGACCATTTTCATTAATCAAAGGATATATCTAACTCATATTTAAAGCGCAGCTTAAAGAAAGTTTATCTAGAGTAAACTTCAGAGCTGCCCTAATCAATTGCCATTGTCGTCCTTGTACTATTGACTTTTCTGTGCTATTTACTAGCCACAAATCTTGATAAAACTGTCCCACATACACACACAGAGACACACACGCACACACTGCGAGATTTTGAAAGTTTAGCAGGAAAATCGGCAAATAATAAGCAAAACGTCGCGCTTGATTTATGGCAATTTGACGCCCTTTGAAGTAGGTGCCAGCGAGCAGGAGAAAGAGGAGGATTGTGCCTTTGCCAGTAGTCCCCCTCTCTGCCCCTGTCTACTGTTGTCGCCCTGTAGCTCTGTGTAAATGTGCCTTTAATGGCGCTTTGTCATCATCAACATTTGTCCTTATGCCGAGTATGCGTAGCCAGCGCGCAATGTGAGATGATTTATGTGCTCGAAAGGACTCCCACATGTGTGTATAGAATGTGTATATGGTGTATGTGTGTGTGTGTGTATTGCTGTTTTCTTTTTTTTTGGGAAACCAACATGAAAAACCGCAGCTAACTTTTGGCGTTTTTCTGGCTTCTGGCATTGCCTTTTGGCATTTTTCTGTGTGCTGCCTAATGACAATTTTTCATGTGGTTTGCCGCTTCGTCGACACTTACCGATAATACTTCTAATCATAATTTATATACATTCAGCTGACTCTCCTGATTTATTTCGCTTGCTACAATCGAAGTGGGTCGCAGTGAGGCGCCTAAGTAAAGTATAAACAACTGGAGCATCAATAATAATTGAATCTGGCATTCTTGAGCTAATCAAAGGTTGACAGTGCTGAAGGACCCTCTTGATGATGGGCCAACTGCAGTCAGGGAATTGAAAAGAAATCAATTGTCAACTCACAATGCAATTCAACATCTATTCTAGATACTTCTCCTCTTTCTCTCTCTGCATCTGCATTCGCATTTCCATTAGAATTTCCATTGTCTGTATTGGCAGCGTGGCTCGTAAATCATATTTCTCTTGACATTTCGACTCGGTTTCAATTGCAAAAATCTTCAACTTGTGCATTGTTTACATAAGTCAATTTGATTAAGTCCCAATTGACAATTGAATTGCCAGCCAGAGCCATCAATCAGCATTGCCAAGAAAAGACGCAAAAGTTGCAACTGCAATTGAAATCGAATGACAATTATGGTGGCAACTATTGCAGATACAGATACATTCACAGATGCAGATACAGCGACGGCGATGTCAATAAAGTAATTGAGACTGGCGCCGAGGCTAAGCAAACAGTTGGCAATGTAGAAAAGTGGAAAAGTGCTCGCAAGGGTTGCCAAATGCTGTTTAGATGCGGGCTGCAGTTATGCAAATAGAAGATACAGATACAAGATACACACACGAGATACAGTGACTGGCAGAGTGTATAAAGGGCAGAGTAACTCAGTGAGTGAGTGACTGACGGACTGAGTGAGTGGTTGAAGCAGAAGCTGACTGGTTGAGGCACTCGCCGGCACTGTCAGGGAGTCACTGAGCTCAGTCAGGGCTGCACAAATATTTACGCAAGGCAGCGCTCACATTTAGCAGCAAGAAAGGGTTAAAATGATGCGTTGAATTACCAAAATAAACACAAATACGAAAATACTTTTAGGCAGAGTGCAGGAAGGGGGAATGGGGAACACACGCTTCAAGTCGAAGGGGGTTAATTGGTCTGCTTTGTATCTCAAAGATACTGACTGACAACTTGCTGTCGCTGTGTAGCTCACGCTGCTTATGACAGCTGTCGGACAAAGTTTTGACAAAGGAGAAGAAGACAGAGAAATGGGGAGAGAAGGAGAAAGAGAAAGGGAAAGGCAGAGGGGCATAGGCACCTTGGATAGGCACCAATTTAGTTCATTAAACATCAATTGCAGTTTATGAAATTTTGTTGTATTTTCTTTTAATTTGCTCGCCCATTGTTGGCCAGGAAGCGCGAAGGACAAACAGCAGGATGAGTAGAAGCAGGAGTAATGGTAAGGACAGTGGCAGGGGTAGGGGCAGAGGCAGCGGGACTGCCTGCTGACAGCAGCGTTTAAATTGGCCATTGTAGTCTAGCACAGGTAGAACAAGGGAACAACGATCAGCAGCTGCCTCATTCGAATTGACTTTGATTCTGTTCAACTCTCTTCCTTTCCCTCTTCCTCATTGTCTTTCAAACCCCTCTCTCCCTCCTTGTGCATGTTGCGGTTGATAGACAACACGACGCGTCCTTTGGCAACGCTCTTCAGGCCGTCGGCAAGGCCAGAAAACTCATTATTTCTCGTTTTGTTCTCAATTGCAACGTCATTAACTGCCCGCTGCACTATAAACTCCGTTCTTCCATCTCTCTCACTCTTCCTTCTCTCTCTCTCTCTCTCTTTCTCTGTGTCCTTTCTTGTTGCCCTTGCCAAAATTGCATTTGTCGCTGAAGCGTAACGTTCTCCCTGTTCTCCTGTCTGTCTAGGTTATTCCCGCACTGACATCGGTTCTATATACGCTAGACGGGACACTTCAAGGCTCACAATGTGTACTCTAGACTGTCTGGCACTTGGCTTTGTTCTTGCCTCAGTCTCTCTCCCTTCCTCTCTGCTCTTTTTCTTTGTGCTAGTTTTTAGCATTGTTTCGCATGGCATCAGTTTTTTTCTGTTGCTCTCAAGGTAGTTAAGGCCTCGTTGCTTATTGCTTTCCACTTGAAAATCGCATTAGGGGATTTGCTTTCTCACCTTTGTTGGGGTGCTCATCTTCATCCACCAGTTCTCAGTGACGTCACCTTGATGCGATTTTGTAGGAGTGCAGGCTTAAACTTACTTATCCAAAGAACTAGATCAGCTCCAGCTCTGAGGCGTGTGTCTGTGTGCTTATGTGGAATCCCGAAAAACAGAAGCAACTCTGTCAAAAACGATGACGTTCCTAATCCATAGCCGACAAAGAGGGTATTATAATTGTGTCACAAGAGTTGTGTAGGGATCAAAAGAAAGAGACATTATATAAGCAGGGTATATTGAAATGTATTTCTTGCTCTCTGACAGTTTTGAGGTTCTGGCTAGAGGGAATAATAGAGCAGGAACAGATGGAGACATCTACGAACCCATAAAGTATAAATACTTTTGATAAGGTGTAAAGAAACCTTTAGCAGAACTTTCGTTCTCCTTTCTACATGCTTCAATTTCTGTTCTTCATACATTAGCCTAAGCCAATCACAGTTTGATTGACTCAGCTTAGCTATCATTGCATTATGCTAAGTTCCTAAGGGATTCCTCTAAACCCTTGACAACCCTTTAGTTATTTAAATCCATTCAACTGCACTTTGTCAACATCATTTGCTTTATTCACATTTCAAGCAACTGTTCAAGCGAAGTGCAAACAAAAAATTTTAAAAAACTAAAGCCAAAGTTCGTCTAACTGTGACAGCCCCGGCCAGCTTTGATCCCACTTCGTATATAAGGCTTGGCATATGCTCTAATGTCGTTTAGGATAACTCAATTCTGGCTGATTACCCTCATGGGCCACACATCAAACAGGACACAGGATAGCACACTCACACTCCATCTCCTTCTCTGTCTCTCTCTCTCTCTCCGTTTCCCTCCACCCCTCCCTCTCCTGCACTGTTTGCTTGTTCGACTACATTTTTATGTCTAAATTTCATTAATTCCAAACAAATACAACGCGGCGCCCATATCGAAAATGACTTCCTCAAGCAGCGTCTAGGAAAAATATCAAATTTCCTTAAGGCAAAGAGGCAGGCAGTATTTAAATACTGCCACGACTGCAGCTGGCCATTAATTCCGTAGACAGTCAAGCCAAATGGCAGCTCGTTTTCGGCGGAAAAGGATAACGAGCCTGTTCGAGGCAGGCGAGGCTGGCGGGTCATGGGTCTGGAGTCTGTTGAGTCTGTTGAGAGTCTGTGCCAGCCTGAATGCACATGTCTTCATTCTGATTACATGCTGCACACAGACACAGACACACACAAGTGTAGAACGTCCTGCAGCAATAAGTAGAGTCTGCTCTCCTCTCCTTGCCTTGCTTCGTCTTGCCTTCTCTGCTGTGCCTCATCGTCGTGCTCTCATATCAGGCATGTTTTTTATGTTAAAGCGGCAAGTGTGACATTGTCACTTGGCCGTGACACCTTGCAGCTGGAGCTGGAGGAACGGGGGCATAAGGGGCGTGTCCTCCTTTGAGAAATTGTCACACATTTGTTCCAGACTCCCGTGGCTCTCGTATGACACAGTCTGTCCGCCTGCTTGAGCTCCTCTTCCTTCTGCTTCTCCTTCTCCTCCTTCTGCTGGCAGTCATTACATATGATTTGTGCGCATCTTTTGTAGTTCATTTATCTCTTTGCAGGCTTAGCTACAGAGAGCGCATAAATGGGTCACTAAGGCACTGAAGAATATCAGCAGTTTGTAGGCACTGCAGAGCCTAATGAGCTCTCAGAGTGAGCAAACTATCAGTTACTGGCAGAGAAAGGAGAGCTGTAAGAGGATGCCCGCCAGACATGCTGATAATAAATATTTCTCGGCTTAGATTTATCATCCAATTTTGAGCATTTGTTAAGCACTATCGCTAAAATAGATTCGTCACGCAGAGCATTAAAACCCTCGAGATAGAGAGAGAGAGAGTTTTGGCAGCTGTTCACACTGTTCGCTATCGCCGCATCTTGAGTCGAGGCGGCGACAGTAGCACCTTCCTCTGACTGCCTGCCAGGCTTGCTGTACCCTGCCCTACCCTGCTCTGTCTGCCTTGCCTTGCCTGCTATCAGACACGGCTCTATCGATAGATTTTCCAGTTGCGATAACCCATCGCAACTTCCGTTCCGATGGAACAAAAGACAACCGCAAACGCCACGCTACGTTTGCCTGTTTTCATTTTCATTTGAGGGTTTTCCATTTAATGTGCATGAAAATAAAATGCTACACGATCTCTGGCACATATAAAAAACAAAACTGAAACCCAAAACAAACCCCTCGCACGCCAATTACGATTTATTTGTACTTTTGAAGTGCTAAGGTACATAATAAAACCACAAACCGAAGCCGAATTCGAATTCGTATCGGAGTCAGAACCAGTTACAGTCCCTGCACCTTATCAGGCACTTCTCGCTAATGCCCAACTGGCATTTTGTCACGTTTTTCTGTTAAGGGTTTTCCACTTTTCCAGCGATTAAATGTATCATGCATGCAACCATGAAGCATTAACATAGAGAGAGAGAAAGAACCCCAAGCTCATTTGTAGTGCAGAGCGGCGTCTGCCTTGAATTGAATCGTGCAGCGATAGTTACTAATTCGAAGCCCCCTCATTCCCTATCCCTCTCTCTCTCACACACACTCTCTCTTTCCACTCTCTCCCTCTCTTTCTTTCGATTGCTCTCTCTGCAGTCTCTTTTTTAGTAATTGCCCTGCAGGAAATTAGTTATTCAACGCGGGCTGTGCCTAATTTATGCGTCATATAATTGTTTGTGCTGTGCTGCTGCTGCTGCACTTTGTAAGTTCTGCCGCATGTGGGCGGGAAAGCAGACGAAGAGGAGGGTGACGAGCTCAAAACGCACCACTTGAAATGTAACGAAACGTGTGAGAAATTCAAATACAGCAGAGACGGGCCCCGCAACTTGCAGCTCCAAGAAATGAGGCGGTGCCGAGGCGACCCCACAGCAAAGAAAACTTGATGGGAAACTGTCCAAAAAAACATGTACAAATTGTTGATAAATGACTTATCGATAAGGAATGCGCACAGAAGAGACAAGTCAAACCCACAAAAACATAGATAAGCAAGTGCAGCTACTAAAACGCAGCTCGTTCATCGTCATTGTGTTTATTTTGTTATTTAGAAAACGAAAGAAAATGCATAAAAAATAAATGTAAAATTATTCAAAATATATGCACGCCCCAACTACGATGCAGGCCAGCCCCGTAGCACCCAAATGATTTATGATTGAACATGAAAACTACACAAACAGAATGGAAACAGAACCAAAACAGAGAGAGAAAGAGAAGAAGAACATTGGAAAACATTGGGGAAACCTAAACGAAGCGATGCACAGCAATTAAAAATCGGTTGAACTTCACCGCCGCTGGTCATAAACTAAAATTCCAAAACTGAAAATCCAATGCAATGTCGCTGAAGGGCAACCCTAACCCCACACCCTACTCCCCGTTTCCCACTCTCGAGTTCTTTATACGTTACAAACATTATAAAAGCATGTGGTTTCATTGCAGTCCCATCGCTATTAAATGCTACAATTTGAATGGTTTCACACATGATTCCTCTGCTATTTATCGCATTGAAGGATTACCAGACCCAACACAGACCACCCTAACAAATCATTTATAAACATAATTGTTTGAAACACTTGACAGAGAGAGAGAGAGAGGGAAAGGGGGAGAGGAGGTAAAGGGACAGCGAGTGGAGCTCATACAAAGACACCGCGGGCAGTTTTCTCAATGAAAAGCAAATGAAATGAGTGGAGTATGAGTTAGGCACCTTCTGCACCAAGTTAGGTACTCCCTGTGGTTAGTTTTATGCACTCGGAACACTAAACAAATTAGTTGTTGTTGTAGCATTGATTTAACTACATCTTTAACACTTGCCGCACCCCCCTTGGAGTAGACAAAAGTGCCCAAGTTCCTCTTGCCATGGGAAACTAAGCAATCTCTGTAAAAGTGTCATTGATTCTCCAGTTACAAACACACAGAGAAGGAAGTAGACAAATCTAACTGGCATTTGTTGCTGTTGTCGATTTTAAAAGCCAAATAAATAACATTTATTTTCAGCTATAAATTAAGTAGAGAAACACAGAGAGAGCAATCCTGCTTGGCTCGAGAGTGCTTGGCTGGGCTATAAATGGCCTCGAATGTTGATGAAGGCATTAGCTAAATGGGGGAGGGAAGGAGAGACTAGGAAGGAGAGGGGCAGGAACTCTCAAACGATTGCAGTCAAGAGCCGTGTAAGTGCAAATGGCCATTAAAAACAATTTAGGTTAGCGTTTAGAAATATTGCAAATTACAGCAAATAATTGAGAAACATTAAGAGCAGAGAGGGAAGAAGAGTGTGAGAGAGAGAGATGAGGGAGAGAGTACGGGGATTTGGCAATGGCAGTTCAGGGAACGCACAGCTGTCTCTATGAAATCAAAGAGTAAATGAAATGTTGCAATTGTCTGCAAGAATTTGTCAAATCAACGTGAAAAGAGAAAAGCTTTCTACATAATGAAAGTGTTTTGTTCACATGAGAAGTACCATAAAAGAAGATTGTCTACAGTTCAGTCTAGTCCCTACTCAGGGGTTGCAGTTCCTGTTGATTTATGTATGACATTTGGAGTGTCGTGCAAAACGCTTTTACCATTGATACTAAAACGCAGTAGAAAATTCAATTTTCGCAACTGTTGCCAAAACAGCAAAAGAGGGCAAAGTATCAAGGGGTGGCGGGTTCACTGCTCCCTTCTCCTCCCCCTCTCTCTCACTCTCTCCCTTCTCTGCGAATTTGAACATTTGTTAAGGCGACTTATTAATGTCATAATCTAATTATAAGCAGAGGTTTAGCGCCGGCGATTTGAAAGCATATTTCGTATAAATGAGAGTTAGCTCTGATTATTTCCCTTTGTTTGGCCGGCAGTTTGATTGTGAGTGAGGGCGTTGCGGGGCTATAAAAAAGGGACTTGCCATGCGGGTTGCAATATATGTGTGTGTGCCATAATATGCAGAAGTTACCCCCGTTTAGGGGTTTCTTATTTCCTGCAGCAGCTGAACGGCACAAAGTAATAGATTAATAATAAGCTAAAGCAGGTTAAGCTCAGATTTGCCAGTAGGTAACCTGCTTAAAGAGTGCGTTTTTTGTTTGCCAACAGCTGTGGGCAATGGGTAGTAAGGGTAATAAGGAAGAAGACAAGAAGACATTGAAGACAATGCCAGCCATCTATCAAGAGAGAAAGGAAGTTCAGTCAGTGAACTGCTGTTTGTTTTTAGTGTAGCTGGAATCAAACTTAATCGAAGAATCTTTTTGTAAACCGAGTAAGGTAAAGGAAGACAGAGAGAGGGGATATAGAGAGATAGAGAGTAAGAGAGAAAGAGAGAAAGAGAGAGGGAAAAGTAAAGAGAAGAAGAATCGCTGAGAGTGAACTAAAAGCTCATCTGGCATCGAACCTGATCAAGAAGTGTTAATGAAAACTTCCTCAACTTGCCCAGGAACAATTTTAAATGAAATAAAACTATATCTTCTACCTTACACACCTCTCTACACTCTCTTCATCCTCTCTCTGTGCTCTTTCAGCTGCAGATTTCTCAAAAAAAGTAATACATTCAGCTCGTATAAGCAGCACTTGGAGCTCTGTCTTTTCTACTAGCTCTCTACTCCTCTCCACTACTATATCTTCATCTGTTTATGTCTTTATCTCTCTCTCTCTCTCTCTTTTTCTCTGTCTCTTCCCCCCTCTATCTCTCCCTCCTCTGTCTGGCTGTCTTAAAAACTTGATAGCTTTAACATCAACTTCAACCTCTGTAAATCCAAACTGTGCACACTTTTCCAAGCAAACTGTTTCAATTAAGTGCATCCTGCTGCCGGTGGAGCAACAACACCAGCAACCACTGCCCAAAGCCATAGTGACTACACTCCCTACTCTCCCCTCTGCCCTTCTCCCTTCCCTGCCCACTTATGCAGCTGAACCGCAACGTTTACAGCGCATGCAAAGTGCTCAGTCTCCTCCTCTAGCTGCTGCTGTCCTTATTCTGCTGCTCTGACCATGTTCTCTTGGCTATTTCGTTGAGCTAATTAAGCAACAAAGGCAACTCCTTCTGCTCCTCCTACTCCTCCTCATGCTTGCCTCAACTGCGATGGCAACTCAATTAAAAATGCGGCAAGCTCTCTCGTAAACAAGCCACAAAAACCTGAATGGGCAACGCCGAAACTTCAGAAAACTCATAATTTCCGGAGGTGCTAATAAGTTGCAGAATAATTTTCAATGAAAATGGCAACGTAGGAGGTTCAAAGAGAGGGAGAGAGAGGAGCTGCTGTCTGAGATGTGGCAGCAGCAGCAAAAGTTGCCACTGGCAGCCGCAAAGTACAAAAAATTGACTTCAATTAAAGTGGCATAGTTGGGGCGCATAAACAGCCAAATGAAAAGCGCAAAACGAGAGTAGCAAAAGGATAATGATAATTACGGACACATGCAGCAAGGCAGAGTAGCAGCAGCAGGGAGGGAAGGGGGTGCAAGGTAGAGGGGGCTGTGCAAATGAAACGCTGAAGTTGGCAGACGCAGAGCTCGCTCGCTGAATGAGATTGCAAAGTTTTTGTGTTTATTTTATGCTCAGGGAAAACTAAAAAAAGCGCAAAAAAAGAGCAGAGGAAACAGAGGAAAATCGCAGGAAAAGGAAAACGTTGATGCTGCAGCTTGCCAGGCAGTGGGTGGAGGGGGGCGTGGCTGATATTCGGGGGGTGTGAGTTAAGCAAATAGGCAAGAGACTGAAATGAAATGTGCAGCAGAGGCAAATGAAGAACGCCAAATGTGGAGCACACACTGCGACAGTGGCAAAAGGAGAGTGACGGGAGAGAGGGAGGGGGAAGGAGAGAGACGAGGAGAGAGAGTAGGAAAGGGAGAGAGAGTGAGGGAGACAGAGGAGTCACTTGTAAACAGACATCAATAGTGGCGTAGTTCGTAATGCGCCGCGTGGTCAAATGAATGAAACGTGCGCCGCCAGAGTCCGCGCTGCCAGCTCCGCTTACCCTCCCTTCTCCACCCCCTCCTCCCCCTGCCACCCACTTCAAGCACAGTCACAACTTGTTGACGAGACGCTCTCAACCACCCTTCACTCGCAGTCCAGGGCAGAGGCACAGTCACAGTCACAGTCAGAAATCAGCATGAGACTCCGAGTGTGGCAGACAAGACTCAACACAAGTTACTGCGGCTCGTTTTTCAGTGTATTTTGGTCATAGTACATTTTTCTCATTTCGCTTTTTGTTGAGTGCTTTCTCTGCCTTCCCTTCTGCCTTCTTCTACCTCTGCCTCCACCCCTTCCTCTTCACTTTGAGTGAGCTGTGTGTCTGTGTGCCTTCGCTCTCTGTGTATCTGTGTCTGTATTTGAGTTAGAGTATTTTCTTTAGTTCTAGCTGTAGCTGTGTCTGCTTTGCTCTGTCTGTGTGTGTGTGTGTGGGTTGTGCTCAAAACAGTACAGTGAGCTAGCGGTAAATGCTGCCACTGCCGCAGCAGCAACGTCAGCGTTGCATGAACGTCAACGTTTGCCGCCCTCAAATGAAATTTGTATCTCTGCCGCCGTCGCTGCCTACGTCGCCGTCGCTGTTGTTATTGCCTGACTGACTGACTGACTGTTGCTTTGCCGCTGCCTGCCGCTCTGCTCTGCTCTCTCTGCCCTCTCTGCCTCTCTCTCCGCTGCCGCTGCTGCTGCCTCTGCCGTTGCTGCGCTCACTGCCGTCAGCTCGTGCTCATTTTCCGTTGTATTTCTTTACACTGCATTCAGTTGTTGCCCATCATTCCCTCTGCGCACGTCGCGCTGATCGCATCAATTCTCGCTGCGCCTTTCAATTCGCCGCACTTCGCCGCACTTCGCCCTCGCAGCCCAACAACGCAATAAGTTGCCGAGACTCAACGCGCGCGTTTCGAATAAAAGTTTTGCATATTGTGTGCAAAATTACAAAAAGGAAATTTAACCAACAAGAGTTTACAACAAAAAGAACCACAACAACAAGAACCTGAACAACAACAACAACAACTACAAGTGCAACCACAACACAGTTTATTAAAAACAGGAAAATGGGTCGTCTGTTTCAATACAATCGTTTTGGCGCCATGGAGAGCACGAATAAACGCAAAAAGGATACGTCGAAGAGCGCACACGATAAAGCCAAGATGGTAAGTACTAACTGGAGTATATAGACTAGTTAAGATTGGCAAAGCACTTATGGTGACTTATGATGATGGGCACTTATGATGATCTAAAGAGAGCTAGACTGGAATGACAGACATGCAAGGATACATAGAAAGGGATACAGAAGTCTAGAGTTACTTAGTTAGATATTCATACATTAGATATACATACATAATATAGAGTGCAGATAAAGGGAAACAAGGTTGAAGAGATATTTATATAACCAGAATGAAAGTCAGAGGATTATAACAATGGGTAACATAGATAATAAATCTATCTGTGATTAGTATCATAGGGAATGTTTAACAAGTTTCATTTCTATACAAACGCTTTACTTTTAAAGCTCTGACAGTAAATTCCTTATTACTACATATAATATAAAGGTGGCAGATGTATGACCTCAAGCACTAGAGTCATTCCCTTAAGTCATTCACTTTAGTCATTCACCTAAGTCATTCATAATCAAAGCAAGCCCCCTAAACATATCACATCAAAAGCCTAAATCCCATTACTGTCTCTCTATCAAACCCTGAAAAGAAGGTGTTGCATTGTTATCAAACTTTAGAACTCTTTCCACCATTTAACAATGATCTCGATAATTTTCTATAAAACCGCATTTCGTATGCAAACTCCCCAACGAAGAGAAAGAGAGAGAGACAGAGAAAGAGCTTTCTAACAATTGCCCCTAAGCCCCTCCATTCCTCCTCTTCCCTGCCCTCGCACTTCACACACTCTCGCCTGCATTCATATGCAAAGTTCTATGATCCACACACAAGTTGCAGCCGCAACACACACTCGACGCGGTAATCCACACAAATCCCACGTGAAAAACACAACGCACGCACCCACAAAACTTCACAGAGAGTGCAAGAGGGGGAGGAGGGACGGGCTCTGCTGACATGCAACGAAATTCAAAACACGAACGACAACAATTAAAATGATTTAGTGCGAGAGATATGCGCGATGCAGCCCCGAGGAAGAAGGCATAATAAAGTCGACTGTCGACTGTCGACTGTAAATCAGGCGCACACTAAATCACAAATAATCAAATAAATATGATTTGCATAAAAACTAAATCAAAACGAAAGCCCCAAAAACAGACAGAGAGAGACAACAATGAGGGAGAGAGAGAGAGAGAGACAAACTGAGATTTATTATAAATCAAAGCGAAAATGCGTCGAGTTTGTTTTCGTATCGATAGTGAGCAAACATTGGAAAGCATTGGAAAACATATGTTGGTCTCATAAAGATAATGATTGATTGGATCAGCCAAAGGAGGGGGGAGGGGAGCTGGGAACACATATGTTATTTATATAGCGTTATTTGTATTTGATCTGCGATAAGCAGCTAACTAGGTCTAACTCAGTCTCTATCTCTATCTACACAAGACGGCGTCGTCTGGCTACGATGCCAAAAAGCTGATTAGTCAAATGGCTTAATTAGGAACCTCCGACCCTCTGTCCCCTCCCCCTGCCACCTCTTTATACTTTTGTGCTACCTGAATTCCCATTTGAATCTTGACTGCATCAAAATATTTGTTGAGGTCTCAAATAGCAGAAGATAAAGCGAGTTGAGGCCTCCGAGACTCAGACGCTGGAAACAGTTTGTAATTTCAAACTCTCTGCATGACAGTTTGCGTTTTGGCTTCTGCCTTCTGCATCGTTTATCTTTCACTGTCTCTCTCTGTCTCTCCTTTGCTGTCTCTTTGCACATTTCTCATCGTCAGTTTTTCCACATTGCTCTTGTCATTTTTCACAAGAATCGACACCCGTTCAAGCAACGTTTTCCATTCTGTTGCATTCTCTGTGTGTTTTTTTCAAATCTATGAAAATATTGTTGTTTTGCTTTTGTTTTATAGTAGGTGTAGCTGTAGTTCCCTAAAGGATTGTCTAGCTGCTGTTGTTCTTTGAGTTCCTCCTGGAGTTCTAGAGTTCTTCTAGGTGTGTCTGCCATAGAGGGAATTCAGTTTATTGAAAGTACTGCGTACGTAGAACGCAATCAACCTTATTGTAGAGTTCAAAGAACAAGCAGAGCAGTCTGTTCTTTTTTCTCTTCCTCCTCCTTCTCTTCTACTCCTCCTTCTTCTGCCTTACCCACTTGTTTTTCGCACTTCGTTTCTAGCGCCCTTTAGATCTGAGCGGCTAATGCGTTGGGCCTATACGGCATAAATCGCTCGTCGCGCGATTTCCACACGCCGTCGCTGTCGCCAGCGCATCCGTTATCAGCTCGATGGAATATTTTCGACTAACACATTTATTGGCAATGAGAAGACAACAGGCAGAGTCGATAGACAGGCAAAGTATGGGAGAAACAGACAGACAGGCAGAACAGAGAGACATACTGGCAGCCAGAGAAACGAACATATAGAGCAGTCAGACAGACAGCGCAGACAGAGAGACAGGACGCATCAACAGGGCAGACAGACCGAAGCAGAGATAGACACAGCATACAGACAACCAGACAGACGAACATGCAGAGCAGACAGATAGAGAGACAGACATACAGTCGGAGAGGCAAACTGTCGAACAGGCAGACAGACAAGACCAAGGGACAGTCTAACAGACAGACAGTCTAACAGGCAGACAGTCGTAGAGGCAGACAGAGCATACAGCCAAGTAAGATAGACAGTGGGACAGACAAGTCAGTCTGTTTCTGTGTTTACAGTCGCTGACAAACGTTTTCAATTAGTTTGGCAGCATAAAGGCGACGCCGCATAGCAGGTCAAACGATAAGGCAGCGAACTGCAGACAAAGTGAACACACAGCACACATACCAAGACACTATCCAACACACATGCACACACTCCTCACCACACACTCTCTCCTCGACACACATCAAACAAAACTAATAAAGTTGTCACTGAAATGGCTGGCAAACTCGACCATATGTCGCCAGTCGCTGCGCGCGTCTTATATTGCGAGATTAAAATCTAAAACAATTAAACAAAAGATAAACAGTTTTTCTGCATTTTTCTGTGCTACACAAAGAGTTTTCTTTGGTGCAGGAAAATTGCCTCAGTCCAGGAAAATTGCTGGAGCCAACGAGCTGCAGTTGCATTTACAGTTGCAGTTGGAGTTGGCGTCTTGGCGTCGCTTCAACACCCTTTCTAAGTGGCTGAGGCAGACAGATATATATATACATATATATGTGTGTGTATGTGTATGTCTGTGTGTGTGTGTGTGTATGCTCTACGCTGCTCATAATTCTCCCGCTTTCTAATTTTAAATCAACAGATTAGCAGCGCAATGAGCGAAGCATTTAAAATTCTCAAGCATTTTGAAGGCACTCTGGCACACACACACGCGCACACACACGCACATTCAAGGGCAATGATTAATGCAAGTACATGTGCAGAGACGTGTATATAGGACCCTCTATAACATACTATATGTAGATCGTTTGATTTCCCCTGATTTCCTAAGTAGACTCGAAATTAATTGCGCCTCTCTTAAAGTGCATTTAATTTTGAGTGCAGCGGCTGCCTCATTAAGATTTATGGCCAAATACAAACTGCAACGGGGCAATGGCAACGTGCAACGGCAACGTGCAACAACAGCAACTTGCAGCTTGCTTCGACTGTGGCAAACTGCGCCTGCAAATTGATGAGCATAATTAAATGGCCCGACATCGTTGCATGCATTGTTGTAATTTATGCTCCATATTGCTGCCTCCCCACCCTCCTCTTTGCCTGCCCCATACTTCCCTGCCTGCCCACTCTCTCTCACTGTGCCTCCCCCGTCTTCTTAATTCCATTGCGCCGTTTTTGAGTAAACAACAATTTCACTTATTTTCATGCCGTCTGCGCGTCTCTGCTTTGTTATTTTTACGCTCGACTCAATATAAATTTTCGCCTGCCTCTGCTGCCTTTGCTGCTGCTGCTGTGGCACATGCCATGCCAGGAAAATGTAATGCAAATATGCAAAAAAAGCTTTCAACGGCGCAATCCAACGGCAACAACAACAACAACAACAGCAACAACCTCCCTCAACCGACTAATCAACAAAACGAACTGGGCAGCCTGGCAAATAGTTTAGCTGTGCAAGGGGGAAGAGACTGGGGGCACTGCTTTGGTCTAGCCATGAACGACAGGCAAGCAACAACAAGAGCAACAACAACTGACAGCAACAACTGACGACAACAACAGCAAGCAACGAGCAACATCATCGTTATCAACAGCTCGTCATGTGCTGCGGCGCGTACGTTGAGCTGTTTGAGCTTCATATGGCTTCCAGAAGGATTTGTATGCATTAACGAAGAGTAACAGAGGGAGTGGGAGAGAGAGAGAGAGGTAGAGAAAAAAGAGAATAGACAGAGAGCAGTGGGAAGTAGGAGATATAGAGTAGAGAAAGTTGTAGGGGCAGTTGAAGTAGCCACAGTTGTTAACTGTTTTAAAACTTGAACTACTCCAGTTGTCTAGCCAAAAACTAGACAAAAAGTAGCCAAAGTTTAGTTAAAAAGTGGCCAGAAATGTCTGCCCTCTTCTTTACACAATCCAACAGTGAGGTACTCTCAGTAAGGTACCCTCAACTTGCTAATCTCAGCTAGTTACTTTCAACTAGACACACTCGACTAGATACACTCAGTTCGGTACTCTCAGGCTCCCTCAGTTAGACTCCCTCAGTTTGGCGCCCTCAGTTTGGTACCCTCATCCCTTTTTTTCCCCTTTTCTCTCCTTACTAGATATTCCCTTAAAACTTCCAAACATTTCTTACTGATGAACTTATTAAATGCATTTCTAAACTTGAAGTTCATTGCACTTGGCATCTGCATATCTTCAGCTCATCAGCTGGCACTGCCTCTGCCCCTGCCCCTGTCCTTCCCCCTGTCCCTACCCCTGCCCCATCCCTACTCATCTAAACAAAGAGTCATCTCTTGAGATTCCCACACAATAACAATCATATAAATTCATGCATCACATGAGCAACACACGCCCATAAAATACAATTAAAAGAAATTTCAACAATTTTAATTTGCATTTAATAAACTCATCAAATAAAAAGTTCCAAAAATTCCCATAAAATGAGTGGAAAAATGGAAAACAGCTCAATTTGAAAAGCGTTTGATATGACCCCCTTTTTTTACACCTATAAAAAGATGTGAGCTGCAAAGAGTGAGCCACAAAAAAACGTGTCGAGCGGCGTTAAAAATTGTCTATAAAACCACCATCGGGCATAAACTATACCACATGCGATATACGAATAGACAATGCCACATGCCACATCTCTGTATGTGTGTGTGTGTGTATGTCTAAACAAAGGATTTTCCAGCGAATGCTCTTGTCTAATTGCCAGCAGTAGAAGAAGCAGAAGACACGGCATATCAAAACCAAACCGAGCAGAAAACTATAAACTATAAAGATTTTACATATTTTGTTTTCTTCTGTTGTGTAGCTTGTGGCATAAAACGAAATTAGTGGAAAAAAATGTTAAAATCATTTTACGATAGGTTTTTGGGGGCCACAAGCTGCTAGGTAAGTAGTGCCTCTCCCCTCTCCCTCCCTTCCTCTCTCTGACTCTTCTGCCACATTAACTGAAAAACGAAAAACTGACTTCATAAATTTTCAAATGCGCCGCGGGCCAGACAGAGACGCGTGTTCTGAAAATGTCATAAAGTAGTTCCCTCTTCCCCCTCCTTCAGTCCCTATATAGTAGATCGGACGTCTTGAAAGCCCCAGCACGTGTGTGGATTATGTCGAACTTTTCGGTGTGGCATAAAACTGTCAAATTAGCTGGCGGCCAACAGGAAAATGTCTACAAAATATTCAAATAGAGCAAGTCCAAACTAATTTACAGCTCGATTGCAACAAACGCTGGACGAGATAGATATATAAAGAGATATAGTAGAGAGGGATATGAAGAGATATATGAAGAGATATAAGAAGAGCTATTTGAAACTGGCAGAGCTGATGTTTTGATAGGTTTAGTGCATGAACTAGATAAGTAGCTAGCTATTCTCATTTGTGGTTGGGCTTCAGCTCTAAAGTTGATGGCTTTATGTATTGAATAACTGTTGAAAGGGAAGTCTTTTATATATGTATACAGTTACCTATTGAACTAACTGCTGTCAGTAGGGTCTTTATGATATCATCTATAAACTCATTCAACTCTGTTCAAAGGCAGCTTTGTATGATATCGATTACAATCAGTATAAAGACTGCAACTAGTCTAACTGAAAAGGGGCAACCCTTAGACCCATTCACCATTTTGCAGTTAAACCCCTATCAATTTCCCAACTCTGTCTCTCTATAGTTACCTTCTCTCTCGTGCATCAATCTATCCCCTCTATTCTCCCTCTATAGTTTCCTTTTCTCTCATGTTTTTTGCGGTTAGCTAACATAACCGCAAAGCGTTTTTAAATAATCGTCACTGATTGGCATTGCGTGTGGGTTGCACTCTAGGGTGGTTTCGCCCCACATCTCTCTCCACCCTTCTCTCTCTCTCTCTGCCTTTGCAAACGGGCCACTTCAGCAGCTGTTTGATTTTCCAGCATGAAATTCGTGCATATGCCGCTCAAGTGGACGCAACTGGCTCTATAAGGCTCTAACAAGCATGCAGAAGGAAGAATAACAATGAACAAAAGGCAACATTTCAATAAATTCATCGAGCCAAAGGCGCAACTCATTGAACGCACTTCAACTAATTCTGCTTCTTCTTCTTTGGGCTCTTTTCTTAAATGCACAATAAATGGAAAAGTAACAACTGTTTTTCCAAGCGAGCAGCCCCCGCAGGGCACCTTGTCAGCTGTCCCTATCTCTCTTTCTACTCTACCTGAGCTCGTTTTTATTGTAACAGAATTTGATTACGAAAATATGCTAACACCTTTCTGGGCCAAACAAAGAAGAAAGGTTGTCTGCCAACATCAAATAGAGTTACCTTTCCGCGGGGCAGGATCAGGCAAAGAGATCGTAGATCGGTACCTTACCTTACTTTACCCTAACCCATCATTATTGCATTAGCGAGGAAGACAGATAGAGAAGGGAGGGAGAGCCGCGTCCAACACCTTTTGGTCACTACTGTAGACGGTAGAGCTCAGCACTGCTCAGCTTGCTCTATTATCATAATTACTCGTGTTGTTGTTGTTGTTGCTGTCGCTGTCGTTGTCTTGCATAAATTAAAAAGAATCATGCAGCCTTTTCTATACACTCTTTCGGCTATTAAACGCCTGTTTTCCGTCAGTTTTCCCTCCACATTTGGCTTTTGATTTAAGCCGATAAAAGGTTAAGGTGAAGGTAAACTTTGACGCTTCTAACACGGGCCGCTTTCAACAGCGATTTGGATTTATTTATGGCCAACTTCAAAGCAATTGTTGTTGTTGCTATTGTTGTTGCTGGCCACGGCTTGTTGGCCACGAATTAATGGCTACGCTAGGCCATTGCCGTGTAATTTGGTAATAGAAATTCAATTTTTATACGGTTTTTCTTTTGGTTTGTGTTTACTTCATGCAAATTAAGGCAGGAAGGAAGTGAAACCAGGAGGAGGGGCACTTCCTAGTCAAGCAGGGAGACAGGGGGTAGGGCAGGACAGGCAGCTTCCTCTTCAAGTTGGGCAAAAGGAAAGGTACCTCCTCCTCTCTCTCTCTCTCTCTCTTAACTTCATTATGCTTGCACTGATTATACGCTCATCATGCTTGACTGGCAATCTTTCTACTCAATGTGCAATTCAATCAAATTCAATTTAGCTTAACGCACACACACACACATGTATGTGTGTGTGCTACCTGGTCGAGGTATTGTGTCCTGCTGTCTGCCTGCCAGAGTTGCCTTGCCACTCTCCATTGAATGCTCATTATTTTGCCCATTTTATTATGCTCTCTGGCTGTCGAGTGTGTGCCAAGTGTGCGTGTGTGTGCGTGCTGAAGTGTCATTGTATTGTCCTGCTACCTCTCTTCTACACCCTCCCTCCCTCTCTCTCTCGCTCAGTTGCTTTTCGAGTGCATTGCACACTCGAACGCACTTTTCGAGAATTTATTGAATACTTTTTGCCAAGGTGAACGATTCGCATTGTGTTTGCCAAGTGCCAAAAAGGGGTGTGGCAGTGCCAGGAGGAGGGACAGAAGTTGTCAAATAAAATGAGAGAAAGAGAAGCAAATAGAAACTCAATCTATGTGAGAGAAAGAGAAGCAGAAGGAAGCTGAACACATGCGTTCATTATGATCAGCTTAGCTGCGAGTCTAGAAAGGGTTCAACTGAGAGTAAGAGGAGAAGTGAGGAGGAAAGCACAGAAAAGCAGAGTAAAGAGTGTGTAAAGATAAGAAAATCCTCCACTCCCTACGGCATCTGCATAAATTTTCACTTGGCAGCAAATGAAAAGCAAATATCACAAGGCAAATTACAGAACAATGAACAGGACGAATAAGGCAAACAAAGCGCATTACAAGCGTATCACAGCAACAGCGAATGACCCCAGGCTGTGTCAGGGTTGAGAGTGTGAAATAAAATGCGCAAATATGACACTGAAAAAGGGAAAACCAAAGCGAGGCAGCCGCTTTGTCTGCCTCAGGTAGAATGGGAAATCCAACTAGCTGTATTTTCTTTTTCTAGAACACATTTTGTTATTGTGGCTTGACCAAAACTAATCACATTTCTTTCTTGCTCTCTCTTGTTTTTCTTTCTATAGTTACGCAATGTCATGAACTGTCCCTCGTATTCGGACATATACGGCGAGTACAAAGGCATCAATAGCAAGGCTGGCCAGAATCTCGACTTGGCCTTCTCCAAGTGTCAACAATGGAGCAACAAAATGAAGTCGCAGCCGACAGCAGCAGCTGCAACTGCAACTGCAACAGTTGATGAGCCTGCACAGAGTCGCACACACAAGGTCTATGACAGCATGAAGAATTTTCTGCAGCGCAAACTCTTCGCACAACCCTCGCAACGTGAGGAGGAGCCTACAAGTGACTACGATGAGGTGTGTAAGCCCCCTTGACAAACCCCAAAGTGCTTAGGTCTTTATTAACTTAACTTTCTTTTGCCTTCCTTAGCAGGATCTTCTCGACTCCTCGTACCAAGCTGACGTGGAGGAAGATGAAGATGAGGAGCAGCAGAAAGTCTTGGAGCAGGAGCAGTTGGTCAATTGCAGTTGCAGCTCCTCCTTGGGCAGTGCCTCCCAAACATCACCTAAACGCACCAAGTCGCCACAGAAATCACTGCTGTCGCTCAACTGTTGGCAGAGCAGTCAGCACAGTGATTCCAGTTGCAGTGAGGAGGCACCAGTGCAGGAGCAAGAAGACTCTGATGCAGGCATCTCCGATTGCTGTCAACTGCTGAACGAGAGCACCAACAGCAGCAGCTCCAAGCGACGTGGTACACCTAAAAAACGCGTCACATCGCACTGGAGCAAGAACCTGCACTCCGATGACGATGAGGATGAGGAGGAGGATGCGGAGCTGCTACAGTGTGCCTGGTATCAGCCACGAATCACAGCCAAGGCAGCACAGGAGCACCTTCAGCAGGCGACACCAGGTAGCTTCCTCCTTCGTCGCAGTACACCACGCAACCTTGAGCTGTGCCTGCGTCTCGAACAGAAGGTCAAATGCTACACAGTGCAGTGCAGTCGCAGTGAGATGTACAGCCTGAAGGGTGCCAAGAAACAGTTCAGCACCCTCAAGGCACTCATCACACATCACTCCGTGATGGCAGAGCAGTTGCCCCTCACACTGGACATGCCTCGTGAAAGGGATCTGGTCAAATCATCTGCTGTGCGTTATGCAGATGACTTTGAGCCACTGGAATCTCTACAACTATTGGGCATACTGAAGAGTCTGCAGGCCAAGAACTACGAGGCATAGTAGAAGAGTGTAGGAGAGATCAAAGGGGGTGGGGGTTTATCGTACTGCAAACTGGAACGATAGGTGAAATCGAAATTAAGCTAGTTTTCTTTTAAGGCCTGTCTTGTGATATAGTTTAGGAACGAATCGATCGCATATATCTTCGAATGCTTAGTCTGTAGTTCAACTTTGTAATTGTCGTCGTGTTTTTATTATTAATTATTATGCTTAAGTTCTTCAATTGTACCGTAATCTTTGTAATGTTATGAAATAAATATTGAACAATGCAATTTTGCAAAGAAAAGAAAAACCTCAACCCTCGTTGCATTCGCTTTATTCGTCACGCCTCCTGCAATAAACTCCGTTTCCTGCCCCTGCCACCACACTCGTCCCTGCTGCTGCGCAGTTTCCCAGTCCATCATGGCAGAGGGTGTGTTTGTGTGGCCAGCATCCTGGAGGGTTAACCTGGGCTGCCTCGTTGCCTCCCTCCACACTCACAAGCGATTAGCGTTTCAAGTGGCTCTCATTAATTTTTCAAGTGTGGCTCCTTAGCAATGGCAATACGCCTAGCAACATGTTGCTAGGACAGCCAGGCAGCATTTATTGCAAGCAGTGTATTGACAGCATGTTAATGTTGCAGGCAGTGCAATGTATATGCTCTGAAACAACCTAACTGTAGCGTTTCAGCTCTTAAATTTCGGTATTTAGCAACTCTTTTTAGCTTTTTCTTGCCAAAAAATTCTCAAGTAGTAACTGCGCCAAAACTAGCAGTAACAGCATCTTTCGTTTTTTTTTTAATTGTTAATTGTTCTTCTTTTTGCCCTTTAACAGCAGACTTCTTTCCAAATTCTTAAATCATACAGCTCGCTCGGTAAAAACTGAAAATGTGTTAGCCACTTTTTTTTCAGTTCGAAAAGTGTCGAAAGGGGTGCCTGGGGGAGTGGTGGTGCTCAAAAAACAAGTCTAACATGACTCTGTTAATTTTAACATTTCATTAATGATTTAATTAAAATAAATGTTGCATACTTTTAGCTGCCGGCAGTATGCATAATATTCGAGCGCACAAAAGTATGCAATGCAATTTGATGTAGCTCAAATTGAGTATGGGAAACTGTGTGCAGCTGAAAAGTAGGCAATGAGAAAGTATGAACTACATCACAGGAAACAGAAAAAAAGCTAGATTTGCTAGATCCGCTGTTTCCATGCAGAAAAACTCTAAAAACAACTAGATTTTATGCGAAAAAGCTAGTTTTCACAGGAAATAAGCTGAATTGACAGCGCTGCACAGCAAACCCCATTGAAGTTAACACAAACGTGTGTGAGATTGTTAAGCTTTATCTACAAAAACAAACTATGAAATCCACTTCTGTCAGGGCATAAAAACAACTGCAATTCACAATGCCATGCAATATAATTTATCATTATTAAATACAAACACTCGAACAACCCTCAGCCCCAAACACAATGAATGAAGGGGTGGCATCATTAAAATAACGAGCTGAAAAATACACACACACACAGCAAGCACAGAGAAAGAATGTCATGTAATGCAATGAAATTGCAAATAAATGCAATCGCTGACACCACAATTAATTATGCTCATCACCATCATTAATAAAGCCATCAAACTGCTGAAAATGTTATAATTATAATAATAAATTGAGGAGAAATGCGAAATAAATGACAATTTCATGTTCACATTTGTGTTATCGCAGTAAGCCATAAATAAACAGGCAACAAGATTAACTTTTAGTTTGCTTTTTTACAAATTTTAATTGATCGCAAAATTTCAGTAAATGTCTTAAGAAGTTCTTCAGCTTCTTCATCACCATCATCGCCATGAACACCTTCAAGAGCCTTCTCTTTATACTATGTTTAATTGATCTTGCGGTGAGTAAGGTGCTCTCTCTTTGATCATACTACGATGTATCTCCTTTCACCCTTGCAGCACCTTATACTCACGCAGAGTGTAACAAAGGAGAAGGCACCGCGTGCTAAAAAGGTCTATAAGAAATTAGATGAAAATAAAATGGCCTGGGAGGTAGAGAAAGTGGAGATTAGAGAGCCTCATACAACAGTAATCGAGGTCTATAACGGACCATGGACACCGAGAGCAAGAAACCTTGCCAAACCAACAGTACAACAGTCTGTCATCTTTCCATATCTCTGGCACTTTGGTCAACTTGTGAATAGTGTCATTTTAATTCGTATGTTGGCATAATTTTATAATATAAATGTAATAAACCAATGTAGTAAACGAGGAGTAATGAGGAGGCTTTTAGAGCAGGAATGTATCCCTATTCTGCCTCTTTTTACTTTTCATGCTTTACTTTTCATATTCATATATGAATAATATTCATATTTGTTTAGCCTTTCATTGCAAGAACAAAGCTCCCAGGCAGGCAGACAGGACAGATAGAACGCAGCCAGGCAGTCTCTCATGTTTACTCCCTTTCTCCAATGTGCAGTTTCATTTTCATTTGTATATTACACACTAATTGAGGCAGTGATGTAGCAGTAATTGCAGTGCAAACATAGTCACAGTTTAATGAAACCTTTTAATATAATTAACACGTAAAAAACCTACAAACTGTACATCAAGTAAAATCCTTCCTTAGATTTCAGCAATCATTTGGACAATGTTAACTTTTGACTTCACCAAATCTGAGCATTATATCTCATTTAATTATGCCTGCAATTTGATATTTATTAATTTACGTAGGCAAAAGGAGGCATGGCTAATTTCCAAATAGTACAATCATAACGCATCTTGTCAACAACTTTGCTAGTCTTAGCTCTTATACTCTTTGAGTTATAGATGTTCATACGAACAGACAGATGCATAGAGCAGGCATAAAACAGCATTTAAAGCTACTTTTAAGCTGACTAGGCAGTGAGCTGCATACTCTATACCCTTTAATATTCTAGAGCTACTCTACCTGCTGCCAAATCGTTGCTAATTTGCAAATTCAAATCGATTTCATTCTCGACTAATTAGCGAAAAGAGTTTTAACCATTGAATGCACTTGGCCAAGCAGCCAGGCAGGCGTCCACTTCTCTCTCTCTCTCTAGCTCCTCTCTCTTCTCTCCCTCTCCCTCTCTATCCTTTGCTTTCTCTCTCCTCCCTCTCTCTAACAACTGCTGTCCAGCCAGTCACATCAAAATCGATAAACGTGACTGTTGAGACGAACCCGTAACCGGCAAAGCGAAGCCAGAGCACGAGAAGGCATTCACCTGTAGCGCATTACAAAAGCATGTGGGCGTGGCAGGTGAGGGAGGTTGCACTTGCAACCGGGGTCTCTCTGGCATAACGTTTGCAATACTGTTGGTCGGGATTATCTGACTGTTTATATGCGATTTATTTACCTGCCCCCGAGGCAAGGAGGCAAAGGCAGCCACAGTCTGTTGCCATGACGGCCGACGTTGGCTTTGTGTGTGTGTGTGTGTTGTGCCACAGTCATGTTGCAAGTACGTGGAGTATGCATAAATGTTGTGCCTTTTAATTAGCACATTCACACACACACTCACACACACACACCCTTAGGGCTTGTCAGCTTACCTCGATTATCTGGCTCGCATAATTAGACGCAGAAGCCGCGAAGCGTTTTTAGCCTTAAATGCGCTTAAAGCAGCACGCAGCATGCAGTACTGCGGCACGTGCAACTTGTGGCAAGCAGCAGAATTCAATCAGCGTTGCCAGAGAGAGTGCACAAGAGAGAAAAGGGGGGCAAGGGAGGGAGGGAGTTGAAGTTGAGGAATGAATGTGGCAACACTCAAGTGTCCAACGAGGCGTCAAGCTCTCTCTCACTCTCACTTGAGTATGATGTAAGATGCCAGGACTCTGCCGCAAGTGGCAAGTGATGGCAAGTGGCAAGAGCTGGCAAGTGGCAAGAAATTGTGTCAGCAGCTGGGGGCAGCTGCTGCTGCTGCTGCTACTGCTGACTTATTAAGCTCATTTCGCAGCGCACGCACGCAAAGGACAAAGTGACTGCGGGACTGACTGATGGATTGACAGTCGAGGCAACTTACTTGCTGACTGATTGACCCACCACGAGCACACGTACTGAGGCACGTACTGCACCCTGAAAGTATGCAACAAGCCAAGCCAAGCCAGGCCAGGCCAGGCCAACTCGGCGTGCACTCAATTGTTTTCTGGCCAGAGGAATCAGTTGGCATTTAGCCAGCGTGCATATTAAACGCACAAGATATGCCTCCCCCCCCCTGCGCTGCCTCCTTGCCCTGTCTCTGTGCCTTTCCGTGCCTCCTAGCCCTTCCTCCTTCCTCTTCAATTCCCAACTGGGTCAGCAGTGCAGAAAAAAACGCAACAATTGAAGCTGCTGCAATTGACTGAGGAGGATATGCAAGTCGCAGCACAAAAGAGAATTGATAAAACTCAACTGCATAAGCTGTAGAAAAAAAATGCAAGCAGAGCAAAGAAGAGAACGCGCTCAATTTGTATAATTCCCTGTACACACAAATAATGAACTAGTTAGCTTGATTTGCACAGCAAGCGAAAGATTCTGCCTCCTGCAATTTGACTTGGGTTTTTAGCTATAGACACTTGACTTTATTTTCTACTTTAGCTAACAATCTTCTTTACACTTTAAGCTCTACAGTTTTCCCCATTAGTTTCATTTAAATTTAATTAAAATTCTCACATTCTCTTCTACTCCCGCTCAACTTTCAGCAAACTCCGCTTATCACTTCCGCCCAAGCAGACTCTCATTCTCCTGCTCATCTTTCCTCAGCTGCATATTAATTTTCCGTTTCCTGTTCAACCCAAAAAAGAAGGGCATATAAATCAAAAAATGAGCAGCATATGTGTGGAGAGAGGGGGAAGCCAGAGACTAAGAGATAGGAACAGAGGAAGCAGGCAGATCAACAGCTTCTGCTGCCTTAAAACTTTTAGCTTTTAATGTTGTTAATTAATCGATATCTCTATACACACAAAGCCAACACAAGCCAGACAAGCAATTAGAAAAAGGCAGAGCTGCTCTTGCTCCCTTATTCCCCCTCTCCACAATCCCCTCTGTATCCGCTGAAAGTCCCTCAAGGCAACTGCTGCCAACCAACAATAACAATAAAGGCAAATAGAACAAATACAACACACACACACATGGCAGCAACTGTCCCCTGTTGCCAGTCTGCCCTCCTCCTCTCCCTCTCCCACACTCTCTTCTTATATGATTTACAGTCTGCGCCTTTGGCAAAAGTTAAGAAATGAAATTTCAAGAAAGGCAAGTTCAGCATGGACAGAAATATTGTAAAAGTCTCTCTCCCTCTCTCTGGCTATAAAGTAAATACACACGATACACGATATCGAAGGCAGACAAGAGCAGTGTGTGAGTTGCCAAGTCGTTATCTTAATTACTTTTATAGCTTCGATTTGTAGGGGAAGGAAGCAAGAAGAAGGAGAAGAAGAGAAGGAGGAAGATAGGGAAGAAGGGAAGTACAGAGGAGGAAGGCAAGCAGTGAAGCAACTGCAAAAAGAACACGCACAGCGAAGCAACTGCGAGTTTAAGCTTTAAATCTGCAAGAATCATAGCATAAGCAGGCATATAGAACACAGAAGAAGGGGCAGGGGAAGAGAGTGTAAGGCAGAGGCGTGTGAGTTATGTGAGCAACCCAATTATTCAGCTATCTGATGCCTCTGCGCCTCATTAACGGCAACAAGCCGCATAGAAAAGCTTTTGCATATTTTCACAGTTCATTATGACACATGCCACGCCCCCCGCCCCTGCCTACGTGGCATGTGTCTCATGTGGTGTTTGCTGAGTTAACACACCAAGGCAGTTAATGAACTCAGCTCAGCACTGAATGAGTGAAAGCGCAATGAAAGGCTGCCTGTGCCTCACTCTGTGCCTCGACCTGATTCGGGTTACTGGGCCCCGTCCTTGAGAGAGCAGCTTGCCTCATAGAAATTTAATGAGCTGCCACACACACACACACACACTCTGCCTTCAACTCCCTGCGTTGCTTAACGCATTTCCCTGGCTAATTTTGGCACAACTTCAGCTTTAAACTGGCACTTAATTAACATTGCGTATACGACAAGTGAGCCTCAGATTGCCAACGAAAAACAGAATCAATTTCCCTTGGTATGGCCGGATATGAAAGACGACTGCCTGCGGCGTCAGCAGCAGCAAAAACAACAAACAACCACAACAGGGAGGGAGGCAATGGGAGCGTGGCGCGCTTTGAGTTGAAATTATTTTGGCATTTGGCATTGGCCGCAAATATTTTGTGGGGGGAAAGAAGCCAACATCAATAAACTGTTGACAAAAACTTGAAAGTAGAAGCAGTGAGTAGAAGGGCAGGGGAAGGGGAAAGAGACAGGGAGGCAGAGAGGCAGCGGATCTGGCACTTCGTTTATTGAAGTACGCGAAACTTTCGTCGTCATCGCCGTCGCTTGTTAATATTGAGACGCGCATTATTTATGGCAAACTTTTAGCAACACTTTGGATTGATGGGCGTGTCAGAGAGAGAGAGGGAGGGAGAGAGGCAGGCACTTTGGCTGGCTGGAACTTTTAACGAGTTGCTTTACTTGCAGCTCTCATGCTGCGCAAATGTTTGCACCTTGCCAACTGCAATTTTTTCGCTTAGTTTTACATCAACGCAAAGTTGCAAGCTGCTTAACTCGTTGCAAGCAATGGCAGCAGCAGCAGCAGCACAACGAAACTTGTTTGCAACTTGACAATCATACGCAACGTTGCCCCAGCAAGTAGCTTTAACTGGCTTCGGCTTTAAGTCGAGTTGAATAAAGTTTGCCAGGCTCCGCCAAAGCACAACAATCAACACAGTGATTCTCTCTGCTCTTCTCCTCTCTCTCTCGCTCTCTTTCCCTCTTTTCCTTTCCTCTCCTCTCCTCTCCTCTGCTCTCCTCAACCACAAGCATTTCATTATTAGAACACAAAAATGTTGAAAATTTCATTAAATGGCTGCATTGTGTTGCCAAACCAAACCAAGCACAGTCTGCCAGTGGCCACACCTCCTGCCTAGCCAGCCTGTAGTGCAGCCTGTACTGAAACTGAAAGGCAGCTCTAACTGTAGGACAGCAACTAATGATGTTCTCTTGCCTTTTTGTCAGCCTGTTGAAAAGCTAGAAAGACACATGCCGTGCAAACTCTTGGCCAAAACTAATATACCCTGTGCAAGGGTGAAACTAGGAATTCTTGGCTGCATGTTTACTGCTTAAAATGGCATAAAATATATGAAGTAAACTGCTGAGATCCCTAAATTTATTTTAGAGAATTATTTGCTTCTTCATTGCTTAAAATGGCATAAAATAAATGAAGCAAAAAGTGCTGAGAAATATCAACAAATTTGTCTAAATTCTGCAAACTTACATGAGATAAAAACCTAACTGATTAGTCAAGTGGTCAAGTAAACCTTTCTCTAGCTCTCTCTCTCTCTCTTTCTCTCTCAGTCATTAAAATGCCAGCAGTATTTCTGGCAACATTTTTGCAACAAATATGCATAAAGTTTCCGGTTGAGCAGCTAGTTTAACCAACAAGTGGCAACCACAAGCAGCAGCAACCAAAACAACCTCAATGCAAATTCATAAAAACGTTTAAAAACACGCAAAAAGTGTGAGACACCAACCCTGAATACCCCTGAGGACCACCCCATGCAAAACACCCTGAACTGACCAACAGAAATTCCCAGACAGAGGCAGCAGCAGCAGAGGCAGCAGAAACAGAGGAAGGGTGAGAAGGGGGAGGAGTTGAGAGGGGAAGCCATGACTACAGTCATAATGAGGGTTGGCAGCCCCAGTTGAACTTGCGGGGAGGAGGCTCTGACTTCTCTCTGTGGTGGCTGCAGCAAACATTGCAATTTCATTTAATAACAAAATATTTGGTCAGCATGGAGAATGGATTCTACACTTAGAAGATAGCAGAATAGAGAGAGAGGGGGATAGAGAGAGGGAGAGGGAGAGGACAACTCGTCGGCAAATTATTACGTCTTTATGCAGAAATTATTTATGATTGCATTGTCTAGACTTGGTGGCGCGCACAATGCACCGGAATTCCGCGACGCCAGGCAAACCTTACAATGTTTTGTGTGTAATTTATGTGCTAACACATCCCCCCTCCCCTGCCCTGCTGCTGCTCTGTCTTCTACTGCCTTGATTGCCCATACGCCACGTGTGCCACCTGCAAGACTGTTAAATGCCGCTTAGCGTGCAAACTTGCTCCTCTATCTTCAACTTCTCGGCATTAATTTGCTTAAGTACTGCAGCCAAAGCGCATTTGTTCATTTCAGTTTACAGTTTACAGTTTTCTGTTTTATCTGCTGCGAAAGTGGGTCAACTTTTTATGGAAGCCCGCCTGGAGATAAGCAGAGGAGGGTGCAGTAAAAGTTTTTAGGCTTAAACAGCTGCTTAAGCTTGTTTGCAAAATAAGAACTTTCTCAGCATAAACCTTATCTTATCTGTGTATGTTTCTGAAGTGAAGTTTATACTTTCTTTGGCTTTAGTGAAACATAAATATGCTTCGCATAGATTAAATGTATTTTCTGCTAAGGCTGTTGAGACTTGATGTTTTATCCAATTGGAATGGAGTGACACATAAGTCAGTTGCACATTTTATGACTGGGCTAAGTGGAAAAATAGTGACTGCAAGTGAGATAGAGTCATTGCTTGTGCGGGTGTTAATTTAACAGCGTAAGTAGCTGGCGCCTGCAGTTGACTGTGCACTTAACAGTGTGTTTAAGTGGGCACTGTGCAGTTAACAGTGTGAGTAATTTGCAGTCGAGGGAGAGTGGTTGATCATTTTTCAATGGGAGTATGCTAGACAGCATTCTTGTATATTCTGAGAGAGAACTGTGAATGCGTAGGATAACATCACAGAGTCAGTAAATAGCAGCTGTTAACTTTACAGTATAAGTAAGTAGCAAGGCATCATTTTTTGCAGTAAGTGAGAGAACTTTTAATACGAATGTTAACTGGTAAACGAGTACGAGTAAATGGCGAGTGTTAGTTTAACAGCGTAAGCATATACCAGCTGTTAACTTTACAGCATTGAGAGACAATCGATTACGGTGATCGCTCTCTTTATGCTCTCATCATATTGACAGCACATTGGGAGAGACACATTGAGAGAGACAGACAGATAGCTGTAAATCATCATTACTACAACTACAACATCAACAGCTGTGCAGCTTTAAAAGTTATAGCAAAAAGCTGCCACAATCACAATTTAAAGCCCAGGATGAGCTGCAAAAAAAGAGAAAAAACAGACGAAGAGAGAATAAAAAAGAGGCCTGTAAATTGCATTGGCAGAATTTAATTAACGTCGCATTGAATTTTAATCAAGTTCATTCAACGGCGACAACGACAACGTGACATTATTTGCATGCGAAATTAACCTGCGACAGGCGAACAGAGGGTGGTGTGATGGGTAGCACTGGCAATGGCAATGGTTGGTTGGTTGGTTGGTCGCGGTCGACAGGTGGCGCCCTTTGACAAACATGACACGACACGTTTGCAACGCGTTTTTCACGTTGTTTCAGTCCTCTTCCCACTCCCCCCACACAACTCGATATTACAAGAATCTGCACTTTTTGCAATACATGTACACACACATGCATACATACAGTTACACATGTTGTTCCGGCTCGTTTCATTATGTCAATAGAGATTGCAAATTGTGATTTCAGTTGAGGTGAAATTGATACGGGCTGCCCAGATACACGTGAAATCTGTGGGGAATGCACGCATGCATTGCTGACCCTTTCAAACCAGATTAGCTGCTGGTGTTGCCACTGTTGCCACTGTTGCTGTTGCCCCTGTTGCAGTGGCAATTGCTGTCCGAAATCAGCAGCCAAAGCATACGAAAATATTCATTTTGCCAACAATTCAATTGCAATGTGCAGAGGGAGAGGGAGAGAGAGAGGGAGAGAGGGGACAGAGGGAGTTGCATAGCGATCCCTTCGCCTCGACAGCAATTTGTAGTTTGGCAACAATTACGGCAAAATATGCAAACAAATTTGTAACAATGCAACAGAGAACATGTCTCTGTCCAGTCTCCGTGCGCCTGCTCCCGTCTGGTTGCCCCCAACAACGTGCAACATGGTGCAAAACAGAAGGCAGCTAACTGAAAACAGTAGCACAGGTTGCCACCGGTCTTGTTACCCCTTCTGGTAACCCTCTTGGTATTCCTCCTATTGCCATTCCTGGTACCCTTCCTGGTATCTCTTCTGATGCCTCTCCTTGTATCTCTCCTGGTACCCTTCCTGGTATCCCTACTGGTACCTCTCCCTAGTACTGCCTCTTCTGCTACCTCTACTTCAGCCACTATTCCCTCTGCAGCTCCTGTATACTCTTCTGCTACTGGTCCTGCTCTGTCCACTGCTTTATTTCCTTCTCATGCTGCGCTTCCTGCTCCTGTTGCTGCTGCCTTGTAATTCTGTTGATTATTACACGCTGCCCTCTGCTCGATCCCAGACTGGCTTTTAATTGAAATATGATTTTCCGACTAACAATGATTGAAAGCGAAGCACATGTTGCAAATACGTATTCCCCAACAGTCGAACGAGAAATTTGATCTCTGATTTTCAGGCAATATGCAAAGTGCAATATGCACGACACGTCCGATAGATGTACTGCCAGAGAGGGTACCAGGAGGAAGACCCTGTGGCAAAAGGGGAACAACAAGAAGAAGAAAAACCGAAACCAAAGCCAGTGCGAGTGAGAATTCCCTGGGCAACTTTATTCATATGCCGAGCACACATAAAACTGCACAAAACTGTCATGTTTCAGTCGAGACTGGAAAAGGACACTCCCATCTCTCCCTCTCTCTCTCTCTATGTCTATCTCTGTCTAAACACGCAAAAGTCAGAAAGTTTTTGGCACTCAACAATGAATGCAATATGCAAAATACGTTGAGGCGTCGAGGCTGCAAGTCCAACGAAATATGCAAATTTTGTGCATACACACAAAGCCAAAGAAATGACAGGCAATAATTTCAGAGAGATGCCCCTCTCTCTCTCTCCCCCCCCCCCTCTTCTTCTCCTTCCCACTCGATGAACTGTACACGGATTTCATTTCCTGTGCGAAAAGTTCATAGGGTTAAATGCATGAATAATACGCAAGTTTTGGCCAAAATTCAATTAAATGCTAAAAACTAAACTCGAGTTGAGGCTTAGCTAACTAAATGGAGATTATGTTGTGCAAAATACATGGGAAACTATATAAAGTACTTGTGAAAGTTAAGGAAAGTTGTGCAGACATGTTTTATATATTTAAAAAAACTAAAAAAGACTCAACAGAACGTTATAAACTACAGAGAAGTCTTGCATTATTTGTGGAAGTTCTAAGAAAAATAGTTAAATCACTAATACAAAATATAAAACGCAAAGAAATGGAAAGAGATTTTAAAGTAATCGATTAAATTCCAGGAAAAATAGCATAAAGTGTAATATAACAAATAAAACTGAAAAGTCAAATAAAGAATACTTTCAAGAACTTTTTCAGAAATCATTAAAATTTTAAGTAATACCGCTAAACCTACAGATAACTGAGCAGAACATATTCAAAAATCCTGAAAATTAAAGCAAACTAAGGTTAAACTTCAACATAACCATCAAAAAACAGAGAATTCTTAAGAACTCTTGCTGAAATCTTAGAATACCAACAAGAACAAGTTCCACCGTAGATATAATGTAGTAGTAAACTGCTTGCATGACTCACCCATTACATGCCTGTTCCCTCTTTCGCTTGCATTTCTGCAATTCCTTTTGCTGTAACTGCGTATCCACTCTCCTCTCCTGTCTCTCTCTCTCTCTCTCTCTCTCTCGTCGTGTCTGAAGAATGTGGTCCAGTTAAAGGCTTGACATATGACCATCATCATTTAGTACGCATCTCTCGCAATGCTTTCAAAAGCATTTCAAATCTGCGTTGCCCAACGTGTGTGGGCGTGGCACATGCACAGCCCATTGCAATTTCTGTGGCCGATCAGCCTGAGGCGGAGGCACTTTTCGGGCCACGACTAATTTTATGGCTCTGCGAGAACTTTGTAAGCGTTCCTTTTAATGGCAGATCCGTGGAATGATTCCTCTTGACTGGTAATTGCCCGCATAGTCCCAGCCCACAGTCGTCGTCGGAGTCAACGCAGTCTGACTTGTCCATTATGACAATTGGCAATGCACCAATATGATGAAGGAGCAGGCAGAAGAAGAGCAGAGAGAGAGAGGGAGAGGAACACGAGTGAAACAGAGACATTCAAAAAGTTGGCAATAAACGCGAGAACAATTAAATGACAATCCGTTTAATGGCCACAGAGAGAGGACAGTGGGACGGACAGTCGTCCTAATGGCCAAATTATTGTCACTTTGAAGTCGGCGCCATTAAATTAGCTGGCAACCCTGTGCCTTTCCTCCTTTCTGCTTCTCCACCCCTCTCTCTATCACTCTTTTAATAGCAACTCTCTTTCGTCGGTCTTTTCGCCTTGAATTTAACTGTAATTTGCGGCTACATTGCACAACAATTTCACAATTTTCACAAAACGCGCGACGCGACGACAATTCCCATAGGGAGGGAGTTGTGCATGTGCAGTGCAGAGCTTAAATACAGTTAGCATGTGGAATTACAGTTACACTTTACAACAAAAACGAAACAAAACATAACACGAAACGACACGCGCACTTCAATTTGATTGCACTGCAATCTAACACGCACTGTCTATTAAATTAACAGGCTTGTCGATATTGGCATTAGAATGTAACTTAACAGTTAAGCTGCTGATCGAACAGCTGTTAACGCAGGTGGCGCTGTAAAACGACACAAAGGCATAAAACAAAGCTCTGCCTGGCTGTTATCACTGGTTAAAATAGAATGTTAATAAACAGTGCATATGTTAAATTGATGATCTAGCAGCTGTTGATGCAGATGGCACTGTAAGCCACGAAGAGGATAAGCAGGAGACTGTAAAAAAAAGAGAAGTTCTGTTGTGCACAAAAAAGATTAAAGAAAAATTAATATATTAAAGAGAAAATTAAATAATAAACTTAATAAAAAAATCCCCCCAGGTTGCCCGGTGTAAATGTCAATAAGAGTCTGCTACCGACAGACTCGCCCCGTGTCGTGCAGTGTATTTACATAACAATTTGACATTAATTGATAAATCGATTTATGACGCCCTCTAGCGTTGACTTTACGCTTTACGTGGCCACGGTTCACTGCGCTCGGTTAATTTCTGCTTAAAGTTATCCCGCAGTATTTAACGGGTATTTTGAGTAAACCAAACTGTTTTTTCCAGCAATTTGTTGTTGCAAGTGCAGACTAATTGAATTTCCAGGCAAAAATTTCAATTAGCCCTTTTAATTGTGTATTGCGCACAGTAGTTTGGTTAGTTATCGAAACAAGTTTAGGCGCAGTAATTCGATGTAATTAAGTTGACTAATAAAGAGAGAGAAGACAATTAAATTATGAATGAATGCGTTGAAAATACGTTTTTGCTTGTTAGTAGTTTGGCAAATTGATTAAAAGATAATACAACAAATAACAATCGATTAAAATCGAATTGGTTTAAGCTGCACTTGCCAATTGGATTTGCAAATAAAGCGCGCTATGATTTAACAGATCTATAGCAATGTGGCCAAATCATATCATAAACTTTAAAAATAAACTTCCAATTTGATTGCATGACAATTTCCCACGCACTGTCAACCGATAAGTACATAATTAACAGCGCTAGCTTTAGAATGTTATTTACAGTGCGTGGCTTAAACTGCAGATCTATCGATATTGCCATTAGAATGTTATTTAACAGTGAGTGAGTTAACCTGCTAAGGGAATAGCTGTTAGCCAGTGTTATTCACAAGTAGAGTTGGTAAGGACAATAAAATATGTAAAGTGCTGCCTTGCAGTTATCGATACATTATCTGCACATTCCAATTGGATTTGCCATAAAGCCAAATCTGAGCACTCAGATTTAACAGAGTTATAACCGTGCACTCAGTGGAATCAAATCATATGCCATTAAATGATATCATATGCTCGATATGGCACAGTTTACACGCACATTAGCATAAAAGCAAAGGAAAACAAGCAAAGGGGGAGGAAAAAGGTGGGAGAAGGGTCGAATGTATCTAGCAGATACAATGTTGAGTCTTGGCTAACAATCCTCAGTGTTTGTGTGTGGAGCAAGATACACTTAACGCACGCACAGATACGTTGTGCACACACACACACTGCATACACACACACACAACACACACATGTGATTGTGGCAGACAGAGAAGCGTTTTTAATTTGCGTATTTTAGTCACGTTCAGGTAAATCTCAATTGAATCGAATGTGACACCGGATGTGAAAATTGTGCACATTTTCCAGGCGTTTAACAGAGCAGGAGAGAGGGAGGGAGAGAGAGAGAGAGGTAGGCATGTTGTTGTTGCTGTCATCGACTCGCTGCTGCTGCTGCTGCTGCTCCTGGCTTGTAATTGTTGCTGTTGCTGCTGTTGCTGCTGCTGCTGGCAAGCAAAGCACGAGACACAAACAAAGATCGCATCGCTGAACATGCTGCAAATAGGAAAACACGTAGTCGCATGTAGCCAACACACACACAGGCACACACGTACACACAGGCACAGATAACGTATCCGTATTGAGGACGAATGACTGCGCTGTGTCCGTGTCCCGGCAGAAATCATCGTCATGGACAGCAGCAACGGCAACAGCAGCAACGGTGTAAACAAAACGTTTAGAGAGCGCACAACACAATTCCCTCTATCTCTATCCCTCTCCCCCTTTCTCTCACCCTTTCTCACTCACCATGCTGGCCACTGATGACGGCTACTTTGAGACACAATCAGAGAGGGAGGGATAGAGAGAGAGGAAGCGGGGCATAGTCAGGTATTACAGCAGCGTAATGTGCCTTACCTGTTTCCTTTGCAAGGTGCCAAAGGAATTGGAAAAAGGCAAATAGAAAATAGGAAAATGAAAATAGTAAAATAGAGAGAGAAAATGCGTTGTGTGAGATTTGCTAGGCGAGGATGTTGTTGACCCACAACAAGAGGTGGCAAGTGGCAGCTGTGTATCCTGGCGGCGGAAGGAGGACCTCTTTCCTTTGATAGGAAAGCGTGTGCAAATATTGACAGAACACATTAGCAGACAAGTGAGAGAGGGAGGGAGAGAGGAAGAAGATGAGATGAGGAAGAGATTAAGATGTAAGCGGAGAAAATAGGAAGAAAGACTGAGAAATGGGAAAAAATAATGAAGAGAGTAAAAGCAAGAGTAGAGAGAAGAAAGGGGAGAGATGAGAGTGGAGAGAAGACATTGTAGAGAAGAGAGTAGAGAGAATAGAGTGGAGAGAAGAGAGTGGAGAGAAAAGAGTAGAGAGTATAGAAGTAAGTGGAGAGGAGAGAGTGAAGAGAAGAGAGTGGAGAGAAGAGAGTGGAGAGAAGAGAGTGGAGGGAAGGGAGTGGAGAGAAGAAAGAAGAAGTGGAGAAAAGAGAGAGGAGAGATGAGATTAGGAGAGCAGATAGTGGAGAGTAGAGAATAGAGTGGAGAAAAGAGAGAAGAGAATGGACAATGAAGAATGAAAATGGAGGGTTGAGATAAAAGATTGGAGAGTGGAGAATTGGAAATATAAGAATAACATAATAAGAAAGTAGGAGTAAAAAGTAGAGACAGGAGAGTGAAGAATGAAATGGAAAATGCATAGAAGAGAGTCGTGAATGGATAGTGGAGAATGCAAAATGCATAGTGCAGTAAAGGGAAAAGAGAGTGGAAAGAGATTGGTGCAAACAGACTGGAGAAGAGAGTGATAATTGAAAATAGTAGAAAGAGAGTGAGCAAGCGAAGGTATAGAATGCAGTGAGCAAGAGAGACAAAGAGAGGAAGTCAAGTGCTCGACATCAGCCGGGATTGTTAACTTTAAATTGATGGCTCCTTTTCTCGGCTCATACATCAAAATTGCCGCAGCAACTCTGGGGCGCAACTTTGGTAATTACATTTTTATTTATTGAATTTGCGAGACAACAACAGCAGCAACAACAGCAACAGCAACAACAGCAACCACAGCAGCAGCAACTGTGGCAGCTGCAACTGCAAGTTGAAATTTGCGCCCTGCTTGCCACGAAATTGTTTAGCGACAAATTGTCGCAGGGCGCTGACGTGCCTCGACTCGGTTGCTCATGTTGTCCTCGCCTGTCGCACTGACTGACTGACTGACGAACTGCCAGACTGCCAGACTGACAGACTGATGCGTTGCTGCTGCTGCCACGAAAATATTCCACAAAGTCAACAGCGGCAGCAACAGCAGCGAAATGAGGTCAACCATGAAAATTGCAGCAGCAACAGCAACAGCAGAGGCAGCAACAGCAGCAGAGGAGACAGGGAAGGCAGCAGCAATTTCTCATTTTGAGTTTAGCAGGCAACACAAAGCCCCAAAAACAAAAACGAGGCAAATAAAACAAAAAACAAAGTGAAGGAAGGAAGAAATATATAAAATAAAACTGGGCGAAAAGGTAGCGTGGAGAAAAGGAAGAATTTCAGCGACGACAACAACAACAAGAGCAACAGCAACAGCAACAACATAGGAGGTTGCAGTTGCCGCTTGTTGTTGTCGCTGTTGCTGCGGTTGATCGGTTTGTTGCTGTGGTTGTTGCTGTTGTATATATTGTTGTTGCTGTCCCTGTTGCTGTTGTTGTTATTGTTGCATGTTGCTGTGGTTGTTGCTGCTGCCGCTGCTGCTCTTGATACTGCTGCCGCTGTTGTTGTTGCTGCTGTTACTCTCATATATTGCTGCTGCTGCCCCTGTTGCTGCTGTCCCTGCTATTGCTGTTGCTGTTGTTGTTGCTCTCGTATGTTTCTCTTGTTGTTGCTGTTGCTGCTGCCACTGCCCCTGTTGTTGCTGCTGCTCCTCTTGTTATTGCTGTTGCTCTTGTTGCTGTTGCTGTCGCTGCTGCTGCTGGTGTCATGTCGTTCATCAGCGTAACAATTTTTATTGCCAGCAACCGCAACATTGTTGTCGATAAAATTTTAATTCGCATTCGCCGATTTTTGCGCTTGACTTTTTGGCAGCAGCAGCAACAACAACAACAGCAGCAGCAGCGATAATTCGAATTGTAAGGGGGGGGGCAATACAAAATATAGATTTTAATTAAAAGCTGCTTAAAGCGGTTATTGCATTTTGATAGTAGAGGAATTTATTGTGAATATAGAAATGATATTAAACTATAAAAGTATTTAATATGAGAATTAATGTTTATTTATTTTATTAATAAATATTTGCTATTATAATCCATAAATTTATTAATTCGAATAAATTTGCAATTGTTTTTAAAATTCCCTAGTATATTTTTTATATATTTTCTATATTCAAATGCCCCAAGCCTGTCCCCAACGCCTCTTTCCCACAGCCTGCGCTTGCCCTCATTTGGCGTGCTTCCCTTTGCCACATTTTGGGGCAACTCTTGCGGCAAATTGATTTATAGCGTTCGAACATGTTCCACGAAAAGCGTAAAAAAGAAACGAAAACAAGCAGAACATTTTGGCGGAGCACGTCGCCCAATTATAAGTGCAGCTAATTGTGGCACGAAAGCGTTGCGGATGCGTTGCTTGCATAATTATGGGGCAGGCAAATGTTGTGCTAAATTGTCAACATTAGCTGGGGCAGCAGCAGCAGCAGCAGCTGGAGTTGCAACTGCAACAAGAGGCATGTCCATTCACAGTTTCTATGTGGCACATTTATCATGCCCCATGAGCCGCCTCTGCCTGGCTACTGTTTTTAGGCTGCACGCTTTTGACCTGCGCGCGTGCCACAACAACAGCAGCAGCAACAACAACTGCAGACAATGGCAACACGAACTGTGGCAGGCAGCGCTGAACTTGCCGCTTGATCTTTGATCTTATCGCCTCGTGAAATTGAAGACGACAACTGCCTGCCCCTGTCTGCCCCGCCCCCTTGCCCCTTTTTTCGCTCTCCTTTTGATTAATTGAAATTTCACTTTTTCGTGTTTATTTCATGGCACTTGTGGCACGCCCCAAACATGTTGCAAGTGCCACTTAAGGGGCGCATTTGTTGTCGCTTTTGAAATGCGCTTGCGACACGCCCCGCGTGGCAGTTGCACTCTACATTGCCACTGCTAGTGGCATGTGGCAGCAGAGGAGGAGTGTAGAGGGAAGGGGAGTAGAGGGAGAGCAACTCTAGCCTGCTGCCAATTTGAGTTGCAACTGGCAACAGATTTGCGGTGACTTGCGGCGACTTCATTAGCCAAAAATGCCAGCCAAAAATGCATCATTTATATTTTGGGCAATTAGTCTCACTAGAGAGGGGGGAAGAAGAAGAAAAAAGAGAGGTAGAAGAAGAGAGTAGAGGAAATGCAAAAGGAAAGGGAAGAGGATAGCTAATAAGAGTAGCAGGGGTAAAAGTAGATGAGAGCGGAGTTATGTGCTGCAAATAGATGAGTACATTAGAAATGAAACTAATTGACAATTGCTGGGTAGGATATGGGAGAAACAGTAGAAAGAGTCAAGGAATGAGCGAAGCTATAGATATATTAAAAAGAGATATGTATAGAGAAGAGCAGATGAAAGAGGAGAAGACTGTAGAGAGACAAGAGAAATGGGCAGAAGTAATATATAAAGTAATAATTATTCATTATAACACTATCAGTACATGATTAAACTCTTTCTCTCTCAGAGAAGTGCTGAAAGTCAAAAGAAGTGAGAGAAATGAGTAAAAGAAACTCCAAAGTGAACAAACACTCTCGCAAACACCCTGTATTCTCCAATCACACTTATTTAAATATTCACTTTCAATAGACATTATTCTGTTTAATTTATCGATATCCTTTTAATCATCGTTACATCTTTCTCTTTCGATCGCTAACTTGTCGTGCTGCTCTGTAACTTTTTAAATCTTTTACATTTACTCAGAATAAATCTTAAGCAGCAAACACCATTGCTGTACAGATGTGTATCCATTTTTATATAGTATAATATATAACATATCTTTATAAGCTTAACTATTCCCCTCCTACAATGCCACAACAAACTGAAATCTGCAACTAATGCGACTCAAGCAATGCAGAAACCTGGAAACAAGAAACTAAATCCCATTTGTGGGTAAACAACGATTGCCAACGCTTTATTCCCCCACTTCACCCCCTCCTAACAGTTATTTCCAATTTTCTTGCTGAACATAAGCTCAGCTTTAATTTGAGTGCGACTCTGTGAGCTGCACAGCGAGCACAAGTCAAAACTGCTTAACTTTTCTCTCTCTCTCTCTCTTTCTCTCTGGCAGTTGCAAGCAAAACAATCGCAGATAATCTCAGTCAGTCACAGTCTGCCCCTCTTTCTCTCCCTCTCTTTCCCCTTCTATCTCCTTCTATACACATTCAACTTGCTTCAATCGCAGCAACATTTGCCACAGCTGAGTGTGGCAACATTTGCCGCAGCGTGTTGCTCATGTTGCCCGTCGTCGCCTGCTGCTGTTGCTGCTGCTGCTGGCGTCGACGCGGCGACAAAAAAGACGCTGCCAACTGATGCGGCGCACAGCAGCCAGCTGCACGTGGCCACAGAGAGTTAGAGAGAGAGCAGTAGCAGCAGCAACTGAGTGTGGCAGCAACGTGTGGCACGCAAAACCGCGTGGCAGCAGCAGCAAGTTTGCTTCGTCTGCTGCTACTGCTGCTGCTGCTTCTGCACTTCGTGCATGTGGCGTGGCAAAGCTGGAAGATGTTGCAAGCTGATGTTGCAGGCAGCACACTGAGGTGGCAGAGTGGCAGAGTGGCAGAGCCTCGTCTGCTTGGCGGCGCTTATCAGTCAATGCTTTTCTTTTTTGGGTGCCTGCTGTCATAAATTCTACGCAATGTGGCAGCTTGTGGCACCCACTCAGACTGTTGCAGGTCTGGGTACTCGTATTCACACTCGTATTCGTGGATGTATTCATGAATGCATTCATCTAACACGCCTCAATAACTCATTCCATCCTGTGCCAAGTCACGCCGTCTGCGGTTTGCGAGCTGCAACTTCTATGGCAACTTGCATTGCATTTCCTGCCAGCCACGGGTAGTCCCTCTATCTACTCCCCTCCTCCCTTCCCTCTCTCTTGCCTGCTGCCCTGCCTACCTAGCTCTCACCCACCGCATGGCAAATCATTTTGAAATGCAGCCACGCACGCAAAAAATGAGCTCGTTTGAAATCCAAACATTTTAGCAAGGCTGCCTCCCCATCTCCCCTCCCCTCTACTGCCCCCTCTCACTCCACTACCCTCTCCCCTTCTCTCTACTACTCCCCCCTCTCTTACATGCTGCCTGCCTCCTCTGCTATTTATTCATTGGTGCGTGTTGCCAAATGCCAAACATTTTTAGATGCGACTGCGAACGATGCCTGTAAATACTTTGCGAGTTGTGCCAAAGTGGAAAAAGATTTGCTGTCGCAGCTGTTTTAGCTGCTGCTGCTGCTGCTGTTGCTGTTGCTGTGACTGTTGTTGCTGCCACAGATGTGTTGTTGCTGCTGTTGCTGTTGCTATTTGGTATTTACGAGAGAATTTGCTGTGCGCGTCTTTGACTTGGTTTGCAGTTCAGTTCGGTTTGCAGCTTCAGCTTGAAATGCGTAAAGTGAGGAAGAAGGAGAGCAGAGGAATTGGAGATAGAGAGAGGAAAAAGAGGGCGAGAGGAAAGAATTGGAACTAGAGAATGTCGCAGCTTACTTGGGCGGTCCAATTGGGCGCATTGCAAACATTTTTAATGCAGTTTTAATTAATTTTTAAGCGCAACAGAAAGTGCAATGAGAACTTGAGAAACTTTGAGTTGGAGTTTTATATAGAATATACAGTTTTATATAGATAAAGGTAGATTAAAGAAGGATTGATAAATAGGTAGATACATATTTAGATAGATTCATGTATCTAGATAGTGGAATAGATGAATAGTTAGATAGATAGATAGGCAGATATATAGATAAATGAATAGATATAGTAGATTTTATGGTAGATACATATAAATATGGATTGATAAATATATAGAAATATATATAAATAGATGAATTATTGAATAGATGAATACATTGATAAATGTATAGATATATGGATATAAGTATAGGTAAATATTCATAGATTTATTTCCGTAATAAATTTTAAATCAATGTTGTATATGCAATTTCTAGCTAAAAACGTCAATTATCAATTTCGTACAGTTAAGAAGATATATTTATATCACAATATAAACATATGTTTGCATATACAATACAAAATATTATTTATACACCAAACTTCATGACGGCAATTCGAAGAAACTATAGAATTGTCTGATGCTGAAGTTGGTTTCAAATTTCCCTCAGATGTTCAGCTGCCTTATGAACTTGGCCTTCATCTCATAAGCTTGATGATGCATATGTATATCGTATGATATCATATATTTTTATCTGGAATATATCAAAGCGGAAGTATATATCTGTATCTGTTTGTATCTATATCGTCTCATACAGATGCACACCCTTAATTACCTCAACTCATTTATTTTATCTTACTAAACTCAGCTAAAAAAGAATCGAGCAATTCATCAAGTTGCCGCCTCGCTTCAACAAGTACCAAACAAACTCAGCAGAAAACTATAAAAAAGAAAAAGAAGAGGGAGAAGAGGAAGTAGAAAAAAGTTGGAAAACTTTACGATTACAAGCAATAGTAATCGCATTGGTAATCTCAGCCACAAATCCGTATCATCAATTAATTAAGCTGCAAATAAACATTTGAAGTGCAGCAGAAATTATCAATTAGAGTTGCAATTCTCTCCCTCTCTCCCTCTCTCTCTCTCTCTCTCTCTCTTGATGTGGCAACTAGTGAAGTGGCAGTAAAAATTTATGCAACTTCATTGCGCGAGTCTATCGTAAAACGGGCCTCTTATCATCGCAGATAACGCAGGAACAGATAGCAGAGGAGGGCTGTGTCGAACCTGTGTGTGTGTGCCCTGTGGATGCTGGAAGCCTAAGAACCTCGCTGTGTGCCGCGCTGTGGGATCCTCAAACACAATGCACACAAATACAAATACAAACAAACTCATTCAAACACAGGCACACAATGACAACACACACACACACACACTCACACATACAGAGCGACAGGCAACAGCAAGCGAGCTCGCTCTCAGTTACGTTCCACAAACAATGTCCATGTGAATGGAAGGAAACTGGTTGTCGGCTGCACAGTGGGACAATGTCGAGTTGTATTACATGTAAAATATTTGTGGACTGTAAGAAGGTTTGTTGACATATTTTATTAATGAATATCAGAAAAAAGAAATAACATTTTTATTAAATTATGTTTTGCAAACTATTGTTGACAAATATAAATAAAAACTAAATAAAACATACATTAGCAAGAAATAAATAAACACGTTATATTTCTTGGCTATATTATATTTAGCTATAATTTATACAACATATTGTATATCATACTTGTTGGTTGGTATACTAATAAATAAATAAAACATAATATATGATATATTATATGATTATATTATATACAACATTTTAAAATCACGCAAACTTTATAACAATGTAGATAGATAAATAAATTAAAAATAAAGAATCACAAGTGATAGTTAAATATAGCATTAAGAAAGCAACCAATGTATGGAATTTTGCATGAAATGTAGGAAAATTGTGTAGTACAATTATTGTTGAATGATAAATAAGAAAACTGAGTACAAATTTAAAAATTTTCTAACCAACTTTAGCTAAGTTTTATTGAGAATCTAAACGAAATCAATATAACTGTATGAAATAAAGTAGAATTCATAGGCAAATAGTATTATTTCTATATCCAAATTCTTTTTTTGACTGATCGTTGCTTTGTGAACTTAATGTTATAATTATTTATAATATATTTAAAATATTTTAAACTTTATTTTTACCTTATAATATTTAAATTTGAATTTTATTTATTTCTCAGAATAACTGAAAATATGAAATGGAGATGTCTTGAACTCTGTCTTTTACTACACGTGAGTTATCTCTCCCACAGCGAGTCACAACTTGAACAAGTTTTCAGCCTACGTACAACACTTTCTCAACCACTGTGCGTGGCGTCGGCGTCAGCTGCTGCTGCCGATGCCGCTGCCGCTGCCTGCCAGCCTGCCTGAGACCGGAGCTGAGACTGCGACGGCGACGACGACGTCTACAGCGGCCTGGCCTATTGAAATTTATGTGGCCGTTTTTAGTCGTTTACGCTTAGCCAGCGGAAGCGAACGTCGTCGTCGTCGTCGTCGTCGTTGCCATCGTTGTCGCAGTCGCCGTCGCAGTCGCAGTCGTCATTGCCCCGTCACAGTCTCACATTCGAAATCGGCATCAGAATTCGAAACGGAATCGAAAATGAAATCAAAATCGAAACGAGGCTGAAAAAGTTGAATAAAGAACGCGTCGTCAAGTGTTGCAGCTGTTGTTTCGCAATACACACACAAGAATACCCAGTAAATACCCTGTAAATAAAGTGCTTTAAGTGAAGTGTGATTTGATTGAGAGTCTGCATTGAGAAATTCCAGAGAATAAAACCTGTTGCGCGCAGCGGAACTTGCAGCCTGAACTTAAGTGAGGTTCGTATTATAATGCCTACGATTTTGTGTAATTATGCCAACGAGATCAGCCAAGGGGGTACCCTAGGGGGCATATACATATGTGTGCATGTGTGTGTGTGGCTAACAGAGCATTTAAATTAATCAACTTGACATACACAGCAAACTATGCAAATTATATTGAGGAAGTCAAGCTAAAAGCAAAGCTGAAGCTGTTACACTTTGTGGCAAGTGGCAGGGGCAAGAACAAGTTTCTGTGTGTGTGTGTGTGCCTGTGTGCAAAGCGTGAGAAAATTCACAGCGCATTAATTAGCAAAAAGCAAACACGGTGCAAAAAATAATGCAGAGAAAAAAGAATCATTTGAAACTAATCGACAATGCGGGCCCTGGAGAGACTACGCCAGCTTTGGTCACGGGTTCCCCAGAGGTGCCTTGGGTACATGCTGTGGCTGTGCTGCTGCCAGTGCTCCACTGCTGCCTTCCTTGCTGCCTCTCCTACTCCTCTCCTGCTGCGTCTGCTGCTGCTCTTCTGCCTTTGCCGCCTTCTTGTTGCCTGTTTGTGATTGGAAGCAGAAAAAAACAGAAACTAATTGCTTGAAAATTAAAAACGTGTCAGCTGACACGCTAGCTGCACCTCAGCAACTGCAGCTGCAATCAGTAGCAGCAGCAGCACAGGCAGCAGCAGCAACACAGGCAGCAGCAACTGCACAGCAGCAACATTAACAGCAGCAGCAACTTGCCTGAAGTCTGCACTTAAATTCCTTCTGCATTTCGACTTCATTTGCCGCAATTAACTTTTTAATTAATTATGCTAAATTTGCTTTGTTTGTTTAAGCTTTTATTAAGCTTTTATCTGTTGCCAGAAATCATTTAAAATAATTTAACAATTTTGTTAATTAATTTTAAAAGCAAAAGCTCAAAGCACGAAAACAATTTCAGTTTTGCGGGCGAGCGGACAATGTGCGTGTTGTGGCACAGCGTGTGGCAGTAACTCTGCCCCTCTTCCCCTTTCTGCCACTCTGCTACATTTGCCCTCTTCCCCTCCTACTTTTCTTCTGCCTGCCCTTCCTTCTAGACACCACTCATTAGGGCCTTTAATTTACAATTTCTCGCTCAGTTTTAAGCACTGCGATTTATATGCGTCGAGACTCGAGAGTCGTGGCAATAATCAACGACAACATGCGGCACAAGCAACATGCGGTAACTTGTGCCGCATGTGTCCACCTACGCAGGGCCAAGAAACAAAGGTAGAGAGCAGACAGAGAGAGGGGCAGAGGGAGGGAAGGGCAGCCTCATGAGGTGCAACAAAAAGAGAGAGAGACGACATGGAGACGTTGCCAGATTTGCGCAAATGAAGCGACATGAAAGCGATACCAGGCAGGGGGGCAGGCACAGAAAAGAGGCAGCAGTAGAGAGGGGGCAGTGGCAGTTAAAGAGCAGGCGCAGGAGCAGGGGAAGAGGCAGCAGTAGAGAGGAGGCAGGGAGGGTAGAGCAGGCACCTCAAAAACTGCAGGCAATGATTGAACGCAGCTCATGATGATGCTGACAACGATTGCCTTGGCTTGTCACTTGGCCAGCTGAGAATTGCTGACCTCAGTCTAGAGTTGCCACAGCAACAGCAACTACTGGCAGCAGCAGCAGCATTAGTACTGGCAGCAGCAGCAGCACTGCACACCTGCAGCAGTTGCCAATTATACCGAGAGAACTCTCAGTGCAGACGCACGTGCATGTGATTTGAAAGAGCAAAACCGTTCTAATTTCTCAGCTGTCAGTGGCAAGAGGCAATTCCGGGCCCGGCCTGCAACTCGTTAGCTCTGCAACAGACACAGCCACAGCAGCAGCAGCAGCAGCAGCCGAGAGCAACAGCAACAGCAGCAACATCAGCAGCAACAGCTTTGCCTGCACTTGCAATTATGTAGCCCGTTTACAAAAGAAGGTCGTCAGTGTTGCTGTTGTTGCTGTTGTTGCTGTTATTGTTGCTGCTGCTCATGTCTTCATTTTGGGCTACATATGTTGCTGGTGTGCACGAGGAACAGCAACAGCAGCAGCAGCAGCAACACAAGCAACGCTTTTTGTTTGTTTGCATTGCCAACACTTTTGGCCTTTGGCGTTGCTTGCTTGCCTGCCTGCCTGTCCGTGCCAGGCCAGTTGCCCCCCTTCCCCCGCACACCTTCCCCTCCTGCTCTTGCTGCTGCTTGCCTTTATTAAGCGACGACCAAAGGCACTTGCTGCTGCTGTGGCAGCAACAGCAGCAACAACAAAGCGTGGCCTGCAATCGCAGCGCACTTTTTTAATAGTTTTTTCTTTCCCCCCTCGAGCAGCAAACAAGTTTCTGTAGTGGTCCCCTCTGCCCACCTCCCTCTCCACTCTTCTCTCTGCCTGCTCTCTTTCTAGCACTCCTCTCCCTCTCCTCCTCTCTTACTGCCTTGCTGCCCTGCCTGCCTTGCCGATTTTTTCTCTAATTTGCACCGCTTTAATTCTGGCTTTTTATTTGCAACACTTGTCGCTTAAATGCAGCAGCAGCCAAAGTGTTGCCAATAAATTAAACGCGGAAAAAAGCCAGGGAAAATTCTGTTAGAGTTGCCAGGCACCGCACATCAGATACACTTTGCCAAAGGGGGGAAAATATTTAATGGGAATTAAGGAAATATTTGTTTAATTAAGTTGCCGCAATTATGAAGAGAATTTGCAAGGGAAAATATCAGAAAATAAAGGAACAAAAGTAAAAAAAGCTGGGAAAAAGCAACGAAAAATGCTGCCAGGGTTGCCAAGCAAAGCTAACAGAAGAGGCTTTCAAAAAGTTGATGAATATATAGCAGAAATATTTTTTTAAGATTTTTAAAAAATTATTCAATAAAGTTTTTGCAGGAAAATGGAAACTTCTCACAATCAAAACTACAGCAAAAAGGCTAGAAATACCCGCTAAAATAGTCTGTTAAAATGCTGCCAGAGTTGCCAAGTAACTAGTACAGCACAAGCTATAATAAAGTGCAGAAATATTCACTAAATATTCCATAAATATTCTACAATAAAAATATTTAATAAATGTTTCTCAAATATTTCTTTAAATTGTTTCTCTAATTAAGCAAGAATTTTCTAATGGAGCAAGCAATGAATGCAACTATAAAAAGTTGCCATAAACCGTTGCTATAAAATGTGCAAATTTATATATAATAAATCGGGCTAGGTCAGTTACCGTTTATGGGCGCTTAAGGAAAAGGAACAGTGCCTGCAAGGAAGTGCAGGAAATTATCTTCTATGTGGCAGAGGCAGAGGCAGAGGCAGAGACTGAGGCAGAGGCAGAGGCAGTTTTCCTTGGCCAAGCTCGCACTTCTTGCTGCAGTTCTCAGCCACATACGCCCCTCTGCCTCTCCTCAGCCCCTCCCCCTTCCCTTTGCTGCCTCTTGTCGTGCAACAAATGGCATTTTTATTGATATTTCGCTCGGTTTGCCTGGCAGCTTTGGTTGCCGCATGTTGAAATATGCGCGCCACCTGTTGATTCTGTTTGCCGATTGGGGCAGGTCTCTGCCTCTGCCTCTGCCTCTGCTCTGTAGACTCGTGATTTGCAGCACAAATTAAAAGCGAGGGCGATGCATATAAATAGCAATTTGGACAGACGAATTAAGGCAAATGACTTCGACTTCAACTCCGACTCCGACTCCGACTCCAGCTCGAAGTTGTAAACTTGTCGTGGCTCAAGTTATGTCAACGGCGTGACTGGAAAAGAAGTTACTGTTGCTAGAGGAAGAGGGGGAGTTGTAGCAGGAGGTGCAGGCAGACCAGAGCATGCACAGGCACAGATATGTGCAGCAGGGCAGACATGTGTGTAGAGCAACCCGTGCAACTGCCTCGGCAAAGGTTAAAGGCGCTGCCTCATTTGTGGCTCATGCAACGCGTTAACGGTAAAGCTATAGACGAGCAATTAAACTGTAAATGTGAGTGAGCTTATCTTAAGAACTCAATTGAGTTGCGAGTAAAAGAACCTTATCAGAGACAGAGCTGCCTGCCTGTGAGGCAATTAAGAGGCACAGCAGATAAGCTATCAGATTTCTCAATGGGAGTGAGAGGAGCAGGAGGAGGAGGAGAAGAAGGCATGCTAGAGTTTTATGTTGACAGGTAGAAATGGAGAGGGAAGAGGGAAGACATGAAGAGGGGAAAGAGTGTAGCAGGGGAGGGGAGTGAAGAGGGCGATAGGGGGGAGAGTGAAGAGGGGCAGATAAGAGCAAGACTGATAAGCAGCATAATTTGACAAGGCATAAAACAAACTGCAGCAGGTACAGCAGGTATGGGAAGAAAAGGCGGGAGAAGAGAGGCAGAAGGAAGGCAGAAGGGGGGCAGAAGAGGGGAAAAGGCAGCTGGAAGAGAGTAGAGCAGTGAGGGAGGATAAAGAGAAGAGAAGACAGCAGATGAGAGAGTCAAAAAGGAGCAAGAAGGCAGCAAGAATGCAGGGAAATTGAAGTATGAATGGAGCAGAAAAGAGGCAAGAAAGGAGCTGCTAGGGAGTAGACAAGAGAGCTAAGAAGAGGGAGTAGAGAAGAGAGTGAGGATAAGGTGAAGAGAAGACAGCAGAGAAGACAGTAGAGTAGACAGTAGAGTAGACAGCAGATGATGGAGACAGAGGGAAGGAATAAAGGAGCAAGAAATGAGGAGGAATTGGGAGTAGGAAAAGGATTGCTAGGAATTGAGCAGAAAGAGAAGACAGGAGAGAGAGGAAAGTAAGAAGACAAGGGAGTAAGTAGAGAGGGGAATGAGCAGAGCAGAGTGCGAGCAATTGTCTTCCAACCGAAATGGAGCAAACCAGTTTGAAATCTTACTTCAGTTTTATTGTGTTTTGCGCATGTCGTTTAATTAAAAGACAATCAAAGGCAGCCGAGCAAGTAGAAGAGGGAGAACAAAGCGATGCAGATGAGTGGCACGCTAAGCCACAAGGTAAGCAACAGAGAGGGAGGGTGAGGAAGAGAGAGGGAGAGAGGGAGAGGCAGACAAACGCAGCTGGAGTTGGAGCAATAAACCTGCCCGCAATAGCTCTGGCAATCGACATGTTTATGAGCTTTGCACATAAATATTTACACGATAGCTAAAGATAAGAGATGGAGCAGAGAGAGGGGAAGAAAGGGGAGATAGTAGAGAGTAAAGAGAGATGCAGAGAGAGGCAGGAGCAGAGAGGGAACTGGGGGCAGTCCTAATGAAATGCTAACGATATTCATTGGAAAAATCAAAAAGCGTAACGAGGCAAAGCAGTCCAAGTTGCCTCCCGCTCTCTCTCCCCTCTCCCCCTCTCCCTGCTAAGCTGTAAAAGAGTTTACATTTCACAGCAGCAGCAGCAGTGGGAGCAGTGGCAGCATTTTCCGCACACAAAAGAAAATTATGTAAATGCTGGAAAATTGTTTTGTCCATTCTCGACGGCAATTTGCGCTGCCTCTGCCGCTGCCGCTGCTGCTGCTGCTGCCTCTGCCTGGCTTAGGCTCGGCTGCGCATTTGGCAAATCAATTGCCAACCGCACCCCCTCCCCTCTACAAACGCCCACAGCCTAGAGGCGTGTGGCTGCAGGGGGGCGTGGCGCAGTTGGAACGGCAGCTTATAATAATAATTGAATACATTGGCGAGGCAAGCAGCAGCAGAGGCCGCAGCAGAGGCAGCGCGACTATTTCGCAATTGAATTGAGCAGGAGAAGGAGCTGGGGAAGGTTCAGGGGAAGAGGGGCAAGAAGGAGAGATACTGCGGCAGCGGCAGGTGTAACTTGCGGCGTTGGCTATAAAGCTATTCAGCTGGAAATGTTAGCTGTGGCGTCGTTAATGCCTGGCGGGAAAATCAATGCCAAAATGTGGCACACAGTGGGAGAGGACAGGAAGGGGAAGGAGAAGAGAAGAAGAAGAAGAAGGAAAAGAAGAAGAAGCAGGAGAAGTAAAAAAAGAAAAGTGGTAGAAGGGAAGGTGGATCAGGGTGGATCATGAAAGGCAGAGCTATGGAGGAGCAGAGAAGAAGAGACAGAGCAGGCGAAGAGAAGCAGAAAGGTACTGCAGGAAGTGGGGTAAAGCAGAAGGAGGGGAGCAGGAGCAGGAGCGGGAGCAGAGGAGGGAAAATAGGGCAGGAGAAATAGAAGAAGAGGAGGAGCAGAGAAAGAAAAGGAGGCGGAGCAGGGCTTTCCCAGTAGGAGGAGGTATAGAAGAGGCATGTTGAGGATCAACTCCAGATCATGAGGAAAAAAGTGCAAAAGGACACAGAGCAGGCAGAGGCGGAGAGGCAGACCAGCAAGAGAAGGAGAAGGAGCAAAGCAAATGAAGCAGATGAAGAGAAAGAGCAGAGCAGAAGAAAAGGATGAAAAGGAGCAGTAGAAGGGAAAGAGTTGGGCAAGAAATGCAGCAGATTAAGGGGAGGCTAAGCAAGAGTTGGGAAAAGGCTAAAGAAAGGACAGAGAAAGTAAGTTGATGAGGAGGTTCAAGGCAGGAGCAAAGACAGAGCAGGAAGTGGGACTGAGGAGAGCAAATTGAGGAGTAGGTGAACAAAAAGAAAAGGAACAGAGATACTACAAGAGGAGGAACAGGAGTAGTTAAGGAGGAACTGCAGATCACGTGTCAGGATAGTGCAAGAGTAGGAAAAGATCAGCAGAGGATAGAGCAGAAGAAAGAACAGAGTAGGCAAAATAGGAAGTAGAGGCAGAGGAGGAGGAAGAGATGAGAAACAGGAGCAGAGAAAAGGGGAGGCATAGCAAGAGAAGGGGCAGAGCAGGAGAGGACAGAGTAGGAGCAGAAGCAGAGCAGAAGAAGGAAGCTAAAGTAGGAGCAGGAACAGAACAGCAGGTGAGGCTGAGCAGGAACAGAAAAGACACATCAGCAGAAGTGACAGTGCAGAAGGTGCTGCATAACAGGATAAGGGACAGAGGAGCAGGAGAGGCACAGTAGGGGCAGACCGAGTAGCAGTAGAAGAGCAGAAGGAGCCTCCCCAAAGTAAACTGCTTTATGTCTTGAGCAATCAACGTAAAGTGAGTACAACGAGACGAAGGCTGCTTGAATTATCGCTCTACCTAAATAAAATACGACCACACAGTGCAGCAGCCCCTTCTCTTCCCTTCCTCCCCCCTCCTTCTCCTCTCCCTCAGCCAGCTTATTTATGCACATGCAACTGTAAGTCTTCATCAAAATAATGTAATTATCCAAATTGTTTTCTTTGAAATTTGTTTACATCATTTTTTAGCAAGCTGAAGGAAGATGTGGAGTGGAAGAGGGGGAGGAGGAGAGAGAGGGTTGAGAGTAGGTAGAGCCGCAAGCAGCTTTGCATGCTGCCACACGAGCTGCCACTGCTGCTGCCTCGTCTGCTGCCTGCAATTTTATTATGCATACAACGAGAGGGAGAGAACAGCAGCAGCAACAGCATCCGCATTTGCATCCTCGCTATTCTACACTTCCTCTGCCACACACTCATATCTTTGCCCTCCTTCTTCTCTCCGTCCTCCCCCTCCTCATCATCATCATCATCATCATTGTGCGGCAACATAATCTTCATTATCATTAAAGCTCGCGCGGCAAGCGCCGCTAAATCGTTTTTAACTCTTTTTTTTCTACTCGCTGCTTCCGCTCCGTGGCGAGTTCTCTCTCTCCCCTTCCCCTGCACTGGCACGCCCCCTCACTGTGCCAGTTACCATAAGTATATAGAAGCATTATCCAAGCCAGTGCGCATTTTAATTGCATTCCACACACACACAAACACACACACACACACTGCTGAAATAACTCTACACGTATTCGACTTCAATTTTCATAATGAAATATATTTTTTTAGCGGGAAAAGGCGAGGAAATTAAGGCAAAATAGTTGTGTGAAAATGTAGAAAAATTATGCTAAATTAAAAGGAATTTTGCTTAGAAATTTGTGGTATTTAAATGTGATGTAAATGATATTAAAATGTTTTTAAATCGCAGTAATAAGTTCATTAAAGACTAAAAGTTCTCTTAGAAATTCGCTTGCATTTCTAAATTTATTTAGGGCATCAATTTATTTAGGGCATACCAGCAGGGATGGCTTTGTGGAATCTGCCACGCCTCCTACTGCCTGTTAAATGAACTTGCACAACGTTAATATACCCTCTATTGAGCACTTTCAATGATAGAATTATATTCTTCTATCAATAAAACTTTCTATAATTTAAATGTGTTTAAATTGTACAAATAGGAAGGTTTACAAAGCAAACTTAAACTCCGAAACTCAAAAATTTAAAATTTCCTTTGTTTGATCTCTTGAAATACCTCTAAAATATCCCTTAAATAATATTGTACTTAATTTTAAGTAAATTACTGCAACTGCCTTCTGCCTTATAACTCATACAGACAACTAGCACATTAACTGATTAGATCTGTTGCACTTACCCCACTCTGCACTCTCCCCTCCCACTTCCCCACCAAACAGACATTCCTCATGAGGCAGGCCTCATTTCATAGAGCATTCCCTGCCTTGCCTTGCTGGTGTTGAGGCGGAAAAAAACTCTTAACTGCAACTCGATGTGTCTGTGGCACATTCAAGCGCCATTAGAGAGCGGCCAGACAAGTGTAAAAGCTGCACTTGAGCAAACGTCAAGCGTCAAGTAGCTGCCTCCGTTCGAGAAGGAGATGGAGATGGAGGAGGAGGAGGAGGAGGAGGAGGAGAAGCAGATCACTTGGCGGTCTAATTGCTTTGAATTTTGACAGGGGACAGCTGCCACTTACAGAGAAAGAGAGAGAAGGAGAGAGAAAGAAGGGGAGAAGTAGAAAAGAGAGGGCAGCGGGGGGGGAGACCTGCCCTAAGTAGGCGCCATTGTGGGAATCTTCTTGGGCAGGAAACACGCCAAGCTTGGGCCACTAAATTGTCCGCTGTCAGCGCAGAGCGGCATGTCAACAACAATAATAATCGTAATAACCAGCAGAGCACCGTGTCCCACACACACACACACACACACACACACACACATTGACGTAGTGTACTGTTGAACATATTTAACTATTAAAGGCCCAAGCTGGTTTGCCTCCTGTCGGGGCAATCAGAACGAACTCTTTGCCTTCTCTGCCTGCCCTGACTGCGATTTACGCTGAGAATCGTCGTGTGGGGCGTCCCCACAGTCAGCAGTTGTAATGCCCTTCCTCTCTCTACCTTACTCTATACCTCTCTCGCTCCTTCTCTCTCCCTCTCTCCTATCCTTCTCCCTCTCTCTCCTGCTCTGCCTCTTTCTGAACTGGATATTGCCGCTAAGAATAGAGCGGACAGCGAGACAGTTGGGCAGACAGACAGACAATGCCGCCGCTTGCCGGAACGTACACTGTGTAATGGATAGCCAGCGTTGCCAGATTGCCGACAGGTAACCTAGCCCAACTATCTTGCAGTGAACTTGACAAGGCATGAAGCTGCACTGAGTCGAGTAGTTTATTAAGTTTTGTAGGTTTTGTTTTATGTACCGAACAACGCAGGATCATGAGTTCTTCAAACTCTTATCTTCTTTATAATGTTCTCTATTTTTTGTTTTACCTACCTAATCCCAAAAGACCTTGTATGCTTCGCACTATTTGCCCTCTCAGTTTCTCTTCTACAGACAATACAACTTTGTATGAATTGTAGCAAATTTTGAATTCCAACAGATCCTTAGTTCTTTAAACTTTACTGTATAGAATGTAGTTTAAATATTGTATGTAGTTCAAAAGGATCACTAAAAAATCATTAAATATCTTGCATTCTTCTAGCATCCGTTTATTTGTCGAATGCCAAAATATCTCGAGTTCTTTTAAGTATTCTCTCTTTGATTTTCTCTTCACTAGTTTGAATTGCTCTCTAGGATTTAAGGTCCTGAGTTCTTTGCGCTATTCTCCCTCTTTCAGTTTCCTACAATTCCTTTAATGCACCGCATATCAAAAGATCTTGTATTCTTCGGGCTTCTCTCTTTCAGTTTCTTCTCCTTATATAATCCCTCATATCAGCCATTCATATATCTTTTTATGCCCGCATTCAACGCAGTTTTTCACTTAGCACTACAATAAAGTTGCCTTTCCTGTTCCCATCTGCCTCTTCAATCTCTCTCTCCCACTCTCTGCTCTCTCTCTGCAATCCATCAGCCTTGGCCACACTTCCCCTCGGGTGCAGGGGAATCACCCAAAATTGCCCAACTTGATTAGCAATTCCAATTAGAAGTTTTCTCATTTTCTGACAGGCAGAACATGCTGCATGCTGCATGCCTCCTCTTAGTGCGGCAGCAATTTTCAGCGGCCACACTTCATCATCAACACAACCCACTCCCCACACCCCCTGCACATCATCATCATCATCCAGAGGGGGCATCTCCATCAACATTATCATCCGGCATGCACAATAAAAATAAACAGATCATAAATAAAATATGAATTCAATTCATATCCGAGAGAAGGATTTGCGGTTGCGCCACGCACAAATATGGGCAGAAACAAGTTCCACACAGAGTGGGAGGCAGCAAGAGAGAGAGAGAGAGGAGGACAAAGAGAGAGAGAGAGGAGAACAGAGAGCAGCCAAAGGGGCCGCAGCAAGAATCGAGCTCAAGATCGCGTAGATCGCGCTGTGAAAGAAAACAAGAAAAACACGTAGACAAGAGCGAGTGTAAGTGTGTGTGAGAGTGTGCCAGTGTGTGTGTGAATGTGCCTGTGTGTGTTTGTGCCTTGGTATTGTTGGCTTTCAACTCACTTTTTCACAATTTCCCAATGCCGGTTGTGAAATTTGCCAGAGCATCGAATGTTTCATGGCCAAGTTAACAGGCGCACAGCGCTGGCAGCATGCAGCAGAAGTTGCCACACGTTGTGGCAAGCCAGGCAGAGCTAGAGACAGAGCCAGAGCTAGAGAGCGAGAGATCTACTAGCCAAGCCAAGCCAAGCCAGAGAGACCATCATTAACTCAATGTCGTGGTAGTTGTTGCTGTTGTTGCAGTTGCAGTTGTTGCTGTGGCTGCTGCATGCTGCCTGCTGCATGCAACATGCAACTGAAATTCAAGTTCAACGAAAGGCGCAACGAGTTATTGTTTCTAGACAAGATTCTTTCCACTTATTACACAAGTCATCAGCGACCGGCAACGTCATCGTCATCGTCATCGTCATCGTCATCATCATCGTTGTCATCCTCCTTCTGCTACGCCTCTTCCCCTTCATCTTCCTCCTTCTTGTCTTCATCCGCCTGCTCATCATTCTCGTCTTGGACGCTGTCATCTTTTGACATCGCATCAGAGATCACTGCGACTGAGATTTCGAGAGATTGCAGATGCGAGACGAGACGAGACGAGACGAGACGAGACGAGACGAGACGAGATGAGATGAGATGAGATGAGTTGATCTTTGCACTCGCTTCCAGTCTTGCTTGGTAACGGTCAACGGTTGTTGAGGGAGAGGGAGGGGAGAGAGAGAGTGGGCAGAGGGGGAGTGAGGGGGAGAGACAAGACAGACAGAACAAGTGACACAGAGGGAGACGAGCAGACAGAGAAACAGCAAGAGACATAGTTAGAGAGATGGACAAGGAGACAGACAGAGGGTGGCAATGGGCACAGAGAGGAAGAGAGAGGCAGGGAGCACAGTGAGGGAAAGAGACAAGAACACAGACAGTTTTGGGGCGTGTGTTGCTGCATCATTATCAGAGGCTGAGGCGATTCGGCTACCGTATCCTGTCGCCGTAACTGGCCACAATTTCGAGGTAACCGGAAAGCGTCGCTTACTTCCCCCTCATACTCCCTCTCTCTCTGTTGTCTGCGGCCCCGCCTTTGATGCCACTAATTGCTAATTAATGGAATGCAGGCAGCATGTGCAGCATTTGCGGCATGTGCTGCATGTTGCCGCGCCAGCTAAGCGCCCCAAGGCAGGCAGCGAGGCGCGTAACTGCAGCTAGATCGCCTGCCATTATAATTACCTGACTCATGATTGGAAACCAAGTTAGATTAAAGCAAACAGTTAAGGGGAAATTGTGGGAAAATTAAAGGAAAATTGAGCTAGAATTATAACTGAAAATATAGCTTAAATAGAGCTGAAGTTAGAGATAACAGATCTAGATGTATTCCGCTGTTGATCCTCATTGATAATTATATTAACTTTATGGGGTCAAAGATGGAGGCGCATTACAAACTGCAGGCAAAAATAAATATACCCTCTGCAAGTGTTTGATTACAGTTAAGCTGAAAATATAGCAGACTTATAGCTAAGAAATGTGCTGAAAATATAGCAGAATTATAGCTAAGAAATGTGCTGAAAATATAGCAGAATTATAGCTAAGAAATGAGCTGAAAATCGAGCTGAAAATTCGTTTCTTTTCTTGCGTCAACGCGCAGCACGCAGCTCAACTGCTGACAGCAAAAGTAACTTAAGACGGATGTGACACAAGCTGCACTAGCTCTGTGGCATGCCACGCCTCTCACCATATCATCTCTCCCTCGCTGCTTATCGATATGCCAAGCTGATGAAGCATGCCTGAGGTGCCCGTAGGGAGGGGCAAAGAAAAAGTGAAACGTTTCATTTTCAGCTGCAACGAGCTGCAAAAGTTTTTCAATCTGCCACAGCAATGCAGCAGCTCTACCTGCCTCTGACTCTGCCTGTCTCTCTCTCTCACCTGACTCCCTATCTCCTCCTCCCCCTTTCTCACCTGTTTCTCCCCTCATTGCATTGCTGCCTTTCACCCAAGCCCAGCAAACTGTGTCATCACACAGCATCGTCGTCGTCGTCGTCCTCGTCGTCGTCCTCGTCGCAGTCGCATAACTTTTATTGAACTGTCGCAAGCGTGAGTGCAGCAAGGCGGTGCTGTAGGTGTGGGGGGGTGTTGTGACCTGGGGGTAAAGGTGACAAGTGCCAAGTCAAAAGCCGCAGACATTTGTATAAATTATTACAGTCGCATGCGACGTTGGGGAGGGGAGACTATTTGACTTTTGGCAAGCAATGCCGACGCTGAGGGCGATATGCATTTATGATTTGCATGGGAACTGCAGCTAGATAGAGGGGGGAGAGAGAGGGAGAAGAAGTCAGGGGAAGAGAGAGGGAGAAGGAGAGAGAGTAGGGAGCTTCCCCTGCAACTTGTTGAGCAGCTGCGGCGCGTGAAACTGCGCGATTTCTTTATGTTTCTACTCGTTTCTTTCACCAATTTGAGAATGTTGCTGTGGCAGCGCTTGACTTTGGCATTTGCACGACACAATCATTAAATAGCCATGGCCAAGTGCCTGACAACAACAGCAACAACGAGAACGAGTACAACAACAACAAATTACAAGCGCACATTGTCAACGTTGCACTTTAGGCGACATAAATTTCATGTAACATTGCCACAAAAAAAGAGAGCTTCGCAGCGCGGCAGCCATGAGGTGTCAATGTACAATTGCAGCAACAACAACAACAGCAGCAGCAACAACAAAAAGAACAACGACTGCTAGAGCTAGAGGAACTAGAGGAGGTAAAGAAGCTAGAGGCGCAGAAGGAGCTCTTGCTGTTGCTGCGGCTGTGGCTGCGCTAAACAAAGACGCGATTGTTGCTCTTGTTGCTGTTGTTGCTGTTGTTGCAGTTGTTGCTCTGCGCATGCCAAATGTGGACACGACGCCAACATGCCGCCTAGCCTGGCCAAGCTGCTCTCCCTTCTCGTGACAATGTTGCCTGTGCCCTTCTCCTCATTGCATGCCTTGCCTGCAACGCCTTGTCTTGCCTGTGGTTTCATAGCGCATTTCTTGCTGTTCTATTGACACACGCGACGTATGAGTAACGTCTCGGAATGTTGCCGCCGTCATTGTCATTGTCGTCGTCGTTGTCGTCGTCGCCTTCGTCGTGTGTTGTGGTCGTTGTTGCATTCCGCAATTACGCAACATTAGCACAACAAATCGAGCGCAGACACGCACGCACACACACGCACACTCGCACTGCATTTAATTAGTGGCAGAAGGAGCTGCTAGCTGCAGCAGTCGCTGCCGTCAAGACACACACTGCAAACATGTCAAATGAAATTGTTGGCATAATTCATAATTGAATTGCAATCATGCGGCTTCTGTGTGTGTGAAGGCAACATCAATTTTCTCATGGCTCTTTTTGCTGCTGCAACTTGTTCTCTTGACTTCTATGGGGTGTCGGTTATTTAATAATGCGTGTGTGTGTGTGGCAAAGTTGCAAATTTGTTAATGAGCTGTGCTAATTGCATAATACAGGGAGTGTTTTAAAAGCAGAAGATTTTTCCTAATTAAATGTTTGAAAAAGCTGAGAGAACCAACGGCCATCATTGAATTTAATTCCTCCTTATTGGTTAAATGAGTGCGAATACCCCCATGCACAGCTTGACCTCTCGTTCATTCTCATTGCGATCTTTTGGTAGTGCCAAAATGAGTAAAGGACTTTCCTACGTCAATGGAATAATATTGATGCTACGTGCATCTCTGTCCCACTCACTACTTGTAGCAGTCTTAACAGTCAAAGGAAATTTCTAGTCACGTTTAACAGCAAACGCAGCAACAACAGTGCTGCAAGTGCTGATGCTTACGCTGTTGTGCTTTAAACTAGCAGTGATCTAAACAGTCGAAAGGTATTTAACAGGGATATTCTTTAGGGATATTTAAAAGGGCTTCCTCCGTCATACTCATAACAAGCAGTGACAGCAGAAAGCAATTGACAGCAAGCAATAACAACAGCAGCTACAGTTTAACATAAGCTGTCCCAGGCAATTAACAGAGACATGAAACAACAACAACAGCTGTAAGTGATGCAGCTAACGATTGACAGGAACATGAAACAACAGCAACAACAACAGTTCCTTTCTCTGTTCCACTTCTTACCCGCACATATGCTAACATTCTGCAATTAAGATGAATATTTAACAGCAATAACAACAACACCGTAATGCAAGTGCTGTCGCTTTCTCTCTCTCTGTCTTTGTAACTGACCAGGCAAGAGAGCGCATTTTAAATGGAGTCAGCTGAGCAAAAACAAAATGCAAGAATTGAATCCAATCGTGTTATGTAAAATGATAGAAATATTTATTTAGTTAAAATAATTCAAGAAATATCAATTCAATTAAAATAATATTATGAAATACGTCAGCTCGTTAATAAATAAATAACAAATAAGCCAAGTCAGTTCACAAGTGCAGCTTAAAGCCAACATTGTTGTTGTTGTAAAGTTGTCTCATTGTTGCTGCCCATGTTTTTGGGTCATTTCACATTTTAAGTCGCCAGTTATTGTTGTTGTTATTGGGAGACCAGGCAGGGCGCGCCCACTTACACAACATGCCACATGTCGTCGGGCTGCGTCAAAGACAATCCCGACAATCCCAAACCGTTAGTTGCTTTAAGCCGGCAGCCCTCTCTCTGTGTATGTGTATGTGTCTGTGTGTGTGTATTTTATTACTGCCCACCCAGACGGCAACTACGACTGAAAAGTTCACAAAAGACTGTTGACATTTCGCTGCTGCTCGCGTTGCATGCCACCAAAGCCAAACTGATTGATACTATAAGGCGCTTTAAGAGCAGCAGAGGCAACATGTGCCCAACTGGCGATTGAATTTCACACACACTCAACAAAAATATGAACTGCAAGAGAGGAAAGGGGCAGTGGCAGTGCCAGGGCCAAGGGGCAACACTTTCATATGGCAATCAGGTTTGGGGCAGCATGAGCAGCAGCAACAGCAGCGTCTTCAGTCTATTCAAAATATTTCCAAGCGATTTAACAATGAATTTCGTAACAAAATCTCTATGAAAATAGATATAAAAGTGCCCACAAAAGACAAGCAGAACAGAAAGGCAGAGAAGAGAAGAGGGAAGATGAAGAGGGAGGGGAAGAGAGAGGGGAGTATAGAGAGAGGGATACCAACTGGTATAGCTGCGTTATAGAGTTGGCTTGACGGCAGCTTTGCTATAATATCAATTTCAATAAACTAACAAGAAAATGTGCGAATGCGCTGTGACTATCTGTGTATGTATGTGTGTGTGTGTGTATGTTAGTGAATCTGTGTGTCTGTGTGTGTGTGTCGCAGGCAATATAAGAACTTATAAGGGAACACAACGAGGCAAGCGAAGGCACTTGGATATGAGACAGTCATATGTACTGAGGGAATAGGGAAGAGGGAAAAGGAAATAGGGCAGAGGGAATAAGGAAAGGAGCATAAGGGAAGGCAGGCAGAAGAAGGTAAACAGTCAATAGACAGCGAGTAAGACAGAGCCAAAATAAAGGTAAATTTCAATTGTGCGAAATGAGACACTGAATGAGACTTCCAGTAGGTAAAATAGGAGTCATAAAAGAAGACAGAAAAAGAGAGAGAAAGAGGGAAAGAAGAGAAAGAAACAAACAGTGAAAACAGTACAAAGCATGTGCTATAAATAAACTATAAATACAAACTATAAAAACTGAACTTGAATATATATAGAAAGTAAATTCGATGCAATACAATAGAAACTAACTACAAGCAGACGAATGCTACAGTCAAGCAAGCCCGACAGTAAGATACCCTTCACACACTGCTAAAAAAACCTTCATAAATACACTAACAACTACCAAGGACAAACTCTGCTGCTGCCTATTGCGCTCTCACTCTCACACAGTATGCAGATCACGCCTTCTGTATTTTATACACATTTTTACCAAGTTAGGTTACCCCTTATTGACCATTAATGTTCGTAGAGTATAAATATTCAAAAAACTAAATCGATTGAACTTGCAACTGCCTGTCTACCTTGTTGCAATTTGTATTAGGTTTGCTCGACTTGCCCCCATTTGTGGCACACACTGTGTAGAGATAAAACTTGTTGGCAAACTGAAGTTTATCGATATTTTGAGGGAAATAAAATACAAAATATGTGAAAAGTTGCAGCATAAGCGACGCACAAAAGCGTGCTATGAAATTTGTCAACAGCACAAGTTGCAGCAGCAGCAGTTGCTCTTGTAGCAGCAACTGTTGTTGTTGTAGTAGTAGTACTAGTTCTTGTTGTTGTTGTCCGGTTATTATCAGCTGCAAAAACATTTTGATGCACTCGTGTAGAACAAGCTGCATTAACATGTTGGATGCGCCCAAAGAAATGCCAGAGAATTATCTTGCTATAATGCCGGATAAGTCAGTTGAACTGTTGTTGTTGTTGTTGCTGCTGTTGCGTTGTTGTCTGTGCAACTTATGCAAGTCGACTGTGCAACATGAAGTGCCAAATGTCAGCACATTTGTGTCTCATTCTCGTTGTCGTTTTGCTAAATTAATGCAGAGCCAACATGGCGTATGCATGTTAAATGCAGAGCAGGCAGTGGCAGCAAGCAGTGGCAGCAAGTAGCAGACAGTGGCAGCATTTGCATAGCTTAAGCTTAACTTGGCTTGAAGAAAATGCTCTGAGGCAGCAGAGAAAACCTCAACTGCAGCAGGCGAAGTCACTTTTCTGTGGCAGTTGAAGCTGTTTAGGAGAGCTGTCTACTCTTTAATTTAGAAGTGTTTTAGTGGTAATTGAGTGCAGAGATTTGTGTGTAGAATACCCTATAGAATGCACTGTTTAATGCCCTATAGAAAACCCTTTAGCAAACCTTGTACAAATATCCTGTTGAAGATCCTATAGAAACAGTGTGGAATACTCTGAAGAATACTCTGCAAAACACCCTATGAAATGCACTATACACTGTATAATACACTGTAGTATACTGTGTATTATACCCTGTAGAATGATCTATAGAAAAGCTTGTAGTATACCCTGTTCAATACTCTGTAGTATGCACTGTAGATTACTCTGTAGAATATCATGTACAATAATCTGTTGAAGAGCCTATAGAGAACGCTGTAGAATACTGTATAGAATTCTCTATAGTATACTCTAGAGAATACTCTACACAATACCCTAAATACCTTAAATACCTTGAAGAATACGCTGAAGAATACCCTGTAGAATACCTTTAAGAATACCATCTTGAATACCCTGTAGCATTCTCATAAAATAACCTAAATAAGCTCCAAAAAGGAATAGAGATTTTCTTTCCTAACTTCCACTTTCCTCTGCCAGCAAATCGCTACCTACTACCTCTCTTACAGGGTATCTTTCCCTCCCCTACATCCCTCCTATGCCTCTCTAAAGCTTTCTTCTTTGTAGCACGTTGCAATGCCTTTGTTATCTGCTCCAACAGAGGCTTTTGTGGCTCGGCATCGTTGCCTTGCCTCAGTCAAAGCACGCCACGCCCTGCACAAGCCTCTCTCTCTAGGTGAATGGCATCACTTGTGCCTGCATTGCCACAGGCTGCCCTTGCTTTGTCTTGATAAGTGCCACACAACCTTAACCCAATTTGCTTCGCTTTCAATTTAAGAGAAGAGCATAAAAAGCGCTTTTAATATGCTGAAAATCTTCAAAACGATTTGCAACTAATAGAGCACACACAGGCTTCAAATTGCATTAAAAAGTTTGCCAGAAAAGTGCTAGCAAGGCCACAAACACAACAACACGAACACAAGCCAGGCACACACACTCTATACACACTCGTATGTGGGGGAAAATTCAATAAGTCAGTGTGGAAAAGTTTCAAAAGTCTTCAAGTTTTTAGAAATATGTTAAGGCGGGCAAGGGAAACCTCAAGTAGAGAGGGAGGGCAAGCCGCACGGAGGGGAAAGGGGCAAGCTGAAAATAGTGAAGAGGTCAAGCTTCATGTAGAAAAGGGGAGTGAGGGAGGGTCATTAGCAAAGAGCCTTAGTGACCATAATGGTCACAACAAAGGGGTTTATAACTTTTTAACAAGCTAAGGTCGACTGTCTCTCTCTTTCTCTCTCTCTCTCTGCCTCTGTCTCACTCTCTTTTGCTCCCTGTCTCTTTCTCTTTCATACACACTTTCTCACACTCTTCTCCGCTCTCTCCCCCCACCCCTCACAGATGCTGTAAATAAACCACAGGCACTGGCGCCATGCAGGACATACGCCTACGCCTTGAGCCGCAGCACAGCAGCGTTGCGTATACGCCCTGTACGCCCAACTCAACTGCCTCATCGCCCGTGACAGCACACACAGCAGCAACGGCAACAGCAACGGACACGGCAGAGACAACGCTCATTGAAACAGCCGACAATGCGAGCACAAACTCGACCAGCAACTCACCCACGCAGCTGAGCTTCAGGTGGGTAACAGACGAGGCTCCTCTGCCACTTCCCTTCTCCTTTTCCCTTGCCTGCCTCCAGCACGTTACCAATAATGTATGTGCCTGGCTTTTGCAGTAAATCCTCGTTGGGCAGCAGCAGCACGACACAGCAGCAGCAGCAACAGCAGCAGAGGGAGCAGCAGCAGCAGCAGCACTTCTACCATCCTCATCATCATCATCACCATCTGCATGCTGTGGCACCGCGAGCAACGCCGCGACATCACGTCGAGCAGCTGCAGCTGCTGCACAGCCACCACGTGCCACATAGCCATGGCATCGGTGCCACAGAGCAGCATCTGCCACGCTCGCCCAGCTCCGAGGAGGATAATTCACCCACAGAAATGAATAATTGTCGTCGTTTGGTCGACAAACCTCCGCTGGTAAGTGAACATTTCACGTTTCCTGCTCCTAGTTCTTCTACTCCTCCTACTTCTACCCCTTCTCTCACTCATCCATCTACACCTTCTTCTCCTGTTTGCCTCCTACTTCTTCCCCTGCCTCTCAATCAACAATCATTTGCCCATTTCTGTTGCATAATTCTGGCAATCGATGAGAAAGCTGCGCTCTTCCTGCCTTCCTCAAGTATCTGCTGCATACTTTGAGGCGTCTTGCAGTGGCAGGCAAAAAGTATAAAGAACTCTTCAGCAATATCATTAATATTGCCTTAGTTGGCAACATTTCTCAAGAGTTGCCCAAACTATTTATAAAAGTAAACAGACTTGAGCAAAAAGTTGATAATAATTGAACGTAATTGGAAAGAAGCAATGCAGATAAGAAAAGGAAGAAATGATGATGAATATAACAAGTGAGAAAGCTACAGTCAAGTTGCTACTGTTATATGCTCGACTTTTATATACCCAGTACTCAACTGATGATCTACTACAATTATTTCTTAGGCAGCTCTCTGCTATGTCTAATGTATCTAGCATTGCATACTTGCAGACAGTCACAAAAATCTTCAAAATTTGTGCGTCTATTAAAGTTATTTCCTATATAACTTCTATGTTTATTATTCGTTTTTTCAGTAATCATTAGTGCACAGAAAGACGGACATAGACAGACATGAACAGACAAGAATCAAGAATCAATAAAATGAAGAACCTTGTGGGAGTTCCACGACTCATTCTGCCTGTTACACACATTTCCTATACCCTTTGCGTAGCGGGTGTAAGAGGGAAAGAACTATATAATAAATATAATAGCACTAGCAATAGTTACGTTTGTCTTATAAGAGGCTGCGCTGGCGGCAATTTAAACAATTTAAAGACTCCAAAAAGGCAAACCCTAAAGGAGCTCATGAAATTGCCTTGCACTTGGCCAAATCACAAGTGGAACTTGACAGGCAAAAGGGAGAGAGAAAGAGAGAGAGAGAGAGAGAGGAAGAGGGAGAAAAGGGAAGAGAGAGGCAGACCGACAGTGAGGTAGAAGGAGAGAGAAAAAAGTAAAGAGAGAAGTGCAAAAAGCGTTTGCCACTGAACAAGACCAGAAAAGCGTTCATTAAATTAATTTGCAAAAATGCAAATTTGCAGCTAACGGCACTTTGGCACGCGCCAAAGGCACAGGCAACAACAGTAGTAACAACAACAACAACAGCAGCAACAACAACAACAACAACTGTTGGCAACTATGAAGTGCAACGCGCCATTTTGTAGTGCATTCCCTAACAGAGCAGCGCTTACAGTTGTTAGAGCATGAGTGCGAGCGAGACAGACAGCTATGCCAGGCAGTGACAGAGGCAGAGGGGGATGCAGAGATGGAGGCAGAGGCAGTGGCACAGCCATGTCAGGCAAATGGCAGCCAAATGCCGTTAACTTAGTGACTTTATGACACATAAATCGCAGCAACAATGCCGACAAAACTCGTGTCCTGTTTTCTCTCTCTTGACTCACACACACACCCGCACACACACACACGTGTGTGTAGGCCTAACTGACAACTGCAGCTTGCAATTGCCGCTGGCAGCGCTGCAAAACTTTCTGCAGCAGCAGCGACAGACAAAAGGTGGAGATGAAGCGGCAAAAAAGAGAGAAGCAAATCAAATGAGAAGGCAGTGCAAATAACTGAGCAGGCTAGAGATGTGTGGGTAAGAGGTAGACGAGGCAGATACCCTGTAGGAGGGAATATAATAGAGAATATAATATAGACTATAGTAGAATAGACAATCTTTACTATTTCCTTAACAGGCAAAAAATAAAATAGAAACTTATACGAGCTTAAGTCTAGCCTACTCCTTTCTAGAGAAAATACCAGAACACTTAAGGCAATGACAGAGGGTTAGACGACGGGAATACCCTGCAATAAAGAGGGAACAGAATGGAATAGACAATATTTACGTTTTATTTGAAATATTTTTTGGATGATGAGAGGAGTAGACAAGATATATACCATACAAAGTATAGACCATTTAGAGTTTCAATTTAAATTTAAAATATGCTTAGTTTGTAGAGAAACTTCAGCGTTGTTCCCGCTATTCTTCTCTAGTCTAAACTAGTCTAACATACCTCTTTCATGACTGAAGCAAACATTAAACCAGAGCAGACTTAGCATGTGGGAAGGCATAAGCGAGTACAATACCCTGCAATAGAGGAGCATAGAATAGCATAGAAAAACTTTACTATTTATTGAAAATATTTGAAGCTAGTAAGAAAGTTTAAGATTTAAGAAGAAGACGTGAAGCTGAACTATGTATTTATTATATTTATTATATTAACAACTAGTGTAGAATCTTTACACGTGGCAGAGACACTATATTGAAATACTATTTACACAGAACAACTTTAGCTAAGGTGCTATTCTGTTCCGCACTCTAGTCTAGTCTTTACATAGTTGAACTATATAATTCGTACAGTACACTGCAAGAAAGACAAGCCAAAACACAGCAAGAAATACAAGCCATCAAATAGTAGAAGTATATATACATACGTGTACTTATTATGCTATATATACATTCATATAGTTCCATTCCTGCTCTTCCTGCTTCCTTGGCAACACTCTCCTTGTGTAGGCATGGGAAATACTAAACTCTTTTGCTTTATGCCATTGCTTTATACAGTTTCTCCTCTCTTCATTCTAGTCTAGCAGACCCCTTTACAAAACTTTCCCTTGCTGCTACAGGGTATCAAACTGAAGTAGTTTACAAATGCTTTCAACTTAGACACGCCCAACATGCCCAACTGTCTTGCCATTGTGTGTTCGCATTGTGCCTACCTTACAACATTTTCCTCGTCCTCTTCCTCCACCTCTTCTTCCTCCTCTCCCCCTTGCACTTGTTTTTCTCTGCTTCTACTTGTGCTTTGCAATTTTTCTTTACTACTTTTGCCATATTTACGCCCCTTTTTGCCAGATTTGTCGAGCATCTTCTGCCTGCCGAGTGCCACTTGAGCCGCTTTGTCTTGCAGCCTTTTTCCAATGTCATTAGCATAATGGGGGCATTAGGTAGACCCCCTTTACCCTCTCCCTTCTCCTCCTCTTCAATCTGCCTTTGATTGCATACTTAAGCGATAACTGAAGCAGTTGCTGTGCCAATTCAATTAGCTGCAATTGCAGAAGGAACTACAGAACTAAGCGAAGTAAATTCCTTAACTATTCAGCAAGTTTCAACTTCAATCAAAGGCCAACAAGGGATGAGCTTCATTCAGTGTGTTTGCCATTTAAATTCTGCCTATAAAATGTATATAAAGTATTTCAATTTATGAAGAATTATTTGGCCACAGTCCGAGCTCGGAGTCAGCCACATGAAAAGCTCGTTCTGGCCACATTCCCTTTGGCAACTACATAAAATCAACATAATTATAACAAATTAGGCAAATAACTTAGGCAGCACAAGGCAGAGAGAAGGGCAGGAAAGAGGGGGAGGAAAGTATGAAGAGAAAGAGGGGAAAGAGGGGAAAGTAGACAGCAGTAAAGAGAAGGAACTGAGGCCGCATTCAACACTTGCTTTTGCTAATTGGAAACGCTTTAAACGAGGCAGCTTGAACAGAAGGCGGCCGAAAAAGTTTCGTTGCAAAGTAATTTACCGCAGTTTGGGGGAGGATACAAAATGAGTTAAGAGGGGGGATGAGAAAGCAGAGGAAATGAAGACAAAGAAGGCAGTAGAAGCAGGAGTAGAGGAGGGAGCAACCACAGCCCAGCACTGACTACATAGTTCAGAAATTCCTATTGCTAACCAAAAATGTTGCACATCGATGCGAAGCTAAAGTGTTTTCGATGTTTGCTGGCTTTGTGGCAAAGCAGCAGCAGCAGTTGCAGCAGGAACAACAACAGCAGCAGCAACAACAACTGCAATCAGCCAAACACTACTACTAAGCGAGCCTGACAATTAAATACCCTGCACTCACTGCCGAAAAACCTTTACAAATACACTAAAAACTAACAAAGACAAAATCTACTGCTTTCTCACTTACTCACTGTGGAGGCGCTGGGCGTGGCATCCAACATTTGTAATGCACTTCGTCTGTGTGAGGTATACAAGCACCTCCATGCTAAATTTGGTGTCTCTAGCTTTTATATCAGTTGAGATCTCCACGTTTAAGCAGACAGACAAATAAATGCAGATAAGGATAGATAAGGGATCTTTACCAGGACTATGTATACAATATGGGGTCAAGCACGTCTTCTCCTGCTTGTTACAGACATAAGCACATAGTCAGTATACCCTTTTTGTAAAGTATAATAACAACAACTGCTATAACAGCAACAATTAAATGGCTGCAAACTAAATTGCGTCAAAAACTTTTGGCCAGACAACAGTCTCCTACTCCTCCTCTTTCTCTCCTCATTCCCCTTTTCCTTAAGCTCCCTTTTCCCATTAACCTTCTTCCCTGCACCGCAAATGTAATGACTTCCACAAATCTCTCTGACTCACTCCGTCTTTCTCATACTCTCCCTCTCCTTCACAGGTCAAACGCCTCACCATGGGCATCGGTTTGTTGCGCGGCACCGAGGACAGTCGCCCCCTGATGCACAGCACCTGCTCCTCGTCCCTGAACTCAGGCGGCGGCTCCTCGCAGACCATCTCCGATGGATATGTGAACGAAGCCATCTGCGAACCGGATAAGTATGTGGCAAGCAAATTCGGGGACTCATGTCGCCAATCACTGACGGCACTGGAAACGGCCACACAGCGACTGCAGTCGGAGCTGCCGAGCAGCAAGAAGTATCTGCGGGAAACGTGCAGCGGTAGGTAGAGGAAGAGGGGGAGGCAAGTGAAATGAATGATTTCTATTAGCACAACAACAACACATGCCAATTGCAGTAGCTGCAACAGTAGCTACACTACTTTCTCGTAAGTGAAATGTAAGTCAGATCTACCAGGCAAACCAAATGTCGTAGCAAACAGCCTTTGAGAGACAGCGAATAAACACTAGCTATCTCCTTCTTTCGCAAGGGAAATGCCAGTTAGATCAATATCAAACAGACATTGAGAGAGACCACAATGTACCTTTGACAAGAAGAGAGAATAATTTAACTTGGCGTCCAAGCAGAAACCAATTTGTTGTTGCTTGTTTTGATCTGTCAGACCTAAGGACAATGAAACCGTGCAACAAATTAACAGCAGCAGCTCATGCCTAATACAATAAGAATTAACAGTTAACTCACTACTTAAGTTATGTTTGCTAATTCCAATAATAATTGCCTAATAATTCCCTTTATTAATTTACCTTTCTTTCCCTCTTAGCCAACTCCAGTCCGAAGCTCTTTGCAGCGAATTCGCCCCTCCGCCTGGACAACCTCAGCTTGGCAGAGCAGCAGGAACTGAAGGGCGCTGCCTGGTACCAGGCGGGCATACCGCGTGAGATCTCACTGGAGGTGCTCTCCCGCCAAAGTCCCGGGGCCTTTCTGGTGCGGCAGAGCAGCACCAAGCCAGGCTGCTTTGCACTCTCGTTGCGCGTGCCGCCGCCCTCGCCACGTGTGGCACATTACCTGATACTGCGCACGCCGCGTGGCTACAAGATCAAGGTGAGTAAAGAGGAATTGACAGTAATAAAGTAAGAGTATATTTCCCTCTTTAGTTGAAAGTAATTAACAAAGAGTGAATTTCCCTCTCTAACTAAAAGTAAAGGGAAATTTCCTTTTCTTATATAAAATACACTAAAATAAAATTCCCCTGTCTCGATCTCTTCCTTGCAGGGCTTCACCAAGGAGTTCAGTTCGTTGCGCGCACTGATAACGCATCATTCCGTTATGCCAGAACTACTACCTGTCCCGCTCACACTGCCACGACCGGCACACGTGCGCGCACAGGCGCAGGCATACGGCAACGGGGGCAGCAGCGGGGGCAATGACAATGGAGACTTTGAGATGTACGGATCACTAAATGATTTTCGCAAAATGATGGCCGATTTGAATGTGTGACAAGAGGTGTGTGGAGAGGGAGCGGAGGCATCTAATTAATTAAGTAATTATGTCACGTTGATTGAATTAAGCAACGACCTCTGACCCGTGGTCAGGTCGGGGGTTAACTCGGTCTGCTGCTCCCGTTTGTCTGGGCAGGATAACAATCTGTTTAATTTGCTTAATTGGCTGTGCGAGCGGGTGAACCCAAACCCAAAATGTATGCAACACTTTTTATACAAAAACTCATAATGAAAAGGTAAAGCCCGCAAACACACACACACTCACACACATGTGCACAAACGATAAAAAAACTCTGCAATATTGCAATTATTTTTGCAATTTTTTCATAAATTTCAATATTGACAGGTGCATTTGTTGCCACAGTGCATCAGCGACGGGATTAAATGTTAATGTTTTTGGGGGCGTGGCAGGTTTGGGGAATTGCCGCCTTTTGTACAATGTTTTCGCAGCTGCCAGCGAGAGTTTTAGTTACCATAAAAAGAGAGACAAAAAGGGAAATAAAAACATTTTTAGTTATAGCAAAACTCTTTATTGTCGAAATAATTTTTTTATATAATACAATTAAATGTGGTGTAATATTAAACGTATAGCTAGTTAGTTTTATACAAATCAATTATGTTTACTATGTATTGTTCGTAATTTGTGTAATAAAATGAAAAACATATTTAAATAAACTCGTCTTTATTTATTCATTTGAATTGCGCGCACCATTTCGCAGCTGACTAGCCAGGGCTGCATTGCGCCAAGAAACACAAAGCAGCTGGCCACACCGCACTATCGCTCACTACCTATTCCACGACTCTCCCGCCTATCGATTATAACTATCGATTGGCGTAATAGTTTGCGAAATCGGAAATCTGTTAAAACAAAAACAATGTTAAACTTAACAGAAGCAAAATAACCACCAAACGAGTAAGGCGTGCGTTGGTATTGGTGTTGCTCGTCGTTCGTGTTTTTTTAATTTGTTTAAATCAGAAAACTTAAATACACAAGCAACGAGACAGGTGCGCTCAGTGGTTCGCCGGCTGCTCGAAGAGAGAGTTGTGTCATTGCGCAAAAGAAACGTATCGCAGAAAATTCATCCGCTACATCAGCAGCGCAGCATAAGCCAAAAAAAAAACGTAGCGCGTGCGTTGTAAGAAAACAACAACAACGAGAGAAAAAGTAAATGGAAATTAATAAGCATTAAACATTAAGTGTGTGTATGTGTGTGTGTTTGTTGAATAAATTAGTGTTTCTACCGGTGTGACTATTGTGACTTTCTTCAGATGCTGCTACAGCCTCTGTCGCTACTTCCGTGCTGCGGCGGCGTCAGCGGCAACTTGATTTTTTTGCCACATGTATTTTTATCATATTTGTGTGTACTTTATCGATTACGTCGGCGCGCTCACAGCATAAAATGAGAGAAAAGATGAAAGTGAAGAGGAGGAGAAGAGATGAAGCGAGAAACGCGTGTTTTAGTTATTTTTTTTGCCAGGGAAGCGCGGTGGTGTGACAACATACAACAAATGTACATACATACGCACACAACATTAAAACGAGTGTTGCCAATATAGCGGATTCCCGTCAATTCTGGCCTTTTTAAAGAGGGTTAAAATTGGAAAATTGCACTATCTAGCCTTTTTTATGCCGGCTACTCCATGCAGTTAGACTTTTCTTATTGAAAGTCTATACAATTTAACTTTTTTTATATATAATTTGGCTGTTCTGGCAGCACTGATTAAAACAAACATATACATATGTAGGCACACAAGTTAAAACAAATATACACACATGCATACGCACGCACACACGTATATGAAAAACTAAGGCAGCAAAAAAAAATTTCACTAGAAATTTTGAAAGCGTTGGGCCGCGAAAATAAAAAACCGGATATGATACTCAAAAAAGCTAAGCTTACAAATGAAATGAAATTGCTCGACTGCAGCTGTATGTGTGTGTGTGTCAGTGTGTGCACAACTATGCATGTGTGTGTGAGTAGGACCGTGTTTTCGTGTGCGTAGCCAAATTGTCGCGTGTCTGGCATGCAATTAGGCATACAAATACACATGCAATGCATATATGTATGTATGTATATGTGTGCATGTTAGTTTTTTTCACCCCCCGCCGGGCACCACCTGCCCTGACATATTTTTGCATTACGCTTTATGCTTTATTTATTGTTGTTGCTGCCGCCCTGGGCTTTTTTATTTTCTTGCACGAGACTCGCTGAGCAATTGAGCGCTTGAAGAAATGAATGAATGATGCAAAGCAGCCGCCAGACTGGCGCGCGTCTTTACCAACTTCCAACCCCCGCTCTCTCTCTTGCACTCTTTCTCTGTCTCTCTGGAAGTGCATGGAAGTGGGCACAAGCTGCTTGCAAAGGTGTGAAATGCGGAAGAGAAGAAGGCGCCGCTATTCATGAATGAGTGTTGCATTTGTCTGTGAGAGAGAGCATGAGCATAAGCTCGCTCTCTCCACACAAACCTCTCTCTCTCTTCATCACTGTTAGCGTAACATATGTGAATGCATGTGTAAGAGTGTGTGTATGTGTGGCTTGAAATATGCAAAATCAATGGGATTCATCTGTGGGCGCTTCAGGAAGGTCATTCTCTATGAGAAACGCGCGCGCGAATAACTGATAAGAGTCTGCTACAAGTTTTCCCTGTCTTTATTTAATTCTTTAATCAATGTCATATTGTGTTTTTATTAGGTTAGCAACAGCTTTACATACAGTGAGAGCTGCAAACTAATCCATCCATCTCCGCCTGCTCCATCAACTAAACAACAGCAACAAAATGATCAATATGGACATCAGTGTAACGCCAAATTACTCGTACATCTTTGATTTCGAGAATGATTTCATACACCAGCGCACACGCAAATGGATGCTAGAGAACTGGACATGGGTGTTCTATTACTGCGGCATCTATATGCTGGTCATATTCGGTGGTCAGCACTTCATGCAGAATCGTCCCAGGTAAGTTGCAGAGTTTAATAAGTCATATAGAACATATAGTAGTAAGTTGTACAAGTAATATAGAGCATATAATAGTATGCTGGAGAGTTATATAGTGCAAATAAAAGTAAGAAAAGTGCAGAATTCTACAAGTAATATAGTGCATATTATATATAGAGAAACATGTGTTAATTTGGGTTACTTGAGTTCTGCATAGATTGCATAATTTGCAGTCACTTCTCGTGCTCTCTCTTTCTTTTGTTGATATGCAAAGTGCATATGACATTGGGCAATTGTCTGTCTTTTCTGTCAAAAAACACTCATGAAAAAAGACCTTGAACCCGCCCAGCAGCAGTAGCAGAGCAGAAAGAATAACAACGCCACGCCACGGCTCAGGCCCCGTCTCGGGACTCTGCTGCGCCTGAATGCTTCTTGAAGAACGCACAACTTGTGGCACTTGTTAAGTGCGTACTTGTCTACGAAGGTCAATAATTTAGTATTGATTGCCCTGCTTGAATAAAACATTCTTTAAATTATACATCATACTTAGACGAAGTACTTTGATATCCACATATCTACATATATACAGAATATTAAAAATTCTACTTATACAGTACACAAAGGGGTAAATGTTTATAAATGATATACATATGTACATATATTATCAACAATACAATGTAAACTCTTCATTTTACCTTCGACTTCCGTACTGAACGTATGCCACATAAGAAAGTCTTCTTATAAATCCGATGCTCTAATCAAGTCATTATGTTATTTAAACATGAGAAAGCAATTCAAATGGAGTTGTTGACACCTTCCTAGCCATAGTAACAAAAATATCTAGAAGCAATGAGAGCTATAGAATAAATAAACACTTAAAGCATAAATAAATTAAATTTCATTCAATACTTATAGACAGAATACCCCATTACAGTTCGATTTACATTTGTTCATAATCCCTGCCTCCACTCCTAACCTTTTTTTGTGGCTCAAGTTATATTTAGATTGAATCTGAGCTGCTGCATAAATAATCAGGCAGCTCTAGCTATATTTATACTGTATAATGCATACATATATCCTCCCCTGCCCTTTTCACTTCCTTTTCTACGCAAAATCGCCCGATGTTTGCAGAAAATCAAACAAAAAGTTTAGCAAAAAGGAAGAGGAAGCTTACAGGAAAAAATTCTGTATACTTAGTATATATAACCAACTAGGTATATAAGTATTGTATATTAACTTAGTGTGTATGTGTGAGGGCTTTAAATGGAATCTCGTGCAGCTGTTCATACAGTACACGTTTTCGTATGTAATTACAAAGTTTCTCCTCTCTTCGACTATATCATTATAATGCAAAGTGTTGGTCGTTAATCTCTCAGGTGCCGTTACTCCCTCGCTCATTAGAATTTCCAGTTTAACCGCCCTAATGAGTGGAGGGGCCTTTGAAAATGATAGGCAATCAAAAAGTAAATTCCATTATGATAGAGTCCAATCACGAATTTCCCCTGCCCGCAGTCAAGGTTGTATACGATTATACAATGTCTTTGTTCTACAAATTTCGCAAACTATCCGAAAAAACCTAAAACAATTTAGTAAATTAATCTGTAAGTCTAATTAGAGTGCAGAGGTTAAGGGCTGTACTCGGTAATTGAGTTTGTCTTCAGTTAATTTAAACAGTTCGAACTAAGAAACACTTTTGGTTTGGATTTTCATGCTAGTTTTGACTAGCTTTATCGATTTAAAACAAAAGTGTGTGTTTTAGGTCGATTTTTAACCTATTTATGAGTATTCCAATATTCTAGACAGAACAACTTACTGAATAGGTGTAGGAAATTAGGTACTCCCGCACTTGATACCTCGTAGAACTCAATATACCCACTCCCTAGCCATTTATACTGGGTGTGGGGCCACAGCGCAAGTTCGTAAACAAAACAAACAACCGAAAATCGCATGTCGAATTACCACAAAATTGTTGCAATTCTTTTGTTTGTTCTCCGTGCAACTTGGCTATGTCAACAAAGTTGTCTGGCAACTGACAATGTGATATCTGCTATATGACAACTGGCAACTTCAATTGCGAGTGCTGACAGTGATTATATAATGCAACGATTTCTAATTGCCAGCAAACAATCAGAATGGGTGCGCGTGACCTGGCTTCTATGGGTTTGCCTTGGCGCTATAGAGGATATGGCCTGATAATGGTTTAACTGTGCGCTTTAAAGTCGCCATAGACCGGAAGGCATTGAAATATGGTGCATATATCTAATAAAGTAGAAGAAATATCATGATTTTAGCTACGTTTTGAGAATGAAATGTCTTATAAATGAAATATCTAAAATTTCATGTGGAACCTTTAGTTATGTTTGAAAGAAACTGCATGAAATGATGTTATATTATATACGAAATAAATTCCATGCAAAGCTTTCTATATAATATAAATGAATCAGCATTGAATTTGATTATTTTTATGACAAATCTTCAGTTCCAACAGTAACTTTTAGTATTTTTCAAGTATTATAGTCTGTATTAATTCTTCTAATTGCAATCGTATGTTTCGTTTGAAAAAACACACTATAAAATCCACGTTCTTATCGCATATGTTTGTTTCTAGCTGGTTCCATAACATTAGCGCGATATCGCGACTTATAGAGGAGGGCTTTATACAACGCTGTGTGTGCTGCTGCTGCTCATTGATTCTTCCAAGCAAATCAAATATTGACACTGTTCGATTAAAATGATTGTGTGTACAATATTTAAACGAATCGTTGCACACACTTGAGATCAATTGAATAAGTTGATAGTTAGACAATCTTACAGGCTTGGCTAGGTTTCTCTCTTTTTCTCCCTCTCTGTAACTCTGTCTCCATAATTCGCTGCTTTTTCGAAAATCCTCAAGTAAATATCGACAGTAAACTGTCGTCACATTGTTGTTGTTTTACACTTTGAACGACGAGTTTCAATATTTACCCACATGGAACTGGACTTGGTACAGAAAGGTGTGAATTGGGTGTAACCCAACTCTATATGGTGTAGTTAGGTGGGGTAGTGGAAGAGAAAGGGGAACTGTTACCTGCGCTAGCAAGACGCGTGCGTCAGTCAGACCCTTCGACAAGTTGTCTGGCACTGAGATCATCCCCAGAATATTGTTGACATATTTTTCACGTGGTTAACCTTAGACCTTGACCCGCAATAGGCAAATAAATGCTAAATATATTGGGGGGCTTTGATTTCCAGGCAGCCCCAACCGGCATATAGTTTCACATGTATGGATGTCGCCTGTTATCGGTTCTCAACCATGCGCTCCATCCAGCACTGAATCGTCGTACACATTCTTATCAACATAGGGGGAGGGAGAACGTTGAACACGCCACAGCGACGAGTCGAGTTAGCACAACGTTTGTCGCGTTGTTGTTGCCCAGACAACCCACAGCAAACAGCAAACGAAAGCGTACGAAAATATATATCGTACGGAGAGCTGTCGTAATTGTTTATGATATCATTTGCAATGATTCACATTGTGTGTGTGTGTTTATGTGTGCTTGTGTGTGGGGTAAACTATAACTCGATCGCCGGTTCACAAAAATAAACCATAACATTAGCTATAAATGCCGCTAAATAAACCAGAAATTGATGAGTTTACAAAAGGGAAATATCACTTACTGTAAACCCCCATATTGATCTAGCTTTAGAAAGTACTTAGCAAATATAATTTAATATTACTGTTAATTGACTAAAATGTATTTATTTCAAGCTCATTTCTGTGCTTGCAACAGTGTAAACTTTATTATAAACGAGTTTACATAAGGGAAAGATTACAGAGACCTGAAAATCTGGCATTACTTACTTTAAATCTCCATTATAATCCAGTTATAAAAAATATAGAACAAATATGATTGAAAGTTCAAGTTTATCGACTAATATTAATTTATCTGAAGTTCATTTCTGTACATGCAGTATTCACAAAATATAATTGAAAAATAATGTTTAATTAATTAAAACTGTTGATCTCAAGTTAATTTCTGTGCTTGCAACAGTGTAAACTTCATTTTTCAAAAATGTCATCAAATTTGCCATTAAGTAACCCCCGCATTTCGTACAGTGTACGCTGCACATGGATATTTTTATGTTTCCCACTCGTTTTCCACTTGGCGAGTCAATTCAAAGTCATTTAAATACGGGCCACAACGATAACATGTGTGTGTGTGTGTAGTGTAGTGTGTGTGTGCCATAACAAATGACCCCACTGTGGCACAGTGGACCGTACTACATGCCAAAAGTGGGTGTGTCCCTTGGCAACAAACAAAAAAGGGCAAAGGCAACCACGAAGCAGATACAACGCGAACAGGACATTCAATTACACGCTAAGTTACACTGGCCAACAAAGAAATTGAGACATAATTGACTCGCTTAAAGCATGGGCGGGGAGGGGGTTCCCTAAATGGTGGGGACTGTGGCAACTGGTTGGACAAACAAGGCAAGGCAAAATCTCTGAGAGATGTGCAAATATTTTGTAGTGCTGTGTGTTTTCGGCCTCGGCGCGTGCACACACACACACAGAGCTACACACACGTGTAGCATAACAGCTGAAGCCATGCGGAGTAGGCGGCAGAGTCAAACAAAGAGAGAGACAGAGATAGAGAGAGAAACTCACACACACACACACTTAGGCAGACAGACGCTACTGGGCTACAGTGTGGCGTGACACTCTCTATAGAGCAACGACATAGTAAGTTATAAGCCATATAAGGCCGCGACTGCTTCTAAAAGTTTGTCATAAAGTCGCTAAATTTACTATGAACAAACAATTTGGTTCCACTTCTAAAATATGCAAATTATTTAATTTCAATTTTATATGACGCAAAGTGTACTGAAAACTATTGTTTCTGAGCTCATTATGGTATAATATATTAATATAGATGTGTGTAATTACCATAAAGAAATATAGTTAAGTTCTTTCTATAAAATATTCGCGGAAATCTTGTATTATTTATATTAATCTTAACACTGAGTTTCGTTTGATAATACTGTCTAGTAAGTTTCCTATTAGAGCTTTTATCTATAGAGTACTCTTGATATTCCTATTGTTGTTTTACTCGTTAGAGTTCTTATGATACGTACATATATATATTTAATATATACATTTCATATTATATATATTTGATCTTTTAGAGGTCTATAGAGTAGTCTTGGCATCCAATCATAATATTTATATTGATCTCTACGCTATTATATTCATTTTATGTTGTTTCTATATGAAAAATTGTTGAAATTCTTATTATGTGACGTTCCATTCCATTCCATATTATATTTCTATTCATTTCATCAGCGTTCTCTTTGATAATACTGTCTTATTAGATCATTTATCTATAGAGTACTCTTAGTATTCCTATCATGCGCTGTTTATAATGATTTGTTAAGAGTTCCACGATAGATGTATGTATAAACATGAGTCATATGACTTACCATAGTAGATAGACATATCTGTAGTACCTTGTCTTTCTCTAGAGTATTGCTGGTATACCCTCTTAAAACTCTGTTGACTTCTCAGAATTGTTAACAATTGATTTATTTTGGCAATGTTCCGCATAAAAACGCCAAACAACTGTTACGCAGCCCTAACATTATGTAAAGGGGTTATAAAAGCAACCCCTCGCTCTCTCTCTCTCTCTTTCTTCTTTCTGCCTGTTCATTCAGACTATGTAAAATGTCCTTTAACTCAACTTAACCTTAAAATTTGGTTTATATTTTTAATGAATTCCCCCTCAAGCAGCTGTAGAGAATGGGGGAGGCGTGTCACTTGAATACTTGGTTATTACAAACTATATGAAAAACCGCCGCCCCAAAATGACGTGCCAAGTGGGCGTGGCGCTTGAGTAATTGCCACAGAGCACATGCAATTACAAGCGACAACGGCTCAACAATAACAGTTAAACATGGTTTTTTGTTGTATATCTGAGTTTTTTGTTAATATGCAAGAATTGCGAATAGCAAGAAGAGACAGAAGAAGAAGAGGAGGAGGGGGAGTAGCTACAAAGTGTAGGCCGAGGCAGCTCTTCAAGCAGAGGCGTTGAAATTTGTTTGTTAAAAAGTGAAACCTGAAAGCGTCGCTTGACTTTGAAATTTCGATTGACACCGTAAAAAAGCAACTACAACAACAACCGTTAACTTATGTGTGCTGGCCGCAGGTGCGAGCGAGATAGCAGCAGTCGGGCATTTTGATTGTGAGAGAGATCTCTTGCCTAAAGTGTGTCAGTCAAATATTGACCACAGCAAAGGCAGGCAGCAACAACAACTACAGTAAGAGCATCAACAGCAACAACAACAACAGAGGCAGGCAACAACAGAGTCAAGCCACAACAACGACAACAGCAAGTCGGCAAAGTAATCAAAGTTTGTCGATTCTGTTTACACGCATTCCAAGGCGCGCGCTGCGCTCTCTTCCTCTGCTCTCTCTCTCGCTCATCGAGCCCACACACTGCATGCAGCGTGAGAGAGAGCTCCAGTCTCTATCAGTACACTCTGCATACACTCTCTCTCAGCACACTCTACATAAGTACTCTCTCTGCCTTAGAGCGCACTTCACTCTCTCTATGCCTTGCAGCACTCTGCTAAGCATTGTGTCTCGCTCTCTCTTCCTGCATGCAGCATCTGCGCCTGCGTACGTCACTTTTACTTTCGATCTTGTTGTTGTATTCATTGACTTTGTTGCTGACCTTTAAAGAGTGTGAAGCTGCCATTGCTAAAGCTGCCATAGCACTGTGGGCCAGAAGAACGATCTAACGGAAGAGATGATTTAAAACATTAACAGGTCGTGATAACAGTAGAAAAAAAAGGGAAAAAAATGCTGACATTAACCTCCTACCTCTCTCAAGCTCGCACAGCTGCCAATGCCTTTTCTCCTTCCTCCCTCCCTCCTCTCTCTATCTCACTCACGCCCGCACAGCTGCGCTGATAAGCAGCCTTTTTCCGATCAGAGACGTTCTAATTGGAAAATTTTGAAACACTGTCTCGCAGCTGTTAAGCAATATAATCGCAACACTTGAGCTAATCAACAAATTGGCGCTCTTAAGTTTTTTCGGCGCGGCCCCTGATTAATTTAAACGTCTTGAACTTGCACAAATAACTTTCCCAAGAGGTTAACAAACTATAGAAATGATTATATGGTCAGTAGGGCATGCCTGCATAACAATTAAAAATGAATTTGATAAATGAAAGAAGAGGGGAAAGACCCAAAACAGCAACAAAACAAGCTTGACAGTGGCTAAAACAATGAAAATCGCGAAACTATGTGTTGCAATCGAAACAAAATGCAGACAAAAATGTTGGCCAAATTTAATAGGAGAGAAACAGAGAGACAAAAACGAAACAATATTGTGGCATATACACATAATATATATATATACAACTATCAGTGTATGTGTGCGCGCAAATCAAGTCCAAAAAGAAACAATAATAATAATAATCAACTGGCCCGTGGCGCATTTGATTTCATTTGTTTACAGTCTGTCTGCACTACTGTGCCTTGCATAATCTCTCTCTTGCCAAAGCAGGTTTAAAGGAGAGCGAGAGAGAGAGGGAGGAAGAGAGAGAGCAAACTTGAAAGCTCTTCCTCCGTCTCTCTCTCTCTCCTCTCTATGCCTCGCTCTCTTTGAACTGCCTCTGCTTATGCAATTTTCGCAAGCATAAAGTGAAATTGGAATTTTGGCCAAATTCCCCCTTTCTACTCTCTTCTCTCTCCTTTTCTACCCCACTTCGAAAAGAAAGTATGCCCAATTAGTTGTTATCTCATCTTCCTCTTGAATGCATTAATCATCGGGCAGATCGCTACACCCAAAGCGTGTTTAGCAGCAGCCACGGAACACAAAGTAGGTGCCCCATGACCGCCACATGCTCCAGGGACGACCTGTGCCCTATCAAAAATTGAGCTTCAAGGAACGTTAGTCCCTCGCCCAGGAAGGGAAGGGGTTTCACGTACCTCTGCCTAGAAGCCAAGCCACCGAGCTGTTCGCAAGGCAATATTGGTTTTCCTTACTCATTTATGTTTTGGCACAAATTCAGTCAGCGCGAATGCGAGCAGTTTATGTGGGCAGCGCTTAAACCGTTTGGGAATTCGAGGGTTGAAAATGTGTACAAATTCTCAACTGCTGCGCGTCAGCATGTGCATAAAGCAGCGCAGGCCTAATTCGAGTTAATGAACGTTGATTTGATATGCAGCTACTCTGTGAGTTTACAATGTAATATGATGTTATGGTATAGTAGAATTGTATACAGTATAGTATGATATATAGTATAGACTGTCACAGCTTGATATAATATTATATTATACATTATAGAATAATATAGCATAGTGTAATACAGTATGGAATGGTATATAGTATAGCATTACATAGCGTACAATGGTATAAGGTAAGGTTTGTCTTCTTAAATGTGCACAGCATACGCAGCTTAATTGTCCAACCTTCTTCCCCCCTTTCTCAAGCTTGTTTCTTATCTATGTATCTGACAATTTATTAGAACAGTCTCTGTCTTGAATTGTTTGCTTAATAAACGTAAATTTTTATGATACAATTAATTAGAATTGTAGCCCCTTGTGAGACGATTGGACGATCGGATTGCTTAATCTTTATAGCGCTTGAATAGTAGTAAAAAAAAAAGAAAAAGAAAATAAAAACTATATACTTGAGCTGTTTAATCAGATTTCCTGATAGTATACTAAGTAGTGGATTTCGTAACTTAAGTATTTCTACGTATTCCCCATACTCAACTTAACTTTCTCGCATTACTCAGCGCCCCCATAAAGTATTTACCCCTTCCTTTTGATAAACAAAGGGATTACTCATAAATTTCCCGTATAGAGCACCTGTTCGAATAGATCTTAACAAATGAGCAGACATTAGAAATAATGCGATATCACTTTACCCAATCGGGAAAGAACTTTGTACCCAACTATCTACAATATATTGTAGTATATGATACGAGTATATGTCTGGAAAGTGAACATTTTAAATTAATAGCTGACTTCCGTCTGGTATTATAATATAAATTGTATAGTAGCCTTTGCCCCCAGCTACCTTTTGACACCTTCTAAATCAACCGCAAATAATCCCTATATGTGAAACACGCCACATTCTGTAGACTCCGTCTGCGGCGGCTACGTCGCGGTCTCTCCGTCATCGGGTTTTGATAAGAAATAAATCACATTGTTTTTTCGCCGGCCCTGATATTACATATTCTCAATTTGTGACTAATTGTCGTTGGGCAGATAAGGTTGCGCCGTTTCTGAATTGATTAATATTGTTTGCAATAGGTAGTTTACCCTTACTCTGTTTGCTTTGCATTTCGATTGCATTCACGATTACAGTCGAGTGAGTTTGTTTGGGAAAGTTGTTGAGAATCATTCAATATCAATTTGATTTGATTTGGTTTTCTTTCTTGACTCATCGCACGCACTATGCAGGGCACGCCCCTGAGTCAGTCGTACCAGAGTCAGAGAGCCCCATTAAAACTGAGTTTTAAAGTCAAAGAGTCGAGACTTGTTTGGCATGCAAAACATGCTCGAGAGCGGGCAGGGAAATAAAATTAAATGTGATAAAAATGATTGATTGTAGAGACAGCGGGATTCTTAACACGTGTCTAATTAGTATACCTGGCAAGCACAGAAAAGTAAGCTAATCCCCGTTGATGATATGGCAAAATTACTGAAGCTCATTAGTAATTGATCTCACACATTTCATCATTAAGATCAAAAGAAGAGAATTTTTCTACACTCTCTCTTGACTGTTACGTGGAGAGCGTTAGCACTTCATATACCATCTATCTATTATCATAACTGCAAGTCGCCAATTCTTTTACACTCTCTGGAGAGCAATATCTATCTTCTCTCTCTTTTTCTGTCAGTTTACACTCATTGGTAAATGATCGTTTGATTATTCAGATCACTACATTTGCTTTTTTCTTGAGGGTTATAGCTAACAAGGTAGTAATATTTTTCCACTCTCTCTCTCTCTCTTTCTCTCTCGTTGTGCTTAAGATCATTAGTAATTGATCTAACGTTCGATCATTAAGAGCATTCTAAAGCTAGAGCTGGAGAATTCTGGAGAATTCACAGTCGCTTGACTTGTTACTAAGTAGAAATATGTTTAATTTATTTTTGTTTCTCTCCGTTGAAGTTTATTGGCAACTGATCTATCGTACGATCATTGAGATCAGTTACTGCTGAATTCTTGTACATTCTCAGTAGACATGTCGTTAGCGATAACTCTGATCTCTCTCTTGTAATTGATCTCTCACTCGCTTGATCAACAAGATCACTGCCAAAGCTAAAGCTAAAGAATTCTTCAACACACCTCTCTAAACTTGTCCTTCTTGAAGGGTATACCCAGCTAGCTAGCTAGGTAGCAATATCTCTCATCTCTCTCGATCGTTCGATCGTAACGCAACGCCTGATCGCACAGTGATAACTGAAATCGAATCGAGAACCCGGCGACGTCTTTGTTTTTTTTTTTGTTGCATATACAAAAATGCGATTATATATACTAATGCTATATAGCATATAAAGACTGTATCCGATTGCCAAAATTCTACCCTCAAAATGAAACGAAACGAAACTTCATTATACGGCGTCGATTGACGACCTTTTTGGCTTTGTTTAAACTGTTTTTTTATATTTATTTGTTGTTTAAAGTACTTGATCTTTGTGGCTTAGACGAAACGAAACTGAAACCGGCTTTGGGAGAGAGAGAGAGAGAGAGAGAAAAGTTTGTTGATCTTTGTTTTGTGTGTGCAATGCAAATTAACTTTTTTAAATGATGCCGTAAAATAAGTGTAAATTGAAAGTTTTAACGCGTCGCGACAGGGAAAAAAACCTGAGTACTAAACACGATTTAGAACCGGAATTAACTGTAATATTGTATACCCAATTAAAAATTGTGCTCTCTGTCTTGTGATACCCTTACAAGAGGTATATTAATTAGGGCTAGGAGTTTGCAAACGCATCTTAGAAGACATATCTGACTCTATAAAGTATAGATGAATTAGAATGAACACGGAAGTCGATCTAGCATACTGTTCGCATATAAACAATTCTACAACATTATATATCACAAATAAAGGAACAATCAGAGTAGATAACAACCTGCAAGTGTATTAAACATTCGGCATGCCGTAGCTCTTCTTCCTTGTTTGGTAGACCCAATTAATAATTGTTCTCTCTCTTGTTCTCTTTGTAGATTTCAACTACGAGGCCCGCTCATCATCTGGAACACAATGCTGGCCATGTTCAGCATAATGGGAGCTGCTCGCACTGCGCCGGAGCTGTTGCACGTGCTGCGTCACTACGGACTTTTCCACTCGGTCTGTGTGCCCAGGTGAGTCAAGGCTACAAGGTCTGAGCAAACCTGAATACGATTACTAACTGTCGTTCTCCTCCTGCTCCCCCTTTGCAGTTACATTGAGCAAGATCGCGTGTGCGGCTTCTGGACCTGGTTGTTTGTGCTGAGCAAGTTGCCGGAACTGGGCGATACGATATTCATCGTGCTGCGCAAGCAACCGTTGATCTTTCTGCACTGGTATCATCACATCACGGTGCTGATCTACTCGTGGTTCAGCTACACGGAATACACCAGCTCGGCGCGTTGGTTCATTGTGATGAACTACTGTGTGCATTCGGTGATGTACAGTTATTATGCATTGAAGGCAGCACGCTTCAATCCACCAAGATTCATCTCGATGATCATCACGTCACTGCAGTTGACACAGATGATCATTGGTTGTGCGATCAATGTGTGGGCCAACGGGTTCTTGAAGACGCACGGCACACAATCGTGCAACATATCGCAGCGCAACATAAATCTATCGATTGCAATGTACTTCAGTTACTTTGTGCTCTTTGCGCGTTTCTTCTACAAGGCTTACCTGTCGCCGAGCGGACACAAGAGTCGTCGCATGGCCGCATCTCTGGTGGCACAGAATACCGCCAAGTTGCCTGGATCCGATGAGAAGGAGCAGCTACATTCCAGCAAGTATATTGGTGCCTCCGATGCGGATACTGCCTATTTGCGCAAGGCTAAGGCGCAGTAAACGACGATGTAGATGATGATGATGATGTAGATGATGCCCTCGTCGCCACGCCCATGCCCTCACCCTCGCCCCGCCTCCTGCTCCAACTCATCCCTTTAGGGCTAAGGACAGACACTTTAATTTATGCAGTATGCGGTGTACAAGTTGTTTTTTAATTTTAAACAAATGGAACGGAACGGAGCACGGATACCAACACCAATACACATACATACACACACGCACACGCGCATGCGAGGGGCGTTTGAGAAGTTTTAATTATAAGCATAGAGTTTTACCAGGCGTCTGGCACCAACCTAGACACACACACATACCGAAACTTCTATATATATATATACATAAATCGAGATGTATATATACGGGTTTTCTATATAATGTCATGTATATACTATATAATGAATGCAATTTCACCCTCCCTACCCCCCCTAAATCGAGACGTGTTTTGTAAAGAAAGAGCAAATCAAGCTAAGCAAGTGAAAGATCAAATTTTAGAGAGATATATAACATTTATAGCGCCCCGCCACGCCACGCCCCGCCAAGTCAAGTCGTGTGTTAAGAGCCCAAAGTTTGTAGTTATATATATACACTATATCTTTATATATACATATATATAAATTATATAAACTAAACTAACTAGTTCTCTTTTGTTTTGTATTTAAAAGAAAGAAAGTAAAACATTCTCAAATCGCGCTATGCTATATACTAAATAATACACTCACACACAGGTCGGTTTATAACTAATTTGGGACTATCTCCAGATTATGCTATATATACTAAATACAAAAATGAGAGAGTGGCTAACCTAGCTTAGTCCCATAAATGTTGTTGATCACGTGATGGAAGACAGAGAGAGAAAAGCGCAAATTGTTATTGTAAAGTAATAAATTGTATACACAAGAATTTCTATTTTGTAAACCGTGCAGGGGCGTGCATTTAGTTAATTCTAATTCAAGTTGCAAAGTTTCTACACAGAAAACAAGATTAAAGTCCTCGAAGAACGTAACAAAAGAAGAAAACAACAAATAAGGAAAAAGAAAAAACAAAAATAGAAAACAGAAACCGAAAAAAAACAAAGTAAATATTTAAATTATATATTTATATTTTTAAGCGAACCGCAAAGCAAGCAGAGAAGTCCTACTTGAAAAGTTAATTTAGCGAAACATAGTAAGAGAAGAGAAGAGAAAGAGACAAATATACATACAATGCGAGAAAGAGAGACATTTAGAGAGAGATAAAGAAAGCTGAAGCGAGAGGGATCGGTGATCCTTCGAGCCAGACGATATGTAATTAAAGTAAGCGAACAAATTGAATGTTTTGTCGGGTAAATAAACAAACAAAAAACAAATGAAAAACAAAGCATAAATAAAACGTAACAAAGGAAAAGGAACTACAGAGTGTTTTCTTTAGAAAAAGTGGAATGAACTTGGTGAGTATGAGACTGAGATAGCTTTACATAGTATATCATATTATTATATGAATGTTATGGTATTATGTGACAAAATCAAATAATATATCAAAGGAATATCATGTTATGTATCAGATTACAGCATATGATATTCTAAAATCATTATATGATGCCAAATATCATATTATATTATAAAATCATATAATATCAAGTATCAAATATCATAAATAATGAAATATATCAAAGGAACATCATATAATATATCAAAAATGATCACATTATATTACAAAAGCAACTGGTATTCAGTCTTTACCTGCTACTCACATGCCGAACTCGGAGAGATCTACAAAATGCACTTCCTATCGATGATAATAAAGTCAATTCGGGAATTTTTTACATCAAAGATGGGGAAAAAACATTTATTTTTGTCACTGTTGGCTTTCCGAAAATGTTTCACTACACATTGATGTACGTATATTTATGTATTTCTTATTGTTTTTTGTAGATTTCTTTTATCGTTTGTTTCGATCAATCTGTTTTTTCTTTTTGTTGTTTTTTAAATGTTACTCAAGAAAGTCGTTTCTCCAATTGTTGCGATAGGAAAATATTTGTGAAAAAACTATCGCCTTAAATTTTGTTAATACTAGACTAGAAAAAGTTGCTAAAATACATCGCACAATGCCGTATATAATATGTATAATGTATTCTTCTCGATCTGTATTTGTATCTGTATCAATGTATGTTGTTTGTGTAAGTAAACGCACATTCCACAATCCTCTAGGCATTGTTACAATATAAATACGATAGATTACAAGCTCTAAAATAGTACACTGATGTGAATCTATATATGGATGATATTCCATTAGATGATGAATACATTTATATCTATATAAGATGAGAGAACAACCACTAGATGATGAGCCATGAGTCAAGGGGGGCATTTGTGGAAGAGGAAGGTTACTCAAAAAGTGTGTATTTGTGAGTGTGTGCCTTTCTTTAATGCATATATCTAGTAGTATAATTTGTTTTGTATTCATAAGATGTTTCAAAAGATCAACTCAATGAGAGGATAGTACAGCATAGACAGCATTCCCAGAGCCCATTTTAATATTATTCGAGTTGTTTATAGGGTCTGAGTTGTGTCATTCTTCTCCCCCCATGAAGGTATAATAACATTATAATGTCGTTATTCAATTACAATATTAGAATTTGTGGCGAACAGAATTCTATAAAATTAGAAATCAAATGCGGTAAGTGTTTTGTGTTCTGTTTTGAATGGTTTTATAAGATCATCAACAATTTGCGCTCGTAGTTGCTGCTGCTGTCGCTGCTGTTGTTATTCATTGTTTTCTTCTTGTTGTTATGCTTTAACTCGTTTCATTCTCCTCCTGTTTGTTTTGTTGCTGCTGGTCTTTGATTGATAACAGCCTCCCGATAGTGCTTTATTTGCGTCTGCTGCTCACAGTGCTCCAGCCGGCCTCCTGTTGTTGGTGTTTATGCTGCTGTTGTTGTTGTTGCAACTGCAACTGCAACTGTTGCTGTTGCTGTCTAGCAATAACATTGTGTCTGGTCGGTGGTGGAGCGCCCTGTGCAGTGGACGCTGCAGCATTATCTCACTTTTTACCGGGAGGCGCCACTGCTTGGCCGCGCTCCTTGCCACGTAATTTTATGCCAAGCACACGCTCCATCTTGCCCAGTATCAAGTTATTTGGAATGCCGCGTCCGGCTTCATAATCAGTGACCACTTGCTGCTTCTCGCAGATTTTCTACAGTACATAGAAAAATATATATATAAGTAAAATAATTTTGTTTAGATTTTGCACTCTTTGTCCCACCGTGGCTAGGTCCTTCTGGCTCAGGCCCTTGTTCTGGCGACCCTGCTGTATGATCTTGCCCACATCCAGCGGTATCTTATCATGCCGCAATTCTTCAGTCTCACGATCCAGCTTGGCAGTGTTCTTAGTAGTCACATGCTGCTTGTTGGTGCCAGCACCATCTATATAAATAAATAATATATATATAAACAAATTGATCGAATCGATGTCACAGGCAATTTTAACTTTGGATTTAGGTCAAACAATATGGCTGCCTTGCGAGAGAGACGAAGAGAGAGAGCTTTCGAGTTGCGAAATTAACACACACACACACACTCATGCACATACACACTGCCGCATATGCATCACTGATGTGATTAAGCCATAGAAAACAACAACAACGTGGCCCACGCTTTTGATTGCATCTCTGCCTTGTGCCTCCTTCACCTTCACCCTATGCATATATAATTGTATTTCAGATTTCTACTTACATTTTTGCTGTGTATCAACAGCAACACCCTGGCGGCGTGCCTGATTAACAGCTGATTCGGTCTTCAGTTGGCTAGACTTAGGGGCCTTTTTTCTCAAAACGGTTACCGTATCCCAGTCCGACATCTTATTATTTTTGTATGACGAAAATATATGAAATAAAGAGTGAAAATGTTATACAGCTGCAGGGCATGCTAGCTACTAGGTCATCCCACTTACTTTGGCTGCTTTGTTAGTATTTTACTTAATTTCAATATATGACTATTTTGTAATTAAAACTAGGAATTCCAGAACTATCTATATGAATATCTGAACGGTGTGACTTAGTGTTGGCAAGCAATCGATGCCAGTATCGATATATGCAATGTTACTTTCGATGACACTTCGTGTACAGCTCGCAGGAGTGCAATTCAATTTAAGACTATTTTCTTTAATAAATTAGTTTCTCACAGTACATACTTATTAAACATATATTAAAGAGCTTATTTTTAATGTATCAATTCATTGTTTATCTCTAATATTGTTATAAATATGTCGTTATCAGTGGAACTAGTTCGATAGCCACACATATTTCGATTGTAAGCTTTGCGCAGTTTTTGCCCTCACATGAAGTTGGCTGCGTCCAGCCATCCATCACGCGTGAAGTTGGCTGCGAGCAAAACTGCGGTCGCCTCAAAGCAAGTACCTTTACGGCATTTACACTTGATCCGACTACGGTCACACTACCCACTAGTCGTCTTGAAAATTTAATAAAGTCGGACGGTATCGCTTCGTTGTGCGGGTGGTACATTTTATGTGCGTGTGTGTGTTTGTGTGTATAATTGGAAAAATGCAAAGATAAAGAATTAAACAAAGCTGCAGTTTCAAGCATAATACTATATATACTTAGTATCTTCCAAGTCATTCTTCGCGAGAAAAAAATCCAGCGAAATATGTGAGAAACGCAGTCGGAAAAGACGTAACGGGCAGACACAAAGTGCATTTTTTAGGGCGTGTTTGTAGCCAGTCCCCGTACTCCAACTCCCTCCTTCTCCTCCCCCCTCATCAAGGCTGGCACACTCAACAAATGAAAGAGCAAACATAATAATAATAAAAAAATTATAACAAATAAAAGTTGTTTAATTGTCGTGCAAAAATCTTGTTGGCAATTTCGCAACATCCTTGAATTTTGTCTACTCTCAAATTGCAAAGTGGAGTAGCAAAACGGAACGAAGTGTGTGGAGTGGAGAAAGAAAAAGAGACGACGACGACGACGCACAAAAGAAAATGTGTAGAGCAGCGAATTAAAATAAAGCAAATGCGCGAATGCGATAAAATATAAAAAAATAATAAAACAAAAAAAGTGCATACAATTACAGAAAGAAAAAAAAACAAGAAAAGAGCAGATATAAAGCGCAACAAAAAGAGAAGAAACGAGTGTATAAATTGTTGTTGGGTGCATGTGATTTGAGAGGATGGGGGCTCAGCAGGGCAAGGAGCGTGGCTCGCACTCGAGCGGAGGCGGTGGCGGCGGGGGTGGTGGACATGGTGGCAGCACAGTCAGCTGCATCGGGGTATCCAGCAGCAGCCCGGTGGCATCTGGATCGCCGCACTGCATCAGTGGGGGAAGCTCTAGTGGCGGCGGTGGCCTCAGTGCTGGCTCCACGCTGCGCGGTTCACGCATGAAGTCACATCAATCTGCGGGTCATGGCAGCAGCGGCATCAGCATCGGCTCAAGTGGATCCAGTCGTGGTGGAGGTGGCTCCAGTGCATCCCATAAGGATAATCGCTGCAATCCCACTGTAGGACTAAACATATTCACCGAACACAATGGTAAGTATGCACCAGTGTGCAACTGTGTGTGCTAGTGTGTACATAAGCCACCCGCAACATACAAATGCACTTACAGTGTGTATACACCCACACACACACACATACAGACACACGCACAAGCATAACATGCATATGTACATAAAGTTAACATGCGCTCTCTCTTACTCCACTCACACTCTCGTTTGCTCACTCACCCGCACTCTCTTTCGCGCCCTCTCGCTCTCTCTCTCTCCCTGCACTCTGTGGGCGGCCGTGCTCTCCAATTGAGCCAATTTCTTCTTTCATTGCTTCCGATTATCATCGCCATGTTGTTGTTGTTCTTATTGTTGTTGTTGCTGTTGCCGGCATATTGACTATGCTCTACTTGTTATTGTTGTAGTAGTAGTTCTTGTTTACAACAACAATAGCGCAGCATAAGGAGACACGCGTCGCGCCAGTCGAATTAGAAGAGGAAGAATCGAATTGAAATTTGTTGTTGCTTTCAACAGGGCGGTTTCGGCTGTTGCTGCTCCTTTTAATACACACACCCCCCTCTCACTCTTTGCCTCTCTCCGCCCCGGCGCACGCACCCTTCCTCAGAGTGGTTGAAATTGCGCCTAGGAGAAGAAGCAACAGCAGCCACCCCCCACCCCCACCCTCACTGTCGACAGGCATTTCCTGCGTTTTTCACACACGCATTTTCATCCATTCTCCATCCTTTTTCGCTCTCTTTGATTTCTTTATTTATTATTTGTTGTTCGCCTTTGGCAAGTTGCAACATTTTCCTTTTTGTTCACCCCCTTCATCACATTATTTTCCTCCATGTCACTTTTTCTAATAGCTTTTTTGTGTCTAGTTCTGTTTCCTGCTGTCGTCCTACCACAAGAATGGGGGAGGAGAGGAACAAGTTTTGTTGTTGCCGGAATTATCTAAATGGCATATTAGGTTATTATTCTGTTGTTATCGAACTAATTCAGCATCCTTGCCATTGTGTTATCGATAGTTATGTTAGTTTTGTCTGCGGGATTCTGTTAATCATTCTGTAATCATTCCGCTTATGCTAATTGTCATTTAATCCAATTGGAACACTTGTCTCGCTCTTCATTTTTAAGTCTTTTTTCATACTTATCAAATTTATTGCAATTTTCGTTGTTGTTGCTGTTGTTGTTGCTCTTGCACAGCAATTTGTTTGCAATTATTGTTATTTATATTTAGCTTTCAATTGTTTGCATTTATGAGTATTACGAGCTCGCCACAGCGATAAGCCAGACATATGAATATAGTACGTGTGTGTGTGTGTGTTATAATCGCACTGTATGTGACCGCATTGAGTCACAGATTGCAGCTCTGTATGCAGCTCTCTTGCACTGCGTATTGTTGTTGCTGCCAGCAATAAATTCCAATTGGAATTTTAGATTTATGTGTAATTCGTTTCACATAAACCCAGCGGTTCTCCTTTTTCTCTTTATTCGCAAAAACTGAAATAAAATGTAATCTTATCTCTTTTTTCTTTGACTATTTGTCTAGTTTTTGCCCATATGGGAATTTGCTTAGTTATAGTCTGATTGGAACGTGATCAGCGTACTAGCCTAGAGCGAGAGGGGGAAGCTTAAAGTTCATCATCAGGCAACAATGAAATCGAAACATTTTCTTTGTATTTCGTGCAAATTTCCCACACGAAATAAGCAAAGATGCAATTGTTTTTGCAATTGTTGTTGTTGTTGCTGTTATTATAGTTGCAATTACAAAATTACATTGTACAACTGTCTGTGCTTGTGTGTCTCTGTCTGGGTGTTGGTGCTGGTGGGATACCGATTACAAGTCGCCACCAGCGCCGACCGCAGTCGCCAGTCGCCACAGTGAGGGCGCAGGGCAATCTCTGCGCCAGACCGACTGGCAGCCGCGAACTGAACTCAAACCGAAATCACAATCACACAGAGAGACAAGCACACGCACACACAGGCAGAGAGACAAACACACGCACACACAGGCAACGGCTGTGACAGGCGAGCGAACTAACACGGCAATTGGCAACACTGTGGCACAGTAGGACAAGAATTAGATAAATAGAAAGACTGAATAAGTTGAGGGAAATATAAGAAATGCATAATAAGATATGTTATAATATAAAAAATACTCATATAATAATAAAAATATACAAAATTAATACTAGAGCACTTATAATAATAGAAATAAACAAATAATAATATGAAATACAAGAAAACATGAATTCACTAAAGAAATTTACTCTATAAACGAAACATCTTTAATAGAAAGTTCTTATTCAAATATATAATAAAAAATATTTCATGGCTTTATACATACACACCTTAACTGCTTCAGCACTGTAACCTCAATTCTTTGCAGTCTTGCATCTGCATACCACTGTGCGACTATTAGTTTGCTGTAGTTGTAGGCGTTGCCTTTGGCAAAGCGAAATTTGACTATAGCCAAAGTTGTTAGACGACACGATGTAATTAGATAGTCAGCAGAGGGGAAGGGGAAGAGGACGGGGGGGCACGGCAAACAGACAGCATAGGATTGCATTGACTGACGCTGGGGAATGCTGCTTGTCTCTGTCTGCTTCTCTGCTTCAGTGAAGCTGCCAATTGCGAAAAGTCGCCACTCATGTGACAAGTGACAAGGTGCAGAGCTGCACAGGGGATGGAGGAAGAAGGGAATGGGGAAGGGCAGTTGAAATGCAAGTGGGAACGTCTCGAAATAGACTCAAGTGAGCTGGAACAGCTCCTGGTGCAGAGTAAAGGAGAAGGAGAGAAGGAGTGTGTGTGCGTGCTAGAGAAGTGTGTGTGTGGAGGGAGAAGAGCAGAGGAGTGTGTGTGTGCGTGTGAAGTATGTTTGTCCAGCGCTCTCGCACTTTCTCTCTTTCTCTTTGCACAGTGTAATCTGAGAAGCCACGACTAGAAGCGGAAGGACAGAGAAAGGGGAGTGCGAGTGGGAGCGGGAGAAGGACTGGGAGAAGGATCAGTTGAAAGAAGGAAGTGGGAGGCAGGAAGCGTCAATGGCCCCCAGTTTGCCTTGAGAGGGAGGAGGGGGGAATTCGTAGCGCTGTTTGCTAAAAACATGCAACATGCGGCAAATTATGCGACGAGGCAAATGAACTTTTCACATGGCTAATGGACGCCACACGCACATGCCAAACACACATACACACTCTGACTGTTGTGGACTCACGGCAAACAGGTGATGTGTATGCCTGGCTAGGTGTGTATGTGTGTGTTTACTTTGCAGCTTTCCTTGCTTGCCACCACCTTGTGAATTATGTAAATATATAAATATTATTACTTCAATCATTTTTATGCGCTTTAACATAATTGTTGACGATGCAGAGAAAGAGAAAGAGAAGAGTGCAGAGATAGGAAGATAGAGCAGGGGTAGCCAGAGAGAGAGAGAGAGAGATAGAAGGAGGTAGAGCAGGTAGGAAGGAGCTAGCAGAGTTGCAGGCATTGTCGCCATTTGGCCAACACTTCTGCTACGGCATCTTCTGCTGCTACTTCTTCATCATTGCCGTTTTGTAGTTTCTCTCTCTCTCTCATCTCTGCCTCATGCATTTTCTATTATTAGCCTGAGTTGTCTCTTCCTCTTCCTCCTCCCCCTACTCCTTCTACTCTGCGTGTTTCGCTTCGTTTTTATAATTTCTTTTGCCTTTTGCTTGGAGTCGCCTTCGACTGCCATTTGCCAGCTTCAAAGTGCTACTCATCGTTGTCATTATTGTTGTTGTTCCCCTTGTTGTTGCTCTTGTTGTTGTTTATCTGACTGCTGTTGTTGTTGTTGTTTTAGTTTACTTTGCATGTTTCACTTCTTCGGGGCCAAAGTTCTGTTTTCGATCAAGCTCGTAAATCCTTTCGTGCTCGCATGCAACTGCAACTGCACTTTGATGTTATTTATAGTACTCCCCCCTGCCCCTGCCCCTACTACTTCCCTTTGCTTAAACAATGTCATTTCTCTCTCTGCAATTGGAACAGCTGTGCATAGTCATAATATCGATAGTTCTATTATAATTCCAATAAATTGGAACAACAATTGAAACAAAGAAAGTAGAAGAAGGAGGGAAATAATATGAATAGTGCCTTGAGAAACTAGAAAGAATTCTTTTTTAAAACTTGTTGCGACCCCAAGCCAAGATGAAACATATGTGGGCAACTTTGTATAGTGACACACACACGCACACACTTGCATACAAAGTATGTTCTTAAACTGTGCATCATGCTGTGGCTTTTGCTCATTCGCTGCCTCTCTCTCCCTCCCTCTCTCTCTTTCTATATCTCTCTCTGCAGAGAACTTTATTTATAAACTTGGTGCTGTGTCGCATCCGTAAACAACATAAAACTGTCCACACTGCTTGCTTGAGCAGTTGGGGGAGTTAAAGGCAGTGAACTAAGAGAGATATTATTTCATATGCAATCGAAATAACTAAAGAAAGCATTAAGAAACTGCAACCAACTATAGAGATGCTGTTTTAAACAGTAATCTTGCTAGGGATATTAGATAAACATATAGTAACCTATATAGGAACTGTTGGAACTGATTTAATATTAGCTTAACATATAGAAACTGATATTGAATATAAGAAATTATTAGAAAACACCTACAAAACCCTTCTAAAACAGTATTCTTAATTCTCTATTAGAAAGAAACTGAAATTGGTTAACAAATTGCTTTAAAATATCATATTTTTTCCCAATTCCATAGAATAACTACATATGTAAACTCGTACAGTACAAAGAAAACAACTACAAATTCCTTCTAGAGTGAACAATCTTTTCATAGATATTAGAAAGAAACAGAAATTGCATAAAAATTAGCATTTTAATATCATATAATATCATTTCCGCCTTGAATCTTGGCAAATTTCCTCAAACTTTGTCGTCGACTTCTTCATGCAATTCAAATTTGTGTGTAATTTTGAGTTTTTGCATTCCCATTGGAGCGTTGCAGACACCCCCAAGAAGAAGGAGAAGCAGAAGAGGAGGAGAAGGAGGTTTTTTTATTATGCGGTTCCTCAGTCTGCGAGAGGCAAGGGGGGCGTGGAGGGGGATGCGCCTCATTGACACTGAAAACTGTTTGCATAAATTAGTCGAGGAAAAAAGTTGGAAAAGAAAAGAAAAGAAAGCGAGACGCGGCCAATAGGAAAAACAAACATAATTTGTAAACAGAAAGAAGAGAGGGAGAGAGAAGAGGAAGGGAGGGTGGTAGAAGAGGAGGCACCCCCCAAGGGAATTTCGGCGTCAACTAATTATAAGCGCATGAAATGCTTCCCCACACAAACACACACAGATACACAGACAAACAGTTGTTGTGATTATGTTTGAGGTCATAAATTTTGACGCCAGTTGATTGATTGATACGCTGCCAACAACAACAACAGATATATCACGTATATATATATGCATATATAGAGGGTATATATAGTGTGTGCTATATCTACAGTTTGGGGTGCCCCAAACAAATACGGAATATGGAAATATGTCTGGCAGTCCCCTTCTCCCTCTCTCTCTCAGAGGGGGCACTCGACTGCAATTGATGTGTTTATTAAGTTTAACCATTTATCCACATCCCTCTCCCCTCTTCACTCCTCTATAGGGGGTGCTCTGTTTACCGTTAACAAGCCCACAAGGTCGTACACATTAAGCATGTGCAAAAATCAACGGCAAACAAAAAGTATTTCGCTCTTATATATAGAATATATTTATCATACGTAGTTACTATATATGCTACATTGTATTTATATGCTGCGCTTAGACACGTACTTGCATATAAAAAGAGCGACACTGAGAGAAAAGGGGCAGTGCTTTGTAGAGTATATTGAGAAGAGAGATATAAAATATATCAGAGACTGCAACAAAAAGTCAACTTCTGCACAAACAAAGAGCTTTATTTCAACTTCATTTCCACCTTGCACCATTTCTCTCAGTGCACTTTTAATCACAGTGAGTGCAAAGAGAAGAAGAGGAAGAAGCAGAAAACAAAACATAAGCATAAAGCAAACAAATAAATATTCTGCAAATCGTTTGAAATGCAACACAGAATCGCTTTCACGACAGTCCAAGCAGAACCAGGTAAACCAGTTCTACCAGCACAGCAGGTGAATGACGGGCAGAAGGGGGCGGAGAGGGAGGAGTACACTGTGTGGGGACTGGAGACTGGCTGCATTTTAAGGCGATTGTGGCAGCAGCAGCGGGAAATCCATCAATGAGGCAAAGCCTTGCAAACAGTGCAAGCTGCCTTCGTCTCTGCTCTGCTTCTCTGCTGTGTGGCACAAATCACGTTCGTAATTGTAACTGTAATGAGAATTGAGTTCTCGCTGCAGCACGTACAGTGGGGTGTGTGTGTAATTTACCTGTGGCAACACCAAACACCTCTCACATGTGGCACACAATCTCACAGCTCCTTCTCTTACTCTGGGCATCATCTCAAGTGCCCCTCTCGGGGATATAGAATTCAGCTGATTATTTTCAATTGGATACGTTACCCCAGACTTGAAATTATGCCTAAAGGCCATCGAGATAATCTGTGCATATAAATCTCTGTAATTTCCGCTTCAATTAGGGGGGAAAGTCGCCTTGAAAACATAACAGCAGCTAAGCTTCTTCTATGTATTGTAAGCCTTAATTAAACTAGTAAAAGTTGCCAAATTTCGTTTAGATTCTGTTCAAGTTTCACTTGGAATTTCTCTCCTTTTATAAAATGTAAAGAAAATTGGCAAAATATTTACGTAAAAGAAAAAGCAAAACTGCACAAACCCAAAGAAAAAGCATAACAAATGCGACAATGGAACAAGAGCTGAGAAAGATTCGCAGAAACCTGTTTGCCAACTTCCATGTTTGACGATGATGGAAGAGCATCGCTTGCTCTACAGCTCTCTCTCTCTTCCGCACTCCCTCTCTCTCTCTGTGTGAATCTGTGCAGCAGCTGACCGGCGCGCCGGTGTTGGCATGCCAACATGGAGCATGGTCAGTGAACCGTGTTGCGTGTGGAAACATGAAATGAAAATTATTCCCCAAAAAAAAATGACAAGAAAGTAAAGTTTACTTTGGCATGCAGAAGATTTGATACTCTGCAAGGCAATGGCACAAGTTTTTAGTATTTGTTGCTACTCTAATTATTATATATCTTTATAATATATATTATTCTGGTATCTTGAACTAGTAAAACTTATAAAGAGTAGTGCAGAAGTTAATAAAAGATCTAATTAGTGGGATATATCAATTATTTATGAATATCTAAACTCTATCCGATAAATCTCCTATAGTCATAGCTCTTGTCTGTAGGGTCAGCCATGTTTAATATACGCACTGCAAAATTATAGATTGCCTTGCAGAACAAGAATATATTTACAATATAGTGACAGGTCTCTGCTGTAGTGTCGTTCATGGCTAATATACCCACTTTAAAGTGTAACAAAGGCAGAACCAAATGCAGAAACAGCACCAAAGAGCAGTTAATTTTTGTTGCTGAACCTCATAAACAGCTCAGCTCAGCTCAGGCTACGCAGTGCTGTGTGCTGTGCTCGGCTGTGCTGTGCATGCATGTGCCTGTCTCTGAAAGTATTTTTAAATAATTAATGTGAAATTTAATTCATTTAATTGCCGCCTAAATGGCCGCACTGCCGCCACAGTCCGGCATAGCTAGAGAGTTTGAGACGGAGACAGACAGAGACAGAGACGAAGTTGAAGTTCGCATTTTTTTGTCGCCACTTTCGTTTTTGTTTCTTCTGTTTCTGTTTCTTCTTTGTACTGTTCATGATTTTGTATTATATTCTGTATTCTCTGCTGCTCGCTTGGCCATTTTATTATTATATTTTTGTCGCTTTTTACGCCGTCTGGCAATGTTTAAACGACAGCCACATCCGCAGTGTCTGCCAGTCTCCCTGCTGTCTCCCCTCTGCCTCTTCTTCCTTCATCCGTGCACTCCTTATCCGTCCTGGCTATTGCACTTGCTTCCCAGAATTTGCTGTAGCTGAATCACCAAAGTGAACTGAGCTGATATAGCTACAGATACTCGTTGGTGTACAGTGGAGTCTGTGCTATACTGAACACTCGCTATCATTTCCTTTTATGGCGTAATTTCCTGTTAGATTCCACTGTACTGCATTCTTAGTATTTTCTTTTGGGTTTTTCCCTTTTCAATTTTCAGCTAGCAAAACTTTTGCATGTTATGTATGCCATGCGGCATCTGTATACGTATTTCTCATATTCCGTTAACCACAATCTAGATACGAGAGACAGAGAACAACAACGTGGACCCAGCCCGGTCCGTGCCACACAGCACACAGCACTTTGAAGTCTCAACCGCACCTTGTGGCTGGTACTGACAGTTCTGATAAGAAACCCAAAGAAAACTTGTGCGAAAAAACTACTGCAAGGGGGGAGGGGGTGTAGATTAAATATTAATTTCACTTAAGCTGTAACGAAATACATGAAATATTTATGAAATTTATTGGCAAAAGAGTTTAACGAAAGTGAAGAAACTTTTAAGTGAAACTTTGTTATTATAATTGGCTTACAAAACATTTCTGAAATGTTATAGAAAAGTTTACTTCAAGGCAACTTATTGCTAAAGTGTCTAAGTAAATTTCAAGTGAGAAATAATTATAGCAAGTTTGTAGAATGTTATAATAATATTAACTTTAATTGAACGCACTCAACTTACACTCTGCATTTGAGTTCTATTGATTGTAATCATATTTACGTTGAAATTTTGACAATTTTCATTCATTAGTTGAATGGAAACATAACTCAATCAGCCTCCAGTGTCGAAACTTGAGTTTAAAGATCAAAGTTGCCCTTTGCGTGTGGTAAATACACTCGTATTCACTTGATATTCACTTGTATTCACTCGAGAGTGTAATTACAGACTGTCGCAAAGTGCCGCACACACACACTCGCACACCTAGCAATCAATTTAATCTATGCACTCGCAGCATGTATCCAAATAAACGAGTATTCACAAATTATTCATGCTTGTATTCATATTCGAGTTATATTGCCATGTGTATAATACAAATTTGATTATCTCTTTCGGATGTTTCAAAGCATTTTCAACTTGATGACTATGGCTAGCCTGGTACACGCCCCCGCCCACTAGTCGTCGCAATTATTTACGCTTTTCCTCAGTTTCATTGTGCGTCATGTTACGCTTATGAAATGGAAATGGAAGCCAGAGATTTCGGCATAAAGCACAAAGCAATGAAAGCTGCGCAAAGTATAAAAACAAAATAATAATAAAGAGAAAAAAAACATAAACTCGTTAAACAATAATGAAAACCGGAACCAGACTAACTGGAGGTTCCACTTGGGCGCTTCTAACATTCATTTATCCGACTAATTGTTCTTAATGACGAACACCTCGAAAATGGGAAAAACAAAATAACTTGGAAACTATGCAGCTCAATAAAGCAGATAGTAGTAGATAGAGAAGGAATCGGGGGGTGGAGTATAACTTATAAAAATATATACTTATATAAACTGCCCACAGGATATGTTACAGTCGAGCATAAAGAGAGATTTTTAACGTTTAACTATAAAGGAAATTATGCCACGTAGTTATCGTGGCATTATACTTTATTTACATTTATATAAAAGTCCATCACAGACACCCCTTAACCGTTTGTCACTTTGAAACTCTTCTTATCATAACTAGTGGTTATAGTGGGAAAATATGCAATTAAATCTACAGGGTATTTTGCAGTCGAGTGTGGAAGTTTTAACTTGTTTCTCTCTCTCTCTTCATTCTATTCCCGGCTTACATAATGCTGTGGATAATTGCGATTTAATAATCGGCTTTATAACTACGCACTTGGCAGTCACTTCTATATCTCTTTCTCTCTCTCTCTTCCTTCCTCGCCTCTTTCTTCTCTATCCTCACACACTTATTACTCATTTTCGCAGCAAGTGTTTTTCTGGCCAAGCTCTTTTGTTGTTTCTTTCGCCTTTCGGTTTCGTTTTTTGGCTTTCAGCTTCAGTCGAGCGTATCAAAAAGAAAAGCTTTTCAAACAAACAAAAAATCCCAACTTGGTCTGCGCTTTTTTCCGAAAAAAGAAGGCAACTTTTGATTTCTATTTATTGTGCGAATTACAAGTGAATAACTTGAGTGCATGATTGATTGATCGATTGACTGCATGTTGAATACGTATTGTATGAAACTGTGAAAACGAAATCAGTTTAGAGAGAAAGTTTAGCACATTTAGCACCTGCAAATAAAAATAGTTGAATGAACCTTGGGGTGCTTAGAGAGACCATATCTATATATATATAATATATATTGTATATCTATATGTCGTATATATGTCGCAAGAAACGGTAGAGTTTATTTATCGCGTGAAGGTTACGGTGAATGACAGTTATGTGATATGCAAATACAAGATATAATGCCAAGGAGGGTTTAAACAAAATACGCGTACACAATCAGCTGCCCCTCTCTCTCTTGCTCTCTCTCCCTCTCTATCTTTCTCTCTTACTCTTCTTGCCCACAATCAGCTGTTATCTCTTTGAGATCCACAACAAAAACACTGCACAAAATGACTTACCAGAGTACAATCGTATGAATTCTAACAAAGTCATGGGAGTTGAAAGAGAAGATATGATACCATTCATGATTCTCTGCCTATTATACCCCCCCCCCCTTCCACCCACACACACATAATGTGTGTATGGTATACAAAACTGACCTCAAAAAACCATCAAAACAATTGACAATGGAAACGAGACGAGATGAAAAGAAGAACCCACGGATTTGTTATCCATTTCCCATAGTACTTTGCATAGCAACTGGAAAAAGAAGAAGAATAACAATTCTATTGTTGTTCGTCACACTCTCCCTCTCTCTCTCTCTCTTCCTACTCCCCTCCTTTGTGCTTCACATTGAAAACATTCTCACAGAGAGAGAGATTTTCCTCTTTTTCATTTCCCATATTTGCCTCTTATCATGAATGAAATTTAATGGTCAAATGCTTTTTATCGCTTCTTAAATTTATTATCTGTAAAATACGCCCACGCCATTCACAATGGGGGGAGAGAATGTGAATGTGAATGCCAGACAGACAGTCAACAACAACAATGCGAATGCAAATGTGAATCAAGCAAGAAATACAGAAAAATACTTGACAAATACCACGCACTCGTTGCCTGCATAAACAATCAGTCATAAAACATAAACAAAACACAAGCAGGGGCCGGGGGGGAGGAAAGGGGAAGCAGTGCCACAAAGCGAGAAAAACAAGAAAAATGCCCACAGATACAACGTGTTAAAGCAACCACAGAGTGAGTACAGGACGGGAAATGCACAGTGTGGCAAGTGTGGGCAATAAATTCATGCAAAAAATGTTTAAAAATGTTTGCTGCAAATGAAAATGCTAAATGTTTACTGTGGGAAAAAGAGAATTAATAGTAAAGCTATGTATATTATATTTTAATATGAATGTGTTCATTTGTAGGAAAGGAAGTAGATAGTAAAGTTATGTATATTCTATTTCTATATAAATATATTCTCTCGCGTAAATATACAGCTAAATATATTCTACTGAGCAACTCCAATCTATTCATACACAAGCCTCCAATGCGTCAATTGAAGAGGACTTGTTTGTATATAATATTCTGTATATATATTTGTGTATTCTATATTTGCCGCATCTCGTTCCACTGTGCAACAAATTTGCACTGAGTCATTGTGCAGGTTTGACCAACGCGACGTATACTTGTTGTTATACACCTCTCACTCCTACACGTTGTGGCATTCGCTGCTGTCTCTCCCTCCCTCTCTTCCTCTCTCTCTGTGTTCCTCTCTTTGTTGATTCATATTTTGCATAGAAGGCAACAACAACAACAAAGGCAGCCAATGCTTTTTTGCGCTGTCTGCCAAGTCAACAATTAAAAACGAATTTCATTCACAAAATAAAAAGAAGAGAGAGAGAACTTTTTTGCCAAGGCACGCGATGTGGACTGCAGTGTATACGTTGATTTAAGTTTATAGACCTGTCTAGCCTTGACCACAGCTGGAACAAAGCCAAGAATTGATAAGCTATATTTTAGCTAGATAAAGCTAAAGATACATATGTTCCTTTGAGATACTTTTGCAATCTTTGCAGCACTTACAGTGTGCTATAGAAATTGATACAATTGCTTTTGGGTCACAGCAGTGCAGGGTGACCTTTGCACACATAGAGAGAGGGAGGGAGAGAGAGGGGAATAGGTACAGGCAGGCAGAGAGAGACGTAGATGCTGCCAAGGTCTCTGCTGACGTAGCTTCAATGGTTTTCAATGAGAGCATGAAAGTGTAATTAGGATCTTTGTGGCGACGCTCTCTCTTTCTCTCTCAGCCTTTTCAATGCCAAACCAATTGGATGCACGGACACAGTTTCATAGTGCACAGAGAGAGATAGCAGGGCTGCTAGAGCGAGAGGCAAGACCAGCATGAATGCCAAGCGTTGAATCAATAAAAACCTTCACTGTCTTTCTCTCTCTCTGTTACTTTTCATGGCGCCCTATGGCACACGTCTCTCAGTGATGTCCCTTGCCACTGTCCCTCAGCACAGTCCCTCAGCATAGTCCCTCTTCTACTCCCCTCTGTCTGCCCCTCATCCCACTCACTCTGTGCATTCTCTACAGCTGCTGGTACTCAATTAATTTGCTCACGCATCATAATGGTTTGTTCCGCGCCAAGTGACTCGAGATATTGATTTATTTTTGCACTTTAGTTGATTCTCATCTGTGGCTAAGGGAGGGGGGAGTGCCTGCAGGCACTGCGTCAGTGTAAAACGTCAAGCTGAACCCATGACAGGCACACGGGCCTTGAGTGTGGCATGGAATCCTTACAAAAGTGGTAAAAATTGCCAACGGCGCAGTGAGCAGAAAGCCAGCAACGTAGAAGAGTTCCAGAGAACTTGCCAAGGGTGGATTTTTGCCAAGTGCAGGGACAGTCTGCACAGCCAGTCCTTACCTCACCTCACCTCACTTCACTCCTCACTTTACCTCTCCACTCTACACCTCATCTCAGTCTCTCACTCTCTCCCCTTAGAAATACTTTTCTTTGTTCCTTGCATCTTGTTTTATTTCATTTTCTGTGTATTTCTTTCACATTCCTCTCTCGCACTTTTTGCTGTAGGGTCCGCAAAAATGAGAAATTCCCTTACAATTCTCTCCCTCCCTCTCTAGAGAAACATATATAGTAATGTGTCAGTTACTTAACATGCGAGAATGTCAAATTGAAAAATGAACTTGAGTAGGGTATGAAAATGAAACGTTTGCCTGATTTGTTAGCCTGATAGAGCAACAAACCATATGGGGTCCTTCATAACAGCTGTAATTGCGCAGCGGAAAATAGCTAAATTTATGTGCAAGGGGGGGAGGGGGAGAAGTGTGAGAAGTGAGGGTATTACGCATGAGTTGCTCAAGTAATTTGGTTACTCAAAGTATCCTAAGTGAGAACTAACTGCAAAGTTACCTAGTTGAGTTAGTTTTGTTGCTACTTTCATTAGTTTCACACGACTTTAATGGTTTGCTAACTATGCTGGTTGCTTTAATAGACCATCAGCTGATTAAAAGTGCTTCAATTTGATTAGCTGAATACCATTAAAAGTTGCCAAATTGTGCAGGTTTACCACTGTGCAAATCAGTTTCAGCTTTGTGCTTGTTGTTTTCAATATTTGCAACGGAAGCCAGAGAAGTGACTAATTAAATGTAGCCCGTTAAAGTTGATTAGCATTGTGCTAACTGAAGGTACCTATGCTAACTGTGTAATGAAATCCGACACAGACGAGGGCGAGGGCGAAGCCAGACCCGAACCCTGTAGCCAAATCCAATGGAGGGCATGACACGAAAAGCTCTTGAGCCGTTGAGGCAGCAAGAAAATGCAGCAAAGAAGTGGCAGAAGAAGAGGCAGAGGCAGAGAGAGAGACAGACAGAAGAAGAAGAAACAGCAACTGAGAAAAATCAACTAAAACGAGACGTGCTCAAAAGCAAAAGATACAAATGAAAAGCCAAGGGCCAAAGAAACAGAAACAGACAGAGAGACGCAGCAAGACGAGTGTGAATGAATGAATAAGTGAGTGAGTGAATGAATGAATGAATGAGTGAATGAATGAATGTATGAATGAGCAAACTGTAAAGCAGCTAATGAATGAATGACACAAGCGAATGAGTTATTGAATGGAAATGCAACGACCTTTTTTTGCTACTTAAAGACCTTAAATCACACACTGTAAGGGGCAGTGGGGGAAAGGGGTAGAGGGAGAGGGGTTAGTGCTGTGCAGAAGACACTTATAAATAGCAGACACATCAAATTTAATGGCAGACAAGGCGTGGTTCGCGACTTGGCTATCGATTAAAGCGCGTTGTCGTTGCAGTTTGCACTCAGCTGAGAGATGTATAGATAAGTGTGGATTAGCAGCCCCTCCTTCTCTCCCTGCCTTCCCTTACTTTCTCTCCCTCCACTGTTTAGCTGTGCATCATTTGACAAAATCTGTGCGTAGCTTGCTCCAATTCCTGCTTAATAACTTCCAAGTCTCCTCTTCATCTCTCTGCGAGTCTCCTCATCTTTCTGCGAGTCTTCTCCGCATCTCTCTGCGTGTCTTCTTCCCCTCCTTGTCTCTCTGCAAGTTCGTTGGCCTCAATTCCAAACTGTATCGCATTTGATGATGAGGGCGAACCCAAGTTGAGCATATTTTGTCAAAGTGGGGGGCGTGGCATGCCCCCTTAACGGTTGCGCTGTAAAAATTGCCAAGGCATCTGCTGTAGTTTGCTTTATTTTCTTACCCACTCACTCGAAGATTACCGCATTTAACATGACTTTGTTTTTATTGTTGTTGCTGTTCTCAGCTTGTTTTTCTACCCCCCCCATGCCTCTTCTGCTTCTCTACTGCTAAGAAGACTTCTCTAATTGGCCTCTGGCTTTGGTTTTTTCAGCCGCTTTTGATGTCATTCAACTAACTGTAAATGAATTTCTTCATATTACTCTAAGTGTACATTGTATATATCTCCCTCTCGCTCTCTCTCTGTACATATCTTAAGTAGTTTCTTTATATTATTATTTCTCCTTTTATTATCATCATCCAACAAGTCATTGTACATCTCTCCAACTAGATATATAATGAATTATAATGATGAAAAATCCGTCAAGAACGATGATAATTTGATTTTCTCGATACGCTCTTTCTCATTCTATCTCTTTCTACAGGTACCAAGCACAGCTCTTTTCGCGGCCATCCCGGCAAATATCACAAGAATTTAGGTAAAACAAAACTTAAACGTAGTTGTCATTGTTAATAATTACCAAATGAATTCCATATATATATTGTAAAAATAATGCATGTACATAGTCAGTAGTGTAGGTTAAGCAGAGAGAAGAACACAGGCAGACAATCAGAGCGAGTACTGAGAGTTTTGGGATGCTTGAAAAAGATACAGAGTATAAGTATACAATTGAGAACCTTCTGTCTATATAAGATTCTACGAACTGTGTGGACTGTTTCCTTACTGTATCTTGTATAGACAGTAAACAAATGGAACCTTCTTTCTTTAGTAAACACCATAGACTGTGTAGACTGTATCCTTCCTATATAGAAAGTATACAAATGAGAACCTTCTGCCTATATAATATTATATAGACTGTAGACTATTTCCTTCCTGTATCCTATATAGACTGTATACAAATGAGAACCTTCTTTCTATAGAAGATTATATAGACTGAACACAAATAAGAACCTTATTTCTATAGAAGATTATATAGACTGTGTAGACGGTATCCTTCTTGTATCTTGTATAGACAGTATAGAAATGAAGCCTTCTTTTTATTAGGATATTGACTGTGTAGACGATTTCCTTTTTGCATCCTATATAGACCATATGCAAATGAAGGCTACTTCCTTTATAAGATTATATTGACTGTCTAGACTGCATCCTTCTTTAACCTACCTCTCATATACGAACCTCTCTTTACTGCTCTTAAAGTCCACAAAAGCTTTCCCTCCTGTTCAGTTTTCGCAAGAATAAACACTCATATATCAACTTCTAATTCTTCTATATTTCATAGAAATATAAAAAATTCTATAATTCATAGAAATCGTACCGAAACAAATCAAATCTCACTTACTCATCGGCTGATCTCTTTCAGCGTAGTGAGTGCTCTGAGTCAACTCTCTCTGGCGAGAGATAGTAAAGTATTCTGGCTTGGATTTTCTATTGTATTGTGAGACACATAAACAACAAATCAGAGAACCCAGACCCAGACCCTCTTTCATTATTTGTATACTCGTTGTACTTGTGAGTCATCAAAGCACATCAGGCAGATCCATTCGGGTTGTGCTCGTAATTGAACATATGGTCGACTCTCCCTTTCTTCCTCTCTCTCTCTCTTTCCCTTCTCTCTCTCTCCAATCGCAGCTTAATCTCTAATGCATTGGCCAGACGAAGCCGGACCACCATGATAAGAGCGGTATACCATGGAGTGATGGAGAGGGGGGAGAGAGCTTGCCGCTCTCCCTCTCGATGGGGACAAACCTATTGCTATTAATATTTCCTGCCTCGCGCGCATAAATTAACGATGTGTGCGATAGACGGACGGAGGTGGGAGACAGACAGAGAGGAGAGAGACCAATTGAATTGACTGGGGAACCCTTCTCAAATATGGTATTTCAAATATATTGCAGTACTCCGTGCCGCGGGTATATATACTTTGGTTCATTTTGTGTGCAATGCACAAAAGCAGATAACTACAAGCCTATATAGCATATATATTCCTGATCAGCCTCAGTAGTTGAGTGGAGATAACGTTGTTCATCTGTCGATCTATTAGAAACTTGGTAAACATACTTCCTTTTGGTGCATACTATCAATAAATTGTAACTAGCAATAGCATATCAATATATCGTATAGCTACCATAAAAACTATCGATCTATTTTCATTAATTTCCTAGATAAAACAATGAAATTCACTGCAGCTCATTCCTATGATATTATTAATAATCTGTCAAAACTTCATCTCTATATCATATAGTTATCATAGAAACAATTAATAGAATGTATATTGCTGTATTATTTATCAAAATAACTCAATTAAACTACTCCAGTTCTAGTTCCAGAACGCTCTTTATATACAGATTGCACAAAGATCGGACAACTATATCCTATTGTATTCATAGGAACAATCAATATTTGTAATATTGTGCAAAATGTGGAATTTAGTAAACTCTTATGACTGAAACTTAGTCAGTCTTATTAGTACTGAATAATTCTGAATTATTTTATATATATTCTATATATAATGATATATAATTGGCATAGTAACAATCAGTTTAACAGCGTATAAAACCTTCGTCATGTTTAGGTTAAAGTTTCCTTACTTGTTTTAAGTTTATTTGGGTTTTTATGACTTTCGGCATCGCACACCCACATTCAAGACTCATAACGTAGGTAATAAAGAGCGACAGAGAGACGGCAAGAAAGAGATAGCAAGAGAGTGTTGCATTGCTTCAAATCAGAAAACTGGGAAAATTGTCAATTGTGGGAAAAGGTGGGAAAGAGATGAGGGCGAGGGAGGTAGGGAGAGAAGGCAGTGTGTCCGGTAAGTGCTTACACAGAAACTGGGTGCCAAACAACGGAAGTGGCTGCTTAATGAAAATACCGTTGCACACAGAGAGAGACATAGAGAGGGAGAGGGGCAGAGAGACGTAAATGTAATGTAAATTTTCTCAATTATTTGTTGGAAAAAGGCCGCCAAGATTGACAAGCTAAAGTGGCAAGAACTCAAGAGAATAATTGAAATAGTTTTCACTATGACTGACAACTAATAGAGCAGGGAAGGGAATATGCCATGTATCTTATAGATACATATGTAGCTATGTATGTTTGTAGCTCTAATAGAGTTTGCTAGAGCATGTAAAAGGTTTTTAGTGGAGAATATAAAGCTGCTGCATTTATACTGCTTGCACTGTGGAATGCGCCAGCAAGTTGCCTGTGAAACCTTTATCAAGCCGCCTTTTTTGCCATGTAACTTAAAGATAGAGATACAAAGATACACACAGTAGAATACACAAGTATCTATGTGCGAGAAATCAGTTAGAACTTCCCACAATAAAGTGGGAAGCATCGTTTGTTTTGTTGCCGTTTCATGCATAATTTAGTTTTTCAATGAAAGAGAAAGAATTTCCCCACAGTGCCCCCTTCCCCCCTGCCCTGCTGCTCTACGAAATGGCCCGCATTCCTGAGAGAGCGAGAAACGGGTTTGCCTTGAGAGAGCTTCCAGCGCATTGTGTCGTGACCAGGCATAGCTTGTTGTTGAACGTTCACTCACCTTCTCTCTCCCCCCCTCCCTTCTTCCATTACAGAGGCACTGCTGCAATCACGTCCCTTGCCACACATACCGGCCGGCAGCACAGCCGCATCGCTGCTGGCCGATGCCGCCGAGCTGCAAAGTCAACAGGATTCTGGCAATGTGCTCTCCTCACTGGGTGTACACAGTTCAGCGACATCAGTCTTTGAATCCGCACATCGTTGGACCTCCAAGGAGAATCTGCTGGCACCAGGACCAGAAGAAGATGATCCTCAACTGTTTGTGGCACTCTATGACTTCCAGGCGGGCGGAGAGAATCAATTGAGTCTCAAGAAGGGCGAACAGGTGCGCATACTCAGTTACAACAAGTCCGGGGAGTGGTGCGAGGCGCATTCCGACTCTGGCAATGTGGGTTGGGTGCCCTCGAATTATGTGACGCCTTTGAACTCGCTGGAGAAGCACTCGTGGTATCATGGACCCATTTCACGCAATGCTGCCGAGTATCTATTGAGTTCAGGCATCAATGGCAGTTTTCTGGTTCGTGAGAGTGAAAGTTCACCGGGTCAAAGGAGCATCAGTTTGAGGTGAGTTGAAAGGAGCATAACTTATAGATGCATATAGTAAACTCGTGGTTCTTCTAGATACGAAGGTCGCGTCTATCACTATCGCATCTCCGAGGATCCCGATGGCAAAGTCTTTGTCACACAAGAGGCCAAATTCAATACACTGGCGGAGTTAGTGCATCATCATAGTGTGCCACATGAGGGTCATGGTCTGATTACACCCCTGCTCTATCCGGCGCCCAAACAGAATAAGCCCACAGTCTTTCCACTGAGTCCCGAGCCAGATGAGTGGGAGATTTGTCGCACAGACATCATGATGAAGCACAAACTCGGCGGTGGTCAATATGGTGAGGTCTATGAGGCAGTGTGGAAGCGCTATGGCAACACAGTGGCTGTCAAGACACTCAAGGAGGATACAATGGCGCTGAAGGATTTCCTAGAGGAGGCGGCCATCATGAAGGAAATGAAGCATCCCAATCTGGTGCAGCTTATTGGTGGGAATCGAATGAACTGAGAGATGTATTCGAATAACTATTAATCTATCTGCTTCCTGCTTTAGGTGTCTGCACTCGCGAACCGCCCTTCTACATCATCACCGAGTTCATGTCCCATGGCAATTTGCTTGACTTTCTGCGCTCCGCTGGCAGAGAAACTCTGGATGCAGTGGCTCTGCTCTATATGGCCACACAGATAGCATCGGGCATGAGTTATCTGGAATCGCGTAACTATATACATCGCGATTTGGCCGCACGCAATTGCCTGGTGGGTGACAATAAGTTGGTTAAGGTGGCCGACTTTGGCTTGGCCCGCCTGATGCGAGATGATACGTATACAGCGCATGCGGGAGCCAAGTTCCCCATCAAATGGACAGCACCGGAGGGATTGGCCTACAACAAGTTCAGTACCAAGTCAGATGTATGGGCATTTGGTGTGCTGCTGTGGGAGATAGCGACATACGGGATGTCGCCATATCCGGGGATTGATCTCACCGATGTGTATCACAAGCTTGAGAAGGGTTATCGCATGGAACGTCCGCCGGGTTGTCCGCCAGAGGTGTATGATCTAATGCGACAGTGTTGGCAATGGGATGCTGCGGATCGGCCCACATTCAAGAGCATACACCATGCGCTGGAGCACATGTTTCAGGTGGGTGACGGTGACAACGGTGATTTCGACATTGAGGTCGAGGTGTGGCACGATGATGATGATGATGATGATGATGATGATCGTGATGATGACGATGATGATGATGACGATGATGATGATTACGATGGCGACAATGACGATAATGACGACGATAATGGCATTGAGCTTTGATTTCAATTGGCCAAGCTTGCCACTGCCGCCAAGTCGCCAGCCAAGTCGCCAGAGCAGCCAAAGCAGCCTCAATCGAACGCATGTGCAAATCTAAATAGTCTCATCGCAATCGCAAACAACTGTAGTGATAGCAATAATGATCCACGTGCTGCACGTCTCTCCTTCTTCGCTCCGCAGGAATCGTCCATTACCGAAGCGGTTGAGAAACAGCTCAATGCCACAGCGACAGCAGCAACAGTAGCGGCAGGAGGTGCAGCGTCTGCGGGGGCAACAACTGTAGCAACACCAGCAATAACCACGGCCAGTGCTTCCTCATCGGCATCGGCATCGCTCAGTCTGACGCCACAAATGGTCAAGAAAGGCCTGCCAGCCACAAGTCTCGATGCACAGCAGCAACAGCAACAGCAGCAGCAACAACAACTGGCCAGCACGCCCATGTCTGGTGAGTGCAGGTGTTTCTTAACTGTTTACACTGCTAATTCCTTGTCTAATGCCGCACAGAAACTGGCTCCAGCTCCACCAAGCTGAGCACCTTCTCCAGCCAGGGCAAGGGCAATGTGCAGATGCGACGCACCACAAATAAACAAGGCAAACAGGCGCCAGCGCCGCCCAAGCGCACCAGGTAAGTCTGGCAGTTGATATAGTAAACTATATAATATACTAAACACTTCTTTCTCTCTGTGTAGCCTGCTCTCCAGCAGTCGGGATTCAACATATCGCGAGGAGGATGCAACAGCGCGCAATTATATTGATGAGCTCAATACGAATGGTAGTAGACATCACTTCCAGTTTAGCCAGACCCTCAGTAGAAATTTTAAAACCCAAATTCCAACCCATACACAAATACGTACACAACAACAACAACAACAGAAATTATTACAACAATCAGTACAACAACAATCAGTACAACAACCAGTACAACAACAACAGACGTATTCCATTAAGAAATCATCCTCCTGCAGTAGTTTCCTTTACGACATCCTATTTCGAGGTATTTGTCAATGGAGTAAGAAATTCCTATTATAATTTATGTTCTCGTTACGCTTTCTAATTGGTTTGTGTTCAATTTATACTCCAAATTATGTATTTCTATGTGTTCTTTAATATTTACAATTGTTTCAATATTCTCAGTTTGTATCTTATTTGTTTTGTAAACTCTTTTTTAGTTCTTTAATTTCATTTGTGTTGTATTTGTAGCTCTTTCTTTTATGCCATTGAGGCATTTATTTATTATAGTTGCTTTATTGTTAAGCATAATGTATTTAAGATGTCTATATTGTATTATAATCTATAGATATGTGTTCTATGTGCACATGAGATCCACTAACAATGTTCTAAAGATAACTTAATTTTGTACAAGAGAGAGAGAGTCCTCATTTCATAGTTCTTTTTGTACAAGAAATCTATAAGCATCTGAATAACAACAGCTTAAATACGTAGAAAAAAGAGAGTTAGATATATAGATCAAATATTAATGTAACTATTATGTAGTTCATATCAAAATAAGCTTAGTCACTCGTCTCTCTTTGAGACCTTGTTCGAGAGAGCGTTCGGTCTTGCAAACAGTTCGTAAGTCGCCAAATACAAGCGATGAAACTGCAGCAACTATCTTCAAGAGAGAAATCGTTGGTACACGAGAGAGTAATCGATCGTACACGAGAAAGAAACCAATCGTACACGAGAGAGGAATCAATCGTAGACGAAGATCACTCAGAGAGAGAGTCGTAGAATTATGAAGACCATTAGCTGCAAAGCCAAAGAGAGACTTTGATCACGCCCGACGATCACACAGAGAGAGAATCGCAGATCACGGGCATCACACGAAACTGCAGCAACTGTTTGCGAGAGATAAACACGAGCGTGCACGAAGAGAGTCGCAGAACTGTCACGAACTAAGCTGCAGAATTTTCGTGCATCACACAGAAGTAGAAAGCCACAGCAGCTTTCAGTCGTGCAGTGATCATTGAAAAGTGAAGACGTGCTCTCTCCCTCTTGTGCATATGTTCTATAATAAACCTATAGATTGCATGGAGTAACTACTTATATATATAAAGCTGATTGATCTTGATGTATAGCAACGCCTTATGCATATATAGAAGGTATATCCTGATGTAGAGCAGCTACTCATATAAAGACAGATGCCTATTCTGATGTAGTCTAACTGTGCCTTGCTAACCTATAAATATTATAGAGAGACTACTTAAACAAAGATAGAGTCTAATGTAGAGCAACTACTAATATATAGATGATGGATCCTAATGTAATGCAGCTACTTTTACATAGCTATCCTCATATAGTTTAACTGTTCTTAGCTGCCCTCAGTAAATGCCTCGTTTACTTGTACTCTTTATCCAACTTTAACTTGATCATTACCTATTATACTTATTACTTTACCTATTCTTATATTTGTATTATATTCTTTGCTATATTTTCTGGGTGTCTGTTCTAGTTTTATATAGTGCATAATTTAATCTATAATGTATTTAATTTATATTCACATTTCTTTGCTTTTTTGTTGACATTTTGTTCGTTTGGTTCGTAGTGCTCCTAACTCCTTGTTTGGTGTTGACAAATATTGAGCCAAAATGGGTTTGTCGCCACGACTCCACCATGACTCACCTGCTCTCCTACTCATCCCCCCACCGTCCCAGCACGTGCATGCTACATTAATATATAACAAGGAAACTAACTTGATTCCCTTTCCCTTTTCTTTCTCTCAGGTCTCACACGTGACATCAACAACTTGACGCAGCGTTATGACTCGGAAACAGATCCCGCAGCTGATCCCGATACGGATGCCACAGGCGACAGTCTGGAGCAATCACTGACAGCAACACCAGCGCATAAGATGCAACATTCGCTGCATGGCGGCCTGTCTGGGGCTGGTGCTGGCATTGGACCACGTTCCTCGCAGCAGCACAGCTCCTTCAAGCGTCCCGTGATGGGCAATCGCGGCCTGGAGACGCGGCAGAGCAAGCGCAGAGAGCAGGCACCGGCACCTGGGGCCAATGGCAGCATTAGCAATGGCAATGGTGGCCCTCCTCCTCCTCCTCTGCTGGGCACTCCTGTGCTGCCCGCTCATCCCATTACAGTGGGCGCCTTGGAGGTGATGAATGTGAAGCGCGTCGTCAATCGTTATGGCACCTTGCCCAAGGTGGCACGCATTGGCGCCTTCCTGGACAGTCTGGAGGATAGCAGCAGCAGCAGCAGCGGCAGTGGAGGAGGTGGGAATAGTGAAGGCGGCTCACCTGCTGCCCCAGCCAATGGACACGCCACGCCACCAGCACGTGCAGCACCACCAAATGTACCCAAAGCAACGCCTACAACGCCGCAGCAAATGATTAGGAGCAACTCCTCGGGTGGAGTGACAATGCAGAACAATGCCGCAGCCAGTTTGAATAAGCTGCAACGACATCGCACCACCACCGAGGGCACCATGATGACCTTCTCCTCCTTCCGTGCTGCAGGCACAAGCAATTCCCCCAAACGCGGAGGCGGAGGAGGAGGAGTTGCCAGCATTGCTCAAGCTGCATTGGCCAATTTGGAGTTTCCACCACCTCCACTGGAGGAATTCGAAGCATTGCCACCGCCACCACCGCCGCCAGCACCGGAGAGTGCCGTCCAGGCCATACAGCAGCATCTGCATGCGCAGCACAGCAGCAGCAACGATGTGAGCAACACGGCGCCCAGTGTGGAGGAGGCCAGCTCACGTTTTGGTGTCTCACTGCGCAAGCGTGAGCCCTCCACCGACTCCTGCAGCTCACTGGGCACGCCCCCAGAGCCCCCTGCAGCGCCTGGAGCCGAGAAGAGTCTGCAGCTGAAGGAGAAGCTCATCACGGAAATCAAGTCAGCCAACCATAAAGCGCCGTCCGACATGTGCTCAGGCTATGCCAATGGAGCAGGAGCAGGAAGTGCGCCAACTGCAGCAGCAGTGGATCCAGTGGCGCAGCTAGTTACAGAGCTGGCCGAGAGCATGAATCTGCCCAAGCAGACGACAAAGTTGACCAATGGCAACAGCAGCAATACGAGCAACATCAGCAACATTAACTCCGGCAACAACAGCAACAACAACTTCAAGGCGCAGCTGAAGAAGGTGGAGCCAAAGAAGCTGCACACGCCGCTGCCCAAGGCTGAGCAGCCCTCGAATATTATTGACTTCAAGGCGCATCTGCGCAAGGTGGACAAGGACAACAAGGAGCAGCAGCTTCAACAGCAGCAACAGCAGCCGCCCAACAACAACAAGTTTAGCAGCGCAACAGCAGCAGTGGCGGCAAATCAAAAGACTGAAATCAAAATCGATGTGAGCAACACAAACTGCAATGTGGATGCAGCTGAGGAAGACTCCACCAACTCCGGCAAGCGACGCAGCACAGGTAGTATTAATAGCTTAAAGAAACTTTGGGAACAGCCAGTGGCAGCAGGCAATGGCGGTGGCGGCGGCGGGGGCGACTATGCCAGCACCAGCAACAGCACCACAACCAACAATAGCACCACCAACAACTCCATTCCAGCACCAGCACATTTATCCAACTGCTCCTCCAATGGTACAGCAGCAGCCCCACAGTTGTCGCCCAAGTACGCACTGAAGGCGACAACAACTGCCTCTAAATTGTTTGGCACAACCAAGCCACCACCAGCAGCACCGCCACCACCGCCTCCCATTAGTAGCAGCAGCACCACCAGCACCAACAACAAAGCAGCACAGTCCAAGCAGCAGCAGCAACTCCCATTTGCAACCAGCCACAAAGCAACAGCAATAAAACAATCTCTTTCAACGCAACTCTTCACAGATGCCAACAACATGGAGGAGGAGCAGCCCCAGACACAGTCAACGGCGCCAGAGGGAACTCCAGCAACTGCAGCGGAGCTGATGACGCAATCTCTGTATGGCGGCGGAGAACAGCAGCAGAGCAACAAGCTAAGCACTTCCTCCTCCTCCAATGGAGGGCAGCAGCATAACAAGCCAGCTGTGCCGCACAAGCCCACCAAGTTGACTATCTATGCCACGCCCATTGCCAAGATCGCAGGCATAGGTGTCGGTGGAGGAGCTGCAGATGGTGTCAACTCCACGCAAATCTCCAGGGAGAGCATATTGGAGTTGGTGAATCTGCTGGAGGGTTCCCTGAAGCATCCAGTGAATGCCATCTCTGCCTCACAGTGGCTGCAGCTCAGCGACAAGCTGAATATCTTGCAGAACTCCTGTGTGGTCTTTGCAGAGAATGAATCGATGCCACCGCATTCGAAGTTCCATTTCCGTGAACTGGTCACACGTGTGGAGACGCAGTCACAGCATCTACGCACTGCGGGAAGTAAGAATGTGCAGGATAATGAGAGATTGGTGGGAGAAGTTGGACAGTCGCTCAAGCAGATATCGAATGCGCTGCATAGGTAAATGATAAGAACGGGGATGGACGCACAGCGGAGCGGTGAAGCGGCACCAGCAGATGCCATCTGGCTGGACGCTGAGGGCAACTTTATCAAGCGAAAACAGCAACCACATTGATGAGGAGAAAGAGAAGAAGAAACAAGAAGAGGAAACATCAACAACATCGCTCCCACCATCCCCCAGAGCGTGCACCGTGCCCCAGGTGCACCCACACACACACACACAACGAATGAAGTAGGAAGAGGAAACGGAACTGAGACGGAACTTCAAGCCCAGCGAAGAAGCGAAAGAACAGAGACAACGCAAGTAGAAGGAGAGAAGACGAAGATAAAGTTAAAGCTGAACTACAGCAACCACAACCACAACAAAAACTACAACTATAATTATTATTAACCTATACATATATACATACTATATATATAAAGATATCGTAGTTGGTAGACTATATACATACCACATCTCTGAGGGTAGTATCTATATATATTAGCCGTAGCGATTATACATACACATCTAGTCATATATAACTGATGCATCCCCCCGCTAAAGTCGTCGGCTTCAAACTGAGTTGCAAAGCAAAAAAAACAAATCGATAAACGATAAACAGAAACTTATTTTCTATAGGTATTTCGGATTGTATTTCCTATTTGTTTACCCCATTTACGAATTCTCAAGTTTCGCAATTTAAGTTTAAGAGCTTCACATGAAAGACATACATACATACATATACATATAGAGATACGCGAGAAAGGAAGTGCGTGGAATGATCATGATGATGATGATGATGAATATATATTCATAGAATATCTCAATAAATAAGTAATTGCACACATACATGCATATATACACACATATATATATAAAGCAAAACATACATATATACTAGTCGGTAACGTGTTTTTAGTATACCTAATTATACAACATGCATATACATAGAATTTATATGATATGTATATGATATTTGATTATTATCGATTACTATGATCGAAAACTCAACAACACTCAACAACGTTTCGACTTTTCTTCGTGTTTTCTAGTATTCGTAATACATACAAAACAATGCAAAACTTATATATGTATATCTATGATCTATGTGTACTACTTGACATAAATTATAACAAAAAAAGATAAAAAGTAAAACAAAAACCGTAGCAATGCCCAAAGATATTATTATTAAACGACTACTAGAAAGAAGATATACAGATAGTCAAGTAACTCTTTACTCAAATGCACATGATAATGTAATGTACATTTATGTAAAGAGTTACTTGACAGACTGTATATATATATATGTATATGTTAGTTGGCGAAAGACTAAATGGACTTATTTTTCTTAGTTTATGTTGAGAATGCAAGATGAGAATGAAATTAAATTGGTGGCAAACGCTTTTTAGACATACATACATACATAATATACATACATACATATATACACAACAAATTGTAATTATTATCTGATATTTTATGGATTTTAAAACTACTTTTATACGTAAACAAAACAAAAAACAACAACTTGAAAACACACCCACACTCACACAACAACAAAAACAAAAAACCAAATAAATATTCATTTCAAATACGCAAAATGTGTGTTAGGGCGGGACATGATGACATAAAAATACACTTTCATATGGATGTGCATAACCCATTAACGCATTAAATACATTTCACCTTTATCCAACCACTATATAGATATCTATATCCCGCAAAAGATATTGTGTGCATTCGAAAGACATATATAAATACATATATTTCTGTAACTTCTATAACATCTGTGCGTTTGAATGCGCTTAGAGCATATATTATTAAAAAGAAACGGATCAAAAATACTTCAAGGAGAAATAAAAATGATATTTAAAACAGAAATCATCGTGTTCTCAGTTTCATTAGTTTTATGCACCTAAGCTGGACTATGAACTCTTCCCCATCGTTATTTGAGCCCTATTATAACGAACATATTTGATAACCAATTTCTTAAATGGCTATCGATTTTACGTAATTGTTATCGATATATCAGTAAGTAAGTGAAATTGTTTCAGCCCTTGCGATAGTTTTGCAGCCCTCTCACTGTGTAGACAGTTGGCAGATGTCTATTTTAAATTTCAGTTTTATTAAATCCAACCATAATAATTACAATTTTTAGTTCAAACACAATTTTCGGATAAAAGCCTTGTTAAAACTTGTTAATTAAATGTTAATTCTGATAAACGATTAACGGTTGTTCTTTGTGAACGAATTGAATCTGTTAACATAACATAGCATCAGCAATTGGTAATGTTATATTGCTGTTATCACTAAGTGCTTAGTGCTGTTATGTTAAATAACATTTCTGTTTGGCATTCGTTCTTTTTTTTCATAAAGAAAAGAAGAAGAGAAAGAGGAAAAAAGACGAAATAATATATAATAATAGAATATTATTTATACTGTGATATATAGCCAAGCATTGTTTTGTGTCTGCAAACCAGTAATTGGGCAAGCGAAACAACAGTAAACGACAGAGACAAGAACACACCAACAATACCAGCAACAACAACAATAGCAACAACAACAATAGCAACAACAACAGCAGCAGCGAGTCAGCTCACAGCAAGTCAGCTCACAAGTCGAAACAGCAGAAGCAGCAGGCAAAAGGAAAAGAAAAAGCAAAAGCAGCAGACCAGATCAGCACAGAGAAGGGGAAGAAGCAGCAGCAGCAGAGTGAGAGAGAGAGGAAAAGAAAGAAGAGAAAAATGCCACTGTTTGGTAAATCACAGAAAACGCCAGTGGAGCTGGTCAAGTCCCTCAAGGAGGCGATAAACGCACTGGAAGCAGGCGATCGGAAGGTGGAGAAGGCACAGGAGGATGTTAGCAAAAATCTGGTGTCCATCAAGAATATGCTGTATGGCAGCAGCGACGCAGAGCCACCAGCGGACTATGTGGTGGCCCAATTGTCGCAGGAGCTCTACAACAGCAATCTGCTGCTGCTCCTCATACAGAATCTGCATCGCATCGACTTCGAGGGCAAGAAGCATGTGGCGCTCATATTCAACAATGTGCTGCGCCGCCAGATCGGCACCCGATCCCCGACAGTGGAGTACATATGCACGAAACCGGAGATATTGTTTACACTGATGGCCGGCTATGAGGATGCACATCCGGAGATTGCTCTGAACTCGGGAACCATGTTGAGGGAGTGTGCCCGATATGAGGCACTCGCAAAGATTATGCTGCATTCGGATGAGTTCTTCAAGTTCTTCCGTTATGTCGAGGTATCCACTTTCGATATCGCCTCCGATGCCTTCTCCACCTTCAAGGAGCTACTGACACGCCATAAGCTGCTGTGTGCCGAATTTCTGGATGCCAACTATGACAAGTTCTTTTCGCAGCATTACCAGCGTCTTCTGAACTCCGAGAACTATGTGACCCGGCGTCAGAGCCTTAAGTTGCTGGGGGAACTGTTGCTGGACAGGCACAATTTCACGGTGATGACACGATATATATCGGAGCCGGAGAACCTGAAGCTAATGATGAACATGCTGAAGGAACGATCACGTAATATACAATTCGAGGCGTTTCATGTCTTCAAAGTGTTCGTGGCGAATCCCAACAAACCCAAACCGATACTGGACATCCTGCTGCGCAATCAAACGAAATTGGTCGACTTCTTGACCAGCTTCCATACGGATCGATCCGAGGATGAGCAATTCAACGACGAGAAGGCCTATCTGATCAAGCAGATAAGGGAGCTGAAACCGCTGCCCGAGGCTTAGTGGGCAGCGGCGACAACGATAGCAGCGACGACGACAGTGCTGGCAACGTCGAGGGCGAGAACGAAAACAAGACGAAGGAGACGAAGAGGAAAGAGGAGAACAACATGTGGTGGGACTGGCAGGATAACGAACAAGATATTGGGACATTGGATGAGGGTGGAGGTGGAAGAGGATAAGAAGGAGAAGGAGGAGGAGCAACTGCATCATTGCATACACATGTTTTGTGTCTACAGACGACGATGACGATGACGACAGCACTTGTGTGAGTAACTAAACAATAATTTAGACAAAGCAAACAACAAAATGATAATGATAACGATAACGATAAATAACGATAACGAGCAAAATACATAAGTAGTAACATAACATAACATAACGGCAACAACAACAGCAACAGCAAGTACACAGTATAATGTTAATATAAAAGAAAAGAAATTGCAGTGTAAACGCAGCATAATATGCTAATTTAACTAAAACGAAATCAGAAAACGAAACTACACACAACATTCACATACACGCGCAAGCAAGCCACAGACACACACTTGATTTACTCCTCCTCCTCTGTTGGTTCCCATGTCCAGCTTCGTCAACTAGTTCGCTTTAAGAATTGTTCACATTTCGATTTGTTGTTGTTGTGATCTTGAGGATCCTCGTTCGCTTGTAGACGTGTAGAGACCTATGTACTATGTATGTACACCTACTGTTACAACTACTACTACTACTACTACAACTACTACTACTACTGATACTACTACTACTTTTCATAAATGGATTTTGTTTTCTTCCTTTTTCTTTTCATTTGCTTATTTACAAATAGTTGTTGTAATGAAATTTAGCGCGTTTCTGAAACGAAATCCCCAGGACAATGAAGATAATATGATAATAGATGAGTTTTGACTTACAATTTAGACATTAAACATTTCAAATGTGCGCCGAAATTAACAATTACGGTAAATTATTATATGTAATTAAATATGTATGAAAACAACAAACAAAATTGTAATTTCACGCAAGGAAAGTTCATTCAAAACAAAACAAAAAAATACTGCAAAATAATTATAGTTACGAATATGTAATAATTGAAAAGGCATTCACACCACACTTCGCACACCTACCCACACACATACACATACAACATCCATACGTACATAGTAAAAAGGGAAGTAAAACAACAACATTACAAGCAGCATAATAAATATATGATTATTATAATTTATATTATTCCCAAAATTAAAGATAACAGCCAAACAAAAAAACTATCATGTGTCATTCTGATTTGAATTCGGGTTATCTATGAATATGTGGATTGTAGAGGGGGGCGTGCAAAGAAATTGTTTAAAAATACTTAGCGCACTCCTGAGTCATGTGAAAGCCACAGGGATGCACAAGTTCTTGCAATACGCTGTTGAACTCGTTAAATTAGTTCTACTTTGTCAACTGGTTCCGTTTTGTGAGTTTTACAAAAAAAATACTATTCAAATCACTAAGCAATGAACACACAGAGACCTCAAACAGTGTGCAGAAGTCTCTATGCTTCGGGCTCTGTGGCAGCTGGATCGAAAAACCAGCGCAAACAACTTCAACGCTGTTGATGTCTCTATGTGTTCATTGCTTAGTGATTCAAATACTATTCACATTACAAGCACACGTCTCCAGCCCTGGTTTATATAACAGCTGACTTTAAATTTTGCCGCCTGCAAGTGCGCAAAAGTGTGTTGTGTGTGTGTTTTGGAAAATGTTTAAACGTTTTCGAAGAACATCAGCTCCAATAATTAGCAGCAGCAGCGATGATGACAATACAGATCTGGACCTTGTCCGAAGGCGTTCAGCATTTACACAGAAATATGCAAGAGCACGTCGTGTGGATAACAACAAAACTGTCATATCGGACATGAGCAGCGATGAGTGCAACAGCAGTCAGAGCCAGCAGGAGAACAGAAGGTGCCTCTCCCTGCCCAGGACACAACACAGTAGCAACACGCAGAAGACTCTGCAATTGACACCGTCGTACAAGTTTCAACCTTTGTCCGTGGCCATTATCAGTTCACAGAAGAGTTCTCCCTCCACAACTCCACTTAGCAGCACATTGGATACATCTGCTAACCTGGCCAAGTGCGCTCCTTCCACTCCTACCACAGCCTGGTGCAGCCTACGGCGAACACTTACAACAATCAAGCGTGCTCGGCGTGGACAACTGCAGCATGAATCTGGATCTGAATCGTTCATTGACAGCTCCCAAGGGAGCACATCTATTGAGGCCAACCTGAGCACCTTAATCGACCGGGAGCAACTCGGTCGCATCCCTAGAAATACTTCATCATCACGAAAACCCTTTCGTTGCATCAAAGGAGGCTTCCTGCAGGAGTACAGGCGTCTGATGCAGAACCAGCGTATGGATCGCCGCAGTGTGGCGCACAATCATCGTCTGGGCATTAGTTTTGGTCAGCGGGTGCAGGTGCTCGCACTACATGAATCCTTTGGTCTGCACATGGCTCGGGTACAGAGTGAAGGCAATGCGGAGTGCATCTTCAACATAATACTACCTCCAACAATGAATTGCAAAATACATGTAGCTTCCCTTCTGGAACTGCACTTCGACATAAGCCAGGCATCGGCGCTGCAGCTAGACAATAAGGAACTCGTCTTTATTCAACCCAATAGAATTGTTTTATTGTAGCAGGGACGAGTACACAGACATAAATTAAAAATACTTAGTCAATACTTTTGTAAATAAATTAGTAGATCATTAGACAGACACATAGTTAGCGTCGCTTTTTCTTTTCCAACTTTCGTATTTTGTGAAGACGTCGCGCAGCATTCGCGTTGGCCGACACAGGCTCGTCAATTAGACGACCCTCGTCCTCGTTGGAGTCCAGGGACTCGTTGCCACTCATCAATACAGCGGCTGATATGCAAACAAACTGAAAGATTGCGCCCAGGAAGAGTCCATACCGTACCAGTAGACTGAAGAAGTCTTCCTCTCCGTATTTATCCAGAGAAGAAGCAACTCCAATATTTTCCGCAGACATTTTTTCCAGTCTGTTTACAGTTTTGTTGTGTATGCGGCGGCACTGGCACAGGGTGAGTCGTGCACACGCAATCAGCTGATTCTTATCGATTGTCGATTTTCGAAGAAGAAGAGCAAGAACTTTTCTAGCAACGGTCGATGGAAATTTTTGCCGTTTTGCATAATTAGTTATTTAAGTATTTGTTTAAACCGTGCAAAAACATAAAAACGATGTCGTGTATTCGTTTAGCTTCCCGCCAATTGCCTGCGCTGCCGGGCCAGAGTCTACGTCTGTTACCAAAAGGAACGCAGGAAATTCTACTCAGCAGTCGGCGGCAGTTCTCCAAAGTGGTCGAGGGGAACATTAAAAAGAAATCCAATGGAACATTCAAGTTGGCGCTGTTGGGTACCTGCATTGGAGCCGCAGCGGGATCCACCTATACGTTCTATCAGAATTTCACCGACAGCAATGCTCACAAGGAGCACGAAAGGACGCCACCAAAGATTATAGAATCACTCCCGGCCGGCGTGCGAATAACGAAACGATATGTCAATCCCAAAGATACCTCCGGACTGGATATTGTGCTGTTTCAGTTTCAGACATGTCCGTTTTGCTGTAAAGTACGTGCCTATCTGGACTACATGGGTGTCTCGTACTCCGTGGTAGAGGTGGATGCAGTGCTGCGCCAGGACATCAGGTGGTCGTCGGTGAAGAAGGTTCCCATGGTGTTAATACGACAAAAGGATGGTCAGTACGTGCAGATGACCGACTCGAGTGCCATCATTTCCCTGGTCGCCACCAGTCTGAACGACAAGCGAGCTGATGTCGGGGACTTGGCACAGTTCTACCCGCATATTTCGTACTTCGATGACGACGGCAAGAAGAGGCTTGACATATTGAACAAATACTTTTTGATGTATCAAGATCGTACGCCCAAAAATGTGACCAAGGAAGGGGAAGAGTAAGTGAGGTAAATTGTAGAATTTCTCTATGAACTAATTCCATTCCCTTCCAGAAACGAGCGTAAGTGGAGAACCTGGGCTGACTCTCATCTGGTACACCTAATTTCGCCCAACTGCTACCAGACCATGGACGAGTCTCTGGAGACATTTGAATGGTTCTCGCAGGCGGGCGAGTGGGATGTCTATTTCCCCAAGTGGGAGCGGGATTTGATGGTCTATGGCGGTGCGACAGCCATGTGGGCAATAGCCAAAGTGTTGAAGCGACGACATCAACTCACCGATGATGTCAGAGCGCATATGTACGATGCACTGAATAAATGGACAACGGAGCTAAAGAAACGCAACACAAAGTTCATGGCCGGCAAACAACCTGGTCTGTCTGATCTTTCAGTCTTCGGTGTACTAAGCAGCATGGAGGGATGTCAGACCTTCAAGGATTGTCTACAGAATACAAACATTGGTAATACACAGCTCTCTATACACAGTTTCTCAATAATAAACATTCATTTCTAATTACAGGAAAATGGTTCTATGATGTTAAAGAACTTGTGCAAAATAATCGCGGAGAGCTGCACAGAGAACGCATTGCAGGCGTGGCACCAATAGCTTAAAATAATTTGCAAAGCGGCAATTTCAAGTCTACGCCCAAAGATTGTTATAAACTATCCAATAAACTAAATATTTTTATCGATTCATATCTGGCGGAAGTGTCTTAATATCGATTATATAACCATTAGCGTAAACCTATCGATAGTGGGAATATCGCATTTAATTAAATGTATCGATACTAAAGTTTAGTTTCACCAAATCATCCCTAAATTTGACATCTCTAATTGTGTCAAACGCCGCTAGACGGAAAGTGCAAATCATTTTGGATTCGTTTTTTGTCTCCTGAAATAAATTGTTTACGCGAAAACATGAATAGTCTTGGTCCTGATCATTTCCCGGACTACAAAGTTCCCGGTGCTCAACATGCAGACTTTTCACCATATGAGTCCAACGGCGGGTAAGTGTGAATTGCAATAGACTTCGCGTTTTCTCGAGGAAGTTGTTAAAACATAAAATTTGCATTTGCAGATCTATTGTTGCCATCGCTGGTGACGACTTTGTAGTCATTGCGGCAGATACACGTCTGAGCAGTGGATATAACATTCATTCGCGCGACCAGAGTAAACTCTTTCAAATGTCATCAAAGACGGTGCTTGGGTCCACTGGCTGCTGGTGCGACACTCTTTCGCTGACGGGATTGGTTAAATTGCGTATGCAAATGTATGAACACACACACATGAAGACTATGACAACCGATGCTGTCGCACAAATGCTGTCCATTGTCATGTACAATCGACGATTCTTCCCCTACTATGTGTCCAACATATTGGCTGGTCTCGATAAGGATGGCAAGGGCGCTGTCTTCTCGTACGATCCCATAGGTCATTGTGAACGTGCCACTTACCGTGCTGGCGGCACAGCCGGTGCCCTCTTGCAGCCTGTGCTGGACAATCAGATTGGTTACAAGAACCAGAACTTGTCGGCCGAACAGTTGCCACCACTCACCAAGGAACGTGCCGTTGCTGTTGCCTCCGATACTTTTATCTCGGCCGCAGAGCGTGATATATACACCGGAGATTCGGTGCTGATCAACATCATTACCAAGGATGGCATTGAGCAACAAACACTGCAACTGCGCAAGGATTAAACATAAGTGGTCGAGGGATAACAACCAGATTGATTGATTGCATTCAAAAACATACATCTATGTTCGACTTAAATTTGTTGTAACTATAAAAATAAAACAGATCTTAAAAATAGAGCGCTGCTACCGCTGATTGTAAGAAAAAAAAGAAGCGGAATGAAATAAAATATATTTTTAATAAGGGAACATATTTAAAAAGAACGTGATTTGTTGTATATTGAATGCAAGCACTGCTTGCCAAGCAGTTCTCGAGTCGGTAATGACAATTACGATCTCTGTGTGTAAACTCTCCGTCTCTTCATAACACTGACACTGCGGCAGATTCGACATTAACCAGTACTATCAGCTGATTTTCGCTTGTTGCTTTGGCACCCACATATTTAACAAATGCATGAAAAATTCGTCATTCCTGTGCTGCTGTTAATTTTTTATAAACTATTTCAAGTTGCTGAGCATGCAGAAATGTTAGCAACAGTGGTAAAGCCAGGAATCTTCCGGCACATTATGTGCCGTAACAATGTGTACCCGCGCAGTAATGTTTCGCGTTTTCCGGTGCCGGATGAAGTTGTTTTCTGGACAGAACCCTATGCGGAGTATAGCCCGCCATACTACACAGCTGCACATATAGGTGGCCAGAGCTGGGCAGATGCACCCCTGCCCAGTGAAACAAGTCAACCCCACTGGAATCACAATGACGGCACTGTCAATCGCATCTCTTTCCACGGTGCTTATCAGATCAAAGATGGCTTGCCACAGAATCCCATTGGACGTACGGGTTTGACCGGTCGCGGCCTGTTAGGTCGTTGGGGTCCCAATCATGCTGCCGATCCCATAGTAACACGCTGGAAACGTGATGCACAGGGCCAGATTGTGAGTGATGTAAACAGTGGCAAGTACGTTGAATGTATGTAGCATCTTCATAATAAATCTCTAAATCGATATCGGGTTCTTCCTCCACAGAAATATTATACAGATGGTGGCCATACAGCGCTCTGACAACAAGCTGTGGGCCATTCCCGGTGGCATGGTCGATCCCGGCGAGAATGTAAGCGTTACACTGAAGCGAGAATTCACAGAGGAGGCACTCAACTTCACCGACAAGGGCAACATGGTGGAGAAGTTCTTCAAAGAGGGTGGAGTACACATCTACAGTGGCTACGTGGATGACTTCCGCAACACGGACAACGCCTGGATGGAGACTACTGCTCTAAACTTTCACGATGAGGATGGCACACACGTTGGCCAGCTGCAGCTGGAAGCCGGCGATGATGCCACCAATGCACGTTGGACTGATGTTAATGCGAATCTCAAACTGCATGCTAACCATGCTGATATTGTTAAGGACGTAGTGCTTAAGCGCAATGCGCACTGGTGATCCCCAGCAGGATAGCCTTAATAACAAAATGCTTTTTTACGAAATTCGTTTATTCATTTTTCGAATATGAATTTCCGAATCTGCTATCCAAGCATGATTGACAGGATTTTTTATAACAATAAGAAACTTGTAAAAATTTTAACTGTAGATGATAAATCATAAAAAATAGCAGCTAATATGAAGGTGTAATATGTGAAGGTGTATGTGTGTGTGTGTGAGTACCTAAATCAAATTTAGACGTGCTTGTTTCGTTTACAGAGTTTGCACGAACTTGAAAACCTCCGGGTTCGAGTTGACAACATTGTTGAACTTATCAGGGAAGCTTTCACGTATCTCCTTGACAAATGCAATGGAGCTGCGTTCGGTGTCCTCATCAGGCAGCAGTTTCTTGTACAGGGTGTCCAAGGTAATAGCAAGAATCTGCTCGAGGTATTGGATCACAATCGGGCGATTCTGCATGTACAGAATCTGGAATGCCTTTTGGATCACATCGTTCTCATCAGTATCTTCGCGTAATGGTAGATTCGCTAGCAATACTGGCATTACCTGCGCCAGTGGCACCATCTGGTGATTAGTAGTTATCAGACGAGCCACTGCACCACAGATATTGTCCAGTGCAGCAGCATCTGTCTCGGATGCGATGGCGTTGGAAAGAGCTTGTAAAATCACCTGGAAGGATCTGCAAAGGAAAAGAAGATTAGAATAGTGAATATTGAGGTTCTCCTCCTTCTGCACTTACTGAAATGATTTCTCCTCAGCATTGGTAACAAGCTCTCCCAGACCATAGAAGCAGTTCTGACGCGCTTTCGGCTCAGGATCTGTGACACCGCCAATGTAGACGGGGCAAAGGTCATTGAAATAGGGGACCACGTTGCCGCGTAGGGAAACAACACAATCGGCTAGGACGCCATAGACAAATGTGCGCTGGTCCCCCAAGTTATCCTTCTTGGCCTTGTTCTATAAGAGGAAAGAAAGGGATTAATCTCTATTGATCCAAATATCTATCAAGTGGATAACCCACCAATTTGTGAATGTAGAACTGAAACATGCGTCCAAAGTACATGGCGAATAATTCCGGACCAATAGCTTTACCAAACTGTGGGAACAGATTGCCGGCATTCTCGATGAGCATCTCGTCGAACTCCGAGTTATCCGATTCCTCCTCGTCGCCACCGCCGCTGTGCTCATTGAATTGACAAGTCATCTTATTGTTAAAGAAGTCCTTGATGGCAGTAAAGATCTGATCAGCCACCTGCTGCGAGGGTATAGCCAGCTCCTTCACTTCAGAGAAGAGTTCACCCAGCAACTCGAGCACATGAATGACCACTCCCTGCTCCTCATCGGTTCGCAGGATTCGCAGAAACTTTGGCATCACAATGGCGCAGGCACGCTTCACTCCGGCAGTATCCTGCAAGTTGTGGAGTGCCGTGATAAAGACACACAGCGCCTCGGTAGCAGCTTTGCGTACAATCTCCTGTGGATGCTCAATAACCTTGTAGACATTCTCAAACGCTTTCTGCAGATAGGGAGCAAATGCGGCACCAGTGTGTGCGGCGAAATCCTTGAGTGCAACAAGTGCCTCCTCTTTCTCGTAGACAAAATCATTCTCCACCCGATAACCATCATCGTCATCGTCATCCTCACCATCGGTGTTGTCCAAGTCAATCTCGTTATCTTTTATTTCATCAGCTAAGAAGATACTTCCCGGGGTTGGTTCTTCTACCACGGGCACTATGTCTTCCGTGGATATAACCGACTCAATAATGCGATCCATAATATTGGGGAATACAGTTGACATGCCCTCATTGACCACACTTGCCAGCGAACCAATTAGATTGTAAATGGCACGTTTGAAGTCTGGATCATTAGGACCATCTTCCATCATTATGAGGCAATAAGTCATGGTATCATTGGCGAATTGCATAAAGTTCTCCTTGCCCACAACACGTGTAATAGCAGCCAAGGTATCAATGGCCTCGACACGCAGGTCCGTCATCTCCTCAGGCACTTCCTTGACCAAATAATTCTGCAGTATTGCCACCACCTTGGGGAAATAGGGCATGAAATGCTCCTTCGCAGCAACAGCTGTGGATGAGATGGTGGACAGAGTCATCACACGCATATGCACTGAGTTGTTTGGATCCATGGTGTCCAAGAGACTAAAGAGAGAATGATGAGCTCAGTAAAGTAGTTCTAGTTTATGCTGGGGAATATCTACTTACCGATCCATCAATAGAGGCAAATGTGGTACAATATCCTCCTCGAGATTCTGGCAAAAAGTCTCCAGAGCATAGAACATGCGATCTGTGTGCTTGGGTTCCGGGCGGCCCATCTGCAAGTTGTTGAGAGATCAAGGAGAGAGAGAACAGAGAATGGAAGATTAGTTGAGGTCTTTGTTGGATCTATAATACTTCGAATTGTGCTGGGTGATCATGCGTCACAAATATACAGTTCAATGCAGTGATGATTTAATAAATACTTTCTTATTAGAGCCCTTTAAACTAAAGAACGGACAACATTGTAAGAGGCTCTCAGTTCATGCAAATCCAATAACTAAAAGACAAAACGATGATCCCCCAAGGAAATGAGAGTTTGGTAAAGTGCAAAGAGAGAGAGAGAGAGAGAGAGAGAGAGAGAGAGAGAAAAGAGCACCCTGTATTTGCTGAGAACTGATTTGCGTTTGATTTGCAGCTGATCTAGATACTGAAAGGTATCTTTGCCAGGAACGCGTTTCGAACCATCATCGTTGCTGTTCTGCTCAGCCTTTTTCAACGCGACGCAGCACAACAAACAAAATAAAACAATTATCATATAAATAAAATGATATAACCCTCCTCTCTCCATCGTCTTACCTTGAGTTCGGCCACCAGTTGATGTAGGAAATCAAAGAGCACAGGCAGGATCTGGGGAGCAAACTTCGATATCTCCGGCTGCAAGTGCTCCGAGAACTGTCCTAGTGCAAAGAAACTGGCAATACGCACACAGGGCACATTGTCAGCAATGCCGCCCTTGATAATGTTGAGCATAACTTCCAAATACTTGCTGCAAATGGCCTCGGAGCAGCCCTCAGCAATAACAGCGATGCAAAGGAATGCAGCACGTCGATGCATTGGATCTGGGTTCTGCAAAGCAGGTTCCAGCAGTTGCAACAATGGTGGAATCAGCTTCTCAGGTGGCATATTGATGGCCAGCAAATCCAATACTGTTGTTGCGGCTGTCACGGGGCTGTTGCTATCTTCACCGGTGAAGTAGTCATCTATAAAACAAGAAATACATGTCAATTAAAGAGAAGGAAGAGGAGAAGGACTTCGCATTTTATACTGACCATCATCCTCAGTCTCAGCGCACATGATGCCAAAGATCACAGTCAACATCGGTTCAAGCAGCTTCTGCTTGACAATTTGCTTCTTCTTGATGCGCGTAATGCGAGCAATAAAAGTGAGCAGCTGCACGCGAATGCCATCCTCGATTGCCTTATTTCTGGCTGTTTCCATGCAGAACTCAATCATGTCCTTCACATTGTTATTCAGCAACTTGGGAGAGTATTCAGCCAAGCTATCGACAACATCGAATACAATGGAGAACTCATGTTCATCGCCTTTGTGGGCAAAGGCGTAGACAGCCTTCATGATTTGTGGCAACACCTTGACTACAGTATGCTCCGCAGTGGTATTACCACTCACGAAGGGTATCATATAGCTCATGCCCTTGGCAATGTTCACCACAGTGGGCGTGGTCATGTTACCCTTGGCCTCAGCAGAGAGCAGCACAGAGGCAAACATTTGCGAAATGGCGTTCATGTGACTGATAAACTGATCTGGAGCTGTGTCAGTGAGTGTGGCAAATATAGAGGAGCCCAGCTCACTCTCCTTGGGGTCCTCAGAGCTGCAACGGCTGTAGATGAAATTCAAGAGTTCGGCCAGCCATGAGTCCTGCTTGGCCTCCTCATGACGCACCAAGGAGCCAATGAACGAAGCGATCGCAGTCTTCACCGGCTTCTCCTTCTCAATAATCAATGCCTGCAGCATGCCAGCCTTAATACTATAATTAGAATGGGGATTTAATCAGCATCTCTGTCGTCTCGTCTGGAACTATCACCTGTCTTATCAGTGTGTCTGTCTCACCTTTCTTTCTGTTCCGCTGGCACCGCTTGCCAGTTGCGCAGCTTCTGTAGACGCTTGTTCAGCAGCACTGCGGCAAATTGTCGCACCTGCACTTCGCGCTGAGAGACGATTATTTGGCATAGTGCTGGCAGCGTCTCGGGATTTTCGTGAGCCCTGCCCAACTCAGTTGTGGCCTAGCAACAGAAATATTCATAGAGTGATGAACAGATGCGCACATACATTGTACATATAAATTAATTAATGGCCGGTAAAGAATTTGTATGTGTGTCATAACCAAAAACGTGCTTTCATTAACACACGGAAATTAATACACATTTGCATACCCTGTAGCATAATTGAACAGACAATGAAAGCCATTTGGCTTGAGATATAAAATATAGGAATTTGCTTAGTTATTACTGAGTATATTGCAAATAATCAGCATTTTTATCATTATTATCGGCTTGGCAACGCAACTGCAGCATGTCTGTGCGTCGATCAGTGCCATTTATCTATCGGAATGCGCACATGTGTAGCTGTAAATATGTCTTTAGCACTACACATGCATACATACATACCTATCCATATATGTACATGTGTGTGTGCATTAATTTATTGCAATATCTTAGCACATTTCAATAAGCATGTGTTCTTTAATTTACAAGAATTAAGATATTCTATGGTAATGCTAAATGGGGACATGTCTCGACGAGGCGTCGCCAATTTTTGCACATAGAGGATAAATTCTTATTTGCCGGTTATACTTACGGCGCGAATCCGATTGGTGTCTGTGCACAGCAATTCAGCAATGATTTTATCAAGTACAGCTTCCATTTCGTTGTTGGAGTTATATAGCCAATCAAGTCTCTAAGGAATATCCAAGAAACCAAATATTTAATATGCCGCCCCGACACGAGCACACAGCCAACGACTTGGCCAATTTGCGAAAAAGTGTGGCAGATTAGTGTTGACTAACGGAGGGAGAACACGTTTTAGTTTTAGCACGATAGGGATGCAAAAATAAAAAAATGTATTTTAAAAAAATGTATTTTGTATTGTATATAAAATGTTGTTAACCTATTGAAATTTGACTAGTAAATAAAAATATTTCTGTTTTTCTGAGCTCTCCTAAGTTCAGCCAAGACAATTAAATCAGAGTTTTTGACAAATTTTAAAAATGTTACAATTTGTCTTTGAACATAACGACAACAGTGTGACCAGCTTATCAGTAGCACTTTGACTCGTGAGTCACGAACACCATTTTGAACGCAGAGGACGCGCTTATTCCTTTTCCTTGGAAATTTCATTGTTTTTGTGTTAATTGTTGCAATAAGAGGTTAATAAAAAAATGGATAAAAGCCCTAGGAGCCGCAGCGGCAGCAGTCTGAATGATCAAAACTCCTTGGGCATACTTAGTATGGACAATCTCAGAGGTAACGCTGCTGTCCTTCCCCAATGTATTCTTAATTAATCATATTCTATATATATAGTTTTTGGTGATATGTCCAGTTTGTCTAGGAGTGATAGTGCAGCTAATGTTAGCAGACCATCAAATGTCAATGAGCGACTCAAGGTAATTATGGCGATATCTTTATTACCCGATAGATCTTTAAAAGGCGCGCTTTGTACATTTAGGCGGGTCGGCTCAAGGCTCTGGAGACATTGGAAAAGACGAGCTCACGTCACAGTTATTCATCAACGTCCAATGGAGGCAACTATATGGCTCCTTGTCGTGATATGGCGAAGCGTAAGTTACACATTTATACATATGAACATATAAGAATTCAATAAGAATATCTTTTTGCATATTCCAGACACAAGTAGACGCTCCAGTGCCGCTGCTTGCAGTATTGGATCCAATTTTTCCGACATGATGACGGAGGAAACAATTGATTTGAATACAAGCGCATCAATTGTGATGCCTACACCAGCGCCGGCTGCGTCATCAAATGTTTTCTTTGAGCCTGGAGAGATAACAGGACGGTCCACACTCTGTAGAAGTGAGCAACAGCGCTCAGCGGTGTCCAAGAATGCACGTAAAATGTCTGTGGCAGAGATACTGAGATCCTCATTTGTGGAGAAGGCACGTCTGCAATTCCCCAAGCAATTGGAACAGAATCTCCAGGGCATGGAGAACATGACCAACAGCAGCATACAAAGCGAATCCTTTAGCTGTTCGCGTAGTTTTCCACACACTGCGGACATGAGCAACCTGACGCTCAATGGAGGACTGGGCATCAGCTTTGCCTCTGCCACTGCACAGGGATTTGATGAGAGCTTCGCTCCTGCCGAGATGATGCAGTCAAAGCTGCTGATGGGGGAGATCTCATGGGCACAGGAATTTGCCGCCACAGTGCCCACGGCAGCAATGAGCAAACAAGCACTGGAGAAGATAGCAGCACCACAAACATCCGAAATAGAGACCTCGGTGTCCAAGTGAGTTAAGGCATTCTACACAGAATAGAAGATGATCTAAATGTGATTCCCTCTTTGCAGTTCTGTTATTGCAGGTGATCCAAACTTCTCCTTGGGCAACTACTTCCAGATGCGCTCTGAGAGCATTTCATTCGGCATGAGTAGTAAAGAGAAGCGCAGCAGCATGCAGCCTAGGGATATAGCGCCACCCGACACGCCCCTTAGCATTGGCGAGATCACTCCACATGTGGACAATAAAACCTATACAAAACTAGAGGCCACGGCCAAGTTGGAGCGCAATCTAATGAGGAAGATGCAACAGGAGAAGCTGGACAAGGCGCGTCAAGTCGAAGCCACCAAGAAGAAGCCACCTACGAGCTCCGAAATCATGAGTTTATCAGCCATAGATGCGGCACTACGTGAGTGCAACTTAAAGTAACTCAAATATAATATCATTTATATGCATATCTTTAACTTCCTCAGGTAATCTTGACCTGAATTCAGATACTTCTGTGGGTTACGTGGTCGATAAGCTGAGGAAGAACGGATTTGAGGAAGACGATGAGAACAAGGAGAACGAGCAGCGCGACGATACGCTGTGCAAATCCAAAACCAAATCAAATTTCATGGACACAATGAGCTTCTCGGACTCCGTGTTGAATTCAACGGACTTTAAGGTACTGCAGCAGAGTGTCTCATCGAAGGGAACAAAACGACAGCCACTAAGTCCGCTGGCGGACTTCAATCAACCCGATATATTGGTGACCCTAAACGACGATAAAAATGCGGATGCAGACATCGATGAGTGGCCATCGACGCCAGTGAAATCGCCAGGGAGACGTGTACGCCACACAAAGTCACCACATTCCCAACGCACAATCAGTCCAACAAGCAGTGATGGACTGCAACCATTGCCCACAACAGATGAGGAGGAGAATACTGTCAATGCGGATGAGGATAAGACGCCGGTGAATAGGAAACATAGTCTGAAACCAGGTGGTGCCATAGCTGCTGTACGTGGCGGCGGCGGCGGCCAAACCTCGTTCTCTTCAACACGTCTGGATGGCTGCGATGCTTTGCCTTCGTCGACTGAATGTGACTTTGGCATCTCACCCAATCTGGTGAAGAGTGTGAGCCATGCTTCACCACTCTCATCGCCACGTAGTTGCTTGTCCTCGCCACTGCTGCTGGACAGCACAACAAGTTCGGAGCGGCGCATGTTGCATCCTGGCGCAGCAGTTCAGAGGGCCAACACATCACCAGCTGCCAGCGAGGCCAGTTCCACAAGTGGATTCAATGCCATGAGGAAGGGAACCAATGGCACACAGCTTAGTCTGGCTGCAAGGAGTCTATCGCGCTGTTCCAACTCCAGTGAGTTCAGTCATCGCGATGGCAAACTGCTGCCGCTGAAGGTGACTAACACTAGTCTGTGCTGGGGAAGCACCAAGCTGCGTACAGATGTGCGCAAGTCCATGCAGGTAAAGAACACCTCGGCCAAGCGACTCTTGGTACGCCTGAGCATACAGGGACCTGGATTTCAGTTGGTTGGACGTGATAGCCACACGCTGACCTTGCAGTCCATGGAGTGTCGCACCATTAGCATTAACTTCTGTCCCACTGTGAGTGGCGCAGCCGTGGGAGCTCTTGGTTTCCATGCACCTCTTGGGGCACAGAACTGTCAACAGGCTGGAATGGAGATTCCACTGTATGGCTATGGAGGCAATGCATCTATTGCCATTCAAGGATTACTCAAGGGACCCGTTGGCGCCAGTTTCCTAACCATTGGGAATGTCTGTGAATTGTCGTCGGGTCCTCTCATGGCCAGCTTTAAGTTCTACAACAAGGGACCACTGCCAGCCTTTGCAGGCATCACCGTGGACTCGACTGTGCTGCTCAAGCCACGCTTGAACGCTGTCATTGAGGTGCGTCCCAGTAAGATCATCTTGCCGCCACATAGTGAGGCTGTGGTGCAGATTAGATTCCATCCGAATCGCGAGGATGTCAAGAACATATTGAAGAAGACGTCGCAGGTGCTGACCTTGGCCAATATGCGTATCTTTTGTGGAGATGAGCCCAATCGGCAGCGCATGCGTTCCCTGGTGCAGCGAATGACGCAGGATCAGCGGGAGCAGTTGACCTCATCGATGCTCGACAACATCTGGTCCACCTTTCCGGGAGAGCAATCCATTTGCAGTCTTGCCTTGTTGAATGAGCCACCAGAGTTTATACTCGATCTGGTTACGGTGGTGCGTATTATTGATGTCGCACTGACTTTGAATCGAGACTTTGATGAGTCTGCTGAGCTGTCGCATCTCTGCTTGCCCGAGGCGGAAGAGACTGTGCTCTTTCGCACAGTCTGTGCTGCAAATTCGCCAACGCCGAGTACAATGCTCGAGCCAGTTGATGAGCTACTCGAGGCGGACACCACAACCGCGGCGGCCTTGGTCAACTGGTCAGTAAAGCCGGAGGCCATCACATTCAGCCTGCTCAATGGCAACAAAGAACTCCATCCAACTAAACTCCTTATAAGGAACAACTTTAGATCCAGTCAATACTTTGAGATTAATTGCAATGCACCTGATTTACTGCAGTTTTCTCCCCGAGAATGTTGCATTGCACCCGACGGTGGCCAGGTGGAGATCACAGTTCAACCCATGCGTGTTCTATGGCGTGAAAAGTACAATAAGAATTTTCAGGTGATCATCTCGGTTCAAATGGAGAATGAACGCATCGATGTCCCTGTTACTTTTAAAGTTTAAGCTCGTATTTGTATTGTCTATAGGCATAAGAATTGCATCCAAGTGTATTTTAGTTGTTAGTGCATGTTTTTAAGTTGATGTTTGTCAAATTTTCATAAATATATGTTTTAAATTGAATTTAAATTATTATTTCAGCTGTTCAAATTCAACGGCACATTGATTAACACTGCAGTGGATTCAAACAACACATTGCCTAACACTGCTTATTTTTAATTTAATACATTTTTGCACTGAAATCTGGTCACACTCATCAAATTAACCAAAACAAATTGACTACTTTGCTGCATTTTGTAAATTTATATTGTTAAACAATAATAAAATAAACTGAGCTGTGAATTAATAGAAAAGTAAATTATTCTATATCTTCAACCAATATGCCTTCATATGAATTGGCGCTAGTGCTCCGGAAATTGCCCCGAGTGAGTATCAAAACAGGCCGCATACGTTATGTAAAATAAATAACAAGAAAATGTGCTTTGTTTTTGTTGCAGCCGGAACTGATTTCAGTTATAAAGCGCACAGCTGAATCAATTTTGGATAAAGGTGGCATTATACGTAAACTAGAAAACCTCGGCTCTCGCCCGCTGCCACACAAAGTGAGCGAACACGGCGTGGTGCATCGTGAGGCAACACACTTCACCATCACATTTGATACGGCACCGACAAAGATATCGGATCTGACGGAGGAGTTCGGGCGGGACATTGATATTATAAGAAGAAACGTTTTCAAATTGGAGGAAACTGACAAATACAAATGCACATTGCATGATGAAATGCTGCCGCCCGCCTACCGCAAGGATGTGCAAGAGATCATCGATATTGCGAAGAGGAAACAAAAGGCGAAATACAATTACAACTCTGGACTGGATTACTATCCATTCCAGAAGTAGAAAAGTGTTGCGTGGGAATTGCAAAATAAATAATGCAAATAGAATTGTTATCCGAAAATATTTTCTTAAGCGGCGCTAATGACAACGAGTTTTTTGTCTTCGTTTGCTATAGGTATATATATATTTATTTTATCAGCAAAGTGCACAATGTTTGTCTTGTATTGGGTATATGGCATACTATTAATGTTATCAGGCATTGATAAACACAGTCCTAATCAAATCAGCGGCAATAACTTACAGTACCTAAGTATGATAGTACCTAAGGAGAGCATATAAAGTAGTCGTAGCACACTAGTCCATTGTTGAGGAGGAAACGTGCAGTTGAAGTATTTGAAATGGCTCCCAAAATACGTGAAATATCTGCGGAATTACAAGAGGCCGCGAAAAGGAACCTAAACGAGGTCCCCGAGCGCATTGAGGCCGATCTGGCGGCACTGAAGACATGGATAGATCAACAGCCCCATCTCAATCCGCGCACAGATGATCAGTTCTTGATCGCGTTCCTTCGGGGCTGCAAGTACAGTCTGGAGAAAACAAAGTCCAAGTTGGACAAGTATTACACACTGCGCACCAAATATCCAGAGCTCTTCAATGTAACTGATGTAAACGATCCCAAGTTTCGCGAAATTCATCGATTAGGGTAAGTGTTTTCCACACGTTCAATGCGAAGGTCGCGTTATAATCTTTAGCTTATCTTGAACACAGGCCAATTCTCTTCCTACCCAACCTATATGAGGGGGCACGAGTGGGTATTTTTAGAATGGGTGTTACTCCGGCCGATAAATACAACATTTCAGATGTAATGCGTGTCGGTCAAGCTCTGCAGGATATTGCCCTTTTGGAGGATGATGATGCGATAATCAACGGATTGGTATTTGTTATGGATATGAAAGGTGCGACTGCAGGACACTTGTTTCAAATGACACCGGGCATGGCTAAGAAGATGACTGCTTTCAATGAGCAGGCACTACCCATGCGTCCACGGGCACAGCATTTTGTTAATACAATTCCTGGCTTTGAGACAGTCTTCAATATGGTTAAGCCCATGATGTCAAAGAAACAACAAGGCAGATTGTATGTTCATGGTAAAATCGATTCTCTGATCGAACATATTCCGTTGAAATATCTGCCAAAGGAATATGGTGGAGAGAATGGCTCAATTGAGGAAATTATTGAGCAGACGGGCAAAAAATTGGACGAATACAGTGATTATATTAAGGATAATGCCAACTATGGCACCGATGAAACGCTGCGACCGGGCAAACCTATCGATTTTGATGACCTCTTTGGCACGGAGGGTTCTTTCCGAAAACTAGAAGTCGATTAAAGTGGATTTACTTGAATGATTGTATTATAAATGACTCCATAATAAATAGAAAATCAAAATGAGCGCCAATCTCTAGTGAAGTTATCGATAAATACACCTGTCATTTGTCAAAGTCACATGGGAAGAGCTGTTAAGGAAAACATGTTAATTGCAGTTCAGCTAATGTTAATGTTAACGCTGCTGTTAAGTCGATTAACATCGCTGATTGTCATTATTTTTGTGTGTGTGAGTGACTTTGACGTATGGAGAAAAATGTATCACATAACTCTGTCGTAGTTGTATTTTTATTTAATTGGGACGTAAATTCGTTTAATTTGTGGCTTACAACTGGTTAAAAGCGGTTGCGAATGTCAGTAAATACGTCAGACGTCGGGAAAACACCTACACATTGTAAATTCGATATCGATATACACAAATCTATATGTACCCGTAACGAGCATCCCCATTAATCTAGTGACCACGCGTTTCAAAGAGTATTTGCTGCGTTGCGACAATGCATTCTCTTAATTGGACATCGCGTCTAATATCCCGAGCGTTACGTAGCAGCTTCTCGACACTGCTCGACTCGGCGTCGGGTGCCACAACCAAAGGTGCTGCAAAGCAATCATCATCAACAAATCGATCTCGGCCCCGATTCGTATCGGTGGTTTGTGGCTTCGCCAAGGACAACCTGCGACACAAATACAAGCCTGGCAAATATGGTGAGGATTCATGGTTCAAGGCTTCCACAGAGACTGCCGACGTCATGGGCGTGGCCGATGGAGTCGGCGGCTGGCGCAGCTATGGCATCGATCCGGGGGAATTTTCATCGTTCCTAATGCGCACCTGCGAACGCCTTGTGCGATGCACCCACTTCAATCCACAACGTCCAGTCAACCTGCTTGCCTACAGCTATTGCGAACTGATGGAACAGAAGAAGCCAATCCTGGGCAGCAGCACGGCGTGTGTACTGATCCTGAATCGTGAGACGAGTACGGTGCACACAGCCAATATTGGTGACAGTGGTTTCATTGTGGTACGTGAGGGTGAGATTGTGCATAAGTCGCAGGAACAGCAGCACTACTTTAATACCCCCTTTCAACTGTCACTGCCCCCGCCCGGTCATGGACCCAATGTGCTCAGTGACAGTCCCGAATCGGCAGACACAATGAGCTTTCCCGTCAAGGAGGGTGATGTCATACTCATTGCCACCGACGGTGTCTTCGACAACGTGCCCGAAGATCTAATGCTGCAGGTGCTGCGCGACGTGGAGGGTGAACGTGATCCCGTCAAGCTACAAATGACGGCCAACACTCTGGCATTGATGGCCCGCACCCTCTCCCTGAACAGCGAATTCCTTTCGCCCTTCGCCATCAGCGCACGTCGCAACAACATTCAGGCACGCGGCGGCAAGCCTGATGACATAACTGTGGTACTCGCGACCGTCGCGATGTGAGAGCAAACACTCACTAGCTAAGATCGCTCGGTCGATCAATCGGTCAGTCGGTCAATAGTCCTTAGTCCTTATCCCTAATGTAATTAGTCTGTACTCGTTTAGTTTATAGAAGTGATGATGATGATGATGATGAGTTTGTTCGCTAGTTTTGTCTAAGTTTAAGCAGCATGTTGAGATTGAGAGAACGAGAGAGAAGAACTCCAATTGTTAGATACATTACTCATACCCCCAAACAGACACACACACATACACAGACAAACAATTTTACTAATCGACGCATCCTGGTGAGCGACCCAAGAACACATATACGAAGTCCAAAGCGAATTGCAATGCCTTGAACTATGAATATATTATAACATAATATTGTACTATAAGTAGAAAACGCTTCGAAAACGAAATTATCAGCCGAAATGATCGTTGTCGTCAATGGCAACGATGTTACGAGTTCTAATCAACAACAATAATAATATTAAATGTGCGACATAATGAAAATACACACACTCAATGCATACATACATTGAAAATAATCCCCTCCCCCCACACACCATACACACCCACATCTCAAAACAGTTGAGGAAGTTAAAATGCAAACGCTTTGCGATTATTATATTGAACTGAGGATTTATCCAGGCAACTGTCTACAAACTGTTAGTCAAATGTACTCACTGATATTGCGATTCAATAAACAATTATTCATTGAAACTATGAACAAATGAATTTGTTTGTATTTTATCTGTTTCGGCAATATTTGCTTGCACATGCATGTTGATGCATGTATGGGCAACTGAAGTGGGTACAAAGGTTATTTATAGAATATTTGGCGTTGATAACGATTATTTACAAAGTACACAATCGCATATCTTTCTCAGAATTGCAATATCCAGGGCAAATAAGAGTAAAGTAGGAATATAATACAAGGTTTTAATGGCTGTACATGGAGTACAAATGGCATAGCACCTTTGTGTATTGTTTTTTCTTAACAAGCGGATAATTAAAAGCTGTTTACGATCCACGAATGTATAATGTACTGCTGCCGGTGCCTTTAATCTGATACGCTATATTTATATATATATTTATATAAATATATACATTTGACATCAATATGTGCATGCAAATGTCGTCTGTAAGCCTCCTTGCTCGTCGTTCATAGAGTATTCTTTCGTCGAACACTTGAGATAATATTGATATTGCGCATTCCTTGGGTGGCGTCGATATCGTGAGGGGTGCGCAGTGCGCATCACTAACGCAGCTGTCAGCTGTTGCGCAAAAAGGTTGTTAGCCAACACTGGCAGCCATTATTCTCGGGCGAAGCACACCAAAACAAAAGGCAAAAAAATTAACTTATTGCAAATGGAGTCGTAAAATAAACAAACAAAATGAAGCTTTACAAATTAAATACACACACCAGGGGCTTCATAAAGTCATACGGTAATTAAATTTAATGTTTGTTAATAAATTAAAATGTCAACAAGCGTGTTTGTGCATGTGCAGATGCCGATCTGGTGTTGAATCCACAGGATCATCCAACAGCCAAGGTGGGCAATGTGGTGGAAATCTATGAGCCCGAGGATGAGAACGGAGTTCATCTGCTGCTGCAAATAACCGAGCTGAGTGAACAGAGCAAGACTCAGCGCAATGTGATAAGCATCGAGTCGGGCATAGCCACCGCATTCAAAATGCGAACCTATTCCAATGTGGTTATGCAAATTGTGAATCCCGCCGATGTTGCACTGGACTCCATAGAGATAACGTTCAAGGATCAGTACATGGGTCGCTCGGAGATGTGGCGACTGAAGACGTATCTGGTAAGAGAACTCTCTCTCTTTGATTGGGTACCACCAAGCTGATGCCTCATTGATATTACAGACCAACACATGCGTCTATGTAAACAAGAAGATCGACTACAATGACATGCAGATCCGCTGTCAGGTGTACGAGATGTGGTCGCAGGGTGAACGTGTGGCCAGCGGCGTCATCACTGACGACACCAAGATTGTGTTTCGCAGCAGCACATCGATGGTTTATCTCTTCCTGCAGATGTCCTCGGAGATGTGGGACTTTGATATACACGGGGATCTATACTTTGAGAAGGCTGTCAATGGCTTTCTCACCGAGCTCTTTCAGAAGTGGAAGAAGATGGGCTGCAACCACGAGGTGACCATTGTGCTCTTCTCGCGCACTTTCTATGCAGCTAAGAGTCTGGATGAGTTCCCTGCCCACATGCGCGACTGTCTGCAGTTGGACTACAAGGGACGCTACTATGAGGACTTCTATCGTGTCGCTATACAGAACGAACGCAACGATGATTGGTGCACTGTGCTGGCGCAGTTGAGGAAGCTCTTCACCTCGTACCAGGAGACAGTGCTGCGATATCATGAGCGTGAGAATATGCGCATTCCTCAGGCCACAAATTCAACTGCGACGCAGGGAAACTTCCTTGAAGTGCTGAACATCTCGTTGAACACCTTTGAGAAGCACTATCTGGATCGCACCTTCGATCGCACTGGACAATTGTCTGTGGTCATTACACCCGGAGTGGGTGTCTTCTCTGTGGATCGTGAATTGACGAACATAACCAAGCAACGCATCATTGACAACGGCGTGGGAAGTGATCTGGTGTGTGTGGGAGAGCAGCCACTGCACGCTGTGCCACTGCTGAAGTTCCACAACAAGGACACCACGTTGACTTCGGCCGATGATTACTCCCTGCCGCATTGGATCAATCTGAGCTTCTATTCCACCAACAAGAAGATTGCCTATTCCAGTTTTATACCACGCATCAAGCTGCCCATACTGGCTGCTGTGGATGAAGCGGATGTGGAGGAGAGTGAACGCAATTTCCTGAGCTGCAATCAGTCCGAGTACATTCACAACTCTCTCTTCGATTATGATGCATATGATGAGCAAATCTTTCAGCCACTACCAGCACAGAGCACCTGGTAAGGCAGCACAATATAAACCTTCTCTCTTCTAATCTTTACTTTCCTTGCCAGCTCCCTGCAGCGCGTGGTGCGTGCCAAGAAGACATCGGTGCCCAGTTTCGAGACTTATGCATATCGTAACAACGACTGGGAGAACCTCACGCCCACCAAGATACCCAGTTTGCGTCGCAAGATGTCCGATCCGGATATACATCATGGCACTTCGGGCATGCTGGCTGCTCTCACAGATCATCAGTTGTCCGAGTCTTTGGCATCGGAGAAGAATGCACGTCGTGCCATCGTCAGCATTGCCCCAATTGTTTGTCCTGGTCGTGCGCTTATCAATCCTTTTGATCCATCACACGTGACCATTAAGCTGACCTCCAATCGTCGCCGCTGGACACACATATTTCCCAAGGGACCCACGGGGGTGCTCATTCAGCAGCATCACTATCAAGCAGTGCCTGCCAAGGCGGCACCATCAGCTGCCACAGTTAGTCGGCCACAGTTGCAGCCCTCGAACAGTGTGAACAACAACAACAATGAGAATGAACATGGCGAGCAATACGACCAGGTTTCGAATCACTCTGTAATGAGTTTGGCCAATTCAATAGCTTCCAGGGGATTTGTAATGGGAGAAGAGAAATCTGATTGTAAGTAGAGCAAAGAAGTGTTTAACTTAGCTATACCCTACTCATGTATACCCTACTTTATTATACTCTATCTCTAGTCTTCAAGCGACGCCACAATTCGCTGCTATTGACCTCCACGACGGCCGCCAATGTGCCCAATCTGACGGCCACGCAGGCCAAGTCTTATCTCTGGGGTGCCACGGGGGAGCAGGAGTGGACACCAGCGATTACAACGGGTATGTTTGCACAGCTATCACTTATTACTAGTCTAGGAATCCTTTGAGATCTTATCGTGCGGGTATAAATAGTGCCAGACTAGTCCAGCTAAGTTGCAGTCAGCATGAGGCTTCTCCTGCTGCTTATTGTGTTGACAGCAGGCACGGCAACTGCTTGGCCTCTGGACTTGCAACAGTTACTGGATCGTCTGGGACGTGTGCGTCAACTGGAAGCCATTAGCATAATGCACAGTAGAGGAGCTACACCAGCAGGATTTCTAGATGAACTGCATCGTGGTCTATCGCAGAATGACAGCAATCACTTTCGCTGGCTACCCAAGCTAATTGCCACAGAAGACTCGTATGGTGCCTTCAATTGGCTTACGAATGACTTAACTCTCTTCGTGATCTTTGCGCAACATTCATTGGATCCCATCATACGTGTGCAGACAGCGAGGGCACGTGGACGTCGCTACTGTCCGACGTTCTTCCACTTGCAACGTGTCGAGTCTCGGCAGAATCTTCAATATTTCTTTGAGCATCTTTGGCTGCGTGGATTTCGTTCGGCGCTGGTCATGGTGGCGGGCAGAAGACTCTACCACATGGATCCTTATCCCACTGTGCGTGTGCTGCGCCTGCAGCAGCAGCATGACGAGCGTCGCCTGTTTCCGCCACAAGATCGCAGCGATTTCATGGGCTATAAGCTGCGTGTGCCTGTCCAGGTGGATGTACCTGCCACATTCTGGTATCGTCGCCATCATGATGACGTCAGCAAGGTGCAATTGGATGGAGGAGGTGGTACCTTGATAAGGGAGCTTATGAGGCATCTCAATGTGTGCCTGGAACTGTATCCACTCTATGTTAATGGCTCCAATAACCTGAATATGCCTGCGCTAGTGCAGTTACTGGCCGAGGACCGTTACGAGTTGAGTCCACATCAGTTTACCACATTGCAGCACTCCAATAAGGTGGATTACTCCTATCCCTATCGTGTGGTGCAACGTTGCTTCATGATGCCGCTGGGCAATAGGATTCCTCGTGCCTTCTACATTGTGCTGCCCCTGCAAGTGCAGACGTGGATAAGCCTTGCACTGTTCATACTCGTGTTGGCTGTGATGCATCACTTGGCACATTGGATCAAGCAAACTCGGGAATACACCAGTCTGTGGTCACTGCTGGGTGTGCCAGGCTGTGGTGGAATCTACAGAGTGCCTTCTCGCTTTGAATTCTGTTTCCCCCACAAGCTGCTGATGATCTCGAGCTTTCTCTTTGCCATCTTTGTGCTCGTCCAGTTGTACACGACCAAACTGACCTCGATGCTGGCTGTCACATTGACCACAAAGCCTTTTCTAACACTGCAGGAACTCTTTGAGCAACCCTTTCCCATACAGTTGCTGCACACTGATGTGCAGGCCATTGTTGCCTCGTTTGGACACGCAAAGGAGTTCCACAGGATGTTTTACTATGCACACTCCAGTGAGTTCTATGAGAATCGTGTGGAGATGAGCCCCGGCTACATTTATCCTCTCAGCACAATACGTTGGAATTTCCTCAATCAGCAACAGCGCTACCTGAACCAGAAACGTTTCTGGTTATCCCCACTTTGCTATGGGACCTTCCCCTATCAGTTTCAGCTGCGCAGCGAGTCCCACTTCAAGCATCCGCTACATCACTTCGAGCTGTATGTGAACGAGGCAGGACTGCACAACTATTGGCAAGGATCGTGGTATCGTCGTGCCCATGAGATGGGATATGTACGGGACTTTGGCACTTACGAGCATTACGAGCAAATGCATCAGGTGTCACGAATGGATCTGCGACTTCTCTCCTCCGTTTTCTATCTTTATGTTGTGGGCATCTTTGTCAGCCTGTGCACATTTCTTGGGGAGATTCTACTCTGTCGAAAAGTTTCCCCCCATTAGAGTTGCAGACACATCGATGTTACATCGATAAACATCGATGTTTCATGTGAAAAACCTATGCAAACATCGATGTTTTTGCACCTCTACTCCCCATCCGTAATCCACGTAGCTCTTACTAACCGCACTCTTTTTGTTAAGTTCTATGAGGCATTAAGTATTCTGTTTTTGGATATTTTTGATATCTCTCAACTAATTATAATCTCTGTACTTATTTTGGATATCTCATTCTCTTAACTCATAAACGACGTGAAAATTTGCAACGAATAATAACCAAATATACCACATATAAATATATGTATATGTATATCTATTCCCACCACCAACGACGATCGTCTCCCAATTGGATCAAATTGAAATTCAAAATTCATAAAAATAACAAACGTCACACATCGTTTGGTATAATACGGTTTAGAAAATGGCAATTCCACAGGCAGCGCTGGCAAGCAGCCTATGAAGGCGATTGTCGAAAGCGATCATAATAATTTCGGCAGCTCACCTTCGCATGAGACCAGCACCACCACAGAGAAGGTCGGAAGAGGAAAGATCATCATAGGTTTGGCAACAAAAAAAATACTCACAATTTTGTACAAAGCAATGCATCCAACACACACACACGCACGCACACAAAACCCTCTACACACACACACACATACACTGCACACACCTTCAACACAAACCGTAGTACATAATTTTAGATACAATTAGTTAACCTTTCTTGATCTTAGCGTAGATTTTGCACATAATGCTTGGTACAAATCATTTTATAGTAGTTTGAATTTTGAAATCTGTGTTGTCTCTTTGTAAATTTCGATTCCAGACTAACGCAAACTAAACTTGAAGTTCTACACAGTCTTCTACATTCCAAGCTCCTTTTGTATAACTTTACCCATTTCAAATTTCTTATTAAAGTTTCCCTCAATTTTGATTCAGACTTACTAACAATACTTTCTATATTAAGGATCAAATCTATCGATTGACATCGTGTAGCATCGATAAGATTTGAGTTTTGAATTTCATCGAATGTTATCATTCTCTAATTAGCAGACCTTGTACCATTTATCACATCATCCTTGCCTTCACTTTGCTGTACAAACCGAATGCGACTCTACATTGACCACATCCGCAGTAGCTAGAGAGCATGTAATTAGCCCCGCCCCGCCCTCATTCCGCCCACAAATTTGCATGTAGTTAGATTTCACAACTGGATAAACTTGGTGGCTTTTTGTTATTGGGTATTCATGAGCATGAGCATGATGTGCATGGGGCCTTGAGACCGCTGTAACCTCTTGAATGTGTTCGCATGCTTTAGCCACGCCCCCCACACCCGCACCGCGCACCTGCCTTATAACTCAATGTTCGACCACAATCCTCCCCAACACACACACACAAACCCAAACTGAGAGCTGGTGTTAATTGCAATCTATACACACATGGAGTTGCTGGTCTTATCTTATCTATAGCTTAATCGATTTGCAATTGTGTAACTATACAAGTATAAACTGCAAACCTATTTGACTTTGTATCTCTTTTATAACTTATACTCTGCTATATACTACATATTTATATATACTTTTGTATCTCGTATCTCTCGGCGTTGGCTTTTTCTATTTTGCGTACCTTCTCTGCCCCACTGCACGCTGCGGCGTCCCATGCGCTGTGCTCTGTACCCTTCTTACCACTGCCACCGCTTTCAGGCGTCGACTGGAAGAGTCTCTCCATACCCGCCTGTCTGCCCATCACCACGGATTACTTTCCGGACAAGCGTTCGCTGCACAATGACTATGTGATCTCGGATTACACACTGTTGCCGGATGATGTCAATCTGGATTATGCCAAGAGTCGTGCTGTCTACCGTAAACCCTTATCCACTGAGGAGGTTTGCAAGGAGATTGTCTCACAGCGCTTGGCACAGGGATTTCAATTGATTGTCGTGGAGGAGAAGCATCCCAATGGCAGCTCCTCGAATGGTTGTTGCACTGGCGAGAGTGCAAGTCAGTCCACATCCGCTGTGCTGCCTGTCAAGCCGCCGTGCGAGACCAACAAGGAGTATCTGCTCTCCATTGGGCGCATCTTTCACAAGATTTCGCTTAGTGGTTCAGTTATCACGGTAACTGGATATCGACCCAGGTGAGTTAAGGTCGGACTGACGACTCTAAGCATACTATATACTGTACTCTGCTCATAGGCATCCCTATCCACCGATTAATGTGGATTATCGTTATCGTTTCCATGCGCCACAGCATGAAACCTACGAGATTTCTGGAGTCAATTTTACCACTGAAAAGCTAGAGAATTTCAGTTGGAATCACATGGATTTGTATATATGCACACGTGGCGATGTAGACTATCCCCTCATGGAGGTGAGTAAGATTCCTTATTGAAAATACATATACTAAACTAATAAACTCCTGCCCCTCTTAGAGTCTCAAGTATTGGCGCTTCCGCATGTACCTGGTGCTGCCGCGCGAGAGTGTGGTCAATAAGATCGTCAGTTTTGGTTCACCACGTTGCGATATCTTCACCGATGCTGTGGTGGATAATACGCGTGAGCAGATCGATGATTTTGTGCGACTTATTGAGAATGTTAGCAAATTGAAACGACAAATTGGACGTAAAGCGCGAGTAAGCTGGTTATCGATAAATTTGCGAGTTTGTTATTGTTTTCTTGTTTTTGTTTACTTTGATCGTTTCGTTAAGCCGAGTTTCAGTTGCAGTTGTATGCAGTGTTTCTCAACACTCTTCTTGCTGCAGTTATACTTGTAACAGAATATGTTAACAACATTACAGTATTCCAGTGTTGCTGTTACTGTTGCTGTTGAATGCTTAAATAAGAGACTTGTTTGATTAATTAATGTAGTGCTTAACGCTTACCTTATAATGTACATTCTTACAGGATAGCCCCACCACCCACAGTCTAACCAAGCGGCGACACAGTACGAGCATTATATCGAGGCCTCCTAACCAGGTTATCTATCCACTTTACCAAATCTAACTCTACCACTACATATGCATATGCATACTACATAATCCTATGTAAAGTGCATTGACTTTTTCTTTACAGTTTTGCGCACTTTTTTTGTTTCTCTTTTGAACTATCTTTCGTTCTGCGCACGCTTTCATTTTGTTAGGATTAAGATGAAAAAGCATTCTACAGTACGTTGTATTTTCTAATGTTCTCTCCAATGTCTTCTGTCCTGTTTACCTACTGCCTCCCCCTGCGCTACCACACCCCCTCTACTACGCCTCTCTGTGTCTGTGTGTTCTGCAGGGACTCACGAATTCGCCGTTTCGCGAGAGAGTCGGCAGTAATCGGCTGCCCGAGAAGAGACCCAGGTTTTTATATCGTATCCAAGTACACACACACACATAAGCATCTACACACACGCACACACAAGTATACAGTTATTACACCCACACTCACACATGATTTGCATCTGTATATGTTACACTGCGCCTGCTGAGCTGAGCTGCTTTTAACCCTTGTGCAACGGTGGAATTGATCAGTTGTTCCACTGTGCACAGGCACACCCCTCCCCCTTTGGCCCTGCAAATATATTGGTGACTGATCTGTTAGTTCTTCTATGTTGTTGTATTTTGGTTTGTGCATCTAGTTTGTAGTGTATAATCTATTATAATATTACAATGTAATTTATTTTTGATTTTTATTTTTACTGTAATTTCTTATTATTACTATTTAATTTGGTATTTGGCTTTCAGCAGCATGACACACCCACACCTAGAATCACTGAAAAGAATCATAATATCTTAAACTCACCACAGCAAAGGTTTGTGCCACGAGCGGAACGAGAGTACACCCAGAGAGAGTGAGAGAGAGAGATGGAGGTGTTCTCTGTTCCCTCTCAGGGTTAACTCTGTTCCTATCTCGCTTATCTATCATAGTTTAATCCCCTCAATTGCATCCCGATCCTAAACAGATTCTCCCCGACAACATTATAACAAATTGGCGGCATAGCTACCCTGTAATATTGCACAAATTTTTGGCATCTCTGCACACACACACACTCATGCAACCCACACACACACACGCACACACTGCACACACACCCTTCCTCTGGCAAAGGTTAATTTCCTCTTTTTCTTTCTTCTTTCTAATCTTTGCTTTCTTAACACCTTCACAGCATCAATGTGCGCTCCAAGCTCGAAGCCAGGGGCGGCATATCGCGCATCTTTCCTGGCACAGATGCGGCTGCTGCGGCAGCGGCGGCGGCATCAGCTGCTGCTGCTGCAGTAGCTGCCGCACGAGATGATCAGGATGATGGGTAAGTCTGAGCTTTAAATCGGTTCTGCTATATGTAAACACTTTCTACTCCTTACTGCTGCCCCTCCTTGTCCTCCTTCTCCTGCCATTCTCCTGCTTTCTACAGCTTCCCCGTCGATGTAAAGTTTAGTGCAAATGCAACGCTGGCAGAGATCTTTGAGGCCATGAAGCATCCAGTCACGGGTGTGGGCTACTTTGCTCAGACACAGTCGCTGCCCTCGTGCACCTTCATCTCCTACGATGCATTGATGTGGCTAAAGGCGCGTTTGAACAACAATCGTCATCCCTTGGATATGCTGGAAGCCATGCGCAAGTAAGTGGGATTAGACATGTATATAATACCTATAAGGATATACTAATTTGTTCATCTCTTGCCCCCCTCAGAGAACGGTTGATTTGTCACGCTTCTGGTGACTGGAGTCAGCCCGTGGTGCCGGGTTTCTACTTCTACTATGTGGTGCAGCAGGATAAGAATGCCAAAGGTGCATATAAAGAGAGATTAGGCCATATATATACCCTCTACATTACTATATATACATCCTTCTTCTTTCTAGACTACGCTCCGCCCCTGAACGATTACAGCGCCTTTGTCAATGAGTGGCTGGAGATAGAGTTCCAGGGCTGCAGCTTTCTCTGGCACGATGATCCAGTGCCTACGCATGTGCCCAACTTTCTGCGCGACAGCACAGCACCACAGTCCTGGACCAAGTACTGCAAGAACAGTAAGTAACCCAGCGAGAACATCTTCAACAAGCTCTAACTTTCTTCTTGCTTGCAGAACGTGTCTATCGTCAGTCGCACTTGGAGATCGATGTGAATCAGAAGAGCGATCGCATGGAGTGGGGACATGTGAAGCATCACACTGTAATGCAGCCGGGATATGCCTTTGAGCTGGTGGTGGAGTGGGTCACCTCATCGGGCCCCATTGTATCTGATTTGGTAAGTGAAGAATTTTCAATTTATATATATTTCTAATCTCTTGAATCCCTTGCAGATCTCAGGCTGGATGCGCAAGGCGAATCACTGTGGTTATCAACTGGTCTCTGTGCCGGCTGATCCCATGGCCGAACCCTTTACCAAGAAATCGGATCCATTGCGTGGTCCCATTTTCATTCCACTCTGTGTTACCTTCCTGCCCGATGGACAGTCACTCTTCAGTGGTAAGAGGAACTACAATACATATATAAGCTTTAAGGCAGTATCTTAAGTTACTCTCTCTGTAGAATTCCCTGAGGATACGCGTTCAGATCGCATGCTCTTTCTGCAGGAAGCCATTCTAGCCCGTTTTGGCTTTCTGCCCTGTGTGCTGGAGGAGACCAACAAAGACGTAAGTTGGACTAGGATCTATGTTGCCTAGGATGTCCAAGAATACTCTCTATCTCTCTCCGTCTTTCTTTAGCTGCCCAAGGAGTATCAGTATGTGCACTGCACTGGCAACATGTTCGCCCTGATACGCTGTGCGAGTAACAATTACCAGATGGAGTCACCCAGTCGCCAGGAAGCGAACGTAACCCGCTGCGTCTATGGACATACGAACAACACGAATGTGCCCAAGAAGGTGGGTTTCCTGTGGGCTTGGAACCACATGATACCCAACAAGAAGTGGAAGGCACTAACCATCAACAACTCTGTGGATGGTGAACTGTTCCAGCTCAAGATGTTGAAAGATTTCCGTGAGTTCTGCTCGAATGCTGATCAACGTTTGTCCACATTCTGGGCAAGTTGTCAGGAGCTGAAGCGGAAGTCTTTCAAGTCTGAATATAACAATAATAACAATGATGATTCTAAAGTTATAGTAGCTTAAAGCTAGAGTAATTTAGTAGCCTTAGTATGAAAGAATATATAGAGTAGGTCCAACAAGGAAGACTGGACTGTAAAGGGAGCTATAAGCTCAGCAGGGGTATCTTGGATCTCATGGGTCGTGCCCCTATCAAATATTAACACTTAATACTTAATTTTATAATATAATTGACAATTCCATTCGTTATTTAATTGCATTTATTTGTATCGTCATAAACTCAACATAACTGAGGCTTATAAGGGATAATAGAGTAAGGTGCACATTACATTTAAGATGGGCAACTGCTTGGATTGTGTGTAAATGCCAACGATCTCTCTCTGGGTCTAGCCGAGTGATGGAGTCGTCTAACCTATTTGGGGATGTTGTGACAGCTTTGGTCAGGTTATTCTGCTTCTTGTAGTTCTTGTTGTATGTTAAATGCTTTGGTATGCGTTCTTCCTGGACTCGCCCTACTCCTTCTTCAGATATTGGGTAAGCTCAACCAGATCACGATCCAGCCAGGCGGCATTAAGGCGGATTGTCTCCACAGCCTGCGAAACGGTGCGTTCACAGCCAGGTATGGTGGTGCTCTTGAAGAACTCTTCCACCTCACGTGCACGTTCCTCCGAAGCAAAGTTCTCAATCAGATACTTGATGAGACGGGTGAGCAGAAAACCGCCCTGAAAAAAGGGGAATGATTTATGAGCAAAGGCAAGCAAGTACAGGTGGGAGTGTACTTACCATATAGCGTTCCATCAGCGCTTTGTGATTCTCCTTGAAGTACTCCCAGGCCAAGTCGCGGCCCTTGGGATTCACGGCCACGGCAACAATAACGAATACAGCATCCTGGGAGCGCACCTCACCCTGTAAGAGATTGAAAAATAAGAGTTTGAAGTGCAAGGAAAATTGAAGTATAGCAGATTGTAGTGTATGAGATTGAAAGCATCAGAAATTTAAGTATATGAAATGGAAGTATGGGGAATTGAAGTAGATTGAAGTAAAGGAGATTGAACTGTAGAAGTATAGGAGATGGAAGTATAGTAGATTGAAGTACAGGACATTTAAGTATTGGGAATGGTATTCTATATGTCCCTGAGCTACTCACCGACATGGCAAACTCAATGACGCGACGCAATAGTCTGACGTCACCAATGCAGCCCAGTGCACGTGATATGCGATCCTGTTCCTCATGCAGATCTGTGTTGCGATACAGTGTAAGCATCTCCTCAAAGATGGCTTCATTGCCGTCCTGCAGCACAGCCTTGTAGCAAGCACTGCGCAGATCGGCGGGCAAGATCTTGGTGCCATTCACATGGCTACGGAAGCGTCGGCGTGCCTCCTCACTAACCTCATGGGAACGGAACGAGACGAGGCGTGTCAGCACCAGGCTGCGCAGCAATGTATCCAAATGATTCTCATTCTCACGTGGCTCCCAGCCAAGACGTGCCACCACAGGCTCATACAGACTGCGTCCAAATGCGTTGAAGTGCTCCATGAGATCCGTATGGGAGATGAGCACATGAAGATTGGCAAGAGAATTGGTGATGGCAGTCCACACAGTGTAGTTGTTCTCATTGCGATAGGAGCCAACCAATTGGAGGACATCGACAGTGCTTGCCTGCCCCGATTGTACCATGGCAAACAGATCATCGAACAGACCCAGACGATCCAAGGGGGGCAGGATGTTATCTGTGACAGCCGGCAGCAGTTGCTCCAACATGGGCTGCGAATAGCATGTGCGATAATAGCCCACAGTGCCGGGATTTATCTTGATCCAATCATTTTCGGTCACACCATCGAGGGTGACCTCCATGGCTGCCTTCTCGAGCAGAAAAGTCTTGGCAATTTCTTTGGGATTCTTCGATGTGGACACCGAAATGGGCACAACCCAGAGGCAATCATCATTTGCCTTCGAACCATCGGCTGTAAACTTGCACTGCTTGAGACGCAGCACACGTTGTGTCTCGCTCTTCTGCTCTGACTCCACACTGATGACTGGGAAACCCTTGTGCTGTGTCCAGCTGGACATGACAGCGCCCACATTCTTCGAGCTTGCCTCCTGTAGTGCCAGCCAGAGATCCTCTGTTGTGGTGTTGCTATACTGATGCCGTGTCAGATACAGATTCATGCCCTTGCGGAAATCATCCTCCCCAATGTAATCGTGCAACATGCGTATCACTGAGGCGCCCTTGTTGTAGCTAATCTCATCGAATATCTCATCAATCTCAGAAGGATGCCCGACAGGCACCTCAATGGGATGCGAGTTCTTCAGCGAGTCCAGCTCCAAAGCGCGTGTGTACATGTCTGTGACGAACTGTGTCCAGATATCGTACTCGGGGAACAAATGTTGTACGCACAGGAACTCCACAAAGGAGGCATAGCCCTCGTTGAGCCACAAGTGTGTCCACCACTCCATGGTGACCAGGTTGCCTAGAGAGAGACGAACAGAGAGAGAGAGTAAGTTGCAAGCTTGAGCTGGCATGGAATCTCTGCACTTACCAAACCATTGATGTGCAATCTCGTGTCCCACAGTGAGTGCAATCGATTGCTTGCGCATCAGCGACGTATTCTTGGGATCCACCAACACAAACGTCTCGCGATAGGTGACCAGACCCCAGTTCTCCATGGCGCCGGCAGAGAAATCCGATATGGCAATGAGATCCATCTTGGGCAGCGGGTAAGCAATGTTGAAGTAGCTCTTGTAGTATGGCAAGACCTTGGTGGCCACATCCAGTGCAAACTGACCCTGCTCCTTCTTGCCCACCGGTGTAAAGACACGCACAATGATACCATCCTCGGACTTGGCCTCCACATAATCATATTCCCCAACTACGCAAGCCACCAAATAGGTGGACATAATGGGAGTGCGATCGAAGCGTATACGCTTCAAATCACCCGGTAGTGCATCCTCCTTGAGCACTGGCATATTGGATAGGGCCACACGATCCTTGGGCACTGTTAGGGTTATATCAAAGGTCGCCTTGATCGCTGGCTCATCCCAGCAGGGGAAACAACGACGCGCATCTGTTGCCTCGAATTGGGTGACGCCTGCATAGCGTTCCTCGCCACTGGCAGTAAAATATTTGCTGCGATAGAAGCCTTTCATTTTATCATTGAGTTCACCAGTAAAGGTCAAGTAGAGCACACCCGCGGCACCCGCTGGTATCTCTTCGGAGAATTTCAACGATGCTGTCTCATTCTCTTTGGAATAGTTAATGGTGTCCGGCTTCAGTTTCTCACACTCGTAATGAAACTCGGCACTATCGATGGTAATGTCCAGTGCATGCAGGGTTATGTTCGTCGTTGTCTCTATGACCTGCAATAATTATAGGGGGCAATTAGAGATGAGACGAGATGAGATGAGTTCCCAGAACGATGCGCAGGCACTGTACACAATACACACAAGTCAATGATCGTACGTCATTATCCGTTATTTTATGCCCCGTTATGAACACAACAACAACAACAACAAAGAAGAAGATAAATGAAACGAAACAAGCAAAAAAAGATTTGCCATAAACAGTTATTTCAAGGTCGTAGTGAATGTACAGTGCGTGCTGTAGAGTGTGCAACAGTTTCAGGCAAATAGTCCAGGCAATTGCCAGAGTTGTTTATAGAGCAGGCACACTGTGCGCTCTACAGATTTCCGGCCGAAAACAAAAACTCGTTTTGGCCAAGTTAACCGTTTTAAAGGGAATCATACATGCACATGTATGTGTGTGTGTTTGTGCCTGCATTAGTCGCGATAGGGTATGCGATAAGCCATCAGAAAGTTGAAGCGTTGCAAACCCGTTGCTATTTTTTTTTTGCCTTTCTTCTTCGCATACGTAAACACACACAATACGTGGTGCACCGTTATGAGATGATCAACAGTGGCGGAAGGGGATGGGGACAAAGGGGATGGCGCACTTCAAATAAATTTGCCATAAGCTGCCAGTCATGTTAAATGGCCACAACAAAGTGAGCGAAACATTTCCTTGTTGGCAACACTGGCAATGCATGCAAATTGCAGCATAAAGAGAAAATGGCACACACACACACAGACGGGCCCCCACAGAAAAAGACACTGCGTGTGTGTGTATTTCCATTCCTTTAACAGTCCCCACAAACAGTGTATGCGTGTGTGTGAAGGTCCGTTCATTTACATTCCATTAACAGAGTCTGTTCCAAAATTTGCACACGTCACAAATTCAATACAAACAAACACACACATACACATGCATATTTACATATGCGGTGAAAGCGAAAGTTGCGAGGCGCACGAAAACAACCGAAACGAAATGGAAGAGGGAACAAGAGGGGAGAGTAATCGTTGTTGGTACTCACATTGATTTGGACGATTGTCTTGCCCGTAAAGCTGAAAGCCACCAGATCTGGCTGGAGGAAGAGCTCATAATGCCTCGGCACCACATTGGTGGGCAGGCGTTGAAATTGCTCCTTGGCTGCCATATTGCGTCCTTCTCCCGCTGCCTGACGATGCGCACAGCAGTTGTGTAAGAGCCTGCAGTCTCCAGATGCTGATTTCTTGCGATCCTCCTCCAATCCAATTATATCCGCCGAGTTATGCTCGAGTATGGCACGATAACGATTGCACAGATCAGCCAAGAGTGGAGCGTCACTATTCTTGAGAGGAGCACCCAAGGAGACCGTCGAATAGTCACGATAGAATTGCTTTTGCACTTTAACAAACTGCTTGGATGATACCAACGAATTCAGGTGGCACGTCTCTGTAGCACGTAGATATGCAAAATGCTTATCAAGAAGGCGCGACAAGCGTAACGAAACGAAGGCGTTAGTAGTAGTAGCGGGGGTAGTAGCGGTGACGGTCAAAGCACGAGTGAAGTACCTCGTCTTCAGATTACAATTGCTATGGTAGCTCTGGATCTGGCTGGGCTTGTTTAGTAACTGCGGGTAGTAACGACAAGGGGAGCGGCAGTGGATTGTTGTTGCTGGAAATAATCTAGCACATTTTTGTTTTGTTAAGGGTATATTAAAATTGCAATTTGTTAAGGTCTATTTTAGCATTACATGCACTTTTTTTCACTATGTGTTTATATTGTTAACAACAGGAGGTGGGGGCAGAGCAGGGGCTGCGGAGGGTGCAGTGCAGTGCTTACCTTCACACAGATGCTGTTCGAAATCTGAATTTGCTTTTGCCAAATCCAAATTTAATTTTCCGAGCTCTGTAACATATGATGATGACGTTTGATAAATATATCTACTTACATTGAATTTGAATCGAGTTTAAATATTTTAGAAATAGAGAAAGAATACTGCGGGCAACAACTGCTGGCGGTTTCCTCTGGTGTGGCGAAAAAACAACACACGCTGTCAGTGTGACCCACTGTCAGAGTGAATAGGGAATGAAGTGGAAACGGGCCGAACAGCTGATCACTGAGAACGACGTGTGTGTGTATTGTTATGCAGACCGAATGTTTGCTAAATAGGATTGTTCAATGAAATATTTGTGCGTAATCACCGTTTCGAAATTTCCAGGCCTGCTTTGCGGTTCGTATACCTCCCTTTAATGCATTTTTGTACATTGCGTTTAGAATTTAGATTTATTTGAAAATTATCAATGAACGGTTGAAGCGCAATAAGTGTGTCTCACTTTTAAATCTGTTCAACACTGTTCCTGCTGCAGCCCATGCACGACAATTTGTAGCCTAATTTTGAGTGACATGGGGTATGCCCGCCAATTTTCGAAAATTACGGTACACAAAAACTTCAAGTGTCAAAAATACGATGACAATAAATGATCATAAACAAGAAAGCGAAATTGGGGAAGATACGGAAACGAGGAGCAAAGCCATCTTAAGAATGACTCAAAGACAACAATCCAAATTTTTCCACTCAAAAAATAATCATTACTACGAAAAAAATAAAACTCAACAATCAGTACCTTTTGAGTTTTAATGAGCTATTTTTACAGTCCCTGGTTTTAACAATAAATCCGTTATCTCATTTCAAATACAAACTGCAAGAAAACACAGTGAGACCATAGTCATGTATCAAAATATGAATGACTTTACTTTATTAGGCCTGGTCACACTGGTCATTTTAGCTGAGAATTTATATGGGAAATCGAGATATCGGGATATCTCTTAAACTAAACCAAACACGAACAACTTTTACATGTTATTTTCGTACTATCTATAGAGATCTATAAGGATCAATCGTCAGATCTTGGCGCCTCGTCAATTGCAATCGTGCCAATCTATCGTTTCTTCTCTCAAAAAATCTGGCAACTCTGCTCATGTGGGTTGAAAATGTAAATTGAAAGAATCGACAGAAATGAGTTTCAGTTCATGATAAGTGTTTCGGGTGTATGGGTCCTTGGGTCGGTTGCGTTTAACAACCCTCCCTGTCTGCATATTGACGTAAAAATAAGCACCACATGCTGCTGCTTCCCGCTCGACTTCAATTCCGTGACTCAAATTCCAACTGCACTTGCTCTGCCAACGAGGAGGTCTTTTCCCAAAACATAACCAAAATTCATCCGTGTGCATTAAGTTTTTGAGTTGTGCAATAGATCTATAGAGATCTATAAGGATCAATCGTCAGATCTTGGCGCCTCGTCAATTGCAATCGTGCCAATCTATCGTTTCTTCTCTCAAAAAATCTGGCAACTCTGCTCATGTGGGTTGAAAATGAAAATTGAAAGAATCGACAGAAATGAGTTTCAGTTCATGATAAGTGTTTCGGGTGTATGGGTCCTTGGGTCGGTTGCGTTTAACAACCCTCCCTGTCTGCATATTGACGTAAAAATAAGCACCACATGCTGCTGCTTCCCGCTCGACTTCAATTCCGTGACTCAAATTCCAACTGCACTTGCTCTGCCAACGAGGAGGTCTTTTCCCAAAACATAACCAAAATTCATCCGTGTGCATTAAGTTTTTGAGTTGTGCAACATCGTCCCTCGTCGTTCACACCTATAGGCGATTCTAGCATAAAATAAAAATAATAAATACTAACAACAAATATAATGAATTATAGTTCATCGATAGTACAACTGGCTGTTCTAGGCGTCCTGGCTCTAGCAGTCAGTCCAAAATCAATTGCATCCTCCTCTAACATCGGCTGGGGTAAGTTCCATATGAAATTATGTTTATATATATATTATTATACAATTGGTGCGACTCGATTAGCAAGGTGGTTAGAAAGTTGGTCCATTACCGTGTGGCAACACTGTCACATTCTCTGTCATTCCACCTGACCTGTGGGCTCGTCGGACTGACCGTCTCTGCCCCCCCCTCGTGTTGGGAATTAGAAATCAATTTGCAGTTATGTTAGAATCGTTTGCAATGTGCAATCGAATTGGCAGCCAGTTCTCCCCTCTCTCTCTCTCTATCTCGTTCTCTTATGTAATCGGTTGACATTTAGTTATTGCACAGAAAAAAATAAAATTCTACTGTTTAAAACATATGTACAAACACACACATGTGTTGTATAAATATACAGGTGTATGAGTGTGCACAAATATTTTCTTGGCCATGTTGTGCGTGTTTTTTTTTTCTTTTTTTTTGCTTGCGACACGTTCGTGTTGTGTCGTGTGTGCGCTTGGGGCTATCAATGTCAATGGCGTTTATCAATTCAAATTGAAGCGATTTCAGCAATTTCATAATACACAATCGAAATCAGTTAGATTTCCTTCTTCTTTACACTCTTTTTCGTGCATATTGTGCGGTTGCTTCAATTGCCTCGTGCACTTTCACCCCCACCATCGCTCTTGCCACTGCCTCTCTCTCTCTTTCTCTCTAAAAGAGAGCGAACCGGCATTGCCACAGGGAGGCCGCCATTAAGAGTTGTTAATTTGGCACGTATGCCACAAAATTTGCCGGCTCAGTGATGTTGTTGTTGTTGCCATTTGTTGCTGAATTGATTGTTTTTGTTATTGCTGTTTCTTTAAACTTTTCATTGGTTCGTCTGTCAAGAAATGCCAAAGAGTTGATTTACGCCGAGCTCTCATTTTCGTCCGTTAAGTGGAACCGCAGAGCGAAACATGAAACTCATACACATACGCTCATGTGAATAGGTACACTGCACACACATATGTGAATATATATATATATGCTGGGTATTCCAGTTACGCCTCAGATATTTCCACGTGGTGCCGCTGTTCTACTTTATTTATAATGGGAACCACTTGTTGGCGCCTGCAAGAGATAAAAGATAAAGTACGTTAAATCAAACAGTATCTGTTGATTGAAAACCGGTTTACAAACGTTTTCATTCAATAAGATCAATGCACCTGCACCTATCATACTTATCTTCTGTTTCTATGGGAAATATTTCATCTGCTTTAGTTCAAGCGGGCCCTATACATATACATATGTTTATATGTGTGTGTGTTTTTTTTTCTTCAGCTTAATCTTTTAATCTTGAAAAGAATTCCAGAAATTTTTAGTGCCTTAATGGAAATACTGTACCAGTATTTTTGGTACATTAATGGAAATTATTGGTATCGGAATTACTCATTCAATATTTGTTCTTCTACATGAAATCTTTCAAGCTGATAAGTATTCCCTTTGCAAACATGCCCTAAACAAATACACTCAAATTGTGATTGACCAGTGTGAGTATGCATTGTGGAATCAGTAAAATAAGGTTTATAAACATAGTTCATATCATCTAACACAAGCTAAAATTCCTCAAATACCTTTTTATTTATTGTATAAACAAAGCTTGACCAAAAAATCGAACTTATCAAATCAAAACAAACATGGTAGATTATCTAAACGGCGCCAATGTCAATGTCATTGATCAGTAGAAGACTCTAGCAATCTCTTTGAATACATAAATCTTGTGACAGGTCGTGACGTCGAAGATAATGAATTTATATGACTTTTAGGGTATTCCCTTTTGGTAAGAGAATTGAGAGAGTGTTGGCGAACATCTTAACGATTCCTTACATGAGTCAAACAGTGTTGACAAACATTTCGTTTGGATGTTGACTTGCATAAGTCAAACAGTGTTGACGAACATCCTACCGATTCCTTGCTGTATTCTATGAGTATTCAGTATTTTTCAGTATATACGAACTCTAATTGTTGAGATTGTTGAGTCATCGATCTACAGCCAAATTTTTATTTAATTGCAGTAATTGACTTCTGTTAACATAATTGTGAATCAAAAACTTTGCAATTTTCTGTTTTTTATAAAAAGGAACTCCGCTGCTCATGATGGCAAAGGTAAACAACAATATATACACTTTGTTTTCTGCATCGATAAATCGTTGACCTCAAGCCAGTGAGAAGGTCAATACAAAGACCCTCAGACCCAGGTCTGAGCGTTGGAAAGGTTTGCTAATTCGTTATTGTTATTTTTTACAATAAACAATTAGCTAAATAGACATAACTATATTAATATGTATGTATGCATGTCTCTGTGTGTGTGCGTGCCTGAGTGAGTGTGCGTGTTTTGGTGCTCTGCGACTTCAGCACGCGACGTTGACCCACAAACTTTGGATCTGTGATGGGACCAATGGCCGCCGAAATGAAGAATTGATTGATTGAACTATTGGTAAACAGTTTATCGAGCTAGACATATCGATAGATTGAACAATTGTCACGCAGCAGATGTGGGAAAGTGAAAGCTGCGCAGGTGCAGCTGTCGCCCGTTGAAAGGGGGGCCTTCAGATCTATATCTGTTACGGAACTGCTGTTGCTGCCGGTTCACCTGTTGCCTGCTGCCTGTTCTGTTGTTGTTCCGCTCGTTTAGTTTCACATCAGCTACAAATCAGTTCCGCCGCAACAGGAATCATTCCGCTCATGTTGCTTTATATTTACTTTCTTAACTTAAGCATAACAAAGATTCCATTAAGCACGAAATTAACAACTCGCAAAAATTAAAATGTGCGCCTCCTTTTTTTTGGGCGCAACCGGTTCGACTGGTATCGAGAGAGAAATCTAAATTTGTAATTTCGCACCAGAAAGATCAAAATGAAATACGCAATTGCGTTGAAGCTCCTGCGTTAGGTAATGTCGTGTCTATCTTGACCTATGCCATAGATCAATTTGTTTTTCCCTGTTGGGGATTTTCACACAGATCCCCGGGATCAATCACACCGCGCATCTTATCACAAAATCACACTCGACACGACGGTGTATGTAAACATTTTGATTACACGTTCCTTTTTTTGCGGGAGAGCGGGTTGTGCAATAGAGATTCCCCTGAGGTGTCAAAATGTCGAGCACGTCATTAATTTATTGGCATTATTACGTGTTAGTTGTTCTAACTAATTGAAATTGTCGCGTAATTGAATGAAATTCGCACACAGACACTGTTTTGATTCAGAAATTCTTGATCTTGATTGAAACTTAAAACCCTTTTAACGAGAGAGAGAGAGAGGCACAACAATCGAATTGTTTCGTGTCACGGGACAGCTCTAGGCACATCTCTTGATTGAGCTTAATTTTCTAGAAGTTTCCTCCCCCCTGCGCCACCTTCTTTCCCGTTAACAGATTGGAAGTTAGCAGAAAAAAAGATAGAGGGAATTCTGTTTCGTGTTATACGAGGCATGTCCGTCTCTGCAGTTTGATTGTACCTTATTTTCTTGAAGTTTCCCTCCCCATTCTACAGCCAAGAAGATACAGAGGGCATCCTGATCAACCGTTTTGTTTCGTGTCACCAGGCATGTGCATCTCTAGAGAGTTAACTCAATTGGACCCAACCTCCAACCACACGCTCCGACCACACGCTGATTGAGCTTAATTTTCTAGTAGTTTCTCCACCGCCTGCACCACTTCCTTCCTCTTGATAACGTTATTGTTGTTAGGATGGTGGGGCGCCTATCTTATCAATAGTCACTTGTGCGAGTGTGTTAACTGCCGACTAATGCATCGTTTGCAATTTAACAGATTATGCCGTTACGCTGAAAGACAATATCCAATTCATGGATGGCCAATGGAAATACGTTGATTCGGCGGCGCATAAATGCGGCGATCTGTCGGCGCTGACATTCGATGAGAGCGAGGAGACGATCTACTTCCATGGCAAGACTGGAGAGAAGGGCAGCATCTTTTCACTGCGACACGATGCAACGACAGCTGCATCACCAGTCTCCTCACCCATCATGAAGCAGGTGGTGCAGCGTACGGGCAATGATTCGGTTACAGCACTTGCCTACGATCCCATCGAGTATGAACTCTACTGGACCGACAGGGAGCAGAGCAAGATCTTCAAGCTCAATAAGAAGAACCTTACACTGGCACCACAAGTGGTGTTGGATTTGAGCGAAGAGGGCTCTCATCCCTATGGCATTGCTATCGATATTTGCCGTCGTCAATTGTACTGGACAAATCGAAAGAACCAGAAGGGATCAGTGGAGCGTAGCAACTTGAATGGCACTGGACGACAGATGATTGCGGATTCTATATTCAATCCAAGCGGCATTGTAGTGGATCAACTAACCGATCGTATCTTCTGGATCGATGACTCGGAGGGCGTCTCCTTCATGATCGAGAGCGCCAACTTGGATGGAAGCGATCGTCAGTTGCATGCCAGGGATACACATCAGACTCCCATACAATTGGCTGTCACAGCTGACTCGATCTATTGGACAGACCTGGATGATCAGGCGGTGTGGAAGGTACCCAAGCGTATGAATGGCACGGCAATCAATGGCACCACCACCAGCAGCAGCAGCAAGCTACCAGGCAGCAGGGTTTTCATTTGGGAAAAGGAAGTCCACGGAGTTGTGGCACGTACAGGATTCTATCAGCAAGTGCCTAAGAATGCCCAATGTGATGGCATTGTCAAGCAGATCCAGCAGCGAATGTTGAACAATATGATGTTCAAGACCACAACGCCTAATCCCATTATGGAGCGTGTGGAGCAATTGGAGAGAGATCATTGCTTCAATGGAGGCACATATGTGGGAAGAAGAAACTGGTCTAAGGACTGCGAATGTCTGCCCGGCTTCCAGGGTGCTCGCTGTGAGATTAACATGTGCCATAATTTCTGTATAAATGGCATCTGTAAGATTGAGGACAATCTGCCCAAGTGCTATTGCGAACAGGATCTGTTTGTGGGCACACGCTGTGAGCACAATCTGACCGTGGTCTGTGCCAGCGATTGTGAACTGCTGAGGGACTTGCCGAACACAAAGGTGCCTGGACATTGTCAGGACTTGTAAGTAGAATGAGAGTTGAGTGCAGAGTGCAGAGTGACTAATCCTTTCGTTGCTTTCCACAGCTGCTACATGATTATGAACATCAATGGCACCAGCGCACCAGCGGAGTATCGTGCTAACATCAATGGCACCAGCGCTCCAGCGGAGTACCGTGCTCCCGAGTTGGAGCTGCCATGCAGCAAGCCGAGCGTGTGGACGGGGAAAGTTATTATAGTGCTGGTTGTGGGCATTGTGCTCTCCCTTACCCTGGTGGCTGTCATTGTGCATGGCCTGCGACTCATCTACAAACCAAAGCGTCCACACATCAAGAAGACCTTTGTGGTGCGCAAGCAGTTGCGCCATAACTCCTCCAGCGATACACCGCTCACGAATCGTCCACTGGCCACCGAGCAGTGCGAGATCACCATTGAGAACTGCTGTAACATGAACATCTGTGAAACGGTAAGTGATACTAAGGGCAGTCTAGTCATAATACCATGAACTGATCATTTTATTACTCTCCTTTCTAGCCCTGCTTCGATCCCAAACTGGTGGAGCAAACATTCTCGTCGCGTGACCGAAAGTGCATTAAGGAAGACAAGAAGATACTGATCAATAACATGGAAGATGATCTGTTATCCTAGGCGACTGAGGCGCATTGAAATATATCGTCTGCGTCGAGTACGGATAGGAGGTAAGCGAGCTTGAAAAGCTGCTGCCTTCCCGGCTCGACATTCAGGTGCTCTACCAAAGCTCATACACAAAACAAAACAAAAAAAGACCTAGAGGAATTCATACCACACACACGCACACACACACATATATATACGCAATCCACTTAATCGAAGCAACCGTGTACTTAGCAATCTTTTGATTAGTCTGGTCTCATTAATTTATATACAAAGTACTTATCTACCGTGCGGTTATCGATCTATCGAATGCAGGATAACAACAATATAATCGGAGGGTTTTATTTTTCATTTATTTTATAAGTTTTAGTTGGAATTCGGTTGAAGGAAAATGTTTTTTAACTTTGTTGATAATGTATGTATGTATGTAACTGAATTAACGTCACTCGACTCGTGATCTTATTATATTAAGTGGTCCACCTTTTATAATAACATCATGACTCAACTGCCGTTAGCTCTAATACACATACACACACACACATGTAGACATTTAGATCTTGTAAATTTTGAAAAATAGCCATGGAATATGTGATTTTAAAAACGGTTAAACTGTTTGTAAATAATTGAACTGAATACAATGTGGAAGCGTTACTTAAATCAAGCTGTTCATCAAAATAGTTCCTTATACATTTCATCATGTATACTTTAGACAGTTATTGCATCATGACATTTGCAACTGCCACGCCTCCTCAACATCCCACTACACTGCACAACCAATTCGCACCAATATTGCCTTTGTCTTCCCTTTCATGAAATTGAAGGGGAAGTCTAAAATGACATCATAGCAATAAAAAGCACGGATCGAGAGTTGTATATAGGCGAATGATAGCTGTTAGCTGTAATATTTAAGACACCGGTTGAATAATAAATAGAACGTACCTTGAAGTTTTAATAATAATAATAAATAGTAATTGTTATTGCTGCACTTTTTACTCGACATTTTCTTCACTACACCACAGCTGACTGGAAATGACAAATGCAGATCATCTGCATTGTGAACAGCTGTGAAAGTTGCCATATCAGGTCAATTCTTTACTGTTAACTGCAATATAAGGGCAAATACCAGTACCAGTGCTGCCAATTTAACTATTTTCTCATAGTTCAATTGCGGAACAATATCGATATAATTGCTCTATCTAGTTGATTTTCATGTAATTTGGCTATTCTTCTCTCTGGTACTTACTATCGCAAAACTAATGCGGTTACATTCATTTGTCAATTGCAATAGTCGAACTACTTCGATACTAACATATATTGCAAAATTCTTAGAACATTTGTAAAATAGCAGAAGAGACAAAACTAAAAAATATTTAATATATTATATTTGGCTCTTACATAGATATAAATCAAACATTCAACGTATAAATTCTTATAGCTGTTTAGAACAGCATCAATCACAATTAATTGAATAAAAATGTTAATTGTATTTGAATATGAAACAATTCAAGATCAATGACTGAAAATTTATTGTTTATATCACAAAACATGTCATCATTATATGTAAATTGATATGAATGTAGCTTATATTTTTATTGATGAGTCCCAGAACAGGTTGAGGTATAAAGTCGTGCCTGGTATACGTCCTTACAATTTATGTATGCTGTGATCAAGACAACGAGCATATAGAGTTAGTAAATGAGAGAAGAATTCTTCACAATTATCTAATGATCACTAAGGACATTTGATATGCCTTGAAAATGCAACATCAATCTTTATATTTCTATGATAAAAACTTTCTGTGCGACACCCTGATCCTGCATACATATATTCATGGAACTTCTGCTGCGATCGATGGCTATTCGCTGAATATCAAAATTCTTGTCAGCGTGGACATAAAGCTGGGATTCATCTTTTTTCCATTTTTTTCTGGGTCACTTTTATAGCCCACGGCAACCCTTTGATTAACAAAGGTGAGTAAAGTGAGTATGTCCAGGCTAGTGCCATTAGCTGCCAACATGTAACAGAGAGCCTGGATGAACGGGGTACCCGTTAGTGTATCGCGGTACGCCACAAATCCTAGCACAGTGGAATAGGCAATCAGAAAGTCCGGATGAAGAGGAACGTTGTATTCTGTAGTTAGACCGGCATCGTATTCGATCTGTTGCATTGTAATGCCATCATCTAATCGGCCACCTTGACAGGCCTGCACGAAGAAGAGCTTCGGCTTACCGGCCAATGACGGACATTTCTGGGTTGTAAAGAGACTCCAGATAGAGTCGAGTTTATAATGGGTATCCGATGCGGAAATGAACCCTGGGCTTCCATGTGTGAGTATCACTACCAGCAGACAATCGTTGTCCTTATGATCCAGATTAGCAAGAGTCTCAGCTCGGCTCTTAATTTCTTCGTAGCTTAAGTCCTCATACACTTCTATATCAAATCGTAATTTTGTAAGTACGCGCTGCAAATCCGCACAATCCTTTCGCGTTCCATCTCTGTCACGGTGTAGCTTGTTTTTGAACTTTTCATGGTTGAAAATAATGGCCTTTCCGCGATGTTTGTTCTTCATGTTGTACTCCGCACCAGGTCGGTATGTGACCATTTTGGGTTTATATTGGCGACTGGGCAAAGTCGCGGAACTAGCGCCATTGGAGCTAATGGATGCACTTGTGGAATTGCCGTGTAGGGCATCCGGTACATCATCGGTATTCTCAATATCCTTGCCCATGCCTTGATCAGTGCTCTCCATTTTTTTACTGTTTTCTGTCTTTGTTTATAATGATTGAATCACTTGATAAGGTTTGTTGAAAAGGTTTAATGAAAATTTGAATATAATATAGAATAGTGTGACCATTCTTACGCGATAGCGATACCTTTGCGCTGTTCAACACTGCTAGCAAGTATCGATATGTACCGCTGATGCCGTTATCGATGCCATACGCGAGTACTTTCTGCCCGTATCCATTTTTCTTGACGTCGCATCAGATTTTCGCAAAAGTTAAAAACCTTTTTTATCATTTTAAAACAAAGCGAAATATAAAAAACAGAGTTTTAATCGTATAAACAGTTAGGATGGTACGTTTTATACCCAAACAACACAATTTTCCATTGTTATTTTGAATACAGTGGGCTTTGGAATTTCACTTGGCGTGTGTGCGGTTGCCGCAGCAGTCTCAGTTTCTCAGCGTGTGTGCGCCCTGCAAAATTTGCACATTTTCTTTTAGTTTTCAATTTCGTGTAACTGTGAAGTGAAAAGAGAAAAAAAACAAATAATTGTTGAAAGTAAAAGCTATATATATATACATATATAAATATCGACTGTGTGTGTTGCAACTGTATCCGTGTGTATCTATCTATCTGAACGCAGCACCCGCCGCTACCACCTGAACCCCGACCCCTACTTCAACTCCCTGCCGTACGTGAACTAACCCAGTGACCTTCGCATTTCCATTTACAGGGCAGCAACGACAGAGCCTCCAGATCGCCGCGTTCGGATGATCAGCGTGAAATAAGCGAGATGCCAGTCACAAAGCGATCGCGTTCTGACTCGGGTAAGTGTTTATGGCGGTTGCGAGAATTGTTTATATACGCATAAGTATGTATGTCTGAATGAACCCCCCGAATCAAGTATATATTTCTATATATATGTATGTATGTTAGTTTATACAAAAGAAAACAAAACCAAAAAGAAAAAGAAAATAAAAAGAGCAATATATATAGGAAGGCAAGAAACAACGACCAAACATGATGGAAAATATATATATACAAATATATCAATCATTGTTATTATTATTATATATTTTTGTGCTTCTCTATATATTATATATATATATATTCTCTGTAAACATAAACATTGCATACACATCTCTCTCTCTCTCTTTTCTACTACTTCTACTTCGTTGCATTTTAAGGGCCAGCACAGACGCTATTAAATAATCGGTTTTTCTTTTTGTTCTGCTTAAGTAATTGCAGACTTCATAAACGCACGATGATCTCAAGTGAGGTGAGGTGAGGTGAGAGTCAAAACAATAACGAAAACCAAAACCAAACCGAAACGATAACGATATATAGCGAATACGAATATGAAATCGAATACAGTCAAGTCAGTCCAAAGCACACGCGATCTCCCGACTCTACTCGACTCCCACTCAAAAAAAATATCGTACCCAATAATGTGTCGTGCGACTCACACGAATAACAATCAATATTATTATACATATATTCTACATAACACAGAAAAGATCTGCACAGCACTCTCTCGACTGATTTATAGAGTATATAGGGCCCAAGAGAGCCAGCCAGAGTGTATAAGATCTGTGAATCCTCGCCGCATCAACACTGAAAACCGCAACGCAACGAAACTAATATAAACAAGCACATAACTATTCTCTCTATCTCTCTCTCTCTCTCTCTCTATTCTCTCTTTTTTGTATTTATTTTGTAAGCGTTTTTCTGTTCCGACTTAGTCGAGAATCGCGAAAGAGATGACCAACTCAGTGTTTGCTAATACCACTACTACTACCAGTACCAGTACTACTACTACTCTAATACTACTGCTACTACTACTACAACTACTGCTATTGCCGAACGCGTCTAATACATAGTCGCGATTATGTCGTCGTGTGTGTGAAGAGTTCCTCGTCTCGGCTTCATATCAAATGTGCTGCGCCGCCAGGCAGGGCAACCTGATGAGCCCGATCTTAACCTCAGTAATTATAGCGTCCGCCTTGTTTTCCGATCGTACATTCATCATCAGTTTTGGCCCGATATAGGAACATCAACATAAACAATTAAAAATAAATAGTGCAAGTTTAGTAAATGTATGAGAAAAGAAATGAAATGAAAAAAAAAGAATTTACCAATTTCACACACAACAACATGATTAAGGTACGGCGGAACTACTTAACCAACTTAAAACATATTGTTGCTCTTATTATCGTTTCAGCGTCTTGTTTTTCTTTTTATTTTTCTCTTTTTTATCACTGAGCAATGTAATGTGTGACCCTTCAAGTCAATATGTATACTACCACGCCCCCAACTCATGGAAAACCGTATCGAAACGCACATATAAGGTCGCTTATAATTTCTATTTATACAAATACATTTGCAGGAACTGTGTACATCGTCGTCCTCCGAACACACGCATACACACACACAGGCATCCCGGTGTCGCACTATCTCTACTACTCGATAAATACCTGCATATCGATATACTCTAAAACAGTAGATAGATAATAATTACAGATTATTATTGTTGCGTCTCTGGGATTTTTGTTGGTGTTGTTGGAGTCATTGCGTCGGTGTGAACAGTTCCTACTTGAATTTCTTCTTTGGTTTCGATTTGTGCGGCGACGATTTGCCGGCTGGATGTTCGTTGGAAGAGAAAGCTTTATCAGAATTCGGTTATAAAAAAGAAATACTGCATTTATCTCTAAAAATATTTACAAACATCACAACCACACACAAAGCACACATAATACCTTAGACCTAGCACAATATTACGTATCTGAAATAATAGGATAATTTATGTTTTCATTTATATGGGTGCTTTCTTTTTATTCTTGCATTTTCCAGCCTCTCTTATCGAATGACAAAAGCAAAAGCCAAAAGACAAATGTAAATATAAATCCCAAAAGCAAAAAAAGAATGAAAACTACCGACAAAAGTACCGCGCAGCAAATGCAGATATGTTGCTGCTAATCGAACGATATCGATAACAAAAGAGACCAGATAAAATAGCTATTTAATTGTCATTGTGTGTTGTAGTCTATCTCTCTCTTGCTCTATGTGACTGAATCGAGTCGTCGAATCATGGCCCGCGCAAGCAGCTCCTGATCTTCTCCAGACCACACACCTACACCCGCACACATACACAATACAAACACACACAATGATTCCATATGTAGTTCGCCGCCGGCCAGCCAAACCTCTTTCTGATTAATGATTTTTTTTTCATTCTATTTTTTCCTTTTTGTCTTTATCTTTCTTGCAGGAGGCAAGGGATTTTTGTGGTTTTTTGTCGCTTTCAAATGCAAACTCTGCCGCGCAACCTGAGCTTCTTCTTCTTCTATATTGTCATATTGTCTCTGCTCTTGCCGCGAGTTGCCTTTGCAGTGCTGACATAAAACTAAAAGAAAAACAAAACAAACAATATGAAAACAAATCGAAAAACCAAATTGCATTAACGATTCTGCTCGGTTTAATGTAGATGATCATGATGATGATGATGAGCAAGCAACGTTAACTATGTCTATGAGATGCACTAATCTTTATTCCCAATTCTAGGCAAGTCAGCGGATTCGAAAATTCCCTACCTTTCTCAGCCACTGTATGATCTGAAACAGACGGGCGATGTGAAGTTTGGACCTGGCACACGATCTGCGCTGCTGGGATTGCTGGGTGGGGCACTGCCCAAGCTGACATCGGAGCAACATGATCTGGTTAGCAAGGCCAAGAAATATGCCATGGAGCAGAGCATCAAGATGGTGCTGATGAAGCAAACCCTCGCCCATCAGCAGCAACAGTTGGCCACGCAACGCACACAGGTGCAGCGACAGCAGGCACTGGCACTCATGTGCAGGTAAGACACGGCTCTATATAGATAACCTGTAATTACCATTTCTGTGTTATGATGCAAAACTTGGAGAGTATCCAAAGTGAATAACATTGTCTTTGCTGATCAGTGCTCCGCGTTATTGGAGCTGATCGAGCTAGTCAATGTTGCCTGTGCAGCTTGGCTGATAAGATCTGAGCAGAACTAGCTCTACTCCTGCTTTCCAACTCCCTTAAAGACACAACTAATCCCCCTCTCTCTCTTTTCATTTTAGAGTCTATGTGGGCAGCATTTCGTTTGAGCTCAAGGAGGACACTATTCGTGCTGCCTTCACACCATTCGGACCCATCAAATCGATCAATATGTCGTGGGATCCCATAACACAGAAACACAAGGGATTTGCATTTGTGGAGTATGAAATACCAGAGGGAGCACAGCTGGCATTGGAGCAAATGAATGGCGCATTGATGGGTGGACGTAACATCAAGGTGGGCAGGCCAAGCAACATGCCACAGGCTCAGCAAGTCATCGATGAGGTGCAGGAGGAGGCAAAGAGTTTCAATCGCATCTATGTTGCCTCTATACATCCCGATCTGTCCGAAGATGACATCAAGAGTGTGTTTGAGGCCTTCGGTCCTATACTATACTGCAAACTGGCACAGGGCACTTCAGTGCACTCGCACAAGGGCTATGGCTTCATTGAGTATGCCAACAAACAGGCCATGGACGAAGCCATTGCCAGCATGAATCTCTTCGATTTAGGTGGTCAATTGCTGAGGTGAGTAGGAGAAGCTTAATGAATTGATTGTATCTCTAATCTCCCTCTCATTCATTCTCTGCAGAGTTGGACGCTCCATTACGCCACCGAATGTGCTGTCTTGCCCCGCAACAAATTCAACGATGCCAACTGCAGCTGCGGTCGCTGCTGCTGCCGCGACTGCAAAAATTCAAGCCCTGGATGCTGTGGCCAGTAATGCTGTGTTGGGACTGGCGCAGAATACACCAGGATTGGGAATTGCAGCCAAGGTGAATGCCATGCCAGTTATAACGGCTGCAACTACAGCCGCTGCACTGCATCCTGCCCTGGCTGTACCCACAGCCCCTGTGGCGGCGCTGCTTCCTCCGGGCATGTATCAGGCTCCAGCCGGACTTGGCGGACCTAGTCTGCTGGGTGTTCCCGCTGGATTACCCACGCTACAGAGTGTGGCGCCCGCATTGCCACCACCTGCTCTGCTAGCAACACCACCAGCTGTCGTCACCTTGGCCACAGCATTGCCCGCCCCAGCTCCACTGGGCGGCGGCGTTGTCGAGGCCAGTAATGGTGCGTCAGTAGTGGCGGCAATGTCAGCAGCTGCCAATAATGCAGCTGCCACTGCAGCGAATCTGTCGGAGAACATTAAGAAGGCACAGGAGAAACAGCAAGAGGAGCTGCAGAAGAAGCTGATGGATGAGGGTGATGTGCAGACGCTGCAGCAACAGGAGAACATGTCCATCAAGGGTCAAAGTGCACGGCAGCTGGTAATGCAGCGGTTAATGCGGCCACAGGATTCACGTGTCATTATCTTGCGAAATATGGTCGGACCCGATGATGTTGATGATATGCTGCAAGAGGAGATCCAGGAGGAGTGCAGTAAATTCGGCACAGTCAGTCGCGTCATCATTTTCAATGAGAAACAAACTGAGAACGAGGATGATGACGAGGCCGAGATCATTGTTAAGATCTTTGTGGAGTTCTCCGCCGGCGTTGAGGCGGTGCGTGGCAAGGATGCACTTCATGGACGCTTCTTTGGTGGCCGTCGTGTTGTTGCCGAGCTCTATGATCAGGCGCTCTTCGATCAGGGAGATCTGTCGGGTTAGACGGAGAAGAGAGGATAGGCTTATGGACTTCGGACCTTTATCTTTTCGGGGCTAAGGTACAGCCTTTTTTACTTAGAATTTAAACGAACAATTATTTATTACTTTGTCGCGGAGTCACAAGCCATGGGAGGAGCAGCAACAAAGATTGAGAGATTGTACATTTTGGACAGAATCGAATGATGATGATGAGCACATACAGTATCTATTTACCATATAAAAAAAGAAAAAGAAGCGTATAAATATAATGGGAAATCGAATTTTGAGAGTGATTTAGAGTTTAACGATCCCCGATCCCTCTTACCATAAAAGAGAGAAAAGCAATTGCCGCCAATTCTGTATAAACTAAACAAGTGCATGTGATTAAATTGCACTATTTTTTCAGTTTATGTTTCTGTCACATACACAACTAACAAATTGTTAATTCTATTCATTTCAGCGCTTAAAACTTATAATAAAATATATAGTTTCCCATAAAATCCGTTGTGTTCGTTTACTTTGCGATTTATTTGGTTTTTCGATTAGTATTAAATGCCAATCAGACTATCGATAATTGAAGTGGATATTTATTTCATAGCACCAGTTGGCAGCATCAAAATACTATGTTAACGTGCTGTTGTTGAGCAGAGCTCTGTAGTTGCACATTAACAGAGCAAAATTTGTGTTAACTCAGTAAAAGAAGAAGCAGCATAAGAAAGAAAATAGAAAATATGATGCCAAAAAGTGAATAATACATTGATTTTTGTTTAAAAAATCGAAGAAATTGTGTTTTGTGTGGCGCAACTGGATTGTTAATACATTCCAAACGTGGTTGCGCCTGCAATTGATGAAATAGAAAACCACCTGAAAGCAATTTGTGACAAAGACATCGCAGTAGCAGCAGCAGCAGCAGCAGCAGAAGTAGCAGCAGCAACAATCATCTACGACAGCGACGAAGCTTAGTCGCGAAAGAGGTACACATAAAAAACAAAAAAAGGAAAAGGTCCTTTTGTTTATGCAAATAATTATTGTCGAGCCTGGATTTGCACCTGTCACTCTCTCACACACACACACAGTTTGCACACACAGCTGATGGCGCTGCTGCCTTATGATGTTTGCCAGCGACAGCAGCGACGAATTTCTCGCTGGCCTTGCCTTGATAAGCGCAGACTGGCTGTCGCACAGACACACACACTCAAGCGCACAACAACACCCACTGGCACACGCGCACACACACACACGGACGGACGGCCCAGCCAGACAGACAGTTTGCCCAATAACTACGCACCCATACAAGCGTAGAAGTTCATAGTTGTTTGTATTACACACACACAGAAACATACATACATATATGTATCTCCAGCAATAGGTTACATTTACTTTCCGATTGCGATTACTTCCGTTTACTCTCGTGAATTTGCATCGATTTGTTTTTGTTGTTGTCGTCATTCGATTCGATACGATTCGCTTTGATCGATGACGTTGCTGCAAACGGGTCCAGCGCATCAGCGTTTGTCCTCTGTAGCGTCACGCACTCAGCCATACACACGCACAAGTTACACATAATTGTTTCGTTTTATTACGTAATTCACCTGTATGTGTGTCAGTGTCTGTATATCTGTTTGTGCTGGTGTGCGTCTCGCCCCTTTAAAAAACAATAAGTTTGTAACAATCACGTGTGGCATGATCTCAGCAGTTTATTTCGAGATTAGATCTATGATTGGAACATAAGTAAACAAATCTCTGTATGAGTATGTGTGTGTGCTAATCGATTGAAAGTTGGTCGATCTATGGATCCTTTAAGCAACATTACATACTGCTTGCTCTAGATATCTGAATTAGTCAACAGGATACTGTCAATACTACTACTACCACTACTATAACTAATATGTGTGTGAATCGACATAACTCATTGTCGATTGGTCAGTGGAAACAGGATACTGGATACTATTTAGTATAGAATATAGTTGGCCATGCATTTACCGTTTGATTAATTCAGATTGAAAATTTTAGTTTTTGTCTCAAGACGTCGAACCATCATCTTCATCGATAGAGCGATTTTAAAGAGAACCCCCAGAGTGCATTAAGTCGTAACCAAGACGAGTTTAGAAGAGACAACAACAACAACAAATACAATGAGCTGCAAGGTGCGGCTTATGGAGGATGGATCATTGGATGAGGAGCCGCTAACACTGAAGGAGATCGCCTATCAGAAGCTCTGCAACAATCTAGACATAATCAGCAGATGTTCCGGCGGCGCCAATGGCCAACTGGTGCTCAACGATGGCATCGTGCTGACCAACGAGATATGCGATGCATTTCTGGATAACTATCAGCGTTTCCATCGGCCCCTAGACGATAGGGTCATCAATTTGTTTAACGACACACGTCGCACATCACTCAAGATTGTCAATCTGCGTTACAGCACACTGAGCAGCATAGGTAAGTACCGGGGAGGGGGGAATCTTCTCAAGAAACCCAACTAAAGAGTGCAATCTTCATTGCAGGTCTGGAGACTCTGATGCGCCACAAACTGTTTGCGCTGTCCATGTGGTATTGCGACAAGATTACAGTGCAATCACATCATCTGCTGGCACACTATGGCGATAGCTTACGTTCCCTGGAGCTGGGCATCAGTTCGCATCTGTTACAGAATGCTGAACCCAATGAGAAGGAACCGGTGGACTTTCAGTTGACCTGCCCCCATCTGCGTCGCCTTGTGCTCAACGGTGTCGTCATGCATCCTCGTCTACAGTTCGCCCACTTGCAGGATCTGAGCCATCTGGATCTCACCTCATGTGTGCTGGCCAATTTTAGCCTGGAGGCTCTGGTCATGTTGCCCAACCTGCAAACACTCATTCTGTTCAATGTGTGGCCCATTGCGAATCAGTTGCATGCGATCTGTTGCCTGCGCCGCCTCAGCACTCTAGACATTTCAATATCCAGTTCGGGGAATGGACATGGCACCTACGATCTGCCCGATCAGACGCTGGAAATGCTCATGGATAATCTGCGTCATTTAACGCATCTCGATATATCGGGCACGAATTTAGCTGGCAACGGTGTGGCCACCAAGGAGTCCACAAATGCCAATACAAAGACAGCAGCAGCTGCTGACCATCAGCAGCACTTCGGGCCCACCGATATACCGGGCCTGGCGTCACGCACCCAACGACCTCTGCAGTTCCTCGGCTTGTATCACACAGCGCACTGGGCGTGCAAAAGACACGATATACCCGCGCTGGAGGTGGCTGGCGATGCCAACGAACAGCAGATACTGACAGCGGCGAGATATTACCACGACAGACCCGTTCTGCTGACCAGAGTGAGTGGAGTAATCTAGCAAATTCGTTATAGTACCTCATGCTTTGCTCCTCCTTCTGCTTCCTCAGGTGCTGAATGATCTTTATCATCTGTTTCGCTTTGAGAACTGCAAGGATATACACACAGCGCTGGATGTTGTGCTCTGTGCCATGGACAGGCATCTAAAGTTCAAGCACATGCAAATCTCGGGCAGGTAAGCGGCACAGCATGCAGATACTTCAGTTGCAACAGTCTGATATATACTTTGTCTCTTGCTTGGGCAGCGCTACACTGTTCTACATTGTTAAGGGTCGCGATCGTTCCAAGTTTAGCACACTGCTGCGCAATCACATCATACACACGCTGCTCAATGGCATGGAGATGCATCTCACGGATGACACCATGCTGCGCAATGGCTACTTGACCCTGACGCAGTTCCACATGCCAGTCGATGTGGTAGGTCGGAGTATCTGTTATACCTTTGCTTATCCTTCGATAATTGGAGGAACATTCACTAATCCTTTAATTCTTCACCCCTTTGCAGCTGTTTGAATATGAACGCCTCATTAAGATACTGCTGCATGGCGTCTCCAAGACGGAGCAGGAGGGTTTTGTGCAGCGCATCGCCATCTATTTGCTGAACACACTGGCTTGCCAGGTGGATGGCAGACAGAAGCTATTTCTCGGCGAGCTGGGTGTGGTCAGCGTAAGCATCCAAGAGGGAACAATCCCTAACAATCCAACTCTAGGTAGAGTGACAAGTTAATCACGACTTTCTTCTGCTTCACAGACGATGCTGACATTGATCAAGGATCGCCTGACGCGCACTGTGTTCGATGATGTCATGGAGGTGGCGTGGTCGACCATGTGGAATGTAACCGATGAGACTGCTATTAATTGTAAGAGATTCCTGGATGGACGCGGCATGGAGTATTTCCTTAAGTGTTTAAATGTGAGCAGGCACATCCCATTCTCCCTCCTTTGATAACACATTGATATTGATTGATATTCTCCCACCAACTACAGACATTTCCCGATCGTGACGAGCTATTGAGAAACATGATGGGACTGCTGGGCAATGTGGCTGAGGTGAAATGGTTGCGTCCCAAACTGATGACGCAGGAGTTCATCGAGGTGTTTGCGCGCCTGCTCGACTCGTTGAGCGATGGCATCGAGGTGGGTCATCATTTTGGAAGACTAGCCAATGACAATGCTAATCAACTGAGCTTCCAGGTCAGCTACAATGCGGCTGGAGTGCTGGCGCACATTGCATCCGATGGTGCCGATGCGTGGACCATTAAATCACCCACCAGACAGCATGTCCTCGAGCGCATGGTCGCGGCCATTCAACGCTGGAACATCAAGAGCGAAAGGAATATCAATTATCGCAGCTTTGAGCCCATACTAAGTTTGGTGCGCTGCTATGAGACGCCACAATGTCAGCACTGGGCCGTCTGGGCACTGGCCAATCTAACACAGGTGAGGGCAGAGTAATCTTCGGAGTTGTAGCAGGATGGAAAACTGTGTTCACTTTGTAGGAAGCTGTAGAAACGTGCGCCAGCTGTTTAACTGGTTTAAACAAAAAGATAATAGCTAAAAAATCACCCTTTATATATCAACTATATTTAGTGCTAGGACAACCATTCTTTCAGTTCTTTCGAACACACTCCAAATGATTTCTGCGAATTTGGTACGGAATGTATAATTAACATTCGAGTTATTTAAGAAATAACTTTAAGAGACGTACTGCTTTCCAAGGCGTCGCCTGCAGGCATGCAGTACAAAATAAGCTACACATAGTAAGATAATATTTAAGATTAGATCGTGACAGTAACTACTTATAGTTACTAATAATTGGCTCGAAAAAGTCACAATTTTAGCTACTGAATCTAATTGAACTAACTAACTTATTAATACTATCCCTCTCTGTTCCCTTCTCTATCCAGGTATATCCCGATAAATACTGTCAGCTGGTGGAGCAGGAGAATGGCATACAGATCCTAAAGGAGCTGATCGAGCACAAGAGTCCCTACTGTGAGATTAAGCGCATCGCTCGCATGGTCATCGAACAGTGCGACATAGGCATGGACCGTATGGTGGAAGGCTAAGGAGAAGGCAGCCAGAGCCAGATCTAGAACAAGATCGAAGGGGAGTCTAGCATTAATGTTCGAGTTTGTTATAATGTTTATGTTTTTAAGGCAACAACAACAAGTGTTATTATCATCGTTCAGATTCTTCCTTGATTTTTATGTTTGCATGAAGGAGAAAATTTTAGATGCGAAGAGAAAAAAAAACAAAACATAAAAAAAGAAATTAAAAATGCGCGTTTGACAGCAGATAAATTAGGAAAAGAATGCTAAAATATCTATTATAAAGTAATTACTATATAGATTATATATATATATATACCACATATATGCGATTATATATCATGTTGTAAGCAAGCAAGCGATTTTTTTAAGACCAGATTAAGGCCCTGTCGGAACTGTAAATATTGTTAAAGAGAAAAGAGTAATGAAAAAAGGCAAACGAAGTAGCTGCAGATTATAAATAGATTCTTAATTAAATAACTCTATGCAATTCAATGATGATGATGTCTTTCATATACATATAGTACATATAGATATATTTATATAGTAGCTATGTGTCTGTTCGATTTGTTTCTAGTTACTAAGCTCGCGAACCTGCAACTAAATCTTGTCCGCTTTGTGTTCTGGTTAGTTCCTTTTTTTGAATCTTGCTTTCTTTTTTTATAGGTTAAGTTATTGTCAATGTATATATAGAGTATATGCATATATATATATATACCTTATAGAGTGCACCGATATGTATGTGTTTGTTTTTGAATTGCTTTGCATACCCCTTGGACATGAATACATAGGGTGTATTGCCTCTCACATCTGTGTCTTACAGTTAGCACCCCCTGCCCTGGTCTTTATGTTTCTTTCCCTTCCTCCTCCTTCTCCTCATCAATAAAGCTTTGTTTGTGTGCGTTTTAAAGCAAATTGCGGCAGTGACACAAGCAACTCATGCGTCATAAGGGGGATGGCTTGCGTGGGTGGCATAAGGGGTGGCTCGATGTGGAATGCCAACGAGTTGAAAAGCGTTCAAACGTGTGGCGCATGTGCACTGTAACACTGTGCAGTTCCCCCCTCCCCCCAACACCCCCACCCGGCGAACAACCCCTTTGCACTGTGCTCTCTCTCAATCTGCTCTCTCAACTTGTCATTTGCACTGTCTCTGCTGACTCTCTCTCTCTCATTCTGCTCTCTTAACTTGTTATGCGAAGCTCTTGTCACTCTCTCTCTTGAGTCAGTTGCCATTTTGCCGCCCGGTCGAACGTTTGTTTGTTTATTGTTGCTGTACGAGGAGGAGCAGAAATAACAAACGGTAAACGACCTGAGAGATACTGCCAGATTCCCAGTGTCATTTCCCAAGTTTGTTTTGACTGCTACTTAGGCTACTCGTTCTTACAGTGTTTAAATAGTTTATGCTAAAGGAAAACAAAGTAAAACAGGCAAAACAAAAGTGCAAAACGGATTCTGCGCAGACAAAGCAAGAAGAGGAGTGTGTATGAGGAGGAGGGGGAAGTTTTTTTGAAAAATAACATCAACATGGAAAATGCATGAGGTTTTTTTGCCGGTTCTGCGTTCGTTACTTCCGCTCCACATCATCAGATCAATAACCTTGTCGCGCCGTGTAGTACGTACCCTCTGCCGTTACCAAGACTACGTGTGAAAACAATAACAAAACGTGTGCAATGCAAAACCAACAACAAAAAAGATAATAGATCTGTATTCCGGGCATGAAATAGGCTAAGGTATTGAGTACCGATTTTAGTCTATGATTAAACGGAACTTCAGTTTCTCTGGCCCCAGGCAGACGTGTAGTGCAGCAATTCCAAAATTATCGACAAATTGCAACAAAGTGAACTCTGCAGGGCGAAGTTAATTGTTTTTAAATAATAAAAGGGAGAAAGAGAATTTATTTCTAGTGAAGAAGTGTGGTGTGTGACCTGACCCCCACTGGGACTCGAACCGCGAACCCACAAGAAGAGACAGCAATACGCGGCTTCTCAGCGCACTGAACCAAAGCAATGCCAGCAAGAATGGCGGCATTTTGAGTTATCAAGCAAGCGAGCTTTTGTCTGTGACAAAAAGCTGATTGTTACGATTTGCTTGTGCTGTGCACAGTGTGCAGCTGTTGATTATAAATGGAAATAAGGAAATTAAAGTTGAAAATGTTAAAATGATTGGTGTATATTAAAAAACAAATGTAAAGCATTACAAATATAAGTAAATTAATTAATACAATAAATAAAGAAATGTAAATATGTAATGATATAAAAAAATAAATAAATTTGTATGCTTAATTGAATATGAATTGAGAAATATGATATAAATATTTAAATATGTATAGAAAACACATATGTATATATGGATATTCATTAAAAAGCAATTTAATACGAATATAAAATAAATATAATCAATCATAATTCATAATAAATGCAATAAATATGTATATTTAATACAATTATTGATTACTTTTATCTTACAGTTGCTCAGCTGTAGTATATCGAGGTAGTATACGACTTCCAATCCCGCCAATCCTGGAGCGCATCGATTGCAACACGGCAGCAAGGGGACAGTGCAATGTGGCCCGGCTCCGAGCGAGGCAGCTCGCGGGCACTGGAGTTACCCACCAGTCAGCAGAATGCGGGCGGTAGTAGTCAGCAGGAGACGCTGGCGGACATTGAGCACATATCGACCATAGCAGGATCTTTGGCCTCCATTGGTTCGCTGTCCCACACGCAGATGCGTTATGTGAGTTACAGAGAGAAAGATACTAAGATATATAGATATATATAAAGACCATTTCTTATTGGAATTATCTTGCCCCCTTAGTGCACCAATGACGCCGGCTATGATACGGAACACACCTCACTGAACTCGGACTTTGATGAGGCCGAGCTGCGCAGGGAGCTGCTCAGAGATGTAAGTGAGATTAGCTATAGTTCCGAAGAACTTTGTCTAACTGAAATCCTTCTCTCCCCCCCCTCCCCCAAACAGAAATGGAAACTCTTGTTCGACATGGTAAGTATATAATGACGCCCTACAGCACTTTCCTTTTAATGCTCAACTTCTTCCTCCCCCATTCACAGTTCGATCCGGAAGGCTTTGGCGAAATTTCAGTTAGCGAATTTCTGGTCGCATTGAAGTCGCCGGAGTTTCTATCCCAAGTGCCTATGAACAAGCGGGAGCTGCTGCTGGAGCGTGCCAAGAAGGCGCAGCTGCCTAGTGGGCCGGGCTATGTGACGTTTCAGGACTTTGTGAACGTGGTAAGTGCATCTAATCGAATTCCCATGTGCCTCTTTCCGCTGTCTCGCACACAGGGACACGGACACGAGTCTCGACAGGATTTGAGTGCAAACACAGGTGCAATGGTGGGTAGGGGGTAGGGGGAGGCAGCTGCATGTCCAGTTGCAAAGTGTAGGCTCGTGTTCAAATACAAAGCACAACACGAACGTCCACGACGGCGCTGGCAATGAGGAATCCAGCACAGTGCACATTCTTCTTGCTTGCTTGTGTTGTGTGTGTCCTGTTTGTTTGCACTGTGTGGCAAATGCAAAAAGTCCATGCGTCCATGAGTCCATTCGCACTGGCCAAATAAATGCACCTTCGGCCCGAAAGGACACGCCTCGCTGCCTTGCCAGCGCAGTCCAGGCCCGACGGGCTGTTTACCTGCGGCATGGCTGTGTTGCGTCGGCCGGGACTGTTGTTAGTTCGCCTGCTGCCGCGTTGCCTCTGTTTGCTCTCACTCCCCCCCACATCTTTCCGCCTTGCTACTGGCAATTTGTGTGGCAGGAGAATGAGGAGGAGTAGGTTCCACTGGGCGAAGAAATGCACGAATTAAGTTTGCAGTCCTTTTGAAGCGCAGCAGATAAACAGCAAAATGAAAAAGCATTGCCTTGTCAGCTACTTGCAGCATACTTTGCCATGTTTTCTTGAGTGTAGAGTAGAATATATATATTATTGAACTGACTTGGCAGTTCAGACTAGGTAGCTCCTTTTGCAAGTTACTCTTCTAAATTGCTTTCAGTCTCTTCTCTAATGTGAACAGGCGACTCTAAATATGTATATATACTACTTTATATATTCCTGTACAGTCAGTCATTAGTATAATAGTTCATTATATAACATACATATGTTATCTCCATGGCAAGTAGTTCATAAGAATTACTAATCTGCCTTCTTCACTAGCTTTCTTCTCTAGCTGTGGAAGGCATCAGCTTAGATGTGACATTAATAGATATAGACTATATATATTCATGAACATTTGTTGTTCAAGTAGTTATTTATAGTGCATCAATCAAGCAAACAACCTCCGCCATGCACTTGGTTGCCTTCGAGTTCTTTTAGACCGGCAACTCTAGCTATAGCTGTATGATAATGTATACTTTATTATATATGCTTCTGTATTATCGCTCTATATATGTCTCCATTATAAGTAGTGCTCTATAGTGTATCAAACAGGCGACCAATCTTTGCCCTGCACATGGTTTCTTTCTAGTTTCTTTCGCTTCCTTTCGGTTTGTTTGCTGTTGCCGTTGACAATCCTATTGCAATTTGATTGATTCTTCGCTTGTTTGACACGCACACACACACACACATAGCCAAGGCGCACTCACACATGCACATGCATAATGAATACAAAGTGTATGCTCTGCCTCGTCTTGCCTTGCCTTGCCTTCGATTGTTTGCCAAAGAGTCCTCAAAGTCATGAATTAGCCAGGCCCAAAGCAAAGTGTCTATTTACCCTAGAGTGGAAAGAGAAGGGGAGGGAGAAGGAAAGAGAGAGGGAGTGGTGGGGTGATTGTGTGTGGCTAACGGTAATTGTGAATGGCACAGTCGACACACACACACACACACACAGAGTCTCTGGTCAACCTCAAAATGACCCGGTTAGCATTGGTAGCCCCTGTTGATGATGTTGATGGACTTGTAATGCGTTTATCGTGCTACTGCTGCTCCTCCTGCTCCTGCCTCGCAGCAGATCCTTGCAGAGTAAGCAGATATCGCTTATCTCTCCCTGCGATCTGTGATAGTGAATAACATATTTCCACTTAATTATAAATTTCAATGAGCGCACGTGGGCGGGGTGAGAGGGTGCTGCTGGGGGTGTAGCAGGTTTGGACACCAGATGCGCCCAGCTAATGTGGCTGCGAGAGATCCTTGTTTGGCAGCGCTGCTTGCATTAAAGCAGGAATGCCGCAATGCTGAGGATGAGCAGGGAGAGAAGGAGGCTAAGAAGGAAGAGTAGAAGTAGTAGGAAGAGGAGGAGGAGCAGGCGAAGGAGATGGAGGAGATGGTGGTGTAGGAAGTAAAGAAGGGGCTGTAGTTGATGAAGGAGAAGAAGGAGGAGGAGCAGGAGCAGGAAGTGTGGAAGCTGCCCCAGTCAGCGGAGGAGAAGAAACAGTAGCTGCAGTAGGAGGAAGGGGAGAAGCTGCAACAGTGGGAAGTGGAGGCACAGCAGCTGCAGCTGCAGTAGGAGGAGAAGGTGAAGTCACTGCAGCAGGAGGCGCAAGCGGCACATGCATAATGCAAACGGCGTGGAGGCGATTCCTGCGCGCCGACATCGATCCAATGGAGATTGGCCATCGATGATTGCTGAATTTTGAACAAAAGCTCGCACGTGACAAATCCTTTTATGGCAGCGCAGAGCCGCCGAGGGATGCAGGCGACAACGACGACGATGCGGCGCCGTCGCCAGCGTAGGCCACAAGCGAAGCCACGAAGGGGAAGAGGCAGTGTGAGGGAAGGTGGCCTCCAAACGTGTTGAACGTTATGACAACTGCGGGCACGAGGCTGTCGATCGATCTGCAGCTGAGCATCTGGTCAGGCACAGCAGGCGGCCGCAAGAACGACGCGTAGATACTCTCTGCTCCCGCACTGCTCCACACTTATCCAAGGGTAGCGATGGCTTTTAATTGCAGCCGGGATCAGCAGCAGCAAAAAACAACGAGAAGAGAAGCCTCTGCTGGCCGTGTAGAATTCTTGCATTAATCAGAAAGTCAACGGAGCTGCCAAGCAGGAGGTGGAGCTGCCTGGCTGATCATAAACGAAAGCAATTGGCAGCCAAGTCGAGCAAGTCTCTCTCGAGTTTGCCTCCATTATCATAATCAGCGCAGCTGGCCAGGCCAGGCCAGGCCAGGCCAAGGAGGAACCTGTGCCGAGCACGCACCAAGAAATTCCTGCGGCTTGTCTTGAATGGGGAATGTCTGGCCGGAGCAGGAATGCCACAGACGGAGACGGAGACAGAGACAGAGACAGAGACAGAGCCAGGCCAGCTGGCGACGTCTGCAGAGAGCGGGTTTATTGAATAAACATTGCCGCGATCTCTAGACTGCTACTGCCTTTCTCCACCTCCTCCCTCTTCCTCCACTGCCGCTGGTGGCGTCTACTCTGCTGATTTGCAGCGCTGATAGGCGGCGGAATCAGATCAGCTGCGGACTTTGGAGCCCAGCGACGTAGGAAGGTGCAAAATGCCTTGCGCCTCCGTTGCGGCCTCGGGGGATGCACTGAACTGTCCGCCAGCCTCTGCGGCCAACCGTCCTCGGCGGTATTAAATCAATGCCAATCCATAAATGGTCTATGCGACGCGCAGTTTCAATTGGAATCTCTCAGCGATTTCATTATACCACAATAATATCGGCAAATCGAGGAATGAGGAACGCCAGCAGCAGAGCCAGTGCTGCCTCGCGAGTGTTTCCAGTTAAATGCAGCTAAAGAGTTCTTGGTCTTCGTCTTGGCCCCGTCGAGGTGTGAATGTGCTCCATCTTGGGTCGCCACAGTTCACAGTTGGGCCTCCAAATTAGTCAGTAGGAAGAGAAGGCTTTAACTAGGGATGCTCTTAATGAAGTCAGTGTACTTGGGCATGACAGAGTGCTATCTAAGCTAAGGTTTACAAAGAGTTCTTAAGCTTTATACTGAGTACACTTTTACTAGAATAAAATAGCAAAGTTCTCTTAAGGTTATTTTAAGATACTTCCAGTAAAGTCTCCTGAGAGCATACTCTGTGAACTTTAATGGGAACTAACTTCCAATAGAGTCTTTAGCATATCCGTAGTACTTTAATCTGAACAAATCTCTTGCCCACTTTCTGTGTAGCTACAAAGTTTCGAAATGTTCGTAGTATTTAAAATGCAACTTGAGGTAGCCTGCAGATTTCCATGCCAAGCACATTCGGTGAGAGAGAGTTGCCTAACAGCCAATCGAGGACATTGGCAGTTTTTAGTTTCCCAAACGGGTTCTACGTATCCTTCGATAGATAACTTTTTTGCTCTCACTTCCATGGCCAATGCACAGAAATTGTGCATGTTTTTTTTGCCTCGGATGCTTTGACTTGTGGCCCATGCCAAGGACGTGACAATGCCAAGGAGGTGGCAAGGGGAGGGGGGAGAGTGTAGACTGCTAGTGTTGCTGCTGACGATGTTTGGTCAATGGTCAATTTGGCAGCAGTTTATTTTGATTGTTGTGCATCCGGGGCAAGGATAACGATGTGAACACGAAATGGCACAGCAACCTCTCTCTCTTTCTCTCTCTCTCTCTCTCTCCCCTGCCCAAAACTGCAACTGTACCCCTTTGTTGTTCATTCTCCCCTCCCCTCCCCTCATCCACAGTCACACTCTCACGTAGCACAGCTCACAGTCGTGTCTCTCCTCGATAGTCACGAAATGTGCTGATAACGAGTCCTAACCCATTTATGGCTGGCATCGATGTCCTGCGGCAGCCACGCTCCGTTCCGTTCCGTATCCACTCTCTCTGTCTCTCTCTCTCTCTCTCTCTATCACTCCCTAGCACCCTCTCTGTCTGCCATATCTTTCAAAATAATCGTTTATGCATTTTTCGGTTCACATTTTGCCTGCTGTTGCTGCTGCTGCTGCAGGTGTAAATTCTGCCGTTATACCGCGGCTCGTCCAAAAATTTATCCTTATCCATTTTAGTTTTAGCCAACGGCAAATCGAATTGTTTTGCGATCCGTCTATAAAGTATTTCAAACGTTTGTTTGTTATGCCGGCGGATTTGGGGTTTAGCATTGGGATGTGGTGCACGAAATTGATCTCTAAAACGCTTTGCGTGCAGTTTTTGATAGGGGAGAGTGTGTTTTTCTCTATATTAACTTGCGTTTTCACATAGGCAAGCTCTGTGCAGTGTTTAGACTTTGATTTCTGTATTATACATAACTATCCTTAGTTGAAACTGATTAGAGAACCAAATTTCGTACAGTTTTTATAAGAATTTAAATATTATCTTCTGGGTAGGTTTAGTTTTCACTTTAAGGTTGAACAAGAGCACAACTTAAATCTATTTAATCTTCAAGCAAGATCACTTATTGAGGTCTGTTTGAATAGAGATTTCAATGAATGTGAGTGAACGTTGTATTACTGTCAGTATTGACAGTTAGTACAACTGTTCATTCTTACAGGTTTTATAGGAATACAATTCAGTTAAGCGAATGTTATACTACTGTCACTATTGACAGATAGTGTAGTCATTCAGTTTTAATTCTTACAGGTTTTATTAGAATATAATTCAGTTTTAGATTTTCCATTCTTTGCATTATTTAGTTTTAATAAAGTCCAAACCTTCTTTAGCTGTGCTTTAAATTACTGACAAAGTTTAGCTCTTGCAACTATTTCCAATTCGCAAGCATATTCAAAATGGGGACAGCTTACAGCTTAGTTAATGTGCGAGGTTAAATCCATGCGGTCAGTGTCGATTTCGGCCATGCGCAGAGGAGTCTCCCCTTGGTCCGTGGCCCACGCTCATTAGGGTCGCATTGCCACAACTTAATTCGAAATAAAAATTAGTTGCCACAGCACATTGTGGAGCGGACTCTTCTCCTTCTCCTCTTGTTGTTGTTGTTGTTGTTGTTGTAATGGTCGCAACTAATTACGCTGAATAAATTTAAATGGGCCGCGCACCTGACATTTATGACGGCACTAAAACACACACACCCAACCCCGATCTCTGGCTCTGTCTATGTTTTTGGCAGTCAAAGGTCAATGGAACCGTAGTTGAGTTGAGGCTGCCTGCCTCTTGGCCCTGCACTCTCTCTCGCTTCAAGCTCAAGTGCCTCGCATAATTGTGATGTGGCGGAAGCCGGTGGCAGCGGTGGCAGGGTGAGCTGCGCTTGGACACGGGGCACGCGGTGCGCATCATTAACCCGTGAGTGCCGTGTACCCGACATAGTTTGGTAATGAGACATCAAGTGCGCTCCTCCAACTCTCGGCGGAAGAACTCTCTCGGCTAGGACACGCGTTAGGCAGGTTTGCACCTTGTTGCAGCTGCCCCGAGTTGTGCAGCTTGTCGTGCGCAGTCGCTTGGAAACACAATTTGGATTGGGATTTTCTTGTTGTTGTTTGGTTGTGTTTGGTCCGTGGCAATCATATCCGATTACTAGCCAAATAGTACTCCGCGCTCTGCCAACAATGCGTGTGCGTGTGCGTGGAATGAGGTTCTACATATGATGGGTATATATGGATTTGCTTGCCTCCTTGCCTCCATCCCTTGCCTCCTTCTTTTGGCAATCTTTTTGCCGACGTCGCGACGGCTGCCAAACAATCAACGGGGCTGCTGCCTTTGTGCCCTGTCCCGCCCTGCTCGGCTGCTGCTCCTGCTCAGTGCGTCTTGCGTGTCATTCCATTTCCGCCTCAGCCTCAAATCGCAAATCAAACACAGCAAGAGCAGCCGCAACGGCAGCTGCTCCTTGCCAGCGTTTTTGCATGTACACGCACACAAAGAGAGAGAGTGGCGCATATCCTGGCGCAGCGCAGGGCAGGAGGCAGGCACAGGCAATCTTAATCTTAATATAGCCAGCTATAGCTTTTGATTTGCAGCCAAACAAAGCCGACGTCGAGTCGCGTCAAAGGCGAAACGTCAAAGCAGCGCGGGCAGAATGAGAGCGATTGAAGTCTTGACGGGGCTCCTACCTCCTCCCTCCTCGTTCCCTCCCTGTGTGTCTAGTGCATTGTGTGTGCATTGTAGTTGTCGTTGTTGTTGTTGTTGTTGTTGCTGCTGCTGTCGTTGCTCTGTGCACACAGGAAACTGCAGAAAGGTGCAAACGAACTTCCGCTCCAAATCAGTTTTCGATTTGTTGTTTAGCTTCTGCTTCAGCTGCCACGCGCTGTTGTCGCAGCCGCCTAAAGAAAAGAGAAAGACTGTGTGAGTGAGAGAGCAAGTGTAAGGAGTGTGGGAGAGGGACAGATATACTCCACTGAAGCTCATCTTGTGAGGCTTTGCCGCTGGGCTAATCAATCATCATCATCATCATTGTTGCCCTGATGTTGGTGTCCTGACGGTAGCCAAAGCGGCTGAAAGGCTGATTACCTTCGCAGGACCGTCCAGGATACGCTCCCTGCTTGGCCTATAATTAGGCAAAGCGTAGTAGCATCTACCAGGAGGCAAATGTGACTTTAATGAGTAAAAATGTGATAATTAGTAGACGCCGCCGACAAAGTGCAAGACAAGAAAAAGAGCGACGAAAAAAACCGGTGGCAATTGGCCTGTCTAGGTTCTCTCATCCTTCTCTGGGTTCCCTTGGTAATTACAGTGGAAAATCATTTGCCCGGCAAATTGCTGGGCACACTGGGAGGGCACAACAAGTGCCTCTAAGAAGGAGGAGGAGGAGGAGCATGAGCAGGAGCAGATCTGAACAGGCGCTGCTGCTCTTACTGATGGCATTTTCCACCTGCGGCCAATCACTCGACTTGGGCAAACAATGCAAATTGAAATGTGGCTTGCAAAAATATTGTTATTCAATTAGATTGAAGACAGACAGACTGAGTGACGGGGATTGAATCTTGAGTGCTGCTTAGATCTGTTGTGTACTCAATTTAGTGACCAGAAAGTGCGCCTAAAAAAGCAGCTTCAGTTTGTGTTGGCTTAATAAATAAATTGATAAATATATAAGAGATACACAGCCAGACAGAGGTGCTCAACAGTGAGATACCCTTCAGAACCACACTAATACTTAAAGACCGACAAAGTCTTTTTCATGTCTTACGTCTAACATATGTATGTATGTATATGTGAGTAGCCACTGTGTTTATGGTCCGATCGGATTGAAATCGGGAGAAAAGACAGATAATATATGTAACTATATGTTAAAGTCAATAAATTGTGTCTTTTTTACGTCGGTTACAATTCAAATTTAAATATTTAATTAATGAATTATACACGAATCTTCAGGCCTAATTTAGTGTCTCTAGTATTAACATTACATAAGATAGGCGCATTCATACTGGTCAACAGAAGGATATGACTCTATCAACTCTTACTCATACTCATACTGAACAAGAATATATATAAACTTGGAGTAGACTGTCAAGCCTCTGTGCCTGTTACTTAAGTAAATATACCCTTTTTTAACATTTCAACTGTGAAAGGGTATAAATTTATATAAAATATGACTAACTATATATAAAACGTTAACAACTCTAGTAGATTTGGGAGTCAACTGCGTGGAATGAGTGTGTCAACACTGAATGAGGAATGAGGGCGGCGCACATAAAGTGCATAATGGAGTGCACCACGTGAAAGAGCAGGAGGAGGAGGACTAAGATGTCCTTTTTTGCGCATAGCCTATGGCTAACAAAACACACACATACTGACATAGAGTCGGGGTTGGCAACAACGTAATTCAAAGGAATTTTTTCCTAGGTGTTCCTTATCGCCAGCGTCGACATTGCCTCAGCCCCTCTTTGCCCCTGTCTAAATGTTGACCATGTTGTGGATGTGCAAGTGTGTGTGTGTGTATGTGTCTGTGTGGGGTGGGGGGAGTGTGTTAAATGTTTTGCGTCAATTTGTCGCTTTATGTTTGCGACCTGAAAATGCTGCCACATACACACCCACACATACAGAGAGACACACACACACACGTACATCGTGCTGCTGCACTGTAAATGAAGCGTAAATAGAATGTCTACGTTGTATTTAACTCGGTTAAATGAAAGCGGATCGGGATCCACGGCAATTTACCTGAATGGCACAAACAGTGACGTCATGCGGTGCCGCCGCCGCCGTCGTCGGGTAATGTCATTATCAGACTCAGCCGCAAGGACACAACGCAAGGCAAGAGTAGACAGAGAGAGAGAGAGAGTGGGAGAGTGAGAGAGAGGGGCAGAGGCGACGACTGTGTGTCCATCTAGGGCTCAATGTAATTCGCACACCCCGTCGTGCACGTCACAAAACAAATGATAAACAATTATTTGTTAGAGAGTGTTCCGGCAGTGAGTGTATTGGCCCTATATCGGCCTATATGCCGCTCTATATCCTTTGATCTCGCCTTGTTGCTGCCGCTGTTGTTGTTGACCAGATTTATCACCAGTTTACAATGCATTTGGGTGTTCCAATTGTTCGAGAGTTAACAATTTAATACGTAGAAAAATCACAAATCGGAAGTAGAATATTCCGATTTGAATTTTTTCGATTTCTGTTGCGGAAGTAGAAGACAAAAGGGAGAAGCAAAAAAAAGAACATTGGCAACACTGTCAATTGATGCAAGTGGGCAGCTCTCTTGTATGTGGGCAAACGACAAGGCAAAAGGGGGAACAATTAGCGCGGCATCGGCGGTGGCGGTTAAAAGTTATTGCAAAGTTATAAATTAAATGTTTCATGTACAAACAATCGATCGTATGTTAATTGTCGTTTAATGCAATATTAAGCATTATGTTAGTAAGCCACGCACATCGATAAGTTAATTATTGCCGCGGGGAGGAAAAAGCGCGCCAAGTTAAAATTATCACTGCGTAAGTAGGGTGTGAAGTGAAATACGCATAAATATTTTATACGCAATTACTTTTATCAGCTTGTTCGTGTTTTTTTTTCGTTTGTCAATTAAATATTCAATGAGTGCTTTATCTAGTAAATTTATGCCGTTATAATTGTGTGTAAGACTTATTAACTTGTGCATGTATGTGTGTGTGTGTTTGTCGTATGTTCTGCAGCGTTGCCACCTTGCTGCAGTTGAGTAGGAGTGTGAGTGCGATAAGGAAGACAATTGGCACAAGTTAGTTAATGGCCCCACAGGCGATGCATCAATTAAAGTAAATTTGATAATTACTAATATTAGTGAAGAGTGTCGTCTGGCTAACTTAAAGCGACACTTGTTAACTCCCACGGCCCCGGACAGCGACCACAGTAGCAAGCGGAAGTAACTATTTTGTTTGCCTTCCCTTTTGGCATGCCATTTAGTTTGCCAGCTTAATTTGTGGACTGTTGTTTCTTTAATTTTCGTTTATTTTTTCTGTGCATACCCAAGAAAATCTTTTCGAGGGGTATCTTAGTGGTGAATGAAAAAGCAGCATTTCGATATGTTGAGTGTATGCGTGAATATGTGAAGTGTCGTATGTGTGTGAGCTGTGACTGCTTTGATCAGTGTTGCCAGAATTTATGAGTGTAGAAGAGCGACAATATAAAAAAAGCTGAATGCATGCAGTTTTGGCTATTAAAAAAGGCTAGATAGAGCAATACTTTCCATATTGTCCGGCAGATTTGACGAATAAAAAGCTGACTTGGCAACACTGCACTTGGGCAGCACCTTTCTGTTAACAACATGTAGTACTGCATTCTACATGCACTTGGTTAATTAGCAACTCCTTCGTACAGGGTATATTTTAGTCGAGCTTTGTTTGTATTACAGCATTTTTTTTGTTGAGTTTCGTAATCGTGAATTTTAATTGCGCGTAGGCTTCATTCGGATTTTCTTGCTGCCTGTCACAGTCACAGTCTCAGTTTTAATTAAACACAATACACATTTTCCGCCTTTTGCAGATTTTCGTGTTGCTGGGGCAGTTGCGCTGTCACTGTTGCTCTCTCTGTCTCCCTCTATGTCGCTGTTAGTTGCTGTTAGTTTTTATGAGAGCCTTAATTGTTCCTCCCTCTCTCTCTCTTTCTACTCCCCCTCTCCGCCCTGATTCACATCTTTTGTGAACATCTTAATTACATAATAAAAATTATTTAGTTTTGCAGTTCCTACCACGCTCTGTTTTTCCTCCTCTTCTCTCCTCTTTTTCACATGCTCGTTGGCATAATTTTATGGCTCGTTTAGTTTTGGGGTTAAAGATTTATGATCGCAGATTTTGGCCAACAGATATGGCCAAGCTAAGTATTTTGCCTCAACTCATGTTAAAGTTTCAGAAATTTCCTTCAGGAATATTTTGATATTTCTTCAAGCCAGATATTTGTGCTATATATTGAATATACATTCATGTTCCGTTTCAGATGAGCGGCAAGCGAACGCGCAGCTTCAAATGTGCCGTACACCAGCGAGATCGTGAAGTTTGCTCCGAGAACGACTTTCAGCTGGTGCTCAGTGAGCCGCCGCTCTTCAGGAAGATGGTGCATGCCGTGGCCGTTGAGGTGCTGCCGGAGGAGCGGGATCGCAAGTACTATGCAGATCGCTACACCTGCTGTCCGCCTCCGCTATTCATTATACTGATCACAATCTTGGAGGTGCGTGCAGGCAGGAGATTCCTAACAGTTTCCATATGTATGCTATATGTTCTCTTCCCTTCTCTAGCTGGGCTTCTTTGTGTATCACACTGTGGCGACGGGCGAGACGACTGCCGCAACGGGACCCGTACCCAGTGACTCCATGTTCATCTATCGTCCGGACAGGCGCCATGAGATCTGGAGATTTGTTCTGTATATGGTACTGCACGCTGGCTGGTTCCATCTGGGCTTCAATGTGGCTGTGCAGCTGCTCTTTGGCCTGCCACTGGAGATGGTGCACGGCTCGACGCGCATCGCCTGCATTTATTTCTCTGGCGTTCTTGCCGGTTCCCTTGGCACCAGCATCTTTGATCCCGAGGTGTATCTGGTGGGCGCCAGTGGCGGTGTTTATGCTCTGCTAGCGGCGCATCTGGCCAACGTGCTGCTCAATTACCACCAGATGCGTTATGGCGTGGTGCGACTGGCGTTTATACTGATTTTCGGTAAGGATTGCGAGGATTCTCTGTAGATCTTTCTTTATATTTTTCCCTGCTTTGCAGCCTCCTTCGACTTTGGCTTTGCCATCTATGCACGCTACGCTGGCGAGGATGCGCTGCCTGCCCAGGTGGGTGCCAGCTCTGCAGCGGTTTCATATGTTGCCCACCTGGCTGGCGCTGTGGCTGGACTCACCATTGGACTGCTCGTGTTGAAGAACTTCGAGCAGAAGCTGCACGAGCAGCTGCTTTGGTGGATCGCACTGGGCACCTACACGGCCCTGGTGGTCTTTGCTGTGGCCTTCAATATACTCAACGGGGTGACCCTCTTCAATATGCGCGTGGAGAAGATACGCTTCACTGAGACATATTACAATGACTTCCAGGTCTAACACGGCATCAACTCGAGATTTATTGGATTATTTTTTTTTTCTGTTTTTTTGGATTCGTTGAAGTTTTTTGTTATTTAGTTTATCGTTCCGCAACTGGTGGACAGTGGACAGTGGGATAGTTGGATAATTAAGTGAATAAGTTCTTGAGATCGTATCGTATCGTTTATTGTTTTTGTAAGTTCATTTACTGGCGTGCAATATGCGTTAAACAGACACGATCGATGTGTATTTGTAAGTGTACTATATAGTGTATTGTAGTGTAAGCTATATAGACAATCTATCTGGACATTCGATGCAATTGCTTCTAAGTTAAGAGTTAAGGGAACTGATTGATAATTGATATATCGCTGCATTTACAGAAAGTGTTCGGAACTGATTAGTTTGTATAAACTTTTGAATTTTTTATGCTCAAGGAATTCGAAATTTGCAAATCACACAATTAAAGACTTTCGCGTAGGTTTAAGCTGAAGAAAAGTAGTATATAATTTGATAAATTTATATAGAGCATATAAAATAAATACATAGAGATGTAAAATAAACACAATGCTCCATATTGAAACCGATTTGGAAGACAGCAAAATTATTTCAGTACTGTGTACCCTACTCGAAATCCACTGCAGGCCTTATATACCACTGATATTCTTGATAAACTACCTCAGATCGGTAAAGTAGTTAAGCATATATAGAAAGTTTACACTGAAATCGGTTTCAAGGTGGAAATAAAGAAAGCCCTTATGAGAAATCATCACTGCCTGCAAAGAGCACCAACTGAATATATTTATACTTGTATTTTGTACATTTTGTACAGCACAGAAAATCATAAATAAATAAATAACACTAATAATGCTAAATAAAACAATTTATTTTCTTTTTCCTGCATTTTAGCAAAGAATAGCCAATTTATACAAAAAAAGCTAAATTGTATAGAGTTTTCGGTATTAAAAACAGCTAGATAGAAATACTTTTTGAAAGTAGATACACTTGAAGGGATAACAGCTAAATTAGCAGCACTGCATCTAATCAGCTTACGCACGTACACACACACACGCACACGTGCGCAGGCAAATAACAAAGTTGCCAAGGCTTGGCGTTGCCACCCTGCATAAAGCTTTTGCAGTATTTAATAAAACGTAATTCTTGCAGTGGGTACACACTAGTTGCAAATTTAGCAGTTCTTGTGAATTAATGTAGAATATTTGTGCAGATTGGACGGGTTAATTACAGCAAAGTGGAATTCCAACGGCAAAAAGGGGTTAAATGCCAGGTAAGTCGTAAGGATTTTGATTACGTACGTATTTCTAGCCATAACGTGGCACGCAAAGTTATAAAAAATATTTCTAGGCGCGATATGCGATCTTAACATGTTGCTCCGCATTTTTCAAAGAGAGGCGGGGTCAGCAAGGGGCGTGGCACAGCGTGCTGTGACAGTGAAAAGCGAAATGGCGAAAAACTGTTGTAGAATTTTCATGACAGTTCACGTGCGCACACGCACCTGGGACAGGGGACACACGGGGCTGCTACAAGGCTGTCCTCCCCCCTTTTCCCTGTCAGTTCACCCTCCCTTTCATTCTATATCCCATCATCATCATCGTCGTTGCTGTCAACAAAGCGTTGCACCTTGGCTTTTTGCCTGGCGAACAGTTGCTCCTGACGTCAACGTCTCACTCTCGCAGGAGTGGAGCTCGACACGCAGCTGCCCCGCCTCCGCCCCCTCGTCCCTTGACGTGCTCCTGCAGTTAACAAATCCCGGCGGACACGAATTTATGTTTGTTTGAGCATATTTCACCGTTAGTCATTCGTCAGTCGTTGTCACAAAAAGCAACAAATCCCAACCCAATGGAGCATGGCCAGCAACAACGTTGCTCCCATCCCCAGTCCGGGTATGATATAAGCAAATAAAGAGGGGAGCTCCAGGGAGGGGGGAGAATTGAAAACGGCATGAATGGCAGCAAAAAGTGTTGCCTGTTTGGACAAAGGCTTCAATTGACGCTGATTAATGCTGGACGCGCTAATTCGCTGCTGTTGACGCCCGGCTAGTTGAGCTTTTAAATGGAGTAGTGCATTGGAGGGGTTACTCTGTGAGCTGTGAACAGTAGCGGGTAGTTGGAATTGGTAATCAAAGAGTTGACAATTCGATTAGGGTGTGGCATATGTCAGTTTAACTCTTAGAGGTCTAAGGCTTTCTAAGAAAGTTGGTTGGCTTTAGAAGAATTCTTAACTTTCTTGTACAAACCTTGCGCCCTACTTGAACACTTCATTCGTTTGAATTTCTTAGATCATATGAATTTCGTTATACATATATATCTAGCTCTACCTCATATTCCCTCTAGTTTCAGCTACTATGTTCTTCTTTGCTGCCTTTCCCTATGCAAGTAAACTCTCAAAGCAAACTCTTCCATCAAGCTATACCTCAATTCTCTCTTACTTTTGGCTACTCAAACCTGCCACACATCTTTCCCCTATGCTCTCCTTCTGTTCCCCTAGCTAGTTCTACCTGCAACTGATCTATTTGTAGTTCAATAGAGCTTGAAAGTGCTGCCAGTTGCGACTTGTATGTAGAATTTTAATTGAGTTCCAAGCAGATAGTGCAGCGGCTTAAGCGTTCTCGTCGAGAGCGCTTATTGAGAGTCCCAGTAAATAAATCATATAAAGATGCTGCAGAGCAGGAAGGGGAGGGTGCGGAGTGGAGTGAAGGTAGCTGGGGAAGGTGCAACAGACTGTTGCTTGTCCTTCGGTCCGGGGCACCGCCAACATGTTTATAAAAAGTACAAGTTAATATTTATGTAATTCAGTCGATGCGGAGCTACAACGAGCAGATCATTACATTGACATATTCATGCACACGCTTCGAGTGCAGGAATTCCGCTGAAGAGGCGAACAATGCGAGAGAGAGAGAGAAGAGAGAGGGGAGAGAGGGGCACAGCTGAGCATGTAAACGGCGAACGTTGCATGGTGCGTCCCACGCGCGCGAGGCAGAAATCAACCTGACTTGGGTATGTGGAATTGTGGCTCCGTTGTGGCTTTTGTTTCTCTGCGCTGACAGCGAATGTGGCCAAGTAACTCAAGAGTTGCAGCTCGAAGTGGACTCGCGTTTTATCTGCGACACAACGCTGGACAGTCGCGTTCATGTCGTCCATGGCTGGGCTTATCAAAGGTCTCGTGTACCTGTCATAAGGCCCACTGAAATATTGTGGTCAGGGAATGTTGAAAAGCAATGGAAGGATGGGGTGCTGGGGAGGCAGGGGCAGAGGCAAAGGCAGCTGCAGTTAACTTTGCACTTTGAACATTTAATAAAGCGCAACCAGGTGAAGCTGCTGCCAGGATCTCACCATTTATCTCACTCGACGCCGGAGCAGGGAGTTGAAGCCGTCGCCGGTTGCCGTTGGCTGCCATTGCGGCAAATATGGAAATTTGTTGGACTCAGTCTTTTTGTGGCGCACTAACCGCTTCATTAAATGCTTGGGCCTGCTGCTGTTGCTGCTGCTGCTGCTGGCTACCAAGTGTCCTCGTGTGCCGAGGTCCTTATGGCGTAATTAATTCCTGCGGCCTGAATATGCAAGGGGGAGAAAGGCGCTTAGGACGCAGCAAGTGGCCAGACGCTTGACCTCGCTACGAGAGGACAATGCGCGCTGGGTGAAGCTAAGCCAAGGCATTGTGAAGCGAACCAGAGTGAAATCTACGAGAGTGGTTGACTAGGAAATACCCTGTAGTGAATTAAGTAAGGGGATAACCCAACCGTAGTTCGTCAAAATCGAATGCTATTAGACTTTAGTTTGCCTTCAACTATTGCTAACACTTGCAACAAGGAGATCGCTTCTTTAGAGCTTTTGAGCCCACAGGGCATTGTGAAGATATTTGCAGTGAATTGCGCAAGTGTGGCACAGCAGAGAATACCCTGTAGTGAATTAAGTAAGGGGATAAGCCAACCCTAGTGCGTCCAAGTTGAATGCAGTTGCTCTTCAGCCTATCCAAACTATTCTGCACGCTCTCTAAACTAATATACCCCACGCTATACTCCACACAGGGTATGCGAAAAAAGGCTGCGGCTCTGCGACACAAATGTGGAAATAATAGAGTCTCTAGTGTTGCCACAAATAGCGCAGATTTCGCAAGGATTTCATTTGCAGCAAGGCGAGGAAAGGCCTGACCTAACCGGGATGAGATGGGGGCACAAGCTAAGGATCGGCTGCTGACACGGCAAACAAATTAACGTGCCGCATAAACGCTGAGCTGGCCGCCGGCAGCTTTTTTGTGGCAAGCCAAATCAAAGGCGAAGCCGGAGCTGCGGGTCTAGCCCAGCTGCACTGTGGGCTAATCCAATGTAAATGTAAATTTAGCTACACCAACAGAACATATTGAATTTCCTACCAAGTGCAGGTGATGGTGGGGCGTGGCAGAGGAAAGAGAGAGAGGGGACCTTCCTTTTATGTCGCCTTTTAGGTTAATTGCCTTGGCTGAGTCGATTGACTGTGTCCAGAATGGTCAGCATAGACCGCCCTCATATGAGGTCATTGTGGCTTCATCAAAACTTAGATTGCCTCCAGCACATCGCGACGTAATGCACGAAATTAGCTGGCGTTGAAGGTGGCACGGGGGAGACGACGACGACGGTACCAGGAGCTGTGCGTGCCACGCGGTAATTCAGCTTTAGCAGACAACAAAGGATTTTCGTGGCAGTAGGAATCGGGAGCAGGAGGGTAGCTGGAGTAGGAGCAGGTTTAGGTGGAGCAGGAGGGTAGCTGGAGTTGGAGGCGGAGCAGTGGTTGGGGTGTTCACCTGTCAGATATTTTCATAATTTTCACCTGCTCGAATCCCGTGCGTGCGTGCCGTCGTCTAATTGCCTTAGCTCACGGCGGAATATGTCATAATATATGTCTACCTGCCTCACACCCCTAGCACCCCCGACATCTGTCAGGTTTGTAGCTTGACAAGGTCGTTTGACTTTAATGTTCCGTTCGAAATTCTCTCTCTCTCCTGCCCACTAAAATGGGCGATGGACAGGACACAGAACTCGCTGCACTCGAGCTTACTTACAGCATCTTCGAAGATGAGTGCGAGCTGGCGGCCATACAGCGCCTGATTGACAAGGAGCTCTCGGAGCCATACTCGCTCTACACCTATCGGTACTTTGTCTACAACTGGCCACAGCTCTGCATCTTTGCCCGGCACGGGGAGCGTTATGTGGGTGTCATAGTGTGCAAGATGGAGACAAAGCTGCATGCCCTGCAGGGCTACATTGCCATGCTGGCCGTGGATCCCACTTATCGACTACAGCGCATTGGCACCACGCTGGTGGAGAAGGCCATCGAGGCCATGATAGCGGAGCGTGCCGATGAGATTGTGCTGGAGACGGAGCTGACCAATAAGGCTGCATTGAGACTGTACGATAGTCTGGGATTCATACGCGAGAAGCGTCTGGTGCGTTACTATATGAACGGTGTGGATGCACTGCGTCTCAAGTTGATACTGCCCTGGCGCGATGATGAGTAGGAACTGCTATGTTGGATTGTTTCTTCTGTTTGTTAAGTTGTGCAATGAAATGTATGTCTCTCTCTCCCTCTCTCATTATCTCTGTCTCTCTCTCCCACCTACTGCTGTCAATTAGCGCCCCATGAAGCGGCTACTTGTTCGCCTCGCCCTCGTCCTGATCTCCCTCGTCTGCTTGTCCTTCTTCAGCAGCCGCTTGACTCGTCTCGACTCTCAGGTAAAACAAACAGATTGATAGCCAGCTAATTGAGTGCAAATGCCGAGCGACACACACCTAACATACACACACTCACACACCTCTCATGTGTGTGCTACCTTTGATTACCCTTGCTGCTACTCATGAAGGGGAAGGGAAGGGAAAGGATAATTGCCATTCAGGGTCATGTCAAATGACTTTGGGTTATGGAGTTGTTATGCCAGTCCCTCCATCCTGTGATAAGCCACGCTAAGAGGTGGTCCATGGTGGCGGTAAGTGCCCAAATCGCTTGCATTCAAGCGGTTGCTCTTTAAGATTGAGAAAGGCTAAGCGAGGAAGAAGAGTAGTGCTGAGCAGCTAAGGTAGTGCTAGGAGGTTTGAGGGAAAGACGGCAGTTTAATGTTAATGTTTATGTTTAGTTATAGAATGTCGGTAGTTTATGTAAGTATATAATGTATAGATCGTATATAGTTATCTGGCTAATCTAACTAGGGTATAACTTATGTTAGGCTGCCCAAGCTCTCTGCCTTCATGGGTTTAGCAGTTCTTGCTCTCTAGTCTCACTACCGAGTTCAGCAGTTCTGCTGAGTATATTGGAGTAAAGTTGATATGGCAGATATATATGCTATGTATACAAGCTATAGATTTAACAGGAATATTTTTCAGAGTGGCAGAAACACTACTATATTATATAACACTTGTAGTAGTTACTGGAGTTATCTATAGTAATCTTCTTGATCCTGAGGAGCAGGTTGTAGTCGATTAGATATTACATGATATATTGTATAAATATATCAGTTATATATTGAAGATATAAATGGTAAAGTGGGTAAATGGGTTTGGTAAATTTAACAGAGAGAGTCAACTCTCGCTGGAGATTTCCTCTGCCCTCATTGGAGGTTGGTGCTCTGGAGGATGCCCTGCATAATGAACGCACTGCAATTGTGGCCTGGGCTTGGACTTGGTTCGCTTGTTAGCATTAGAGCCGTGCTGAAATAATAATCCAAGGTACTCGAGGCAGCGCTCTAGGTTGCCCTCTTACGAGCGTTGATCTTTGATACCCACTTGAGCTGGAGGCAGCTTCCAGTCAGCAGCAGTAGCAGCAGTAGTAGAAGCAGCATGCACCATGCAGCTTCCTCAGTTTGCGGCACTCGAGCGGCTTCACCTTTGGACCAGATCAACGGGCATTCGAAGCCAGTCGGAGTTGGACTTGGAGTCAGAGTTAAAACTCAATGCTGGCGACTTTTGGCAGCTGGCATTGGGTGGGGGTAAGTCAAGTTGGGGAGGGGAGCGTGCGGGGGAAGGTGGTAGCTGTGGGCTGCCCGCTGACTTGCCAGGTGAAGCTTGCAGCGGCAGCGGCGGCGTTGATTGAGTTGCACCTGCCATTCGCAGAAACAAGCCGAACGGCTTCTGCCAGGGACACACACACAATTGGGGCATGTGGCAGGTGGCAGGCAGGCAGGCAGGCGAGGCAGCTGGAGGGGGCACGGGGCAGAGCGGGGCACACAGGCTACTTGATGACCGACGCCCGTCGCTGCTGCTGCTGCTGCTGGTCGCGTTATTTATGTGGATTTTTGGCTTGGCCTTAAGTCGCCTGGCGTCTCTCTCGCTGTCGCTGTCGCTGTCGACGTCGCTGTCGCTGTCTCGCACGACGTTGTTGTTGTTGTTGCTGCTGCTGTCGTTGACATTTGCCTGAATTTCAATTTGATGCGGCGGCAGCTTCTGTCTGCCACTGCCACACATAAATCTCAGCTGTTTGCTTAGCTGCAGCGGCATTCGTACACAGGTCAGGGGTGTAGCAGGCAGAGGGGGATGCTGTTTTTGGGGCGCGCCCACCCCCAATGTTGTGCTGTGGGCCATGTCTGCTGCTTGGCTGATTTGCAGCGACAATGCAACAATGACAATGCCACAAATTCCATGCTCCACTCGACTACATTACAAGCAATCCCTCCCTCTATCTCCCTCTCCCTCTTCCCCTCCCCTTAATGCATTATGTAATTCACTAGGATGCGCTGCACATTCACAAATAATTAGCAGATGCAGTCAAGTGTTGCTGCTTATGGCTGCCAATGGCTGGCAACTCCTCTGACAACTCTCTGGCAACGCTGCCAACTGTCATGACAATCATTTTATGCTACTTTGATTATGCAAAGTTCGGGATTATTGGTCAATGTTTAATTAACAACAAGACATATTGATAAATGCATAATCACATGTGCAGTGTCTCTGTCTCTATTTGTCAATATATTGATATATAGTAAAGTACGAACTGTGTAATCCAATTGATTATTTTCTAGGAGTTATCCTCAAGTTCAAGACAAATTGAGTTGGTTAAGCTCGTGTTGCCACTGTCTTTCTCTGTTAGCTTATTAACATTCCTTGGGGAAGTGTTCTAGTTTATGTGAGTTGCTTAACTATTTTGAGGTTAGGTGCGGGAATGGGCAAAGAGAGCAGTCACTTTCAAGACGGAATGCTTGTTGATTTTTTACTCCTTTTCTCTATATTGGTCTCTATTCGACTTATGCGGAATTTCCATTGATTCTTGTTTTTCTGACTCTCCTTCGCACTCTTTCTTGGTTGTTGTCTCTTCTTGTCTTTACTCTAATTTATATAAGCTTGATATGTAAAAAATCTGTCATTGGATATGATATTATATATCAAACATATAAATTTAACCCACATCGTGCTTCGTCCTTCACCCAACTCAGAAATGTAAAGAGGAAAATGCAACAATTTCCATTGTCTTCGAGCTCCTGCTCATATTTTCCGTGCACACACTTGGGATTCCACAAATTGAACATATTTATTACAATAATTGACCCACTGCAGAATGAACTGAACTCGACTCCTTCCCCCCTCCCTCTCTGCCCACCCTTCTTAGGCTCCTTCACATTCGACTTATGGATTTTTCACTCCACTTGCACGCGTTGCATGCAATCGAAGCTGAATTTCCCAGGGAAACTTCCCAGCCCGCATGGAAAACACACACTCAAGGAATTTCATTTATAATTTAGACATTTATTTTGTTCAAATTTTCTTGTTTTCTTTCTTTCTCTTTCTTTGATTATTGTTTTTCTTTTCTTGCTATTTTCTTGTCTTGTTCTTGACATAAACATGTGTTCATGCATGTAATGCATTCATAAATCTATTATAGTTAGGGTGTAGGGGTGTATGGTAAGGGGGGGGTCACAACTATTTCTTTAGCTTAGCTTTAATATTTGTTTTGCTTTTGGGATTTTTGGCTTATGCTTTGCTGAGTTTTACGCTAGATTAGTTTGCAATTTTCATTTGCATTTTGCATGTCTATAATATCGTCGAATGTGTCAAGAACTAACTATATATATATATATAACTATATATATAAATATGTTTACAATTTGAGGACAGACAATCAACTGTGCTTCTGTTTTATTCCAGCTGAATTCGGATTACAATTACATTTAGTTTCAATGCTTATTTTTGATTATTATTTTCTTTGGCTTTTCGGTATTTTCGGTTTTTACTTTGCTTGGGATTATAATAAATACGTGTGTGTCTGTGTTGGGCTGTATTAGGGTGTATCTCTGTACGCATTAAGTGGCTTTAATTTAATTAAATGTAATTATTGTTTGCTGTGGTTTTTGCTTCTTTTTTTGTTGACTAGTGCGCGACTTACTAATTACAATTTACAATTTGAAACACTATATATACTATATATGCCTATATATATATATTATACATATACATCTCCAGAGCTTGGGCATCATTAGTTAAATAATTAAATAGATAATCGCTTATTATGCTACAGATAAGTTAAATCGTATCCTAACTAAACGCGGCCAATAAATAAATAAAATAAAACGAAACGAAACGAAAAAAACGAAGGAAAAAAAACATATAAATTATAAACATTGTATGGGGAGTGGGCGCGACGGGGGGCAGGGGCTGAGGGGGGTTACTGTGTGTTTTTTACACGCAAAATAAATTCAGTCTTTGGTTCTATCACAACATTTGTTTACACGTTTCGGCCCGTTGTTGTTGTTGTTGTTCGAGTTCGGTTCTCTTCGGTTCGCTTTCTATTTAGTCTTCTTCTTCTTCATCTTTTCTAGCGTGAAATGTTGGAAACGGAACGAAAACGGAACGGAACTTAAAACTTAAGCCGAACGAATTTCGAATTTAGTTTTTAACTAAAATCTCTCTTTCTTTCTTTCTAACTCTTACTAACTGACTATCTCTTTTTGTTTTCTTTTGTTTAGTTCTGTCTATGTTTCTCTCCTGGATGATCCATTGCTTGTGGACACTTAGGACACGCCCAAGTCGTGCAGCAAATGTTGTGTGATCACCTCGCCCTGCTCCTCCATCAGTTGCGCTGTCACAGTGTTGATCAGATTGAAGGCAATGGCGAAGACAGTGAAGGCGCAGTAGACGCCCAAGGCGAGCCACCAGATCAGCTGTTCGTACTCGCGATGGCCGAAGTTCTTGAGCACCAGGAAGCCAATGGTCAGACCAGCCAAGGCGCCCGTCAGGTGAGCAATGTACGAGACCTGAGGACCCTTGGCAAAGGCAGAGGTGGCTCCACCATCCACAAAGTATTGGGTGTACAAGGCGTAGCCCAAATCGCAGGAGACTGTAAAGAGAGAGAGCAAAGAGAGAGGGTAGGTTAGCTTAGGGTTTCTTCTTTGAGTTTAGGGTCTCTTCTTCTAGTTTGGGGTATCTTTTAGGTTAGGTTGAGGTCTCTTTTTCTCGTTTAGAACTTCTCTTTATAGTTTAGGGTCTCTTCTTTTACTTTGGGATATCTTGTAGGTTAATTTAAGGATTCTTCTTCGGGTTTAGGGTATCTTCCTCTAGTTTGGGGTCTCTATTTCTAGTTAAGGGTCTCTTAGGGTCTTTCCATCTCTATCTGCGACTACTTACCAAAGATGACCACGGAACCCAGCTGCGTGGATGCGGACTTCATGTGCGCATAGTTCAATGTGATGTTGGCCAAGTGAGCTGCGAGCAGAGCATAGACTCCACCACTGGCACCCACCAGGAACACCTCGGAGTCGACCACGCTGGTGCCCAATGAGCCTGCAAAGACGCCAGCCAAGTAGATCACTCCGATGCGTGCTGTGCCATGCATCACCTCCAGGGGCACACCGAAGAACAGTTGAATGATGATGTTGAAGCCCAAATGGAACCAGTTCGCATGCAGGAACATGTAGCTGAAGAATCGCCAGACCTGCAGGCGACGATCGGGTCGATAGACGAGCACCGAATCGCTGGGAATGGGCACGGGTAGACCAAAGTTCTGGGCGGGCATCGTGTAGCGGTCGTAGGCGAAGATTGCAATCTGCAATTGAAGGAAAGAGAAAGCAAATGTGGAGTTAGTTTGGTAATCTAAATGAAGTTGGAGGAGGTCTGGGTAGTGTTTGGGGCTGGTGTGAGGTTGGTTCAGGGTTGGGTTAGGGTATCTAGCTGAGGGTTAGGTACATTGGGGGGTTGTTCTGATTTATGTTCGGTTTGTCGTTGTTCTTCCTGCACGCGACGCTCAATTCTCGTGTCCCAAATAAGCGACAAACACACAGCCAGACACACAGGCACACACACAGGCATACATACACATACACAGTCATACACACACACATTTAGTGGCCTTAGTAGCGCTGTTTAGTTCCTGCCAACTTTATTTTGGCATTTGTTGAAACTTAACTCGTTTTGCCTCTCGCTCGCGCCTCTTTTCCTCTTTCTCTCTCTCTTCCTCCCACTCTCCCCTTTTCTCCCTCTCTACCTCTCGCTTTTGTCTGTGCCTTCTTTTAGTTTTTATGTTGCTCTTGTTGTTGTTGCAGCTTGTTTACAATCGATTTTGGGGGCGCCAGGCAGGCAGCCAGAGAGACGGAAAACTTCTTACGGACGCAGGCCTGTCTCTCTGTCTGTTTGTCTCCCTGTCCCTCTCTCTGTTTGCCTCCCTGTCTATGAGTGTGTGTGTAGCACAAGAATGCGCAAAAGAAAGCAGCAATTTTATCGCTTTTAGTTGGAAAAGAAGTTGAGGAGAGAAGAAGAAAATTTGTAAAGTTCCTCAACGAATTTTATTGCATTTTGCGGTTCTTTGATTCAATAATAATAATAAATTATCAACTACAACAATTACAACAACAACAATAGAAAACAATGAGGGTCTCTAAAGTGTCTGAAGAGAGGAACAAGCGGAAGTGGAATTAAAAGAAGAAGTGCAGCTAGAAATGGATGTGAAGCAAGGCGAAAGGGGGTGGTAAAGGCACCTTGGAACGTGTGAAATTGAAACAGAGAATGTATGGAATTGAAACTAAGAGTGAAAAGACAATGGAATGAAGTTGAAAGAGGCATTAGAACATTAGGCAACTGTTATTAAGCCCGTTAATTAGTTGGGAACGCATGGAATTGGAGCATGGAACGTGTGGAATTGAAACAAAATGAATTTGTCAACTTACCTCAATGACAGAGATCAGCAATATGAACCATGGCCAATGCTTGCGATGCTCAAACTTCAGCATTGCCACCTCATCGGCATCTGCCGCAAGTTGTTGCATGTTGCAGACCATTGCAGAGGAGGAGGATGCTGTTGCTGTAGCTGTGGCTGCCGCCGGGGCAGACACTGTGACTGACTGTGCAACTGCTGCTGCTGCTGCTGTTGACTTGTGCAACGTGTCGCGTTGCATGTAAATCTGTTCGCCCTGCCGTGTGCAGCAGGTGCTGCTCGCCGTGCTGCAGTCAGTGTCGTAGGAGGAGGAGCAGGAGGAGGTGGAGATGTGGCAAGAGGCTGGAATGTCAATGATGGTCGCCCTCGTCGCTGTCGCTGTCGTCGTTGCAGGCGCCGCTGCCTCCGTCTCTGTCTTCGTCTCCAGCTGCAGCTTTGTGTGCTGCTCTGTGGCGCTGTTTGTTGTGGCTTCCATTTTGATGCACTTTAACAGAGTCTTTTCTTCTTCTTCTTCTTGTTTTCTGTGAGGGGAAGAAGGGGGAAAGTTTATAATTAATTAACTGCTGCGAGCAATAAACAAAAAATCAATTAAGTGCATAAATTATTCATAAAACAAGGCGAGAATTACAAAACGACGACGGCGACGGCGGCGGCACTTTGTTTATAGTATGAGGAATACCAGGAATACTCTGGCAATACTTCTTCTTCCGCTTGCAGTGGCCCCCTCTGCCTCTGTCCCCTCTCTGCTGCCACTGCCTCTTCTTCCTCCCTGTCTGTTTGTTTGTGGGTCAGCAGTAACATCTTCAGCTCTTCGTGCTGCTACAAGGCACATAAAATTTGTTGCTATCTTCCTCACTCTCTCTCTTTTCCTCTCTTCCTTATAAGTTGGACTACCCCCTCCCCTTTGGCTTCTTTAAGGGCTGCTTGGCAACTAAAATTAGCCAAAGGCGCATAAAGCAAAATAGTTTGAAGACAGCGACGAAGACGACGACGTCACTTCTCCCCCACTGCTGCCTCTCTCTCCTCTTGCTGACGTGTCTAGTCTTTGCAGGCAACTTCACAGAGGGGGTTGTGAGAGAGAGGAGAGTCAGGGGGGCAGCTGGTCTATTTTTATGTAATGTGCTCATGTAATTTCCATTTAATGCGCAAAGTTTTTTGCGCTCAAGTCCAAGAGCAAGAGGAGAGTAGGAGGAGAGGAGGCTGCGCTGACATAACTAAATGGCTTTTAAAATTGCTGCAACAACAACAGTAACAACAACAATTGCAACAACTACAAGGCCAAACAACACTAATGGCCAACCAATCAGCTAATAACCGAAATTATTGTAATTTTACTGCAACAACAGCAACAAAGAAGAAGAAGAAGCAGCAGGCATAAAGAGTTTTTCAAATTATGTTAATCGCATTCGTTTCAATGTGCGCCTAATGACACTTTACTGTTGTTGTTGCTGGCAAAGAAATCAATTGAAATGAAAACTCTGCTACGCACTCTCTCCTGCTGTCTCCCTCTCTTGTGTGTGTCAGTGTGTACAAATTGATTTAAAGTCGCTCGCTCAACAATAGGCAAAAGTCTTCGAATTTTATGCCTTGCACAACACACACACCTACACATAAGCATATTATAAGTTGCGCCGCTCACTTCCTCCCACCCACACACATACACATGTAAAGTGCGCTGCGTCTTTAAGCTCCGCTTGGCTGTCTCTGCAAGTGCCTGCACACACGCAGACAATCACACATGCACACACGCGCTCTCTTGCGCTCCGCCGCACTGCCGCTCTCTTAGTTAGTCAGTCATATTTCTGTTGTTGTAATTATGTTTAAAGCTCTAACTGTGTTTGTGCCTGTGTGTGTGTGTGTTTGTTGTGCTTGGTTGCCTGGCAGCACAGGCAGAGACAGCGACAGCGACAGAGAGTTGTCTCTGTATTGGTGAGGCATTTCAATATAACACGAAATCGCAGCAGCAGCGACGTTGGCGGCGGCGGCATTTGTTGATTAATTAATTAATTTATTAATTTTTCGACGGCATTTACATTTTTTGCGCAAGCTGCTCTGCACCAAATACGCAAGCAGCATGAACAATTTCGCGTGCTGCACGTTAACAGTTGCAACAGTGGCAGCGCAGCAAGCGTCGACTGCAGCAGAGAAGTTGCTTATGATTTCTGCTCAATCGTTGCATAGTTTCACATGACCCTTTGCTTGCCACCTTGCCACCCCTAAAAAAAGAGACTTGCAACAATTGTTGTTGTAGTTCTTGTTGTTGTTGTTGAGTTGAACAAACTCATTACGCGATATTCCCTTTGCACGCCCCGTCGCACTCATTTCTCTGTCTCTCTCTCCCCTTTTTTTTGCTTGTCTGTGCGACAATTTCTATTGCAATTTGCCCACTGTGGCGGCTTCTCATTAAGGTCAAAGTGTAAGGGGGGGGACTTGACTTACCTTTGCTTATTCGTCTAGCGAACTTTATTTATATATTTGTTGTTTCTTCGTTTATCCAAATTATCCAAATTGTTGTTGTTTATTCAGCTTGTTGTTGTTGTAAGTTTACACTTTGCACTTTTTCAATTTTGAACTTTGTTTTAATGCTCAGAAAATTCATTTTGAGCATAGAGCGAAATTTTTGTTGTTTTCTTTTGCTTGTTGTTGTTATTTTGGGTTTTTATTTCACACACACACGCAACACGAGGAGGGAAGGGGGGCGCGCGACTCTTAGTGTGTGGCAGCTGGGTCCGTTATAATTCACGTAAATTTTCTTTTTACTCTACTCTTTCTTATTCTTTTCTTTTTTGCCTCTTTCTCACGATGCTCTCGCATTCGCGTCTCGCACGCAACTAAAGCAGCTCCAAGCAAGTGCAACCTATTAAATAGTCCACGCACATGTTGCATGTTCGATGCAGACAGTGCCAGCTGCAAGCAAATGGGGGTGGGTTGCCAACGAACCCAACAAAGGCGTCGTGTGTCGGCAGGTGAGAGAGAGAGCGCTCGAACGTACTTCTTGTGTGTCACAACATGTTCGTGCTGCAGTTGCTCATTTGACGCGAATATTTGTGAATTTACTTTATAATTAAAATAAGTTGAAATAAAAAAATACAGTAATTTATTGAATTTCAAATATCGAGTTGAATTTGTATGCTCTCTCAATATTCAGAGAGACTGAGAAACAGTACGCTTGGCTCGCTCGAACGCGCTTCGAACATGTTGTGTTTTCGTTTTGCACTGTGAGAGAGAGCGCAAGAGAGCGCGCGTATAAGAGTGCACTTCGAACATGCTGTGTGTAGCAGCAGCGAACAGTGCTCAAAACTTGAATTCGGTTTCATTCTGAATTCGTCGCTGGGGCAATACGAACTTCTTCCTAAGTGTGCAGCACATTCCATTGATACCCATTCATAAGAACTGCACGATCTTGGCAGATTTGACTAATGCCAATACACAGTTGCCTGCGCTGACAAGGTTATGACGTTGTTTATGCGTAATGGAGGTGCTTAGTTGGTTAATCATCGAGAGTTGGTGGCGTGATTCATCCGATATTTGCAATATCATTGATAGTCACCACGCAGATTTCTTTGTGATGAAATCTGCGCGCAAGTCTAGGTAAAAACTTGTAATGCCCTCGTTCGATAAGCTGCCTCATTGTACAGTTCCTTTGTTTCCGGTTGCAGAACCTTGTGAAGTCTTTATCGGTCTTTAACAGTTGATTGTGTGCTATATTCCTATATATACTCGATATATCTGTTGTATTACCACATGAAATGATATAATAGCTGTTCAATTTATATATTTGTGTCTTTGTTTGGTTTATATGATGTAAAAGTTATGAAATTTATGTATTTCACTCAATTTTGATTGATATGATATGAGAAAACTATCAGAATACAGTTAAAGACTAAAATTGGCTATCAGTTATCGGATATATCATGCTTTATAGGCCATAAAACAGTCTAAATATATATTTAGAAGTATATTCGATTGATTTGGAGTATTACAAAGATTCCATTTTGAGTGCTTGAGAACTCGATTCTAAGACAAATCTTATAAATCGTATACTAAATGTGTAATAAGGATAATAATTTCATATATTCAAGTATATTCGCTTGATCTTAAGTATGATAATAGTTATATTGTATAAAATAGAGACCTATTTGCATACAGAACACTCTCTCAAGTTCTTCAGAACTCAATTCAAAGAGAAAACAGTCAGATATACATATCTCATAATATCCTATATCTTATAAGTCTGCTTTGCCTTAGAGGTGGTTCTACCTCTTTCAGCTTAGTTTATCCTTTGCTATCCTGACCTAACCCAACCTGGTGTTATATCTATATGTCATCAGCTCTTGCTGGTATTAAATTTCACACCTTAAAGACCAAAAGGGAGGGAGAGAGAGGAAGGAGGCAAAGACGGCAGATAAAAATCGGTAGCAAAAATAAATATTTATACAAATTATTAGACGAGGCTTGAGTACGTTTCGCGGTAAAGGGCAACGAGATGTTGCACAAAAGGAGTAGCAAGATGGAAGGGAGAGGCAGAGAGAGAGAGGGAGATGCAGAGAGAGAGAGAGAGAGATAGTGTTCCCTAGAGAGTTGCCCAACGGCAGCAGGATCAGGCTGAGCTCTACGTGGTTTGCATGATAAGTCGGGAATTTACACAGATTTGATAGATAAGACAAACACGAGCAGAGGCAGCAGAGTTGCACGCACTCTCCCTCACTCTATCACGCTGTCCTGCTCTCTCTCTCTTCCTCTGCTGCTCATTCTCTGTTGAAAACGCAAGTGAAATGGGAAAACTCATCACGAGAGTTTTCACACACACACGCGTCGAGATTTATGATGACTTTTTAACATGTAGCATGCAACAGGTAAACCCGCACACGGACGCGGTACGCACACCTCTGTGTGGCACTGTGGCACTGTGGCACAGTGGGACAGAGTCAGTGAGTTGACCATGACCGTGAGCAAACCCAAATCAGCATCGACTGCATCGTAAATCCTTTTTTCCCACGTTCTCTCAGCGCTTGGGAGGCACGTCCCAGTTCGCTCCAGTGCAGTCAGCCTCCCTCTGTCTCTTTCTGTTCCTCTTCCTCTCTCTCTCTCTCTCTCTCCGTGTCATCTCATCTCATAATTGCAGTGCGTGGGCGTGGGCGGTCGCTTGCCCTGTACTCACCTCACCTTGCTTCGCCTCGCACTGCGCTGGCAGGGGAATTCCTTGTTGCAACATGTGCGTGCCACATGTGCGCATCAGGAATTTCCGCACTTGTTTGCCACAGGATGAAGTGTCCTTGCTCCTTCCTGCCTTACGCTGCCTTTGCGGGTTTTCGCTCGAATTCGCGACCGGCGACTTTTGTTGCACTTGTCAAACGACGCCAAAGTTCCGCTAAAACGCCGTCTTAATTTCCCAGGCCAAGTGCGTGTGTGTGGGAGTGTGCCTCACTGTGTGTGTGTATGTGGTGTGTGTGTGGTAGTGTGTATGGGAGTGTGTATGCCTCTCTATTTGTGTGTATGTGTTTGTGTTTTTCCCATGCTACAAGGCTGAGAATCTTGGCAAACAGCTTCCCGGAATGACAAGGTGCAATGAGCTGCACTTGCTGCAGAGCGTGAGAGGTGAAGGGCCGGAGAGAGGGCAGAAGAGGAGCTACAGCTGCAACTGGGCAGCTGGTGGAGCCTACTGGGCGTATGCTTAATACAGCTGTGCAGACACAGGAGCTTGGAAGGTGGGGTAAGTGGATATATAAGGAGATGAATAGAAATAGATTGATATATAGAAATGAATGATAGATAGGGAAATAAATGTAAAATATACGTGAGTAGATAGATGTGTAAATGAATGGATGGTTTCACATATAGACAGCACAGCTAGCACACAGCAATTGATTCAATCATAGATAATAGTTGAACGATGGATATATGAGCAGATGGAAGCATGAATTGATGGGTGGATGGATGTAGAGATGGAAGGGAGCATTGCCAGTATATAGATGGATAAATATATGGGAGTATATATAGGAGAAGTAGACACATAAATAAATAAAAAGATGGGATAACTGCACTGATGACTATATAATTGAAAGGTATATTCAGGCAAGGATTAGCAAAGGACTAAGACTAAAGACTATTTCTCACTGCCATAGCTGTCTCTCTCACTCTCTCTCTCTCTCCTTCTCTCTGTATCTATTTCCCCTTCTTTATAAATACTTCCCTTAGCTCCTTCTAATCACATCCTTTCTGGCTGCTTCCCACTAGAATTGCTATCTGCAGTGCTGATCTGCTTCTCTTTTGATTTCTTGTTTATTTTCGCTTTATTTCGCTGCCAATTTGCCTGCCAGGATCAATTGAATTGACCCACACTGACTGACTTACAGTGCTGCCAAGAAGTGCTTGAATCAACAAACCAAGAACAAGACAAAGAGAGCCAAGGCAGGGCTCGGCTTATGGCCTGAACTGAACTGGACAGCAGAGTGCCTGGTAAACCGCTGCTGCTGCCTTCTGCTGCAGCGTACTGTCCTTTTCCGCTTGGTCCTTTTGCAGTCCAGTTCAGTTTCAGTTCAGGGATTAGGCTGGAACACAATCATTTCCACAATTACTACTTGAATGCAATGTTTATGTTCGATTATCGTGAGCAAGGGCAGCAGCAGGCAGTACCAGCAGCAACTGCAGGACCTTCTGCACTTGCAGTACTTGGCCTCTTCTCCCCTTCCTCTTTCCCATGCCCTGCTCTGCATTGATTGACATTTTTAGCATGCATATTGAGACGCATCCTTGGCCTCGTTCTCATTCTCCTTCTACTCCTACTCTTGCTTCCTTCCTTCTCTGCCTCTTCCTTCCTTCCTTCCGTAATAACAATAAATTTCCAATTTGTCTTTGGCTTTGGCCATAATGACGCACACAAAGGCAACTAATCCAATAGATAAATTCGAGAACTCGTTGCCAGCTTCGACTTCTCTCTCTCTCGTCTTCTCAGCATTCCCTTCCTCTGGATCTCCTTTAGGATTCCCTTCTTCCTCTTCTGCTTGTTGTTGTGTGTGTGCTGTGGACAGTCTCATTACTTGGCCATTATTATTGCCCCCGTTGCGCGGCATCTCAATCAATTTTTCAATTTGATTTCCATTGCGTTTTACAATTGCCTGCCACGCCCAGGACAGACCAGCGCAGACTACGCCCACTTTGCTCAAGGAAATTTGCATTTACAGTGCGTAGACGCGGCGAGGAATTTCCTTCGACTTCTCTGAGTTACTCTACCAGCTCTGCCCTGCTTTTTATACCCTTTAATATTGAAATAGGGTGTGCAAAGGTATGTAACGGACAGAAAGAGGCGTGGCAGAGTAATCGAAGTATATATATTATATATATAGGTGCAGTGTTGATAGCCAAGCCATGCCGCACTTTTAGTCTGTATGAACGCGCTAATGTCAGCTATTATAAAAGCTAGAGGCACCAAATGTGGCATGAAGGTTCCTTTATAACTGCAGTTGATCAAGTTTATATCGGATTTAGTATGCCACGCCCACCGCCTGAGCAAATGAGTTACCTTTTTTTTCAGTTCGATTTGTCTGCGAAGTATGGAAAGCACAACTTTATGTTTTAGAAGTATAGTAAGGTGACTAAAGTATCTATCTCTCCTCCAAATTTCAACCCGATCGGATAATAAACACAGAAGTTATTCAAGTTAAAGAAAGGGTATCTTACAGTAGCTTTCGTTTGTTTCCTTCTACTTGTCTGTCTCAATTTTCTTCTATCTCTTTTTCTTCCCCAATCTTTTTTCTTTCCTCTCTTCTCTCTCACCTAACTTCTCATCTTTTCTGCTTTCAAATGTAAATTTACTTTTGTGTAATTTGTGCATCGAATTAGTCTCGACTTGCAGCTTCGATTTCGACTTTCTATGTCTCTCTCTTTCTCTCTCTCTGCTCCTTTCTCTCTCCCTTCTTCATAATCCTGCATGTTTTTCTGGCATTTTTGAGCAGACTTTATTTTGTCTTTTGTCTTGTGCAGACTTCTTGGTCAGGTAAATGTAAATTTTGATTGCAATTAACAAATTATTTCAAGTTGAACGGGAATCGTAGCTAAAGCTCACTCGAGCGCAGTTGATAAAGTTGGTAAATGATAATGGAAATGGAGAGGGAGGTGGAGATGGAGAGAGTGAAAGACAGGGAAGTGGGGAATGATTCTTTACTAAGTCTTACTTGTCAAGTTGTAATTATAATGTTTATTTTAATTACAGATTAGGAAACAGAAGGAACGATTTGGAGACGATGAAGCTAATTAAAGAGAAGGAAAAGGAAGAGGAAGTGAGCAAGAAAGAGAGGGATATAGAAAGAGAATGTGGGTGAGTGAGCTTCAAATACAGAACAGTTTGACGAAGGCAATGAAGATATGATCGAGTGGGATTGACTTGGATAGAGACTGAGAAAGAGAGAGTAGCAGAAAGAGAGTGAATGCAGGGATAGAAGTAGATAATGATGGAACAACCGATAGAAAGAGACAAGCGGAGAGACAGAGAGAGAGAGAGACAGCAGATGAGTAACAAGAAGAAATAGCCAGAAAGAAAGGGAGATGAAATATGGGAAAGAGACAGAGAAGGGAAGTACTTAAAGTACTCTAGTACTCCCCAGTTTGCAGTCATAGCAAATGTTTTAAGCGCTGACCAAGCAGGCAGTAGCTACTTTACTTCTCCCTCTCTCACTTTCTCTCTCTTCCTCTCTCTCTTTCACTCATTTACTTAATGCTTCTCTCTCTCTTCTCCCCCTTAAAACATATGAAAAACTCAGTTGCAACACAGTAAAACTTATGATGCTGTTGTCCTGCTGTTGCTTCCCTTCCCACTGCCTCCCTTTTCTTTCTCTGCTACTACCATGCTCTCTCTCCCATTCTCCCTCTCCCTTCCTCCCTCTCGCTCTCTGCTGTGCACCCCACTGCTGACCCTTCAACGCCCTCGTCGCGTCGCTAATCAGTTTAGGGGGCACTTGTCCACTTTGGGCTGCTTTGGTTTTAATTACGCGGCAAAAGTTGGTGCCGCAGTGCAAAAGCCGCGCTCCGTGATGGCTCTCGGTCAGCTGCTGGCTGGCCAGCTGCTGATCCACTCCAGCAGGGCAGCAGGCAGAGGGTGGAGGCAGCAGAGGGAGCAGAGGGAAGAGGAAGCTGAGCTCTCCAACTGATTTCCAGTTGGTTAAAGTGCTGCCAACACATTAAAACTGCAATTCATTCGCTGCCGCAGTAGCCACATATGAAGAGGGAGCAGGCAGAGGGTAAGGAGAGGGGGGGGGAGCAGGAGAAGATGCAGGGTGAGCTGGACAGGCACCACGACAAGCAGCTCAGCAGGAGCTGGCGCACTAATGAACATTTTATTACAAAAGTTCGCCATGTCGACGGCGGCAACAGCAGCAGTGGGTGGGAGAGGGGGAGGGAAGAGGGGGAAAGGAGGGCAGTTGGAAAAGTTTCTCAGCGCATTTTATTGCATTTCATTTTGCTGCAGTTACTCAAGGATTGCCACGAGGATTGCCCAAGCGGAAGCTGTCTGCCCAATTTGAAATATTGTTGCGCCAAGTGTTTCCATCCATAACTCAAAGGGGGGGTTGCCCCTGCCCCCCTGCCCCCTGTCCCTTGTGTCCTCATGCTGCCACAAGTCACTCAAGGGGGTAAGCCACCTTCTGCCCTACCCTTTGCGCCTGCTGCTGCTTCTACTGCTGCCACAAGTCATTTTTTGTTGCCTAATCCCTGCCCTGCACTGCACTTGTGCGGACTCCTAGGGGGGTGGGGGGTGCATGGGAGGCAACCCTGTGGCCTGGCAACCCTTTCGCTGTCTGGCGAGTGTCTGCTGCAGTCGTGCTCACGTAACCCAATACCCTGGGGCCATGCCCAGGCCATGCTCACTGGGCAAATACCCTCGAAACTGCAGTCAGCGTTGAAATTTCCCTTTTTAATTTGCACTCGTCCACTCGAAATGGATATGGTAAACCCCCCTCTAACCTCTTGGCCTACCCCTCTGCACTAGCTAAACTCTTTCTCTACCCCCCTCTACTGCACTTGGCTACCCCCCTTTCTCTACTTGCCTGCTCTACACTTGTCTAGCCCCCTCTTTCTCTACTCCTCTGCCCTCTGCCCTTTTCCAGTCTAAGCTCTTCTGCCCTCAGCTGCTTGTTTACTAATGAAGTGCAGCTTGACTAGCTCACACTCTCTCTTCCTCTCCTTTACCCCCTCTTCTATACTCTACCCCCTCTTCCTCTCCGCCCCCCCCTCCCACTCGCGCCTGACTATCAAAATTTTAATTACGGATTTACGCAAACATTGCAGGAAATTTTCTCAACTTGAAAATTCAAATAGTTTTCCACTTCACCGCACTGCGTGGGGTATGCATTAGAGAGGGGGAGGAGAGTAGGTTGTAAGGGGTGTGCAAGCAACTTCAGGTCATATTTAATTTCATTTATTTGGAAAATTGCGGTAACTTGTACGCAGCGTGTTGAAAGGGTTTTCCGCTTTCCCGTTTTACATTTCCAATTATGCAAATTTTTAATAGTTTAGCGGTTTTTTCTCTAGCTTTTTAGCTATAATTATCTATGGCAGTTTAGGTTGAGTGTGCGGCAAGTGGAGTTGAATGTTGTGCATATTTTTTTAGCTTTTAAAGGTGAATACTTTTAACCTATTTTAGCCATTTTACCAATTTAACCTATTTCATTATCTTTAGCTGGTTTTTCTGCTTTTTAGCCATTAAATCTATTATCTATTATTTATATATAATACATATAATCATAATAAATCTCCCTTTCATCTGTTATAATCTCTTGTAGTGTAGTTTAATACTGTATATATAAAATTATATCTTCATAAGATTGTTTCCTCAGCTCTTTTATATATTTCTAGCTTGTTTTCTGCTTTTTGGCTGTTATAATCTATATAAGTTTAGCTTTAAAGTGTTGAAAGTGTAGCTTAATACTGCAGATATTGTTATAGTTTTTCTTTTAATGATTTTTCTCATAACTTACACAAGTTTTCTTTATTCTCCTTCAGGTTACTCCCTCTTCGTCATCATAAACCGCCTTCGAACTGCACTGGACACTCGACAGCTGCCATAAATATCATCATATGCACCTGTTGGCGTGTCGTGAAAAATCCACCAGCAGGAGAAGAGGAAGCAAAAGAGGGGGGGGGGGGCAGTAGAAGAGGCCTTCGACTGAGACTGAGACGGAGACGGAGACTGGCTTCTGTCTGTGATGGATTATGCTGTCAATCTGTGGTAAATTGCTCGGCTTAAAGCCGACTTGGCTGGCGCATGCTGCTTGTGCCTCTCCTGGTGGCACGTGCTTGGGGCTACTGCTTGCCACCTCCCTCCAACTCTTTCCGCTTCCCTCTCTGCCCTCTCTCAACATGCTATACGTAATGAAGCCTCGACAAGTCGTCGCCGATGCTGTCGGCTTTCATTACAAGGAGCAGGCGGCTAATTGAAAGCTGCATTCGAAAAATTGACGGCGGCAAAATGTGAAAAACGTTCAAGAGAGGCAGGAGGGAGGAGGAAATGGGGAGAGGAAGGGCAGAGAGGAGTGCAGTGCAGTCTGTCAGTTATGTAAAAGGGGGAGGGAGACTCGCTGTGGACCCCCAAAATAACAGTCGAGGCAGCTGTCGATTATTGACACTGCGGTTGAAGTGGAGCACGTCAGGCAAGAGGGGCAGCAAAGGAGGAGAGGAAGGAAAGGAGGAGAGCGAGGAAAGCAGTGGAGAAAGGGAAGCCACGGCAGGCCCGGGCAAACTGTCAGTGGCATCGATAAACTGCGCCGCCAGATGCTGCCATCGCCGTCGCTGTTGCCTCTTGCCTCTTGCCGGCTGCAGACGGGGCTGCTCTGCGTGGCAATTACAACACGCGAGTCTGCGTAGCCTGCCTGGACAACAGGTTGGCTCGCAAACAAAATCGGAAACCGAAACCAAACGAAAAAAAAACCGAAAGCCGAAAAACCGATACTGAAACGCAACTTGGGCAATCGTTTTGGCGGCTCTTTTTAGCCCTCACGTGTGTTTCAACTGTTTTAATACCCTGCAATGCATGGGAAACTTGTAAGAAAGAGTATGTTCAGCTTGTGTGTAAATTCAGTGCTTGTTTTGGATTTCAGTGCATGTTAGTTTGGCAGGTTTGACTTCGTTCTGGACTTACAACTGTCTTAACATTCTTAAAAATAGGTCGTTTTAACTTTATTTTAGCATTTTGTGCAGATTTTGAGTTTTTTATTTGTTCTGCAACTAAAATTGATGAATTTCTAGGAAATGTAATATATTTATATTATTTATATTTGTCCATGAAAAATATCTAAAACCTATTTTGAGCCTGTAGCTCCTCAAACTGACCTATAGCCAGACTTAAAAGACGCATAACTTGTGCTAAAATCAAGATACGTTTTTGGTTTGTCATTTTGTGCATGATTTCAATTCTATATTGACTTTACATCAAAAATTGCACATCTGTTAGGTATAATCGAATCCTGTAGATCCCCGTTCACTGCAGGGTATCTGTTAGTCAAGTATGCCTAACCTTAGCTTACTTTACTTGTTTTTTTCTTGCTCGACGCTTTTATTATGATTATTCTTTTTTCGGGCTGCGGTCAATAATGAACCCGAATCGGTGCGAGGCTCGAGCTGCTTCTGCTTGATAGCGCACGGACAACGCCGTACCGTACCGCCCCCCCTCTGCACTCTGTTCTCCTCTCCTTTCCCCTGCCTCCTGGCTGTTCAGCCCCTCTACGGCAGCGCGATAATTGCCGGTAAAACGCCTCGCTTGGCCTTTTAAATGCTGCGTCTCGTTTTTGCTGTTGTTGTGCTCATTGTTGTTGTGAAATGGTAACGAAAGCGAAGGAATACCCTGTAAAAGAGAGAGTGTAGTGTGGCTGTGTGAGGTAGTGTGTGACAGGGTGGGGATGGGGGGAAGGTAGTAGAGGTTTTGGCAGTGGGATTAGGAGAAGAAAAAGTAGTGAAGGTAGTATAATAATTATCATATATAAATAGTAGTATTAAACGGGTAATAAATACTACTTATAAACCTGCAAAAAGTAGTAGCAAAGGTAGTAAAAGACTTCACTAAAAGTAGTTGACTAGCATAGAAGAAAGGGTATCTTGAATTCATCTACATATTCCACGCCCCAACAGTTTTTCCCAAATTGTGTTCACTTTTTTCGACCCATTGAGGTTGTGGCTGTCTTTTTTTTTTGCCGACGCCGCCGTTGCAACGAGCCACAAATTGCAGCTGGCGCACGGCATTCAGTGCAGCAGAGAGAAAGAGACAGAAGGAGGAGAGAGAGATAGAAAGAGAGCTCGCTCTGGCGGAGTAAAGCACGCGCCGTCACTCGCGACGATCCCGATGAAGCCCGACAAGCTGGACGCCACTCCGAGCCATTGACCGTGGCGTTCTGCCGTGCTGGGCAGGAGCGGGACATACAGAGAGTGTGAGAGAGAGAGAGATGGCAGCAGTCAGTGTGAGTGAGTGAGTGAGAGAGAGAGCGCAACTCAATCAGGCTGGCGGCTGCAATTGTTGCACCTGCCTGCAATTGCAGCCCGTCAAAGGGGCGTGGGGCAGGGCACAGAGGGGAAGGGATTGAGGCAACTGAAGGGAGAGGGTGCGGGGGTAATTAGTAACAGGCCGCTGGCACAATCGCGTGCGGATAATTTCCACTTCCAAGCGAACGCGTCGCGCACTCGGCTAATGTGAATTTATTTGCTTTTAAAGGGACAGTCAGAGAGAGGGAGAGAGAGAGGGGAGAGAGAGGGAGAGAGGCAAGGAAGATACCCCTCACAGTCATAGCGAAGGGTTGCTTCTTCTTCTGCAGGGATCAGCAGCCTGGTTGATCTCTTTGTCTGCTGCTTTGCCAACTCGATTTTGCGTAATAATTCCACAATCAGCTTAGGCGCATTTTCCGAGTGAGAGAGAGAGAGAGTGACAGAGAGAGAGAGAGACAGTGTCTGTGCCTTGTCGAGGGACCTCACGCTGTGTCATTGTTTGCCTGCGGCTCAGTGGAAAATCGGCTCGACCTACAACGATTCTCCGGCCTTGTCTCCGTTCTCCGTTTCGATTCTCTGGCTCACGCGCTGCGATTTGTCATGGTCTGACCGTGACACAGTTTCACTGCCGGATTCCCGCATCCCGGGACTGACTGCAACAGGAACCGGTCACGTTTATGAAAATGGAAATTAATTCGCATTAAATTTGGGTCTTTGGGTGCCCCCTTCTCCTCTCTCTCTCTCTCTCTCTCTCTCTCTCTCTCCCTCTGTGTCTGTTCTCGGTATCTGCGGAATTAGCGACGCTGGCAAAGGACACGTTCATGCATAATGCATGTCCCTGCCTGCCCCTGCCTGCCCCTGCATGTTGCATGCAGCAACGTGTCATCAACAAATGGAAATGGAAATGATTCTTTCATTCATCTGCAATAAGAAATCTTTGGGTTGCACGTGAAAATCATCGAGAAGAAGGAAAACAATAAGCAAATTTCAGCTGCGCATTTGCCAGAATGGGAAATTGAAGTTGAACATGAGCAAAATTGGACAAACAATTGAAAAGGCTGAAGAAAAAGGTACATATAAGGAATATAACTCTGGGATGATTTATATTATAGATATGCATTATATAATATAAACCTCAATATCCAAATTAAGCCTACAATATCCCTTCACACTATATATAAGTATAATTAACATTAATTAAATTGTACTATAACAATTTTTCTTTTTTCAGAAAGAATCTGACTGAGCATCGCAGAGAAGGCTACAGATGATTACAACTTCAAGAACTTTGGTATGGTATGTATGGTATATGGTGAATATATATCTATAATACAATATGAAACATATTTTATTTTAGCAAAGTTATAATCGCAAAGAAGAACTCTTCTTCTCTTATGTTACTACAGTTCCTATCTTTTTTCATACATTTAACAGCAATTAATTTAGAATTATTTTAGAACCTATGCAAATGTAGAAACTAAGAGGTAAATCTGATAAGGGGAAGAAGTAGAAGGAGAGAGAATACTATGATAAAGGCATAAATGATAGAAGAAGAATCATGAAGAACTCTTCAGAACTTATGTCTTTGGGGGATACTATTCTAAAGGTTTTTATGAATAAGGAAGGCATTCAAATTATATACTTGATATAAAGGCAAATCTTAAGTGTATCCTCTACTATACTAAAGGTATATATGATATCAGAAGGTACGTTAAGAACTCTTCACAACTTATGGTACAACTTTTCTACTGCAAGTAAATACGCTACAAGAAGTCTTTCTAATTATATAAATGATATAAGAGCGAGTCTAATGTGTATCCTATTAGGCACCTTAGGCACCTTGGGATCTATCGCACACATGCTTATAAGGCAGCTCTAATGAACCAGCCTTAATGTTAATCACAATGATTGGAAGAAACATTTATTATGATTGGTTTTGCGCGCGGTTTGCTCTTCCTGGAACTCGTGTGTGCGGCACGCTTCACGTTCACGATCACGATCCCGAGTCGAGGCTGAACATATGTTCGGGTATTGGTCAAGCGGGTCCAGTCAAATTAGGCAAGCAGCGAGGGGCAAGCAGGCGGGGCACTCAATCAAGGCAGCAAGGAGTCCTGCTGCATGCCCCCCTCCTTGCTCTCGCCCGCGCCGTCATAACAGCGTCAAAACTAATTTTCATTTTCGATAAGAAAACAAGAAGAGAGAGAAGAACAGCCTGGAGAAGCAGAAGTTCTTCTTGTTTTGGGACGTGGCATCTGTTGCTGTTGCTGTTGTTGGTCAAATTGAAAGGCAGAGAGGAAGCAGAGAAAACACTTTTCATTTCGGAAAAGTGAAAAGTGCGTAGAGAGGGGCGACCAACTGTTGTCGAGGCGAGTCGAGGCAGGCAGGCAAGCGATGCAAATCTGACAGCATCATCATTAAGGCACTGTTTCCTCCTGCTGCTGGTGCTGCTCCTCATCCTCATCTTCGTCCTGCTACTGACTGACAACTGACGTGCGCGCGCGCTCTTCTCCTGCTCCTCCTTCTGCCTCTTCCTCGCTTACTTTCCCTTCTCTTGCTCCTTCGCGCGCATGTTTCATAACAAATTGTGATAAGCACGCTCCTTGGGGCGTCCTGGCCTCACTTTCGCTACGGCTTCACTTTCTTGCAACATGCCACGCGACAGCGACAGCGACAGTGAGTGCAACAGCTGTGCCTGCTCCTGCTCCCGCTCCTCCTGATCCCTGCCATATGCTCTGCCAGCAACATGTGATGGGTGACAAGTCAGAATCTGTTGCGTCGACAATTTGCAATAAACATGATTGTTTATGAAAGGAAAGAAGGTACTCCTGCCATGAGTTGTGTAAGGAAATGTGTAAGCAGAAGAAGAAGCGAAGTGGAATGTAATGTGGGTAAGTCAAATGTTGGCTAAGATAAGATAGAGAGATAGACAGGCAGCGAGAGAGAGAGAGAGAGAGCAGGCTGAAGACTGAGCTCGAGTTGTTCTTATATACAAGTAGAAAGATACTTACTCAGTACATTTAGTGCATTATTCAATTCTACAGCATTATGCATAAATAGCAGAGGAACAAGCAGAGTTTATAAGAACCTGGAAGAGCCTTCGGCATGTCGTATATAGCCACAAATAGTTAATTCCCGACTATAGATCGCATTCACATTAGAATCCTCTCCCCCTCTGCCCAAATTGATGCATAATTCGCACATAATGAGCTGCAAATTATGCAAACAAATTTAGAACAAGACCGACATGAGCTTGGTCCATCTGCAGGCCCCTCCCCCCCCGCTCTCTCCACACCCCCCTGATTAGTGAGAATTAGCCATCAGTTAGCCAACAATTTGTAGCCGTATCCGTTGCACAGTTTAATTGGCATTTAATTTTCGCTTGCTCCCATCGGCAGTTGCTGTTGCTGATTATGGAAATGTGGAAATGGGAAATGTGGAAATGCAATTGTCGTGCGCATCAGCAGCAACGGCAAATTGCCAAATTGGCGAGCCCAAATTCAATTTTCGGCATTTTCGAGCTATTCATTCAAAATTAATTCAATTAGCGTGCGGACTGCGTTGCATGCCCCCTAGTTTGGCAACATGTTGTCAGGCACTCTTTAAGCTGTCGCTGCTTTAAAGAGTTGCCAGACTATCTCAACTCTTCTGCTCCTCCTCGATGCTTGTTTTACGAGAGTTCTGTCGAGAGTTCATTAATTTTGCTCACCGCCAAGCGAAGATGCAGTTGACGCAGTTTAATGAGTTGCCAGCGGGCAAATGGACAGTGCAAGGGTTGCCACATCTCTTGACCAACTACGTGTGTGTCTGTACGTGTGTGTGTGTGTGTGTGTTTGCAGAGCAGGCCTATCTCTGCGTGTTGCTTGCCACAAACTGCCAGATAAGCAAACACTTCACAGCGAGCTTAACCGACGCGTAAATCTGCAATTACATATTTTTATACCCTGTAAACAGGGGCTGTGAGTGGATAGGGTAGTTTGTATGGCAAGTGGAAGGCAAAGGGCATGTTTATATATTATCTTTCATATAAGATGATGATGGTAGTACCAGAAATGGCTTCATGCAGGGCATCTACTTTCCTAATCAACTTTAAGCTCTTTTCCGCAGAGCACTTCGCTTGCTACAGCTTTTATTGAGTGCTCTACTTATTACTGGGTGTCTATAAGACTAGCATACTGCCACTTAGAAGATAGTTATAGGGTATCTGCATGACATACAAATCTGTATCTCTTTTATAGTCTTTATCCTCTAGAGTTCTTTACTTTCTACAGCTTCCATAAGGTGTTTCACCTTTTACTGGGTATCTTCTAGTCTAGCACACTCTACAACTACAGTCTTCTGTCCTGCCCTGCTTCACTTCCTCTTTGCCACATTTAATGACTCATAAGTGCAACTTGCAATTGCTGTTTACTCAGCTACCCTCCGCTCTTCCCCTCCCCCTGATGTGTCCTTCCTGATTGAAAGCCTTTCAATACGAATATCCACGTTTAAAACTGAATCTGTTAATTCAACTGGGCCTATCCGACTATATTAAACCCGTTAATGGCCCTCTCAGTTCTCCTCCTCCTCTCTCTCTCACTCTCCGTCTGTCTCTTTCACGTACTGCTCATCCCTTTTGTTGCTGGATCCGCCCTGCGATCGCGAACTAATAAACTTATTTACTCTGCTAACTTGTGCAAACACAGAAGAGGTTCGTCCCATCAAGTACACCTGCCTACCTAACAGAGGCAACGCTGGCTGAGATTGTGGCGCTCTGTTCTCTGTGTGTGTGTGTGTAGTGGGGCGGGGCCGCCCTCACCTCCGCCCCAACTCATTAGGGAACACCTACCGCGGGCCTCGAGGGCGGCCCTTAAATGGCCACGCGAAGGCGACTAATTAATGCCAAAAACAACAAGAGCAACAAGAAGAGAACAGCAAGAGATGCCAGTAGGAGGAAGAGGTAGAGAGAGAGAAAGAGAGAGGCATAAGGAGCACGCACTGCAAATACCCTGCAAAGTTAGACAACTGACTTGAAGAAGCTGAGATTGGCTTGATTGCTTGGAGAATACTTTGGATGTTGGTTGAGAAGTACCTTATACGTTTTTCTTCTACAACATACCCTGTATGTTTTATAGTTTAACATACAATATAGACCCTATAATCTGCTGTACTTGTTTAGTGTTTTCTTTTAAGATATATCCATGATAATAAGCCTTATCTGTTGTAGTTCTACCTTCCTTCTTTTATAATATATCCTATATTTCTTCTTCATTATTTAATCTATAATCAGTTGTATCGACACATTCCCAGAGTAATTGGCAACCTTTTGGCTCTACCCTGAAAAGGTCTTAGTTCTTCATTCATAGTATACTCTGTAATCTTTTGTAGCTTTTACTTGCAAGTATACCCTCCGCATATACCCTGTAATCCGTAGTATACCCTGCTTTAACCTATTCTTTCTCATTTCAGAACAGAGCATCTTGTAGTGCTCTACCTGGGAAGGGTGCTGCCCCTTGACAGTTGGAACAGACACTTGGGTTGGAGTTCGAACAGGAGATGAATATAGAGAATATACGCTGTAGTCAGCTGTATTCAATGTAGTGTTCTTTGCAGAATATACCCTGTAATCTGTAGTATAGCCTGGCTTAACCTATTCTCTCTCATTTCAGCACTGGCAACCTGTAGAGCTCTACTCGGAAAGGGTCCTACCCCATGACAGTTGAAAAAGGCACTTGGCATAGAGATGGAAGTGAAGATGGAATTGGGAATGTAGTTGTAGTTGAAGTAGAAGTAGCAGATGCAGTTGGAACTCCAGTTGTAGTTGGAGTAACCTCCCCTACAAGGAGAGAGGTGTTGAACCGACGGTGTTGAGCTGATCCTTTCCTCCGGTGTTCGCCCAAAAACGTTGAGGGACTTTTAATTAATAAACGATGAAGGCAAACCGCAAATGCCGAAGGGAGTAAGAAAGAGGAGTAAGTGGGCGTGGCTGTGTCTGCACAGATTGAGTCTCGGCTTAGACGGTGACTTGCCTGTGGTTGTTTCAACTGTTTCAACTGTTGCTGCTGCTGCTAATCGCCGGGATTATTAATTAGCCACAACGCGAGACGCGACGCGACTTTGGAATGATAATTGCGGCTGTCGTTGGGCAGAGTGGAGCGTTGCGACTGCGACTTCAAATCATTTGATTAGCCAATCAATAATGGGCGCTGCACACAAGACGCGGCACTCTTCGCCTCCCCCTGCTGCCATCGGGCTTGTCTCTGGCTCCCTTCTGGCTCTCCCCTTGGCCAATGCTGCAGTCCATTTGCGCTGTCCAAACAGGCGGCGGCGAAGTGATTTTGTTGTCTCGCCGCAGGCCATAAAGGTGCCAACAACAACAGAAGAGCAGTTGGAGATGAAGGAGGAGAAGGTGGAGGAGAAGGTGCAGGAGATGGAGCAAGAGCAGGAGGAGGAGAAGAAGGTGCAGACATAGCAGCAGCTGAGAGAGCAAGAGGAGAAACAGGAGGAAGAGAATCGGCAGGAGTAGAAGGTAGAGCAAAAGGACGAGGAGTACCAGAGGCAGTAGGCATAAGGTGAGTGGCTTAGGGAGAGAAGAGAGAGCAGGAGAAGGAGGAGCTGGAGCTGAGGAGCAGGAGAAACATCAGTACAGGGAGCTGTAGCAGGAGCAAGGGCAGTCACACCAGGAGAAGCAGCAGGAGCAGAAACACAAGGGAGCAACAGGAGGAGAAGCTCAAGTAGGTGAAGGGGCAACAGAAGCAGTAGGGGGAGCAGTAGTAGAGGAAGCAGCAGGAGGGAGCAGGGGAAGGGGGCCACCAGGCGCATTATGGATTTGGTGATTTTTGTTTTTACTAAGAGGTGAATCCTCCACTCGTGTCTGGCTGCTGCTCCTGTGGTGGCTGGCAAAAAACACATAACATTTATTTATGCCTCGAACGTTGCTCCTGCTCCCGCTGCTTACCCCCCTCCTCCCTCTGCTGCTCTCCCTGCTGCTCGAAACCAGATCCAGATCACTTATTATTAATTTTAGTGGTTAAGAAAATGGGAGCGCGTCGTCCGCAGCCTGCAGCGCCGCAGGCAAATGCCGCAGATGAGGCATGCAGATGGGCAAAAGGTTGCTGGCAATCCCAATGGGGCAGCCAGGTAACGATCCCATCCACCTCTCTCCCCCTTCTCTCTGTCTGTCTCTCTCTCGCGCAGGGCAATTTTAATTAGTTTTGCTTTGTGCGCTACTTGGAATGTGCTGCCAAGAGACTTACTGGGAGAGGAGGGGCAGCAGCTAAGGGGGGGCAGGGAGGCAGGTCAGCACTGGCACAACACACACACACACACAACTCACTCATTTTCCCATTCAGTTTGGGGCAACGCCCACTTTTGGGTACGCTCCTCTCGGCCTCAACCTCAGCCTCAACTTCAGTTGAGTTGCCATTTTCGGCTCGGGGCCTTTTAATAGTCCCGACCGACATTTGCCATATACGCAAATCGATTAAAATCAAGCGAGCAGCAGCAGAGGGAGGGGGGAGTACCATGTAGCACCCTGGCCCTGTCCCTGCCCAGGACACACATATTTAAATGGCAAGTGAAAAACTATAGCCAATTACTTTAAATTAGTGTAATTCCCATGGACGCGCTGCCTCCACTTGGCGGACTTCAACTGCAGCTACAACTGCTGCTGCTGCTGCTGCTCCTGCTGCCCCCAGAGTCTGCTCCGCTTGTGCCTGCTTCTCCAGAGACTGCAGCTCCTCTGCCTGCTGCTCATCCTTCTCCTCCCTCGGCAGCTCCTCTTGCTGCTCATCCACTTCCATTTCCTTCTGTTCTTCTATCTACAACTGTTGCTGCTGTTTCTCCTGCTCCTCTTGTGCCTTCTGCTCCAGCTGCTGCTGCTCTTGCTCCACCTTCTTCTGCTCCTCCTTTACCTACTCTGCCTCCTTGTGATCCTCTTTCACCTTCTCTGCCTCCTTCTCCTCTCTTCCTCCTGCTGCACTCTGGGAATGTCTGCTGCAGTTTAGCATTTGTCTCCTCTCTCTCCCTCCCTCCTTCTCTCCCTCTCTCTCTATCTCCATGCTGCACTGCTGCCCGCGGGTGTAATTTTAATTTGTACCCAGTGCTGAAGCAGTGCATCCTCGTTGGAGCTGGAGCAGCAGCAGCAGCAGCAGCGGCTCAGCTGTTTAGAGACGCATAATTGCTGCTGCGGCATGCGCCTAAGCCGTGCCACAAATATGCCTGCCACACGTTCCCATTGCAACTGGCATTTAATAACTTTTAGGCGCATACCCTGCAGAGTGTGCAGATGGGTATATGTGACTATATAACTGACTGCACTTGAGAGCGATGAAAGTGGAACTGACTGAGCTCAGGCAGACTCTGATAGAGCTGCAACTTCAACCCTTCACTGCCTGCTCTGACAGGGTATCCCGCACTTTGCATACCCTTTGCCTGCACTGTTGCTAACTGGCTCAATTCCTTGGCATGTTCTTTCACTTTTCAGCCCCACTGTGGCCGCACTGTGGGAAAATATGTTGGAAGCTGGCAATCAATGTCCGAAAAAATGCGCCGCCGGCTCTGACAATCGGCCTCAATTTATGAGCACGAGTGGGTCTAGGCGGGTTGCAGCAGGCACAGGGGGGGGGGGTTTGGAGGTGTAGAGTAGGGTAAGAGGGGGTTAGCAGGAACGTGGCACTGTTGCAGTTTCTCATGGCACTGTGGGGAATTGTGTGGCAATAATTGATTTCAATTTATGGCGCTCAGGTGGGCCGAGCCTCCTTTTTTCCCCTCTAGCTGCTGGCCTGGCCTGCCTGCCCTGGAATTAGCATTTGCTGTGGACTTGTCTAATTGTCTGGGTTCTCGGTAGGTTCTAACCCACTGCCTGCCTGCTCCTACCCCCTCTGCCTGCCTGCCTGTTGACAACTTCCTTCCACTTGCTTATCAAATTAGTTGCTTTGCTTAGCTCAACTTTGCTGACCCCGAGCCCAACCCCGAGCCCAAGCCGAAAAAGGTGTCTCTTCAATTGCTGGGAAAGTTTGTCACTTAACCAAAGTGAAACTAGCCAACTAACTGGCCAACTAAGCGCGGCTGCTGGCCAACTCAGTTGCCCAGTTGGCCCAAAGCAATTAAAACGCGTTTTCGCAATTAAATGACTTCGCTATTTTTCATTTCTTTGCTCGGTTTGCTCTTCCATTTCTGCCTGCTTGTGTTGCCTGCTTGAGAACAAAAAAGTTCATGTCAAAAATTTGAATTCCTAAAGGGGCAGGGGTGTAGGTAGGGCAGGGGGGAGGGGGACAGAGGAAGGCCTCTCAGGGAATGACTTTTGGTAATTAGACTTCTTGACTTGCTCGAGTTGCGGACTTAAACGAAGCAGCAGAAGCAGAAGGAGAAGGGGGAGAGGGAGCTGGAGCTGGAGGAAGCAAGGGAGCAGGCACAAGTTGCTGCTGCGTTGGGAAAATGTTTCCAATTAAGAAGTCAAGCAGGGGGGGGAGGCAGAGGGAACCTTCACTAGTCGCGCTGCTTGAAAAATAAATACGAAATTGTAATAACTTTATATAGAGTTCTAGGCAGAGTTCTTCTTGTGGCACACACACACACACACACACACACACTGAGGGACACACAGGGGTACTCATATTTTTCTTGAGATTCGCTTGCTGCGTTTCTGGAGCGAAGCTTTTGTCACATCATGACGCTGCAGATTTCAGCAACTTGGAGTTCAGCTTCATCTTTGTCATTATCATCGTTCTACGACATTAACATTAACTCGATGTTAACTTTAGCTTGTGCTCGTGTGTGTGTGTGTGTTGTTATTGTTGCTGATGCAACTGCCAAGCGTAACGAACACGCTTACAACAACACCCGCAACAACAGCAACACGGCAACAACACGGCAACAACAATTGCTGAAACAACATGAAACTTATGAAGTACAGCGCGAGCACAATCATCATTAGCGAGGCACAGACTCAGCTCAGTACCCTCTGCCTCCCTCCCTCCCTCTCTCCCTGCCCCCTCGGGGTCCACTGCAGTGCCCCATCCATATTGATAAAGCGAACATGCCACAGAACGGGGCATGTAATCAGTTGGCGCACTCGCTTGTTACCTTATCCCCATCAGCGCATCGGAGTTTAGAGGAGTCTGGTCACACCTCGGCGCACGCTTGCCACGGCGGCACCTGTTGCCACCTGTTCTTGCTGCAGCGTGTTGCAGATAATTAGCTACCCCTCCCCCTGTCCCCCTGTCCCACTGGCCACCCAGCCAACGTGCAACAATTCTATCAATTGCAATGTGCACACAAATGTTGCAGAAAGCCTCCATTAGGGGCACGCTTCAATGCCCCCTTCCAAGGAACCCGCCAGCAAAGCCAGCGACCCTTCGTCGGTACTGCTCGCGCTCTACCTTAATCGGTTACTGCTAAATGCTGCTGTGGGCTTCGCGCTACAATGTAAGTTTCACTTGGGGGGAAGGTGGAAATCGCAAGAGAGAAGAATTCTCTGCTTGCTTTGCTTGTTCCTATTCAAATTGACTTTGCTTATATCGCTGATCTTTCTGCTTTCTGCTATAGAACGTAGTCTTCTTCTTCTTTGCCAGGTTTCTAATTAAAAACTGATGTTCTTACTACAGAAAGCTGTGTAGTATGGCAGATATTCCAGTTGAAGTTTGCCAGGTAAGTTTTAATATGCATTACAATCTATAAATACTGATCTTATTATTTCTTCTTCCTCCACAGATCTATAAAGTACGATGTTCTTGCATTTGGGAACTGCTTAGCTTGTATTGCTGTTAGTGTACCAGGAATCTCTTTGGTAAGGAAAATACTAGTTGAAACTTATCAGGTAAGTGGAAATATATTATAAAGAAATTATGGTCTCTATTTATATAAATTAATACTCTTTTTCTTTAGCAGATTTCAAATGGAATTAAAGGTTGTTATATCAAAAGTTTTTATAATAAGGAAGATAGCAGCAGAAATGTACCAGGTGAGTTCATATATTTATCGTATTACCATATATTTTAATATTGATATTAGTCTATTTAATATGAAAGATGATACTAGAAATAGATTAGGTAAGTTTTAAGACAACAAAATAATAAGTAGTTCTATCCGTAAATCAATATACATATATGTAAGTATCATAGCTATACAAAATATCATATCATTCCCCTTCTGCCTTCTATAATTTCCGTTTCTAAACGAACTTCTTCCATTAATAACTATAATAAAATAATATTCATTCTTCATATAACTTCCTTTTCTTGCCCGTACAGTAATCTGGCACAAGTAAATAGAATCTCAATTTCCCATAGCATCATTCCATGTAATTCGTTGCACACATAACGGTACCTTGCTCAACCTAACCTCAACTGAGCCAAGGCTACTGTGCGGGGCAATTGTCATTCGTGGAAGTAAACGGAGATGTCAACTGTGATGCTAGCAGCGGATTAGAGTGATGCGTAAACACCGATAGGGGCGCGAGAAAGAGGCAGGAAGGCAATAAGAGAGAAGAGAGTGCAAGGGAGAGGGCGAGGGAGGGAGAGGAGATGATGCAAAACGGCGCTAAACTGTAGATTTACGATGGAAAGTGTGAGAATGTGAGAAGGCAGGCAGAGAAATGACACAAGAACAGTTACAGACGATAAACCCGTAAAGACTACAGACTACAGAAGAGACTATGGCAGAGAAGAGAGCATTATAATCAGAGTCGTCTTCTCTTGCTCGTGCTCCGTCTCGCTCTGGCACTGGCCACAGGGCCACTGGGCCGTGAAATATGATCAAAATATTTGTGCTGGCCACAATTATGAGACCTGCCCGAAGCGAGACACACAAAAAAGAGAAACAATAAGCAGAAGACAATGACAGAGGCAGAGACAGAAGAGAGGAGTAGAAGGGAGTGGGGGGGAGGTACGTCCCTCAGTTGGGTTTTCAGTTCTACCTGTTCTTCGTTGGTTTTTTATGACTCTATTTGGAAATTGATTTTATGGGCCGCATCATTTCGGAAGTGCAGCGAAGTCAGCGTCAGCATAAAAAACTCAATCTGATTGAGAACCTCGAACCTCGAACCTGGCTGGGTTTCTTTCTTTGGGCTCCTACTTAGGGCCGAGCAGACAATTGCGAATCAAAGACAAATTGCAGACAGTGAAGTAAAAAGCGACGGAGCAATTAATTATTTTGTCAGGGCGCCGTTTTGCACCTGCCTCGGAGCGAGGAGGCAGCAGGAGCAGGTCCAAGTCGGCGTCAGTTTCAGCAACTTGCCAAGTGCCACGGGACAAGTGAGAAATTAAAAACTTTTCTCGCAAGACAAAGAAAGCGAAGCAGAAGGTGAGAGAGGGGAGGGACAGAGAAAGGGGGCTCAACGTGTCGCTGCCACTTTGCGTCCAAGTTGCGACAGCTCAAAAATGAATCGCGCAATTAAACAGTTCTTGTGCCACGCCCTCTCTCTCTCTACTGCCTTCACTCCCAGGTGTTTATACCCTTCGACAATTCAAAATGTTCAAAAAAGGGTAACTATCTTGTGCAAATGTATATGGAGGCATGGCAGACCCCATTAAGTATATATATGTATATGTATATGCTTGCTCAGCATCACTTGCCGAGTCGATTGAGCCGTGTCTGTCTGTGTGAACGCACAGATCTCAGCTATTATAAAAGCTAGAGACACCAAATTTGGCAGGAGGATTCCTGTCTACTATACGCTGATCAAGTTTATTTCAAATATTTGATGCCACGCCCACCGCTTCCGCAAATCAATAAATAAATTATTAAACTCAATTTGTAAGCGCTGTATAAAAGTTACAACTTTCTGACTTTAACATGTACTAAGCTGAATGAATTGTCTAAGTATTCTCCAAATTGCAATCCGATTGGACAATAAACAGAGAAGTTATTTAAGAAAGTATAAATGCTTGTGTCAGCTAACAAGGCAGGCAGGCGAGCGCCATCTGTCGAGCATACTTGCAAAGCATGTGCATATGTATGTGTGTACATACAAAGGAGCATAGGTCGAAGGGTATTCCACTCTTGCTTGTCTTACTGTTTCAACTTAATTTCGCTTGCAGAACAGCAGCGAAAATCAGCGCAAATGAAGTGCACAAACTGCTGCAAAATTGTGTTGCAACTTAAAGCTTTAAGCTTGCAGCTTGCCACGCCCACAGCGCCCATGTTGATGGACGCCTCAAAGCGCAACCAATTGCAGGCATTGCCAAAATTGCTGCATAGTTTGTCGTGGTCAAAGCGAGCTTCCAAATAGAATTCTGCGGTTGCCTTTTGCGGTTGCGACGTTGCAATGCTTTGCTGCTGTACATGTGTGTGTTGGTGTGTGTGTTGCATGCAACACAGAGCAAGCACAGCCCACTGGCAATTGGCTAGTGTACCATATGTGGCATCGTTTATTCAGAGCATTTGCTAGCCAGATTGGAATGTCTACCTGCAGGACACTGCGCTCCTTTGCTGCAACTGATAAGCCTCGTCTAGCTGCACATTCCTGCCACATGCGTCTTAGTTTTATTGCCCGTTGATAAGGCGAGCATTAGGTACGAGGATCGGGGATCGGGAGTCTTTCTCTCTCTCTCTGCGCTGGCGTGGGCGATCAATGCCAGCAAGGAGACCACCAAAGACAGTTTGCCTAATTAGCTGCAAGCCGAGCCCAGGCGCAGCACACCCTCAACCTGGACTGGGAACTGGGTGCGACGAGTGTATGGAAGTGATCCTCAGTGCATGAGCAGCGCTGAGGATCGAGCACGCACCTACCACAGTCTGGAATTAAACAATTAATGTGTAATTATCACAGTTTGCCAGCGAATCTGGCAAAGGAGCCGCCGAAGCAGGCGCACGATCGAAGGAGGATCAGTAGAGAGGGAGACAGAGACAGAGAGAGAGAGAGAGAGAGAGGGAGAGCGGGAGCAGGAGAGTCGTCAAAACGCCCCTTGAATGCAGGCGCGGGCGTTGGCGTTGGCGTTCTTGGCGGGCGTACCTCGGCGATCCTCGCCAACGATCCTTCTGGCCCATACATCATCACGCTGATCGAGCTGAGGGCAGATAATTAAAGGCAGCGCCAGGGAGGAGAGTGAGTGAGGAGGGGGGAAACAATTAGCTAAGGTTGCTTAGACTTGGCCAATTGGTTGGACGATCGATGCAGTCAGCAAGATCGCAGGCTTGCTTGATCGCTTTGTTGCAGGCGCCGCATCATTTTGTCAGTCAATTTGTGCGGGCAGCAGCTCAATTATGTTGTTAGTGCTGCCAAGGCGATCAAAGCGATCGCAGCCGACAAAGATGCGCAATTAGAGAGAGAGAGACAGGGAGGGAGAAAGAGAGAGAGCAGCTGCGTAAGCCACGTGCAACGAAGCGAACTAATTATGCAAATCAGTTTAGGATGCAGAACAAGGCAGCAGGATTAGCCTCGTTGCTCGATGGCGCTGCAAATGTCCCGTAAGTAGCTTAGCCCTGTGTCCGCTTTATCCGCTTGGCAAAGTTTAGGATCCGCTCCTCTCTCTCTCTCTGGTCGGGCGTGATGCCTTTGTGTCGCTGCAGGATTAGCCAAGCAGACAAAGGACAATTAACTGTTTCGTGCTCTAATTGTTCTGGCGTGTTCTGCCATCGAGCAGAATCCTTTGCGTGCGCCTGCCCAGCAGCTACTGCAGATCGTTGCAATTTGATGGCAATTACTACGAGCCGCTTTTAACCACAAAATTGTCCCTGATCCTCGATCCTTTGTTGCTCGCCGTGTCTCTTTGATCTGCACCGAAGTGATCTGGCCAGAGCTCGACTGAAACAATAAATATTTAGTTGCTGCTGGAGCTTAACTTGTAGAGAGCTAGAGAGCGAACATGAGAGAGAGTAAGGGAGTAAGAAAGAGGAAGAGAGGGCGCGAGAGAGGCACGCAGATTTGTTGCAGTATTTAGCGTGATCCGCCTAATGAGAGGGCGGTGATCTTATGCGCAGAAGCGCTCTAATTATTTAAGGAGATTTGCTCAAGTAGATGACCGTAATCTAAGGTGATCTATGGGAGAGGGGGAGTGAGGGAGAAAATGGTAGAGAGATAAGGAAAGACAGACAGAGTGAGTAGTAAATAGAATGATCCACCAAAGCGTCTTAATTATTTAAGGAGATCTACACAAGTAGCTAAGCACGATCGTCAGAGAGAGAGAGAGAGGTGGATCGAGAGGGAAGTAGGTAGAGGGAGAAATATAGGCATAAATATTATATAGAGTGAGAGAAAGAGAACCAAGCATAAGTAGATTAATAGCTAGCTCTACATAAAGCGCTCTACTGTAGCATTGCTCATCTCTCACAGTCCCGGCCTCGATTAACTCATTTGCATACGAGATTTATGTGAACTCTTGTGCAGTCCATTCTTCCCTCAGCTTACTAGGCATTCTTAGCTGATATTATACTGCATGACATGCGCTGGAACAATCAACTACAAATTTGTTGCTCAAATAGAATCGATTCCCATAACTAGAGAGAGAAGGAGAGTGAAATTCCAATGACTTTTCTCACAAACCGTTGATGCTCAATAAATTGTGGAGTAAGAAACGTATAAATGTCTAAATATTTACACAAATTGAGCGATCCCCATAACTGTTGCATTGAGTTGTTCCATCTCGTATTGGGCTTCTGTTGTTATGGAAAGTCTCTGGTCTCTCGGTATTCCCACAGAGCTTTGGGCGCTTCAAGAAGCGTCGATCAAAAGAAGCAAACAAACCGATTTTCATTGTAGTTTTTCCGTCTCGGTTGCGTCTCAGTGTTTTGTCTGAGACACCTGAAAGTGATCGCCACACAGCGCCCACACGAACACGAGGCGACACCTTTCCCAGCTTGGCCTGGCCGAGTGGGATGTGCGTTGCACTGCATCGCACGGATTAGAGGCACTTGCAGCGTAATGACTTTTGATTTGCAGCAGACGTGGGAACCGAATCGAGTCTGGCTCGACATTGACCTGCTCTTTGTTTGCTTGGTGACACGACAAGCCTCTCCAACTCCAACTCCAGCTCCCCCTGTCTCTGCCTCTATCTCTGCCTCTGCCTGCCTCCGACTTCAACTTCGATTCGTGCGTTCTCAAAAGCCGCAGCTGATTTGCATAAATTCCTTGACTTCAACTTGGCGCATTCGTGCATTAAATTGTCGCAGTCAACCGCAGAGCCAGTTGGGGAGACGTGTCTCCAGATCTTCCACATCTTCCAGGCAACCGCAACATCGAGCGACAACCAACACTTTTTCGGCTCCTTCAAAGTCGTCAGCAACTTTGTTGTCACCCGGTCCAGCTCCAGCTGGCCTCAACTGTCTCTACTCCTCTCTCTCCCTCTGTCTCCCTCTTCCCTCCCTCTCTCTGCCTGCTCTCTCTAGTATTTTGGAAACATTATGCTGTTTAATCCTTTAATCGCAGTGCAGTTTTCGGGCTTCATTTTCTGCTAATTTCGTTTTGCTCTCGCATTCTCTTCTTTCTTCTCTGCCCGGCTTGACCCGCACACACACACAAAAGACACAATTTATGTGCCTTATGTGCCTCATAATAATCCCAAAGTGCACATAATCCTTTTGTTTGCCACTGTCCGGCATAATTCGAGATTTCGCCAGCCTCTCGCCCAAACAACAGAGGATCGCAAGGGAGCGGGTGATCTCTAAGCCATTTTCGAATTTTAGCAAATTTTCGCAAATTTCTTTTTTAATAACTCTTTCTCCTCCCTCTCTCCTCTCTGTGTCTTTGTGTGTGATTGGTCTCCCTTTGTTTGGTTTTCTGCCGGAAACCGTTGAATGCGGAAAAGCATTAGAGCTACCGAATCGATTGTTCTATGGGCGGATATGGATATTCAATACTTTTGTCTCACTTTCAATGCGAGTTAAATGCGTCGATAGTTATCGGGAACTCGGAGATCGAAGATCGAACAATTGTGCAAGTGCAGCAGCAGCTCTGAAGCTGAAGCCAAAGCCAAAGCCGAACCCGTTTCCAGTCCGTTAGCAGGCCAGAGCTTATCGCTGCACTGGGGGCCATTTGTGACACCAGATGCGCGTGTTTATATCAACGAAATCCTGTTAAGAATCCCCAACACACACTTCACACATCTGTTGCGGGTTCTGTCTTCGTCTCTCTCTCTGTCTGGGTCTGGCTTGGAGTCTGGCCATGCTGGTGGTCTGGACACAGCACACACACACACACACACACACGCTTAATAACCGAATAAAAAATGATAACCCGAAAATAAGAAGACATCAAAGAGCAGAACGACGCTGAAGACTGTAGAATGGGCTGCAGAAGACTTGCAGCCAAAATTGAGAGAACATGAAAAAGTCAACGTGCAGCATGCAGCATGCAGCAGCGTGGGGCACATGCAGCAATAGCTAACAAGCACGAGGTAAAAAACCGAAATTGAGACCGAACAAAGGCGCATAATGATCGCCAAGATATGCCAGAGAGAGAGAGGGGGGCGAGAGAGAGAGGGGAGAGGGGGACCACCGCAGCCGTCTAATTTATTCACAGCGATCAGTGAGCGAGCCCGCCGTCGCAAGCTAAACCCTTATTAATGAGGCCCCAATGAGCCAAGCCGCATCGCGTCGCGTCGCGCCGCGTCGAGCCAAGTGTCGCACGCAACGCAACGCAACGCAACGCGCCGATTAAGCCCAGTTAGCGTGTCTCCAGGAGGTGCCTGCTCCACAGCGACCGCCTTGCATTTTATCGCCTTAATGGGCAGCGCGACTCGTCTCGTCTCGTCTCGGTCTGGACAGAGCTGAGCTGGGCTGGGCTGGTCAACTGGTTAGCTGCCCTGGCCTGATGCTGTTGCTGTTTCAATTAAGGTCTCGTTTCGTTGGGCTCGTAAAGTTCTCCCGCTCTCGCTTATCGCCGCTTGTCACTCGCCCCGATTTTGTTTTATAAATAAAGACATTAAAAGCGCCGTCATGTTTGGCCACGTTAGCTCGGATTTATTGCGGACCACCGTGTGGCAGCGTGGCCGCTTAACACTTTTTAATTTCACTTGTCTCCCGCTGCAATCAATCTTCACAGACCCTTCCTTGGCCAGGCACTGCAGCAGAGACAGAGAACCTCAAGATATTGTCAACCGGCAAGTTATGAGTCTGAGAAATGCCTTCGCATGCGCCGTCTGCGCCGGCCAAGTCATAAACCATCATTAACCCGACCCCGAGTGAGATCGAGGCTACTCTGCTACTCTCTCTGGGCACTGGCGCTACCAACAAGTTACCGGGAAATGCAACCTCTTCTCTGTCCACTGTCCACTGTCCACTCTCCACTGTCAAGTGTTGACAACTTCTTGTGGGGTCAACTGGCGCAGCTGCCTGCTACACGCCTGTCCTCCCGTTTCGGTTTTCGGGAATCTTTGTTTATTGCGATTCAGGGAGATTTGTGACAGTGCAACGAAGGAGGAGGAGGCAGGGAAACGTGCAGCTTACTGCTCTAGATTTCTCAAGCTTTTAAACCGATTAGGCGGACAATGCCACCCAACGTCAGCAGCAGCAGTAGCAGCAGCAGCAGCAGGAAAAACAAGCGAAAGAATTCTCAAATGGAATAGGTAAGTCAAAAAGAGAATAGATAACGTGGCATGCATAAGTATATGCCATGTTATGTATGATATGTATATGAAGGTCTTAACTTGCACAGCCAGAGAAGTTTAAAGTAGAATTCGGAATAGAAAAGGCTTAGGTTACAATCTAACTTTTACAATCTTATGTTTTACATTTCAGCAGATTCCATTTCAGTGTATTTACTCTCTCTTCTCCATACTCACCTCTGTCTACTCAATACTCTGTCCACTCATTACTCCCTCTGCTTACTTCTTTCTTTACTCACTACTCTGTCTACTCACTACTCTGTCTACTCACTACTCTTTCTAATTATTACTCGGTCTACCCAACACTCTGTCGATTCACTACTCCCTCTACTTACTACTCTTTCTACTAACTACTCTCTTTGCTCCATACTCTCTATGCCCACTACTCTTTCTATTCACAACTCTCTCTACCCACTACTCTGTCAAATTACTTCTCTTTCTATTCACTTATCTTTTTATTCATTACTCCCTCTACTCACTTCTCTCTTTACTCACATTCTCTTGACTCAATACTCTGTCTTCTCTCTACTCTCTCTACTCACTACTCTCTCTACTCACAACTCAGTCCACCAACTACTCCTTATACTTACTACTTTCTCATTACAGTCTTCTCTTAACATTCTCTCTCTCCCCCTCCTATATCTACCTCCACCTTCTCTCTAATATTTCCATTAATGTCTTCACAAATCTTCGCAGAACTTCGCGAACGTGTCGTAATGCAGCGCCTGCAGCTGTCACCCTCCCCCAACTGTGCATCTATCTGTAAACTACGATCATGGGGCAATCCAACAATTTTGGTTTCAGGTTCCAATGTTCAATGTTCAATGTGCAGCGCTGTAAACTTGCCAAACGACTGCAAAGTCGCTTGTTTTATGAATGAATTTCAAATCCAACTCCAAGCTAGGCAAAGCAGGGGCGTGGCAGGGGGCAGGGAGGGGAGGGGGCTGGCAACCTACTCGCGCATGCAAAACACGATTTACTATAAAGGCAAAAGTTGTAGACAACACGACAACAACAACAACAATAACTATGTGGAATAGGAGAGAGGATGGGGGGAGGGGGATACGACGGGGAGTCACGTCTGGAGTGGAGCCTCGAGCTGTGCAGACAGAGCGCTGTGTGTGTGGATCGTTTTCATTCATAAAAGGCAAAGTGGCTTTGGCTGCGTCTTTTGGCACATGTTGAGGCCGGTCTGGCTGTGTGGATGAGTCATCGTGGTGTGCAGCACGTGATGGCAACGTCACCACAGCAGCAACTGCAGCGCCGTCGAGGTGTGTCAATTAGCAGAGAGAGAGTGAGAGAGAGAGAGGGAGAGAGAGAGAGAGGGAGGGAGAAAGAGCCACAGCCAAGTCAAGAGGCTCCACTGGAGTCGCAACCACATCCACGTCCTACTAATTGTGCCACCAGACAGAGACGCGAGTGACTCATCCGACGACGCCTTTGCCAATTCATGAATGAGCCAAGTCAACTGGTTTTCCTGCAGCATGCACCCACACGTGCCACACTGGAACTGGTTGAGCCACAGCCACAGTCAGAGTCACAGCCACATCCACATCCATGTCCACATCCGCTGTGGCTGCTTCTCTATGATCATTAAATGCGGAAGAAGGCGTTCGCCAACGGATCATTTGTATGCCGCCCCCGTCATGTCGCCTGGCCGGGATTGGCGTCGTCGACGGCGGTACCCTTTGTGGCGCCCACCACCACCACCGCCGCCGCTGTCGCCTCGTGCCGCTTTGATTAATTATGCAATGCTGCCGCCCCCCCCCCCTGCTTCCCCCTCTCATGTGTACACAGTGTCTACATTGCATGTTGGGCAATTGCAGCCGGTCTGGCCAGCAATTGGGAACAGGTAACCGAGTGTAAACCAATTGGTTAGTTGTCGTTGTCATAATCGACTTGCTCTCTCTACCTCCCACTCTCTCAACCTCCCTGCCTCCCTCTCTCTCTGTCTTGCTTCAGCTGACCCACATAGGACACGGCTGGACATGGCAAGTTGATTTTCATGTTTGCTCTGCCCCGCCCACTGGGAGCACCACATGGCCATTTGGGCCATTACCTTGGCAACAAATACCAAATGTTTTTTTGGTAATTGCAGGTGGGGAAAATCGAACCATGTGACAAGGCACAGCTGAAGCATGTCAGGGCAATCGGAAATTGAATTGGCTCCATTTCTGATGAACTTATTGCTGGCAGAGGTGGTAAGTATTACATATCATTGTACTATATTGTACTATGCTCTATATATCCTATAACTCTTCAATTTGAAATAAGGAACTCTACGCAGTGAAGGAACTCTACTCACGGAAGGAACTCTTCTCTAGAAAGGAACTCTTCTCTGAGAGATACGTGCGCTATGGGAAGGAACTCTTCTTTAGGCAAGGAAAGGCACTTCTTCTCCTGGACGCAACTCTTCATTGAAAGTACCTCTTCTCTAGGAAGAAACTGTTCTCTAGACACGTACTCTGCTCTTGGAAGGTACTTTTTTCTAGTAAGGAACTCTTCTTTAGGCAGGTACTCTTTTCTTGGACGGAACTCTTCTCTCTCTAGGAGGTACCTCTTCTCTAGGTGGTACTTCTTCTCTAGGAAGTAACTTCTCTCTTGGAGGTACCTCTTCTCTAGGAGGTTCCTCTTCTCTAGGAAGTGACTCCTTTCTAGGAGGAACCTCTTCATTAAGAGGTACTTCTTCTCTAGGAGGTACCTCTTCTCTACGAAGTAACTCCTCTCCAGAAAGTAGCTATTCTCTAGCAACTACTTCTTTTCTATATACGTACTCACATCTTATGAATGTATCTTCAAGTGCTCAATGCAACACGAAGCCAAAGAATTGAGTCCTTAACCAAGTTCAGAAATCTACAATATATGAAGCACACTTAATCTGTTTTCTCCTCCTACTGCTGCCCTCTCTTCTCTCTCCTGCTTCTACTTCATCTTGTAAAACAAATTATCTCATTTGGTTGCTCGTTTATAGTCACCCATGCATATTGCAGCTGGAATTGCAGTGGAATGGAGAGGAGGGGGAGGTGTACAAACATCGTTAGAGGCCCGAGGCAACATTTCCTTGTACATAACTTCTTAGCGCAGGAGGCTTTTGACCCAGACCGAAGTGGGGCAAAACTTTATCCTTTTGCATTGCTAACTTCTGCTCTGATTTCTTGCGGTTTCAACTGTTTCAGCCGAATTCCCGCAGAAGCCTTTGCCTGCCTCCCACTCTCCCCCCTCTCTTGCTGCCTTATTTATTGTTGCAAGCAAAATTGAATTGAAAGTTGCGCGCAATTTGAGCAACAATGCAACAAAGTTGGCAGCCAAATTGCCGCAAGAGGGCGCCACACAGTGCAGGCCTGCTGCGAGTCCGGGTGCTGCTGCAACTTGGCTGTCAATTAAGCCATTCCATTGCAAGCCATTGTTGATAGAGCCAGCTAGGGGTGAGCCAGAGTCGTCACATGTCAATCAGACTGAGACCGAGACTCAGACTCAGCTGGCCTTGGCCACAGCGGATTCCCTCTCTCGGACAATTGGCAGGCAAAACTCATCTGCATGCGAGTCCGATTTCGGCCACGTGCGCAAACATTCAGCGGCAACTGCAGCTGCCCTCGGCTAATTCCCGACATGAAATGGCAACAAAGGCAACAAGGCAAAGGTCAAATTTCGCTGCAAATAACACAAATCAAACTGGACAGCAGCGTTTTGAATATGATCGGTCCAAGGTCTGGTCCGAGTCGGACAGAGAGAACGAGTCCAATTACGCGGCAGCTGAGAACTTGATCTTGATCTCTCGCCCTCACTCGATTGATCTTTCAATCACAGGAGCTGTCCAGTAGGAGCAGGAGCAGCTGCCTTCTGCGTGCGCCAATTTCGTTGCACGGAACGGAACGGAGGCGGGGGCGGGGGCAGGGCGTCAATATTTGTTGTGCCGCTGCGGATTCCAGGAATGCCCCGAAATGTTATCGCCAGCTTTTTATCATCGCGGAATGAGCCGCGTCATCAGCGCAGATTGAAATAATTCGACGTTGAAAGTTGCCAAGTCATTCAGAATTGGTCAGCGCTGCTGGCGGTGGCGGCGCTGTGATCTGGCGAGGTGCCTCGTTGCGGTTCCTCGACGATCGCGTGCGATAAGCAACGTCAATATTTGTGTTTCGCCTTTGGAGAGACCGAGACCGATTATTTGGTCCTTGTTAACCTCGACCTCCGGCGCGGCCTCTCAGATCTCTGGCTCTCTCATCGCAGTCCCGACAAGTGGCTGCCCAATTTGCCCGCTCTCTTTGTGGGAGCGACCTGGCTAATTGTTTGTTATTCCTCGCTACCTGACCCGAGCTGAGCTGAGCTGAAGCTGTGTGGGAATGGCACTGACCATAATTGGGCCTTCGCTGAGATTGAATTATCACACACGCAGAGACCGCAGTGGGAAAACTGCGACTTGGCTAGAAAACTAACTATTGATTTAGCAGGTCAATAACAGAGAGGGAGATCCCTCTCCTCACTTGCAACACTTGTCCTAAATACTCAGTTCACAAGAACCGCATTGAATCTAACTTAAAATAACTTTCTAATTTGTGTAGTTTAGTAGAATATAAACTCAAGACTTCCTCTTCATAATATTGTACTTAAGTTACTTTATTTAACTTCCTAGTCTTTGTGACTAACTTAAATTAAACTTAACTTAACATTCATTGTATCAACGTACATAGAACTACAGCTAATCCTCATCTAGTCCCGTGCTCTCAATGCAAGTTGTTCTTTTTGGCAACTAGGATTGCCTACAGGTAATGCAAAGTGTGGCAATCCTGAACTGTCTTAGTTCCCTGTCAAACACGTGTTCTGCTCTCCGGCGAATTGGCAGCTCCGTCTTTCTTTTTTGACAGGCTTTTCCACGTGCTGCACGCGCAGAACTTAGGAAGTTTCTTTTTTGAAAGTTTTCAATTATTTTCTTTTGGATTTGCAACATGAGCAACGCGTCTATGGAAGTTTGTGAGCTGGCGTCCAGGTAGATTCTACTTCAAACCAAGCTAAACACACAGATATTTAAAATAAATGAGTCTTTTAGTGACGGGCACGAGGAGGAGGAAGACTGCCAGGAGGAGCAGGAGACCTCTGCTCATGCCATTGAACAGAGTGTGGAAGAGCAAACACTCTTTCAGTTGGTGTGCAATAAGCGGCAGAAGCAGGAGGTGAGTAACGAAGGTTCCACTTCCACAATATGATAATACTCTCCCGCTCTTTCTACAGGACACCTGCCAGCAATGGCTGGAGAACTTTGCAGAATCTCCCGAGCAGGCGCTGATTATCTTCATCGAGTTCATCTTGGAGGCCAGTGGCAGTCAATATCAACTGCCGCCAGATGTAAAGTTTCCACTGCAGTTCAGCAACATTATCATTGCTGCCACATTGCACTTTGGCAAAGTAATTTGCAGTTGACAATTGTAAATCGCACATCTTATAGAACTCTCTTTTATCTTTTATCTTGCAGAAAAGTCCATCATATCCACTGAATAAGAAAGGCAATGAGCTCTTCAAGCGGAATGTGATTGGATTTGTGCAGCAACTGTTGAGTTTGCTTTGCAAGGATTCGTTGCTTAGGAGCGACTCCTTTCTGAAGACTATTTCCGACTTCCTCATGGTCTGCACGGACTCCAAGGTGCGCGCCTTTAGGCACACCAGCACCTTGATTGGTAGGTGATTCCCTGGAGGGGGAACAGTTTCCATACTAACTCCTTTCTTTGCTTCACAGCCCTCAAAATGATGACCACACTCAACGAGCTACCGGTGGAAGAGCGCGAGAAGATGAGGCAGACTTGGCTGCAGATGTTCGGAGGCATCTTTATGCTGCGCTCCAGGGATGTTGTCGAGGACATTCGCCATCTCTGCATAACCGAGTGTGGTCTCTGGCTGGAGGCGTATCCAGCATCGCTGCTGTTGCCCCTGCACCTGAAGCATCTGTTCAAAGCTCTGCAGGATCGCTGCAGCAAAGTCTGCGAGAGCAGTCTGCAGGCATTGTTGAAGCTCAGCATGAACCAGGAGCTGCAGCAAGTCTACTTGGAACAGGGCGTCAACTATCGCATGACGCTGCTGGGCCTGACACTGAGCGTGGAGAGCGAGGTTAGTCAGTTGGCCATTGAGCTGCTCCTAGTGTTCTACAAGGCAAAGCAGGAGATACTGGACTCCTCCATGCTGCAGGTGATCGAGCAGTTGGTCTTCGCCGCCCACCAGGGTGTGGCACAGACAGCGGCGAAGTTCATTACGCACAGACATCAGGAGGTGACAACAGACAAGGGACGCATACTCGTCCTAGTGCAGTTGTTCATCTCCTTCGGGGAGCACGAGCACGCGGCGTATCTCGTTGATGCCTTCTATGACAGCACTGAGTGCCTCCTTGCCTGGTCCACCATGGTGGCCATGTTGCAGGAGAAGGAGGAGGACTGCTTGAACTCTGAGGAGACCTCTGCACTCATTGAGATCATGGCACGCGCCGTGCAGCAGGCAGTCACTGGGGAGGTGCCGCCGGGACGTTATACTGAGGATCTAACGAGACAACCACTTTCGAAAGCCAGCGAGTTGGCCACCATGCAGTTGCTTCCTCAGTTGCCTTCGCTTATTCAGCAGTTTAACAGCAGCCCGGAGAATCTCAGGAATCTTCTCGAGCTGCCGCAGTACATGAGTCTGCAAGAGGCGGACTTCCTGGAGCTGCTCGAACAGATTATGAACATCATGTTCGAGCAGGTTGATCAGTCTGTGCTGGAAATGGGCGCCATGACTCTGGAGTATCTCTACGACTTGGACGGGGCGAACTGCAGCTATCGCAAGGAGCTCTTGAACAATGCGGTAACCAACTACATGATTGCCTACAATGCCTGGGAGAAGTCCGGCTTAAAAGGAACTCCTGCTACGAATACCTCCCAGCGACTGCTGCACACACTGCGCCTGGTCTCAGTGCTCTATGCACGCTTCGATCTGCACGATTGGAAGATGGGCGAGAAGGTCTTGGCCATACTCAAGAAGGCACCTGCTGAGTTGTGCCTGCCAGAGGAGGCTCACAGTTTCTACTTGACCATTCTCTACTTGGCACTTTGCTGGGACCTCAAGCGCCTACAAGGCTTGGTCCAGGCGGAAGAGGACAAGAATGTTGAAGAGGATTGTTTGGCCTTGCGTGGTCGCCTGGAAGGTTTCTTTGCGGTGAGCTTTAACCTCATGGAGCAGCCAACTGTAGCGAGCACTGCCTGTGAGGTGAGTCCACATTGATTCCTCAAGAGATTAGTCCTCGTTAACTTCTGTCTTCCCTGCTTGCAGTCCTTTGTCTACTGCTGTGATCTGTTTGTGCTTTTTGCGGATCGTTTGCGTGAGAGCGACAATGCCTCCATTCAATCCTTGGAGTACAGAACCAAGTTGGAGGAATACGAACTGCTTGAGGCTTTTATGATGCGCTACGTATTCTCGAAAGCAGATGAGGACTCTGCAGCAGACTTGCTGAATCCGGAACACTTCGTGGAGCTGCAAATCCAGCGGCGTGTGCTCACTGGTTACCTCAAGCTCATCTTCCACAATGTGATGCCCATGATGCGCGCCTGCATTGTCTTTCAATACTACGAGAGTGTGAGTTGAGGGAAGAATCCTTCTAGTTGTCCATCTCCATTTATCCTCCTCTCTGTTTCCAGCACTATGCCGCCTTTGGCGACATTATGCGTGCCACCATGGAGCACAGTTTGTCGGTGAATCCCACCAACTATGGCATGACAGTGATGCACACTTGTCTGCTGGTGTACAAGCGCATCAGGCTGGCGCATGAGGATCACTCCGAGGCGCTTGTATCTGTAGATTTTGGCAGACTTATTAGATTGGCCAATCTTCTCGCGGAGCTCTTCAATGTGAAGCAGCTGATGGTGCGTCCTGGCATCCTTATACTGCATCGTGCTGGCATTAGATTTGCTGTGGAGTGCACTCCCGAAGATCCTGTGGCTGCGCCTAAGAACTTGCTCTATTTGACTGTAGTGCAGCAGTTTGTGCCGCAACTGCTTGCCCAGGATATGTTGGATATCTACAAGTTTCTGCAGTTCATCGATAATGCTCCGCTTCCCACCAGCCCCGTTGATGCCTGGCAACCGCTGACCGCCTATAGGAATGCTCTCCTCATGGCACTAAGGCAGAGCTGTCGTCGTAGGTTGAGATTGGAGTAGTATTGGGGAAGTATTTAATCCTTTGCTCTCTCTTTCCTTGCAGGTGATGAACTGGCTGAGCTGGAAAAATAGAAACATTGGAGTCTGTTTGGCAGGTAGAATGGAGATTGTATGCAACTATCGACAGCTTTACACAATCTTCCATTTACTATACGAGCACAAATAAGGAATCCTTTGCAATCCATTGCCATTCTACCCTTGGCCAATCTGGAAAGATAGAAATATTAGTAATGAGGCAATCTTCAATGCAATATATTGTTTACACACTGTACCATCTGCTCATGTGCATATGCCCTCTGTATAAGTGAATACCTTGTCTATTTGTAGTTTCTACTTAGGCCTGTGCCAACGAGATTATGGGAATATTTCAGTTTGTGCAATGGGATTCGCAATCTGTGCGTCGTTTCCTTTGTGCAACCAGAGCTGAAAGCTCGACTATCGACGGTTATATAGGTTGAATAATATGGAGGCGAAGCAAGTCGGGGTAGCCCACCCTGCTGCACATTCAATCAAAGAAGGGGGCAGGGTGAGGCACTGACAGTAGAATGTGTAGCAGCTGCTGGCTGGCAATGTATCGAATTTCCATGTTCCAATGCCATTCAGAGAAACCATCGAGAGAGCTGCTCAACAATTTTCGATTTCAATGGACGACGCTGGCGCTGACAAATTGACTCGCAACTTTGCGGGTTCACTGGGGGCGCGAGGGGCTGTCAAAGGATGCACACGATAGCACACGAGCTAACACGGCCTTTGACACTCGGTCAGCCGTCAGTGGCAGCCCCCGCCTCCTTCCCAGCAGCAGCTCCAGCACTTAAGCGGGTCACTCACAAGGTGAACATTTTGGAAATGTAATTCAAGTGGACGCGCCGTGTCGCACTTCTGTTTTCGGTTTTGGGTATCCGTGTCCACATTCATTTCCTTGGCACATGCCAAGTGTCCGGCTGCGTATCGTATTACGAAGACGTTCAAGTGTCCATTTGGCTCTCTCTCTGTCCTCCTCACTCCCCACTTGGCTGATGTCATAAAACTGGCATCAAACTCGCGTGTCGCATCCCAAATGTGGATGCAGCGGTTGCTCCAGTGGAGATTTGCAAGAGGGAGGACCAGCACCGGCAGCAGCTGTGGCAGTTGGAGCTCATTACCTTGCCACGTCAAGCACACGGCCAATTGTGTTGGCAACATCTGCGATCTAAATTGAAGAAGAGAGAGAGATCTACTGCGAGAGATCTGCCTACTGGCACAGGTAGGGAGGGGCACATCAATTTCGCGTAACGGGCCGCGTCGAGGAACCCGCTAGACTCGAGAGAGCGAGTCCTGCAACGGCAACGGGAACAGCTCGAACGGCGGCACAGATGTGCTGATGCGATGCGAATCAGCAGCGACAACGGCAACGAAGCGACGTCAGCAGCGATCGCTGCGGTTGCGGTTTAACGAGATGCGTTGCCGCCTCCGACACACGCCTCCTCTCCTGGCCTTGTCTGATGCCTGGCTGCGATAAACGCTCCTCGCTTCGACGATTAGTTTCTTGTTTTTGGCCTGGTTTAAACGAAAGTGTAACAACAGCAACAACAACAACATTTCGGGCCCATGTCCGACACGCGCATCTGTCGTCGTCGTCCTCCTCTTGCACTAAGGTGAACCGTTCCGAAATTTCGCAAGGGCGACACGTGGCACTTGATTCATATCAAATTTCTGTGCCACAAATTGTGTTACACACAATGCGCAACTATTTGGGAGTTCACATTTCGTTTTCACTTGCTGCAGAAGGGTTTCCTCACCCTCCTTCTCCTGCTGCTCTTCCCCTTCTCCGTTTTTTACTCCTTTTTTTCGACTCTTTGCTGCTGTTGCCAACTGTCAACCCATTTGAGCATATTTATGGCCAGTTGCCCGAGGGCATCCAGTTGATGTTGGGGGAGAGAGCTTGCAACTGTTATTAACAGAAATTTATAGCTCGGTTTGTTTTTTATTTCGGCTCAAAATGTCCAACGGGAAATATTGCCAGGAGGCGATCGAAAGGCGTTTTAAAACGCCTGCGAAATGCTAGCAGAATTGCCAACTTCCTTAATAATTTACTGACTGGCGAAAACACACATTTGAATGTATTGTACATATGTAAATATGGTAGGTGTCCAAAATATATTATAATAGGTTCATTAGTATTGTTATACTAATTTATTATGTGTTATACTAATTTGTTATAGGGAAATTCCCAATTGGTTGGTACTTTTTTAGCAGCCTAACTATCGATAAACATCACTGCACTGACTGCGATATATTGCAAATGGCGCTCGCCATAAATGCCCCGTCACTTGCGCATTCTGTGTAATCGTAACGTTTCCTTTTGTGATTGATTGTATTTAATATAAATTTCATTGAATATTTTCGCGCTATCCAAGTGTAATAAAGTGCATTGCAATTTACAATGTCATGTGCATATGTAAGTACGCGTGCATAACAGACACACAGTTATATACACAGAGAGAGTATTTGTATAAAATCCGCTTAATCTGCTGGCGCTCAGTTGCAATTGTGTAATATTGTTGTGCTTCTTTTGTTGCTGCTGTCGTTGTGTTATTGTTATTGTTGTTCTGTTTGTCAGTGAGCACGTGAATTTCTTTTTGCTGGCACTGCGGGCGGTCTTGAACATTTTAAACATTTCGCAAGTTCAATTTGTTTATTGTTCGACACACATTTATTGCACTTGTTAAGTACAGAAAATATTGGTTTGTACCGGTACAAATGTACCGAATGTATTAAAAATGTATTTCAAACATAAACAAAATTCGAGGCAAATGTTCTGTTTCGCTAACAATGATCGTGTGTGTTCTTAAATTTGATAATTTAACTAAAATGCTGCTATAATTAACAACAACAGCAACAATGTATTAATCAACATTTGCATGAACACACACACAACGGGAACAGGCAGGGACATGTTTGAGGTGCGTAGTTGCGTGTAAAAACATGAATCGCTCAATCCATCACATTGAGTGTTTTCCATTTGCTTTCTCTCTCTCTATCTCTCTTTCGCTCTTTCTCTTCGTCGGCGAGTCTCATTGATAAATGCACAAATTTGTAGATTGTCAATCAGGATCGTGATCTGCTGCTCGTCCCTTCGGATCTGTCTGACTGACTGACGGCAAACAAACAGCGAGGACAAGGCAGGACACACATGCGTGCAACAATCTGTTTGCTCCCTGCTGCTGATGTTGTTATTGTTATTACTGCTGCTGCTGTTGTTGTTGTTGTTGTTGGAGAAGACTTCCTAATGCCGCAGCAAATAAGGCGCGCCGTGTGTGCGGCTCCTGCGCCAGTAGTCCGGTAGTTTGGCGTGTAAATCACTCGCCTGTTTACAAATGTGTCGCCATCGCGTAATTCAATCCTTGCCAGGATGCACCAATGCACCATCGGCAGCCGTCGCCGGCTTGGCAAACCAATAAATACCACTTAGATGCAGCCCAGGACCCAGGCAGCGACCCCTACCCCGACCCCGTGTGTCAACAAAGTCATCTGTCGGCATGTCGCCGTGTGCATATGTCGTGTCCTTTGACACACACATACACACACAGACACACATGCGTAGCGGGAGTTGCAGCTGAGACTGCGCAGGACACGCATGCAGAGCATAAATTAACACGCGCGGCTCCTTTCTCGAATCTGTTGCGCTGATTCCCTGCGTGCCTGCACCTTTGCTCCCCCATTAGCACGCGTCCACTTGGGACGCACGCGCACCAGAGCAGCGCGCATCCACTCCAAAAAGGATGTGCACACGGGGCACGGAGGACGCAGCGAGGCAAGCTGCACAAATGGCTCAACTCAAGTGCAGCCGGGTTAAAATTAGTTAAGCCCTGTCAGCAATTCTGATTTAGTGTGCGTCGCAGCGGCAGATGCACAGATCCCCCACATCATGCAGAGTGCTGCTCCTCCTCCTCCTCCTCCCTCTCCTTCTGCTACTGCTACTTCTTCGTTCAAATTATAACTTTAGTGGCAATTTAATTAAGCAATTACAAGGGTTTCTCTCTTTTTCAGTCGAGTGTTGATTTATTTACAGATGCTCAGATTGAAAATGGGGAAATGGAAAGCAGACTGCGCAGCTGCTGCCAAGGAACTGATTGGTGAGTAGACTTTCTCTTTAGTTCCTTGCCAATATTATAATAATCTATTTTACATCTAGAATCAAGCTACAATGGAAGTGGCACATCAAGCAGCTAAGGCAGTCAATGCTAACTGAACTCTAGCTTCACTTCTATCTTATCATCATAATATGCTATTTTATTGTCTCAGGATTGCATGCTCCAGTAGATTACTGTGGAATGAAGCTGCTGTGCAAATGGTATATCAACTCAATGGTAACTAGACTTCAACTGCAATACCTTCCCATCATTATATGCTATTTTATTAACACAGGTTTATATGCATCAATAGATCTGCGCGTTTCCAGTTCATTTGCAGCGCAATATACGAAGGTCGTTGCGGTCAGTTGCAGGTCAAGCGTGTGCGACAGCTCGACAGATCAATTAAATGCAATATTTATATCAATGGACACGGCTCACAAAGTGGACACAAGTGAGCAGCAAGAACAGCTGGTGAGAGGAAGTGCAGATAAGGTGAGGGTGTCAGCAGGCCACAACAGAGGAGGGCACAACAGATGCAGATCCAGAACAGATATTAATTACAAGCCACCAAGTGAAGTCGAGTTGAGTTGAAAAATGCATAAAATGCTCAAGTTATGCTTCCCACTGGACTGCGTCCAAGTGTGGCAAGTGGCAACGATGACAGCTGACTTTCACTTGCTGCCCCCTCGTGCCTCAACAATTAATCATGTGTAGCGTCGTTTTGTGATTTTTAACGACTGCGCCTGCTGCTGTTGGTGATGCTGCTGTCAACGCATCCTTCCATATCCCAGAGGCGTTGGATGCCTCATAAAATTGGGATGCGCCCTGATAAATGCTGCGTCTGGCAGGCCATCAAATAGATTTATTATTGAAAATATTTGTGCCCTTTGATTGTTATGGGTTGCGCTGCGCTCTTTTAACTCCTCAACAACCTTCTTCATCCACTGCTTGTTATGACAGCAGCAGAGGGAGCAGGACAGGGGCAGGGAGAAGGAGAGAGGGGAGTAAACACTGTGAACAAATGTTGTGTTAAATTTATTTCATTACATTGGCATTTTATGATGACTTGGCGCGTTCTCTCTTTCATTTTGCTGTATTGTTTATACATTTCAAAAGGCGTTCGATTTGAGGGCAATAAAAGTGCAAATGGTCCTTGGCACACAGGAGCAGCAACAACAACAGCAACAACATGAGAGGCAGCATCGACAGCAGCAGCAGCCACATCAGCTGTCGCTTTTGAGGATGGGTCTTTGAACTTGAAGCACCGACAGCAGCAGCTGGATTCGACAGATACCAACGAAAGTGGGGACAAATTGTGATGAATGCGAAGCTTAAGTTCAGCCTGGTCTGCCATCATATCATACATATAGTATATAGTATATATATATAATTACTGACAGTTCAATTTCTCAATAACACATGTGGACAATGCAAAGGTTGACCGCCCTTGAACTGCATTGGATTTGATATTGAGTATCTGTATTTGTATCTGTTTGTTGATTTCCAAGAATTGTCTAACTTATCAGTAGCAAAAGGTATTTAATAGCCATCTCTCTTGTTTCATTCACAGTAGCCGCTGGCAAGTTGAGGACAAGTCACAGTAGCATATGTCGATTGATGCCGACACAATCGCTTGTCAGCCAAATCCTGCCCACAACACTAATTAACCCTTGTATAGATGAGGAGTGGATGAAGAGAGCGGGAGTGAGGGAGCTGCTTACACATACACGCAACACCTTTACACATAATTAGAGGCCTGTTGACTTCGCCGACAATGAATGGATATGAATGGTAAACACAGTCAGCAGCAACACGTTACCGTCTCCGTCCGCCGTGTCCATGTCCATCGTGTCATCCATTCATTAATCCACATCCACATTCATATCCAGAAATGCCAATGGCAATGGCAGCGAGGCGAGGCAAGGCAAGGCAAGGCAACACCTGAGCTGGCGTGGCAGTGTGTCCATGCAACCGCCTTGGAGTGCAAACGGCGGCACAACAACAAAGCGGCAAGAGCCTATTAGCCACAATAAAGAGGCATCTTCACGCCCCTCTCTGTCTCTCCGTCTCCATCTCCGTCGAGAGTCGTCTCGAGTCCCAATTCTATTATGCTGCTATGCTATGCAGATGAATGGGTAGCTTGCAATGGGTTCGCCTTGCCCGATGTGTGTGCGTGTGTGTGTTTGCTCGCCAGATGCCATTACAATGTAAATACAAGAAAAGTTCAATCGGCAACCTGATGCGGGTCCCAGGCCACCACACGATGGAGCAGGGGGCCCCAGCGGGGGCTGTGCAGCACACGTAGAAAGCCATTTCATTAGGCAGACACAGGCCGGAGTCCACAGTCGACATCTCCATCTGAGTCCCCGAGACTGTTGAACAATTGATCAAATATCATAATTTATCAAATGACAATGCGACGGCGGCCTCTGTGAGGCAACGGCCCCGATCTATGCTGTGCGGACTGTGACTGTGCGTCGACTTGTTTGCTTGCCCCAATCCCCACACCATGCCACACCACACCACACCCAGGCATCCCTCTCTTCCTCTCTGTGTCTGTCACGGCGGTTTTCGAAAGCTACAACTTAATTTATTTGAACAATTTAGTCTGACACAACAGTCCCAGAATCCAAACAGACCCATTTGGCTTGTCTTGTTCTTGTTTATACCGATGGCCCTGCCCAATGGGGCTATCAGAGCTATCTATTTAGCATAATTGCGCCCCGTTCCGTTGATTGTTCCATCTAGTGGCCACGAGGTGGTCCATGGTAACCCTATCACAGTGTACAGTGGACTCAATCGAGCAAAAGGGGACAGAGGCAAGTCGTTATTATATACAAAATATGTGTTTGTAATTCAATTTCTGATGATTAATTCAAATGATTATCTTCTTCTCTTATTTCAGAGTTCCATTCCGAGCACAGTGTGTTTGTCGTGTTTGCTTTGCTGTCATTGTGTGTTGAGAAAACTGTAATGATATTTTGGTGAAGCTGGGAGATCATTTCATAAAAAACTAACAAAATTTAAGTGTAGTTCTCAAAAATGGGAAAAACAAAAGGAACTCATCAAGTAGCGAGCACGAAGAAGAATTCATGTTGCTGTAACTGTAAGAGGAAGCTAGATCCCTACCAGATATTTGAGGAGAACATCGAGGATGTGGCGAAGAGTCTTGCGCAGATAATGATCATTTGCGGTATCAATACGACCAAGTCGTGCAACACCAAGTCAATCATCAGACGTGCCTTTATCTATCACGAGAAGCTTCGAGTTCGTTGTCCACCCGATGTACCAAAGATAGCGCATCTGCATCGGGATGACATGTTGCAGGCGCTGCGCATCAAATGTGAAATGGAGAACGTGGAGGCGATGCTTACATATTCGATCATCAAGCGCGCCTTCAAAGCCTTCTTCCACAACAAGCCGGACAGCTCGATCAGCAATCCCATTCAAGATGCCATGGCCATACATGGCCAGAGGTCAGCCTGGTTGCATGCTGCCTTTAGGACAGCCCGTATCTTTGACAACTATAAGGCGGCGTTCTTTTGGGCCCACAAGGCGTACGAGAAACAGATCAATTTGGTTTATCGCGGCCTCTTTGACCGCATGAGCGCCAGGGCAGATCCCATGATGGCGCCCGTGTGTGCCTGTCGTGGCTGTTCGCAGCGTGAGGTGCCCGGTTACCTAAAGCCCGGCGAGAAGAAGCGTGAGAAGTTCAAGCTGGCTGACTGTGCCGATTTGCCTCAAGAGTGCATACTGTGCGGCCTGCAAGTGCCCAAGATTGTGCCGAATGTGACTGTGAAACGACCTCGTCCCATACTCAATCACGAGCTGAAGTTGCCGCGTTGCACGGCCTGCAATTCGCCACTGCTCATCTGCGAGTGCAACATTGACCAGCTGACCGGTGAGTTGTATGGCGAGTGTGGCCAGGATTCATACAAGGTTAAGTGGTATCGCATGGAGGAACAGCAATTGCCGCCCCCCAAGCTGTTGTCGTCTGATCAGGAACAGGACTCTGATAAATATGAGGATGCATTGGAGCCATCGGTCGATTGGGAGAATCATCATTGTCCCATCGATTGTGTGCACGATAGTCTGAGTGAGGCGACGGATGTGTGCAAACTAGAGTCTAAGATGAGCAGCATGTCCCTCAACGAAAAGACCTCCTCCTCCTCCTTTGATACCTGCTCTGTTGCCGACAGTGAGGATATAGTCGGGAAGCTGGAGAACTATCTCAATAAGCTGTGGGCCGAAGATATCGCTGCACAGCGCAACCCCAATACCTATGTGCCACGCGTTGTCTTCCCTCCACTTCCGCCATGTGAGGCATGCCGTGCCAAGTAGTCGAACACCTTCACCAATTTGATTTGACATGACATGAGGATATTCTGTACAAACTAATTATATATATCATTCTTTTTTCGAATATGTATAAGTATAGAGTTTATTCTTCATCGTATCGTCTCATCTCATTCATTATATTTTTAGCGCCAGCTGCAAGATGCATTCACACCTACAGAGACCCGCAGGCACAGCAGGAGTATCCTGGTATATCGCCCACATGCGAATTCGAGGAGGGTCTTATCGCAGTCCCAGCCCAAGCTCGCACAGATCGCAGCTTCGCGACAATGGCCACTTAAATGCCATTGCCAGTTGTAATCGCTGTTAAATTGCTGCCTCGGCTACTGTTGTCTGTCGACCAACCTCCCCCACTCCCACTTCCAGTTGCACTCCTGCTTCCACTGCTACTGCCGGAGGTTCCACATAAATCGCTCGCATTATCTGCGCACTTGCATCGCAAAATGGCAACGGGCACAGTCACTGCGAAGCGAGTATGGCACGGGTTTCGATCTGGGCACTGCAACTCAGTCTGCGTCTTGTTGTCGTCTTCGTCGTCGCCTGCTTATCAATCTCGGCTCATCTGCACGCAGGCAGCACCGAGAGAGACGCAGCTAGTCGCAGCCAGGAACATCTTCTGCGAAAAATAATTCCGCAACTTGTCACATTTTGTAAGCGTCGCAGACGCCTTTGCCTCGCCTCAGCCTCTGACTGGAGATGGTAATGGCCTGACCTGAGTCCTTGACTGTGTCGCCTAGACTATTTTTGGCAGATCTCTACAGTCGAAGCATCGCATCGTCTTGTTCTGTTTGCAAGCTTGAGCTGAATTTGCATATGGATTTATTTTTATGGCCATCACAATGGCAACAAGACTAGGAGGAGGAAAGACGAGAAATCCAAAGAACTTTCCAGAGATCTCTCTCTGTCTACCTGGCAATTGTGAAAATCTTGTTTCGTTTTCATAATTTCTGTTGATTTCATAAGTAAATCTTGTGCTAATCTCAACACTTAATTATCATATTCGAAATTGTGAAAGATTTTCATTTCAATTGCCAAAAAATTTTTAATTGTGATGTTCTCACATCGCAAGACACTTAAGTGGCCGATGGATTGGATCGGATGGGATGCGATGGAATGGAATAGGAGTCACGGGTTCGGTCGGTCATGGGGCATGGAGAAAAGCTCTCGGAACCATTGAACTTTTAAGAGGCAATCAAATTTGCGTCTAATGCGATCCAGTTGCAAGTGCTGCGAGTGCTCCAGACAGACACACTGAGAGGGAGAAGATGCCTCAAGAGATTTCGCTTTGATTGTTCTACGCGAGGCTGGAGCAACTGGAGGAACTGCGCGTGGAACTTAATGGTCTTTTTATAGCTGCACTTTTTCAACTTCAATTAATGAAGTGTCGAGTTGTTAACACCAACACACAAGCCGGCACTACACAGCCCATCAGAAGTGTCCCCCTTCCCTCCTTGCTTGCGATACGCGTCTATTTCCAAACATTTTCCACCAACTGCAGCCCGGCGAGACGTGCTGGGAAAAGCCGAGAAGCGCTTGCTGCTTGGAAAATGTAAACAAACAAATTAAAACGAGTCGAACGGCCGCAGCAGCCGCCATCGTCGTCGTCGTCGTTGTCTGCCTGGTCAGGCTCAGCAGAGAGTGGAGTGGCCTCCAGGTGAGAAATCGGGTGCGGCTGCTTGTTGGAAGCCGCTGGGAAGCAGCAGCAGAGCAAACACAAACAGAGCAGCCAAACAGCAGCAGAAGCCGCCGCAGAGGCAGAAGCTCTTTAATCTGTCTCAGGGTTTATGGAAAAAGGCTGCAGATACTCGTATCTGGAATGGAATTGAGACATAAACGGATAGAACCAACTTGCGGGAATGCAGAGTCGTGATCGAATGGTTAAGTGAGCTTTAATTGCCCAAACGAGAGTGTGACGAATTCCCGTATGTGGATTGTCTATCAACGTTCTGCACCGTGGTGCAATGTCAATGGAAAAGCTTTTCAGCTAATTGAATGCATGAAATGAGAGATCTACATATATGATCCATCAACCTCTTGGCTGAGTTGTTCATCTGTGAAACTGCTCCAATTGGATTTGCGTTTCGACTTGGTCCAGGTCAGGTTAATAGTTAACCTGCACCGAAATGACTGTGGGAAAACAGTTGGAGCGTCAAATGATAAACCTGTTTGTCAATTAAACAAAAATATTGTAATAGTTGATAACAGAATGGGCAAACAGAGCCGCAGCTAGATGCCGTGATGAGAACTTCCCAGAACCAGAACAGAAAAAAAGCGAATGAGAACGGTTGAGGGAGACGGAGACGGAGATGGGGACGGGGAGAACACAAGAAACAACCTGTCAACTCTGGCTGGGAGTCTCTCTTCTGGTTCTCTGGTTCGATGTGCTTGACGCCCGGCGGTTTCATTATCGCCTTGCCTTCAACTTTGGCTTGAACTGAACTGAACTGAGTTGGAGAACACATCGCAGATACCCATTCCCTACCTACCTGCCCCTCTGCGTCTGCCTGGCTGCTCCTCTCTAGCGCCGTCCGTCCAGTTGGCTTGGCTTATTGTTTAGTGAAGCATTTAACTTATAAATATTGTGTGTGGCAAGAAGAAAAGTGTTTTGTGTATGTGATACCGTTTTGAAATGTGCCAGCAACAGACAACGACGATGTTGGTAGGAGAGGTCCAACAGGGGCGATGAGAAGGAGAAGGAGTGGAGAGAGGTGAAGGGAAGCCGACACTGGAGCAACGCAACGCCGTGAAATATTTCCCATGACAATTCTGTTTGTTTTTCGTGCATTGTCTGCATTGCCGCCGCCGCCTGGTCTTGCTTCGTCTTGGCACCTTACCGTCATCGCCACATCGTTCACATCGTCGCCCACTCGTTGTCCAGAGTCAGCTTAGTTCTCAGCCAGTTGGCAGTTACCATTCGGTTGCCTGCTTGCTTGGCCAGGTCCCCACAATGCTGGAGCGCTCTCTATTTGCTTTATCTATGCCCGCTGTCCGTCTGTGTCTCTGTCTGTCTGTTGAAGTCGCCCTGCGCTTAATTTCCCAGGCAACGACTTGTTGTTGTGAGGCTCTCGAGCTCTCACAATGGACACCCAAAGTGCTGCCTCCGAAATGGTCACCCCAAAGCGTTCACTCCTTCTCCTGCCCCACCTCTCTCTAACTTGACAGCATTTCGGCAGCCGTGCAGCACGAGTTGGCATCCCAAATATTCCAAGAACCAGTTGCCAATACAATTAAAAGTGCCTAAAATTTAACACTGCTCGACTAGCGTATACCCTGCAATCAAATTGTAAACCCGTCTGATAACTGGCTGGCACTTTTAATCGATCACGACTTGGGATTCCACGACCGTTAGAATGGAATGAAAGACAAACTTGTTGCGCGAGCAGGAGGAAGGAGAAAGGGTATAATTATTGGCTCTCAGCCTGGACTTGGCGGCAAACTCAATGGAGTTCCGGCGAAATTCCGCGGAATAAAAATATTTCGCTTGGCCAATTTGGGAGAGCGATAATTATGATTGTGTTGGCTCAGAATCCCTTGCTACCGCTGCCTCTGCCCCGTTCGGACTGATTGGGGCACTGGTATTGAGTCCACCAGCTCTTGAACTCCTCGGGCTGCAGCAGTGGTTCAAGTGGCTTATGCAGAGTGCGACAGAGATCACAATACTGATACCTGTTCTTGCGAATCGCGTACTTGGAATGCCAACGGAAGAATTGCTCGTACTTTTTGGGGTGCTCCGACAAATCCTGCAGGTGCTTGGCCAGCAGCTTGGGTGAGCTGAATTCGCTGCTCGATATGTAGCTATCTGGCGGCACCAGACCACTAAGATTTCCCGGGCCAATGAGCACGGGCACCACATATTTATCCAGTGCCATAAGGAATTGTGGATGCACATAATCCGGACAGCCACTGGGCTCAAAGACGAGCATAAACTTGTACCAGGAGCAGCCTTGGCTGTGGGAGGACAGACAAAAATGGATTAACTGAAACCTCATCACAGATTTCATTCTAGTTACTGGTGGCATGAGAAGTATGCAGCGATCTCAAGATGCTTGCGCAGCTCCTGCAGATAGTCACTCTCGGTGCGCGTGGAGACATCGATGTTGTACATCAAATACATTAGCAGGAAGTGTTTGTTCTTCAGTGCCTTAGCCAACTTGGTTGCCTCCCTCCGCGGCGTTTCGACAATGTCGTCATCCTCCGTCTCGAAATGATGAACTCGTTCGCGGTATGTGGTTTCAATAAAGTAGTAAGCATTCCAGATCACGTCCGAGTCTCGGCGATAGGTCATGGTGAAGTTGAAGACAGCCTGCCCTTTCAACGGACACTGCGCTAGGCTAAGTGGATTTCGGGATGCAAACACGGTCGGGCATTTCTTCTTGCGGTGCACCTGCTCCAAACCTTTCAAGGAATACGGAAAATCCGCATCGACGACCACAGCAGAGAAGTTCGTGTTCGCGTAGTTTCGAATGTTGGTTATAATGCAACCACATTGGGTCAGCCTCCAGGCCGGTTCTTCGTTCCAGACGAGTATGGTAGTTCTTATTGGGTGGTAGTCTTTTGTATCCTTCCACCGCAGTTCATGTCGCAGCAAAAGGACAAATAAGAGGCAGGCAAAACACTTGACCACGGCCACAATTACATCATAGTTGTTGCCTTGCGCCTCCTCCCCAGACAGCTGTTCATTGCCCATGTCTGTGTTCCGCTTGCGCTCTGCATCCGCTTGTTGCATGCCTAGATTGAAGTGTTCCTGTTGTGTCAGTCTAAGAATTTTCACGGTCGTCATTTTAAGACTCTTTAATCTTTAATACTGTGTTATGGACTTGTTGAAATTAGTGTACATTTTATAAAACCAAAACTGAAAATTTGACGAAGGGCAATTTGTTACTATGGTTTAATATGTCGAAATTTTGTACATTTATCAGTCAGCTTTCTATTTGATTTGCGTTGTTCTAACTAGACAGCTTACTCTAGTAGACTTATCTTGATGGAATTAATACTATGTTAAATGTTTTATATTTATTATTAACCTTAATTTGTATATTCCTTTCAGAGTTACTCGTAATTTGTCGCAACTATTGTTGGAGTTCTGTACTGAGTTAGCATGAACCTTGCCTGGGTAACTGGGGCCAATCCTCTGCAACAAGTGTTAGATCGGCTAATTAATAACAAAATCGTATTTGGAATCAGAACAAGTTTTAATGAATTGAAAATTTACAGATACTGAAATTCATTCTGTACGCTCGGGGCATTTGTACTTGCGCCACCAGCGCTGGAAGGATTTGTGCTTGCGTTGCTTGCGCTTGTGGCGCAGTTGATCACAAAGGGCGCAATACGGTTGCCTTATCTGGTGCAGCTGATACTTGGCATGCCACCAAAAGAAGTGTTCGTACAGGGCACCGCGCGCATCAAGTAGATACTCTGCCAAATCATGTGGCTGATATTGGTTGCCATCGATATAGGAGTCGGGCGGGATGAGTTCACGAACATTGGAGCCTCCTATTACTACGGGCACAACGAAGTTAGACAACGCCAGATACACATGCGGATGCACATAGTCCGGACAGGAGGTAGACTCGAACACCAGCATAAACATGTAGCTTGTGATACTGAGAAGAGAGAGACAGATTAGCTAAGTTCCTGTGGTTGGTTCCATCCTCGATGGCTACTTATCAGCGTGGCTACTACTCAGCGTTGTGATATCAACATATTGGCGCATCTGTTGCAAAAAGCGGCTGTGCAACAAGGTGTAATCATTGTCCTCCTGCGTTATTAGCAGGGTACCCTTTTTCTTGAGCAATAATTTATCGCGCACAAACTGAAATTGTGCCTTCGACAAGTTCTCATTGAATTGATGATCTTGAGGATCAAACTCTTGCACCGGCTCGTGCACTGAGTTCAGCTTGGAGAAGTAATAACTACGCAGCACAAGATCGGAGTCGGGACGATAAGTCATGGTATAGTTGAAGGTAACTTCATCATCTTCCAGTAGCGGATTGTGCAGCTGATTGAGTGGCTTACTGGCCGCGAAAATCAACAGAAAGTTGGGCGATTGATTGACTTCAGTGATTCCCTTCAGCGTGTAGGGTTGATCCGCATTTACGATCACTGCATCGATTGTTCGATTGAAGTACTCCCGATTTGTTGTGATCATACAGCGCCACTGACAATGATTCCACTCGTGCCGGGGCTTGCCGTCGTTCCACAACAGAATGGTCAGTACACGCGGCAGTTCAAAGTCCTCAGGTGGAGGAGCCGTATCATGGCGTATCAGGTACAGCACAAATAGGATAACCAACAGTGCGAAGCTCCACTTAAGGACCGTAACAATCCGATGGGTAGACAAGGTGCGGGGACGGTAGCGAGAGGCCTGTGAGCGCCGCGGCGGAGGCAGACTAATCGAATCGTACTCGACTTCCATATCGGACTCACAGTTCCGATCGGGATCAGGACCAGGATCAGCAGCAGTCTTATCGCGCTCCATGATGTCGCTAATCCTACAGCTGTTGCAGGTACGGTGAATGCTTCGTATTCGTCGAGTATAAATAAGTAAAAACTTCTAATTGAATGTAGTCATGCTGGATTTGATACAATGCCAACTGCGTTGTCAGTGAAACGTTTAAGGAACGAGTCGAGCAAGAGAGATTCGTGCAATCAATCATCGATTGAATACATTAGTCGAAATTTGCAATTTGTTGTTTCGATTGAAAACCAAGAGAGATTCTCGAAATCAGCTTCGCATCGTTTCCTTTCTCCTTTCTCTCCCCCGCCGCCGCTCACACTTTCCACTTTCCATTTGGCAACGACAACGACAAGAACTTTCGAATTTCCGATTTGGCGAACAGGAACAAGGCAATCAATCATTTTGCCAAACCATCAGCAACATGACAATCCGCCAGAAATTTTGCGTAATTCTCACCGTAACCAAGAGGGAGCAGGAGGATGGAGAGGAGGCTGCCTGCCTGACACGTTCCCTTCCGACTCGCGCTGTCTGGGGTTTCATGGCGGGCAATCCATCGATGATATATCACTGCAATTTCGCATATTCATTTGCCAACTTTTGCTCATTTCAAATGCGCCACGCAAACCCAACAAGGATGTCGCGCGCCAGTCACAGCTGCAGGAGGGAGAAGGAGAAGAGGAGAGATTGGTGGAGGAGGATTGCCGCAGCGAGGCTTACCCAGTTTGGTCAGTAAAACGGAAAAACGAACGCTTGTAAATGTGTGCAGAAGTTTTGGCATTTTCCAGCAGGGCACGGGGAGAGGAACGGGAACGGAGTCAACTCTCGAAAGGATTGGCCAGTGGCGGCACGTAGCAACAGTTGCCATGCAAATTGCCTGTGCGCCGGCTTTATAAATAATGCGCCGTTTATGTGAGAAAGTGAAATGGCAAAACGTTCAGAAAGGAAAGAATTGAGCACGAGAGGAGGACTGTAAATGGGATCAGCTTGGTGCATTAGAAGCGGGGGAGCAGAGCAGAGCCGAGTCGAGCTGAGCTGAGCTGAGCTGAGCAAGATGCAAACACGAAACACATAAATTTTAATTATTCCAGCGAAGCTGAGAGGGAGAGGAACGTGTCGAAAACAAAGCGTAGCAAAACAAAAGACAAGGCAATACGATTGCATTCGAGGATTCTGGGCCAGAGCCAGCCGACACAGTTCTGCTTGTTCTCTGCCCTGAGTTGCTCCTTGAAGTTGCCCGTCGCCAGTCGGCAGTCGCCAAGAGTCACAACGTCCAAGTCAAAGTCAAAGCAAAAGTCAGGCGAATGGAATTGAAATTCCATTGTGAATTTTGGGGGCGTTGCCGCGTCGAAAAATGCAATAAATATGCATATGAAGAGAGCGGAGTGCGGAATTATTGTATGGCTAAGGCTCTCTGGCTCTGGCGGTTCTCCAGGCCAGCAGATTTGAATAATTTGGTTCCCACAGTCGCACGAGCTCTCGACGATGATCATCGTGATGATTGGGATGATAATGATCATGGCGATGGCAGCTACCAAAGTTTAATTAAAGTTATTAATAGGCCTGCGCTGCCTGACGGAGATCGAGCGCATTCTGTCTATGTGATTTACCTGCAGTCTGTCTGACTCACGCGACGAGGATGACGATGACCCCCCGACTTAAAACCACAACTGCTACTTCGACTCTGCTCTAACTTCTACTTCGACCTATACTCCTGTTCTGAAACCTTCTGCGACTTCTACTTCGATGACTATTATGATTCCTTATATGACTTCTTTCTAACTCCTTTTACGACTCCTACTATGATTTGTACTAGGTTTTTTTCTACGACTGCTCCTTCTTTCTTCTTCGTACGATTCCTACTCCCACTTCTTTTTCGACTCGCTTTCCCTCTTCAACTCCTACTGCAACTGTCACTCCTGTTCCTATTCTTGCGCCGACTAGGTGTTCTTAAGTCGATAGCAACTGCTTAATTATCGATCCGATACACAAAGGATGCCGACCACGGCAACCAGACGCCGCTCTCTCTCTCTCCAAATTGAGCCTGATTGCGCTGTCTTCGGATTAAAACGCGTCTTCGAAGCGGAATTAACATGTAATTATCGCAGCTTGCTCCTCTGGCCGAGAAATGAAACGCAACGAATCGCCAGGGCGACACCCGAATCGAAAACAAACTTGTCTTGTTACCGCAGGCAGTCGCAGGATGCACAGCAAGTCCCAGTCTCCTACCCCGACCCCTAAGTGACCTGGGCAGCTGCTGTGGCTGTGGCCGTGGCTGCGTGTGCGGGGTGTGTCCGTGTCTTAGACTCTTGTCTGTCCTTCGTCGACCACCCGCACTAGGTTGGCGCTAAAGTTGTCAGTCTGGATCAGTCGTGGACCCTAATTAGGTGCTATCTACGCGCCCCGATTACTGGTAAACTGTGTGGTTATTGATGGTGCCGACGATGGTGCGAGATCAAACATGCGATCGGTGTGAGCTCTTCGCACTTTGACTAAGGGACCAAGGTCCCAGTGGTAGTTGCACTCCTTGGTAGTTCATCGCTAACTCTCTCTCTTCTTTATCTCCCGCTCCTCTGCCTCTATGACTCATGCGTCTCTTTAGCGCCACTCTCAGCTGACCCAGTAACCTCAACTCATTCATCAGACAATCAAATCTGTGTGAGTCTCTGCGATTATCACTGCCCGGCACCGAAAACCGTGTCGCATTGTCCGCCTTACAATGGGCAGCCCCTTTCCCAGTTACCTCCCCCCTCTCGTGCAATTGTCCGCCTCCTCATCGAGTGTTGTCTGTCATTCGCGTAAACAGTTTGATGATGGCAATCAAGAAAACGCGGCCTCTGTCCGCCAATTGTCGCGATCGGCCAGCCCGGCCTGGCCTGGGCTGATGATGACACATGCCACCGAATCCCGGATGCAGGCACTTGCCGCACTGGCCGCTGATTGATGCGCAGGCGGCAGTGGCAACCACAACCGCAGATGACGAAGCTGATGATGTTGAAACACTGGCGCATCGAGAATTACATAAACCGGGATATTCCGGTTGAAATTAAGCAGATATTCTTGGCAATTATGCAATGGAACTATGGGGTAGGTATAGATACAGAAGAGTAGATGGAAGTAGGAAGGTTTATTTCTATCTATTCAATCTCCAGTGTGCAGTAGAGTAGAGTATATAGATAGTAAAGAGTATAGTAATGAGTACACACACAGTCTGTTCCTGTTCATCTAATCCACGTAGAATAAAGAGAGAGTATACAGAGGTATAGAGTATAAAACCTATTTATCTCTATTCAATCTCCAGCTTTACTTTAATGTTGTTAGTATAGTTGGAGTAGAATATAGATAGAGCACAGTATAAATAGAGAAGAGTATAGAGAGGTATATTGACTATTCCTATCTATCTAATCTCCAGTGTAGAGTAGAGTATATGGTATGTAGATCAAATAAAACGTGGAGTATACCTCTATACCTCTGTATAGAGAAGTATAGATGGTTCCTATTCAATCTCCTGCTTTAGTTTTAGCTTCGCTTTAAACATTTCCTTCTTGTAAATATTTTCCATTTTCCGCTTCATATTTAATTCATTACTTCGTTTCGCCTGCTGCAAATTGTTGTCAGCTTGTTTCTCTCTTCCCTCTCGTCCTGCTTCGTTCGGGCGTTGTTTTTTATGCCCCCCGCCCACTTTATGTCTCGCTGTCTCTAGGGGGGGCGGCAGCAATTCGCGCTACCGTGACGACGAGACATGGACAATTATGTAAATATGCGGAGGCGCCTGTTCCGGCAGAGACGCCGGCGAGGACTAAGGCAAGAGACGTGGCACGGCAAGGAGGCGAGGCAAGGAGGACAATGGGACAACCGCAATTATTGCCGTCTATTTGGCGAATGGATGCGTGACAAAACGCACAAGACATTGGGATAGAAAGAAAGGAAGAAAGAAGGAACTGTGTGCGCACACAAGGACAGTGTCGAGGTCAGTATACAATGGCGAGGTCAAAGGTCAGTCGCGTTAATGTTGTGCTAATTGCGATTGAAAACGCGGCACAGTAGTCCGACGCCGCGCAGCAGGACAACGACACGAGACAGCGGCGCTTAGCCTAATTGAAGTGTCCTTGGAACAAGTGCAGGAAGATTTACGATGCACGCTGATGAAGGAGGTAGCATCAACATCGCGGCAGTCGCGTCTCAATGCCAGCGAAAGCAGACCACCCCAGTTGAGCAGCAGCCTGATGCTGTCTGGCTACGCTGAGTGCATCCTGACCCGTCTCCAATTACGCGCACTCTCTCTAAATGGCCTGCAAATTTGTTGCATGTTGTGTGTGTGGCAACTGAACATCGCATGCGCCCCGTAACCCGACACTGCGCACGCGTGTCCAGTCGGGCCAACGGCTGTGATCTTTGCCCCCCGGCAGCTCCTGGCCAGGTGTGATATGTGTCGATCGAACTGTAACTGGATCAGCCTCGCAGCTCAAAGACACATATGCAAAGTGGACCACCAATTGCGGCTGCTGCTGCTGCTGCTGCTGACGTTGCTGTCTGCTGTTTATACTCTAACTGTAGGTAGGAGTATGATGAATATGAGGCTTTTCGAGGTAAGTTTATAACTATACGACTAACTACAGGTGTAAACTATAAGAATATAGACATATAGACAGCACTCCAAATTTGATTACATATATTATCTAACTGTGGCTTCTCTGCACTACATAAATACGTATCTTCAACTCTCTTATACGATCTATTAGCTCAATATCGACTATGCAGTTTGAAATAGTATTAAAAACCGTTCTACATTATTTATCTATATTAATACCAGACTTTATCCGTGCTCCATTACCTCTAAATCACTCAGACACCTTGAAAGAGTATACATAATTCATCCAGCACACCTTCCTATAAGCATACAAAACTTCAGCTTCCCATTAAAGATTTCCCCCAACTCTCAGCCTATACCCCTGCATAGAGTATACAAAATTCGTGCTGTCAAATTGTTTCAGATCATTTTTTGTGCTCTTGACCACCAAAGTTGATTGAAATTTTGGCAATGACCCCGACAAGCAGCCTGGCTGAAGTTGTTGGGCAGCTGCTGCTGTTGCTGCTGCTGCTGTTGTAGTTGTTGTTGTTGCTGTCTCTGCTGCTGCTGCTGCTGCTGTTGCCGACTGACTGCGGCAGCTGCTGTCGTTGTGGCCCACTGGCAAACAGCTTTTTGGGCAGCCGGCGGAGCGTTAAAACGCACACGTTGACAGCTTTTTGCCACGACAATGAAGGCAGTTTGAGTTCGAGTTGTTGTTGCTGTTGCAGTTGTTGTTGTTGTTGTTCTGGCATTCGCTTAATGTGCGATGCTTATCAGCAAGAGATAAATTGTAATTATTGCAGTGCAGAAAAGGGGTTGCCCTTATCAGTTGCGGGCACAAAGCGACCATCGAGGCTGGCGAACATTAGCGAAAAATTGCAAATGAGCGACGAAATAAAAGTGCAGCACCTTACCCCCTTTGACCCCTCCGCCTACAAGTGAACAGGTGAGCGAGGAGAGGAGAGTAGAAACTTTGTTCAGCTGGCGCGACTGCGCATTGTTTGTTCGAGCTGGGAAAAACGGTGGAAAAGACAAAGCGAAACAAATTGCTCAATGTTCTTCCTGTTGTTGGTGTTGCTGCTGCTGTTGCTGTTGCTGCTGCTGTTGCTGTTCTTGTTGTTGTTGCTTTTCGCGCTTTAACACTTTTTTTTGGTGGAAAATTGATGATGTTGGCAATGACGACGCTGACGATGTCGACGAGGACGTTGAGTTATGGCCCAGCGACAGCAGTTGCCCAAGGGCAGCGAGAGAAGGGCAGTGAGTGGCAGAAGAGAGTTTGAGAGAGGGAGCAGGGGAGAGTGAGTGAGAGAGGTGCGTGAGTGAGCAACGCGACTGCAGCCTGCGTATTGAGCCCATTAGAGGCTGCACATTGGATAGAAAATACATTTTAATTACCGCGCAAGTGATGAAAATCTCCTGCAGTCACAGACTGCACTGGACTCAACACTGGGTGGCACTTGCCGTGGCCGATAGATGCGTTAATCGATAAAAGGCCGACATCCAACGGTGCGTATGAAATTGAAAATCAACCACACAGCAGACCACACAAGCAAAGGGCGCCTGCCCCTGCACTCACTCCCCCCTCTCTCATTGCCATACTGACGTTGATGGAGCTGTCGATGATGCATTACCCCCTCTCTTACTCTCTCTCTTTCTCTCTCTCTCTCTCTCTCTGTCGGTCTGTTCCACATTTTGTTAGTTGTTATTAACTGTTTTGTTGCGGCTTTGATTGATGCCCCACGCCCTGACGCCGTCATCGCACCGACCTTCGCCTTTGCCTTGCACTCTTGCAGGCCTCCCAGTTGCACTCGCTGCTCCGTCATGGGCCTATAATTGAAATATGTTAGGTTTCTTCGCGATCGCCAGATCAAAGAGTGCGTTGAGCTCACGTTGAAGTTGGAGCTGATGATTTGATTAATTCCAATTGAGTTCTGTCTCCCTCTCAGATTCTTATTGGGAAAAGGGTTAAGCAAAGGGTAATCCCTTGGGTGTTGATAGCTGTTCTCTCTCTCCCTCTCCGAGCAGGAGACTACTCTGCTAATTAAAAGGTTTAAGTGCTTTCGCTTGTACAACGTGTGGCAAAGTGACTTGAAAAGCGTTTAGCTTGCAGAGTTGTACAATAAATTTCACAAAATCCGAATAAGTTAGACAAAAGTGCGCAAGTTTTGATAGCTAGAGAGAGGAAGGTTGGGAGGGAGAAGGGAAGAGTGGAAAGGGGAGTCCATTGAGGTGACAACGAAATACGTGGAAAATAAAACATTAAAGAATCATAAATAAATTTTCCCACAGCGCCACACACAGCACAGCAAATCAAGGCAGTTGGGAAGGTGTGAAGTAGTTGGCAGTGCACGACTTGCAGATACCCTGGAGAGTGCAGAGATACCTATAGATAACAGAGATACCTCTTGATAACAGCGATATCTCTTTATGTTCTTCTATAATTAGATATTGTGATATCGATAACATCAACTCTTTGACAAGTCTTGCATATATCTAGATCTACAGTTGCACATAAACTACCATTACTAGATACCCTGTTAGCTGTGCTAGCCAGTTGGCAGTACTGGCAAATCTCTTATTATCATGTATATATCTTACTCAAGTCATACAACTCTATAACACGCACTTAAACTCATTTGAAATCTTTAAAATTCTTCTACGATCTGCATGTGAAAACAAACTACCCTTTGTTCTCTGCTCTTTCTCTTACAGGGCATTGCTTAAAACGAGAAGCGGTCGAGAAACTTTTGTAGTACATGAAAATGTCATTCGCAACAACAACAGCAACAACAACAGCAGCAACACTGGCAACAACAATAACAAACAAACGTTGATGGTGACAACAACGTAACGACGCACAAAAGTTTCAATCTGCCACGCCACGCCACGCCCACCTGGCCAAGCACACAGACACAGACAACACACGCACATACATATATATACACACACACACACACATGTAATGGCAGCAGCAGAGGCAGAGGCAGCTTCAGCTTTGTTAAAGTTGAAGCCAAGTTGGTGGCACCTTTGCGGCTGCCTTTGCCCCTTTTGTTGTCGTTGCTGTTGCTATTGTTATTGTAGTTGTTGTTGTTGTAGTTATTGCTGTAGTTGTTATTGTTGTTGTTGTTTGTTAGTTGCGATAAGAGGCAACAAAATGTTTGATGTACTTGAAACTTAATGTTTTGTTGTGCGGTCAATTTTGTCTACTTTAATTTGCTTAGGCACATTAGGCGCATTACGTATACGCAGCTTTGTACGCTGGCTACTAATCGCCACTGGCACTGATTAGCTTCAGCCGGATGAACTCTTAACCCCGACTAGGCTGGGCGTGTGAACCTCTGCCACCAATTTGGGGCTACCTCATTGCGAGAGTCAACGAAAGAGAGTCAACTTTCTGTCAGCCATGGAAATTATACAATTAAGCGTTACACACTTTTGCTTTCAGGTAGAGCAGGTACAGCAGGTACAACATGAGGTTGTCAGGGATGACTGTCTGGCAAGACAAGAGGGGACAAGCCCATTGGGTCGTCGCATGGGCAATCAAAAGAACTTTAAGCCGCCTCGCGAGGCCTCCAAATGAAATTGTTTTCCCACGTAAATTAACACTTGACTTCGTTGCCATATTTGCACAAGATGACTTCATTTTCTTTGGTTGTTTTTAAATATTTTATTACTGTTGACATGGTCTACACTACTGCAGCCCCCCTCCATCTCCCCCCTCTCTACATACACACACTCTACAAGCCACACACAGTTGCTGCTGTCTCATTGTTGTGGGTGCCGCATTTTCGTTGTCATTGTTTCAGCATTGACTGCGTGTTGGGAGTGTGTGTGTAGTGTGTGTACTGTGTGTGTATACTGTATGTGTGTTAGTACTGTGTGTGTGTGTGTGTGGCAGCATTACCGCTACGATTTACAGTCGCTTGCATTGTCGATGACTCGACGTGTTTACTCGCAACTTGCGACTCAGAAACTTGCCTGGAATTTCAGCGTGGATCAACATAGTTAAAAGTTTTGTATGACACGAAAGTTATAGGTAAGTCAAGCTCTATATATGTAGTTTATAGCTGCATAGCCATATGTTTAATATAACGACTTATAAAGCACTTTCAGACTGTGTTTTAGTTACCTTTCTCTCAACTCTTTGCTCAACTCACTGTGACCACACTAGAATAATAAGCCAGCTCTGTTGGCTCTGTCTCAATTTGCCATCGTTGCCAGCTCTGTCTGCCTTCTCTGTCTGTATCTACTATGTCCTTCTCTATCTGCCCTCTCTTTCTCTATCTGCCATCTCATTCTGTTAGCAATAACAGCGCATAAGTGTGCAAACTTCGATTTGTGGAAGCAAATCGCTCGTGTCACTTGTACATTTATTGCAGACAGAGAGAGGAGATAGGAGACAGAGACAGGAAGTTAGAGTGAGACAGACACTGAGCTCAAGCCAATGGCAGTGCACAACTCTTTACTCTGGGTAACTGTACCCAATCAAGGCGAAATAAAAGCGCAAGGACAACGTTTGAGTCACTCGAGTCTCGAGCCCGAGAAGTACCAAATAAATTCAAACTTCTACAGAGAGAGGCTTCCACTTCAGCTTCTATCCATGTGTGTGACAGAGAAGGAGGAAGAAGAGAGAGAGAGAGAGAGAGAGCAAGGGGCAACTTAGACTTTGTTCGATTTGATGCGCAAGAAACAATAAAATTGCATTCTCGGCAAGAAGTTCTGCTTATTGCCGAGGCAGGCAGTCGAGGGTATTGTCCGGCATTGAGATATGATAGCACTGCAGATGCCACTCGTGTCCTTAAGCACAAGGATCAACTTGCTCTGCCACACTCACCCCCCTCTCTTCTCTTCTCCTTCCTTGGCTTTGTTTGCGCTTTACTGCAATTGGATTTTGAAAAACTGAAGCTGCAGCAAGCTGAAGGAGCCCGCACAGCCTGCAGAGATTTAGCTGGAAATTAGCTTCATTAATGCCTTGCTGAGATTCCTCTCGCCAGGGCTTGACTTCTGACTGACTTGTGCTCTGCAGTTCGCATTGTTATAGACTTGAATTTCCTGCAGTTCCTGCTCCCTCAGCTTTTTTCCCTCTGCATTTCTGCATATTTTCTGCATTTTCTGTCTCCTCTTTGTTGCGCCTTTCTTCTCTCGCATTTCGCTCAATCAGCGCTGAAATTTATTATGCTCCATAATCATTTGTCATCTTTTTCCATTCCATTTTCCCTTTCCCATTTCCATTTCCATTTGGCGCCCGCAGCGAGAGAGAGCGCATTAAAATTTCTCGCAACATTTTTCACGCATTCAGCAAAAATGGCGAGTGGCAGCGGAAAACGCTCCATTGCCCCCGGGAGGAGGGGGAAGGATATGCCAGCTAGGATAGGGAAGGAGTGAGGGAGAGGGAGTTAGAGCACACCCCAGACAGAGCATAGGTCATAAATTTCCGGAATATTGTTAAGAATATAACAATTACTCTGCTTCCCCTGGGCAACCACTCAACCTCCACCACCCTGCCCCTCTCTGCCATCCCTCGCTGCCTCTCTCTCTCTCTCTTCTTCTCTCTCTCTTCTTCTCTCTCTTCTCCCCTCTCTCTGCCTGCCCCCTCTCATGCATTATTTATTGTCCAGCGTTTTTATGTATGTCCAAAAACTGCCAACGCAGCAAGGAATAAACGTCACGCCCTCTGGCGGCCAGCTCATGCATTAGCATTAGCCCTGGGGGGTCTACAAATGGGGGGAGTAAACTCAACATGCTCTGCTTGGCTGAAGATAAAAGACTGAGCTTATGCTGCACTCAGATATATCAGAAGTGTCTCTGTTGCCCCTTCCTTATATCACTTGCAAATCGAATTCTATTACAGATACCACATGTATCTATCTCTCTTCCCCCTCTCCCTCTGCATCGTTACATATGTTTGTGTACTCGTTTGCTTATGTTTTCGTTACATTCCCCGCGCTAGTTCAATAAATTTCAAGAAAATTCAACAACGTTAACAAATTTCCTCGCATCATTTTCTGTGGTTCTGGTTCTGGTTCTGGTTCTCTTTGTATGCATGCCAGGCGCATTCCATAAGGAAATATCCATAATTCATGCATTCGCAAATAAAAAACCAAGCAGAGAGTGTGGAGAGAGAGGGGGGGGGAAACATTAACAACAACAAATAAAATATATGAGTGGGAGAATGTAAATCGCTTTCCATAATTCATCGAGGCTACGCTGCGAGTCTCTTCTCTTCTCTGCCCGAGTCTACAATCTCATTGCGACCTTCCAGCGAAGGGTCGTAAAACGGCGACGACGACAAGTCCAAGTCCCCGTGCAGTGCATAAGGTGCGTGCCTCATGCTGTCTCTCTCCCTCTCTTTGTCTCTCTGTCTCCCTTGATATTTCTTTATGGTCGCGTATCGTAAAACTAATGAAATTTCAATTCCGTGTGACGCGCCAGCCTGACCACGCCCTGCCCGAGAGGCAGTGAGGGAGAGAGAGGAGAAGGCACAAGTATGCGGGGTAAAAGAGAATTCCACGAAATATTCGCGCACTTGCCGCACACACACAGACCAATAGAGTTCCCACCAGGGTTGCCTAACGGAAGCAGGTCCGGTTAGGTCGGTTAGGTCCATTGCTGAGAATGAGCAGCGCTGAACGACAGGTGAATTTATGATGAAGTGAAGACGACAGGCTCGTCTTTGTCTTTGTCTCCAGCTACGCAACTCGCGTGTAAATTACATTAAGAACACAACACAAAACAAGCCAACAAAAGGAATCCCGGTGATAAAAACGAAAGTAATTCAAAATCCCAAAGGCAGAGAAAGTAAAGAGAAAAAGAGAGAGAGAGGCAACGAAGGTGAGGGTTCTAAATTGTTACAACTCACGCCCCCGCACACACACTCCCTCACACACACAGAGTCACACACACAGAGTCACACACCATCACAGATTTATATCGTTAAATTTATGATCCTGTTAGCGCCACTGCACTTGCTTCTATCTGCTATCTGTATCTCCATCTCTATCTGCCTGTTGGCATCTCTATCTGCATCTCTCGCTCGTGCGTAGCATGATGAGAACAACTTGTTTATGAGCCCTGAGCAGCGTAAGTAAGTAAGTAATCCCCCTTTCCCTCTCTCTCATAGTCCTACCTGATTCTCACCTTTTGATTTAGTAACTGCTGTGAGGAGAGGGGGGGTTGTGCAGACTTAACCTCACTTTATTTATGGCTTGGCGCCTGTTAATAAATTGTCTCGCAGTCTGTAAACAAACAAATTTGAAATTCTACTTCGATTTTTGCCTATGCAACATTAATTCATGTTTACAAAGGTTGTAAATGTTATAAAAGAAATAAATGTAAATCAAATTGAACTGTGCTAATTAAATATAACAGTTTTTAGTACAGTTTATTATAAGTTAGGTGATGCACAAGATTATGGAGATGTTTATATATTTTTGTTTATTAACCGAATATATTCTATACCCATTCTATAATCTTAGCTACCATTTCCCGTCTCTTTCCCACTCTTAATCTAATTAGATTTATCAACTGTCACTGGAATTCAATTGTCGCAGTCAGTGTGTAAATTTAAACACATGTCGTGCGTTTATTGACACTGTGCAGGCAGTGCAGTTCCCCCACCTCTCGCCCTCTCTCACTTTCTCCCTCTCTCTCATACGTGTCAACGGTAATTGACGCCATTTTGTTGCTGCTCCTGCAAAGAAATGTCGCGCTTAATTCGTTTATGCATTTCGCTCAATTAAATTGCACTTTGCCCCATTCATTAGCGGGCGAAGTGAGCGTGCGAATTCACCCCTCCCCCACCCACTCCAGTTAAGGCGAATTGAAAAATTAGTTAACGGAAATGGCAGCGACACGCGATTCGGTGATCAGCTGGCGAAAGGATAAGCAGACACACATGCACTGTACAGGGGAATAAACTCCTCTCTTTCCTTGACTCTTCTCTCCCCTTCTCTACTTCTGTCTCTCTTCTATCTCCTCTTTTCTCTCTCTCCCACACATATATTTACTGCCTCTTGTTTGCCTTTAACGCTGTAATTAAGGCAGGGCTCAGTGAGCATCAGTTGCCACCCAACTCCACCCACTGTGCACCCACACACACACACACACATACAGAGAAAGGGGCGCACACTCACGTGCTCTTTAAAGAGTGTTTGCACAATTTGTGGGCGTGACGCGACAGTGGGCACTGCACACACACACACACACACAGTTGCAATTAGGCCTTGTTGGCATGTGTGGTTCACTGCGTGGCATGCGGGCCCGTCTGGAGGTCCAAGAGAGAGAGAGAGAGAGACGTTTACCTAGCCACGTTGCGGCGTTTGTTGCTTTGCGGTTTCGTTGCGCACAGTGAGACAATGGCCAAGTGTGTGTGACCAGACAGTGTAGAGTGCATGGAGGCACCTCTGTAAGTATCTACACGTATGTCTACAATTAATCATGTATTAAACAATCTTCGTGTGTTTCTTTATATAAAACTCTCGCTAAATGGAGGGACTTTAAACTGCAAACTAATACGCAATATATCTGAAATTGCTCTCTCCTTCTCCCTCTACCTCCCTCCCTCTCTCTCACTCTTTCTGTGTGCACTCAGGCGCTGTAAAGTGCGGTTAGCAGCGCTTTGTTCTCACCTCGGCGCACACATTTTACTCGTATCGGCGCTGCGTATCTTTAACAAAATTGCCAAACCGCAGCGACAAACTGCAGAGCAAGTGCAAAAGAGAGAGAATGAGAGGGAGAGAGAGAGAAGAGTGGCTGGCACATGCAAAAGAAATGCGATACTCGCTCGTGCAGGCGACGCTTCTGATGAAGTTGAGCAAACCGCAAAGAGTCAAAATGCAATTTTCAATTGTTTAAATATTTATTCAAGTCTCGCGCCGCATTTTCACATTTTCCATTTCCACTTTCCACATTGCCCGGACAGAGACACGCTCGACACGCTCTCATTTGCCGAATTATTTTCATACAATTTTCCGCACAATTAGACATGGAAATGCAAATCCCTGAGAACTCTTCTGCTGCTGCTGCTTCAGCTTCGGCACTGACAAGCAGCACTTCGGGGATTTCCCTCGACACACGCTACGCACATACACACAGACACACACAGCTTAAGCTCAGCTGAGCTCAGCGCGCTTTTCCTTTTTTTATACCCTTGCTGAGGGTATATTCATTATGAGCAGGAACTTGCAAAGATAACCCCATAAAGCATATACAAATATTCTGAAACAGCATCACCAGAAGAGTCGATCTAGCCTTGTCTGCCTGTCTGCTTGTCTGTTCGTCTGCCTGTCTGTCCGTCTGTTGCAACGTAATTACCATTCATTTCTACACTATAATATATCCCAAGTATAGGAACGATCGGTGTGGAGTGTTTGTCCTGCTGTAGTGTTCGCCTGGTTTAAGTCCATTCCATTTACATTTGCATTTTAATTTTGTTTGTTGAGTCTTTATGCTATATACTATTATAGGAACCATGATAGAAGATACATATCTGTAAGTGTAAAAAACCTTCGGCATGCCGTAGGTAACCTTTATTCCTTGTTTTTTTCCTCTTCGGTTTTTTTGGCAAGTGCAGATAAGTGCAGGAAAACTCCTTTGCGAGTCAGTCTCAGTCAAATGCAGTCGGAGTTTATTGGTTGGGCTGTGTGGGGGGATAACTTGCAACTTGCAACATTGAAGAGCCGGCTGAGATACATTTGTATCTTAAGCTTTAGTGCCTTACTGCCTCTGCCACTCGAAGATAAAAATCTATTTCACTTCAGTTCAGTTTGCAGATCCAAACTTGCAGTCGACGTGCGAGAAACTTTGCGCCGAATTTTATATTTATCTGCCCCACATTGCCTATGTGGCAAGGGCGGCAGAGAGAGGGGGGGATGGGGGAGTGGCCTCAAATTGGCATAGGTTGCACGCTGCTCGTCATCATCATAAAGAAACAAGACGACGGCAAAAGTTTTTCAATTTTTGTTACAACTTTTACCACCTCCAACTGCCGCAGCTCCTGTGCCTGCTACTGCCACAGCTACAGCTCCTGTGCCCTCCCTGATGCCTCCCCTGCTAGGCAACCCTCCCCTGCTGTAGGTGGCACAGCTACCGGGCACAAGTTGTGTAAACATTTGTAGTTTACTTTCAGTTGGCAGGCTCGTAAAATCTGTCCGTTTCGTTTCGGTTTTGTGCTTGAACTGTGACCGTTTTGTATCTCTATCTCTCTCTCTCGTAATTCAGACAGTTTCAGTTTCAGTTTCAGTTTGTGTCCCCCTCTCCACCCTTCGCCCCCTTCTGCTGCCTGTTGTTTTCTCGAAAAGTTAAGCCACTGAGGTAATAGAGTAGAAAATTACATTTTTATTTTGCGCATGGATTGCAACCTACAAGATGAATATGGAAATCAACAGAAGATTTGTTTGCTCCTGTCAAAATAAAAGGACATGAATAAAAAGGAAAAAAAAGGGAGAAACTGCTTCCCATACCGGGAATTGAACCCGGGCCTTCCGGGTGAGAGCCGGATATCCTAACCACTAGACAATATGGGATGTGCTCAACACAGTGCAAAGTTCTCCACTTGAATATAAGATTAAGTAATGTTATTGTTATTTCTGTTCACTCCCAGATTAATCATTGTGCAGGTATTCCTTCCAAGTTTCTATTTAAAGCTGTTCTATTTTTATCGTTGCTTCGACATTTGATTAAGACAATTTGGTAGTAATTTGTCTAGCAGCATCATTAATCTAGCTGCTCTTTTATCTCAGGAATGGAGCAGAGGCGGCAGCAGCAACAGCAGGTCAACTTTTTGGGAATTAATTAAAAAGCGTTCAACACTCTTGTTTGCCAGTTGCAGTTACAAAGTTGCGAATTTCTACACTGTATATAAAGCACATAATCATCAATTATTCGCACAATTACCACAGACAAATAAATAAACTTAATTTATTGTGTTTTCGAATCGACAAAGGCAGCGACGTCAACTGCGGCAGTGGCAGAGGCAGCGGCAGCGAGTTTGGCATGGAGACGAGCCACCAAAATATTAAAAATAAATTTCGACCAAAACAACAAACACTCGCAGTCACACATATAGAAACGATTTGTGGACGCAGACGTTCTTGTATGTGCGGAGACTTGGCTAGCTAGAGTGTGTGTGTGTGTGTGTGGAGATTGAGATTGATGTGCGTAAATTAATTCCCTGCTCTACACTCATAGATGCATTTAGCAATTTCAATTTGTTTTAATGTTGCAGACGAGATATAGTCGCAGTGGAAGGCGACACGCATATAATTTGAGGTTTATTGGCTGTGCCATGGAGCTGCTACTATTTTTGGCAGGCCTCGTGGGAAGACACCCCCCTTGCTCTCAAGACAATTGTCGCTGCCTATCAGGGCCAGAGGAAATTGAGCTGACTCTGCTGTATGTGGGGGAGAGGCGGCAAAAGCTTTTGAAGCAGCGCAGGAAATGTGTTTCCAGTATACATAAAGTTGCATTTCTATTGTCGTTCGGGGTGTTTCCTCTTCAAAATGGAACTGTGACTTGCATTAATAAATTGTTAATCTTCATGCGAGTCATATATAGCAGAGATATATCTCTTTGGTATATCTATTTGTAGTGCGGATTTCTTTGATCATAAATCAAATTCTGTCTTCGGTTCGACTGTCAAAATTGTTGCGACATTTTCGGTTGGGTTGCTTTGTTACGGAAGCTGCGGATTGCTGAGATTATTTGTGGCGGGTGTGTGGTTAGCCACACTGGCGCCATCATCAATTTTCGTGGGATTAGCCACAGCTCCATCATAATTAATAAACCAAGTTGAGGCTTGTGTTCCTTGTGCAATGCCCTGCGACTGGCACTGGGATTGTGTTGGCTTCTCTGTCTGGGCCCTGTCCCTGTGCCTGTTCTATTGGTGTCATGTTTTATTTCAACATAAATTTTACGGTACATTCTATGAACGTTGTTGGCCTGTGCTCGACACGGCAGATAGTGGGGGAGCTTTGTGAAAGGGGGGGAGGCAGAGTGGGTAGGAAGGCCTTACATCTCTGTGTTGGGGCTACATGTACGAACCATAAAACAACGTTATTTGTTTCGCCTAGCGATGTCATCAGTCGCTGCGGCCACGTCGTCATAGTTGTTGCTCCCCCTCCTCTCCTTCTTCTTCTAACCCTCCTTGTTCTTCTTCTTCTTCTTGTGCTTCTTGTCTGTCTTGTGGCTCCATAATCGGCGTTTAGAGCCATTTTCGCTGCTTGGGTGTCCGAATTTGTTGCGGCTCCCACCCGGGGGTCAGCTGGGAACGGTGAGAAAATTGCGCTTACCGTTGCGATGCCAAGGTGCCAAGTGGCGGCCCGGGTTTAATTTAGTTGTCACCGACAGACACGTAGCCGGGGGGAAGGGAGAGGGGTAGCTCTGTGTGCGTTGCATTTCCTGAAAATTTTCAGCCGTTAAAAATGTGAAATGCTGCTTAACGTTTTCTTTTCTATGGCATTTCAAATTTGACGTCTCATTTATGTTGCCAGACCACCGCTACACACTTCCCCCCCTCTCCCCTCTCTGTGTGGCAGACAAAAAGGGGGTCAACTGCCCAGCACATTGCAACTTGCTTCATTTACTTTCGGACTTCATTTCTTTTCATTAGCCGCTCTCCATCTACGGCGTTGAGTTCGACTAAAGTCATAAAATGTAACTGGTTACCAACTACGTCGCGTTAATGTTCTCATATCTCTCTCGTGTACTGCCCTCCCTACCGCTTGCCCCTTTACCCCGTCGCTGCTTGCCACAATGTGTGCCAGGCAGAGAATCACCGCGTTTTATTAATGAAAAATGCAAAAGTTTTTTTTCGTTTTTTTTGGATTTCCAGTTGAGGTTTTTTTGTGTCTTTTATTTTCTGGTTCTTCGTGCGTGTGGCCCATATTCGTGACAGGGGCAATGAGGCAGCGGGAGTGGGGGGCAAGGGTCACACGGCTGCAAAGCAAGTTTAATAATTAAGCTGATGATGGTCGTGCGCGCTTTGCTCTAGTTTTCAATTTAATTTGAAAAATTCATCAAAGGTTTCTTTGCCTGTGTGTCACTGTGCGATATTCGTGTGTGAACAAATTGTAACTGTAAATCCTTGTGCATCCTATCTCTGAGCGACAGTTGCAGTGCTGCTAGCTCTTTCTAACGCAGGCTGTGCAGGCGAAAGAGAGCAGGTTGAGGCGCAGTGTGATGCTCTCTTGCAATGTTCTCAGTTTCGTTTGAGAGCACACAAAGATGGCTGCGGATCAATTATTGAGTAGGACAACAACAAAGTGTTTGCAAGAGGGAGAGAACGAGGGCGGCCAGCTTGGTCAACTGAGCTTACTGCAGTTGGAAGGGAGCCGGCACTGCGATGGGACAGAGGTAAACGTAAGTGTAATAATAATTATTTATTGCCTATTCACTTATATTTTTTTTATATTCTATTTATTTCTATTTAATGAAACTCTATAAACTCTTACAAAACACGCATATGAATGCTGTCATAATAGGTATTTACAACTCAAACACACTTTGCAGTGTGTATAAATCTAACGGATTTATTGTGTGGCCACTGTGCGGCAACAAACAAGCTACACTTGTAATACACACATACATACATATGTAGCATGTAATGTACTTATTTTTATGTACATGCCTGTACATAAAACACACATAGATAACGCTCTCGCCTCTATCTCTGCCTGTGTGTGTGTGTGTGTATTGCCTTACTTAGTTGCCGAACATAAAACTGCACAAATCATAAAAATCTCACACATTCTCTGTGGGTTGCCCCCCTCCCTCTCTCGCCAGTGCCCCCGTCGAAATACTACGCCCCCCTGCCAGCAGAGAGTGCAATGGAACTTAATGCTCGACCAAAAAAAAAGAAAACCCAACTATAAAGCAGCATTAAAAACTCGAAAACAAAATTAAATCTCGACACCCACGAGACTCTTTCGTTGTTGTTGTTGTTGCCCTCTTTGTTTCTTTATTTTGATTATTTTGCGTAGCTGCCTCTGCTGCTTCTCCTTCTTCCCCTCCCTCTCCAGTTTGTGCTGTTCGCGCTGTTGTCATGTCATTCGCTGGCAACACTGGCGCATGTTAATTATGCGACTACGACTACGACTACCACTCTAGGTATGTATGGTACGAGTATATACCCCTTGCTACCCCTTGCACAGCACCGCCCTGCCCCGCCCCTTCGACAGAGCAGACTGTGCAGATGTGGGCCGCGTCCAAGCCCGAAAAGACCTTGACTCTTTGGAGATCTTGATACGATTTATACAATTTTTGATTCATGCGAGACACACACACAGTCCCTACTGCCCCCTAGCCCGCCTCTCTCTCTCTTTGTTGTGACTCTTCCTTGTGGCTCATTTTGTAGGCAGTCCATGTCGCCATATTTGTCGCGTTGGGGCACAAGAATTCCAATTCATTCAGCAATTTGCATAGACATTTTTACAGGTCGCCCCGAAAGCAGCTGCTTATATGGCGGGATTAGCCAGCAGCAGCAGCCACAGCAGCACTTTACACTCCCCCTCTGCCCCCTCTTCCTCTATGGCTTCCCACTGTGTCCGTTATGGTCCGTTAGGCGAGGCAAGTGTCGGGGCTAATGGGACAGGCGCGATTGACAAACTAACTAAGTGACTAACTGATTGAATGGAGACACTGAGGTGGGCGTGGGCAGGCGTTGATTGACGGCCATCGATAGAGGCCAAATAGGGCCACCTTAAGACAGCTCTACATGTGTACAACACACACAAACACACTCATCTGTGTGTGTGTGTGTCTTGTAGAGCAACGCAGATTGCAGCAAACATTTGCAAATTGTCTCGTTTGATTTCGTTGCGCGTTTCTCTGTCTGTCGCGCGGCCCAACTAAAAATACATGACAGATCTCACACTGCCTGAAACATCGTACGATTTTGTGTATATAAAACAAGATAGCCAAAGTCAAGTACAACATGATGAAGCTCGAATACCCTTGAGAATCAATAGAGAGAGAGAGAGAGTAAATTTGGTGAATAAGCAACTTTGAATACCCTACCGGGTTTGGTGGGGAAGGGAACTTAAAGGTACCTACCTTACTTTAAGATGTTATATGCATATTAAGTATAAGACAGATATAATAAAAGATTATTCCTTTTCTTTTCATGTAGTACTCATAGAGTTCTTTGATTCATTCATTTATTAGAGAATATAATCAGTAAATTACTTGAATATTAATAATAATAATAATGATAGCTGAGGTATCCCAAATATATCTAACTTTTAAATGATGTATGCATATAAACCAGGAATAATATAAGATTAATCATCCCTTTTCATGCAGAACTCCCCGAGTTCTTCACTTCATACATTTATCATGAAATGAATTCAGTAAATATTCAAATATTCCACGACTTCATTCATTTCTGTTGTCTGCACTCAAACAGTTTAGTTAATCGTGTGTGTCCGCAGTGCCCACTGGGTCAGGGTATGCAGGGTGGCATTATAAATATATCACCAACTGGTGCTGTGTGTCTATTTCTATTTCGAGAATACACGTTCTAGCCACTGTGGGCTGATCTCGCCGTCGCGTCGCATCTTTTTTTGCTAAATTTAAATTGCCCAAACATTCATAACGACATTCGGTTTGTTTTCACACCGTCTGAAACAACTCGGACATATGTACCACCCCCCCCCCTGCTCTGCCCCCTCTTCCCACTTCCTTCCACTTTGAGTGGGAAATTTTCATTTTGTGAATTCTCTCGTATTTTTATTAATTTTCTTACATTAGTTTTTAATGCGTCGTCGCTATAATTAAAGTCCCCATAAAGCTGACAATATTTTAAGGCAATTCGCAGAAGTGCGACAAATTAATGAATTTATGTGACAGCCCCCTTGCACCCCTGTTTCCCAATGTGCCGCGACAAGGCGGGGCAGCCACCTGTGTCTGGCCGTCGAACAGTTTGTCGCTCTTAAATTGCTTCAAATGGCGCCGCCTGCACCTTCTCTGGCAGGAGGGGGACGTGGGCGAGCCAACGACAACAGCCTAAAGAGCCCCTATATATCGTACATATCGTTTATATATATACATATATGTTTCGAAAGATATTTACGAGTGTTTATGCACTCACTCGGCGCACAAAGATTTTCATGCACGTTTCTTGGAATAAAAAGCTTTAATAAATTGTTGTTGCTGGGCATATTGTTGTTGCTAGTGTTGTTGTTGTCGGGATTGCTGTTGTTGTTGCTGCCTTTTTGCTCACTTATTTTTATACATGTTCGCATAGATTGAGATTCGCAGAGATTGGCAAGAAGTGTCCACACATTCGCTGCATGATTGGCCAGGCGACAATCCTGCCACAGCGCGAGTGCGTGGCAACTCCAGACGAAGCTTCGACTACAACTTGGACTCAGTCTCATTCTCAGTCTCAGTCTCAGTCTACGTCAGCAGTCTGCAGTCTACAGTCTCTCGCAGTCGCTGCCCACGTGTCGCTGGCGAATTCCAGCGACGATCCTGGGAAAGTGTGTGGGCGTTGGAACTGCAACTAAATCAAATTGGGAACCGGCTTCAAGCTTCAACTCGTTCTGAGGCGCCACCAAAGACGTGCCACACTACTAGTAGGTGGGCGGAACAGGGGCAGGGGCAGGTAGGAGGTCGAGAGTGAGAGAGAGAGCGAGCGAAAATTAATTGAGTTCAAATTTAGCCAAGCGTTTTTGCATTGTTGTTGTCTGTGCTGAATGTTGTTGTTGCTGTTGTTGTTGTTGCTGCTGTTGTGGTTACTATTGCTGTTGTTGTTGCTGCTGTTATTTTGGTTGCTGTTGCTGCCCGCACGCGTTTCTGTAAACAAACAAACATAAAAACTGCGGCAACAAACAAAACTCAAACTCGCGTGGCATCCGCATCGATAGTTCGACCTGCTGCTGCCACTGCCTCCTCCCCCTCCTCCTCTGCCACATCTTCTGACTAGAAGAAGACTCTTTGCAATGCTGCAGAGCCAGACTGAGAGGCGGCCGCAGCTCCCCCCTGCCGACAGCAGCAGCAGCAGCAGTTGCCCAGCTCCAGTTGCAGTTGCGGCATTCAAGTGCGTTCAATTTTCAATAAGTCCATAAAATTTAGTTGCCAGTGCAGCAGGAGAAGAGGGAGTGAGAGGAGGAAGAGAGGGAGGTAGTCGAGGAAGAGGAGAAAGAGGAGAAGTAAAAGGTAGAGCAGGAGAAGAAGGGGGGAGAATGGAGAGAAGGTGTAGGAGCTGTAGGAAACGAAGGAACTGCAGTAGGCAGAGAAGAAGGAGCAGGTGGCGAGAGGGGGCAAAGCTAGGGGGAAGGAAGAGTAGCAGAAGGAAGAGAAGCAGGAGGAATAGAAGCAAGAGAGGAAAGGAGAACAGGAGCAATAAAAGCAGAAGAGGAGGTTGAGCTGACAGAAGAGGAGCAGGAGCTGACAGGAAGACTATGAGCACGAGAGGAAGGAGGCGCAAGAGTAGGAGGGGTGCAGGAGCAAGGGGAAGATCATCAGGAGGAGAAGGGACAAGAAAGAGGAGCGCACACAGCGCAGGCAGAGCGATGCCTGCAGTGCGTCTAAACCGCAGCCCGTGTATGTTTTGACTGCTCTCTGCCACAGTCACCGCAGCAGCGCATGCTGAATGGATCCATGGCCTGCTCCCACTCCCACTCCCGACTCCCAACTACGACTCCCATTGCAGGGCAGACTGCATTTTTGTTTTGGTCTGCGCTGAGTAAACAATGCAACAGTACCAACAACAACAAACTGAGGAGGAGCAGCCACAACGAGAGCCCACTGCCAGCGCTGCCTAATGACGCACAGTGTACAGTGGAGCAAAGTACGTTGAAAAGTTAAACCTACTTGTGCATAGTGGAACTTGCAAAGGGAATATTAATCTTGGCCAGAAGTTGTCTCTTACCAGTGCCAGTCTACCGTCTTTCTCTCCTTCTCTAAATTCAGCCTACTTTCGCCCACTTTAGCCCACTGTGCAGCCAAGTCTAGCCAGCTTTATTGGGGGAGTCTGCAACTCTCGAGGGCCACGCAAGTTGTGAATTTGTTGCTGATTCCGCAAACGAAGCTGCGTTTCTTTGCAGCACTTGTTGTTGTTGTTGGTGGTGTTGTTGGTGGAGGCGCATCTGCAGACGCATCTGTAACTCATCATTTAGTGAAATATTGCTGCTTTGCATACCTGCAACAACAACAACAACAGCAGCAGCAGCGAAGAAGAACTCTCTTCTGCTCTTCTTCAACTGCTCGAACTTAATTCTGTTTTATCAGAGACGCGATTTCAATCAACTTGGCGGACGACGGCGACGGCAACGGCGACGATGCTGGCACCGCAGACATAATTTATAGCCACTTTTCGCATCGATTTTCATTTTTCGCATTTTCGCATTGATGTTTTTGTTATCTACCCCTCTCTCTCCCTCTCTCTTGGTGTCTCCCTCTGTCGCTGGATTTGTGTTGAGTTGTTTTGAAGTCGAGTGCCAGACAGAAATGGGCAACGGGCCAAACGAATTGCTGTAACCGAGACGGCTAAACGGAGCAGGCAGGAGGTGGGGAAAAGGAGCTGCATGGAAATGGCACTGGGTGAGCAGAGACAGACAGAGACAGAGATACAGACAGAGAGAATTCTTTGCTGGGGCGTAACAAATTGATGCCTCAATGGGCGAAAGTTAATTGGCCCAGTCCAAATAGACAACCGCACAGACAGGCAAAGCAGGCAGCAGCAGGCAGAGAGAGAGAGAGATAGGGAGTAAGAGAGTGAGAGAGAGAGAGAGATAGTGCAGGCAGGTACTTGCCAAAATGTTTAATTAATGCAACGTGAAATAACTCGAAACGATCTTCGACTCTCCGAGTACTTTGCGCATTAGATGCGCTGCCTTTGCCCCTGCCCCCTACTCCTGGCCCGTGTCCCGTGCCCCTTGACATGGCAAGCTGCTTGTGTGTACTGCCCGCAAACCACTTAATCTGCAGCGTGGCTAAAAGTGAGAGCCAGCTAGGCAGACGTGGGTGCGAGGAGGGAGGCAGCATGAGGATGCGCTGCTCTCCGCGCTGTCAAATGTTGTGCAATTCTCGCCTTTTTGGCCTGCCTTCTTCTTCTACTTTTACTGGGGTGTGTACATCTTTGTAGTTGTATGTGTTGTTGTTGTGCTTGTAGTTGTTGCTGTTGTGGCTGTTGTTGTTCTGGCTTGCTTACAAAGATTGTTAAGACTCTTTGCTCGGGGAAGCTTAACCGTCTTGGAAATAGGAGCAGAATTCATGCATATATATCATGTATAGTATAAAGTAGGTATATATATCTTCGATCTACAGTTGTGTCTAGTCAAGTAGGGTATACAGCACCTCTAATAACGTTCTCCCTCTCTCTGCTTTACAGGGTATGCCGCGTGTCTTTACAACTGTTGCCCCCTTGTCGCGCTTGGCGTGGGTTGCTGCTGTTGTTGTTGCTGTTGACGTTGTCTGACATTGCTGGTGGGTGCAGCAGCAACAGCAGCAGCAGCAGCAGCAGCACCAGGAGCTGTAGACAGAGTTCGGCTTGCTGGATTATCCTTTGTTACGCATCGACAAGCAGGAACATGAACTGCTGCTGCTGCTTCTGCTTCTTGTTGCTGCCTCCTGCTGCAGCTGCAGCTCCAGTTGCAGTTGCTCTTAGCGTTGTTGACTTCGTGATGTTGCTGCTGTTGCTGCTCTTGCTGTTGCTGTTGTTGTTGTGTTAGCTGCTGCCGGCTGTGGCACGCACTTTGCCGAAAATCGACGCTTAATTGCAAACAGTTTTGCTGTTCAAGTGAAGTCTGATTGCTGCTGTTGCTGCTGTTGCTGTTGCTGTTGTTGCTGTTGCTGTTGTTGCTGTTGTTGCTGTTGCTGGCGCGGCTCACGCAGCTTCTCGCGCGCGCGTTAATTGGGCTGGCGAACAGTTTGCGCCCTGGCACTTTGATGCCTCGCCGATGATATGCCACACACACACACATACACACACACACAAACACACTCTCAAAGACACACACACACTGCCTGCACAAACGTCGAATTTGCATTTCAAGCAGCCCGCGATTTATGACCAACAGCAGCGTAGCAGAGTGGGGCAGAGAGGGGGCAAAGAGAGAGAGGAGGATAGAGAGAGGGAGAGAGGAGAAGAGTAACAGACGCAGAGCGGCCTGTGACGAATCCAATTATGAGGCGCGCCAGCTGCCAACTGTCCAATGAGCCATGTTGCTGCTGCTGCTGCTGTTGCTGCTGCTGTTGCCGACGAGGTGTTGCTGCTGTGCCATGTGCCTGATGCGATAATGCGCCATCAAATGGCCATAAATAAAGCGCACAAAGCGGATTAAGCGTTTTGTTAACAGATTTATATTGCGCTGAGTTATGGGGACCACCAACAAGAACTGCAAATGGAAATGGAAATGGAACTGGCACTGAAACTGGAAAGAGGAGACAGCTCTAATGAGTTGCCAAAATAAGTGTACAATGTGGCGTATTAGTAATGCGCGTGCAATAATTATAAATGTAGAATAATAGAATATAATATAAAATAGAATTTAGCAAGTGTAAAAGACGTGATAAGGCAGAAGAAACACGCAGCAAGCGCGAGAAGAATGTGCAGAGAGAGAGAGAGAGTAGAGAGAGAAGAGAGGGAGAGAGTGACTGCTGCCTACAATTAGAGGCACCAAAAACTGCGGCAAGTGCGCGTCATGTGCCACAAAAAAAGTAAACTGGCCGCGGGGCACACAGCAGAGCAAATTGAGGCACTGCCTGCTGCTGCTGCTGTGGCTGCTGAGGAAGCCGCGTCTGGGCAGGATGATCCTCGTCAGTGAACGTGTCGATCGTCAGCAAAATGCAGCGCAGCACAAAAACCCAAATTGACGAGTGGCAGCCGCGTGCTGGGCGCCCATTACAGCTCCCCAGAGCAGCAGCAGCAGCAGAAGGAGGCAACTTTTGGCTGAGCGTCGACGAATTAAGCAAATTACGGGGCTCGATGATCGACGATCGACGGCAGATCGACGGCAAATCGAAGGCAGATCGGCAGCATTTGGTAGGCAGCAGTTTAAGCAGTGCAATGCACCACGAAGTAGTGCGCAGAGGGGTGCAAAGGGGGGACAAACATGTATTTTTTGTTGTGGCTGTGCAATTTGCCTTAATGCCAAGGATTAAGCTGGCTCCAGCGAGCCGGACGAGCCACAAACTGTTGACTCTTTTTTTGTGTTCGGCGACTCTTTTAAAATTTGCGCATGTAAATTGCGCCAGGAAACATTAAGGCGAAGGAACTGCTGCGAAGTGGGGCATATAGGTTGGTTAGGAAGGAAAAGGTGCTTGGGGAATGAGCTAGATATGTTAAGGGGTGCATTAGGGATGGTCTGGTTAAGGGAATAGGTAAGGTTAGGAATAGCAACTAGGGAAACTGTTGTGATTTATAAATGAGAAGCATACGTGTACGTATGTATAAGCAAAGACCTTCTCAGAGTGGACACCATAAAAATGTAGAGGTCGAGTCAAGAGAGACTTAAGAGCCTTAACCCTTAAAAAAGCTATAGTAGACCAACAAGGTCGTGGTACAGCTTCCCAGGTAACAATATGTAGGGAAGAATCATCTTAAAATAGCTGTTTAGATATATAAACTTTGATGAGCTTTAATATGTATACCATAAGCAATCGAGATAAGGACCCATTCTAAGAGAAACTTAAATGCAAAAGCAGCTTTCGAGGCCACTAGATCAACGAGGTCGCCGTATAGATTTCCACATAATACTTCTTTGCAGGGTATCTGTCGTTCAGTCTGGCAGGTTATGTACTCCACTGTGTGCTGAAATATTTTTTGAATGCAGATTTTTCACTTAAAATTATTTCAATTACGCCAAGTGCAGCCACAGCAGGAGCAGAAGTAGAGGCAGAGCAGCAGGAGCAGTTGCCGATGTTGCTGCTGTTGCTGTTGTTGCTGTTGCTGCTGCTGCTTTTTTGTCGTCTTTGGCAGCTGCTGCCGCCGTTTCAGTTGTCGTTGTCGTTGTCGTTGTCGTTGTCGTTGTTGTCATCCGCAGAGTCCGCAGAGTCGGCGATCTGCGCGAGCTGCAAGTAGATTAAATGCCACAACGCTTCGATGTCTGCGGCCGAGAACCGCAAACAGACAAACTTGGTCAATTATTTTCCACGGCGAACACAAATTATTGATGCAGTCGGAGTCGGCAGCAGCAGCAGCAGTTGCAGGTTGCAGCTTCCAGTGAAAGCGAAGGCAAGCGAAGGCAACCGCAGTTTGCTCGGGCGAGCCCATCAATCTGCTGAGGCACAGCTAGAGAGAGAGGGAGAGAGAGACAATGGGGCAGGCCAGGCCAGGACGCGCCACCGCAAAGGTCTTCATTAAATTAGTGAAATGAGCACGTCGAGTCGCAGGATGAGACGACAGCAGCAGCAGATGCCACTGCCACAGCGAGGCAGACTCTGCCCCTGTTGCAGCATTTAATGTCACAAATATTTGTTGTCAAATGTCGCTGTGTTCCTGACAGCAACCAGCTCTGCGGAGCAAGCTCAGTGGAGCTCAACTGGTGATGACTTAACGAGGATTTAAGCGTCCCCAGGCTGCAGCAAGCTGCACGTTGCAAGCTGCAAGCTCTACTGAGCTGCAGAGCTGACCAGCTCAGCTTGCACAAGTTGCATATAAAAATCGCATTCAGCTTGCTAAATTGGCTCCGCTTGCTGGTGGGTCGATTGGCGGATTGAACCATCAATGTCTCGTCAAAAGCTGCACTCCTCCTGCTTCAGCTAAAGGGGGAGTGCGGCAGGGAGCAGGGGCAGACAATGGCAGGGGGCACTGTGCATTGTTGTGTTCTGCAACTGCGACGAGTTATTAAATTTCAGCGCAAAATACGCTCAGAAACGTTTACAATTTCGGGCATACCCTGGAAATGGCTATGGCAGTGGGGTAGCATCTGCTACTGTGCATATTTTAGCATTCTTTTCTTTATTTCTTTATAAACAAATTTAGTTTTTATTAATATTTTTTATATTTAATTTAAATTTCTTATTAATTTCATTCTCATTTCATTTACAGGGTATCTGCAGTCTGTGCTGCGCTTGCTCAGGCTTATTGGATTTGCCAACTGCGACACGAAACCGAAAACCAAAACAAAAGCCAACCATTGCGCTCCCTCCCCCCACCTCGTTAGGGGGCCCTCGTCGGGCCTAATTAGGCCACTTCTCGATGGGGCAACAAACAAAATCGACCGGCTAATTTCTTGTTGTTGTTATTGTTGTTGTTGCTGTTTTTGTTTGTTATTTACTTTTCATTTGGCCAAAATGTGAATTGCATTTGCTTTTTATGGTTGTTGTTATTATTGTTGCTGCTTCTCACCTGGCAAAGCATTCGCTAGAAACCATAAATTTTGTATTCATAAATTTTGCGCATAAAACTCGCAATGAATTCGCTCCGAAGTCATGAGATTCATAAGCGGATTGTATACTATATAGTGTATATATAGTGGATCTAGCTGTGTTTTAGCCATTGATAATAACAAGAGTTCTGTTAGTGTGGATTGTTTATTGCTTCTTCGAATCGGGGTAGAATAGCAAGAACCCAAGTGATGGTATCAGTATATATGCAGTATATAAGATATAAGCAGTATATCATATTATAAGATATAAGTAGTATATAGTGTATATTATGTATTTATACTTACGCTAAATCGTATATATACTTCTGTTAATATAGTATATACTATAACTATAGTAATATGCACAGTACAATATATGTATAAGTAGTATATATTGTAGTACCCATTTGAAATATTTATTGTAGTGTAGTATATATCTATATCTATATCTATACTTGCGCTATATAGTATATACTCCATACACTTATATTAATATAGATGTATATGCATACTATATACCAGATATGCCAGTGTTTATAAAGCATATTACTAGCTACAGTTCTGTTTACATTCACTCATTGATAATATCGAGATTCTTGTTATTGCAGATCATTTATTGCCTATAAAAATCGGGTAGCTTAGATAGAAACAAAGTCACGAGATTCAGAAAGATATTGTATACATTATAGAATTAAGTATATATACTAAATGTAAATGTGTTTATATAATTTATATAGATATACTCGTAAGTCTGTTTACACCCTCCCATTGATAATATGGAAAATGATGTTATAGATCGTTTATTGCTTATACGATTCGGGAGTAGCTTAGATAGTAGCACCAAAAGCATACGATTCAGAAAGATATTATATACTTTGTATATCGATTTATAGATTATAGATACACCTGAGTTTATATACCTATATTATCTAGAATATACCGGTGTCTATGTGTTTATATTGCATATACACTAGATAGACTTTTGCTTTTATAGTATATATACTAGATATACTCGATGTATATTATTAGTTATGTAGTTTGTATACCAGATATCCCAATGTTCATATGGTATATGTTCTAGGCATATCTGTGCATACACTAGATATACTTGTGCATGTATAGTATATATACTACTATACCTATATATATATAGTATCTATCCTATCCATACCTCAATTTACACCCACCCATTGATAACATCGAAAGTTTTAATTTTGTAGATCGTTTATTGCTTATACGAATTGGGGTTAGCCTAGCTAGAGCCGACTGAGGACATCGGTTTGATATATAGATGAGATACATATAGCACTATATAGTAGGATTAGCAGATCAAAGTCTCTGGATGAGCCTTGCTCGCTCTCGCTCTCTCTCTTCCTCTCTCTGTCTCTGTCTGTCTTTCTTTTTGGCATTTACATAAGATATATTGGTAGCATTTAAGTTCGTTTGAGCGCAGCTGTCGGCAGGGAGGAGGGAGGCTTAGCTGGATTACCTGTGCAGCTGCTCACCCTGCCCCACCTGCCCCACAGTTCCTTAGAGTTAAACATTTTGAGCACATTGTCCTGGAATGCATTACAAGCTAATGACTAGTCTAGATTCTTCAGTTATAGTTGAGGCTTCGTTCTGACTTAGCGATCCATGCCCAGATCGTGCAGCAGATGCTGCTTCAGCACTCCCCCCTCCTGCTCGGCCAGCAGTTGAGCTGTCACTGTGTTCACCAGATTGAAGGCAAAGGCAAAGCCGCTGAAGGTGGCCCATACGCCCAGGGCAAGCCAGCGCAGCAGTCGTGGACGCAGGCTGCCATCCAGTTGGCGCAGCAGAAAGAGTCCCACACTGAGGCCAGCCAAGGCGCCTGTCATGTGGGCAATGTAGGAGACGGATATGGTGGGTCCAGCTGGAGGGGATTGCAGGTCCAGCAAGGCAGTCAGCTGACGGCAGTACAGAGTGTAGCACAGATCGCAGGAAACTAAGGGAAGCAAGGATTAGATGGAGAGAGAGGGAGAGGGAAGTGATTCCCTCTGGAGGAACTTACCGAATACCAACACGGCCAGCAGCTGAGCCAGTCCGTGCCGCATGTGTCCAAAGTTGAGCAGCACATTGGCCAGTTGTGCTGCCAGCAGTGCATAGACGCCTCCACTGGCACCCACCAGATACACCGTGGAGTCCACTACGCTAGTGCCCAGTGAGCCTGCCAAGACTCCAGCCAGATACACCACAGCCGTGCGCCCCGAGCCATGGAGCAGCTCCAGGGGCAGGCCGTAGAGCAGCTGGGTGAGCACATTAAAGCCCAAGTGCAGCCAGCTGGCGTGGAGCAGAGCGTAGGAGACAAAGCGCCACAGTTGCAGTCTCCGATCCGGTCGATAGATGAGCAGCGAGTCCTCCGGCGGCGCTGTGCCTACGCACACGAAGACAAGTATCTGCAAGGAGGAAGGCGAAGAGGAATGTGGCAATTATTAGTGCGCTTCCTCTCCAGCAAACTCCATTTGATTGCCTAGAGGAAGGGACAGAGAAGAGGGGGGCATAACTGTCCCGGCACAGTCTGGGGCACTCTTTGTGGCAATAAAGCCATCACAATGTAAGCCATTTTGTTAGCCCCCACGACGGCGCCTTCCGTCTGACAGGAAAAGAAATGGAATGAACGAGAGATGGGGATGCAGATGCAGGGAGAGAGAGAGGGAGAGAAAGGGAGAGAGAGACAAATAGACAAAGCTTAAGTCGAGTCCGTTCGACATTTGAAAAGATACGCGAGTGTGGTTTAGTGTTGACTATGAGATACCCTGTTAAAGGTGAATGCAAACATGTTGCCTGGGGCTGTTTCGCTGCGAGGCGGTGTATCTAAACACGTCTCGACACGCAGTAGAACCAGGCATCCACAAATAACAACGAGAAAGATACAAAAGTATTTTTAAGCTGCAGATTTATCATAAACCAAAAATCGGGTTGCGGTACAAATGTATCTTAAAGATACAAAAGTATCTTTGGAATACAAATTTGTCAAAAACTAAAAATCGGGTTTCGGTACAAATGTATCTTAAAGATACAAAAGTATCTTTAGTATACAAATTTGTCAAAAACTAAAAATCGGGTTGCGGTACAAATGTATCTTAAAGATACAAAAGTATCTTTAGCATACAAATTTGTCAAAAACTAAAAATCGAGTTGCGGTACAAATGTATCTTAAAGATACAAAAGTATCTTTAGCATACAAATTTGTCAAAAACTAAAAATCGGGTTGCGGTACAAATGTATCTTAAAGATACAAAAGTATCTTTAGCATACAAATTTCCCAAAAACTAAAAATCGGGTTGCGGTACAAATGTATCTTAAAGATACAAAAGTATCTTTAGCATACAAATTTCTCAAAAACTAAAAATCGGGTTGCGGTACAAATGTATCTTAAAGATACAAAAGTATCTTTAGCATACAAATTTGTCAAAAACTAAAAATCGGGTTGCGGTACAAATGTATCTTAAAGATACAAAAGTATCTTTAGCATACAAATTTATGAAAAACTAAAAATCGGGTTGCGGTACAAATGTATCTTAAAGATACAAAAGTATCTTTAGCATACAAATTTGCCAAAAACTAAAAATCGGGTTGCGGTACAAATGTATCTTAAAGATACAAAAGTATCTTTAGCATACAAATTTGCCAAAAACTAAAAATCGGGTTGCGGTACAAATGTATCTTAAAGATACAAAAGTATCTTTAGCATGCAAATTTCTCAAAAACTAAAAATCGGGTTGCGGTACAAATGTATCTTTAAGATACAAAAGTATCTTTGAGAAACAAAAGTATCTTTAAGATACAAAAGTATCTTTAAGATACAAAAGTATCTTTAAGATACAAAAGTATCTTTAAGATACAAAAGTATCTTTAAGATACAAAAGTATCTTTAAGATACAAAAGTGAAGATAGAAATTTCTCAAACTGTACAAATCGGGTTGCGGTACAGATGTATCTTAAACATTCAAAAGTATCTTTAAGCTGCACGTTTATCACAAAATCACCAGGATGAGGTATAAATGTATTTTTAAGATACACAAGTATCGCTCTCACTTGTATTAGTACACACACAGATCTGATGGTGCTGCTTGTGGCTATATCTCTGTGCCTGGTACTATTTTGTGTCGAGACGAGGTAAGAATACACCGCCACGCAGCGAAACAGCGCCAGGCAACATATCTGCATCCCCTGCATACACTTCGTTTGGTTTACAGGGATCTTCAAGCCAAATTTGGGATGTTTAGATTATATAGTTGGTCAGATCAGCGCGTTCATACAGACGGACATGCCTAACCAATAATGTAAACACTTCACGAGTTCTGCCACGTACTATTCTGCTTCTAACACACGCTTGCACTGAGTCTGTATACCCTGCTTGCTCAGATTCCATTGCCAAAGGGTATAAGAATGAGAAAAGCCAAAACAAAAGCACGAGCCAAGAGAGAGTCGAGCAACCCTCATTGGGGCTGGGGGACGAGACTGGCAGCAGACAGCGGCGAGACAACGTCGTCGCCATCGACGTCGACATCGGCTGGCAAATTTCATGCGCCTCGCCACATTCCGAGCACAAACTGAAGCGCAGTCCCCCGTCTTTCCTCTTCCCCTTATCGTTCCCGTTTCCAATCCCATATAGCTATTGTAAGGGACTCCCTGCCCCATTTGCTGCGGCTGGCGGCGTCCAGTCTGCGAGTGGCAGACGCTAAGCCAGACCGGCAGACAGTGGCACAGACGGACGGACAGGTCGCAAAAGTGTTGGATTTTCGCACGCACTCGCTGGCTCTGCAACCCCATCCTCACCTCCTCACCCTCCCCTTCCCCTCCCACTTCCACTAGGGGTCTCCTGTTTCGCGGAGTGTTGTTGATGTATCCTTTACCCGGAAGCCAAATGCCATTCGCAAATGCGTAGCTCGCCGTGGCTAGTTGGCGATTTATTTGCCTCGTCGGTTCACGTGTGTGTGGCGAACTCGCTGGGAGGGGGAGGTGGGGAGTGCACGCAGTGGCAGGGGTTGAAATATGAGCGTGATGTGTGTTATTACTCGACTGCGGTGGGACGGGACACCCACAAAGCGACCCCAGGCAATGAACCACCCTGATGTACACCGGGAATGGAAGGGAGAGATGCCAACAGAAGCTGAGAGCACTTTAGCAACAGCTGGCTAAGGGGGGAGGGAGGAGGAAGGAGGAGGAGCAAACTCATAATACGTTCAAGAAGTTCGAAATTTGATTGATGATTGCAGACGATTAATCTGCGAAGGCTTATTAAACGTAGCTCGAGAAGCATTTTAGAATGTTTCAAAAGAAATAAAACCTATTCCCACTAAAGGACGATGGACAGAGGGGATTGAGGCAGAGGCAGACAGAGACACAGTTAGACAGAGTACTTACAAGTTATGACGAGCATTAAATGGAGCAGAGAGAGAGCTTCGCGCATTCTTTTAAAAGTCTTTAAAGTCGATTTTAGTATGGAAAATGGTGATTAATTTGTATGTGCAATAAACACTTTGAGTGAGGAACTCCTACTGGTGCTCCTACTTCACCTACTACTTCTTCTTTTCGTTATACTCCCCCTTCTCTTATTACTCCTACTTGTCCTACTCCTCCTTATGCTACTACTCATTCTACACCTACTCATCCTTCTTGTGATACTAATCCACCTTGTCTTACTACTCATTCTTGTCCTAATTCTTCTGCTGCTGCTGCTTCTGTTGCCACTCCTTGCTGTCCAACTTCTTACTCTTCTCGTACTTCTGCTTATCCTACTGGTTCTTCTACTTCACCTACTACTTATTCTTCTGCTACTTCTGCACCTTCTCTTACTACTCCTACCTGTCCTACTTTTTCCCTTACGTCTCCATCTCCTACTACTCCTCCTTCTAATTCATCTGCTCCAACTTCTGTGTCTTCTCATTTGGGTCCCAGGTACTGCAAGCTTTTCTAACACCCTTCTCCTTTTTGCTTCAAGTCTAGCACCTCCTCGCTGCTACCTTCTTATGCTACCTGCTTGTCCCTCTCCTTCTTATGAGTGCCACCATTTCAGTACTTCACCTAATCTCTGCTTTCGTATGCTGCTACAGATCCTAATACTCCTACTGCTACCTTCTCTTGATTCTCCCTCTGCTACCTTTTTCAGTTCGTACTCCAGCTCTCTCGCTAGCTTTACCCGTGTTCCTTTCCCTCTGTATAGTTCTTCAGTCTTTCTCCTTCAGCTTTCCTATCTGTTGCAGCAACTGCTACCTTCATTTTCACTTGCTACCTTCTCCAGCTAGCTATACCCACATTTCTTCCACGTAGGTCTGTCCTTTTTCTTTGTCCTTAGTGCTTCTCTTCCCTGTTTGTTGCTCCTTCTGCTTCCCAGAACCTTCTTTAGGTGTACCAGAGCTTCGCCCTGTTCCTTCTTCACCTGCTCCCTCTTCCCCTGACAAGTCAATCGATACTGCAATCGGACCTCGCGTAATCAGCTTAACGTACGAGTATTATATAATTTCGGTATTATTTTGTATCTTCTTCTTCTTTGGCCTTTCACCTTTCGCAGTCTGCAATTAAAGCGCCCCAAATGAGTCGCCTCGGATTGTTGTGCAATGCGGGCGGTGGCGAAGTGCCATGGCAACCTGTCGAGCACTTTTCGTGGCCGCAACTCAATCAACCCCCCTGAGGTGTGTGTGTGAGGTGCTGGGGGCGTGGCACTGTGTAAGCTTTAGTCATTAAATGTTCACCTACCTCCAGCAGGGAGACGAGCACAATGAAGCACGGCGGCGGCCAGCAACGTGTCCGACTCGTTGTCAACTCCTTCTCCTGCTGCACCTTCTGCACCTTCTTGGCCGGCAATGTTGCACTGCCACTGCCAGGGGGGCGTGTCGTCGTCTGGTGCAGCATCAGCTGGTCCAGGCAGACGCCCAGCACCAGCCCCGATGAGCTGCGCGACGAGGAGGCAGGCGGAGGCGACGACGTCGACGGCATCTGCAAGACGATGGCGGGAAGCATTTCCGACTGCGCTGCTGCTGCTTCTGCTTCTGCTACTGTTGCCTCTGGCGTTGCGGCGTCTATTTTTGGGGCGTCTGCCTTGTGACGGTGCCCCACTTAGCGGCTGTCATGATGATGTTGTTGTTATTTGTTGCCCGCGGCGGTGGCGGTGGCGAGGAATGTCGTCTGGCCCACAGTTGGCCCCTGCAAAGTGACAGAGTCGCAGACAAGCTAAGTGAGTGAGTGCAAGCAACAGAGAAAGAGAGGGGGAGAGAGGGAGATGCATAGATGTAGCTTTTGCTTGCCAAATTAGCTCAAGGTTGTCTGTCCACGAACGATTTCCACGACGCAGCGACAACTGCAGCGCAATAATTCGCCTCTCGATTTGGCAGAGGCGCCAGCCAAGTCAATAGGCAACCCTACCCCTACCGCCCCCTCCCCTCCCTACCCCTACTCCTTGCCCCTTCCGGCCATGTCCATGAAATGCCGCTTGTAATGTCACTAGACAGCAATAAAACAGTCGGCATTTATTTTGTTCGCCCAGACAGCGTCGCGTTTTTTGACAAACAAATTTATTTCCCCAAGAGCTGCAGCCAGGCAGACCATATAGCCCACTCACGGCCCTACCCCCTGCCACCCTACCTCACCCCCTGCTACTATGAACCCGTTGTACTTTCCTCCACAACTTGCTACAATTGCATTTTCGCCAAGTCATCCCGTGGTGAGTTGTGCAAAATAAGCTGCAGACTCTGCCAATTGACAAGGCAATATATAGTATAGGGAGAGCCGGAAAACTTCATCAGGCAAGTTGTAGAGTAACTTATTGTATTGTTTTATAGGGTATATGGCGAGCTAACTGCGTGCTCTGACTGTACTCAGTTTCTTTTTGAAATCTATCTATTCAGAGAGAAGAGGTATCGTTGCTGCATTAGAACAGTTCATCATGTAAATCGCATAGTAATTCAGTGGGTACTTGCATAGTTTGTTTAGTTTGCTAAGAGCTTGCTCTAACTGCTTCTAGTTTCTTTTAGAAAACTACCCATTAAGACAGTAGGAATAACTTCCTCATTCGAACACCTCATCAGACCAATCACACAGTTACTCAGTGAATACTTTTGTCAGGTATTCAGTTAGTAAATACTCAGATCTAGCTGCACCTTGTTTCCTATTGAAATGTACCCATTGAAAGTGTAGGAACACTCCTTCATTCGAACACTACACAGCAATTCAGGGTGTTCAGGAAGCTAATATCTTGATGTTAATGTTCCAAGCTTCTTTTCTACAAACTAAAAGAAGAGAAATCGTTCCTTAATTCCCAGACTGCATCAAGAAAATCGCACGGCAACTCTCTGCCTACTATTATAGGGTATTCAGTCAGCATACATCCTGTCCTAACTGCACCTAGTTCCTCTTTAAAACATAGCCACATTAAGTTGGCTTACACAGCACATAAACGTGGCACACTCTTTGTTCGTTTCCTCTGTATCACAAGGCAAAGTTCATTTCTAGCCATAAAAAAGCTAAGGCTTAAGGACATTCGCTGTTGCTGTTGTGCTTTTTGGGGTACATTGTATCGGTGTTTCTGCTGACCAGCTCAGGAGAGTCTCGACTGCAGTCTGTGTGTGCTGGCACTGCCAGTTGCCCTTGGTAATGAGTTTTAATGTTGATTACCTGCTGCTGAAGCTGCTGGCTGGAGCAAAACAAAGGAGCCACGACGAAGTCAAGGGGGAGAAGAGGGTACCGAACGGTATCTCGGGGTAGTTGCCAACTGGCAACTGGACACAGGACACTTTCTTGCAAACGAGTTTTGCGAACGGAAATGCTGCGTTTCCATCTTCGATACTGAACGAAACGACAGAACCGGTTGCAGAGGGTAGCACAGGGAGAGAGAGGAAGAAGAGGGTGTTGTAGGGGAAGCCTTGGCTGCCCTGGCTGCTTCTCGTTTTAATGAACACAAACGAGCGCACGCCAAACTGTACAAATATCGACAGGTGTAGGCAGCGTCCTTAATGTCCTTAAACATCATTTCTTGTTTCGTTAGCTGCCTGCTCCTTTAGCCTTCTGCCTTCTGCCTTTTGCTTTGCTGGCTTTGTTGGCTTTGTTGGCTTTGCTGTCCTTCGCACGCAAGCTCTGAGCACACGCACGAATCCTTGAACTCAAGCCAGCAAGTGAAGCAGCAATTGAACCTATACAGATATGTATATAGTACAAATAGAGTGTGAGGTTGTGTGTGTGAGTGGATTATGCAAGCGACCTGCTTAAGACAGGGCATACAACTATTGTACCACCTTCCTATGTGCTTCTCATTTGACTTCTCTCTTGAGGCTACTTTTTTATTAGCTTCTTATTTGACTACCCTCTCCATTTCTGCCTTTCTATGTACTTCTTATGCGACTACACTCTCCCTAACTGTCTCTCTATACGCTTCGCACTGGACTTCACTCTCCTGGCTGCCTTTCTTTGCACTTCTCACTGAACTTCTCTCTTCAGGGCACCTTCACACCGGACTACCCTATCCCAACTGCCTTTCTATGCGCTTCTAACTGAACTTCCTTCTCTAGGTTGCCTTTCTAAGCGCTTTTAACAGGACTTCCCTCTGCAGGGCACCTTTCTATGTACTTCTATTTGACTACACTCTCCTTTGCTACCTTCTATGGGCTTTTTATTTGACTACCCTCTCCATTTCTGCCTTTCTATACGATTCTCACTGGACTTCCTCCTCCAGGCTGCCTTCTTAACTGTTTCTCATTCAACTTCCCTATTGTTTGATACCTTTCTACGCACTTCTCACTGGACTTCCCTCTGCCCAACTGCCTTTCTATGCGCTTCTCACTTAACTTCCTCTTCCTCTGCCCCTTTCTTTCTCGCCTCTTTGAGTTCTTGTTTGTGTTTGCTCCGGCAAATATTTAATTTGCATAAGTCGCCTATTTACATTTGCATTATTTGCCTACATATTTGTGTGTGTGTGTGTGTGTGGCATGAGTCTTTTTATATTATTGATTCATGAATCATGCGTTTCAATGAATGAATAAATAAAGCGCATTGCATAATAAAAAAGACACGTTCGCCAAAGAGTTTATTCATTTATGGAGTTAGTAATGAAGTGAGAGAAGCTTAATGCGAATTAATTAACGTATATTTTGGCAAATAAACAATAAACAATAACCAATTGAGGGGATTATGAATGACCACAGGGTGGCAGAGACAGACAGTCAAGAAAGAGAGAAAGAGAGGGAGAGAGGGGGAGAGAGGAGGAGATAATAATGATAATTACTATAAAGGTCGAAAGCTTATCGATGCAATTTTCACTTGAATTAGCAATGAACATTTAATCGTAACAAATTCTCTACAATCTGCAATGAACATTTAGTCGTAACAAATTCTCTACAATTTCTCAAGGAAATGCCGAATTTAGTGGAAACGCTTTGTGTGTGTGTGGAAAAAGGAAAAGCGGATGGAAATGCAATTGGCACAAACTAAATGCGAATGAAAATGACAGAAAACTCAAGTGAAATGTGCAGAAACAAAAATTTTAATTGCTAACGCATTGGGTAAGAGAGAGACAGGGAGAGAGAGGTAGAGAGAGAAAGAGGAGGCAGAAAATTATGCATAATAATTATGACTGGGCTGGGAAAAGCAAAGCAAGTGAAAAGTGAAGAGAAAAAGGCGCCGAAAAGAAGCGAAACAAAGTTGATGCGGCCTTGGCTGAGTGCAGCAAGAGTGAATAAGTGAATGAGTGTGTGAGTGAGTAAGAGACTGAGTGAGTGACTGGGTGTATGAGTGTGTGTCAGTGACTGGGTGTATGAGTGTGTGCGAGTGGGAGGTGGGTGGCAAAGTGAATAAGTTAAGGCGTCTACAAATAATGCACATAAGTAGAAAGTTTCATGAACAACAACTGCAACAACAACAACAACAATTACAACATTAACAACATTAACAATGACGAGAAAATTGTTGAAAAACTATAAGTGAAAAACCTCTGCACAACACGCAGAGCCAGCCAGAGAGAGAGAGAGAGGGAGTTAGGGAGAGGGAGAGAAAGCAAGTGGAAAGGCAAGGAATGCAGCCTGGTGGGGGGTTTCACTTTTAAGTAAGTCCGACTCAGTACGTAATACACACACACACACATACGCATACACACACACACACTTGCACAAACACTGGCGTGTAAAGTATTAACATTAAGTTAAGCATTAAAATAAAATTTGCACTTTTTTTCTGCTGCCGCATCAACGGGGCAAAAGTTATGAAAGATATGGAAAGTGTGGGCGAGGCAGGCAGCGGGCAGAGTGGGGGACTCTCACTTGGCTGCACAAAGAAAGTGTGGCCAGACAGAGGGAGAGGGGAGGGGACGGAGGGGAGGCCACTGAGCTACCAAAGTCGTTGCTTGGTTCACAATCAAATTGCGGCAATTGTAACGAACGCGATTAAAAGCGGCGCGTCATGCGAGGAGCGGCAACCGAGGGAGGGGGAGGAGAAGGGGAAGGAAGAAGAGTGGCAACTGAGAGGGGGCGGGGGGGCAATGTCGGCATGTAGTCTGCTGCAAATGGAGCATCGCGATAGCAGACGGAACTGGGAAGGAAACTGCGGAGCAACTGCAGCAACTGTGGCCCACGCAAAGGCAGAGTTCATTTCCATTTTGGGTTGCATGCCACGCCAAGAGGCAGCAGCAGAAGGACGGTGAAGAGAGGGAGGTGAGTGGAGGGACTGCTGTAGAGGTGTGTGGCGCGGGGAAAGTAAACTCAATCTCTTCTGCTTTGCTGCTTTCAATTTAATTGTACTCGTAATTTCTTTTGTGTTTATTGCTTACGTTTTAATTTCATTAACTTCTGTCTGTGTGTGTATCTGAGTGTGTGTGTGTGTTTACTGTGTGAAACACTTGCCCAGCTACGAAGCACTCCTCCATACCTGCCCCTCTTCTGACACTGCCACACTGCCTGCTAGCCGTTAAATTTTGGACATTAAACTTAACCTACAAGAGCAACTGCCTCTGCCTCCCTCTCTGCCTCTGCCACAGCCTCAGCCTTCGCCACTACGATTTCAACAGAAGCTGCGCTGATGAACTTAAGATACTCCATTTAGAACAGCAAACGGCAGCACTTAGCCCAGTTTGCCGCTTTCTGATTTCCATGTTCGGATGGAGCAATCAAAACTCGCGCGCGACGCACATTAAAGAAGCGTCATGCAACACTTGAGCAACTTAAAATACACAAACAACTACACGGGAATATAATAAAATTAAAAAAAATAAATAGCAATATAAAAATAAAAAAATTAAAGCAAAAAATGAAACTTGTTGACAGTTTCCCATACCGGGAATTGAACCCGGGCCTTCCGGGTGAGAGCCGGATATCCTAACCACTAGACAATATGGGATGTGATATCGAGGCTGGCAAATGCGCAGTAGAACTTGCAGAAGCTGCCTGCTATGGCACACGATCGGTGGGGAGAACTCTGTGTGCTATAAATAAATAGACTTGTGTTGCGCTTTTGCTCGATCTATTTCCACTTTAATTTCTGTTGTATACCCTTGAATATGTTTAAAACAAGTATAGTAACTTTCTGCAAATGTTATGAATTCTATGAAGATTTCTGCAATTCTATGAAGATTAGTATTAATTTTAGAAATAACTTAACTTATCAGTGCCAAGCAAGGTGAGACATGATATTGAAAATACACAACTACCATTCATTTCTGCACCATTATATATCCCAAGTATAGCAACAGTCGGAGTGTTTGTCCTGCTCTACTGTTCGTCTGGTTTAAGTCAGAACAGTTAGTTAAGTTTAAATTGATTTGTGTAGTACTATTATAGTTCCTTCTCTGCCCCATCGGAAGTGACACAACTAGCACCAGCAGATCTATCTATATCTACACGAGAGCTAGAGCACATTTCCATTTGCATTTTCAGTTTTCTTTGCTGAGTATTTATGCTGAATACTTCTACGACTTCGCGTCAATGCACAAATCAGTTAACGTCCGGCAGAGCAGGCTTGTTCAACGGGTGGATGAGGAGAGGGGTGGGGGGCACAGCGACATCGACACCTGACCACGACGACGAGGCAGCTTGTTGTTGCTGTTGTTGTTGCTGTTGCTGGGTGTTGGTCGTGGTGGCTGCTTGGTGTGTTACCTAAACAAGTGCAGCGCGTATCCATGTTTATTTTACGGTTCAACGATTATTACCAGTTATTGTCTAATGGCACAGCGTGCTAAGGGGGAAGGGGTAGGATAGGGTAAGGCGAGGGGGCGCTGGCAACACGACAGACGGGGGCCAGTGTGTCGTGCAGCCCAAAGCAGCAAAGCCAAAGCAAAGCAAAATCGCCAAAAGGGAGAGAGACAGAGAGGGAGGGAGAGGTAGTGAGAGAGGGGGAAAGACTGTATGAGACAGAGAGGCAGAGAGAGAGAGAGAGAGGTGAGGGGGCACTTGGTCAACAGAGGAAGAGACCAACGACCAACGACGACTATAGGTGTTACTAGATTGTGTTAGCTGTTGTTGTTCTTGCTGCTGCTGTTGTTGTTGTTGTTGTTGCAACCACCGCTGCACTGCGTTGCAGAGTGTCTGTTGTGGGTTGTCTGCAGTGTGTGTGTGTGTGTGTTGATTGTTGTTGTGGTCGCTCTGCAGTCGCTATCAATATTTCAAACACGTTCCAAACTTTTGCCTTTTGCAGACACAGTCAGAGGGTGCGACAGGGAGAGGGAGAGGGAGGAAGACAGAGACAGAGACAGGGAGAGGGACAACACAAAACGGAAGTTCACACGGAAATATTGAGGAAAAATAAAACGAAATGAAATAAAACGAATCGAAATGAGAAAACGACACCCGACAACGGACAATAATGGAGGGAGAAAGGAAAAGCAGAAAGAGACAGAAGACAAACATTATGTTTATAATAAAATAACAACAAATATGAGAAATGAATCACGCAAGGCAGCATGATAGAGAAGGGGGAGAGAGTGAGAAGAAGCGGGAAGAAAGTGAGTAGCTCCTTTCATAGTGGGAGAGCAGAAAGATATAGGGAGAGAGGGGATAGAGAGGGGTACATATGCACATAGAGAGGGCAGAGAAAGAGAAAAAGGTGGGGATAAAGATGGGAGAAGAGAGAGAGAAAGAAGAGACTGGAGAGCAAGAGAAGAGAAGAAAGAGTGTTGAGTGCAGTGATAAGTATAGAGGGAGAGAGAGAGAGAAAGCTGGTAGAAGAGGGATAGCTGGCCACCTCCTCTACCCAATTTCTCAGCCTGCTCTATCTACTTAGTGAGAGCGACAGCTGGGGAGACACTTTACAGGCAGAGTCTGAATATCAAATCATACGATATGACGCTAGTTTCCGAATAGCTAAAGAATGCAAAGAATGCCAGCAAAGTGAGGGAGAGAGAGAGAGAGAGGGAGATAAAGAGGGACAAGTAGAGGCACAATACGAGTGAGAGAGGGGGCAGTCCGTGCAGGATAGGGGTGCAGAAGAATGCCACGAGATATTGTCAAGCACAACATTTGGCATGAGGCCACACAGAGGCCGCAATAGAAACAGCAGATTGCCTGGAGGGCGCACAAAACATAAGTGAAGGGGGGTGGGAGAAGGGGCAGTGGGAAGGGGAGGAGGGGCAAGTGTAGGCAGCATTGACATATCAATAAATTTAGCACGCAGGCGATTAATGTGCGTGGATGTGCTCGCGCTAAGATGATGCGGACTGGGCAGTGTCTAGACGCCAAAAAGATGATGACGAAGACGCTGAATATGAAGGAAGTGAGAGGGACAGAGAAGGGAAAGAGAGAGAGATAGAGAGAGAGCACGATGAAGGCAACATGAACTTGGCTGAAGTCTATTCAAATGAGGAATTATCTGGTTATAGATTGGATGTAACTAGACTGGGGACACTACGGAGAAGGGACTGGGGGCAGGGACTGTGGCAGGGGCTGGAGAAGAGGCTGAAGTATTCAGAGGATAGGGCAGATACAGAGGCAGAGACAGAGGCAGGGTTGTCCCCAAGACAGACTCGGGAGCAGAGATGGCAACTCTAGCTGACAGTGGGCCTGCGGTACAGATGGCACTGAGAGCGCAAGTCATGTGGGCACACTAGGCTTGATTTATGTAGAGGCATCAGTTGCTCCTTCCCTCTATCCCCTTCCACACTCTCCCTCTGCTCTAAGCACTCTTAAGTTTCTCTCATGCGATCTAATGTGGCTTAAGAAATTGCAGCACGAACCTGAACTCGATAATTAACTTCGAAACGCGACTGCCACAGATACAAATGCACAGCTACAGATACAGATGCACAGCTAGAGCTGCAGAGCTGCAGATACAGCTGCAGATACAGATACAGATACAGATTGACAGATACGTGGCTGCAGCAAGCGGAGTGTGCTGATTGTCGAGCGTGGCAATTTAATGCAAAAGCCTCAATTAACCCGCTTTCCATGTGGCAAGTGTGCTGCTGCCACTGCCACTGCCTCTGTCTCGGCTGATCTCGTTCAGATGCAAAACTATCTCAGATGAGTTTGTAATGAGCCGCAGCAGCTCATCGAACGGTTAAGCGAAGCCATCATCAACAAGATGCAACGATTTGCACGTAGTTCCGTTAGCTAATTGCCTGATCTCCCCTCTGTCTCTTCCCCCCACTCTCTGTCGCTCCAACTCTCTCACTATCTCTGCCTGCTTCTCCCTCTCTCTCTCTCTCTTTATTCTTGCTGCGCATTCCTGCAACTGGCGGAAGCAAGTGCAGCCAAATAAGGAAACTGACCACGCACAGTGACAGCAGGGCAGCAGGGAGGGGTGCGCGGTGGGGCAGAGTGGAGCACAGTGGGCAACGGAGGTCGCTCATTTGTTGCATAATGAATTCATGATGCTTCCCATTGTAAATCATAACAATTAATGTTACTTTAAAAGCTCACGCGGTCCACGGCGCCACAGCAATAAGAGGCAAGAGGCATGAGGCATGTGGCAAGAGGCATGTGGCATGGGGCAATTATGCAGCTGCTGCTGTGGGCGGCAGGGCGTGGCAGGCAGGCAGGGTAACTCGTTAGTTAAGGAAATGTGAATAAGAAAACAACAAGAAAATTGCGTGGAAATGAAGGAAGCAAGGAAGGAGTTTGTGGGAAGAGGGGAGGGTGAGAGAAGGAGAAGTGAGAGGGGGAAGAAGAGGCAGAAGTATGTAGAGAAGAAGAGGGAAAAAGAGTGTGGGTGTGTGGTAGGCAGCTAGAACAATTCGCACGATGGAAATGGAAATGAAAATAGCATGAAAAGGCTTTTGAGGCAATGAAGAAAAACATGAAAAATAACAAGAAAAATGAAGAAAAGGGAGAAGAAGAAGAAGGTAGAGGGAGGGAGTCTGCAGAGGGAGTGACAGTGTCAGAGGGGCAAACTCGAATGTCGCAACGAACAATTTGCAAAAGTTTTGAGGGCTTTCGAAAAGTAGCAAACGAAATTGAGAAAAGTTTTCTCCAACCATAATAACTATAAATACACATAACAGAAGCCGAGGTTAACTATAATTAACTATTACTATTAGTTAGTCCGTAAGCAACTAATTTGTAAACAAAGCTCATTAGGGAATTGCAGAACTTGAATGTGACTTGGCCTGCCCCAACTCGATTGGGCGATCGACTTTCATTCAGCAGGCTGGGAAAATGCAAAGAGAATGAGAAAGAGAAGGCAGACAGGGCAGAGGCAGAGGGGAAGCAGAGGTAGCAGAAGAGCAGAGAGTGGTGCAGAAGGGAAACAGGTATAGAAAGGCGATACAAATTACCCATTAATGGGTTCAATAGCTGTGCAAATCTCTCTCACCTGCGTGCGCACATTGAACCGATCATCGAGCTGGCGCTGCCTTCTGGCTTCGCCTCACCTCATTCGATTATCACATTTGCAACTTGACCAACTTGGCGTTCATAAACACATTAGCACCGCGCTGGCGCTGGCGCTCGGAGGTCGCCTTACAGGCACCCTCTCGCCCCCCAAGACAAAATCAACCTGCCTTGATTCAAACTCATTGCTTGCAACCTAGCGATCTCTCTGTCTGTCTTTCTGTCTAGCTGTCTGCCCTTCAGTCCCTCTGTCCCTCCGTCTGTCTGCTCTGCTGTCTCTCTGACTCTCTGTCTGTCGTTCTGTATCTTTGCCCCTCTGTCATTCCATATCTCTATCTCTCTGTTAGGCATTCTGTCTGTCTGTCTTTCTCCTTTGTCTCCCTTTGTCCCTCTGTCCCTTCGTCTCTATGTCTGCCCTTCTGTCTCTCTACCTCTCTGTCTTTTTGTATCTCTGTTTGCCCTTCTATCTGTCCCTCTGTCTCTCTGTCTTTCTCTGTCGCTCTGTGTGTCTCTCTGTCTGCCTCTCTGCTCGTCTGTCTGTCACTCTTTATGTCTCTCTGTCTGTCTGTCTCTCAGTCTGTCTCTCTCTCTCACTCTCTCTCTGTCTGCCCATGGTCAGCGTGCGATCCACATTCGTTTGGAGCAAGCAAAGCATTCACCGACGCGTCCAGTGACTATTTTTAGTTGTAGCAGCTTGAAGCTGTTCCACGCCTCTTGCACGGCGCCTCAGCTTGCTTCACGCTCCCCTCTGCCCCTTTTCCACTCACCTGCTACAGTTGTAGCGTGGTAATTATTCGCGCTCAGCTGACTGCGCGAGTCTGCAAAGCGTAACTTGTAACTTGTAGATACATTCACGTATCTCATCGGCTACATCTCTGCGTCTGCTGTATCTGTTGCAGTATCTGCTGTATCTGTATCTATATCTGTAGCTGTATCTGCTGTATCTATACCTGGAGTATCTGTATCTGTATCTCTTTCTCTATCTGTATCTCCTTCTCTATCTGTATCTCCTGCTCCATCTGTATCTCTGTCTGCTGCTTTATCTGTATCTCCTTCTCCTTCTCTAGCTGTATATTCTTCTCTATCTACTGTTGTATCTCTATCTGTATCTCTGTCTGCTGCAGTAGTTGTATCTGTAGCTCTGACTGCTGCTGTAGCTTTAGCTGTATCTGTATCTCTTGGCACGCATCTACATATGGTCTCGCTGCGTGGCTGCCCCACTGTAGCCACTGTAGTTAATCACCTGCCCCGTTTAGCCAACTTGAGGCAACTTTGAGTTATTGTTGCTGTTGTTGTTGTGTCTATTGCTGTTGCTGTTGCTGGCTGTTGCTGCTGTTGTTGCTGGTGTCGGCACTCGCATTGCTTACATTTTATAAGTTAATTGAGTTAACTGTGCATGCGCAGTCGCTTTTCTCCCGCCCATCTCCCTCTCTCTCCCCATTTCTTTCTCTGTCTTCATCTTCGCTTCTCTCTTCCCTCTTCTCCTTCCCATCCCTCTCTTCTGCACTCATTTGCTAATGCAAATTTGATGAATATCAGCGCATTAAAGATCACGAAGCTGATGTCTGTATCGATCAAACTGGCAACACGCAGGCAGCAACCAGCAATGCACACAACAACAGCAGCAACAATTGTGGTCAGCAGATAACAAAGTACAACAAGGGCAGGTGGGAGGGGGTACAGTGGCCAGGAGAGAGGGTGTTCTATGGTCTAGCATTATTATCAACATGCACAAAATATTTAAACTTTGCCAGCGGCGCAACCAACCGTTCCCCCCTCCGTTCTGACACGGCCCCCTCCCACCCCCCACGTTGCGCTGTTAGCATGTTTTAATTATAAATATTTTACAGTTATTCGCATTGTTTGTTGCTGTTGCTGCTGCTGCTGATGTTGCTGATGTTGCCTGTAAAGCGGCATAATTCGTTTTGTGGTTGAACACACATCTAAAAACAGACTCCCCCTCTTCCTCCCCCCTTAAAAGAGGAGCACGAGAGGCAGTAGAATGGAAACAGCAACTGAAACAGATACACCAAAATACACACAAAAATAAAAACAACAAAAAACAAAACAACAAACACAAAACAACAAATAAAACAAAAATAAGTAAAAATTTCTGTGTCGTTTTAATTGCCAGCATATTTCATTTCATTTCATTTCGCATATTTGCACACACACCATCACACACCTACACACACACACACACAGTCACATCAGTGCTTTCAATTTTGATGCACATTTCTTTTCGCATCTCTCATTTCGTTTAGTTTTGCACGCGTAAAAAACTATAATAAAATTTCCCTAAAATGTCGCATCGCTCAGGGCTGAAAAAGCTTCTGATTCCGACGATTCTAACGATTTAAAGGATTAACTATTTCATTTAATTGCTGTCTGCATTTAAACTCATGTTGTTTACCATTGTTATTGCTTTAATTGTTATTGTTATTAAGGCTGCAAAGCAATGACAGTGACTGACAGAGGGCATATTACTCGACAGTGACTCTTCTGCCTGATAGCAATTCCAAAGTTAATTCCTTTCACTTCTTAGGGTGCTACATTTTGATGTACAGATTCTTCACTTAATAAAAACATTTACAAAAGCTCCTTCCATACTTTAAAAGTTACATTTTCAATTCAAAATTACCCTGAAAACCGAATGGGCATCAATTTCAGAGTTTTATTGAGAGAAATAGGTTAAAACGACCTTTTTCTTAAATCTTCACAGATTCTCTAGCTAACAATCTTTACATGACAACTTGTACAGTCCTATGAAAATATACTCAAACTTATCCAAACTGTCGTTGTTATATCATACCTACAACTTTTATATCGATTTAAGAATTTGAAGTTAATGGAGAAATATAAAAACTTATTCCATACATCAAAATACTTTTTTCTTGCCTCAAACTTTATTGGTTTCAATAGAAAATTTATAGAATAAAAGTTTTTGAATGCAATTCTTCGAATTCGAATGCAATAAAGCGCAAAATAAGTATATTTGCTACAGGGTATAGGTCCGCACAGCATGTACTGTCAGTCTCTGCATACATTTAATTTGCCACAAATGAAAGAGTTGCAACTGTCGCACTTGATCGCTGTCAGTTTGAAATTGGAATTCAAGTTATTTAGCTGATTAGTTTGTCAATTGCGATTAAATTGAATTATTGCGATTAGTTGGCAAATGGACGTGCTAACACAAACAGACTGACTGAAGAGACGCCGGGGTTTATCATGTGGAATACTCCAGCAAAGCCCAACCACAGTCCACTCCAATTATGCTATTTGATTTGCCCCGTGGCAACACCTGCACCACCCCTTACCGCGTGCCCCTTTAAATATTTGTCACATGATGTCGTCGCATTCGAATACAAATTGAATAATAACACACGAATAGAAATCACTCACGAGACTTTGCCGCACTCATAAACCAATTCACAGTGCAATCTCGTCGACACACAGAGAGAGAGAGAGAGAGAGGGTGCCAATGGGCTGAGTACAGTGAATTCTCGCCCAGTTGAACCTCTCAGTTGACGTCAAATACTCGATCCAATCCAATCCGGGGGGTTTTGCCCACGCGTCGCTTGTGCCGTGGGAAAAACTTGTTTCTCTCTCTCACTCTACGTGGCCATACCCGTTACTTATGGCTGAGAAGGGTGTTATCAGTTTGTGGGAATCGAAAGTGAAGGTAGAAAGAAGGGTATCGCTGACTTCACAACTTCTATAACCAACGGAAGGAGACATCACTAAAGGCATTAGGTGTACACTATACTTGTACAGGAGATATATCAGACTGCCTTATGAATACAATACACGCATATCCGTCATTCTGTTCGTATGAACACTTTAATCTCAAAGCATACATGAGTTAGAGCAACTAAATCAATTAACAATCTATCTTACTATTAGAAGTTTGTTTTAGAATATGCCAATTTTTCGAAAGGGGCATCTCTGAACACACAAAGTCAAGACTATACATGAATTTTCACTTTAATCTCACATTGTACAGGAGTGAGGACTATCATATTTGCTGACAATCAGTCTTTCTATTGGTAGTTTGTTTTAGAATATAGGCAAGATCGAAAGTGCAATCTCTGATTACAGAAGGTCAAGACTATACACGAATTTACGTCTCTTTGTCTGTATGAACCGCTTAATCTCAGCTACTACACGAGTGAGAACTATCATATTTGGTGACAATGTGTATTATGACTAGACGTAGATAAAGTCTGGCTTAGAATTTTGCCACGCCTCCGTAGTATGAATAAAATGTATTACAAAAGTAAGTTTAAAGGCTTAAACATTCATTTTAGAATAGATTAATTAATGACAGTTATTTATAGTGTTCATAAATACTAGAAATGTCAACTGTCAAGTTATTTAAGAGATAAAGCTCTAGTTTACAGGGTATATCACAGTGCAGCAGCCTCAACTGTAGCTTTCTGACTTGTGTCTCTCCCTCTCTGTCTTTTTCGGGGTCGCTTATATTGTAAGTCGGATGCGGATTTCAGGTGGCCGGTGGCTGCGACGGCGCATTGCGTGGGCCTGACTCACTCTGCTGCTGCTGCTGCTGCTGCTGCTGCTGCTGGCGCTGGCGTTCCAGTTCTGGCTAGATAGCGCATAGATACATTTGTATATAGACTCAATATGTATGGCCCTGAGTCGAGGTTCCGTTTCACTTTTCAAAAGTTTTCGACAGCTTTGCTAATTTAGCCCGTTTTGTTTGTTTGTTTGCCCTCCCCAGATATTTCAGCTATGCAGTTTAGTGTCGATTCACACGTTCCCCACCAGCAGAAGATACAAATGTATCTGTATCTGCAGCTGTGGCTGTAGCTGTAGCTGCAGCTCTTGTTTTGTTTGTTTCGCTTGTTAGCCACTTGGTTTGTTTATCTCGACTTGGCGCTTTTCACGCTTTTGTTTCTAGACGCGCGCACGAAATTTCCATCCAGCTATCGATGAATGAACGTGGAGAGTGGCAAGAGAGGAGGGGGAGAGGGGGCAGTTGTTGCGGGGGTCTACCTGCGATAAGCGATGAGTGTGTGCGGAGTTCCCTTGGCGTTTGTTGATGCTTCTGATTCATGTTTGGTATTCACACTCACACACTCACACACTCACACTCGCATTCGCACTCACATTCGCATTCGCAAATTGCGCTGGTTAGGCATTCTTGCTGCTGGCTTCGCTGCCAGCGTTGGCGTCGCTGCTGGTGTCGTAATTTTCCGCTCGCTTTTGTTGTGTGTGAATAAATTCACGTGCAGCATTGTATGGCATGCAACCCAAGCAATGTGTGTGTGTTGGTGTGTGTGTGTGTAGATACAAATGTATCTGCTGGCTACATTTGCCTTGCGGCCGCTGCAAACTAGAAAGAAAACACTTTTCCTGCGCTGGCATTTTTACCCACATTTATTTTCGTTGCATTTCCGCCGTGCTGCCATTTGCCAGAGTAACCTGCCCCTCTCCCCCTCCCCTCTCCCCCTGCCACTACCTGCGCGATAAGCAGGTGAAATGTTGCCAGTTACCGTTGTTGGGTTCTTTGCGCAGTTCGTCGCTTTTTCTACTTTTGGCATAAACATTTCCTAAACTTTTATCTAATTCAACAAACTGCAACAACAACAACAACAGCAACAACCAAGGCAGACCCTGCAACAACAACTTGCAGCATTTCGTAAGATTCCCAAGACATTTCCACATTTTCCAGGCCATTGTTGTTGGCTTCTTCTTTTTCAGCAGCTGCTTCTTCTTTTGTTTTTCTTTTCTCGCGCATTTTCAACATGTTTCAACGTGTTCCAACGTGTTTCAACTTGTTAGGCATTCAACTTTTCACATCGTTTCCACTCAGTCTACTTATCTTCATACCCTTGCAGGGGGTATAGCCATGCACGAGAGCAGTTTGCTACGTATAGAGTTCCCCAGACAGCTCTGACCCTTTATAGTATATTTATTCTTAATCAGGTTAAATAGAGAAGTCTAATCAATAATGTCCGCTTTAGTTTTGGAGTTATCTTATTCCAACTATGCACACGAGGTTCTTTATTACTGTACATACATTGCTGTATTGCTGTAAATAGGTCGAATACAAAGGGATAGGTTGCCATACGACCTATTTTCGGTATTCTGCATTGGTAGTTGCCAAAAAGATAATAGCAAAAAAGTCAACCTTTATATATGTAACTTTTATAGGCACAATCAGAAGATATAAGTACCTGCAAGGGTATACAACCTTCGTCTTGACGAAGGTACTCTAGTTTTCTATATTTTTTTGCGTGCTACCTTTGCCACCTCCCTCTGCACGCTTCGGTTTTGATTTGGTTTTGTGCAACGCGTTGTTGTTGCTGCTGCTGCTGCTGTTGCTGAGTTTGTCGCTGGCAACTTACGCAAGTTGTGAAAGAATTTATTAAATTGTTTCCCCAGCATAAACTGCACTAATTTATTAGTTTCGCATCGGTCTAGACAGAGACAGAGAGAGAGAGAGACTGCAGCGAGGGTTGCTCGAGGAATGCTTTACTATGGAAATTAGACTGATAAACCACTGTCTTCCCCCCATCTGCCCCTTCAGTAGTTAATTTGGTGAGCTGACAGCAGAAGAAAAAGAATTACCTAACCCATTAAATATTCAGGTCTTTGTGTTGCAGATGAGCGCGCACAATTCAACGTCGAGGTGTTTCTAGTTTAAACGCTTTTTTGTTGTAAGACAAAAGCACAAAAAAAAGCAAACTTGACATAATTACAAAAAAACCAGAGCAGAAAAAAAATATTTACAAAAATCTGAAGAAAATAAGAAACAAAATAAAAAATGAAAAACAAAATAAAAATAAAATGAAAATGAAAATAAAAAGAAATGAAAATGCAGTGCGTACAATTTTAAAAAGTAGCAAACGCTTTAAGTTTTAAGTGAGAAAGGGAGACAGCTATAGAGATATATAGGGAAGGGGGGAGAGGGTGACAAAGAGAGAGAACTGTGTTCCCCCTCTCTTTATCATAGAGCTGTTCAAGGCAGCGGCGTCGTGTGGCGTCTCCGCTTTGTGGCGTAGCAGTTCCTCAGCCTCGACTCGCCTCGGCTCGCGATCATTGCTCTGATGTCATGGGTGCTTATAAGCATGATATATGGATATATCTATAGTTGTTGTTGTTGCTGTTGTTGTTTCAGCTGCCGTCGCACGCAAAATTTGCATGCAGTTTTAGCAGACAAAATAACAATAAGAAAACCGCTAAAAACTGAGGCGGCCACGCCCACACAGCTGTTCCAAAACCTTGTGAATGAAACGATTAATAAAATACACTAACTGAACAACAGCAGCAACAACAACAACCTTAACAACAACAACAATGTGGGGACTTGGCAAAAACAATAAAAACACACGCAAAACGGCAGCGAGTGAATAAAATACTTTAGTGAATGAATAAATAAATCAATAAACCAAAATGTAAACAAATTAAACAGTAAAACAAACGCACAACAACAACAGCAACATGAGCAACAAATCAAAACCTATTTTAATCAACTTTTGATGCTGAGCGAGCTGCGTCTACTTAAATCATTCACACTGTGGAAGGGCAGTAAACGAACTTAAGATCCACTTTATAGATACCTGAGCCATCAAAATATTTGATTTATAAGTAAAATTAATCAAAGTAGTTCAAAAATTATGCCTGCAATTAGTTTTTTTCGTTTAAGGCGAGTGGAATGAGGCGTGGTCAAATTATAAAATAAATTTTCTGAGCGCACAGTTAAAAGATATAGTGTTCTTCAATTTGGTAGCTCTAGCTCTTATAGATTAAGGTGTTAAAGTTATAGCATTTCTAAAGATAAAGCACTATAAAGTACTATATAGACATATTATATACATAGATAGTATAGTAAAGATATCCACAACTAACTCGTGCTGCATCCACTATAAATTATTATAAATTAAGTTAAAATATTAGCAAAAGTATGAGGTGCAAAAGCCAAACACGATTGATTACCAAGAGTAACTTAACTTAATTGAGTTTTCACTCACAACGTGGCGTTTCTATTATAATTTCCTTGACTGTATATGCTGCAAGATGTGCATTCACATATAGCTAACTATGCCACTGTAGATGATCTACACCACGAGGCTCGCTCAGCGTACTCTAGCTAGATTTTATCTGCCGCTTGGCAGCTCTTGCAACGCTCGTTTTGGACACACCGCTGCGTGCGGCAGCCCACACACAGATCCCCATCATCATCATCACTATGAACAGCGTCAAGAAAGATCAGAAATTGCTATTCAATGCCCCCAGTCCTGCCCACACACACACAGCAAAAGTATTTTGAGCTTTTTTCAAAATTTAAATTCAAATTCAAATTTGAATTCGAGTTGAACGAATCAAAACAAAAGAAAGGCGAAGACTGGACAGAAGTAGCTGCGATATAAGTGATGCAGATACGCAATATGAGATGTGAGATACAAGATACAAGATACCAGATACCAGATACGAGATACTGAAGCTGTAGCTAGACTGGAATTGGAGCAGCCCCCACAAGCTAAGAAGAAGTAGAGCCAAGATGCCAATTGACTTTTTAGGAGCAGAGCAAAGAAGAAGAGAGAGGGGGAAGAGTGGGGAGGCAGAGCAAGCAGCGAGGGGAAGAGAAGAGAGTGCCTCATTCATGCAAACACAACTGCTGTGGAGAGATCACTGCTAAGTTAACATTGCGTATACGCAATGTGCTGCACAGGAAACAGCTGCTATAGATAGGGAGAGCTGCAGTTAAGGGGAGAGAGCTGCAGTGAGGGCAAGGTGGCTGCTGTTAGAGTGGAAGCTGCTGCTGTGTTTACTCACCTCAAAGAACAGCTGACAAGTTACCGCTAACAGCCAAAAGCAGCCGTTTATAGCCAGCAAAGGGAGACACTTTTCAATTTGTAGCTTGCGGCTGCCCACGAGGCATTGCCTGCTGCAGAGCACGTCCTCGACCCGCTTAACCCTTAACCGTTAACTGTTAGCCGTTTTCCCGTTGCCCGTTAGCCTTTTTTTGTAGCCCGTTAGCCGTTTGCCGCTGCCCGTTGCCGTTGCAAAGTGCCGTTCACTACTGAGCTCGTTTTTTATGCGCTCCGATACTTTTATAGATTCGCAATGTGCCTCGCAGGCCGTGCCCCAGGGAGAGGCACACAGAGAGAGGAGGGAGGGGGAGAGGGGGCGACTTAGCGCAGGGTAGCACGCGGCCTTAGCTAGTTCGTCTGTGTTGCACACCCCTTTGAATGCCGGCCGGCCGGCGTAGCAACCACCCAAAAAGACCACTTGCCACCACAAGGCAACTGTGCCCCCTTGCAGCTTGTCCCCCCACCCCTTTGGCACTACCCCTGCGCCTGCCCCTTTGTGGCACTGTTGTCCACCTGCTGACGAACTTGTTCGATGAGGTTCGAAGCACGTTGCCAAGTTTCCAGTTGTTTTGGCCAACACACAAAACAAAAGAGGAAGAAGGAGAAGAGGGACAAAGCAAGAGTACAGAGAGAGAGAAAGAGAGAGAGAGAGCTGAAGCAGAGGCATTGCTGTAGCCGGTTTGCCTGGCAGCTGCAGCAGTTGCAGGCAACATTTGAAGGCAGTTGTTGCTGCCTCCAACATTGGCAGCAGCCTGACAATTAACGAGTCTCATTACTCAGCCACATACAGCTGACGCCTCATCTCGGACTGCGCCTGCCTCCCACTGTGGCATGCAACGGGGTCAGCTGTGTGGCACTTGCCACTGCCTGCCACTGCTTGCCACTCATTTGACGATTAATAACAATAATCTGCGGGATTTGTGCTGCAAATCAAGGCGCAGGCTTTCCCAGGCTTGTTAGCTCAGGCAACTGGCAAGAGGGGGCAGGGGCAGGGACAGAGGGGAGGAGGGGCACAGCTAGCGCCACCATGAAAACGCTTCAATTGAATTTATCAAGTAATTATGCGGTTTGACATGACGTGACGCAAGGCAGCAGCCAGAAGGGAAAACAACAAGAAGAACAAAAGTTAATGCGGTCTTTGGGCGCCCCTTTCCTCTTCCCCTCTTCCCCTTGCCTCACCCACTGCTGCTGGTAGCGCTCTTGTTAGCAGCACCCTGTGCCAGCATTGCCAGGAGGCTGTGCTAATAAAGGGCGCTATGGAATCCGCTACCTCTCTCCGTCCTCTCCTGCCTCTCCCTCTGTCTTACATCCCTTTCTCAACCTCAACCTCTGTTCCTCTACTTGCATGACCCTCTACCTCATCGATCTCTCTCACTCCTCTCATTGCACCCTCCTCTCCCCCTCTTCTTGTTCCCTGCCTGCCTCTCCCTGTGCCTTTCTTCCTCTCCCCTCCTCCTCCCTCTCTTCCCTTTGTAGCCACTTAATTCTGCACTCAAAAACATTTTAAATCAAATCTATTGAAAACGTTTTCGCGAACAACAACAGCAACAAAAGGTCTCACTCGCGGTCGCCCTACGGCTGCCCTCGTTGGGCGCCCTGCCTCAGCTACTGCTCCTTTCCTCTTACCTCCTCTCTCACCCCTCTTGCAGCGCCCTCATCATCTGTCAGCGACACAGTCTCACATCTCTCGGGCACGTCATCTTTGATGATGTTAATGTTTGATTCGCAGTCTATTGTTGTTACTGCTGTTTAGAATTGTTGTTGTTGTTGTTGTTGTAGATTTATACTGCCTGAGGCAGCATATCAAATTGTACTCGATATGTTAACAAGTCGAGAGAGAGAGAGAGAGTAGGAAGAGATTTACAGACTGATAACCCACATGGAAGCTGGCATTATTGCTAACATTGCACAGACAAGGTCATGGAAAGAGGGAGTGCAGTGAGAGAGGGAGAGGAGGAGAGGGAGGGAGGAGAAGAAATATACTTCTCTACCCTAAGATATATGAGAAGTTGAGCAAGATATGTTGGCAACTAAGGGAAATTCAAGCTGAAAATATTGTTTGGGAAAATTCAATGAAAATCTTCATCAATCTATATAAACTTGCTTAATCTGATAATGAAGCAGCCAATTAAGTAGCTAAATAAATATGAAATAAATATATGTAATATTAGAATGTGTATAATAAATAAACGCTGGAGTGGAAATATATAAAAACTAATATATATGCATGTACAATAATAAGAACGAAAGTAACAGTCCAGCGCACTCTTAATCTTCGCACAGTTCACATAAACCTTCATGCCAAATTTGAAGTCTCTAGCTCGTAAAATAGATGAGATCTTGACATTCAAACTGACGGATAGATAGACTGACGGACAGACAAATACATAGACAGACGGACAGATAGACAGACAAACATACATACCTCGATTGATCCTACGTCTCCTTTTGCCTATTCCTTCTCTATGCGCTCTTTAAAAAGTATTCGTACACTCAAATCGAATTGCATTTTCCTACTAGTAAACTCAATAAACAGTTACGCACAATTTTTACACTCACTGTCAGCGACAGTGGGCCAAACACAGAAAAAAAGAAAAAACAATGAAAAGACAATTTCATCATTTTTTTGACAATTTTTTCAACATTTGTTCATCAATTTTTTGCAACTTTTTAATTGCGGCACAAATTGGTAAAAAACATGAGACGAACAAGGTGAAAATATTGCACAGAAGAAGAGGAGAAAACAATTGAAAAGAGCAAAAAGAGAAGAAGAAGAAGAATGCAAAGCCAAAAAGCGATTTATGGCAAGTGAGGAGAGATAGAGAGAGGGGGAGAACGGGAGGAGGCAGGGGAGGAGAGCAATGGGCGATTAGGCGATTTGACGCACAATGGAAAAGCCAATAAAAGTGAATTACGTGCTTGACAAAGAGAGTGAGAGAGAGGGGGAGATAAGAGAGGAAAGAGAAGAGAGCAGAGAGGGGGAGAGAGAGGAGAAGAGGGTAGGGCAGGCAGCTTGATGTTTGCAAATCAAAACAGATGTGCGACAAGGCAACAAACAATGCCAAAAGTTTGAAAAGAAATAAGCCAAAAGTGAAGAGAGGCAAGAGAAGAGAAGGGGAGAGAGACAAGGAGAGAGAGAGAGAGAGAGAGAGAAGAGAGAGGGAGGCATTTATACAAAGTTATCTGTGTATGCAGTATCTGCTGCCACTGCTGCTGCTCGTGCCACAGACGTGTAGCTAACTGTGCCACAAACTGACGCATATCCTGGCAAAACGGGAATTGTTGCAAGGATTTTCGGGGCAGAGGCAGCAACAGAGGCAGCGACGAAGCGTGGTTGCAAACTGGTTGCCTTTGCCGGAGTGGAGTGCGTCGCTCACCTGCCGTCTGTTGCTGCTGTTGTGGCTGCCACATGCCGCATGACTCAAATTACGCTTCCTTTTTTTGGGTGCAGCAAGAGGCAAGAAGCGAGAGCGCTGCTTATAATAATTATGATGCCACAACGTTGTCTGCTTCCGCTCAGAGAGGAAGAAAGAGAGAGAGGGAGATAGAGAGAGAGGGAGAGGCAGAGACAGACCACGACCCCGACAACAGGAGGAGACACAGCTGCAAATATCGCCAATGTCAATGTGCGATTCATCGCAAGTTCCTCGACGCGCTGAGCATACAAAGCAGCAGCGACGCCAGCAGAGCAGCCAGCAGCGACGCCGGCAGCAACAGAGACAGAGACGGCGACAGCGACGAAAAACGGAAAGTGCTTGTAGTAATTTTATTGAGAGGCACGCAAGGAACTGCAGAAGACACGGCACAAGCCAAGACAGAGAAGGAGAGAGAGAGGGGGAATAGGAAGAGGGGGAGAGGAAGAGGGGGAAGAGTGAGCGCAGACTGCGTTGGCTGCGCCAGGAATGCGTCGCGACGCCAGACGCATAACAATGCGATCTGCTCCAATGTGACAGCGTCGAACACAGCTTGCAACAGTTGCCGTTGCAGTTGCAGTTGCAGTTGTAAAGCAAAGAGAGAGAGGGAGGAAATGAGAGAACGAGCGAGCGGAACATCTGTTCGAGCATGCAACATGTTTGAAAGCTGCTCTTATACGCGCCAGACGAACGCAGAGCGAACAGCTGTTCGAACAGCGAACATGTTGCGTGTGTATAAGAGAAAGGCAGAGAGAGAGAGAGAGTAGAAGAGCGCGGCAGACAAGTTGCGTAGAAGACTGCGGGTTGGAAGGAATTTCATGATCGCACTTAATAATGCGAAGTGACAGACGGGAAGGAGAGAAGGGAAGAGGGAAAGGAAAAGGGAAGCGGAGAGGGAAAGTGAGACGGAAGAGCTAGAGGGAAGTAGAGCTGAAGAAACATCGATGTTACATTGATAAACATCGATGTTTCATATGAAAAACCTCAGCAAACATCGATATTTCTACAGCACTAGAGGCAAGAGGAAGAGGGAAGCCAACCAAGAGAGTGAAGCACAACAATGCCAGGCAATATCTCTATTTGTTAGTCATTGCAGCACGTCAAGTATTGGGCAAGACTTTGTACGGAATTAAATTAAAGGCACAAGGCATATTTTAGATTTATATCTGCACATCAAGTCTGCTTCTACCTGCGACCTAATCGAGTTGAAATGTGAAGCCAAAAGCTACAATAAAGTTTTGGACACGAGCCACTAAAAGCTGCTCGAGCTCCTCTTTCCTCTCTCTACCTCTCTCTCTTTCGCTGTCTCGCTCTCTTTCTCTATCTCTCTCTATACCTCTCTCCCACACTCCCTTCCACTGACCCTCCATCTGACCCTCTCTTTGCCACTCTCTACCTCTATCTCTGCCTTCTTCCTCTCTCTCTGTCCATGCCCCAATCTCTCCGTCTTTAGTACTCCTTCTTTCCCTCTTCACCTCCCAGCCCCCCCTAGATTATTTTTCCCTCTCTGTCCATTAATTCAATGTAAACCATTCAAATGAAATCCATTAGAGTTTATATTTCAGCCATAAAACGTTGCCAAAGTCGAGGCACACACACACACACACATGCACACACGCACTGGCCAAAGCTCTAGGCTCAATTTAAGCCAGCAAACACACACACACACACACACAATCGCACAGTCTGCAGGCAGCTACAACAATAGCTTCCCTCTCTCTCTCTCTCCCTATCTCTCTCTCACACACATTTGGCCGATGCCACTTTGGCAAAGCTTATCCAAAAATATTTGCATAAGATTCAAACTGCAAGGCAAGAAGCCCGCTTCCCCCTGTTTGCAGTCTCTCTACCCCTCTCTCTCTCCTCCCTCTATCACCCCTTTCCTGCACTGCATGCAAAATAAAATGCAACTTACCAAAATGTTGCAAAATATTTGAGAGAGTGACCGAGAGAGAGCTGAGGAGAGAGTTGGGCAGAGAGGGAAATATGTAGAGCCAAGTCTGCCACAGCCTGCTTGCCTCTTTTCCCCCCTCTGCCTACCAGCCACGTCTTCTTTTGCCACGCCTCCTGCTGCCTTAGCCAGACAAAGTTTTATGCAAGTTTTGAGCCAAGTGGAGTTCATATTTGAGTTGGTCTAGCCCCCCCCCCCCTTCTTGCCCAGCCCCTGCCACAGCCACAGCCACTGCCTGCTGCTCTACCTATACCTCTCCTTCGCCTCTGCCTCTGCTCTCTACCCCCTCCCCATCCCTATACTGTGCCACTTTGTGTCCCCCAGCCCTGCTGCCTAATTGTACGAAAAGACTTGCTCCTTTAGTTGTCATAGGCTGCCCCTCTCCCTCCCCCTATACACCTCCTCTCTACAAGGCCTTCTCTCTATATACCCCCCTCTACACGCCTTCCCCCTTCTACAATCCCGTCTTCTCTGCCCTTTTCCCCTGCTCTGTCGCTGTCAAATGTGAACTTAAGTCTGTGTCCCTTGCTGCGGCTGCCACTGTGGCACTTGCCACAACACGACCTGCGCCCTGCTGCGCTGCACCTGACCGAGAGTTATTGGCGGCGCTATAAGGTGTTGTACGGCGGAAAGGGGGCAGCTACTTGGCGAGGTGAGAGGAGTTGGGGCAAGCGCAGCTAAGCATTCTTCAAGGCAAAGTGAATTTAAATCTCAAGCGCGTCACACTTGTCTGCCCCTTTACCTTCCTCTTCTGCCCCCTCCTCACTCTAGTATGCCCTCCCTCAGCTTGCTCTTCCCCTCTGTTTGCCCCCCTGCTGTGCTGTGTAATTTCTTAATTTTCATTCAGCATTTTTCTAGCCAAAAACTTTAATTAAATCTTCACAGAATGCACATGGCCGCAAGGCGACTGTCTCTCTCTCTGTCCCTCTCTCTCCTTCCCTCCCCTGCTATCTCCCTTTGCCTCTTCTTATTGTGGGCGTGTCTGCCACAGATTGACGCAATGGCGGCAGCACAGCCACAAACTGACCAGAGGCACTGTGGGTCAAGTTACCCGAAACCCGTTTCGACTGCTGCAGCCTCCGCCTTCGCTGTCTATCTCTCTTCCTCCTGCCCTCTCTTTCCGCTTCTTGCAACTGGTTTACAGTGCGCGATTGTGATTGGAAGAGAGCTGACTACCTGCTCTGGCGAAGGACAGTGGACAGTGGAAGGGAGAAAGAAGTGAGAGAGAGAGAGTGGCAGATTGTAGAAGGCAATGAGAGACAGGAAGAGGCAGAGGCAGACAGATGAGACTAGCAGAAAAAATAATTAAAAGAAAGATTAGATAAAGAGAAAGAAAAGAGAGGAAGAGAAGAAAGAGTTAAAAGAGGGAAGATTAGAAAAAGAGAAAGAAAAGAGAAGAAGATGCTCAATAGGGGCAGTCTAAAGAGGGAAAGACGGGAGAGAGAGAGAGAGACAGTCTAGAATGGAAAAGACAGTAGAAAGAGTTTCAGTTAGAAGTGAAGTAGATTAGAGGAGCAGAAGAAAGAGGAGCAAGTTAAGACAAAAGAGAAACGCATAAGAAGTAAGGAACGAAAGAAGAAAGAAAAGAGAGAGATTCTCTTCTGAGGCAGAGAGAGGCATAGAGAGAGGGATACAAAGAAATATGAGGTAGCGATAGAAGTATAGAAAGAGAGAGGGACTTAATGATTTTTTAAAAGAGCAAGAGAGAGAGGAAGATCCGCCTTAGATATGGGAGACATACAGAGATGTTAGGCTCTGCTTCTCTTTCTACAGAGACCTAATGAGCCCTACCTCTTCCTTAGATCTCTGCATCTTCTTCACATCGAAGTAGGATCTCCCTTTCTCTATCATTCCTTGCTCTTCTAAGTAAGAGAAGTCTCTACCAAGCTGCGATGTCATTAAAGAGAGATAGTTAGAAAAGGGAGTAAGGAGAAATGAGAGAGAGAAAGGGGTAGCTCATCCCTAGAGGTGGCCAAGGCATGAGAAGGGAGTAGAAGTGTGAGAAGGATCAGGTCAGCAACAAACCTGCACAGTCATTAAGTCACATTAATGAAAGGAACAAAGGGAGGTGGAGAAGGCACTTCCATGCCTTACTCCCTACTAAGGGTTAGCTGTAAGGGGTACCTCAACTGCTAGATCAGAGCCAGTTACTCCTGCAGCACCCTTCACTCCTTTGCCAAATGCGCAACACGATCGCGCTAATGAGGCGCAACCGAATGCAGTCGCTGCTGAGCCTCGACCTGATTAATTTGTGGGAATCTTCCGCATGAAGAGGGTCAGTTACACACATCACTAACACACATACACACACACACACATACAGGGAGATGCTCAGCTAACTGATTGCTTTGTTTGTTTCTTACGCTCCTCAGACAGACAGCTGGCGATTCATTATGCTTATCCGCCTCCCGCTGACGCTGGCCCTGCCTGCCCCAACCTTCCCCCCCTCCCCTCTCTCTGGCTTTCTCCCTTGCCAATCGCTGCTAAGCGGCTTATAGAAGTTCCCCCTTTCCCCTCCTGCAGTGACGCCCTGCATAAAGTTGCCGATTTTATGGCACTTTTTCCATTATTTTCCATTTTCTATTTTCAATTTTCAATTTCATCGATTGCACCTGCCCCACATCGCAGCGCAGTAGCATCAAGAGTGCCGACGCAAGCGGGAGAGAAGGGCAGAGGGGGGAGAGAGAGGGTAGAGAGAGAGGGGGAAGCAGAGAACTTGCTCAGTTTCAAAACATGCTTAACGTAATCGCAGCGCGTTGATAAAACACTCAACCACAACGCGAGACACTTGTCGAAGAACAGCAGCAGCAACAACAACAACAATGCAACAACAGCAATAACAATGAAAACTATTAACAGCAACAATAGCAATAGCAACAACAACAGCATGAACAACTTATGCTAATGGCGCGTACCAAAAAATACAACAAAAAACTGAGGAGAACCTGAAACAAAACCGAGAAAAAACTAAAGAAAACTCGAACGCGACTCAAAGTTGAGGAAAACCGCAGGGAAAACAAACCGTGTGGAGGCAATTCATAAAAATTTCCATACATTAGGCAACCCTCGACCCGAATCGGCATCGAGGGGGGAATAATAAAAATTAGAGTGCGCGCGGTGGCGGAACAATTTCTCTTGTTGCTGCCTCAAGTGGAAACGGAACTACCCCTAGCAGAGGAAGAGAGAGAAGGGAGGAGGAGGGGAAAAGGGAGGCAACTCTTGGCCATAGATCATGGCAACAGTTGCCATGTTGGAAGGGGCCTCACAGTGGGCGTGGCACGTGTTGAGCCCATAAATCATAGTTGCATAATTGAAACGCAAATGAGGTTGCCCCCTCGCACTGATCCACACTGATCTCGCGATCTCTATACGCTCTCTCTATATGCTAAGTGCTTTAATTGCAGACTGTTTTGGAAGATAGAATATTCAGGAGAGTAGGAAATGGAAGGGAGAGGAGGAGCACTCAGTAGATGCTCAGCTTGACTTATGGCGTCCTTAATCATAGTTCCTTCATGGGGTGAACTGTTCCTGCACACATTAAGTCACTTAGTTGGGTAGTTGGGGTGCTTAAATGGATCTGCATACTAAATGATCTTGAGGTAGGTGAGTATAAATACTGTATGCCATATAAGACTCTTCTTTTGGGCATGCTAATCAATATCAACTGAGTTCCCACGATTACAAAAGGTATTTATGGCACTTGAATTTATATTGATATTAGACTGCAATTCAATGTAGGTAAAGGTAGCTATAGATGGATTCTGCATAGATATTAGTGAGATGACGAATATATGATCTGAAAAGAAAAACTTCAATACCAACAACTCTACTCTACCAACTCTACTCTAGCAACTACTGCCCTCTACCTTTTACTTCTTACTAGCTTAAGCCCCTTTTCCACTTCTCTTTTGATTTCTTTGTCTGTATTTACAGCATGTTCGTTTATTATACCTTAGCTTTTAATTTACATTTACTAAGTTGCTCTAAATCGAATGCCAACTACACTACCTTGTCTACCTTCTTCCTCCCTTTGCACCCTTGCTCTCTTTAGAGTGTCTTCTTCAATTCAACCTAAGTTTCTTTCTTTAAAGGTTTGTCAAGCTAATGACAAGCACTCTACCTTCAATCGTTCTCTGCTCTGTACTCCCTACAACTCTACCTTCTACCTTCCTCTGCTTACTTCCAGTACCCTCTACATTCTTCCTTCCCTTTCTTCTCCCTACTCCCCACTGGCTCTACCCCCTTCAGAAGACTGTTCCCACTAATCCCCCATCCATTCATCTCTTTCACAGTTCGAATCTGTCGTCTAATCGCATCGACGCCCCCAACAAATTGCACTAAATAATTCTGAAAATTGCTGAAAATGTGCATAAACAAAAAGCGTTCAACACTTTTCCCATTTTCCCCAGCAATGTGCTAAGAAGCAGCTTCCGCTTTTCACCATTCACTTTTCATTCATGACCTGCATTTGCAGTGCCCACTGTGCGAGTGTGTGTGTGTGTGTGTGTGGGAGTGTATTTTAGATGGGAGCTGAGCAATTTATTACCTGCCACTAACCGTTTCGCATTATTAATTACAATGCAATTAATCAGCTTTACTTGCGTTGAACGCGGCGTATACGCAATGTGCTTGTTGTGGGGGGAAAGCACACACGACTCCCACGCTCTACTCCCCCCGTTCCTCTCTCTCTTGTTTGCCAGCAAATTTTGAATGAATCGAACTGCAAATGGTAAATAAACATTGGAAAATTTGGCGCGTCTTAAAGCGGCCAATTTGAGTGTGAAATCGGAAATGTTTTTCCGCTCTTCTTGTCAAATGAGGGGGGAAGGAGAGGGAGGTGATGAGGGAGGGAGGTTACTGTGACAAGACGCTTCCTGCTTCGTCCTGTCACCAGCCATGGCACTGTCTGTCTGTCCTCCTGTCCGTCTCTCTCTGCTTGTCGCCTTCGTTCCACAGGACGTGGCAATAAAACGCATCACCAGTTGCATTTGCTGCTCACCTCCCCCCCTCCCAGTCTCATGTTATTTTCTTATTACGAAATATTTTTCCTATTTCCAAGTTTGACAAGCAAACCGAAGGATCTTCCTTTGCCCCTTGTCCCGCCCTCGCTTGCAGCAGGTTTGTCTTTTACTCAATAAAACTTTTTGATTTCCGCTCGAATAGACGAAACTTTTTAATGCGGATGTTCCGGCATAGCTAGCGAGAAAGAGAGAGAGAGGGAGAGAGGGAGAGCATAGTGAAAATAAAACAAGAAATGAAGAACGAATCCATCATACTCGACACTAAGACACCCTATGCCTTTACCAAGCAATAGGTTACTCCCACCTCAATATCTTCCATGTTAATACTCAAATTGCATTGAAATTTGCAGCACATGTGCTCAGTATAGTCAGCTTACCTAATGTTGCAGCAGAGGGTTGTAGCTTTCATGTAACCCTAAGAAAAGGAGTCCACAAACAAGTATCTTATGTTTTTGGGGGCGGTGGGCGTGGCATCTAATAACTGAAACATGCTTTATCTATGTTAGATTAGCAAGCACCTTCGCACCAACTTTTATGTCCGTGGCTCCAACAGTTGCTGAGGTTAGCGCGTTCATACAGACAGATTGACATATATAGCTGAACTTACGCCTCTTTCTACCTGAAATATAGATTAAATCAGACTTAGTATACCTTTTTTTAATGTGACTATAGACAGGGAAAGAGAAAGAGCGTGCAAAACAAAAAGAGAAAAGTGCAAAACAAGAAAATCAAATCAATTCGAATCGAATCGCAGCGCGAGACAAGGCAGAGAACTGAGAAACAACGAAGGGCAGCACCAAAGACGCCGTCGACAAATTTAAATTGTGCACAACAACAGCACCTGCATGGCCACGCCGCCTCGCCCCCGCAGCACTGATACGACTCCCCTGCTTGCCTCCTCCCTCCTTGACGAAACACAAAAACGATTTTAATTCAATTGGATTAGTCGTCCATTGCAGCAGAGCGCGCAAAACTGAATGGAAATCGTGGCCAGGGACAGCACAAGGAGAAGAAGGAGGGAGAGGAGGGGTGGTAGTGAGAGGTGGAGGGAGAGCTAACTGTGGCAATGTATCGTAGTTTGTGGCGTGTCTGCCGCGTGGGGCTTCCGTGGCAGCATTTGACTAAATACGCTATTAATGCATCCCTATAAGCCACGCCCACACCACGCCCACAATCCCCCCTGCCTGCACACACCCCCCCTTCCTTACACACCCTTCTTTGTGCAATTATTCAGCAAGAATTCGAACAAGAACAACAAGAACAAGAGGAGGAGGCAGCACCCATCGCTGTCTACATAAGTCAAACGAATGAATGAATGAATGAGCGAGTGAATGAATAAATGCACGAATGAGTTAGTGAGTGCCAGTGTGAGTGCCACGAATGAATGACTAATGCAAGACATGCAAATGTGCAAAAATGATGCATTAGCGTGATTAAATGGCCAAAAAGGATGTCCGGCATGCCAGACTGGGCGAGGAAGGAAGGGGGCAGAGAGGAGGGCAGCTACTGCTGCACGTGACACGCGATGGGATAGAGAGGGGGCACTAAGCAGGTCTTTAATCATTAAAGGGGGAGTGGGAAGAGGCTTAAAGAGCTACACTTGAAGCAGAACAAACTGAAGAGGGGAAGATGAGCAGATAAAAGTGAATAAAGACGATGATGAGGATGATATAACAGATCCCTGCTGAGGTAAGTAAGGCAGAGAAGCAGGAGAGTGTAGTGAGCGGGGAGTGAGAGGAGGCTGAATGTAAGCTGAAGAGAAGTTGCAGAAGAGCTGAGCCGAAGCTGAGTGGGGGTTAAGCAGGAACTAAGGGGAAGTAGAGACAGAGTTAGCAAGGTATAGAATACAGAAGAAGCTGTAAGAGAACTGAGATGAGGCTTACAGAGACTTGAGAGAGTGGTGAGTGAGGGTTGAGAGAAAGCCAAAAGGAAGCTGAGAGGCGACTGAGAGTGAGCTGAGCCGGAGTTAAAAGAAAACTGAAAGGAAGTCAAAATAAAACTAAGAGAATTGATAAACAACGGAGATGAAGCTGAGTTAGAGTAGAAGGAGAGCTTAGATGGCACTCAGAAAGAGCAGACATCGAATCGTTAGGGAGCAAGAACTGAGCTGGAGTTGCTGGTGAGCTGAGCAGAAGTTAAGGGGGAGTTAAAGAGGAGCTGAGCAGCCGGAGTAAGCAGCAGCTTGGGTCGAGTGAAGCAGCTCGTGGCAGTCACAAAATTTAGCCACAGCTGAAATTGAAACCGAAAAAGCAGCGAGAGACAAAGCGCAAAGCAGAAGGCACAGACAATGCAAGACAGGAACAGCAAAGAGGGCTAAGGAAGAGAGAGGAGGTAGACAAGGGGAAGGGGGCACAAGCGGAAGAAATAAGCGACGCATTAAATGGCAAAGAAGGCGAGGAAGGAACGCGATGTGTCGCAGTTGCAGCTGGAATCTGATAGCGCAGCCAAGGAGCACATCATCATCTGCTTCAGACATATCCGGCGTAGCAGGGAAAGTGTTGCCAGAGGGGGGAGGGGAGTAGGAGAGGGGGTAAGAGAGAGAGGGCAACTGGAAGTGGAAGCTGCGCTTAGTACGCGGGTAATAAGCGATATACGATGCGATAACGAGTTGAAGTGGAAAGTTGCAAAGGGGGGGGAGTAAGTGGAGGGAGGGGGAGAGAGGGAGTGGAAGGCAGACAAGTGCGAGGCGTGCGCATGTTTGGATTAAGCTGATTCCTGCCACACACAGCGAGCCGAATTACGAGTGTCCCCAGCGCAACTGCCACGCCCCCTCCGCAACTCCCCCCATTGCCCCCCCACCACCATCCTCTGTCACTTTGCTGCAACTTGGCAAGTTGTTTTGTTTCCTTGTTGCACGTGTGGCACGTACTTCTCAAGCTGTTTGCCAGCAGTTTGTTGCAGGCGTAGCAGGCACGATGGGGAGGGAGGAGGTGGGGGAGGGAGGCGTGTTAACACTGATTGAGTGCAGCTTGTGACAGTAAGCAGCTTAAATGAGGCTCGCGTGGCAGCAACACTAACTCCTTCACTTTATACTCTCCTCTCTTTCCCCCTTCTTCCCTCTTCTGCCTCGCCAGCTGCCACCAGGCAGCAGCAGCAACTGTATCGCCACGCGGCAACGTGCAAATTTGTTGATCGTTCTAACGGTTACCCCCCTCTCCCTCTCGCTCTCCCTCTTGCCCCCTTGCCTGCCAGGCACTGGCTGTGCCTCTGTTCCTGCCCCCGCGCCTTCCTCTGCTGCATGCATATTCATATTTTGCAAGCGGCATCTGCTGCTGCTGCTGCGGCACGCGCATCCTTTGTCCACACACACACACACACACAGAGAGAGAGAGCAGCGAACAGAGATAACAAACAAAGGAGGCACATGTGGCAGTGGCAGTCGCTGTGGCAGTGGCAGTGGCAGGAAGCGCACTGATTGAGCAGCAATCGCTCGTAGCCGGGACAGATGTTTTCCACATTAACACAGCCGCCTCTCGATCCTGCCACAGCGCGTGCGTCGAGTGAGGGAGGAAGGTGGAGAGGGAGAAACAGAGAGAGAGAGAGAGAGGAAGAGGGAGATAGAGGTCGATAAGGTCGCCTGCGGCACATCGGAAGTGCCGCTCGGGGCAGACACAATCAGAGCGCGCATTGTTGTTTTGGCCCCAGGTTAAATGCCTCATGAGGCCTCATTGTGCACACTTCCCCCCCCTCACTCTGGCTCTGCCTGCGCCTGCAATGAACATGATCGCTGTTTTATATCAATTAAATGTAGAGAGCGACAACCCTGACAAGTGGCAGCAGGCAGCGCAAGCATGTGTGGCATGCAGCGAGGGAGAGAAAGAGGAGCAAGGATCGCAACCTTAATTATCGCTGAGGAATGCGGAAAGTTGGCAGTAGACAAAGCAGAGATGAAGGGCAGAGCGAGGGGGAAGTAAGACATGGCAGTGGGAGATTGAAATAATGAGAAGTGTGCTGCTGATGGCAACCCTAATACCTTTAAAAGTGCCCTAATGAGGTTGTGCTATTCCTGAAAGAAAGGCAACACAATTTCCCTCTTACTTTGGCGAAAGAAGCAGCGGAAGACTTCTAAGGAGGGAAAGAAAGAGAATCTATGCCTATCTATAAGCAAGATGGAAGTGCAAGGCCTTAGCGACAGTCTCCAGGGGCCCTTGTGCAAAACTACTCTGTGCCACTATTGCCATTAACTTGCTTTCGAATATAAAATATACTGACAAATTCATTCATATATTTCTGTTCTTATGCTTGATTGACAATACTGTCAATCCATTCAATCAATCTTACCCCATTGTACTCCCATTTTCCATAGGGTATATAATTGATGTAAGTAAACAGGGTTATATAAACTTGATCAGTATCGTTAAAGTCCTTGTTATGCTGGCTAAGATTATATAGATTTATATAAAACATTGCAACTTAAGCTGACTAGGAAATGATTGCAATACGAGGGATTTAGAAACTGGAAAAGTGATAAGGATAGACATGGTCTTAGTACCGTTAATAACCCCAACAAAACTCTTAGACTGCAGCTATGTATATAGAACTCTTTTACTTGATGGCAATATACAATAAGTTGGAGGAGCAGAATTCTAAAGAAATTAGCAAGATTGAATACCTATTGACAATTCCATTTGAACTCTTACTAGTCGCTAATGCTGTCTTCTTTTACATTATTCTTGCTCACATTGCAGCACAGTCTTGCCACTTGCAGAAATATTAAAAGTTTATAGATAGAAATTGGTATAGAGAAAGGAATAAGTTCTGTTTCCTGTTGACAACCCACATAAATCTCTTACTTCTCTTACATCTCTTCCATCTCTTACGCTCTCATTAAACTCATTGCCAATTTGGCGCTGTTTTGCTGGCCAAGCAGGGAACACAGGTTGTCAAGGGGGTGCAGCAGAGACGAGGTATGCATTGCAAAGAGTCCTAGTCAGTTTGTTTTTCCTGTCAAGATTGCACCACAAGTTGCCGTCCCCCTCCTCCTTCTCCTCCTCCTGTGGCTCAGTCAACTGTTAAGCAAAGATAAGTCCACAGTCCACAGTCCACAGTCCACACTCCATAGTGCTTAGTCCCTTGTCCACTGTCCACACACACTTGGCTGCTGTTTAGCTGCGGCTAATTAGATTTTAGTGCAGACTAGTGCAGTTTCTCTGGCCTCTCACTGCACTCGCCTGTCTCCTCTACACCCTTTGCTCTAACCTGCCTCACCTCCTCCCCTCCTCACTCCCCACTCTTCTATCTTTCCGTTACCTTTTCCCTTCTTAAACAGTTTTCTTTTTGGCCGCAACGATTTCTAATTAGTGCGCCGCAAATTATGAACCTCGTGGCCTGCGCTGTGTGCTACCTGCCCCTGACTGACCCTGCCACACTCTATATGTTCTAGGGTTGCCATAGCTGACCTCATAAATCCACCCAAGGATAAACCCTGGAGAGGCAGCGCACATGAGTTTCAATTAAATTTCAACTTACAAATCAATAAACCAACATTTGCAACACAATTCATGCAACACACATACACACACACACACAGGGGAGCAGCTGAAGGAAGCAGTCGAGCTAATGGGGCAGCCACGGCGGAGGGATGAGGGGAGAGGAGAAGCGGCAGCAGGCTGCGCCGCGTGCAACTCGACACCGGAACAAGTGGCAGACGTGTCAGAGGCAGACGGCGAGAAGGGGCAAGAGGGGGGAAAGGGAAGAGAGAGGGAAGGGAGAGGGGAAGGGAGCAGTACTAGGGGCAGGAGTAGAGGCAAAGACAGAGGAAGGTGCAGTGGCAACAACAGCGACAGGATCGAAGGCAGCAACGCAGGCAGGCGCAGGAACAGGCGCAGGAACAGGAGCAGCAGCAAGAGCAGCAGTAGGGCCAGGGGCAGGTGAAGGGGCAGGGGCATAGGCAGGCGCAGCAACAATGAGGGGTAAGTAAAGAGAGGAGCGGACAGCGGGCAGTGGCAGCTACTGTTGGCAGGACTGCACGTGCACTCGCTACCTTCGCCACGCATTGTTGTGCGCTGTGTAGTTTGTCCAGGCCAAATGAAGCAAGCAAGGCAGGCACTGCCACTTGCCCCCTTTCCCCTGCTCCTGCCCTGCCCTGCCCTGCCCTGCCCTGCCTCTTGCTGCGTGAATAAATGTGTTTAAAAAACATTTTGTGGCATTAACGGGTCGCGCACGCGGCAGCAGCTCAAGCTGCCACTGTGCAGGACAATGCACAATGAGCTCGACATCCTGCAAGGGGGGGGAGGGTGTAGGTCAGAGGTGCGCGGCATTAATTGCTTCACTGATTTTATATGGCCAACTGGCAGCAACAGCAACAGAAATAACAGAAGCAACAGCGGGAGAAGAAGGCAGAGATGGCAGAGGGAAAGGCAGAAGAGAAAGGCTCAGGGGTAAGGCAGAGGGAGACAAAGACAAGAGGCAGACAGAGGTGGAAGGCTGAGGGGCAAAGCAAAGAAAGCAGGCAGAAGAGGCAGACAGAAGAGGCAAAGAGAGGAGGCCAGGCAGAGGTGGCAGGCAGGACGAGGCTGTTCCTGTTTAAGCTGCCAACCGCAGCAGGCAGCAGCAGTGAAGCGTGCAGGGAGAAGGCGCAGTGGGGCAAGGAGTAGACACATTGGGACAGACAGCAAGCACAGTGGGGCAAGCACTGGCTGCACAGTGGGACAAGCACAGGGTGCACTGTGGGGGCAGCAGGCAAGCGGGGGGAAGAGTGTAGATGCAATGCAATGAAGCGCGCTTGCTGGCAATTGAGTCCGATAGAGAGCGACAGTCGCCAGTTGCTGCCACACAGATAAGCAGCACGTTGCACATGCCCAGCATCCTTGCCATGGCTCTGCCACGCCCCTGGCTCTGCCTGCGCCTCCGTGTGTCGCAGCTGCCGCCCGAGTGAGGCAAGTTAACAGGCGGAAAATGATATTACAGGCGCATAACTCGTGCCAGGCAGCAGCAGCACCAGCAGGCACGCTCCTCCCCCCTCCTCCTCATCCCTCCTCTTCCTCCCCTCCCCCTGTTTGTGCTGCTACTGCGCAGGCAGATGAAAGTGGGCAAATCTCATTAAAAACTGAATCGAAATGGTAATTTGAGTTGTGCACAAACAGATCCATAGATCCCTCACATTTGATAACCTACACACACACACATACACACATATATGAGTGGAGTGTGTGTGTGTGTGAGCTGCGACTTTGTTTGCCAAGTTGTCTACAAATCGAGCAGCAGCCTGCAAGGCTCGCTTCATGGCAAAGACAGTGGCCACAAGAGAGATAGAGGAGAGAGAGAGGAGGAATAGAGAGAGAAGGAAAGAGAGGGAGCATTGACAGCAGTAGTGCCAGGGGTAGAGGCAGTAGGGGCAGACGACAGGACGCAAGGTGTGATTTTGTTTTTGTTTGCCGCACTCGGTTTCAAATGCGGGCAGGTGGTTTTGGACAGAGATAGAGGGAGTGAGAGGGAAGTAGCAGAAGTAACAGAGCACAGAAAAAGGAGTGCAAGGAAGGAAAGAACAGCGACAAAAAGGGGCACGAGCTGTCAAGGAGGTCGTTTTCCAATACATTTCCACTGCTTGCTTCATCTTTACTTTGCTGTCTTATTCTTCATTTCTTTTATTTTTTATTTGATTTTATTTTATTTTTTTATTACATTTTATTTTATTTTATTTTTTTTAAATTTTTTCCTTTCCTTTCGCTTTCCAATTTTAATTAACACATCATAATCCCATGTTATCCCATTCTAAGATCTCCATGCAAACTCTTCTTCTTTCCCACTCAACAACTTTAAAGAACTTTTCGCAAATTTTGCATATTTTATTTACAATTGTTGTTGTTGCAGTTGTTATTGTAATTGCTTATTTGATTGATTGATAGACGATGCAAGTGCGTGAATTTAATTAAATGCAACTGCTGCATGAAGCATGGCTAGGAATGTGAAAAGGAATGGGAGGAAGGGAGAAAAGAAGAAGTCAAATGCTAAAAGGCAACTCGACTGCGTAGATATTTGATATATGAAGAGAAATCGAGAAGAGAAATTCGAAGAAATGTCGATATAATGATTGCAAAGTGTTTTTGCTTCTATACTAGGGAGTGGGATGGACTGGGGGGTATTGTACAGGGTATTAGATCTTCAACTTTGAGTGGCAGAGAGAGGCAGAGTTTCATATCTATTGTTACAAATTGCATATATTCGTTATCTCTCAGACAACCTTACAATATTTAGTGCAACTTTCTTCAACTTCAATTTGAATATAAGTATGGACTGATATATGGTAGTTACACACTTGATTAATATGTTCAAAGATCTTAGGAATAATGCAACCATATTCCACTTTAATCAACAAATAAGGGAAACTATAGGAACTGTTGTATTAGCGGTGTACTGTCGCTGATATTTAATATCGTTGTACGACATTAAATACATATAATATTAATAAACATTATTTGGAAGATATATATCAATCAATCAATCAAGAGATTATATATTATATGCACGCCATAAAAGTAGATGTATCATATGTATAAGTGACTGTCAGGTATCTATGTAAAATTGTAAATATTATGGAACAATATATATTCTTATTCAATCAAAAGATATGTAATATAGATTGCTCGCAACTACAAATGCGAGTTAAGCAATACAATCAAGTACAACACACTGCTCCACTTTCTCTCTCTCTCTCTCTCTCTCTTCTCTCTCTCTACTTTCCCAGTTCCTTTAATATTCCTATAGCACCTATATACCCTTTCACAACTAACCCTATTTCCTTGGCAGGTGTATACAGGTAAAGACATATTTAATTAATTGCTGCACGCCTTGTTGAATTGTGTTGTGCTAAAAATGCCAATCAATATTTGCACTGAGGCATTATGCAAATTAGTCAGCAGTTTGTCTTTGAAGGAGGACGCCTTCTTTGCCTGTCAACCAATTGCTCTGCCCCCCCCCCCCCTTCTACTACTAACCCTTCGCTCCTCCCTTACTCTTACCGTCCTCTCTGCCAACCCTCTTCACACTCAACGATCTTGTCTAATCACATTCGAAACTTTGCTGCTAATTGTTTTCCATTAGGCAGCTCATTTTGCCCGGCATTAATTAGCATTCTTCCCTACCTTTCCCCGTATCCCTCCCCCTCTTCATTCTGCCCTTCAGTCAGGTGTGCTTATCGTAAACAAGTACGCGAGAATTTCGCTGTACTTTTTACAGCTCGAAGAGCTCTTGAAAATTGATTTTGACACCGCGCGAGAGAGAGAGAGAAACTTTTGCGAGAAACTTTCGCAAGTTGCTCAAGCAGTTGCAGCAACTTTTCTCTCAATGGAAATGCACATAAAACAAACAACAAGCTAAGGCATTAAGCATGGTAAAAGGGAAAGGGGGAGGGGAAGGCCAGGCGACGTCTTGACACACCCGAAACAGAAGAAAACATGAAATGGAAAACTTTTGCAAAGATTACATGCGCATTACCGAGTCCAAGTTGACGGCGCCGAACAACGTGAGTTATGGGGGGTGGTGCACCCTCTGCTCTGCGCCTCCCTCTTCTCTCCTCTCCTATCTAACCTCTGCCAACCTCCCCCTTGAGGCTAGGTAAGTGTGCCAGCTGGTCGCGACCTGTGCAGCAGGCCGCATGCACTTGCAAATTGATGTGCATGTGATGAATGTTTGTCTGTGTGTGTCTGTGTGTGTGTGTGTGCGTGTGTGCGTGTGCGTGCCACTGTGGCATGTGTCCAGTACAGAGAGAGACACCAACAAGTCGCTGAGCCAGCCACATGAATTGATGAAGACGGCGCTCATTTCTCTTCACAGCGGACAACGCGACGTATGCGCAACGTGTGCAGTTTATTGAAAAACTTGCTTAATTTACGATGTTGCAGGCAACGTTACGCATCCTAAATTGTCGTGTCTGCTGCGTCAGCTTCTCTGCAGCTTTCCCTGCTCCCTTCTCCTTTTCTTCTACTACTGTTCCTCGTTGTTTTCCGCCCACTCCTTGTGCCTGCTTTCCCCTCGTCTTCATTCCTTTTGCCTTCAGCTACTGCTGGCTCTTCTGCTGTCTCTTCCCTTGCCTGCTCCACTGTTGTTGTTCTCTCTATGCCCCATACGCCTCCCTCAGCTTTATCTGCTGCTTTCCAGTCTTCACTGCTCTTCTTCCCTTTATTTCTGTGCCTCATCAACTCTCTCTCTCCTTCTCACTCCTCTCGGGGCTGTTCTACTTAATCTTGACTGCTCTCCTCCTTTAGTTGCTCCTCGACCTGCTTCTCTCTATTCCTTTGTCTACTGCACTTTCTCTGCTCCATTTTCTTTGCTCTACTTTCTTCCCCTCCTTCATCATTCCTGCTGCTGATCTTCCTCATTCTCCTCATGCCTCTTCTACCTCATCTTGTGCCATTTTTCCTCCTGCAACTCTTTGCATCACTCCTGCTGCTCTCTTGTCTGCCTTTCATTCAGTTTCTCTCTCTTACCCCTCTCTCTCTTTCTGCTCTTCTCTTCTTCCTCCTCCCCTTTCCACATGCTCTGCCCATCAATTGCCACCAAAGAATGCGCCACAAATGTCAATAAACAATTTCTCGTCGCAGGCCGAAGGACACTTAAAACGCAATTCAGTTAAACGCGAGGGGAATGCCAAGGGAAGGGGAGGGGGAGTAGTAGAAACATTTAAGAGGGGGTTACCATTACGGTAATTGAACTGTGCACCAGTGTATGTGTGTGTGTGTGTTTGCTACCGCAATTTGCCCATTTTGAATGGATTGAATTGGATTGCGTCTAATGCGGCTTATCCCCTGCGCACACAGTGGGTGATCTATATACCCGATATGCATAGAATAGAAGGGTATTTTAACTAGGTGCTAACCTGAAATGTATGTCACAGGCAGAAGCGGGCGTGGCAGATCCCACAATGTGCATACATTCTTGCTCTGCAGTCGATATAGGCCTGTCTATCTGCTCTGTATGTTTGCTCTGCCTGTCTGCATTGTCTGCTCTGTCTGCTGTGCCTGCTCTATCTGCTCTGTCTATCGCTCTGCTCTATCTGACTATCTGTCTGCTCTGCGTGCTCTATCTGCCAGTCTGTCTTGTTTTGTCTGCTCTGTCTGCTGTGTCTGTTCTGTCTGCTGTGACTGGTTCATCTGCTCTGTCTGTCTGCCTTATTGCCTGTCTGTCTGCTGTGTCGGCTGTGTCTGTTCTGTCTGCTCTATCTGATTGCTTGTCTTTGCCGCCTGCTGTGTCTGCTCTGCCTGTCTCCCTGCTATGTCTGCTTGCTCTGCTCTATCTGCTTTGTCTGTCAGTCTGACTGCTGTTCAAATAATATCTGAGCGAAAAATGAACATCAAAATTATTAAAGAAATAATTTAGAAGGATGAGCTAACTTCCCAGACATCCCCTGCAAAGTATGCAACACAAAATACACTAAACATACCATATAAGTTAAATACATAACAAATTGTGTTAGTGAGATGAATGACGGGTATATCAGAGTCGAGTAAACTCGACTGCAGCACTCGGTCTTGTTTTTTGCTAGCCAAGGCAAGACATCCTGTCGTGCCCAGTAGCAGAGGCAGCAACAGAGGAGAGGAGGAGAGGAAGGGAGAGCAACAATTGCCGAGTAAAATCAAACAGATGTACAAGCAGAAGAGCACGCATATTCCTCCCCCTGCCCCTGACTGCCTTCCTTGCTGATCCTGCTGTCCCCCTCTCTTCTCCTCCTGCTCCGCCCTCGCTGGCTTAATGGCGCTGTAATCAAAAGTCATTATGTCGAGCATTGCCATCAAGGACAACTCTGAGCCAGGGCAGCAGGAGAAGGAGGGAGGAGGGTTGTCCTGCTTGTGCTGGTCGTGCTGCCCGTTGTTGCTGCTGCTGCTGGACAAGCTCAGCCTCAGCTTGTCGTCCATTTGCTTACAATAGAAAATTACGCGTATTATGAGCTGCGGGGAAGGTCAACGGGCCGGGGGAGAGGTAGGTAGGAAGGGGCGGGGGGCGTGTGCTGCCCTCGTTTTGTTATTAATTTGTTTGTCAAAGCCAAAGGCAGGAAACGATGAAATCCGCCGCATCAGCAGCCACAAACAGACCGACGACGCGCCCCGTTTGTGAGCAACAGTTTCCGCCCTCAGGAGCTGCCCCCCTGCTCCTGTTCGTGCCTCAGGAACTGCCCCCGAGTAATGCGTAGTGTATTCAGGGTCTCTCTGTGTCTGTGTGTGTGTGTGTGTGTCTGGCCAGGATAATGCGTGACTATTAAGCGACGGACAAAGGCGACTAAAACGCGGATTAGGCTCAACTGCACGCACATCATGAGGTTGCAAGTTCAGCCAGCTGCGGGACAGGGGGGTGCCAGGAGGGTGCCAGGGGGGGAGTGGCTGGAGTAATGTGCCCCGAAATTCGAATGGAAATGAAACTGGCAATGTGAGATTGCAGAGATCCTGCACATGCATGCAAGGACACGTGCGAGCAGGTTGCCTGAGACAAGGAGAGAGAGAGGCAGAGAGAGTGTGTAAGGCAGACGGAGGGCGATGGAAAATGGAAAATGTGTGGAAATGCAGCGCAGAAAGGAATTAGGAAACGTGTTCGAAGGGAATTACAAAGAGAGCTAGAGAGAGGGCAGAAGATAAAGAGAGAGTGGAAGGCAGAGACGAGGAAAGACAGAGAAAAAGAGAGAGATAGAGTAGCAAGCTAGCAGAGGGAGTAGGCAGATAGTCCCCCCCTCACATCTCTGCAATGGTAAACTCAATTGAAAACTTTGCTCATCCATTGCAGGCCGCACGCTGTGTGCAGTTTTCCACAGATTATTGCCAAGAAAGTGAAATTCGAAAATCCCCTCATCTTGCAACTCACTGTCCGCCTCTTGACCTCCCCACCCCACCCCTCAGCCATGCTAATTACACACAAATTTCCAAAACACTTTCATTTCATTTCGTACAAAATCATTTTTCCAATTATGTTGAACATTTCTAGCGAAGTTCAAAGTTCGGCAGAAAAATTGCTCAGTACTTGATATGAACTCATAACATTTCCCGAGAAGTTTCGCCTCTCAATAAATTGCACATCATTTGGCGCCTGATCTGATTTAGACTGATTAATATAGACAGCATTTGCGGCCTATACAACTGTAAGGGGAACTGTTTATAGAAGAGGTATATAGAGAACTGTATGAAGAACTGTATGGATAAGTCTATAGAGAAGTCTGTTTAGAGATCTACGAAGATTCCTGTACACCCTGTAGATAGCTGTATAGATTACCCATATAGATCCCTAGTATAGATACCACTATAGATCCCTGCATATGTGCCTCTATAGATCACTTTGTAGACCTCCACATAGGTCTTCTTTTTGACTCAACTGTAAGGGCAACTGTTTATAGAAGAAGTGTATGGAGAACTGCATGGATAACTATATAGAGAACTGCTGGAAATCTGCATAGATTCCAGTATAGCCTGTAGACTGCTGTATAGATCCCTTATATATTGTAGATCCTTCTATAGACCCCTGTATATGTGCCTCTATAGATCCCTTTGTCGACCTCCTTATAGGTCTTCTTATTGACTCTCGAATATACCCCTAAATAGACCACCTTAAATACCTTAAAGACCCCAACATAGACCCCCGTATACTCTCCCGTGTGAATGCTCGTAAATACCCCCGATTACACTCCTCCTTTAAACCCCCTGTAACCCCTCTCTATACACCCCCACTCTTAATACGGGGCATCCTCGTCATGGCAACCACAATAGATTATTATTAAGTGAAGCGTTCTTGCGGATCTATTCCGATCTGTTTAGTTCATTGCTGTTTGTTGTGATGATCAGTTTAAGTGCGTGTGTGTGTGTGTGTTGTGTTTTTGTTTACCTGCCTCCCTGGACGGGACTCGTGCAATCGTCTAAATTTAGCTACAGTTTCTCATACATAAGTGGCGAAAATCAAATGAGATGCAAATAATTTTGGGGCGAGACACACACGTCATGACGTCACAGCGTAGTAGAACTGACTGTGGGCGCACTGTGCACGTCATTGTGTGTGCGAGAGAGAGAAAGAGAGACGGAGAGACAGAGAGAACCATGGGCAACAATGACTGCATAGATTGGAGCAGCGTGACGTAAAGGATCGACACAGTCTCGATTGATCGAGGAAGATGCTTTCCTGCCTTACGCCCCTCTCTCTCACTATCTCTATATATGCCCCTTGTCCACAGTGGGTGGTCAAGTCTTTTCTCTGCGTTTTCAAGTGCAAAGTGACGAAAGCAGTTGCTGGAGCAGAGGCAGAGAGAAGCCGCAGCAGGCTGCGTACTTACTTGTTGTTCTTCACCATAGGTGGTGGGGGAGGGGCAGAGGGGGAGCAGTGGGCCTGGCAGCTTATTTATTTGCCAACAATTTAGCATGAATTGCGCCTTGGACTCAACTGAACTGAACTGAACTGAACTAGAGGCACCCACGCGATAGCCCACAAAGTTCCAAGTGAACTGACAAATCCCCCCCCCCCACCAAAGTAGTACAGATGCCTCTCCCCCCTCCGCTCTGTTAGTAATTTATGCCTGAATTAGCCATAAAAAACTATTGAGAGATCGATTTAAATTGCGTCTTTGCCAATGTGATCCACGTGTTGATTTGCCCACTCAACGCCTGATCAGCACACGCAGCTGACCCATAGTCACAGGCAGAGGCAGAAGCAGAAGCAGAGGCAGAGGCAACATTACAAAGAGAGGAGGGCACAAGGGGGGGTTAATCTTGAGCAAATTGAAATTGGAAACAGTTTGAACTAGCATAACAATCTCAACAATTTCATTAAATTTTACGCTCATCATGTGTTGCTCTATGGCACCCCTAACTCGCTATATTCTTCCCTATCTATTCATCTATCTATATGTCTGTCTGTCTGTCTGTCTGTCTGCTTGTCTGTCTATCTGTCCATGCATTGTTTGTTTTTATAAACCTATTTTTCAATATGTACTTTTTGAATTATTAAGTTTTGGCATTTCTGTGACGCAAAGTAGTAAATTCAGCAAGTCGAGTGCGAATAAACGGAACCATATGCAGCACAGGCAGCGCAGTAGCAAACGAGCCAGCGCAGTAACAGCGCAGCCAGCGTCGCCGTCGCCAATCAAATTATTTTCACGCATAAATCAACTGGGTGGGGGAAGCGGTACCTGGCTGGGGGAGGCAAGCTTTCAGGCACACTCAATTTACACCTCTATTTATTATTATTTAAATACAGTGCATATTATTATTGTTCTTGGGGAGGGAGGGGGTAAGTGCTGAGAAAGCAGGAGTGAAGATTTAAATAGAACAAAGTGTGCAAGAGTGTACATTTTTTTTGCAATTGCATTTTAAACTAATTTAATTTCTAAATATTTCAAAAATTCCTTTCACTTTACAGTTTGGAATGCTGTGCAACAGTTGGAGAGTCAGTGTTCATAAAACCATTGAATCTTATAGGCGGCATTTATTAGCAGTGAAAGGGGGGCAAGCACAGGCAAATTAATAAATTACACAGAGTGCAGAGAAAGCAGAAGTGAAGATTTAAATAGAGAGCAAGAGTGTAAATTTGTTTTGCAATTGCATTTTAAACAAATTTTAGTTTAAATGAATTTCTAAATATGTAAAAAAATGCCTTTCACTCTGCAGTTTTGAATGCTGTGCAACAGTTTGAGAATCAGTGTGCATAAAACCATTGCATCTTTTAGGCGGCATCTATTAGCTGGCGCCATCTGTTGCACATACTGACAGGCTGCAGCAGCGCCATCTGTTAAACTGCTTGACTGCTAAGAAAGCAGTACCATCTGTTTTTGGATATATCGATATATATATGTATATCGATATTGATACTAGATTCGTGCATCGTATTTAGTGTGAATCACAATCAGTCAGCAAATGGCAGTTGCTAATATTTGAACATCAAATAATATAAAAATGGATCCTGGCATAAATATTATCATACTTAACTTGGACGTACTAGACATTATATTCTTTTTACACAATCAGTAAATCAATAAACATGCTCTTAATTAGTGAAATTACTAATAAGTCAGTAGATATGGCAACCCTACCTAATGTACACATGTACACAAACACCCCCACTGCAAGCGATCTGCGCTGCTTTGTCTGGCTTGTCCTTAGACCAACACGACTGTCAATACTTTTGTTTTTGGTATTTTTTGGAAATCATCTCAGCTGTTTAGGTCGACGATTTAATTAAATGGATGGGAGCCAAGGGAAATTAAACCCCAAAGTTCTGTAAATGGATGTCTTACACAGTATAATATTATTTGCTAAATTATTGTGACAGATCTAATGTGTTTTTACATGAGCTAAACGATAGTTGTACATGAAATATCGATACTCATCAAAATTTCAATAACAGAACACATGGTATGTAATTTATATCGCTATTGATATTACATTCGTGCATCGTTTTCAGTGTGCATTACATTCAGTCAGCAAGTGGCATAGTCTAATATTTGAACACCAAATAATTAAAAAATGGATTCGGGCATAAATATTGTCGATCTTAACTTGGACGTGCTGGATATTATATTCTCGAAACTCAATATGGAGGATCAAATCTACTTGGGATGTGCACATCCAAATCTGAGAGAAGGTTTTCTACTTCACAATAGAGGGAAATTAAAAAAAATTGACCTTGGACAATTCGAAAGTGCAATGTGGGACTCCCTACTTTCCCTATGTGGATTCATGGTAGAATCGCTTGTAGTGCGTGAATACACCCTGCTTCTGGCTATGAATTGTGCAGCTAAACATTGCAGGGCGTTGCAAGAAATATTCGTCAGAATGTACTGGGTTGATAAATCACATAAAGTAAGGTTCTGCGAATTTACAAACTTAAATACTATTAAGATAGCTCAATGGAGGATGTACGATAATATAGTCCATGAATTTGAATTCGTAAAAATAATCCAATCAATGCAAGAACTACCAAACTTGCGAATATTACATATAGCTCAGTTTCCTGAAGTTGCATGTAAGTATTGCCAGTCTGGCATTCAATCATTTTGACTTCTCATGAATTTACTTCGAACTTTCAGTAATTCAAATAAGGCAATTGACTCAACTGGAGGACTTAAGTATATCCAATTATGGCAACGTCCGCATCAACATAACGTATATTTGTGCCACATTAAAAAACCTTCGTGTCTTGGATGTATACGGACATATAGAAGATGAAGATTCCTTTCAAACTCTGCCACAATTCTGTCCATTACTAGAGGACTTATGCTTTGTTCCATTTAGAACAATGCAAATACCGTACTTTCCTAAACTAAAAAAGCTTAAGATACATATAAGATATGATCCGCTTGACCAAGCATTGGGCGAATGTGGTCATCGTTACGCCAAACAATTTGACAAGTTAACAATTCATACAGATAAACCGATTGAAAACAGTGAACTGCTGGAACAACTTCGTGGGATTAAACATTTTAAAATATTTAATTAATATTGTACTGGATAGTTACTCTCAAATGCGTGAATTAATTCCATAAGTTGGCCTCGTCGGCACACGAAGTGCGTTCATTGAATACCTTAATTGTAGTACACACTTGATACAATTGACACAGTTTATACTAATCTTTACATATTCCTTTTCACGACAAGATCACCTTATATTACATATTATATACCTATGTACATAAATGATATGTTACATCATGATTAAATGCTTATATTGGATTCCGAATTAACACTAAATATAATCTCAAGGGATGCTGATTTTATTTTGGGCTTTTATTTTAGCAGTAATTATTCACTTTGTATCGAAATGGGGCATGTACAATGTACCTACATATGAATGTGTATGCGTGTACATACATATACATAAGGGCATGCCTTTGCATGTCTTATTCTGTTCCGTTGCAACGTTGTAGATCCTCTGGGAAACAACAAAATCAGCTTAGAACCAGAACCAAATAATGGCAACCACAACAACAACGGCACAGAGTGCACACCATGTAAATCATATAGAATATAGATTAAACATATGTCGTAACCAATGATCCCTCCGTGATCGGGGGCAGGTTGGCAGATGAGTGCGTTTCTATTTGATGGTTAATGAAACAAAGCCGCAGCTCACACACACACATAATCTGCATTGTGTTTATCTTATCACTGTTGAAAGTACAATACAAAAAAATAAATATATAAATGTGCAGAAAAGGCCACAATGAATATGCGACTGATAAGTAGCGCTGCGCACGTCCAAAGTTGATAAAACCAAGCCCAATGTGCCCTATACGCATACATACATATGTATACTCGCATGCCTATAATCTGTAGAGCTGTATGAAATATCAATGCACAAGTGATTTGTTCTTATGCCTAAGAGAGCTTACACTCCCTCTCTCTCTCTTGACAGAGCCATGCCAAAACACCGGCACACTCTCAATCTGCACTCAGCTCTCTTCTCGCTTTGCCCTGCGAGAGAGCACAAGTGAGAGCGAGAGCGCGCACATGTTAAGTAGCAGAGCGACGCCGCATTGTGGCTCAGTTGTTCGTCGCCTGCCAAAGGCCAAGCACGCAAAAAAGCTATTCCGACTACCCCGTGCGTTCACCTTTTCCTCCTGCTCCTCCTCCTCCTCCACACACTGCTGTTCATCACAATTCTGAGACGAAAATAAACAAAACGTGAAGTGACACTAGAAATGAGGCCGCGCTTTGTCCAGTTTTAGTGCGTGCAACACACAAAACAATTCACATTGCTGCAATTAAAGCGCAATTATTGTTATTACACGCCCAGCAGAGGCAGAGTCAACGCACAGTGGGGCATCAAAGTCAAAATACTGTATGCAACAGGCTGACCAAGCAACAACAACAGTATCAACAGCAACACAAGCTACGCAACTGTAGAAAGTTTTTATTGTTATTATTTTTAAGACCTCCCCAGCTCTTTCCCCCTCCCTTTCACACGCTGCGCCAAAGTCAAAGCCAAAATCCGCAAAACGACGAAAAAGAAATTCGAGTGTGCGCGCGTGTGTGTGTGTGTAATATACTAAATTGGCAACATTTTAACAACTTTGGTTAAATAAATAAACATTATGTCTGGTCCACTGCCCGAAATCAGCGCCGCGCAGCGCCAAACATTGGATCAGGTAAGAGAACAACAGAGAGAGAGTAAGAGAGAGTGAGAAAGCGCCAGCTAAAGCTGCTCTTTATACGATGCTGCTCTCTCTCTCTCTGTCTCTCTCTACAATTCAAAGAGAACACACTGTGCGCTGTGCACACTGTGCGTGGGCGTCGCAAATGATAAGGCAAATAATGAAATTGCATGTTTGCAAGCTACGCAATAATAAAACAATCATATCTATTTACTGGGGGACAAAATCCAGTTAGACTGGTAGATAAAGCAGGAGTGAGCGATAAAATAACCTGTTTTTTGCAATAATTCTAATTATAAATGTAAATATTATTATTATTAATTATTGTACTATCGTTTGTAAGGTATTATTACATATAAACCTGTTTACGTTTATTGTATTATCGAATTATAGATGGAGAAATTGTACACACATTCTTCCATTCTTGTAGTACTTTTCTTATTCAGCTTTTCAGTGCTGTTTTATAAGAAATGCAATTATAGAGCTTAAAAGTCCAAAGAAACAATCCGCAAACTATAAAACAAACGTAATACGATATTTTCAAGAAAAGTACAAGTGGGATTATTATTCTTATACAATATACTTCTACTAATATTGAGTGTACATATTTAATTCGACCCTTTCCACTTAGAAAAGTGATTTATATGGCAAATAAATTGGAAGTTATCTTTGATAATTATATGCATGCAAATTATAACGTAATGTATTGCAAAAATCGTGTACATCATTGTAGATTTCGCTTGTTTATTTGCAAAAAACATGTACCGCATTGCGATAAAAAACATGACTAATTGCGCATTTAAAACTTGTACAAACTTATCGATGCGTCGACTTTGAAGTCTGAAGTGTCTGTTCAGGCGTAACATAAGGCATGGAAATTAGATTGCAAATCGATTTCCATGCATATTGTCACACTGTGCAGCAGTCAATAGAGTCAATAACAAGAACAACAACGACGTGTTCTGTTTTTGCCATTTGTTGATGTTGTTCTACGCTTGAGAAATCGCAACGCAGTCTCAATCGGCGTCGCAGTCCACACCGGCCTCAGGCAGGCACATAAATCTACATGTCTCCTTGATTTTCCTTTACCGCCTCCAAAATGAAATCGAATTTGAAAACGGAACCGGTTAAATTGCCAAAAAAATAACACAAAAACGTTGCACACTTTTGCAGCTGCAGTCGGCAGATGAATACACAGTAAGACCCCCTTCAGGCCCCACTTCACCTCCCCTAACTATGACGTAACACTTTGAAATGGCTTTTAGTATTACAATTACAATTGTCATTTCATGGCCGAGCAATTGCAATTAGAAGTGTCATTAGCTTATCTCAAAGACCCCAACAAAATGATCTTGCTCTCTCTCTCCCTTTTAGCAAGCTGAGCTGGCCCAAAAAGCTAAATACCTCCACCTATACAGACGTATAATATATACATACATACATATACTAAATACCTATACATATAGACATATACAGTTAACCATCTTGTAGAAATGCTAATGAGTTCTTCGTAAGGCGCAACTGGTTTTCTGGCCCCCGGTGCGAAATCATTCAATATTTGTCTAACACGCGGGCCATAGCGTGCCCCGCCCACCCTTCGCCCCTCGCAGTCTTGTGCAACTGAAGGTGAATTGAACAATAAACCGAATTTACAGTTGAAGAACAAACAAAACGTTTAACCACGTTTATAATGATATAATAATAATATAATGGCGCCCAACCGACCAACAGCCATTTATGGAGGGTTTCAACTGCAATATCAAAAAAAATAGGCGAATATAATATAGTCGAATAATAGCATATTTAATAATACCAGCCTTATACAGATGCTTTCAACTGCAATATCAAAAATAATAGCTGAAAGTCACCACGTCGCATTTCAATTTGGGTTTAGCCTTTGTTTAGTCGCGGCAATTTACAGCAGTATGAAGTGGCAAGAACCCGCGTAACTTATGAGGAAGTCAAGCTGAAAAAATGCTAAACAAAACTGTAGCTCCCCTCTCTAGCCCCCCTCAATGGCCACTGTGCAGTAACAATATAAGAAACCAAAGCGAGAAGAAGCGTCTTTGACGGGTATCTGTCTATCTCTGTCTGTCTGTGTTAGCCTTGTTATTGAATTTCAAGCAGTCGACGAGCTGACGAATTGCCAAGTGTGTGTTTGGATAAATTCCAAGCGCAAGTTTAGCAACGACAATTAAACAAGCCCAACACGAATCTCTTTTAAGATATGTTAATTGGGTTGACAGCAATACTCTCCAGCTGTGCCCGTTATAACGACCGTGCAAGTTATGCCTGTAATTGAGCAAGTACTAGCAAAGTGGAAACTACAGTTTCCCCATCTATCGATCATACTTGGTTAATCCAATTCCGACTACGACTACGAGTTGTGTTGAGTCATGCCTTCAGCGAGTGAGAATAAATTTAAAGTCAACTTGGCCTCGAGAGTTGAACTGGCAAAGCCAAAAGGGGAAATAGATCAGCAGTTGTTGTGGATCGCAAAGTTTTAAATACACCACAAAAGTAAGGGGTATATGCCCGTCCCCCCGCTCCCTTGGTAGGGAATGAAAATTGGCATTGCATCAAGGTTATATTAACAGTTATTGGAGGTAAACAAGTTTTCGATTCAAGCACAAGTCAAATAAAGTTAAGACTGCGATTGTCGATCGCTACGAATCGAGATACGCACACTTTAGTCACATGATTAACGGTATAACGCTGCTAATATTAACCCAGATTAGTGCTAATCGCGCAATTCAACAGAGTTAAAAGACCTTTCAGATGCTTAAGCACAGGGTGCACTCAAGGTCAGCAGTTTAGACTCTATTGGAAATGATCATTTGTATAATATAATCTCTATATGATATATATTTAACATGAGAAGTGATTAGTTATATCTAGAATCTATATATTGTATGCATAAGGCATAAGAATCGATCAGTTATATGTATAATACATATCATATATTAGGCAAAAAGAAGTGATCAATTGTATTCATCAATATTATTTGAACACATCTCTACTTGACATATAGTATATAATAGCCATTAGAACAGATCAGTTATGTACTATATATCCACTATATATATTTTATACTAGACATTAGAAATGATTTAGATTTATCAAAGTTATATATATTTAATACATTAAATGCCAAGACTAGACCTAACAACAGAACAGTTAATAACAGAACAGTTAATCATATTTATGTATATTGTTATTATATATACAGTATAACTGATAAGTTATATATATAATGAATGTATATCTTGTTATTTTATCTGTTTCTTCTGCACTTCAAGTTCCGCAAGCTAATGCAAGATGAACTAAACGAGACCCATGACGACTACTTTCTGCTGCGTTGGTTGCGAGGTAAGTCTAACTAATCAGATAACTATATATGCTATATATACTATATGGTACTATATGTTCATTCTATAGCTCGCAAATGGAACCTGGAAGCAGCTGAGCAAATGCTGAAAGCGGTAAATGCAAAGCCGGGGAGACCTTTAAGATCAGAGATCCTCAAGATCGCAACTTACTCTCTCTGTCTCTCACTCCCTGCAGAGTCTCAAAACCCGCGCCATGTGGAATGTGGACAACCTGGAGAAGTGGGATGCACCACAGGCGCTGCGTGAGTATTTGCCCTATGGACTTATGGGATACGACAATGAGGGTTCACCAGGTAAGTGAAGGGACTTGACAATCACCAAGATATAAGTAAGTAAACCTCACTTACCTCCCTCTTCCTCTTCCTCTTCGCAGTGATTGTGTGTCCGTTCTACAACTTTGATATGTGGGGCATGATGCACTGTGTGACACGCTTTGAGTTCCAAAAGTATCTGGTGCTGTTGCTGGAGCGCTTCATGAAGACCGCCTACCAGCAGAGTCTGCAGCATGGCTGGAAGGCGCGTCAGCTGGTCGTGTTCTTCGACTGTGAATCGTTGAACCTCAAGCAATACGCATGGCGTCCCGCTGCAGAGTGTGTCATCTCGTCGATAAAACAGTACGAGGCCAATTTTCCCGAACTACTCAAAACATGCTACCTCATCAATGCCCCCAAACTGTTCTCGGTGGCATTTAACATAGTGAAGAAGTTCCTCGATGAGAACACAACGAGCAAGATTCATATCTATAAGACAGGAGCGGACAAGTGGCAGCAACAGCTCTTCTCCCATGTGGATCCCAAGCAGTTCCCGAAATGCTGGGGCGGACAGTTGGTGGATAAACTGGGGGATCCACAGTGCAAGTCCCTCATGATCTGGGGTGGCAAACTGCCCGAGGAGCTCTTTGTGGATCAGAGTAATCAGCAGAGCGACAAGGACTTCATTGAGACGCAGGTGAACAAGGGCGACAAACTGAAGCTGCAGTTCAATGTCAGCGGGCAGCTGAAGGATGAGCAGCAGGAACAGTCGCAGCAGCAGATCCTTTCGTGGAACTTCCGCACCTTTGACTACGACATTAAGTTCGGCATCTTCAGCGTGGACAATGCGACGGGAGAGAAGCGCAGCGAGGTGCCACTGGGCACGGTCTACTCCAACGAAATGGACGAGGCGGGCTTCATCTCCACACGACCCAATACCACATGTAAGTGTCCAGAGACTGCTCTCTGTCTCTCTCTCTCTCTCTTTGATCCATAAACTTATGCAGTTGTTTACTTATCTCTCTAATTCCACAGACACCGTTGTGTTTGACAACTCGTCGAGCTATCTGCGCAGCAAGAAGCTACGCTACTGGGTGGACCTCATCTCCGACGAGGAGGAAGAGGGCATCAGCGAGCTGACCAGCCAGATGGACAGCACGCAGCTCGCTGCCTCGCAGTAATCCAAGCCAAATCTGTACAAGTTGAACAAACAATCAATCCTCGGTGCAAGTAGTCACAAATCCAGGCTAGAAATGTATTGTGATATTGTGGGGAGCAGGGCGTGGCAGGCAGGCTGCTCATTGTCGTGTTATAATTAGTTTACAATGTTAGTTAGTGCTTTATTGCCTGTGTACTCAGTGCACTTTTGTACAATTGTTGTTTTTATTGTAATGTGTATTCTTCTACTCTCCTCTCTCTCTCTTTATCTGTCCCTCTGTCTCGTTCCGAACTCTTCCGGATACGGTATCATTTAATTGTAATCATAATTTGTATTCTTGATCTTGAACTCGATGTTGGTCTTGACTTTTGAGTGTGTGTTGCAACTTGTCGGGCATTAAATCAATAATAAATAAATAATAAATTGATAAACGGCAATATATAATATATCGCTGTGTGTGTTTGTGTCGCACTTGCGCCGCCTCTCATGGCTGCTGCGAGGAGGCGCGGCGCTTGCGCCTTCATCACTGCGGACCCCCAGGATTGGGTCCCAATTGCGGTCCACCATGTCCACCTCCGACCTGCTGCGGCTGCAGCTGTTGCATTGGCATCATTGGATTCGGACTGGAGCCAACACCGACGCCAACACCAACGCCGCCGGCGCCCACACCACCCACCAGGCCACCCACACCAACACCAACGGGTGGACCAACACCAATACCAGCATTGGGATTTGGTGGTGGCGGTAGATCGGTGGTCAAATTGGTCAGCAGATCTGTGATGGCCGGAAAGAGTGAACATTGATTCTGCTGCACTCCGAACTCGGCAAAGCGACGCAGCAATGTGTTAGCCGCCGCCATCATGGGCGATGGGACTTGTTCACGTCGCTCGGCGACCTGTGTGTGATTGGTGGCAATGTCATGGACAATGGGCAGCACCAGGGAGGGACTATCCTTCCAGTCCTTGCCGTTGTAGGGTATGCGAGTGATGTGCAAGAAGAAGAGCACCTTCATGCGACCGAGCACCACACAGGGATTCCCGATGGGCACAATGGGCAGCGCCGAGGGCGGCATACGCATGCACATCTGCACAGTCCACTTGAGTTGGTCGCCACCCAGTTCGGGCTTCAGCTCCAATCGCATGATCTGCACAAAGTCCTTGACCACATGACCGGGTAGATTCAACAGCCGGCAAATGCTGTGCAACGCATTGGGGCGATACGGGGGGGCAGCCACGCGGGTGTCAAAATACTGCTCGATCACGAGCAGATCGTCGGGACTCAGCTGGAACGTTGGCTTGTCTGGCATCGGTGGCAGTTGGGTGACCTTCAGATGCAGCGACTGCATGTGCAGCTGGTTGAGCATCACCTGACACTGCAGGCCATCCACCTTGAAGAGCACCACACCCGGTTCGGTGGAGTTCAACGCGGTCAGCGTCTCCTCGCTCTGTATGTTACGATGCAGCTGGCGACGCATATAGACGCAGCCGAGGAAGCGCTCCAAGGGGCTCATGTCGGCCACATTTATGTCCTTGTTGGGATGTGGACTGGAACGGCAGAGCGTCTCGAGTGCTTCGTGGGTCAACAGCGTGGGCACAGCTCCAGCCCAGGGTCGATTTAAAGTGCCACGCGTGCCACTACGATCACCAACACCTCCTCCTCCTCCCTGACCAACAACACCACCTCCTGTGCTCTTGTGCTCTGGACTCTGTCCGGGCCGTGGCGATGGGCGCGGCATACTTGGTGATCCCGGCCAGTTGCTATTCGCCGGCGACATGGCTGGGAACGGTGAATCCTGATGGCTTTGCATGTACAACGTATTCGGCCCCGGACTGTGCACCATATGCGGACTGGGCTGTGGATTTAACGGTGACGAAGGCATCAATCCACCGGGCGATGGATGAGCCATGTGCGGTGCTGGTGGTGATGTTAAATTAAAATTCGCATGACTCTGTGCCCCACTGCCACTTCCTCCGCCCGCACTGGGATGCGGACTGGCCGGTGTGTGGGGATTGGAGCTTGACGGCGGCGTGTGGGGTGCAGGAAATCGCAGACCACTATCCCGCGGCGATTGTGGACCTCTCATGCCAGCGCCAAGGAAGGGTGAAGAGCCTCCCGCACTCACTCCAGCCACACTGCTTGGCCCACCATAATTATCCTCTAGCCCCATTGGCGACAATGGATTGTCATCCTCATGCGGTGCTCGTCCTCGATAAACAGCAGACTCATCAACATATTTCGAGAGAAACGCCTTGAGCCCCTGTATGGGCGTGAACTCCTCAATGACGTTGCGCTCAAAGCGACTGCTGGCACCGTCCCGAATGGAAACCAAACGATTGGCACGGAAACGCAGCTCCAGACAGTACACGGCGTGGTAGGTCAAGCGCATCAGGCAGGGTGACTGCGGCAGCATGCAGAACGACAGCACTGGCACTTGAGGGCGCTGCAATGGAGTACAATATGTAGGACACACACGGACAGTACACTTGCAACATTAGTGGCAACTTACAGGAATACCCAACAATGGCAGCACCGGCAGCTTGGCAATGGAACTCATGGGATTGTAGGTCTCATGGAGTATGTGAGCAATGGTTGTCAGACTGTGCTGCTGATTGAGATGCTGTGCCAGCTGATCTCGCATCATGGAGTGTGCATTGACAGCCGATATGCCGCCCACAAAGGTCAGTCGGAAGCCATGTGACTGCACAGACCAGTAGATGTTGCAAGTTACCTCCTTCTTGGGCCCATAGCCCAGCAGCAGATTCACATAGCTGTACGACTTGACCACCAGCATATCGCCAAGGCTTAGTCGCTCTATAACAAGATTATGATATAGTTAATTGAATATAAACAAATCAGGAATTCAGTTAGTTTTCTTACTGTTGCGTAGCTGCTCGGCAAAGTCGTGAACGAGCGTATAGAGATAGACAATCTTCGACCAGTCGTTGAGCAGATCCTCGACAGTCTTGGAGAAGTCATGATTGGCCTGCTCATAGGTTAGGTAGACAGTGCGCCGATTACCCTGCTCTTTCTGATGGGTACTCTGCAGCGGCGTGCTGTAGAACACAAACTCAACCACCCAGATGCGCACCTGGCTGTTCTTGTTGGTTTGCGAGCGTACCGATATGGAGAGTACACGACGCATTAGATCATCCCACACATGTGGCTCGATCTTTGGCAGCGCTGTTGATGTTGTGGAATTGGGAGCACCTGGCTTGGCAACCTGTTGTTCCCCTGTTGCTGTCGTTGCCAGAGCCGTGCCAGGCTGTGGCAGCGCAAGAATCTTCAACACCAACGACGTTGCATTCGCCTCCACCTGCAGGCCACTGTGTGGTATGCGATATTTCGATAGTGTTTGTGCCAAATTCAGGAACGGTATCTTCTCATCACACATGGCCACTACATGGGCCAATTCCGGTATGAAATATGCTGGAAATATTGTCTTTTGTTGCTTGGCTGGTGGTGCCAGAATGTCACTATTTGATTTGCGTTTATGTGGTGATAACTCTGCTGGAAAGAACGCTGATGTCATTACCAATCTCGATGAAGTGAGAGCCTGCACTCACCATCAACCTCTGTGCCGGGTCCGTGGGTGGCCACGAATGTGTCAAATTCAATCAGGCGCATTAGCTTCGTGTACAATTTGGGTATCTCCGAAGGTGGTTGCGCCACTATGGATACCAACTGCTTGGCCGAGTCATCTACAACATCGTTCTCGTCCTTTTGAAAGACAACAAAGCCCAGATGAAAGGTGTACTCCATTTCGTTGGGCATTGCCGGCTTCTCTTTCAATTGTACCACCTGCAAAATGAAAGCGATAAACTTGTTAGAAAGGTTCTGCCATGCATCCCTCTCTTAGCTCTACACTTGCCAGAATAATATTGGGATGACGATGCAGCTTGACGTAGATCTTATGGCGTCCAGCCTGCAATAACTCCTGCTCGGGGAGTGTTAGGAAAGGCAACGTCTCAGTGGCTGTGGCAGGCAGATGCTGCAGCGTCTTCTCGCAACGTCGGTGGGTGATCCAATAGCGTAGCTCCGAAAGCAATGCAGGTAGCTTGCTCCGATCGCCATTGAGGCAATCCTGCATATCGTCCGTGATGGGGCAATCCAAATGTTTGGGCACATGACAGCGGAACATGCCAGTGTGCGTGTCGATGGTTATGTGAATCTGCTCGGCCCGCAGGCAGGGCGACAACACGGGCACAGTTAGAATAGCTGGTGTGCCCTGCAGATTAACTGGAATATAGATTAAATCATGTGATTATATGAGCGATTTGCTGGCACAACAACAACAACAACATTTACACTCACAGTCAACGTCCTTGAGGAATGCCTGGAATTCAAGTTTGAGATCACTCAGTCGTGATACTGAACGAATGTAAACCGTGTGCACTATCAGGCGCTCCATGGATAGATGCTCAGAGCGCACAGCACGATCGGCAACCTCAGCTGATTCCTTGGCGCCCAGCGAGGGAACATGCACAACGGCCAAGGGTCGCCCTATTTCACTGGGATCCGACTGCACAGTCAGACGATAGCCCAATTCCGATTTGAGATCACGCCAATAGGAAACGGTTAACTTGACACCAGGCACATACTCCTCCACATTGATATTGTTGTCGTCCAGACGCTCATAGTTAAGTCGCAGCGTTTGCGTATAGAGCACCTCCAGCTGCAGCGATTGGCAGAAGTAGTGCAGGCAATTGTACACCTCACTTAGTGCATTGGGATTCTCGACAAGTCGCGCCTGAATCAGTTGGTGTATATAGTTGACCTGCAGCGGATGCACCAATGACTTGCCATCTGTTGGGATTCATATAGAACATATTGCAGATTTATCACTGTTCAGTAATGTATAACTGTAACTGCAACTTACCGCCCGTCTCCTTGTCCTCGACGAGTACATCAATATCTAACAGACGCCACGGCACATTCGGACTGTCGCCCATTACGGTGAGGGCGACGCTAAACTCGTGTTTCACCTCAAACGTGACACGTCCATTGCGTATGCGAAACTCTCGCATCTGAGGCAGCAATTTCCCCGTGACCAGACGATGCTGTATGACCTGATTGAGACGCAACAGTGTCTGCTTCTTCTCAGCCGGCGTTATGGCATCTGGCGGCACAATGCGTTCCCGTATGCACGTGGGCAGCCTGTTGTATGTGCCTGTGGTGAGCACCTCCACAGCAGCAGGAATGTGAAAGTTGGGCAGACGTGCCCGCACCAGCGTCTCCCGCGACATGCGTGCCAGCATGTCAGCGGTTTCCACAAATAGCATATTCTGCTTATCGAGAAAGCTCATTATCTGTGAGCTCTTGTCTACCTTGGACACGGAGTTGCCCCACTTTACCAGAGCATTGAGGCGTGTGAATAAGTGTCGCGTGCGTGCCGCATACGCATAGATTTCCACCTTTCGCTCCATATCCGTCTTGCGTGGCAATCTGTGGATAAGAAGAGTCAACAATTGCAACACGGCCCCTTCCCCACCACGACATTTGACTCGTTTTCTACTCACAATTCGGCCAGCACCATCAGCTCGTGATATGTGCGCTGTATAATGAAATCGATCAGCACCGACATTGACATTGTATTAATCCTTGGTCCGCCCTCCTGCCCAGCTGGAAGATATCCAGCGCTGGCACCGGGCATTTGTTCCAGCGGCAGCGGTGTAGGCGCCATGTTTTTTCCTTAAGAGTTTTCCTTAAATGTTGCAAATGCTACAAAGAATACTCCCAGCGAGTTGCGTTATATTTTTTCGAGTTTCTTTTAACTTCGCAACTTCTGTTTCATAGTTTTTTTTAACTTCTTATTTGTTTTCGCGAAAATTTTAGAAATCTGTTAATATGCTTCCCGTAAATTCGACATGTTGCACACAAAAAATATCGGAATGCCTCTTAACAGAATCGAATATCGTCAGTCACGCTATCGAATGCATTCATCGATAGTTCATGCGCAAATTAGCTATCGGGTTAGCAGCTGCAAATTTCTTTAATCGAACTCGTGAAATTCAAAATTAATTCAATTGAAACTGTCAGTTCGTTCATAACAAATACATAAATAATAAATACATAATAATACATAATACATAATAATAATATATATTTTAAACTACCGGAAATTAAAGCCCGATTAACTGTCACTCACTACTCAAAATATATAAATAAACATAATTATATTTACTTAATTTATTAATATTAGTTTAACAATAGTTGAAAATATAAATATCGATACTCATAAGTGCTCTAATAACTTGATTATGTTATGTATATCGATATTGTTATTAGATTTGTCCATATTATCACCAATCAAACATATAGAAGTTCAACACTGAGTATAGCTGGTAGTAAATAATTCCAAAGAAAATCTAAGTGACTATTTTATATTTCGATAGCCGACAGACGTCGATGTCCGTTCGATGTTCTACTGCTCGGTCAATGCTGATTCAGCATCGATTTTTTAAATTGGTTAACAGAGGCTGTTAACATGGAAGCTGTGTTTGTGTGTATTATTTAGTGCTGGCAACGGCGCCGATGGTATTAAGCGCGCAATTTTTATTATTTTAAAAGTGAACTTATTGTTAATTAATTTCTAGATGATTTAGCATATATTATAGTCATCAATAATAAATAATTATATACACACGTGCTTATCACACACCATCTATAGAAAAAATCGCCATATAAAAACATCCACGATTATAATAATGATGTTAATGATGATGTTTTTATTTTGATTGATTAAAACAACATGGATCATCATTATATTGTATAAATTTGTTTTCTTTAATTTCAAACCAAAAGAACGGTTTTTTTTTCTTATATCATGACAAAAAAAAGGGGTTTTTCCTTAAATTTCAAAATGTCGATTTTTTCCTTGAATTTTTGATTCAGTTAACACCGCTGTCGTGTGAGACTGAGTTAATGAGAGAACTAAAGAGAGCAAATGAGAGTTGCAAATGTAAATATCGATAATCATAAGCATCTCAATAACATTACACATGGTACGTAATATATATACATACATATATCGATATTCATATGAGATTCTTGCGTATCATTTAGTATGAGTTACAATCAGTCAGCAAGTGGCAAAGTTTCTAACATTTTAACATCAAATAATTTAAAAATGAATTCGTGCATAAATATTATCGATCTTAACTTGGACGTACTAGATATTATATTCTCGGAACTCAGTATGGAGGATCAAATCAACTTGGCATATGCACTAAATCTGGGAGAAGCTTTTCTATTTCACAATAGAGGGGAATTCAAATATATAAACCTTCGCAAGTTTCCAGTTAAAATTTGGGATTCCCTACTTTCCCTATGTGGACACATGGTAGAGTCGCTTATATTCAATCCCTTCCATAAATACCCTTTGCTGGCTCTGAATTGCGCAGTTAAACATTGCAAGTCGTTGCAACATATAACCTTTTCATTGAACCATGTGAATAATCTAGATGTAGTAAGAAGCAAGCTCTGCGAACTTACAAGCCTAACTGATATTACCATAGCTAGGGCTAATTACAAGGAAAAACGCATTGCATTGAAGAGAATAATCCAATCAATGCAAGAACTACCAAACTTGCGAAAATTAAGCTTAAGACATTTTCCTGAAGATGCATGTAAGTATTCCCAGTTTGGCATTCAATCATTTTGACTTCTCATGAATTTACTTCGAACTTTCAGTAATTCAACTAAGGGAATTGACTCAACTGGAGGAGTTACATATAACTGCTTGTACAGGCTCCTTCACCGACATAGGGTATATTTGTGCCACATTAAAAAACCTTCGTTACTTGTGTTTCGAAGGAATACTAATAGATGCAGATTACTTTCATCTTCTGCCACAATTCTGTCCATTACTAGAAACGTTAACGCTTCATCCAACCACTACAATACAAATACCGTACTTTCCTAAACTGAAAGAACTTAATATATCTGTCGGAAATGTTCTGATTGACCAATCTTTGGGCGAATGTGGTCATCGTTACGCCAAACAATTGGACGAGTTAACAATTATTGGAAATGGACGGATTAAAAACAATGAACTGTTGAAACAACTTCGTGGGATTAAAAATTTTACAATAAGGAATCCAGCGTGCTACTAATGAACGTAGAAACTTGATACAATTGATGTTTAAGTCACAGTTACTAATCTTTACATATTCCAAGCTCATAAGACAAGATCAAAAGTGAAAGGTATTATTATAACATTATTTTTCTTACATATTAAATACACATATATTTTGTTACATCATAATGAATACATATTTATGTACATATATTGCGTGAAGATGATGTTTTTGTTTTAGTTTTTCTCTGATGTTGATGTTAAAAATAAGAAAAGAAAAGAAAATAACATTTCCGCTTTTGTTTCTTTGAATTTTTACAAGGTATTTGTGGCAACTCACACGCAAACACACACACACACTGACAGACAGACAGACATACAACATGATGCATGTGCCCCATGCGGCAGGCTGAGACGGTGTATGCTGCATGCCTTGCGCTCTTTCGCAGCCACTGCCACAGCCTGCAACATCAAGTGGCGGCACATGCCACGCACGCAGTGTCTCACCTTCACCCCTGTACGTGCCCCGTGCTGTACAAGTGGCTGCCACCTATGGAAGTGCGTGTACTTCAAATTCAAATATAGAGCTTAAGCCCATCCTCCCGCACTCTCCCCCCCTTGACGCTCAACAACTCCCCCCCATTTTATTGTAAAACCGGCAGCGTATCAAACGTGCCCCTTCCTCTGCCTCCCTGCCTGTCGTGTGTCATTAAAAATAGAACTTTATGATGTTTTGGCCTCTTTGAAAGGGCGACTTCGACTCCCAATCTGAACATCCGGCCCCGAGTCTCGAGAGCGACCACTTTACGGATCAGTTCGTGATCGGATCTAAACAATGTTTTGATTAATTATGCGCACACTGAGGTATATCCTGTAAACAGGATGCTCCACGGGAATTGGGTGACGAAACGAGACAAGCCAGAGATCACTCACTTAAGAGACAGAGAGAAAGAGAAAGAGAGGAAGAAAAAAAGAGATGTAAATGAACTCGCCGGAGTTCGTAGGAGATTAACAGATCATTTTTGGAACCGCAAGTTAAAGACTTTCATTTGAAATCAATTATAGAATTATTTACACAAAAAAGGGAGAGTGAACAGAGAGATAGAGAGAGAGAGAGGGCCGAAGAGAGAGAGAGAGACAGACAGTGACACCCGCATTTATTATACCCTTGCAGAGGGCTATGATTTTTCAACGCTCCTTAGGAGACATCTCCAACCCTATAAAGTAGAGCTTGAAAAACATCGATGATTATCATAATCGATGTATCGATATATCGTTGTTTCTCCGAGCGCCAGCTGTTAATTTACATATAAAATTAAAAAAAATCAAAAGGGGAGATTGCAGTTTCTAAGGCGCCAAGATCTGACGATTGATCCTTATAAATCTCGACGAGATATGACGAAAATATTAAGTAATAATTTATTGTTTTCGGCTTAGTTTAGAAGAGATGGCGTTCGAAAAGTGCCGATTTCCCAAATAAAATTCTCAGTTGAATACATCGTCGATGTTCCTTCCAGCTCTAATGAGTAGCAATGATAGAGAGACATAATATTGAATACACATTATATATAACTAAGTATTGGAATGATCGAAGGAGCAAGGAAGAACCTGCAAGGGTATACAACCTTCGGCGTGCCGAAAGTAGCCTTTCTTCCTCGTGTTGTTTCTGCCTGTTGAATATCACATTAAGGCGATTTCGCTTATTTATCTCTGCGTAAATAATTGAAGATCTGCCGCGTTCTTGTCCAGAATTTATGGTCGCGTCGGTCTTCGTCTTCGACTGCATTTTACCTACGCAAAGAACCGTTGTTCGCTATGTCGGAACAGTTAAAAATAACGACTTCGGCAGAGCACAATGCAGTGCAAGAGAAGCAACAACAACAAGGGGTGAGAGGGGTAGGGGTTGTGAGGGGGGGGGGTGGAAGACTGCAATTGCGCCGCAACTCCTCTGGCTATGGTGGGAGATTTCGCTGAAGAGCCAGTACCAAAATAGATTTATGGCTGCCACAGTCACATCGCGCTGCAAGAGAGCCAGAACTCTCTCTCTATCTCTCTCTTTCTTATTGGGTAGTGTCACTTCCTTCCTTTGTGCGCCTGGTCATGGCCAGTGACACCCTCTCTTCCTCTCTGTCTTCTTGTTAATTGCCGTGATTAAAGTCTTTGTTGTTGCTGTCTTAAGCCACATGTCACATGCCGCGTCCATTTCCCCTCGACAACCACCGGCACTTTGTCGTCTGCTGGCCCATCTTCTTGACCCGAGCAATGAAATTGCATTTCCATGTAGGCGCCAGACACAATACAAGGGTTGCCACATGCAATACACATTTTAAAGTTAAGTTTTTTTCAGATATCTCTTCACAAAATCAGTTAGTCAATAAAGAGGCTCTAAATTAGTGAAATTACTAAGTCAGTAGATATGGCAACTCTTCATAATATACACATATACACATACACCCTCTCTGCAACCGATGTAAGCTGCTTTGTCTGGCTTATAGCACTAAGCATCATTTTGTTATATCATGGTTTAATACATATGTATATTTCCTGTTCTTCACTTTCGATCGAAATGGGGCATGTACAATGTACCTACATATGTGTGTGTATGTGTTTACATACATACACATAAAAGCATGCCTGTGCATGTCTTGTCATGTTCCGTGGCAACGTCGTAGATCCTCTGGGCAACAACAACATCCACTTAGAACCAGAACCAAATCAAGGCGACAACAACAACGGCACAGAGTGCACACCATATAAATCATATAGAATATAGATTAAGCATACGTCGTAAGAACCAATGATCCCTCCTCCTCCAACCCTCCCTCCCCTTCTCCTGGTGGCAGCAAGTTCATTACGCTTGAAAAAGTCAAAAAGCTGTTGAGAAGCTGCCGACAACACCTGCGAAAAATCCGTTCGTTTTGAGAAGGGATCGTGGCCGGGCAGGTTGGCAGGTGAGTGCGTCTATTTTGGATGGTTACAGAAAGAAAGCCAAAACAACAACAGCCACAGCACACACACGCACACACATACACACACACGCGAATAAGTTTCTTTGAAAATGCCAAATTGCATGACTGCGTCACCGTCGTCAGGCGCTGAATACGAGCGGCACTGGCTGCCCACCCTCTGCCTTCTCCTCTCTCTTTCCCACTCTCTCTCTATCCCTCTCTCTCTCTCTCTCTGCCTGTCTGTCCGTCAGTGCGTTCTCTGCTAGGGCTTGGACAAGCCAACGGCATCGGCATCGGGGGGCATCGGTGCTCCGTGAGGTTTTTGACACTGACTGCGCGGTCTGGCTGCCAACTTGGTGCTGCGTTAGAAATATCTGCGCAGTGGTCCTTGCCAGTGTGTGTGTGTGTGTGAGTGTGTGTGTGAGTGTGTGTGTGTGTCTTGTGTGTGTGTTTTCCCTTTTGGAAAATGTGCGACGACGGCGGCAGCGGGAGAGAGAATAATAAAAACATTATTTTAAAATTTATTTTTAAACCGCACACACTTGTTCCAATGGGGCGCGCTCTCTCCCTCTCTCTCCTTCTCTCTCCCTCTCCCTCTCTCTCTCTCTTGCTCAGTCTCGCTGCTGCGATCCTCTGAGAAACAGCTGCTAGCTGTCGGCGCAACTGAGGCCGAGGCCGCGGCGTCGTCACCTCCTCGATGCTGCTCGAGATGTAAAAACTGTAAGTGGCATCGCCAAGAAAGTTCAGTTCTTCCTGAGATCTCGCTGCGTACGGTTTTCAAAAGAAAGCGAGACAGCGAGACAGCGAGAGAGAGAGAGAGAGCGATCGTGCGCGCATACCTCCCCCCGTGGCAAGAAACGCATCCACGTGCAGTGGATGCCGCAGAATCTTTGTGTGTGATCGATTCGCCAGATCTGCAGCTCAGTAATTAGTGAGGATCGGGCCAGCACTTGTGAAATTCGCATAGAGAGACAGAGACAGAGACAGAGACAGAGACAGAGACAGAGAGAGAGAGAGGGAGTGAAGAAAAGCAAATTACTTGCCGTAGGGTCGTGCCTGGTGATATATTGGTGATTATTGATTTCTCGCCCCTCGACTGAATCATCGTCTATATCGAGAAGACAGAGCAGCGGCGCAGGGGGCCAGCGTCGTCATCATCGTGGCCGTCGTCGTCGTCGGCCTGGACACGATGCAGCTAACCTCACTGAGGGGTCTCTACCCGGAATCGGAAACGGAATCGCCCGACTGCGATCCAGTGCGAGGTGAGTAAGCAAGCAGAATCGACAAGAGAACTATTGATATTTCGTTAGCTATTACACAATTGTTCCAATACGCAACCCTTCTTTATACACACATATATATATATGTATATGTATTCAGACAGACAGACAGACAGACATATATAGAACTGTACCTGATGAGCAAAACTGCAGGCGAGAGAAAAAGAGCTAAATTAATATTATTATTTCTTTGATATTTTGACATTTACGCGAGAAATGCATTCGCATTGGCAATGATCGCCCCAACAGTTGCAAGTGCCCCAAACTGAAACTGTTGACAGACCCCGCCCGCCCCTTCCCTCCTCCTCCTCATCCTCCTCCTCCTCATCCTCCTTCCCCTCTCTTTCTATATAACATTTCTTGGTTGCGTAAAAAGTTAGAATATGCCATGAATCCCGTATTCCCTCATAAAATTAGGATAGATAAAGTTGGAAACGAGAGCAATAGTCAAGCGACACGCGACAGTGGGATAGCCTTCGACCTATTTATATGTACATACTTTCCAACTATACCCGACAGATGGCGCTCGCTTGTTTTCCTTGTTGGCTGACACTGGAGTTATGCTCATACTTTCTTGGATAACTTCTGAGTTCTGTGTCCGATTAAATTGAAATTTAGAGGATACATAGATATTTTAAACAGCTTAGTATGTGTTCAAGTAGAAAAGTTGTATCTTTAATACGCCGCTTACAAATCGACTTTAAAAATTATATTGTTGATTTGCGGGGCGGTGGGCGTGGCAGCTAACCTTTGTAATAAACTTGATCAGCGTACAGTAAATGGAAATCTGGCTGCCAAATTTTATATCTCTAGCTTTCTTAATAGCTGAGATCTGTGTGTTCACACAGACATGGCTCAATCGACTCGGCAAGTGATGCTGAGCAAGAATATGTATACTTTATGGGGTTTGCCACGCCTCATTCTGGCTGTTACACACATTTGTACAAAGTTAGTATACCCTTTTTTGACCATTTTCAATGGTTTCGACCATGCATAAATATGGGTATAAATATATTTTATTTAAGCAATAAAAAGGAACAGATTTCGGCACAGTAAGATTTATAGATTTGTTCAGGCTAGATGAACAAATTAAAGGACAGATCTGTACGGAATAAGGCTTTGCTGGCAGGCCTGCTGTGGTATATACAATATATACTATATGTATAATATATATATCACTTTTGCTGATCATGCAGAGTGCGCAATGCGTAGCAGACTGAGGCAGTATATGGTATGTCATACTATTGCATATTGCCATATAGCACTGTCTCTCTATGGCATATCGTACTATTTAGTGGCATATATAGCACTATCTGTGTGCAGTTGCAGTTGACCTGCACGAAATGAATCATAAATCTGCAGCTGTATATATGCATATAGTATACATATCTGCGATCCTTTGTGTGTCCCCGATATTGTTTATAATTAGGCGCCGTAAACAGCAACGATGCTGATTGATCGAAGCGGTAGAGGGAGAGGGAAGCGGGAAGCGGCTTAATGATAAACAAGACGAAAAAGGAAACCAAAAAAACAAAATAGATGGGGAGGGGAAGGTGGAGAGACAGTGCAGTGCGTCCTGTGCGTCTAGGTGGCATTGACACTTGTGCCGTAGGCGCCCGTGGCAACTCCGGACTCCCGTTGTTGTTTACTCATTGTGTGTGCGTGTGTGTGTGTGTGTGTGGGTGCATTGCCAAGTTTGAACTAAAATGTAAACTATGTGCACTCCCCCTCCTCTTGCTACCACTGCCCCTGCCCCTGCCCCTGCCCCTGCCCCTGCCCCTGTCCCTATGCCTGCCTTGGCCTGCTCTGCTCTGCGCTGCCTGGCTGCGGTTTATAAATAGTTCAACTGGGAATCCACGGGGTAACGCAGCCACGCAGCTACGCATCCACCAGCCAACAACATCACCACCGGCCAGCCGACGTCGCAGTCGCCGTCGCTGCAGCAGCCATTAACATTTCAGTGTGCTTTGTGTACATTAACAGGACTTTGAACTTTCTTCGGGGGCCGCTTATATTTTGCGCAGATTTCCACACGGTAAATATACAAAAAGCATTTCCATGTCCATTGTGCTGCACTCGGAGAACTCTGAATGAGACAGAGGGGTTCAGTATGTGGGCGGGGGAGGGGAGTGGGAAGTGTACTGCACTGAGTACAGGCATGTGGCATATGGAACAGGCGATTGAAGCCATTGAGAGACTGCTCAAGAAAAAGGCTTAGACAGAAATAGATTGAGATAGAGGCACTGCATACAGTATATACATATATGGGGGAGTATAGCAATAGATATTGTATTATAGTTAAGATCATATGCATGAGAGATTGTTATGTAGTTAAACATACGCAGTATACTAAGGGATTGCAATAATATATATTTGTATTATGATATATATTGTATACTCTATACATAGTTAAGTAAAGAAAGAGGAGTTTAGTTATGTGTATATATCAAAGTTAAGCTGTTATAGTTCAGTTATATAGCTAAGCAATGTATAATAGGATAGTTATATATGTAGTACTTAGAGATATCATTGTAGACTGTCTATTATAGTTATGTGCGAGCGATTGTATAAGACATATAGTTGTGTTGTAATATCACAGTGATGTATTGTTAAAAGATAACATATATACACACATATAATTATATACTATATATACATGCAATGCACTTGTAATTAAATGTAAATGAGTTATAGTATCGGAATACAGATTCCAGTTATGAATAGCACAGTTGTCTACACATAAAACAGTAATAAATGTATAGAAAGAGATTGTACATACATTAATGTCATGCAGTACAGCTAAGATTTAGCAATATACACACAACTATTAGCAAAATATAATGCGTAATGTTTGCTATCATCATCTCTGCACTGTAATAAATATCCGTATATCTTCTTTCTATTGTATTTGTTCTTTTAATATATTTTTAAAGTTGATTATGCAGATATTTTGGATTATAATAGTCTATATAATTGCAATGTACTCCACACTTCTATTATTTCGCAAATAGTTGTGTATATAATAGAGTTCACAGTTAAATATATATCACAGATATAGAATGTGCCAAGGGTTGTCTATACTTGTATATGGTACTTAAAGATTCAGTCATCAAAAAACCCTGGAATGATTTTGAAAACTCTCGGAAATTTCTAGTTAAACCAATGACGAATGTGCATAGATATTTGGTCAGTCTTATGACGCATACTTAGCACAGATATCTGAAAACATAAACACTATATAGTATATGGTATATGCTCGCCCTATATAGGGTAGATCAACATACTCTGTACAGTGCAGCGCTGTCAATATCTGCCCATAATCAGCTAGCCAATTTGCCATTTTGCCCACATAAATCCCATTCGATTATGCATGAGGTGTACGGGGGGAGGGGAGAGTAAGGGGTGGCCTGCACCAATTAACAATCTGTTGGTGCTTAGTCCGCACTGTCACATGCGATAAGCGATCAGTGATCGCTGCACGGGCCAACGAATAATTAATTAACGCGAACATGCGACATTTTGTTGGTGGACTTTGCTTGTGACATCGAAAATATTGCAAGAAGAGACATGCTACTATGTTCTACATGTGACACCAGTCTCCTGCACCCGCCTCTTCCCCTAACACTCCTCTTCCTCCTCCTGCCTAGTCAGAGCAGACACAATTTTAGCCACTTGTCAGCTTGGTAAATCAATGAAGAAGAATTCTTGCTTGTTGGCTCGATGAATATCTATTTAAAATCGAGCAGAATGAGCAGAAATATATATGAATATGTGTTCTGTGGAACAGGTATGTACGGTAGATATATACCAGGTGGTTGTTAAGGGTAGCCAGTGCGATCTCTCAAGTATAAATAATACTTGGACGGAAAATGATGTGTGTGCATGAAGCCCAAATTGGTTGTTGTTCTTGCTTCTTCTCGCTGTCTGGCGGACGCAACTCGGCTCCCACTCGCATTCATCATAGACAATATTTACGAGCCGATTTCGCTTTATATATATATACACATGTTGCTATCTCTCTCTAGCATCCAGCTGCTGCAAACATTTTGATGTACTTGCTGAAATAAATTTGCCTTCATCAATTTTTGGGCAACCACAACAACAACGACTAGAAGCAGACGCAACAGGTTGCAAAATTTAGCCGAAAACTGACCGCCCCATTGGCCACGCCCACGCGACTATCACGCGGCTGGCCTCACGCGGCAGCAGCAACAAAAATAACAAACAAAAGAGCCTCAGCCACAGCCACACACTGCGCACATGACCTCCGCAACGCTCCCCCCCGTTCTCTCATTCCCCCCCTGCACCTCCTGCAGCTGCGCTTGGCCAGTCTTGTGGCTGCCACAGCCGCATGTTGTGGCAATACGCTCTAATCGATTATTTAGACAATTACGAAAAAATAAAATGAGAGAAAACTTTCAACAATAAACAAAAGTCGAGATCGCCAAGTGAGATCGGAAATATAAAATTTGATTGCCTGGAAAATTTAATGGTTCAGCGGGTGCAGGGTGCGGAGTGCAGGGAATTCATGCCCGGTACGGCACAGAGTTATTTAGAATTTTAATTTAAGCAGGGAACAAAGAAAGCGCCGAACAAAAGATATTTCGGTTTTGCAAAGATTTTCAATTTATTTCTGGAATCTTGTGGGAAGAGAGAAGAGCAACGGAGAAATATCTATAGATCTGCAGGTTCTTAAGAAATGGAAAGAAGAAACCCTGCTAGATTCATCAGAGATGAATCTGCGCAACAGATGAGCTTAGTAGTAGCTGTGAGCTCTACAGAGATCTGCAGAGATGGCCGATTCTTCAGAGATTAAGTTGATCAATAGATCTGAGGAACTACAGGTTCCATGTCTCTGCAGGTCCCTAAGAACTGTAAAGAAAAACCCTGGTAAATTCTTCAGCGATTCAGTTGATCACTGAATGTGGGGAGCTAGAAGAGAAGACCTTAGTTGCTGTAAGTTCTACAGAGATCTACAGATAAGGGCACGCTGCGCCAGCTACAGGTTCTACAGAGATTGACATGTTAAGGGAGTCTAAGGAACGACAACCAAATAGCATGATCAGATTATATATATAGCGAGTTGATGTGTGGATCTGAGGAAGTAGAATGAAATACCCTGATATATACACAGAGATTGGGGGTATCTTGACAATCAAAAGGAATATGGAACTGGGGAACAAGAAGGAAATACTCAGATAGATTCAGGCTCCTCAGAGAATCACTTGATGGGCGGATATTGGCAATCAAAAGGGATTTACCTGATAGATTCAATGGGTTTAGGGCACTAGAAGAAAGCTACTTAAGGTTCAGTTCTACAGGAGATTCTCTTCAGGTTGTATAACCAACATATAAACATGATAATACATTCGATCTCAAGCCAATCATCACTTGCCTGGTTGTCTGCCCAAGCCAGTGTTTTGTACATATGTGGGGGGTAAGGTAAATTCGAGGGGGTGGCTCTCTGTTGGTGGGGGCAAGTCATGGCAATTACGTACGAGATTAATCAATGCCAAGAGAAAACATGCATACAAATTATGCGCACTGCGACGTGAATTTATTTCTATGAACGCAGCCAACAAGTTGCGAGTGCTGACGTTAATCATACGCCCCGTGTGCGCGCAGCAGCAGCAGCAGCAACACAAGGTGACGACTGTGCAATGCAGACGACGACGACGACGACGACGACGACTTTGGCGCGCTTGCAGCGTCCTTAATTAGAAAATTGATGAATTTTGCAACATAAATAAATATGAGGGGGAAAATATGTCAGAGAAGTCAGAGTAGACAGACTAACAGCTACCCTGTAGTTGCTGCAGATGTTAAGCGGAGGAACTTAATGCCTGAGGCAGTTGTGTTTGCATTTCCCTCTACTCAATATACCCCACCGATCTACAAGGGAACTGAGCTATATATACATACTGTACATATAAATTCTTTAACTTAAATCTTTCGAAATTTATTACATTTATTTGTGTTGATTGTGACGCATTTGCTGCGCACTTAGCACGTTGCCTGCACTCACTAATCTCTCTCTTTCTCTCTCTCTCTCTCCTCTTTCTTTCTCTCTCTCCTCTTCTGTTTTGCAGACAACATGACAAAGGATCAGCAAGCAACAGCCATACCCGAAGAGCTCTACAATCTCACCCAACTGGCAGATGTGACATTGGCGGCCGGACCGTTGAGCACAGCTGCCAAGGCCCAAGCGACAATGACTTCCAACAGCAGCAGCAGCAGCAGCAACAGCAACAACAGCTGCAGCAGCAGCAGCAACAACAGCTTCGCCTACGCCTCGTCCGATGACGACTCCATATTCAACTCGTACAGCCACAAAGTGTTCGATCGCAGGAAACTGCGTCGCTGCACCAATTCCGATACCAATTCCTGCGCCAGCATCGCCAGCCTTGCCAGCAGCAACAGTCGGTCTAGCGCGGCAGAGGCTGCACTAACGCAGGCCGACGCCAACAGCAGCAGCACCAGCACCAGCAGCGGCAACAGCAGCAGTGGCAGCTTACTGGACGATGAGCACATTTGTCCCGAGTGCGGCAAGAAGTATTCCACCTCATCGAATCTGGCGCGCCATAGACAAACCCACAGGTGAGCATCTAAAGCGGTCTAAGGTCTAACATGGTCTAAGGGTTTCGCTTAGGGAACACCCTAAAGTTTGAATCTACGGTTTAGCTATAAAGCTAAGGTCTAACTCTGGTTCTAAGGCCTTTGGGTCTGCATACACATACTAACTAGAAAGTTTAAGCCACAACTTTGCTTAGAATTTTGGTACAAAGTTTATATCTAACGCTAAAGACACCAATTTGAGGCTACGGTTTAGGTATAAATTAAAGACTTTCAGAGGCAAACCTTGCTCTCAACTTTAGACCTATCATTCTAAAGTTGAGAGCAAGCTCAGAATGCGCTAAAAACTTTCAGGTTTTATGCCTAACCTGGAACTCTGTTATTAGCCAAGGTACTGTTTTTTTAAAGGTACTATTTTGTGGTCTTAAGCTGCTACAGAAAAGGTCTTAACTGTTTGAAGAATAATTGTTAACATTTAAAAGCACTTAGGCCAATTGCGGCAATAAATAGACAAGCATATTTGGCCTAGAAGAGTGTAAGGTTCAACTTATTCTGAACAAATAATGTCACAATTACTTTAGACTAATTTGTAGAACAATTAATAGGAAATAATTCGATTGGATAAGCCCTAAAAGATAAAGTAATCATTAAATCAAAACCTTACTCCTTTTAAAAGATACAGTGCCACAGTTTAGACCTAATTATACCACTTTGTACAGAATAATATGAGAGCTTTACACAGTTGAAACCTATTTCGAGGACCTTTAATGCAAGTGTAGCGTCACTTTAACTTATTCTCTTGCCCTCTTGCTTTGTCTGCTGCCCTCAGGTCAATAATGGACAAGAAGGCGCGTCACTGTCCCTACTGCGATAAGGTGTACGTCTCGATGCCGGCCTTCTCGATGCACGTGCGCACCCACAACCAGGGCTGCGAGTGTCAGTACTGCGGCAAGTGCTTCTCGCGGCCGTGGCTGCTGCAGGGTCACATACGCACGCACACGGGCGAGAAGCCCTTCAAGTGCAGCGTGTGCAGCAAGGCGTTTGCGGACAAGTCCAACTTGCGTGCCCACATCCAGACGCACTCGAACACCAAGCCACACACCTGTGCCCGCTGCGGCAAGGCCTTTGCACTCAAGTCATATCTGTACAAGCACGAGGAGTCCTCCTGCATGAAGAACCGCAGCGAGGCAGCAGCAGCAGCAGCAGGAGCCGTAGCAGGGACGGCACCGTCGAGCACTTCATCATTGCGACAGGCAGCCAAGCAAGTCACGGAGCTGGAGGCACAGCCCGCCTCCTCGCCGGACTCGGCCAAGTCGACGCTGGCGCACAAGCTGCTGCAGAAGGAGAAGGATCGTCGACAGGCGCAGGCGCAGGCGCAGGCAGCGCTGGCTTTTGGTTATGCTCCAGCTGCGCCACTGCCCGAGGCCTTTGGCCGGGAACTCTTTCACTATGGTGGCAAGCACAATGGGTGTGTGTTGCAGCCCACAGTGTTGCAACATGCCAGCCAGGAGCAGCTGCATCTGCCGCTCTATCAGCACTATCCACATGCTGCAGCAACAGTGACTCCCAATCAACAACATCCAGCGATGGCCGAGCTGGCTGAGCAGGAGCAGCCCGTCGATTTCTCGCCCAAGAACAATTTCACGCACTCCGCCAAGACGAGTCCGTTTGAGGTGACCGGCAAGTATGCCATGGTCGCCTAGCCCCATGTATACCCTGTAAAATATATATATATATAGTCCCCCAACCCCCTCAGTCTGACTGTAAAAGACAACTGCGACAGAGAGATTTCGAATTTCAATTGCGAGAGAGAGAGAGAGAAAGAGAGAGAGAGAGCAGCAAAAACATTATTATTATATCATAGAAACCTTAACATAATCAGATCATATAATCCTAAACATAATCCTAACCATTATCATATTCTATATGCTAATCTTAACTTTGACAATACTCATGATATGATGGCAGCCCATTTTGCATTCGATTTTAGGAGCTTATTGTAGTCAACGAATATGTGATAAATATGAAAAAAAGAGCTAAAGTACCGTTAGTCAAGTAGTAGTCGATTCCAAAGAACTCACATATACACTCACACACACACACACACACATGATGCGATTGCACATCATCTAGTTATAACGAGGATTTAGAGACTTTTGCGAAAACTGTAAGCAGTATTTTTTATAGCACTACTTGAACCACAAATATATATATATATATCTATATACGATTTACAACTATATATACATACATACGATCCAAACTGATTTTAGTTTATACACACACGCACACACATACGCATACACCTACTATATACTTTATACATCATACTTACCGAATACGATATATTAGTAGTAGATCTTTTGTTCTAAGGCATTGCGACTTCCGGCATCATCGGCCAGGAAGTCCACACACAACGAGCGAATCTCTAGTCTTTATCTTTAAACAAATTTTCCGCATGTTCGGGGGGTGCACTACGCACTAAGTCTCCGAGCATGTGTCGCGTTATTTTAAGCAGTTTACGGCCGCATGTGGTGCAATACGAATTGACATAACTGTAACACTAATTATCCTCTACACACACACACACACTATACACCAATCTATACACACATACACATATATATACATGTATATTCATCACATCTCTTTATTATTTTGTATATTTTAAGCATTATCATACGCCATATACAATACAACACCGAATACGATTATATATTTTACATTTACGTTTTAGTTTATCATTTTCGTTTTTTTTCCGTGTAGAAACTTACTGCATTTTGTAATCTCAACGGAACCTACAGCTAAACAGACCAAAGATATTAGATATATGTATATTTCTTAACATTTGTACAATCCATAGAGAGAGCGTACATTATGCACATTTATTTGAATTAAACGAGAGAGATCCAAAGATCCCTGAAAATGAAAAGAGAAGAGTTGTTCAATTTTATTGGGAAAGGTTTTTATTGAGGTAAGTAATTGAGTAACATATGGTTTATCTACTGCGTAATTTACTATTTTTTAATATAGACAAAAATTAAGATACATAAAATGGACGAGAGCAACAGTCGAGCGACACGCGACAGGGGAAAGGCTTCGACCCATGTCCCAGTGTAGTTTAATTTGTTGAATTTATATGTACAGTGAGTCAAGTAACTCTTTACACATATGTACATGTTTATGTTATGTACGATATCTAGGAAAGGGTTTTCAGTACGATAAACATATAGTATAAGGTTATCAGTTGTGAATAATATTGTATACACTCAACTTGATTCATTGCCATTTCGATCGATTCGTTTTTATTGTCTCAAAGTAACAACATGTCCGACTATAAATTTAAGATCGCTCGTGTCAAGCGTGTATAAACCCTATTCAGAATACATATCGTAGATAGATTGATGTGTGTGATGTGTTTCTTATTTGTGTGTGTGTGTGTGCATGCATGTGGTTCGATAAACGATATCGATACGATTAGAAAATACGTATGCCAAAAATCAGAAACGATAACAAGAGTTGACAAAGTGGCGTTTTGGGGTTGAGTTAATCACATTCTCTGGGATGTGGCAGTCTTCAGATCGCACTTGCTGGCAGTGGGGGTGCCCAGGAGGTTCTGCGAGAGAGAGACAGAGAGAGGGATAATTTGTATTACTATCGGAGGTTAAGGTTAAGGTCAAGGCCAAGGTTACCTTCAGTACTGGCCCAGTGTCACCGACACCCGACTCGGCGGCAGTCAAAGTGTTCTTGCTGCCACCCAAACGAATTGCCAGATCATTGTAGGACTTGTTGTGCAGAAAACAGACCAGAATGACGGTCATATTGTCGCCGCCGAGGCCATAGTTATAGGCATCGGGTGCCAGGCAGTGGCTCATCAGCTTCTCACAGATGATATCCGGCTGCATGCCGACGGCGATGCGTTCACGTACGAAATCAGCGACCTGAATGCTGCTCATCACATCCCAAATGCCATCGCAGGCGAGCACAATGAATTCCCAATCCTCGTTGACATCGCATGCGATAACATCCGGATCGGCAGTGACGATTTGCTCCTCGGGCTTCATGCTGGTATTGCGTTTGTACATGAAGTCGCCAAGGGCACGTGAGAGTGCCAAATTGCCATTGACACGATTGTTCTCCACGTAACCGCCGCCGGCCATGATGCGCTTCACCTCGGTCTCGTTGCTTGGCTTGTGATCAATGGAGAGTGGACGCACCATGCCGCCAACACTGGCAATGGCACGAGAATCTCCGGCATTGGCACAATACAGACGCTTCTCCTTGATGAGCACAACAATGGCTGTGGAGCCGGCCATCTGTTCGCCCCAGGTGCCGTTGTGCAGCATCTCCTTGTCGAAGTCGAGGAAGGCCCGCTTCATGGCCAGCTCCACCGAGATGCCCGAGTACTCTGGCCTCTTGGTGATGAACTTGTGCAGATGCTTGCCGGCAAACTTGGCCACTGCCGCACCACCGTGTCCATCGTAGACGCCAAAGAACGACGCACTCGGATCATCTGGCAGCGACAGTATGTGGGTGTGTGCATCCTCCATTTCGATGCGCCAGCCCTGCATGCAGCTGCTGCCCACCAGGTACAACGAGTTGGCGCAGCGCGCTGAATCCTTCGTGGTCACCGGTTCCGACAATGTCTGACCCATGATCATTCAATCTATATCTAACTCTCTTTCTCTCCCTCTTGCTCTAGGATTATATAGATTCGCTTTGCTTTGTTGTTGTTATTGTTGTTGTTTGCAAGAAAAACAAAATTTGATTGAAAATTTATGTAACTCAAACTTACAGCGGTTACAGCTCGGATCGACTGTACCAGTGTGTAAACTTAATTTTATGACGCACTGTTGATTAGAGGGGATGTTGGAATTGATTATCATCGAGTTGAAGTTAACGTTATTCAGCTTACTAATCCATTAACTACAACATTTACCTTTATTTAATTGGATAGCAGAAAGTATATTTATATCGGGTTCATTTTTGGAATCAAATAAATTTGCTTATTTACTTTTTTGACGAATGAAAGTTGACGATATGCTACTATATTGAAGTCTGTTTCAACAAAGGGCAAAGGCTGAAAGAACAGTACAATATTATACAGCCAGACACGGTAGAGTGTGTTGAGGTGATATAGAGCGGAATGTTTCGGATGCAGTAAAGGAGGGTCAAGTAGAAGTCTTAACTGTTCAAAGCAGGGCTCACAAAAATAGAATACATTCAAATGAAAAAACGGATAGACAAGATGTAAAATATATACAATACAAAACAGGACAAAAGGGTCTTGGTTTAAAATAAGGCTAAGATTTCATCCATTTGTAAATTTATGTAATTCATCATGGTCCTTCCGTCCTTATATCATAAAATACGTTTTACCTAAGCAACAAAAAGGAAACAGGCTGGACGAAAAGATTAAAGGACAGGTACCATATGTCTGGAAAAAGGCTGACCTGGCAGCCCTGATGGTGTGCGCTCTGTGCCGTTGTTGTTGTCACTTTGATTTGGTTCTGGTTCTAAGTGGAACCAACAACAAAATACATTTATTATATATACATATACATACAAGTATATGTAGGTACATTGTAGGATTCAAAGTGAAGAATTACTGCTAAAATAAAAGTCCAAAACTACATCAGAATCAGTTGCGATTTTATTCAGTGTTAAGCTTGAAATGTGTCTTTTTAAGAATATTCAAAGACAATCCTTACCTAATACTTGATTTTCAATTTAATATCTCTGTTTTATATACCTCACTGTAGTAAAAACACCGTGAACATACATGATCTTGCATAAACACCCAAGCAGATCTTAACTTACCAGTACAATATCTTTGTTGCATATTCCCTTTACCAAAAAAAACAGTTTGATTATCTTTTTATACTCTTGTTTTTTTTTGTTAAATTTTGTCTTTTTTTATTTGTTTTTTTTTTCGTTTTGTTATTCTCCATATACGTATTATATATAGACATTTATTTGTAATGTTTTCGCTTTGTTCTTGTCGTAGATTACTACACGTTTATCCTTTTAGGCATATGTACGAGTATATATCATATAATTTGTATGCAAATCTGTCTGTGTGTGTGTGTGTATGCATATTTGCCATCTACTTTTATACTTAGTTAGGTTCTTTCGGGTTTTCCTTTGTATATACTCTTTAAAGTGTAAAGACACTAAATTTCACAATTTTCGTTTGTTATTTTTCTCTCTATTCGCTACAAAAAACGCGCCCCTGGCCTACTGAGAATGCCGTGTGTGTGGAGCGAATGGAGGAGACAGAGAAGGTTAAAGACAGATAGATAGTGAATAGGTGTGTGTGTGTGTGTCTGAGGGTGTGAGTAGAGTGTAGCATACAGTTAGGAGGGTCTGCCCCCGTCTAGAGAGTCAACTCATCTATTCGCGTAGGGCACAAAAATTCAATTAGAGTAGTTGAATGTGAATGAATGTGAGTGAGAGTGAGTGTGGGTGTGTGATGAGTACATTCATGTGTACGGTACGAAAAATGTTACGATCTACATACTCGTATCGTTTGTAATCATATATATATATAATATATAGTATATGGTATTATAAAATCTCTAAACAGCCATAAAAGTCAAAAGTTCTTAATCATATTACTATATCAATTATCTAGACGCGTTTGGGTTTTGTGTTATCATTATCTTAGCATTTGAAATCGGAACTCGATTGTTATAGGTTCTTTTTAGGGGGGGGGAGGGGGGTAGTTATTATTCAAAGAACGGATGGTGGTGGTACACGGGCATTATACATAAATACAAATTTGCGGCTCTTTGTGTTACAATTTGTTTGGTCTTGAGACAATATACTCCCAATATCTCTCTCTCTCTCTACATCTCTCTGTCTGTGTTGTATGAGACTAGGAGACTAGGATGCTCTATCGACTCTATGCATCTATAGATACGTATCGCTATCAAAGTTGTTGCCATAACATTGAATTAGTTGCTTAGAAAGGTACGCATATTATCTGGATAAGTTAGTTGTAACTTGTTAGTTAGTATATATACTTTTGATTCGCTTATCGTTTATTCATATTCCATATCCGTCTATCCGTATATATATGCTAAATGTATCGGTGTGCTTGGTTTTTGATATATAGAAGTATTTCATTTGAACGCTTACGCTTAAGACTCGCCCTCTCTTTGTTTTCTTTCTTCTTCTGCTTCTGCTTCTCGAAAAATGGACACCAAGTAAAAGCACATTTAGTACACATCGAGAGATAATACAAAAGTATATATTAAATAGGTTAGTGTGTGTGTGTCTGTGTGTGTAGGGGGTAGCTGTAGTCGATCCTTAGATCTTCCTTCGCTTCGTTGGTGATCGAAATTTTCGTTTGCTTCCGCAGCGAGGGTTGAAAAAAGGGCTCAAAAGGAAATTTACAGGTTTTGGTTTTGTTTTCTTTTTCTTTTTTGGTATCTTTGGCCCACCCATTTCGCTCGGCAATTCGTTGTCTAACCCAAGCACTTAAAAGTCTAAATACAAGTCGAAACTCACTAATCATCATCATCATCATCATCATAATCTTAGGTACAGGGATAGGATAAGTATGCAATCGCCAACTTGGTGCCCAGAATGACATGAAATAAATAACATCTGCTCATTAACTTTGCTTCTAGTCTAAGTTAACATTTAGTTATTATGTGCGCGCTTTGATTATCTGTCTTTGGTTTTAATTCTGAACTTGTTCTTCGCGTATTATCTTAAAATCCGTTATGCAGTATGCTCCAACTATTGGCTATGTTAATCAATTTGGTTCGGATATAAAAATACATAATATTATTTAAATTCATCGTTTGAAACGGCGCAAGACGACACTAATACTATCGAAAGACACACACATACACATACATACGAGTCTCTAGTAGTACATACTATAATAAAAAGCAAATCCCATTCAAGTGCCATACTCTATTCATATTTAGTATGTATTGTATGTATATAATATATTGTATACTCGTTGAAAACATATTGTTTCTTGATTACACTCCCATGCCATAGAGATTTCAATGCATTTATGTATGTATGTATGCATGTATTAGCATATATCTTTAGGTTAACAGACGAGTATCTATCCCTCTATTCATTGTTAAATCAGCAAAAAGGTACGATCAATTTGTTAGATGCTTCTCTTTAAATTCAATCCGCAATCTTAATTAGACTCGTGAAAATGTACAGCTCTAGCTGCTCTCTGGTTAATTAAAGTATCGTTATCATTATATTTATACGATATATAGTATATAGTACTATCTCGTTGTAACGCTTATATATTTTATGTTTTACTTGTTCGTTAGGTAGGAAATATGCTAGTCTTATAAATTTCACACATCAACATTATTTTTATTTTGTTTATGATTATTTTTCGAAATATCTTTGTATTTAATAAAATATAGTGTATATATGTATTTTCAATTTTTAATTTTTCATTAGGTTTTTTCAATTTTTTTCTTTTTTCGATATATGTATTTGTATTTTGCCTTCTTTGTTCGCCCATTCATTATGTAAATATATCGTACTTAGCTTTTGCTATAATTTTGTTTTCTTGTTCTTCTTTTTGTTGTATTTACTAAAACATCAAATATTATCGAACCACAATTTCAAGTGGATGTGTGTGTGTCTGTATTGTATTTTCTTTTACGATTCGCTAGTTAAGTGGAATTGAAACTTTATAAGTAGATTCGAAAAATTGTATCAAGTGAAAGAAACACGAAGAGAGAGCTTCCTATAATGTTTAAAACTATGTGTGTGTGTTTCTTTTTTTAAATCTATTCTAAGAGTTACCCGTCGAGAGGGGCCCCCGGTTTCAATTATCGAGTATCTATGTTTATTGAAAAATTGAGTTTCCTTTTGTTTTGCGATTCCTTTTTTTAAAAAAAGAACAAAATCTAATTATGGACGGGTTCTTATCAATCTTGTGTGTCAGCGTCAATTGGTTTTGTAATCGCTTCGATCCATATATAATCGTCATCATCATCATCATCATTATCTTCGTCATAATCTTCATCATCGACATCATCTTCGTGCTTTACGGTTCGGTTCGGTTGATTTCTCAAATGTATTTCGTTCATTCTATGTGTTAAGCACTAACTACTCGTAGTACTACGTGGCTTGTACTTGATAAACTATTCATATCGTTATCATAATTAATCATTATTGTTTATTATTGGTGTCTGTTGATTCTGCTTCTGCTGCTGTTGTTGTTCGTCTCGATAAATGCACATAACTTGCGTATGAAACACATTCCAAAGCGACAAATTATTTATAAAAGCTCATCGGATTATATTCATCATTTGTCTGTGAAATTGGTCAACCAACTTATTAGTACCATAAAGATTGGGATGATTCAACTTAATCGTCTATTGGCAACTACAGAAACCTGATTCGTCGTACGAACATTTGAACATAAAATTAATGAATACATTATTCAAATTCATTTAATAGCTGCAGCTCAAGCCTCCATAGGTTAACGAAGGAATCCGTCTAAGAACTAAACCAAAAACAAACTGCTAATTATCATTATAATTTATCCATATACCATACGATAATATTGCACAGTAATCATTTGTTAAATATACATATAGAATTGTTAATTGTTGTTGCTTGTCCCTTTTATCGTTTACGTTTTATTTAATAGCTATTCATAATCGTTTAAAATTAATTTGGTGGGATATATGTTGTTTACTTTGTTTGTTCTTTTTGTTCATTCAAAACTTTTTTGATTCTCTTTTTATTATTTCGCTAAAGCAGAACAAAAACGGGAAATAAATAAAATGAGAAAGAAAGAAATAAGAAAAACCAAAGTAATTATGCTCTCGATAATAATATATATGCATGTATTTATGATTTGGATTTAGGACAAAAGTAAATATTATAATCATTCATAATAATAATAGTAGTATGTGGCTATGTTTATATATGGTATACAATATTATAAGTGTGTGTGTTTGTGTGTGTGTAAAATACAATTGAAAAGTCACAAAGTAAAAATAAACAGAGTCAAACATAGGAAATAAGGATGCAAATCAAGGCAAATCAAGATGTTGTTGTAACTTTAAATTGTACAATCTGCTCAGATCATTGCTTTATATATATAAGGTATATATCATATCATATCATACATATTATATTTGAAGTATACAGTTATACGTACACATAGTATTTAAAGTTCATTTGTAAATTGATTTTAAGGCTACACAGTTAAAACGTTCTTGAGTTTAAAATTTAATTCTCTCTTAAAGACAAACGATATATATGCATATAGGTATATAGTGTATGTGTCTGTGTGTATGTGTTGGTTATCTATAAGTTTTCGCATTCTTCTTTTCGTTTTTTAAGTCTATTAACGTTTCGTTTTTGTTACATTTAAAGCGTTCTTGATTTTGTTTTTCTTTTTTTGCTTCTCTAAAAACACATTGAGTAGAAATCGAAGATTTTTCATTATTATTATCGTTAATCGCATATAGATATATATATATATATATATATATATATATATATATATATATATTTTAGTTATTTAATCGTAGTGTATCGTGTGTGTATATGTTTTATATAAAAAAGAGACGGGGGGCAACAATTTTGGGAGTGGGTAGAGAAAATAAACAAGTTGCAAGCACTTTTTGCTTAGCTTAAGACTTTTGTTTACTTTTGCAAATATTCTGTTACATCTTCGTCTCATTTCATTGTTAATGGTCCATAAAACTGCTATAAAAAACACATCTATAATGCCGTCAAGTTGAATCTCGGCTGAACTAACAACAGAAGTTATCAAAATTAGATATAAGCAATTGAAATTAGCTGTTTCAACTGCTTCTTCTTGCTGTTGTTGTTCATATACACAAAATATATATATATCGTTATCGGTAAGTATAAGTATACCATCCATACACCATGGTCTATATAGCTAGATCGATAGATCTCTACAGTTAGTAGATCCTTATAGCGCCTATATGATGTAGTCACAACACTAACGTTTCTTATTTATCGCCTATAGCTGCTAATTAAATTGTTGTTTTTCTTGTTATTGGTATTGAAAAAAGGAAAGAATCGAATAAAAATTAATATATATATAGATTATATATATATGTATATGTATGTGTATATAATATATTCTCGTTTGTTTTGCCTTTTTGTTTAGTCATTTGTTGTGTACTAAATAGTTAACATACATTATTTATATTAATTTATTAATATTTATGCTGATTATACATATTATATAATTAATTTGTAATTTGTTTGTTGTTGTTTGTTTGTTAATTTCATTACTGGCTAAATGACGACAAGGACAAAAATTTCGACATCTTCAATTTGTATTTAGCATCGACTTTTTTAAAAACTACATCACAATAATTATATGCTAGACTTTCAAATAGATCTGCTTGCAATACACACAATATATGTATATATACTATATATGAATATATATATGTGTAAATGTATATGTATATATATATTTATTTACTTCTTGATACAATTATTTCGTGCACAGCTGATTAATTATCATATATTCATGCGTTATGTTCGAATAATCATAATTATAATGTCATATATGTATATAGTAATAATAATAAAAACGCATCTGTTCCACCATTCATTCAACTGGTTACATTACGTGTGTGTTTATGTGTGTGTGGGGGGGGTTTGGGTTTACATTTTAGTATCATAAGAGTGGGAACAATTTCCACACACTAAACAGGAAAAAAAAAAAAAATAGCGACGATTAACTACAAAATACTTTAAGAAACCTAATTAACAAGAACATTACGCAATATGTATAGGTAGATAGTAGTAGTAGTAGTATATATATATATCAGTAATATGTATGTATTTACGTGTGTGTGTGTTTAGCATATGGTGTATAGTTAGAGTAAACACTAGGAAAATCTCTGCGTTTCTAGCTGAACATATATATTCAACAAGTCGGAAAAGAACATTACAAACATAGACCTTAAAGCGAAATTAGAAATGTTTGTTGGGGGAGGGGGGGTGTGTTTAAAAGCCTATTACTTCTCGATTATTGCTAGATTGCTTGCATTTTTGTACTTTAGTGAACGTTGTCATAAGTCGCCATATATATATTATATCATCTTCATTACAAAACAGGACACCTAAACGCAGAGAAATGTTCTAAAGTTACGCCTGGGGGTAAGCATGAAAGACTGAAGAGAACATGCTACACAAAAAGAAAACATATATATAAGTATATATAGAAGTAATGCCATATTATTATAGTTATAATTCGCTTGACCTGATACCTGATCTGATTTTAAAATCCATTACAATTATTCATATTTAGTTTAGTTATTGCTAAATACAGTGCAACTAGTTTGTTGTGGTTTTCTTCCTGGTTTGTACAAATCCCGCAAGATATATATGTTTATGTGTATGTATGTATATATATAATTCCCCTGGGGTGTTATCTTAACATTTACAAACTATGAGAGTGTGTGTTTGTGTGTGTGAGTGTGTATTTTGTGGTATAAAAAAACCTCGGCATCTCTGCATATCTATTTAGTTTAGCTATAATATATCGCATGTTCAGTTATCAGATATATGTATGTTAATATCGCCTACGTTTACCTACAAATATATATATTGTTTGCTATATATGTATATGTATGTATGCTTTGATTGCTAGTAAGGTTTTTGCGGTATCAGATATTCATATTTCCTTTTGTTGTTTATGATTATTATCTCACTAAGTTAGTTCTCCTATACAATATTGTTGCTTCTCCTCCTCCTCCTACTCGACTGTTACTTCGTTTTGTTGTTGTTGTAATTGGTAAAAGGCAATTTGCTTAACATTAGTTTAGCTTGTTTTGTTTGCTGCTGCTTCGTATTATTAGTATTTATTTTTATTCTGCTTGAGGTACTGCTAAAAAAGAGTCTAAAAAATTTCTATGCCTTTTGCACTAAGTATTTGTTGTTTGTTGTTGTGGTTTTCATTGTTAATTTGTTGCATTGTTGTTGCTGTTGTGGTATATATGTAATATTAGTTTAGTTTTAGTTTAGTTTAGGCTTTACATAATAAGTGTGTTCATATATAGTATATGTATGTGTATAGTATATAGGCATGTAGTACTTAGGCATATCATAGTGTGTAGAATACATATTTATATCATAGTTATGTATGGGGTATATATGTATATATACCTATATAGTATAAAGAAGTGTTATGCACGTTACTTAGAAGTTCGATTAAAAAATATACAACACACATAATGAAACGCTTTAGTTTTTGCTTTCTTTGCTTTTCGTTATTTCTGAAGAAGTTTTCAAAATATCGTTTTCTAGTTGCACGCACATAATCTCTGTACGTGTTTATCTAAATATATATGTGTGTGTGTTGGTGTGTGTAACCTAAGCACTTTACACTCTCAAACTGTGTGTGTAGAAAATGCTTTACAATTATGCGTAAATTAAAAATAAATGAAAAAATAAACACAAGTTTATATAATCTTAATAATTCGTTATGTTCGAATTAGATCGACAATCGCTTCAAAGGGCATTGACGAAGCAAAAGAAAAAACAAAAAATAATAAAAAAAAATGATAATCCATTACTGGAGGGCGGCGGGAGGCGTGGTAGTAGGTTGGGTTTAACTTTTGCGGCGACATTTGCTGTTGCTGCTTGTTGCTGTTGTGGAGCTAGTTGTAGTTGTTGTTGTAGTAGTAGAAGCTGTCGTTGTTGCTGTTGTTGTTGTGCTGTTGCTGCTGCTGCGTGTGTTGCTGCTGTGTATAATGCTCTGTTGCATCAGCATCATAAACCACCAGCAATGTGTGAGCTGCAACTGTTGCAGCTCCTCCACTTCGATGCAGTTGTTGTTGCTGCTACTTCCAAAATCGTTGCTGCTGTTGTTGTTGGTGTTGCTGCTGTTGTTGTTGTTGGTGTGGGGATTGTCATCGTCAACGCCGTCAGCCGAGGCGAAAAAAGATCTAAATTATAAGAAAATTCCTTGAATTAGTTAAAGTTTTCTAGCTGAATTTGCAAAAAAAGGCTAAATATTATTAGAAACAGCCGCAGTTGATCAGCACAAACTCAAGCTGTGGCATTTTCGACTCACTCGAGCGTCAATCAATCAATCAAACAATCATGTTCGAGGCTGTGTTTGGTGACTTGTTGATTGGTTCAGGTTCAGGTTCTGTTTGGTTGATTGGCGGCGCTATAGACAAAGGGTGTTGTTGTTCTGGTTGCTGTGTTGTAGTTGCCGCCTCTCGCCGGCATCCTCCTCTTCCTCTCCTCCTTCTTCTTCTTCATCATTCCCGTCAACCCTCGTTCACCACCCTGCAAGCTACTCAGCACCATACCATATGTTTGTGGGCGCAAAATGCGCTGCATGTTTGCTGGCAGCTACCTGGGCGGGACTCAATGGTCCAAATTGGCTGTACTGCGTTGGGATTTGTATGTGCGCCGGCAGCGGATGCGACGGAATGACCTGCAGGATGGAGAGAGAGAGAGAGGTAGAGTATGTTAGAAGTGTATTCAAGATGGGGATATGCAGTCCATATTATTTCAAATGATTTCCACTAGATTTCTGAAATATTTATTAACCTATTTTGTGTTGCATATTTTGCAGGGCGTAATCAGCAACTATTTAAAACATGCATGAAAACTACAATCGAGTGAGCACGACTGTTATCTACCCACTACCCAGCTGGCTAAAATACAGACAGAATAACGGAGAAAAGGCTTTTAGGGGTGCACAGATGCCTCCTTCTGTATATTGCGTACATTCTCCCTTGGCACAGAGTGACAATTACCTGCTACCCTATCGTATTTGAACGTATGTCAACTCACCTGTCGACTGGAGCTGTTGTGGGCTGGAGGCGGCGCAACGACCGCTCGATTTGCATAGGCATATGTGGGAGCTGCCTGCGACACATATACAGTGGGCCGGCGGTACATGTCCCCTTGTGCGTAGATATCGGCCGGCTGCAACATTGCTGCTGCTGCTGTCGACGAGGGTGAACCGCCCAGCGGCGTGCCCGCCTGATGATGCTGATGATGGTGTCCTCCTCCTCCTCCTCCACCGCCGTGACTGTGACCACCACTGTGACTGTGACTGTGACTGTGACTGCCATGGCTGTGACTGCCTCCGCCGCCGCTGCTGCCACTGCTATGATGATGATGTGGCGGCGGTGGTGCTGCCTGTGTGGCCACCTGTGGCGGTGCACCTGGTGGTGGCTGTGATGGTTGGCGATACACCTGTGGGGCACCCCACGATGGTGGACCCACACTGGCTGCAGCAGCAGCAGCCGCAGCCGCCGCAGCGGCAGCGCTGATCGATGATGAGGATGAAGAGGAGCTGCTCTTCGAGTGGGCCAATGGTGGCGCCACAGTGGGTGCCACATAGCTGACTGGCGCCACAGAGGGTGCCTCACGTTTGGGATGTGCCAGTGGCATGGCAGAGCCACCACCACCACCACCACCACCACTAGAACCTGCTGCCCAAGAGCTGCGCTTGCTGTCCAACTGTTGCTGCTGCTGCTGGGGATATTCTGGATAGAACTCCGCCGGCTCCTGCTTGGTCGGTATGTGCGGCAGGCTGGCAACAGTTGGTGGTGGTGGCTGCTGCTGTGGCTGCACCTGCTGTGGCTGCGGCTGATAGTTGCACTCGTTCTGGGCCATGGCCAAGATGCGCTTCTTTTGGGACTGTCCTGGCTCGTACTTGATGTTGGGCTGCGCTGGTGGCGGCTGCGACGAAGGTGGAGGTTGCTGCTGTTGCATTTGCTGCTGCTGCTGCTGTGGCTGATAGTGTTGCTGCGGTGTCTGCGGCTGTTGCTGCTGCACCTGCTGATGCTGCTGCTGATGATGATGTTGCTGATGATGCTGCTGTGGCTGCTGCTGATGTTGCTGCTGATGATGTTGCTGATGATGCTTGGGACTGCTGCCAGTTGAAGTCGCCACCACTTGATGACGTCGACGTGCTGCATCCACATCCGGATCGTGATCACCTACGGTAACGCATGGAATTACTAGATGCACGTGCTGCGTTTGCTTATGACGACTGAGATGCGACGGGGCTGGGGCTGGGGCAGGGGCAGGTGGTGGGGGTAGGGGCAGGGGCAAGGGCAGGGGCAGGGGTAGTGGCAGTGGAGCAGGCACTGGAGGTAGGGATGTGCTAAATTGTGTGCTTGTTGTGCTGGACACGGAAATGGGGGGGACAGGGGCGGGTATAGGGGCTGTGGAGGGGGTGTTGTTAAGCTGCAGACTATGATGGTTATGATGATGTTGTTGTTGTTGGTTGGAAGTGGAAGCAGAATTGGAATTGGTGTGATGACTGTTGTTGTTGTTGTGGGATTGAAAGCATTGCTGCGACTGTTGTAGCTGCTGTGACTGTTGTTGCTGCTGTGTCTGCTGTTGCTGAGTCTGCTGTTGCTGCTGCTGTTGTTGTTGTTGTTGTTGTTGTAACTGTAGCGAGCAGTTGTCGAGCACAACAGCAGCACCAAATCCATTTCCATTTCCATTTCCACTTCCTTCTTGATGATGATGATGATGATGATGTTGTTGTTGATGTTGTTGATGATGTTGCTGATGATGATGATTATTGCTACTGCTACTGTTGTTGCTACTATGCAGCGACGGCAACTGCTGACTGCTACTGTTAGTGTTACTGTTACTGTTACTGTTACTAGTGCTGTTAATGTTACTGTTACTGTTAATGTTATTACTGCTGCTGCTGCCGCCGTTGCTACTGTTGCTGTGCGGCTGTTGCTGCTGTTGATGTTGATTGTGATTGTTATGGTGACTATGGTGACTATGATGGCTATGATGACTACTAGCTCCACTACTACATTTGCTGGCCAGGCGACTGGACGAGGAGGAATTGCCGCTGCCAGTTGCTGCTGCTGCAGTTGCTGTTGTTGTTGTTGTTATTGAGTGAGCATTACCATAATTAATCGCCTGTTGCACATGCAACGCTTGTGTGCCGCTGCTGCGACAATTGCTGCCCGAATGTTGTTGCTGCTGCTGCTGTGGTGGTGGCTGCTGCTGCTGCTGTTGCTGATGATGCATGAGGCTGCTGCTGGTCTGGGACTGTGCATGCGCACGCTGCTTTACTGGTGGTGCCACAGGCAATGCCACTGCAGCGGTTGCCTCTCCACCTTCATCCTCGCTGTCCGATATGGTGATGACATCACCCACCACACCAGTGGGTGAGGGCGTGTCATGTATGGTGATTGTGGGCTGCTTCACATGCGGCTGATGATGCGCATGCATGGGCGGCTGACCGCCTCCGCCACCTCCTCCACTGCTGCTGCTGTGGTAGTTGCTGCCAGCGGGTACAGCAGAGCTGCCTCCGCCACTGCAATTGTTGATCACAATGTGATGAGCCGATGAGTTGTAGGCGCTGTTGCTGCTGCTGCTGCCTCCATGTGGGGCATGCGCGACGGGCGCGTGATTATGATGCGAACTCGACGAGGCATTGATGATGTCTGTGGAAGGCAAGAGGAAGAAGATGAAGCAATGTAAGAAGAACTGTTGAAGAGTCTTTCGGCTACTCACTGCCTGCCGAGGAGCCGACAGAGCTGGCAACGAGTGCGCCACCAGCGCCGGTGCCTGCACCGTAGCCTCCACCGCCGCCACCACCGCCTCCTCCGTAGTTGCAATTGTGATGGGCGTGATACTGTGGCGACACATGGGCGGCACGCTGATAGCGCTGCTGATGCGGCGGCGAACTCTCCTTGACGCGCTTCTTCACCGGCGACAGCTGCTGATGCTCCTTCTTCTCGTGACGCGGCACGCGATATGAGTTGCCCTTGCTGCGAGAGAGAAAGAGAGGGAGGGGAGTGAGTAAAGTGCTGGCAAGTGGAACCTCTTCATACGCACGCTAAATGATGAGCCGGCGACTCCTTCTTGAGATCGTTGCGTGGCAAGTTGAGATGATGCTTGGGATATATCTCCTCGACATTGAAGAGCGGCGTCGAGTCCACAATGAGTGAATGCGCTGGCGCCTGCTGTGGCCACGAGGGCACCAATGCCATCTGTCGTCCAGTCTGTGGCCAAGCGACTCCACTGGCCTGCACACGATTCGTTAGCAACATTCGCTGGCCCGAACTTGGCTCCACCATTGACACCGGCACTGGCACATTGACATATTGCTGCGGTGGCACTTGCAACGGTGGCTGCATTGTGGCACTACCCACAACAACGTGCTTGGTGGGACTGGGCATGGCCTGATATGAGGGCGGGCAAAGAATGTTGGAGACCAATTGATGTTGAAACGTATCGGTGCGTGCCTGCGGATATTGACGTGCCACATTCCGTCCCCCGTAGATTTGATAGAGACCCTCGTAGGCCAATGTGGGACGACCATCGCGCACAAGACGCTGCACTTGACTGGTCAGCTGATTGTTGATGGTGAAGGTCATGTTGTCGGTGCTGCTGGGCACAAAGTTGGTCACCAGCGTCGGAGCTGGTTGCACTCTGCGAAAGGACGAAGAGAGAAATGAATTAATAGGGAACTGGCTAGAATATATACCTAGATTATGTTCCCTTGCAGTATAGCTGGAGAAACATGGATGTTAAATTTACACACATCATTGATTTATATGATTAACCTCAGCAAACATGTTTCTGCAGAAAAAATAGTTCTCTGATTATTACTAAGTATTTCTAAGAGATTCACAGACAGACAAAGTTTATTTGACTGGACTGTCTATGCTGAACAGCATACTATATAATGCATATATATTGTATACTATTATTTATGAGATCGAAGAAAGAGTTATCTCTTACTGCAAAGGGTAAACTTCAGTCTAATCCAATTTCATTGCCTATGTTGAACAAGAACATATATACTGCATATTAAATATTATTACTACTGAGCTCAGAGTTGTTTTTCTTCTTCTGCAAAGTGTAAACTTGACTCCTGCACTTGCGATACTTACGTGTGGAAGTCGCCGCGACGACACACCTCCATCATTTGCACCGAGGCCTTCACATTGTTACAGTAAACATAATCGACGAGGTGTGTGAGCCGCGTGAAGCTGTGATTGAGTGCCTCCGTTGGTGTCAATCGTCGCTCCTGATCGATAGTCAACATGCGCTTCAACAAATCGATAAACTCCCGTCGATCGGTCTTCTCGGCAAGCAGTTGTCCCCCCTCCAGATCGGTGGGCACATTCACTTGCCCGATATCATCCAGACAATTGAATATATATTTACGTGCCTCTTTGCTCTTTGTATTCGTCTCTGCCTCATGTTCCTCCGTGGTCTTGAGACGCCAAAAGGGATACGTGGAATCGACATCACGATAAAAGAACTTGGATGTCTTTGAGGCGCTATTCAACATATGCTCTGTGGGCAATCCTTGTGTCTGCGATATGTAGCGTATCTGATCGAATTCCGAACTGCCCGGATAGAGGGGCCAGCCCAGAAATAGTTCAGCCACCACACAACCCAGCGACCACATATCGATGGCCTCGCAGAAGGGTAGACCCAAAATGATTTCAGGTGCGCGATAATAGCGCGATTGTAGATACGTATTGCAAACTGTTTTGCTAACATGCGATGCACTGCCAAAGTCAATGACCTTCACACGATACGGTTGACGCACTGGATCGACAAGCATTATGTTCTCTGGCTTCAGATCGGCGTGAATCAGGCCCAGTTGCTTCAGCTTCAACAGGGCAGTCAGCACCTAAGTAAAAGGAAGAATAAATTAATAGACTTCATTGATATATAAAGAGGATCTTCATCTTTACTCACCTGCTCCAGTATGGGACGTATATACTTGAGGGGCAACGGCGAGAACTTGTTTTGCTTGAGAAAATCATATAGATTCTGTTCGAGCATCTCGAAGACCAGACACGTGTGATTCTTGTGCTGGAAACACTCGAATGCCCGCACAAAATTAAACTCATCCGCATTCTCCTGACTGAGCCGTGACAGTATGGACACCTCTATCTGCCCCTGTCGCGCATATGATGGATGATTCTTTAGGATTTTGATGGCTACAATTTCGGAGGTGCCACGTTTCCAGCATTTTACCACCTGACCAAACGTGCCGCGTCCCAAAAACTCAAGCACCTGAAGGAGTAGAAGAAGAGAAAGATAAAGAATTGTTAAGGTTTGCATGTGGTAGAAGAATGTCTTCTCTGTACTCACTTCATACTCTGCGGACAGGGAGTAGAGCACCTCATGCTGCACCAGCTGATAGTCGCCGTCGGCGCCACTGCTTGAACGCTTGCTGGGGGGCTGCGTATTTGCATGCCCCCCAGAGGTGGCAACCTTTGCGTGCGCCGTCTTGAGGCTGAGGCTGTTGCCGACGTTTTGAACTGTCTGTGCTTCCGCCGCCGCCTGGCCCCTGTGCCCGTTATCAACGCTGCCGCCGTTGTATGTGTCCACGCAGCCGCAATCGCAATCTACAAGAGGGAAAGGAAGAAGTTGTAGAAATTCAATTAATTTGTCAATTTAAGTTGCTGCTCCTTCTTCTGCTAACCTCGTCGCAGCAGACGCCTTATCACTAGGGATAACATGGTGTATACGCTATATATTTTAGTATATTTTTTTTGTATATACTCTTGTATATTTTGCTATATGTTTCCGTATTTATGGCTGTACTTTTTTAATACTTTTTTTCTATAAAACTCTCCTGTCTCTGCTGGCAGGCAATTTTGAACTGAACGCAATCGCGACTGCAATCGGACAATGTCTCATTTCACAGTTATAGATACATGCCACACACAGATACAGATACATATAGATATATATACATATAGATACTATAGATATATAGGCAGACAGCAGGCGACTCATCGCTGACAAAGAAAATGCGAGAGAATTACAACGCGCATTTGGCCAAAGTTGACAAAGTCACAATAACCATAACAATAACAATCAGCAGCATGAACATGAATATATATATATACACACATATATAGAGATATATAACTGCACGTGTATTCAATGAGGAAGTCCGACCGATATTTACCGATGCAAGTGATAGACCATTGTGGCAGAAATCCGGCTTGCATGTATATATGCATATATAGATCTATATAGTAGATTTATATAGATATATATAAAATAAGCGACTTTTATATTTTGAAATATATTGTATGCGCCAACTTTGTTCAGTGTATTTTGTTATACTTCTTTGGGAATAGGGGGAAATACCTTTAGAAGTACTGATAAAAAAACTAGACAGATACTCTTGAAGTTTCGCTAGATAATTCTCCAGTCTGCGTGGTGTTCTCCTCCTTTAGAGTTGGAATTATATATACACGATCTGTTTTGAATGCTTTTTCATATTTTGAGAACAGAAATTACTGTGTTTACTGTTTTTATATGGAAAGCACAAGTAAAGAAGAGGTCTCAACTTAACTTGGATCATTTAGAATAGGTCACGGAACTCAGATCTTAAGTCTGATGTAGAAACATAGTTTGGTTAGTTCTAAAGTACTATAAAAGATATAGAGAAACCTTATAGCCACCATCCTCATACTCCTTACTCATAAAAAATAGACTTTCTGTATTTCCCTGCCTCATTATTATATCATACAAAGCAAATTCAGCTTGATTGAACTCTATTTATTATAAGCTATATTCATATAATGATTCCTCTTCTTGTTAAGCAACTTGTTAGCTATTTTTCTAGCTTTAAACTGTGCTTAGTGCCTTTGTAATCAAATTCAAATTCTATATAAAGATTCCTTTTTGGCATATAAAAGCCAACAATGCCATTTATAAGCCACCGTTCCCGTTCTATCCGGCAACTCTCCTAATGAGCGTCACCCTATCTCAATGGCCTTTCTCAGGCATCTCGATTTCACCGCGCCCCCTCGTAATTATCTCAACACGCAGCGCGTAATCAGAGCGACTAAATTTAGAAGCTGGTTAAGTAGAACTGCCCCCGGCCCGCCCTCTCTTCCAAGCCTTGTTGCCTTCAACAAGCATTATATAATTTAATTAATTTGCGTCAGAGCAGGACACTCAATACGAATGCGAAAAAGACATAAAAATAGCAGAGAAAGAAGGCATAGTGAAAGGCACAAGGAAAGGGGGAAAGAGCAGGATAGAGAAAAAGAGAAAAATATACGATATAGCGAAATGTAATACGGAACAAGGAAACATATAAAAACGTAGCCAAACCCACGCGTACTCGGTTAATAGAAAAGCATATGAATGGGGACACTGCGTAGGGTGTCAAGGTGGGGTTAAAGGTCGACTTTGTAAGGGGGGGGGGGGCATAGGGGGATAGGGTTGCCTGCGCGCCAGAACAAAACGCAGGTATTTGGTTGAGTTGTAATCAAAACTAAAATTAAGGACACACGCGATGCCAATGTCCACTTTGACTAGGAAGGCAAGAAGAGGCAGTGGGAGAGGAGAATGAAGAAGTATGGGGAAAGGAGATGGGACAGGTTCTCATTAAAAGAGAGAAGAGAAAGAGGAGAAAGCTACGACTAACGTTGAAGAAATAAGAGAGCAGGGAGGAAGCTTCTCCCCCTCAGAGTGTTTTCCCTAACATAGAGAGAGAGAGAGAGAAGGGAAAAAGTGAGGCAAAGAGGGACGGGTTAGCGGTTTCTGTGGTCTCAGCGGTTTTAGCGGTTTTCGCGCTTCACATGCCACGCGACATTTTGATGTGGAAACGCAATTTATGGCAGCCAGAAAGGAAAACTAAAATGAAAATGCAATAAATTATGCAAAGCTCGATGAGGACAGAGAAGAATATCGAGCAGTAGAATTCGAAAATGAAAACAAATTGAAATTGAAAGGTAAACGAGGGAAGGTGGAGCAACAGGAGGGAGGGGGGAGTAGCTGGCGAGGCGAGGCGAGGTCACTCCCCGTGTCACGAAGGTCAAACGTCGGACAAGCGCAAGTCGCACTGGACTTGAGTCAGCAGCAGAACGCGAAACCCGAGAAACAGTCGTAGTAGCACAATCCCCTTGCCCCCTCCTCTGACAGTGCCTCTGCACCCCCTCTCCCTGGCCCAGCTCATTTCATGCGCCGCGTAACACGTTGAGTTGGCCAAAGCCAAGGACAATTGCCGCTGGCGATGGCGTTGGCCGCGCAACGTTGTTGGCAAGGACTTTTGGTTGGCCTCTCTCACGTGGCCGTTTCACATGCTTTATGGCCTGTGCAACAGCAGCAACAACAATAGACTGTGCAACAATGATGACAAATGTTGCACTTCGTATTTACGCCCAAATTGGCTTGCAACAAGTTACGACATAAGCGCCTCGCCCACAACTCTGTATGTTGCTCTGCTGCTGCTCCTCCTCCTCCTCTCGGTGCACACACTCCCCTTCCCTCTGTCTCTGCTGCTGCTCCTCCTCCTCTTGCATTTTGACATCAATTTCCATGTTTATTGTTACGTTGCACAATTCAAAAAACGAATTCGCTTACGCAAATCTCAGCCGCAGCAGCAGCCGCCGCCGCCAACGTTGCAACGTGACGCAGTTTGTGCCGCCTGCCGCCTGCTGCCGCTTGTTGCATAAATGCGAGGGCAACCAACTATAAAGGCGGAACCCCTTCGTCGCATAAAGGCGGCGCAGTAAACGTAACTCTGTGACTGCGTAGCTAAACACAAAGAACTGCCCTCGCTGAGGGAGTGGTGTAACCCTGACTAGGGAGGGGAAAGGGGGCAGGCAGCAGGGAGGGGGTACCTTGTGAAACCTTGTGTAGGCTATAAGCCATACAAGGACTCAATTCCTGTTAAACATTTTCCTTTTCACTTCATGGAAAAAGGAATTCGAAGAAAAACCTAATGCAAATTTAGCTTGAAATGAAGCTAAAGCTTCACCAAGGCTAAAGGAAAGGAACGTGTTGGCAAATACCATATGTGATGTGGAAATTCTCTCTTACTGCTTATCAGTATGTGCCCGACATAATCCCATATTAAATCGATTCTGAGGAAAAAGACGCCAAAAATAAACACAGATAAATGCCAAGAAATTAAAAACAACATTTTATAGCTAAAAACGGAATTAAGTTTGATAGTAGAGCTGATTTCCAGCTAGAGAGGGAAGCAATCTGAGATATATAGCAGATTTCTGGCTAGAACAGAAAACTAATTAGAAAGAAGTTCGTTTTTAGCTAGAATGGAACGGAAACAGTCTTAAAATATATATGATATAGAAATATTAATACAAAGTAGAGCTGATTTTAAACTTGAATAGAAAAAAAGCTGATTTTTAACTTGAAAGCAAAACAAGCTGAAAGACACATATTGTTGTAAAAGGAAAAGTAGCCAAATATTATATTATTGAAATAAATTAAATATAATTTTTAGCTTGTTTCAAGCTTACTAGTATCACAGCATTGTAGCTTGTTTTCCTTCCATCTCTTGCTAGAAAATGCGCTGTAAGTCTGATAAGAAAGTAGAGCGAAAGAAACTCATCGAATGCAACTTATGGTTATCACTATATGTTATCGGTTATCGCAGCTCGCACTGCACTTTACAATGTAGACTCTCTACATTTTAGAAATACCTCTAGATTATGACACATTACAGTCGTAATTAATTGTTATGGAAGCAAGATAGCAATAGCTACAACAACAACAACAATTGATGGAATAATATGCGATTATTAAATGAACATTATAGTGCCATATAGTCTGTCTATATAGACACAGATTGTGTGGAGAGCAGCTGCACGTGCAGTGGCTTTAAAATGGGAAATTAATAAAAGTTGGAGGGGATATTCCGTTTTCGTGTATTTCAACGATTTCCGATTAATCACATTCGATTATTTCGCAATAAGAATGTAGTAAGTGAGGTTAACGCGGAGTAGGAGGGAAAAACATGAAGGGATATTCCATTTTCGTGTAATTGAACTATTTCCGATTAAATATTATATATTCGATTATTCCGCAACAAGAATGCATTTAGTGAGGTTAAGGCGGAGAAAGTTTTTAGTTTTAAATAATTTTAACCGAAATGCAAATTAAATTTCATGTTGCATGTTGCATGTTGTTGTAAATGGTGAAAACGGAAGTGCAAACAAAACAGACAACAAAATAAAAAAAGAGTTGCCTTTTAAAGAGAGATAAAGATAAAGATAAAAGACTTTTAAAGTTGCTAAAACGGAAGCGGAAAGCGGCGATATGTGGAAGCAGCTAACGGGCAACAACAAAAAGAGAAACGAGACAGAGACAGACATGAGACAGAGAGGGAGATGCATAGATATTATAAGTGATTTACAGAAGCAACAGGTTATATGAATGTGGGGAATACACTTGATATAATGCGAGGCGGCGCTGATTAATGGGCACAAACAATAAACAAGGGATCAGCAACATAGGGAGAGAGAGAGAGACAGGGTGAAGAGAGGAGGGAGGGAAGAGGGAAAAAAGACAAGGAGAGAGTGAGCAAACTAAGTAAAACGAGGGCAAAATGCACAATGGCTTGCAAGGAATGTGCACAGAGCAAGAGCAACAAGGCAGGCAGGGAGAGGAGCAGCAGAGAGACAGATAGAGAGGAGCATGGAGAGAGAGAGACGGAGAGAAGGCAGGAGGAGCAGAATGACTGGAGTTGTGCAAATATTTGTCGCTGCAATGAGAGCAATGCACGCACAAGCATTTCCACTTGTCGCGACGCACCTGACAGCAGCAACAAAAACAATGAGGCAGAGGCAACAACAACGTCAACAGTAGCAACAACTCGCACAGCAACATTGTTGCTACATAATTGAGTGCTTTTTTTGCGCCTCCCTCTTTCCCACTCCCTCCTCTCGAACGTACAAAATGGCAGCAGCAGCAACAAGAACGAACGTGCAAGAACAACAACGGGAGAAAGTTGGACCGAACGATACGAACGTTGCAACAAAGTGAAGAGCGCAATAATTGAGCCAAATCTGCGTTGTTCTTGTTGTTGCTGCTGCTGCTGTTGTCATGTGTGGCCGAGAGAGAGACAAATGAATATTTCACGCTTTTGGTACTGGACGCAAGCGCAGCAGCCTCATCTACATAATAGAACAACAACAAAGAAGAAAAAGAAGGGGAGGAGGAGGAAGTGGGAGAGCAATATATCAAGCTCTTTTGTCTGCTCCACACTTCAGCGACGCAGAACACAGTTACGAGCACAAGAACAACAACAATAACTTGTGGCAACTAAAAAAGGCCAAATAACAAAACTGGCACAACTGACAGCAGCAACAACAACAACAGCCTGCAGTGCACTGCAAAAAAACATGTCGCCAATTGCCTTTCTAAAAAATATGAAGCTAGCCTTTTATGTACTTTCACAACAACAACAACAACGAAATACTGTAATAAATACTACAAAACAAATTAAATGAAAACCAGCTCAAACTTGAAAAATCAAAAACGGCGAGAGAGAAAGATTAAATGACAACAACAAACCGCAACAGGCAAAACAAACTCAAGAGAGGCGAAGTGAGAGCTGAGATCAATTACAGCAGCTGCAGTGCAAGTGCGAGTGAGAGCGCATAATGCGTGCCTGTGCGTGTACTCCCTCAACATGTTGCTCAACAGTGGCATATCTGCATCTCTATTTCGCTAATCGATATAAATATATCGAATGTCAGTAATATATCGAAATTGCTTTGTTTATATAAAGTTTTGTTGCTATTGTATCCTGTTGTTGTTGTTCGCGCGTTTTATTCATTTGTGCAATTGCTTTGCACACTTGATTGCACGCAGCTGCGACTGCGACGCTGACAGCGACTGCAATGACGCCAATAAACTCACGCGCAGAGCCTTAGCAACAACTAAACACATGAACAGTGTTGCCAGATGACTTGGTGAAAAAAGGCTAGAAAGCTATGCAAAAAGAAGCTGAATGACTTCATATACATAATTGGGTATTCAAAAAAGGCCAGATTTGGCGGGACAAGATAAAAAAGCTAAATGCCCGGAGTGTTTGCTATTAAAAACTAGCTAGAATAACATAGAACTAAACGGAATTATTGAACCTAAAAAGAAAGCCAGATTTGAAGGCAAACATTTTAGTTGACAACACTGCAACAGACTCACGCGCGCACTATCATATTCGCTCTCTTTGTCTACTCTCACTCTCACTCCGCCTCTCTCTGATGCTTCGCCTCTGCCTGCGTTTGATTAGTCTTTGTTGTGATTGCTAAGTGCATTAACAGCAGCTGCGCCAGCAGAAACAACAACAATAACAGCAGAATCACAATTACAAATTAAATGCAAACATGGAGAAAAGCAAAGCAAAAAAGGCAAATAAAAATGCATTTCAAGAGCTTTTCTTTTTATTTTCTTTTCTTGCATATCTTTGGCTTTTATTGCGATTTTCACTATACAAATGCAATTTAAATTGCGCGGATTTACGCCAGCATGATTTTTAAGAGTTTCAACAAACAGCAACAACAACAAGTGCAATAAACGTAAATGAGGTAAAAGCAGTGCAAACTCACACGCAGCCATACACACACGAGTGCTCTCATGCACGTAGGCCAAGTGGGGGAGGGTTTTTTGGGTGACATCTCTCTCTATGCAGATGTACATGCGTGCAGATGTATGTGTGTGTGTGTGACAGCAAGTGTTGGTTTCACTGTATGCATGTGTGGGTGAGTAAGTTATAGTCAGTGTGTGTGTGTGTGAGAGAGTGACAGTCTCAGTGCTTGGCTGTGCGTATGTGTGTGCTGCATATGCAAGTGATGCGCTGCGCTGCTCCTCTGCTGCTGCGAAAGCTTCACTGACAACGAACATTTGGCTTTTGATGCGTTGCCGCCGTCGCGACGTCGCTGCGCTGCTTTTGCATCTCTCTCTCTCTCTCTTTCTCTTTTGATCATTTTGCATGCAGTTGACAAGAGACAAGACAGCAAAATTGCATAAAATGCAACACACATAAAGGGAAAACGTGGTGAAAGTTTCTATTTTTAGGCTGCTCCAACAACAATTCGCATAATGAGTGAGTGAGTGAGAGATATAGTGAGTGAGTAGTTGCCATAGAATGAATGTGTGTGCATACACTCAAATGATTTCAACATATTCATGTGATCTCTATAAAATTTATTGCGACCCCCATTCCCCTCCCTCTGTCCACCCTTCCACAGCCTATGTAGCCACTCAAGCGCACGCCAAAATGTTGACGTACGACGTCGACTGCACTGCCAGCTTAGAGGTCGCAGCGTCCGTTCGCCGCGCTCAGTCTCTCTGCCCACTTTAGACGGCGTCCTTCAAGCGAACGTTAGAAGTGAACGACAGCGACGGAGACGACGCGACGTTGGCGGCGACGTCAACTGCAATGACCTAAAGTAACCCAATGTGGAAGGCAAACAGCAACTGCAGCAGCAGCAACAGCGACGGCGACGGAGGCAGCGAGAACAGAAACAGCAAACTGCGGCGAGTATTGCACAATGCAAGAGAGGAGGCGTGAAGAGAGAAGGGTGAAGAGAGGCGGCTGAAGAGCGTCGGAAATGGGCGACGACGCTAGTTGCTCCATGCGTGTCTCTGTCCCTCTGTGTGTGTGTGCTTTGAGTGTGGGCGTGACGCGACGCTTTGGCAGCTGCAAAAGCTGAAGCGCGACTTCTAACAATGCAGCAGCAGCAACAGAAACAACAACAAGTTTAAGGCACACATAAGTCACCTGGTTGGCAGCACTTGACACTCCCTTTCTCTTCCACTTCTTCTTTGTTTTTCTTTCCTTTCGCGCGACTCCTTGCCAGCCGCAGGGGCCAATCGCGCATTGCAATTCACATGATATTTTTATAAAACTGACATCTCTTCTTGTTGTTGTTTATTGTTGTTGTTGTTGCAGGCAACTTCAATTGAGGTCAACACTTGGCAAACGACGGCGGCGACTGCGACTGCAACTGATAGTCGCCAAGAGAGGGAGAGAGAGACGAGAGAAACAGTAGATGAGGAAGGGAGAAGAGCAGCAGGGACAAGTCAAACAAGTCATCTCAGAACTGGAACAACCAGAGCAGCAACAACATTCTGACGCACATTGCGATGCGTGTTTGTTGCAAGACAGAACTGGACGAGCTGCCTTTATCTATATCATTTACGCGTGAAACATCAATTGCAATTTACATATTTCTATCGATAACTGCTGTAAATCACACATTTTATCCATGCAATCAACAGTTCTACACCTCTTGCGAGAAGAATTAGATTAGAAAGACTCTTGCTACATCGAGATGCCTAACGGTGAGGATATTTGTTGAAGAATCTTCTATTTTCAGTTTAATATCATGATTAAACTGTTTATCGGACTTTTAAATGGTGCGATAACTATGGAAATACCTTGTTTTAACCAAATACTCACAGTATACTCAGTTTTTACTGTTTCTTTCTTTATTTCGAAAGGCATGAAGTGAGGAGTTCTATTCGTTTCTACCTTATATCTTATCTCAACTGGATGAATAACTGTATAAATCATATATTTTATGCAATTATAGTAATTTGCTAAAGGATTTACGTGCTTTAAAAGATTTATTTATCAGTTAATAACACTATCGATAACGATTTTCACAGATTTTTAATTATTTAATACTAAAAGTCTATAGATTTTCAATTAAAAATCTCTAGATTTTCAATTAAATTAGTTTTACTTAAGTAAATTTCATCGATAATCTATTCTATCGATACATTTACAATATTCTTTGCCTTTAGAGTGATTCTTTGCCTATTAAGATACCCAAAAAAAAAGGTTTTGTCGATAAAAATCTTCATAATTACAGCTGAAAAAGCGTATTTACTGCTAATCGGATAATTCAGCTCTTTTTTCTCTTCGTTCATGGGAACCAAATTCATTTTATTTCTCAGCGCCCACACACACCCCATATGAGCCCCAGAGGGCCAAAGCGAAAGCATTAAAAAAGGAAAATCCAGTGAAAAAGCCAACAAAAGTGAACGATTCAAAGCCAGTTTTCGTTTTTCCGGCGATGTAATTTAAATGCAAATAAAAAAGTATCTAAGCCAAATGGAAAGGGGTGTGCCAGGGGGCGAAGGGCTACCGAAAACGGCAGAAATAAAAACAGAGAGAGGAAGAGAGAGATAAAAATAAAGAGAGAGAGAGAGGCAAGGGCGGGGAAAGCGTGTCAATTTTATTGGCCAAATGCAGGGAAAACAGCTAGAAAACTCAAATGAAAAGCGCAAGCAGAGAGAAGAAGAGGGAAATGGAGGAGAGTGGAGAATGTAGAAGGAGAAGCAGGCTAGCAAAGCGGAGCCATAAACTGAAATGAAATCGCAAATTGCATTTCGAGCGTTAAACAGAGAGAAAAATGATAAAAAACAACGACAACAAACAGCAACAACATGACTTTAAGATTATTGATTCGCATTCCATTGATTTGCCTCGTTCGAATTGAAAAATTGCTGCATGGCAAACTGAAACCCGCAGCAAACGAGGCAAATTGCCAAGCTTGGCCCCCTTTTCCATCCCCCCTCTCCTAGCACACCACTGGCACAGACACACCCCCCTAGTTGGACTAAAGTTGGTCATAACCGAATCGAATTGCAAATGCAGAATGACGTAAATTGGTTTTAGTTCACAATATGATTATATCAGATACAATATGCATGTGGATGTGGCACACAGATATAGTCACATATACATATATATATATATATATTGTTCTGCATAGATATTTCACCTTGGCTTTAGCACTTTTCGTAAGACAGCAAAATAAACAAGAATACAAGAATAAATACAAGAATATTATGCTTTGTTGATTGTTGAAATGGGTATATTTAGTTTATAAAAATGTTATTAATGGTATATATAGTCATATATAATAAATTTTGTATATACAAATGCATAATGTCTGGGTAAAATTGTTTAAAATACTGCAAATATATCTAATATGCAGTATTTTTTGCGACTTAACTCAACATAACCTCAAAGGTTTCTCAAAAAGGAGTAGTTTTTATGGGAATTGTAGCATTTTATTTTGACATTTTCTTTGAGATTTTAGATATTGATAATCTTTAACCATTTTATGACTTTAAGGCATTCACATTCACATATTTTTCGATTTTCCTCCCTTTTAACAAAATTGTTAAACATTTAAAATAGCAATTTCAATAAAGAAGTGCATACAAAAACCTTTATCATAACAAAATATGGAAAACCTTAGCAATTTGCAGGTGTTTTCTTTATGTGTTTGTTAATAATCGCAATGGTTTAACTATTTTTTGAAGATATTTATCTACATGGCATGCATGTTCATGCATGTCCACTGCATGTGGGTTTATTTGTTTGTTGAGTGAGTGCAACGACATTAGAGTCGCCTCTACCCTTATACCACACTATGCAGTTGGCCACCACAACGACGACTAACAGTCACCCTACTCCCCCTGCCCCTCCTCCCCGCACGACACACTCAACACGGCGGTGGCGCTGTGGGTTTCCCACTGTGAAAACGAACGAAATTTGTGTCGTGTCGAGTGCTTTACAGCAACAACAACAGCAACAGCAACAACAACAATAATAACAAACTAAGACAACGTTGCATTTTGCATGACTGCGGTGAGGTTTTAATATCCTGTAATCAAAGCCTGCCGCCCCATGGGGTATATTGCTTTATTGACTTCTCATGACAGCATGCAATTGAAGAAAGCACTTTGCATGACGTGCAAGAGTCTGTTATATGACACTCTTATCAAGCTGTTTGTAAGGGGTATAACATGGGTATATATGACTAGTGTATAGATTTATTATATTGGATAAACAGAAAGTAGAGATTGTTAAAGATTAGATTACTTTAAGTATTTTTAAGTAAGAAATTTAAGTATATTAAGCGTATTGCGCACTCTTCTTCATGTGTATTTGCTGTAAGTAAGGTATTCTCTTTTTGTTACTTTATGTGAGGTTACTTCTACTTACATTACATCTTAAAATAACAGATCTTCTCTATAAGAGTAAAGAAAGTTAAAGATTTCTTTACTTGCACCTCATTGCTTATACTACCCACTTCTTATACTTTATTACTTCATTAAATTACAGGGTATAATCACTCTCTCTCGCTCCCTCTCTCTCTCTGTGCTTCTCTCCTTCTACATATGCCGCGTCTTGTCGTCTCTGGTTGCCGTGGCTTTTGCCATTTGCTGGCCGCAAATATTTGTAATGCATAAATGCAATTTTCGGCTTAACATTTAAAGTACTTAGCGGGGGCAGAAGGCGGTAAGAGAGAGAGAGAGAGGTATAGAGGGAGGAAGGTATAGAGAGAGGGAGTAGTAGAGGGTGCTGTTGTAGGGTTTGCTGTCTGGCGAGATAAGTAAAAATATGCAAACAAAACAAAACTGAAACTTAATTCATTTCATTAATTGAATGCAAAGTGACAGAGAGAGAGGGAGAGAGAGATAAGGAGAGAGAGATAGGTAGAATATATCTCTAAAGATTTTACTCAAGTTCGTTCAGCTTTTTATGCACGCTGCTAATCAGAGAGACTCCGGTGATAAGTAGACCCCTCCGGCTGTCGATGATAATGATGATTGCAATGTGAGGTTGCTTGATTGTGTACCTTGTGGGCAGTGTGGGCATGACTGCACGAGTTTCCAACTGCACATTATCAAGCCAATAAAATCTCAGTAAGGGGTTAATGAGGCTGAAATTAGTAGTAGTAGCATCAGTATACCCCATTCCCCTCCCTCTCCTACTCTCCTTCTCTATCTCCCTTACACACGCGTCGAATGCTCTGAATAATTCAGTTACAGTTGCCTCGTTTTGCAACACTAATATAATCGCTTTAAATATGGATCGATGCAACGAGGCGTTGCCTGCTCTAAAATGAAAAGGGGCGTGTGCTGTCGAGGGGGGCTGTGGGGGGAGGGAGAGGCGGGGCGTGTCAGCATCTAGGTAAAGCAATTGGCACGCTTTTACATTGAGCTAGGCACGTCAGAAGGCAGTGAGAGAGTGAAGTAGTCAACTTAAAGATACCCTGTAAAGGGTGTGAAGTTGCTAAATAAGGTTTTGTGCATATAAAGTAGGTAAATATGCATAAATGAGGTTATGTTACTGTCTTCTCTATCATATATTTGATATCCTGTTATGAAGTGAAGTAAATAAATAACCATTTATGCATATAAACGCAGTAAATCTTTATAAATAACCCTCTATTCTTGCCAATCATATCATAAACATGCACCAAATATAGTCCAAACTACCCTCTTGACTCTCTCTCGCCTACAGGGTATTCTGCATTTGATATGTGAAGTGCTCTGGTGCTGCTGCTGCTACGCATCGACCCGTTTGGCAATATTCCCAATTACCCAATTTATTTGCTGAGTGTCTCCAGCTGTTTTTCATTCAATTTTTGATTAGTTTACGTTGCCTCACTGAAGGTGAAATTCAGTACAAAAACAAGAAGAAGAGAGAGAGGAACTATTATAATAATAATACAATAATAACAAAATGTGTTTCATTTCAAGAAAGAAAGAAGGAATAAACATCAAATGTTACGAGCTGCAAAAATGCCAAAGCCAAAAGTTCAAAGACCTCTGAAAAAGAGGCACGGGTGGAAAAGAAGGAGAGGGGCAGAGAGAAGGATAGAGGCAGAAAGAGGGAGAGGAGAAGAGAGGTAGTTGAACGTATCCTGCATGGTAAAACAGTTCAACGGAAATGAAAACTGCAAGTTTTGTCGGACCGCATAATTTACAAGCTGAAAAAAGAGAGAAAAACCTGAAAAACATTTGCGAAAAACACGCACGAAGAGCTGGAGAGAAAGGAGATGGAACAGGGCGAGGGAGAGAGTGTGAGTAAAGTTTGGTATATATAAAAGCCTTATCGAGTGACCGCACTGTAGTAAAATATCACATAAATTAACTAAGGGGAAAATCGAGCGAAAACTTTATGAATGAGACGCGTCACTAAAGGCAGCGAAGAGTAGGAGAAGGGAGTAGAAGAAGAGGGAGTAGAGGAAGAGGGTGTAGAAGAAGAGAGAGTAGAAGAAGAGGGGGACATGCACAGCAGATGAGGCAACAGTCACGTAGAGCTGGGGACTAACTGCGACTTGTTTCCCTGCTGTGCTAGTCAGTCAAAACAAAACATTAAAAGCTTGTCAAGGACAGCGAAACAAGAAGGCAGAAGGGAGAGAAGAGGAAAAAAAGGGAGAGAGAAGTGGGCGCCAGACTAAGGGGAAAATCCCAGCAAGCCTTTCCCAGTTGTGGAAAACCCAATCAGGCAATAAAATATATAAATATGGCATGTGATACATACTATATACATATATGTATATGGCTTATAATGTGGGGTTATTATGATGAAATATCATACAATCTTCTAGGATATTCCCCGCTTTTTTATGTGTTCTGCCTTTTCATGACTGCTCTCTTTCTTCTTGCTTTTTATGCAATTTTTAGTGACCAAAAAAGAAGGTATTGAACGAGGTTTATGATGATGAAGCAGGTGCAGGGGTAGGGAGGATAGGGTAGGGGCAGGGGGCAGCAGCAACAACGGGCCAGTGAAACTCACTTGGCGTCACGCGGCGTCATCGAGTGGGCCGAGCCGAGTCGACCGTCGAGCAGTGGCAGCGTTTGGCGCCGTCGACAGCTTTTCAATTTTTGGGTTGACAGTTCGCCGGCGTCGCTGTCTACTGCTCAACGCCCCCCTCCCCTCTCCCCCTTCTTCTGCCACTGCCCCAGCATGGCCAGGCCCCTCCGCCCCTTTCACTGTCTCTATTTCTTGATGTCTACTGCTCATCCCCTTTCTGCTCTACGTCTCTGCTGCCTCCTCCGGGCTGTCTATTGCTCACTCCCCTCTCCTTCTTTCTTGCTGTCTGCTCTCTCTCAGTCTGCTTTGCTATCTCCTGTTAGCCCCTCTACATCGTCTACGCTGTCTGCTGCCTGCCAAAACACAGTGGCAGCCCACACAGACAGTGGCGGCATAGAGGGGGAGACCAGAACGAAAGGCTACCTTCGGCATATTAAAGGTTCTATACCCTTGTAAGTTCACTATATTCTCCAATCGTTTCTATACTAGTTGTCTAATGTCTAATGTTGCAAAATTGAATTGTATTGTGTATATTCAATATTATCTGTTATACGACTTCTGTATATACAGCATGCAAATTTATAAAGCATGTATGACAAGTTTCATTAAGATAGCTTTAAAACTGAGAGACTATTTTGCGTTAGAACTGACGGACAGTGCTTTTTCAATTACTCTGTTGATGCTGGTTTAGAATATACATATATACTTTATAGGGTCGGAGATATCTGCTAAGGCACGTTGCCCAACTCCTGGCCAAAACTAATATCTACCCTCTATTAGGGTATAAAAAAAGAAACAGTTTAGGAGGAATAGGGAGAAACAGGAGCAGGTTTATGTGCCAACAGAAGTAGTTTGAGGAAAGACTCTTTCTTAATAGTAGGGAGGCAGGGGCACCCTGTATACTCCTCCGCCCCCCTCTGGCATTACTCGCATAGCTTAGCAAAGTATTTGCAATTAATTTAATAATATTTTATATATATATTTCTGTTGTTCAGTACAAAATGCTTCAATTAATCTCGAGCACTTTTTGCCAACTAATTAATAATTTGTTATTTCTCTTGATGTTGTTGTTGTAAACATCGATTAGATTTGCGGAATGTCGCAGAGCATTAAACAAATTTAATGAGTTTCGAACACGAAACGAAGCTGCCGAGAGAGTTTACACTGAGAGAAATATGAAAACAGAAAAGCGTAATTAATGATGAAGCAATTTGTTAATCTGCGATTTCCATTAATTTTTTGAGATAGCGTACTCAGAGCTAAATAGCTACGATTATTAATATTTCGACTTTCTTCTATAAAGAGAGAGAGAGAGAGAGAGAGAGAGAGAGAGAGAGAGAGAGAGTTGAAAATATCACCATATCATTCTTAGTCAGCTCTACGAAGATTGTTTAAAGTGCGCATTTGTTTCATATACAAAGTATTATCAACTAATGATCATGATATATCGCATCCCTCACTTGATTATAGTTATTATTTGCTTCATTATAATCTCGTGTTTGCCTGAAACTTAAACATCTAATCAATTTGAGCTTCCTCTTATAGTTTGCTTGTCTATTAGATTCTACTTTGATCATTTAGAGATTGATATAACATTAATGATCCTGCAAATGATTCATTTATATTTATTCCCTTTATCAGTTTTACTTTCTTCAAGTTTGAAACTTAATATATCAACAATATCATTCTGCAGTGTTATTATGATACCTAAATGATTTTTTGATCTTAGTCCGTTTTACTTTATCGTTGTTTAACACTGAAATATTAATCTTAATTAGTGTATCTCTTATTTCCTCAACTTTAAAGCATAAAGCTAGTCAGTTTGCATATTTCAGTGTATATTATCATTATATAATACATATAATATGTTATATTATATCATATATTATAGGTATTCCCACATTGATTGATTGATCATAGTTATTATTCGCACTATTAGAAACTCGTGTCTATTCAAACTCAACCCCTAACCAATTCTGCAGCTTTTCTACTTGATTTCTATATATATTATATCTACCTCGTGTTTCTACATTTATCTACATTTATTTATATACGTATGTATGTATATAAATTCCCCTGGGTGTATTGTAAAATAATCAGCCTGCCTCGTTCCAAAATAGAATCTCACGCAAAGTTCTAATCAGAAAAGCGTCGCAAAGCAAATTTCCATTTTCATTTCCATATGCCACGAGAACAACAACAACGACAACAACAACAATGAGCTGAACTGCCCTACTCAGCGGTCAACAACTGTGAAAAATGCGTGCAAAAGAGAGAGAGAAGGTGAAGAGGAAGTAGAAGGAAGCAAAGTGAACAAATATTTTCAGCTTAATTACGAATATGCAAAGGCAAACAAGAAAAACAACAACAACGACAAAGGAAACACGGAAACAAACAACACCTCAGCGATTGTTGTGGAGAAGAAGAAGAAGGGGGAGAAGCAAAGCAGGAGAATGAAGCGCCCGCTGAGGTGAAAAGTGGGCGAAAAATGTTTTCGAAAATAAACGACACACTTAACTTAAATTTAATAATAAGCCAAGCATATATTTTGAATATGCCAAAAAGGAAAGAAAAAACAACAAGAAAAGAGAGAAGAAAATACAAAGCAAAGAGAGAAGAGAAAAGGGAGAAGGAGAGAGGTAGAGAGAGGGAGAGAGAGAGAGGGGAAGAGAGGAATATATGAACAGGCAACAAAGTTTGTTGCTGCTGCATTTTATGAACGCCTTCCAACACGAGAATTTAACACAAATTGCAGCGAATTCGCCGTGAGGCAGGCAGCAGAAGAGTGACAAGAGAGAGAGAGAGAGGGAGAAGAAAGAGAGGGAGAGGTAGAAGAGCGACTGCGACGTGGGAAGAGGGGGGACTGCAATCAGCGGGACATTTGTGTCGCATAACTTTTTCGTGTTTTTATTTAAAAATTATTCAGGTTTTTCTATGCGACAAAGAATTAAAGCAAAGACAGACAGAAAGGCAGGTGGACTAGCAGATACGCTGTAAATGTTTGTATATAAATATAAATATCTTAGAGCTATTACTAAAGGCAGCTAGAACTAGCTGGAATATAGAACTACTGTCAGGCAGCGTGACTTGTTAGTTACTCTAACAAGGGAGCTAGCCTGTTAAACTGTATATAAAGCAACTATGGTATCTACTTCTCTCTCTCTCTCTTTCTATTAACTGCCAACTTGGCGTTAGTGCTCTGCGTAAAAGAAAGGCATCTATCATGTTTTATAAACTCAATCTCCAATCCAATCTTAATTTACAGGGTATCTCTCTCTTTCTCTTTCTCTGTATAAATTAAGCAGTCTTTAGCTACATTTTGCTGCACGCTCGATTTAATGTTGGGGCGTGTAAAATGCATAAATTATATACACAGAGAAAAGACCCGAAAGATCATAAAAGAAATGTTTAGAAAACATAATTTATGCCAAAAAGTCTATAGATAAAGATGAAACAGCTAAAACGCAACTCGGAAATCGTTTAGAGTTCGAATGATGGCAACCTTCAACACCTCGATCCAACTATATAAATAACTCTATATATCCGTATTTTATGTTGTTTCCAAGCTAAAAACAAACAAAAGAAGCCAAAGAACATGTGCAAATAAAGCTAAAAAACAAGAAAAAACAAAATGTTTTTGTTTTTTCAATTCACATGGAAATGTCAAAATAATTCGATAAACTAACAACTAAAGCAGCAACAACAACAAAAACTAAAGTAGAGACGACAACAACTAAAGCCGCAACAACAGCAACAACAACAATCTGGCTTGGGCAACTTTAGCTTGAAAACTTGTTTAGCTGCAAAACTTAATTAAAGCCACAACAGCAACAAATAACAATTTTTAGCATTAGTCATCACGGCTGCAGCAAAGTCTCTGTCGCTGTCGTAGTCGACGTCGACGTCAACGCTGGCAGCACCACCTGTAGAAAGCGAGCAACAACAATAACAACAAAAATCGCTAAACAGTCCAATAAGAAAATAATTGCAAGCACGAGTTGGTAGTGAGAGAGGGACAGAAACAGTGTGGGTGGAAGCACATAAGAGAGTGGAAGAGAAAGAGCGGGAGCGGGTGCTAAGCCTCAGTGTTAAGCCTGCTTGCCCCTGGCACACACACACATACACACAGAGCATAGATAACGGAACAAACAAAAATGTTAAGCTTAGCTCAGGCAGAGCGTAGACAGAAGCTTCCTTTTTGCGCTCTTTGCTTTTGTTTGCTCTCTTTGCCAGCCTGCCTGTCTGTCTCTCTGTTTGTGTGCGTGTCTGTGTACTACCAAAGGATTAAGGCGAATGCGGTGTGCATTGAGGCGTATGCAAATAAAGAGAGAGGAAGTAACGAGAGGGGGAGTAAGAGAGGGGGAGTGTGCACAGAGGCAGAGTGAGCATAGGAAGAGCGACAGTATGAAGACAAGCAATGTGGGAGGGAGAGACAAACTGTGCATCGCAACGCCACTGTAACGTTGACGTCAACAGCGACGGCGACAGCGTCGCCCGCGCAATTTGCACACTGTTGTTGCTGCTGGTGTTCACTTTGTTGTTATTCACTTTGTTGTTTGCTTTGTTGTTGTCGTATTTCTCAATTGACTTTCTATAATTGCGTTTAATGTGTTGTGACGGAGCCGCACTCGCAATTACCCTACATACGCTCACTCAACGCCCCTCTCTACTTCTCCGTCCCTCTGTTTACCAACGCCTTTGCTTGTTGTGCAACTTGGTAATTCTATTTTTGTTCACTTGTCTTTTTATCGCACATTTCGCTGCACACAAGATTTACGTTGCCCCACCCACTCTCTCCCCCTCTTCCCTTTCTCTTTGATATTATATTTAATTCGATTCTATTTTGTACCTTTTTTTTCTGTTGTTCGTCCTTCCTTTGCGTAATCTACACAGTGCGGTAGATGGCGCCACTAGAATGTTCGTGATGGATCTCAAATTTCCTTTTTCATTCCCAAAACGTTTCATTCACTTTTTTTCACAGTCGAGTCATAACGTCAATCTGCCAGTGTGTGCGTGTGTCTGTGTCTATGTGTGTATTTACTGTACTTTGCTTTGCGTTACGTTCTCACTCGTTTGGTCGCTGCATTTGCGCTTGGGAATTGTCCATTAACACTTGTTAACCCAATTTAGATTCAATTTCCATGGACTGTAGCAAGAGGGTGGGAGAGGGAGAGCTGTAGCTATGCCCTGCATTGTCACACACACACACACACACACACACACACACACACACACACACACACACACACACACACACACACACACACACACACACACACACACACACACACTGAGAGGGAGACTACGTGCAGCAGCTACAAGAACATAACAAGTGACAAGCGCAGCCAACTTCAAGGCTTAACATACAAGAGCAAGAGAGGGATGGAGCGAGAGAGAGTGCAGTGCAGTGCTGGGAGAGAGATTGAGCGCGTGAGAGTGGCTCAAAATTGAGCGCAGCAGCAGCAGATCACTGAGTGAGTGAGTGAGCGAACGAATGAAAGAGCGAGAGGCAACTCGAATATGTTGGCAAAATATTTTCACTGCGACGCTTCTTTGCATTGCATTGTTGTTGTTGTTTTTATGTGCTGCTGCTGCTGCTTCTTCTGACCTCCATAAAACATCAACAGCGACGCGACGCCCACGCCCCGAGGGTCGTACATGAAGTTGGAGTTGGTGCAGTAGCAGCATCGGCAGCGGCAAAGGCAGAAGCAGAGGCAGCTGGAGGCCGGTATAAAAGCAATTAAAAAGCAGCCTAAAAATAAAAGCAACAATGTACACTCAGTCTCTCTCTTTCTCTCTCTGTGTGCGTGTGTTTGAGTGTACAAGTAATTGCGATCGTTGTGCAAGTGTGACAACAACAACAACAACATCGAAAACGGGTTCTCATCAAACTGGTTCACCCAAAAAAACACAAATATATAAGCTTAAATCAATGGATATATACAGAGAGGCATGCTATATAAGGCAGAGGAGGGGAAAGGGGGTGTAGAGGGAGCCCACACACGTCAACTGCTGTTTTGAAAGTAATCAGCCCTGAGATTGTAGAGTTCTATCATTAATAACACTACCAAAGATGCACATAAAGCATCAGATATCATTAATATATAATGATAAATTAACAATAATAACAAATAACTCACGCTTATTATTCAGTTAGTTCCGACTTAAGTCACAGTGGGTTGTATAAGTGATTGCTTACCTGAAAATGAAAGAAAAAACATCAAATGAATTACAGAATAATACAAATTGCATATATTATACAGTTATATATACTATATATATAGATTAAGCATTATAATTGAACGATTTACATGGCCCACAAAGTTGTTTACATTATTTTCACATTTTGTATAAACAAATAACAATTTCTGTGCGGGTCTAGCACAGCCTATCAATCATATATTGTATATATATGTATATACATATATGTAGGGGTTGCTCTATATATATGCTATATACGTTCTGTATCTGTGTGCTTGGGCAGACATTTCTAGGCCCAAATAAAAGTGAAAACTGACAGACTGAGGCCACATCAACAGCGCACATCATTCAATTGGATTTCGCTGAAAAATGTCAAAAATAAATGCAAAAATTCACTTGAGAAATGCAATTAATCCATTGACAGATTGGTGGCATACCCTGTAAAGTGAGCTTGGCTATAATTTGTTTTTATATTGTTTATATGTATATTATCTATAAGCAAAAACTTTGATTACTTACTCTACAGCTCATTCTTTCTCTAACTTTCCACTCTTCAACGTCTTTTTCCTCAAACTCTACATCTCTCCACTCTACAACTTTCAACTCTACAACTCTCCACTCTACAACTCCTCCACTCTATCCCACTACTTTCTAGTCTCTCCACTCTACAGCTCTCCTACAAATTCCTCTTCTACCCTTTGAACTAATCCACTCTATGACTATGCATACCCTTTGTAGTTGTCACTAAACTACGCAACAAAAAAATTCTATCCCCGTCTCTTTCTGTCGCGCACTCATTGAAATTTCATACACACATTGTGTGTGTGGCTGCGCATGTGTGTGTGAGGGGCAGCTGCTCTGTATCTCACAGATACGCGACACACACAGACACAACATGTTTAGCAACACACATTTGCATAGAGTTATGCGAGGCACAGCTGGTGTGTGCTCACACTGACACACACACAGACTGACATACTCACACACACACAGACATACACCCTGTGTTACCTTTAGCACTCACCCACTTGGCATGGCCTTCCCTTAACCTTAGTTAAGCGCAGCTCAGCTTAGCTTTGTTAGAGCGAGGTCTCTCTCTCTCTCTCTTGTATACGACTAAATAATAGCAGAAAAATAGCTAAAAAAAAGCCGCCAACAAATTGCGTATATGACCGAAAAAGTCGTAATAAATTGAGCCTCATGTTATTTATGACCTTTATCGATAGTATCAACACACAGACAGTTACAACTCTTGTCTAAATCGATGCATGGATCGATCGAACCGAGTGCCCCCTTACACCTTTTCTCTCTTTCCCTCCTGCTTCTTCTCTCCCTCTTTGTTGCACTTTTATTTTGCCAATTAACTCTTCACTCGCGGGTCGGTCGTCAGCTTCTGCTATTTCCCCATTTACATTTCCCATTTTCATTTTCATTTCCATTTCGAGTTCAAATTCGAATTCGAACAATTGGAATTTCTGTAGTCGTGTCAACTTGAATGCTACGTGATGTCTACACATGAATATTTCATTTACATTTACGTTTAAAATTTACAAGTTCTTCAAGCAAACACACACATACATAGTATATACATGTGTTTGTGTGTCTGCCAAGTAGATATGAGCAACAGAAATAAGTTTTGAGACCAAAAAACTAATTCAAAACTCGCGTAGCTACGCAGGCAGCGACTTTGATTGGCATATGGAGAGCTTGACGTGCCTCCCTGCCCACCTCTAGCTCTCTTCCTCCACTGTCCCACCTCACTCTCTCCCATTCCGTGTTTCTTACTGCGTGGGCGCATGCAGAGCATGCCTTTGATGTAAGTTTAGCCAGGAAGCTATGGAAGCAGAAGGAGATGAGTAGAGCAGAGCTGTGGCACAAGATAAAGGCAAGTAGAGACACAAGAAGGGGACTAAAGGTGGCAAAGGGGGAGTGTAGAGAGAGAGGAAGGAGCAGAAGAGGTAGAAAGAGGTGCAGAAGAGGCAGAGAAAAGTGCAGAAGAGGTAGAGAGAGCTGCAGAAGTGGCAAAAGGAAGACAGAGAGATGTAGCACATGCAAGTGTAGCTGTAAGAAGTCTGCACAGCAAAGCTTCTTGTTGCTAACTGTAAAAAATGGCGACACCAGTTATACCTGTATATGCAAGGCATGTGTGTGTATGTATGTGTGCGTGTCTGTCCCTGGTGAAATTGCAACAGCAGCTTGGCTGCTTTGGCTTGTGCAGCTGTCTAACTCCTTTCACCCACTCAGGCAGCAAGGCAGGCCAGGCAGGGCCGCTGGAGATCACAAATTGTTGATCTCTTGGCAATTTGTTGCTCAAGATTTATGGGAGAAAGTACAAAAAGAGAGTACAAAGTAAGAAAGAAGAGTAGAGTGAGAAACAGCAAGTACAAGAATCGAGTGCAGCAACAACTTTCTAGAAGTGATAAATGAAGATACAAAAGTATCTAAAGCAAGTCAAGTGAATTGTTTGCCTCCCCTTCTCTCCCTCTCTCACCTTCCCTCTCCCCCCCTTCCTTATCTTTTGTCAACATATTGGGGAAAAATAAATACTTAACGACTTCAAGGAAAAACTATTTAATTAACACGCAAAATGACCACAAAAGAGGGAGGGAAAGAGGAACGAACAAGGGACTGTGGGCCAAAGCAGTGAAAACTAGCACATTTTAGCGGTTTTCAAGCTTATCGAGTCAGTTTATTTTTATACACAGCCCGCACCTAACAAGAAGAAGAAGAACAAAAACAACAACAACAATGAAACAGTTCCAAAAGTATTTAAGCGTATTATCACGATAAACACAGCGCTGCAAAGAACAGGAACGAGCAAAACAGTCGGCAAAAACACACGCAGAAACAAAAAAGAAAGAAGAAAAAAGAAAAGAAGAAATCATAAATAAATAAAATACAAATATTCCAGCGACGCTTCGATGACGACAACAACAAGAGGAAGAAGGAGGGAGAGAGAGACTGAGTGAGAGAGAGGAAGAGAGGGAAGTAGGGAGAAAAACACATTCTTATAAGTCGCAATAAGCGAAAAAAGCAAATAAAAATAAAATGAAAGGCAAAAAGGCAAAGGCAAAAGCAAAAAGGCAATAGCCAAAAAGAAACGAAGTAAGCAGAAGAAAACGAAGCAGAAGAAGGAGAAGAAATAAAAGCCAGCAGACTGAGGCAGACAATTGGGGTGGTAATTGACTGAAGAAGGCGCCCCGAAAAAAGAATAACAAGAATACATAAATATACATATATGTACATATATCGTCAGAGTAGGTGCACATGTGTGTGTGTGTGTATATGTATGTATACATATGTATGTGCAGTGTTGTGAGTTGTGTCAGATACTTCTTATTCAATTTGTTTGGCTTCGCTGTAAAGTTGCCACGAAAAAAACAAAAGTGTCTATGAGATACAAAAGTATCTTTGAGATACAAAAGTATCTTTATGCTGAACTATATATGAAAGTGATGTTCAATTCAATTGCAGCACTATTTGCTGGTCTAAGTAAAGTATCTGAACGATACAAATGTATCCACAAGTTTATTGCCAAATGAAATTGAATAAAGATCGTAAAAAAAGACGAAACTTGTTTTGTTTATCCTTGAAAAGTACCTTACAGATACAATTTTATCTTTTGGCTGAAAACAGGCAAAGTATGAATGAAAAACTTGTACAAAGTAGACTAAACAATGCTGCATTTGTTTATCTTGCAGATACAAATGTATCTACACGTGCAAAAGAGACCGACTATGAATGAAATTAACTGCAATTTAGCGTGAAATCTTTATCGATCATATAGAACGGAAGTAAACACGCAAAAACACAGTTGGCCCTCAACTTAAGGTACAAACTTACAACGCAAATTAAACTGATACCCCAAACACACTTGTAATAAACTCATACCGAAAAAAAGAGAAGACAACAACGAAAAGTAGAAGCAAAGAATGAAAGACAACAATAGAACTAGTGCTATCAGTTGGCCAAAAGAAAAAAGAGTCAAGACAAGACAAATAAAAACATCAACAAGCTGAAAACAGACATGTCTAAACTCGAACAAGTAATCGGAGAATCGACTGGAGAGAGAGAAGTGAAGAGAGAATGAGAGAGAGAAACATATAATAGGGAAACACAAATAGTAGGCAGTGGGAATGATAAGCGGGCGCGTTTTCACACGCGCGTCTATCACAAAGGGGCAGGGGAATAAGCGAGGGGAAGGGGAGGGGAGGTGGTCAATTCAACGAATTCACAATTGAAGCTCAGTGACAAAAAACCACAACAATAACAACAACAATTAGGAGGGGAGAATCAAGGGAAAAAAAAGAAGAACCACAAAAGAGAACGACACAATTTCGCATGGTTTCTCATCGCGTTTTATTGTTTGATTATCAATCGAGTGCGACACAAGTCGAGCAGAAGAATAAAATACATATATGCCCCCTCCTTCCTTGCTTCCCTTATCCCTTGATAAGGTCGAAAGTGGAGAATGCACATGGCAACAATGGATAATGCTGCTATAGTAATCCCAATAATAAATTGGCAGCTCAGCACCTTGCCTGTCATTGTCGATAACGATAACTGTCGAATTACCTATCGAGAAACGACCTAATAAACCTTTCAGTTGAATTAATACTGTAGGGAATATGTGACATACTTTTAGATACACATTCCACTCTATATCGACTATCCATATATACACATAGTCTAGCCCCCCTTTACGTGACAATATTGTTGACAACTTTCTCAGCACAGCACACGGCGCTATCAATTTGCACAGACAATCGAATCGCATTGCCAAGAAAAGATTAAACCTATTCAATCAGTCGCGGGGCTCTGTCTCTGTCTGTCTGTGACTTTTGTGCAGGCGCTATAAATAATATTCCTGCAAACAGCTGATGAAATCATCTATAGCAAATGCATCAACAAAGGAATCTTTGGACTAATTTAAAGAGAAATACATATAACAAAGCGAGGTTCAAATTCCAAATACCTTTGAAACACCTTAGAGGAGTAACTCAATTGGTGGGAGAGAGAGAGAGAGAGAGAATAACTAAATAGGCAGAGATCCACAGTACCCGGGTTAGACTGTTAAAAATAGTTCTTCGTTCCATTCTTCCATTATTTCTTCGTTGGAGAAGAAGAATATATTGAGGATAGTTTTTTCTGTTACAAGTGAAACTTTGTAACATCTTGAGAAATATCTAGATTTCGGATTACCTTTGTATCTTTAAACCTTAAGTTAAACATTCTACAATCCCATGAGGCTATCATCAATGGAACTCACCTTTTTCACGCTTTCGCTTGCTGCTGCTGCTGCCCGCTGCCGCAGACTTGCTCAACGATTGCTGGGCTTGAAGATGATCCAGTTGCTGTTGCTGCTGCTGCTTGATGATCACGCTGCGCTGACGCGTCTGTTGTGTCTGTGGGTCCAGGTAAACGATAGGCTTAATATCGCAACTGATGCCGATGCTAACCTGATCGATTTGGGGCTTTACATCCACATCTGCTGCTGTTGCAGCGGCTTCATAGATGCCTCTCTGGCGCTGACGCTGGCCCTGACTATATAACTGCTGTTGTCCTTGTTGTTGTCCTGCCGGAACGAGACCGGGACCGGCAACGACGGCGTAGTCGACGACGAAATCGGACGCGTGCGATGAATGCGACGTTTTCATTGGCGCATGCGAATTAATTGGACAATCCTCTGTGGCTCTCTAATCTCTATCTATCTATCTCTCTTCCTCTCTCTCTGTCTGTCTCTCTTTCTTGCTCTTGCGCTTCTTTATTGTTGCTATGCGCCTCGTTTGGCTTTGCAATTTGTTGCAACCTCGTTTCGCTTGTTCTTCGCTCGTTCTTCTTCGTCTTCTTCTTGTGTTATTCGCCTGTTGCTTGCTCTTTGTGTTTATTCAAATTCGCTTCTAATTGGATTTGATTAGATTCGCTTGTTGTTGCTGTTGTTTTCTCCAAGTTTCGATATTCCTTCTTACAATTTAGTTTACTGTACAAAAGTTACCGTTATTATGCAAATGGAAACGTCATCAAAACGTTGATTCTGTTCCGTTTCAAGATCGAAGAAGATTTTTACTTGTTTTTATTACAATTGAAGATGATTAAAAGACATACAATTTACTATGTCGAAGTTAAAGGGAGAATCTGCAAGTAGAAAGGAGAAAATATAATTAGAAAATTGATTTTAAATAGAATTATATAAGGAATATGTTAAGTTACTTAATAAAGTTGGAGATATGGCTGATATTATTGAGTTTTAAATGGGAAATTGATGAAAAATTATAAAAATTACTTGTTAAACTAAAGCTAACGAGGGGAAGAGGAAATATTATGACTCAGATGAGTTACCAAACGATATAAAAGGTATTAGAAAGAAATTCAAAGATGGATTCTTGAAAATATCATGAATATATCTTGTTAAATTGAAGATAATAAAAAGAAACCTTAAATATGTTCTTCCAGTTTAATTAGAAGGGGTTTACAAACGTCTAAAAGTGTTATGGAAAGCAGTTCAAATAGGGAACTCTAGAATCTACAGAATGCCCTAGAAAACCAGAAATTCCCGCAATATCATCAAGTAGTCCATTGTATATGTATGGCAAGACTCTTGAAATCCATTAAAATTATATATAGGGACTGCAATTGTTCTTGTTGTTGTTGTTATTGTCTACGCACTACAGCTGTCGAAACATCGATGTTTGCTGAGGTTTATCGATATAACATCGATTGTTCTTCAGCTCTACTACGCATTGTTGTTATACGCATGTTTCCCCTCAATACATTTCAAGTTTCATTAGCAAAACAAAGCAACAATTTGTGCTTCTAATTAATGTTGTTTTCTCTCCCTCTGTCTACCACTCTCTCCCTCCCTCTTTCTCTCTCTCTTGCTTGTCGAAAATTTCCATTGAAATCTTCTATGCAAACAACAACAATTATTATCGCTGGCCAGACGGAGCGAATTAGCCAATTTTGTTGAGTTTTGTTTTTGTTTTTTTTTTATATCTTTTGTGACGGCTTTTTTGCGTGTTTGTGCGTGCGTGCGTCCCCCTCTCTCTCTCTCTTTGTCTGTCTGTCTTGCTGTTGCTTTGTTTTGTCTGTTCTTACTACGCAAAAACTATAAAAATATTCGACAACAACAGAACGAGAAGAAGAAGCAGAGCGAAGGCAAAACAACGAAACTTAATAGCAATAACACATTTTTGTAGATTACGCACAAACACACACATACAGGCACACATGTAAAGGCCGCACACAGATAGGCACACACATATACAGGCTCACACTAACACACACGTCTCTGTTTTTTACGCACTTCTTGTTTGTTCTTGAATTTGGCCAATTGGCAACTTTCGTTTGAAGTACGTGTACCTGTGCGTATATATACGTATGTGTGTATGTGTGTATATATATATTTGTATGTGTGCGTGTGTTAAAAACAAAATTAACAACTTGTTGGGCTGGCAAAATATAATAATGAATAAGTGCAAAGAGTGTGAGAAAAACAACAACAAAATTAAAGCAAACAAAAAGCCGGTTCTCACAAACACACACACACACATGCACGCACGCACTCGCACATACATACACATACAGTGGCACAAAGTCTCTGCAGAAGGCAAGAAAAAGTTACAAAGATGCTGCCAACATCGCTGTCATTAAGAGAAAGAGAGCGAGAGAGAGCGCGCGCGAGGAGGAGTTGCAGCTGCCGATTTGTTATGTGAAAAGGCAAAGAGAGAGAGTGTGGTGAGCGGAAGAGCGCAAAGAGGGAGAGCGGGTTAGACTGGGAGAGCGGGCGTTGCTGGCAGGCAAAACATAACAAACACACAGACACACACACGCACACAGACATAACACATGGCACGGACAGCAGAGAGAGAGAGAGTGCAGCGCAGCGCACGCCGCGCAGTCAGCGTCGCAGTCGAAACAAGTTTGTGCTTTTGATTTCCTTTTGTTTTGGCTTTGAATTTGCTTGGTTTTTGCTGCTGCTTTGGCTTTGCTTTGGTATTGTCTTTGTTTTTGCTTGTGCTTTTGATTTGTTTATATTATTATTTTTGTTGTTATTTAGCAGACTGTGCGCAGCAACAAACAACAACAACAGTAATAATAATAAAATGTATATAAATAAATTGCATTTGTTGTTTGCCAATTGCGACACTTTTGTTTTTATTGTAACACACACACAGAGAGAGAGAGAGAGAGTAATAGAGAGAGAGGTGTGTATTTCTTCTATTTGTTATTGTCTTTAATATTGTAAATTTATTAATGAACTGTTATTAAATTTGTTACACCTGCAGCTGCTCGTTCTTAAAGGTGTTAATTGTTTTTCCTTTTTTTTTAACTGCCGCGTGCAACGTCTGTTAACGCCGCCGTCTGCTGAGACTCTGCCACGCCACGCAGCAAACTGTGCTGCAGCTGCTACGGCTGGCAGACAGGCAGCAGCAGCACCGGTAGCGACAGCGACGTCGTCGTCAACAGCGGTGGCTTTCGCCGTTGGGTTTTGCCCAGGCGCCTGCGCAAGTGCCCGCAGCGCACGCTGTATGAGCCGCTCTCTTCCCTCTGCCACTCTCTCTCCCCCCTCTCTTCTACTCTCTGCCTGCCTCTGCTCACTCCTCTCTCTTTCCCCCTGTCATCCTCTCTCAACCTACAGCACAGGCTCTGCCCGGGGGATTCGCGAAATCGTCGCTTTGCTGACGTGGGCGCGCCACCTTGGGGCGTCTATAGGAGGGCTGGGGGTGTGACAAGGGGGTAGGCGTGGCAGCAGGGTGGCAGCCTGCTTATTTCAACAGACACGTAAGGATTTACGTAGTCTCGGGTAGTGGATTACGAGCGCGTCAGAAATAGTTTCTTTTGCACAATCAACAAGAAGCAACAGCAAAGCAAAGCAGGCAGAGGGGGGGTGCAAAGGGTAGAGGGGGAACTGTGTATATGTTAGGTGGTGCAGACAATTTAGGTAGGGGTAGGTCGAGATAGTCGGACAGAGCCGCGAAACTGGCGTCGTGGGCAGACTTAATTTTCACACACACAAACACACACACAGAGGCACACACGCACACCAAGATTCAAACACACGCACACACATATACATATACATACATGTATTGCTTGTGCGTGTGTTGAATATATTTTTAGCTCAGCAAATGGCACAGTTACAGTTTTTAAAGGCCCTGCGGGAGGGTGTTCTTAGAAGGGGTTCCCACTTTAGGCAAGGGGGGTTAACTAGTAGCTTAGCATATGGCTAACATATGCAGCTGAGTGTGTGTGTGTGTGTGTGTGTGTGTTTTGGGGCAAGAAAACTTGGCAAAAACTAAAAGGAAATGAGCCAAAGGATTCACTTGAATTGCCTTTGCAAGCAGTCGCAATATATCAGCATAGAGGGAGAGAGAGTAGAATATCTTCCCTATGCTAAATATTCTACTATATTATGATAAGAAACTGGGGGGATAAGTGTAGAGAATAACAAGCGAACAAAGCTTAAGAAGAAATACACAATTTGAGTACTCTATAAAATATGCAATGCTGCTAGTTTTTTTATATGTAACTATCTATTTATATTATATATTTGTCTCATATAGAACGATGATAGTTTATATTTAACAATGTATCTATATAGTTTAAGTTAAAGCCTTCTAGAGTTGGTGAATACAAGACTTAAGTTTTATGTTTAGAAGATTTCGAGAATGAGATTAGCATATCACAGCGAGAGCGTCCAAAATCCTAAACAATATATTCTTCTTTTCTGCAAGATATTGGTAGAAAGAGGCAAAAAGATTCCACTAAGGAATCAAGTTCCTCTATAAGGTCCTAGAGAGAGAAAGAGACAGAGGGAGATCTATATACCTATACCTATACCTAGGCCATAAGCACCCTATAGTTACTATCTATACATTCCCTCTTCACACCCCTCCTTCATTTACTTTAAACAACAAACTAAAATCAGTTTTAACTAACTTTGCAACACTTTGAGACAGTTGCAAGTGGCAGCATGTGACAACAACGACAACAACAAACGTTTTTCAGCTGCCAATTAGTGTAGCAAGTTTGTAATCTCATTGACCAGTTACGAACAGCTGTCGCTTGTCAGCCTGCGGTTACTTCAATTTCACTTCGCATACCCTACACGGACACCCTTATCCCCCCTCCCATCCTCATTCCTCTCTTCTTTCTTCAAACACACACACACATGTGGCGACAATCAGTGGCAGCGCTGTCAACGTTGACGACTAATTGACAAGTTTTTTGGGGCAGAGAAAGCAGAAGATGTGAGCGGGAGGCAGAAGGAGAGGGAGGAGTAGAACTACATTGCATGCTTATTAGAATAAAAAGCCGCAAGAAGTCAAAAATTAAAGTTGTGCAACAAATTTAATTTGGTTTATGCCTTTAAAACGTATAAAAAAAGCAATGGCAAAAGTAAAAACAAAAACAAAAACAGGCCCTGGCAGCGGCCGAGCAGCGACGTCGACGCAAGCTGCAGCAGCGAGTGTTTTCAGTATCCTTCGCATGAATGGCAAAAAAAGCTCTCACGCTCTCGCACATTAACACTCAATGGCAGGCAAGATAGAGGGAGGGAGGGAGGTAGGTAGAAAAGAGAAGGTACGCTCTCTCTTTAGCTCAGCAGCACCGGCAACGCTGGCGGCATTTTCTTTGATAATTCTGTTGATGACGCAGCGCAGGACCCTCACACACAGGCGCGCACCCTCGGCTGCCTTTCCAACAACAATTGCTCTCAAGACAAATGTGAATGAATGAACAATAACAACAACAACAAAAACAACAAGGAGGCAATTTACCCGCATACGCCGCCATATGGAAACCTCCAGCAACGTTGACACTTTTCCAACACTAATGAAAACAAATGAATAAATAAAAGAAATTCTAAAGATGGCGCAGAAGGGGGCGGGGTAGAGGCAGATGTCGCGAAAACAAAAAGCAACAACAAAATAAATAATGAACAAATATTAAACAAGTTAAAAATGCAATTTAAAACGTGTGTGTGTGTGTGTCTGTGTATTGCTTGCTCACTCGCACTCACACGCACACAGCTACGTGCGCTACTTTGAGTTCATCGTTTTCAATTCATTTTGAGTTTCTCTCGTTTGCTGCTGCTGCTTCTTCTTGTTCTTCGTTAACAATAACGAAAACACACTCAAACATGCATCAGAGCAAGAGAGAGAGAGAGCTCACATTACTCAACGTGCATGTACACGCGCGTTTTATGGCATTTTGCAAGTGTATAAGTATATATGTATGTGTGTGTGTCTCTGCTTACTTTTCGTTATTTTGTTGTTTTGATGATGGGCGAGAGAGAAGCAATAACCTAAAGGGGGGAGAAAAAAACGGCATTCACACTGCGCGGAAACACTTTGGCCGCATTACGTTTTGAACTCCAACTCAAATTGAGAGAATTATAGAAAGTGTAATTGAATTTTTGTTATTTTAACAACACTCGCCATGTTTCTGTTTCACTCACGCACACACGCACGCATGAATCACATAAACGAGTAAAACTTTTTCACAATTTTTTACACGAGCCCGAAGCGACGAGGGACTCTTTGGAACGTCCGCGTTGTTCAGAGAGTTTTAGTAGACTAGATGAGACAGCAGACAATGTGACCGAATGAGCGCATTGCAGAAAATACCAGCAAAATACTAAATACCAAAGAACGCATTAATCGATATGAAATCTTAAGTATCGCATGAGTGTGACCGGAGCTGTAAAGAGCTATCGCGCTCATTTTGAATTGAAATCGATATTCATTTTGATTAAATTGTATATTTAATTTGATTTTATAGCTAAATTAACAACATTATATACATAGTAAAATGACTAGAATTGTGGAATGTCGCTAAAGAAAAGCACAAGGCACAAGGCCTGCATCCTCCGTGGGCGTGTCCACGCCAGCTTCCTCCTACATTGTGCTGTCCAGCATGTCCACCAGGCGCTTTATCTCACGACTATAGAGGGAGTAGAAGTAGAATCGATTAATGTATCGATAATTCGCAGTTTCACTTACATGCGCTGGCTAAGCTGCTCGGTGGGTTTCATGGACTTGGAGATCTCTTCGGTCTTCGCCAGCAACTGGTACTGGCACTTGATATTGGCGTCCAGGGCGTCAGTGAGCTTCTTCACTGCATTCTTGTGCACCTCCACGTTATCGGCGGTTATCGATGAGATCGAGTGCAGCAGATTACCCAAATTCTCGACGAGATTATCCACCGAGGTGGCCAGATATTGTGCCTCCAGTTCAATGTCACTCAGCACATTGCCATCCACCTCCGGAACATTGCGAGATTGAAGGAATCTTGAGATGGGCGCCGCTGAGGTGGAGGGCGTGGTGTGCTCTGAACTGGCGCCGTAGTCGGTGGCACTGATGGTGGTGGCACGCAGCTTGGACTCCAGATTGTGTGCCACAAAGTGCCGCATGCCACCGCTGGTGCTGCTGGTTGCGCCGTCGCCCTCGAGCTCATAGGGAAATGCTGCAAGGGAGGGAAGTGGAATCAATTGGATGATGATAAGGAAGAGGGGGAGGCAAGGGGCACCTACATGACTGCAGTGACTTGGGTCGACCGCTGGCTGCCTTGTGCGTAGCTTCGCCGGAGCTGTCCTTGCTGTTGCTGTTGCTCTGCTCCTCCTCCTCGTCGTCATCCTCATCGTCTTCTTCGTCGTTCTCCTCCTCCCCGGAGTCAAGATTCACATAGCTCTCGCTGCCCAGCGTTGGAGGCTTTCCTCCTGCTGTGGGCGTTATATCCTGCAGCACATGCTCCGGCACGGGACCAGCATATTGTGCTAGGAAGGGAATCTCCGAGTAGGACGCGGGCGTCGCCCCACAACGCGACTGCGCTGCCCTGTTTTGCACTGCGGTGGACTCCTCGCCGTCGCCCTCTTCTGCGTAGCCATAGCGCGGCCTTATGGGAATGTCCTGACTACGACGCGACATGCTGTGGTTGCAATTATTTAAATATTATAGTAATAAATTATTTATTTTAATAACAATTACACTTTTGTGTTCTTAAACTCTGTAGTCAGTGCAGCTGTACAGTTCAGTGTCAAAACTATCGATGGCTGCGCTGCATTTAACAGCTGGCAACAGCAATCGATAGTCGAGCTGCATTTAACGTGAACTGTTAACAGTGTGCGTTTAACAGCGCGTAGAGTTTTGCGCAAATTTTGCAGTGCAATTAACAGTTATCAGATATATACTATTAATATATTATTTATTTGCTACCTTATCTAGCCTTGCAGACATTAAGGCCTCTAGTAATTATCATTAATAAACATTTCGAACCATTCACTTGAACTGCAACTGTAGCTTTCGATAACAAACACCGCTTCGATATATCGCATACATTGCCCACAACCCGATGAACATCCCTAATTTTGCCATAAACAAAAACAACGTCGAGCGGTTCGGACGCGTGCGGACGGTTTCGCGTCGCCCTGTGTTTCAGTGTTGTTGTTGTATCCAATTCAAACAAATGGCCGCCGACGCGTGTACGTAAAACAAAGTGTTAAATATTTGTGTGTTTTAACATATTCATGTTCATTTTGTGCAGTTAACAATTAACAGCACGCAGCGTATGTTCAATTTTATTTTGATGAAAATCGCCGTTAATACAAAATCGTTTTCTTGTATGCGTCGTCGTCGTCTGTGTGTGCGTGCGTATTAGTATATGTGTGTAAAGTGCATGTGCACGGAAATAAAGTGCCGCAAGAAAGAGAGAGAGGAATACAAATGTTTTCTCTCCATTCGATAAATAAAGCAATTAATGCATAAAGTGTTTAATAAATGTGCAAAAAAGGATAAAACAAACACACATGCAAAAAAACCGACGACTGCAGTGCGTGCACTTGTGTCTGTGTATGTGTGAGGGCGACAAATTCGCTCAGTGTGTGTGAGAGAGCAGAAACGAAGAAGAGGAAGCAGCAATAGAGCAAACCTTCGTTTTGTGTTTGCACTGTTTTTGCATTTGATTTTGCTGCTCGGGGTTCAAATTCCAATTGCGATTCCAATTTGAATTTGCTCTATCAAGTTGCGCATGCGTCGCTGCCGACGCCGCCTTTAAACCCGTGTATGTGTGTGTGAGATAAATAAAAGCATTTAGGATCGTCTGCCCAACAAAACAACAACGATAAAACAATAATCAAAAAAGGTAACAAACACTTGCTAAAAAGAATCAACATGAGAATTGCCTTTGCTCTCTCTCTCTCTCCCTCTCTCTCTCTGTCTTCTTTTCTTTCTTTTGCTTGTGCTCTTCTGACTGCAAACTTCAGTTACTGTTGATGCATGCGTGTTTTTGTGTGTGTGTTGAGTGTAGTTTGCCTGTTACTCTTTTCTCTGTCCATTTGGTTCTTTGGCTTTTCTTTTCTATTCTTTGCTGCGGCCAAGTTTTTTCTTCTTTTTGTTCTGACTGCTTTGCCAGTTACGCTTATTCGCTTGTTTTGTGCTTTACGTCATTGTCTTGGCATTCGCTTGGCCACAGCCGCCGTCGTTGCCGTTGCTGTTGCTGCCTCAGCTGACGTCGCTGCCTTTGCTGCTGCAATTCATTTCTAACCTGCAATAAATAATAATTTATTTCTCTCTGCTGGTTCTTCATTTTTTTCTTTGTCTTCTTCGCTTCTTCAATAAGTTTTGCTCCATTTCTTTTTCAATTTTCATTTCGCATTACACACACACATAGGTATACATACACTTACACGTGTGCCTTTGCTATCTACCGTTATGTTTCGATTGCGATTTCGTAATAACTTCGAATTCGACTGTGATAATATTTGTGCGCTCTCTCGCACACACACACAGTGAGAGTAGAGTGCTCTGCCTGTGTGTGTGTGCATAACTGTGCAACGACAGCAGGCAGAGTCGGCGTCGCTGCTGCGGTGCGTGGGCTGCGCTTTATTTATTTCTCTTTCTATCAGCACCGCCGTCGATTGATGTATAAGCTGAAGTAATAAAAATATAAAGAGAAGGGGAAAGAGGAATAGACACGTGACTACAAAGGAATGTGCAATATTTAAACGTGTTTGGACTTGTCTAGAATTAGAATTTGCTGGAAACTGATAATGCAAACTGATTGCAAACTCTCTCCTCCTTCTTTGCCCCTACCCCTGCTCTCATTTTCTTCACTCCTCTTTGTATGTTTTGACAGCTGACCCGAAGTGCGTAAACATTTTGCTGATAATTAACTTATGCTGTGCTCTCTTCTCTCTCTCTCTCTCTCTCTCTGTTACTTAACTCTATTGCATTCACCCACATCACTTCACACATACGTACACACACAAACGCACACTTCAATTGAGTTCAGAAAGGCTCTCTTAAATTGTGTTTACAGCTGCTCTTCAATATTGTTGTTGTTTATTTGTATTATTTTGCATCGTTTGTCAACAGAGGGCGACACTCACAGTTGTTTAGAGTCTGCACATCTCCCTCTCTCACTCCCTCTCACTGCAATTTTACATTGGCAACGCTTTTCTTTTTTGATTGCCATTCATTCTTGCCCTTTTTGGCGTCTCTCCACACATAGTTCAACTGTTCATTGTTGTTGCTGTTGTTGTTGTTATCTTTTATGGCACTTTCATAGGGGCCGCCTCGCATTTGACCCGCTGACCCAGCAGAGGCAAAGCTTTTTACAGATTCGTTTACGTTTTGCGGAGATTTTGGCAAAAGTGCAAAAGTAACATGTGAAGAGAGTGAAGGAGTAAAGGGAGACGGAGGAAGTTAGTTAAGGAGTTTGAGTGCGGAAGGGAGAGAGGGGGAGCAGGCAGAGACAGACACAGAGAGAGAGAGTGAGTTGAAGGCGATGCCCTGCAGCAGATTAAGAGGACGCATTTGCATGTCGGAGGGAAGGGATACCTTCCCGGCCAATTCGTGGCAACTCTAATTGAGGAAATTCATATTATTATACCCCTTACACCAATGCAATGGGGTATGCATTGGGTCGAAGGGAGTTATCGCTTTGTGCAAACTAAATTCCGACACCATTAAGTCTATTTGTCTGACTATTTGTCTGTATGAGCAGCGAAATCTCAGAGACTAGAAGAGCTACGTTTATCACATTTGGTAATAATATTTATAAACCCATGGAGTTTTAGAATCTGACCAATCCCCCTGGCAAAAACGTACGTTAAACGTAAAAATATGCACAAAAAGCTTTAAATTAAAGCTAGAACAATACCTTTTACTATAAAGAAAGTTGGGTAAAGGGTGGTGATTGTACTTAATAACTTTATACTAAAGCTTTGTATGCTGACCCATGTGGCGTTAACAGAGAAATGTTAATGCTAATGCTAATATTGTGAACAGAAAATGTTTGTGAATTACTAGAGATGAGGGTAACTGACAGAGTTGCCTTTGTTACTCAACAGTGGGTATGTAATAGTCGAGCACATTGCGCTGTAGCTTATTGACTTGTTTTTTTATTAGTTGATCCCAAACGGGGGCAGCCTCACGAGACACCCAACTTAATCTTGGCAAGAAACTGCAATATGCAATGCAACTACAACTCCATCTTGACCTCCCTTTACAACTGCCCCTTCACCTCCCTCTGCAACTGCCTCTGCATCTCCCTATGCAACTGCCTCTTCACCTTCTTCTGCAACTGCCCCTTCACCTTCTTTTACAACTGCCCCCTCACCTCTCGCTACAACTGCTCCGTGCATCTCTAGTTTCAACTCCATCTTGAACTCCCTCTGCAACTGCCTTTCCAACTTAATCTCGTAGCTGGTCATGTGCGTGGCCAATTTAAGTGCCGAGCTTGGAGTACGCCCCATTTTGGGGGGCGAGATAAGCGTGTTAATAGCTCATTAGCCTCTCAGTTCAGCAAGGCTATTACCGCAATGTGTGCAGGTAAAACGTAAAATTGCCTAAGAAATTAACGAGTTTTGGGCGTGGGAGAGACACCTGTCTCCCTGCGCCCCCTAAACACTCAGGCGGCACTATGTGAAAGCCTATTGAACTCATCAGTGGGCAGTGCAGGGAGAAGGGGGAGGGAAGAGTAGAGAAGAGAAGAGAGAGTGTAGAGCGAGCTCATCATCAATGAAAACAGGAAGTCGTAATGTCTCAAAGAAGAAACTAATTGCAATTACGATTACGAGTCGAACTGGCACTCGAAGTTCGAACTCAAATTCGAATTCGACTTCGAGAGAGTTATCTTTGACTTACTTAGAGTATTGAGAAAGCTGAGCGGAAAGATGACGAGAAAGAATCGAAAGTGGAGGGGGAGAAAAATCAACATGACTTTAAGAAATGCAATCAGAACATTTTCAATTTGGGTCAGTGAATTAAAGAGATGAATAAGAAGTACCGCAATGAATGAATAAACTCCAAAATGAATACATCATAGATTCCTATGCTTTTTTCTTATAATCTGTGTAGATAATATGAGAAGAAAATGCTGTTTGATTCGGTTTGCTTGGCTGGCGATATAAGCGATGCATGACTCATCGCGTTTTCGGAGTACCCGTTGAATATGTTTGAGTACTTGGAAGTAACTGTATAAAATGCAGTAATAAATTCCGCAACATTTACCTAACAATGCACGCACGAATCATGTGTGTGTGTGTGACTGAATACATCCATCAGCATTAGCAATCTACACAGCTCTACTTCCCCTTCTCCCTTCTCTTACCCCACTTCCCTTTCGTTCCCCTTCTTTATACACTGTTTTGTTTACATTCAATTTGAGTGCGCATCAATTTTTGAGGAAATTGTTAAAGATTTCGATGAACACCAACTGACAGCCCCCTTTACTCCCCCACTGCGCCCCTGCCAGCACTTAAGAATTTTGCAATTATATCGACAGCAGAAAACTATGAACTCTGCTTGTTGTAGTTGTTGTTGTTAAAGTCCCGAACTGTGTGCCAATATAGTTGACCTCCTTTTTTCTTTTGATTTTGTTTACAACGTTTCGCGCACAGTGGGAAAAATCAAACTATTTTTTCATGCAAGGTGTAAAATGAAAAGCAAAACGTTTAGTTGTTGTTGTTGTTGTTGCTGCTGTTATTGTGGTTTATGTTTTGCTCTGTGTGGCGCAACATTTGACCCACCTTTTAGGCGAGTTTGGCTGCTCTCCTCCTTCATTATTTCTTTTTTAAGATTTTCACACATTTTCCGTTTTGTTTTGATTGCTTTGTTTGATGCGTTTTCGCTTTTGCCATTTGTGTTGATTGATGCCTGCGATATCATTATTATTATTAACATCATCATCATCATCATCGACTGAGGCATCAACATCAGCATCGACTTCATTCATAATCATCATTATTAACTCAATTCCCGGGTTCGAAAATGAATTTGTGGGTTCAACTTTTACTTTTTTTCTTTCTTTTGATAATTTTAGACAATTTTGTTGTAGTTTTCCTTGAGGGTTTTCCTTTAGTTTTGTCTGCAGTTATGTTTGCTTATGCTCCTTGGCATTTTGTGTGTCAAACGGAGTCTTGTGTACCTCCTCCTTCTACTCCGCCTTCTCTTTCTTCTTCTCCTAACAATGTCCGCATTGTTTGCAGCTCATTAATTTTTAGCAAAGGTTTTTTATTTCTTATCTGCATTTCCGTATCGCTTTGGCTTTTCATTTTCGGCACGCATAGGAAGAGTAGCTTAGAGTTGAAGAGTATGCGAAAGTTTTGGTTAAGCTATGGATGGGGGGGATAGCTATTAAAAAAGTTGATACTATTGGTAAAGATTTGAGTGTAGAAAAAAAACCTTATACATTGTCTAGTTGTGCCTTATAATTAACTTACAAATGTATTATTTCAATGAAATGATCTAGGAAATAAATGATTTATCGTATGAAATAGTGGATATTTTTGGTAAATACTTTAGAATCAATTAAAACATAACATATTGTATAGTTACAAAGTAACATTTTATTATATTAACATGGTTTTACTTAAATAGTTATGCAGTAAAATGTACTTATATTTCCAAAGATTACCCTAGTTATCTACAAAAACATCTTTCATACCATTTCCATTATTCACAACCGTACTTAGGGTATCCAATTGCCAGTAACACTCATTGCAGCTGCACTTGCAATACGCCAGGTGGCGCATTTCGCGAGTTTCACTGCTTGCGTGCAAGTCGAGCAGGAGCAGAAGAAGGCAGGAAAGGAGGCAGCGAAGGAGGCAGCGAAGGAGGCAGGAAAGAAGGCAGGGAAGGAGGCAGGGAAAGAGGAGGAGGAGAAGAGGACGAGGAGCACTCGAAGAAGTGTCAGTAGTAGTTATAGTAGGCAAATAGGCGTGGCTAGCAAGCACTCTCTGTATGTGTGAGTCGCCTACAAATTGTGTCAAACGATCTGTGGCGCGTAGATAACTCTCTGCCACTGAGGGGCGGCTAAGTCAATCGACAAACTGGAATTAATTATCATCGCAGTGCGCATCCGAAAGATACAAAAGCCAAGCCCCAATCGGATCAAACTCCAGCGTGAAACTATTTATAACGCTTCGCGATGTCTGTGCTGCTGCTGCTGATCGCCTTCTGCATATGAAATTAACCTTGAAATGTATTAAAAACGTATCAAAATAAATTTCAAAACCGGTTAACAATAACCGTTTTCGTCTCCCTTTTCCACTGCTATTCGTATAGTTTTATTTTTTGCATAATTCACGAACGCATTCGCGCTGTGTAATTCAAGTTCCGTCAATAGAGTTGTGTGTAATTCTTAAGTAGCTTTTGTCGTTAAATGAAAATGTTTATAAGATTACGAATTGAAGCCTAATGCCATGAGTGATTTACATTGGAATGCGTTGCGAAGGTTCTCAAGCTGTCAAAATGCATGAGCTAATAGTGAAATTCCTTGAATTGAGTTAATAAATTAGTTGAGTACTCAGTAGGTAGCTGGAATATTAAATGGGAATGCACTGCAGCTAGATATGTCGTGATTTGTAGCTGAGAAGTTCGATAATTGGTTGATACTGAATGATTTTACTATGTTCTAAAAGATCTGAAATACCTCTGTTATTTGAAATGATATAATATAATGCAGGAGTTGCTCTATAAATATCTGATATATGTACATAGGGAAGATACTGCATTAGTTGAATGATATAATACATGAATTACTTAATAAATCCCTCAATTTCATAGATTCTTTACCAAGTTATGATAGTTCTATGATATAGTAGGTAAAAAACATAGGGAAGATTTTGCAGATGAAAAGAGTTCCAATTAATTACTTGAATTACTTAATAAATCCCTGGATTTTCTTAGATTCTTGACCAAGTAATGATGGTATTGTGTTCTAGTTCTAGGCAGCTGTGTAATTTGAAGTTATAAAGCAGCAGAGTTGCGCCATAAGTAGTTGTAGTCCATTAAGAAATAGAGAGAGAGACTAGCCAGATCAATGAGAAATTACATTACTTTACATGATAGGATAGTTATTCACGCAATAAGTAACCGACATTAAAAGATCTCTCGGCAAAGTAAGGATAGTTCTGTGTAGTAGCAACTGTATTCTTTCTCTGCTTAGAGCTTCCTCAATAAATACTTAAATTTAAAGAATTTATAGCGCTTCTCTGTGGAACTGCCGCCTCGTTAGCCTTATAGGCAGTGTACGCACGTGACGTTGCTGCTTTCTCACAATTCTAGCAATGTTTTGTGTGTTGCCCAATTCGGCATTGGGGTCAAGCATTTAAATAATTCCTCCAAAAACAATTTGGGACACGTTGCAAGTTGCAGTTGTTGCACGTTGCACGGTTGCAGATGTTGCAGTTGCGAAAAAACGTTTGTCAAATAGTTTTCAATTAGCGTTGAAATGTTTTTTCGCCGTGTGGCATGCCCCAAGGGGGGTCCAGCTCAGCTGTGTGTGTGTGTGTGTGGAGAATTTGAAGCATTAATCGACGTCATTAATAAACCTCAAGTGGCAGCAGCGAGTAACTGCAAAAAGATACAAATGTATCTGCATTCTGCACTTACTGCCACTTGCAACGTCTCTCTGTTGCATGCCACAACTGCCTGGAACAGCGCCAGAGCTGCGGCGACACTTGCATTTTTCATCGTGCTTATCTTTAGAATGTGCAACTATTTTCGTATATCTTTTCTATCTGGGGAATGCGTTGCAACGTCTAAATGTATCTGTCTATCTGTAGCTGTATCTGTGCGAGTGCGTGTGCTTGCTCGGGATATGCATCTTTATTTTTCTTGAATTAGGCACGCTGTCACTGCGACTGGGGAATGAAAACTGGCATTTGCCGCCGCATGTATCTTGTAGATACATTTCAAAGCAGCCTCTGCTAAAAATAACATCGCAAAGCCCTTCCATTCCATCCATTTCAAACCCAGGGACAGCAGCAGCTAGAAGAAGAACAGCTACAACTACAACAACTATGCATAGATGGGGCAAGCAGACATTGCCGTGATCCATTTATAATATGAATCTGTTGCAGTTCGGGGTGCTCAATTTGTGGGGCGGCAGCATCATCAGTTCTCTTGCTGTTCTGCTGCTCCTCATAATCATCATCACAGGCTTCCCCCTTTGTCTCTCTCTCTCCCTCATATCTCTCCTTTATCTCAGTTGCGCCTTTTAATTGCCAACTGATCTTTGCCTTCCCCCTGTCTATAATATTCTCTATCTCCTCGTATCTCTTTATATACATATCTCTCTCTCTCTATATCCCTCTCTCATGTTATATGTCTCTCTCCCTGTCTCTCTCTTTTCCCTCTCTTTTTAAAACTTGAAGTTTTGTTTTTCTTGCTCGTTCTTCAAACTGTTCTTCTGTTTTTCTTAGGGGGATTATTTAAAAATAGTGGGGATATAGCAGATAAAGCAATGAAGTTCATGATGGGATCACGTTCTTATACCCTTGTAGAGGGTATATTAATTATGGCCAGGAGTTTGCAGCGGAACTTAGAAGACAGCTCCGAACCCAATAAAATATATATAACATATTCTGAATCAGAATGAACACATTCGATGTAGCCATGTCGATATGGCTGTCAGCTTAAGAGTTATCTTGATGAAACTTGGCACACACTTTTCTTAGTGTTGCACGTTATATATAAGTCGGAATGAGCCGGAACAGACCGATATATCGTATGGCTGCTATACAAACTATCGGTCAATCTTTGTTATTTCTCAAGATATTGTCAGCAAATTTACTACAACTGTCTTTTTCTTTATATAGACATAATATTGAATATACACAATGCAACTCAATTCTGCACCAATATATGTAAGTAGTATAGGGTATAGAACATGCAGCTTGCCAAAGGCAGCATTTCTTCCTCGTTTTTTCATCTCTTCCGCAAGAAGTCAAAGGAGTCAAGTTGGTTTTGATTTACTGCACCGCATAACGGGGCACATTTTGGTATGCGTTGCATTCTGTGGGTGCGTCGCAACCATAAGTTGCACTCTGCCCCCGTCATATCATGCTGCAAGAGTCAAGAATTCATTTAATGAGCTCACAAGTTATCAAAGAAGCCACTTGGGAAGTGTTATTGACTTTTCCTTTTATGTAGCAGATACTTGAGATACTTGGCTGACTATAAAAAGTAAAAGTCGCCAGAGAAACATGACCTTTAGGAGGCCGTCGCTAGACAATCGACCCTGCTCTCGCTGTGGCTGCTGCTGCTACTGCTGTGTCCAACTTGCAAATTTATCAAATTCCCACATGCGAAATGGATGCTCCCCCTGCTTGCCTTGCCCCTCTGGCTGGCAATGCTGACTGTCAAAATTTTTGGTAAAGACAGAAGAAAAGCCTTGCCCCATTCTTATTGTTATTGTTCATTGTTGTTTATCTTCACACGCTTTATTTACAGGGTATACGAGTAGATAGTTTGATATATATTTACTGCATTCAATATATATTCCTCCCCCTGCTCATTCTTTATTCTGCTGCATTTGTCTACAGGGTATGCAGTGTACAGTCTGCTCTCCTCCCGCCCTCAGCGAAAGTCGTCGCAGAATAGACAACGTCATGGAGTGTCTCTCTGGGCTGCAGTTGGAGTTGCAGTCTGTTACAGTGCTACAGTTTTTCTGCCGTGTGTGTGTGTGTGTGTGTGATTTAATGCGCGACTTTTTCGGCAGCTTTGGCTGCCCACGGGCTGTGCAACATTTGCATATCGCATGCACCATCGCATCGTAGCAAATAAAAATTTATGCAATTAAGCAAATCAGACGACGACGACGATGAGGACTGAGACGAAGCGATAACGGGCCTGATCCTGGCCAGAAAAGTCCAAGAGCTTATCGCGCTAAAACGATCTGTAATGGAAAGTAGGAGTATAAGGGGTGCAGGGGGAGAAGGAGAGGGAGGTGGAGTAGTAGTAGCTGCTGCTGTTGGCCACGTAGTGGGGGCGGCACTCACATGGTGGGGCTACGTTTCGATAGTTATCGTTATCGCTCCTGCAGCGCCATCATAAATTCAACTTAAGTCAGGCCAAGGGGCCGAGAGTGCGCGCATTTGTTTGCCTGCTTTGTCATGTGCATAAGAGAGGCACGCCTCCTAACTGGCGGCAAACTCCTAACTGGAGCTTGCAACATAGAGCAGGAGTCGCTGCGTCCATCAATTCTTCACTTCACTTTCATTTGCTGTAGGTTTTCTTTTATCTAAAATGTGCTTTGTGGGTGTTTTGGGGCATTTTGTAGTCGCTGTTGTTGTTGTTGTTAATTTGCCTGTCCGCCATGTGAAAGTTTTGCATGCCACAAATTGCGCGAACGTGTGAATTGTGAGGGAGATGTGGCAAGTTGCAAGTTGCAGGCAGGTGGCAGGTTGTGCCAAGAGGGTTCAACATTCATTTTCATTTTTAGGTGATTATCCTTTTTAACGAATTGACCAGCAAACAACGCCAGCCACAAGCAATAACAATAACAACAAGCTACACTTAACAACAACAACAATAACAACAACTAGCTACACTTAACAACAAACAACAACAGCACCTTTTATAATCATAATAATAAAAAAGAAAAACACTTTTCCATCATCCCATTCACAGTCCATAAATCGTCTAAATGAGGCTTTCAATCTTCAAGTGGAAGCAATTGAAAGGAATTGCAGCCTGCGAAATGCTTTTTAACTGCATGTCCGCTTAAGGGGGGTTAGATTGGTTACGTTTTGGTACATTTTGAATGTGCCTGTAAACATTACTGGGCTTGTTTTTATACCATTGCAAAAAGGTTATATTCATTATCGTCTGGTGTTTGTAATGTACTGTAGGGGACAATTTCGAACCCATAAAGTATATAGAATATATTATATATATTTAGTACATTCTGAATCATGGATTAGTTAAAGGTCTAAATACCCTCACAGTTAAAGATGATGATGATGATTCAATTCTATGCTGTTCTCAGCATTGTTTTCGCTTGTACTCTGTACTATAAACTGTTGCCAATAAACCTTTATTATTAATATATCATTCTAAAGTATTTTGCGCAGTTTATTGCATCAGATTTGCCACTATATCTTGCTTATCATTATATTCTACTCAAGTTTCATTGCTTCATGCACTTTGCTCTTTTCAATTCTTCTAAACTTGCAATTCAATATCTATAAAAGGTTTCTCCCTTTTGACCTGCAGATTTAAATCAGCCCAATCGCATTCAGTTTACAATCGAGTAATGTCTTAATTCCCAAGAAGTGGACACACCTATGACAACAACAACAACAACGACAGCAACAACAACAACAACGAGAGCAAAGTCAACACTGTCGATACAAAAGAATTTAATTGTATTTTATTTTTATTTAGACTTTTTGGTTTCCCACCCAACGTGTTGCTTTTAGCAGCTCGAGAATTTGGACACATTTTAAAGCCAGCTCCTAAATCAGTGGAGTTGGTTGCAGAGGGAAAGGTGTAGCGGGGGCGTGGCAAGAGTGTCGTAGTGGGGCACATAAAAACAGACGTTAGCTGCGATCTTTGTGACATTTTGTGACATTTAAATTGAAACATTAATCGCAGTTTAGGGGGACGGAGGGAGGTAGAGGGGGGCCTTGTTGCATGCCACATTCGTGCAGCAAATGTGCAGCGTGTTAAGTGGGTCAAAAATGCCATGGCTAAAATCAAAAGTTCTGCGCATAAATTATTGGAATGAAGAAACAGAGATGCCGATGTCGATATGTATTTTCATTGCTGCCTGAGAAAGTGTAACCCAAATAAATTGCAGAGAGGCAGAGGGAGAGACAGGGAGAAGGAAGGAGAGGGACAGGGAGAGAGAGAGAGGGGGAGAGAAGGAGAACTGTGTTGTTGTCCTACTTATGCAATCACAGCAGCAGCTCGCGCACTTTCCAAAAGTGTTGGCCGCAGGCAGAAGGCCTGCCCAGGTCGACGACGGATCAGCAATCGAGGCAATCTTGGACAATCCTGAGAGTGCCCAGTGGGAAACCAAAGACTGGAATTATTGCATATCGCAAGGGGGTAGGCACAAGGGGTAGAGCGGTAGGAGGTGAGGGAGACTCACTTTGATTTGAGTCTGTTGTTGATATTTGCATTTGGCCAAGAGCAGCCTAACGATAATTTAGCCAAGGGGGCTGAAGTAGTAAAAACTGCAACAATAACAATAGCCAATACAACAACAACAACAACAACTGCAGCAGCAGCAGCAGCTCTGTGGACAGCAAAGCAATTAGCACTGTCCATAAATGGCCAAGAGAGTTGGCTTACCTGGGAAATTGTTGAGCTCTGGGTGGCTGAAGAACCGTTACGCAACATAGTGTTTTTCCTTACTTTTCTTATGACAAAAAACCTGTGGAATATACACCTTCCTCCCTCTCTCTTTCCTCTTCGCTCTCTCTGGTTAAAGATCTTTGCTGCAATAAAGCGCACAATTTATGTTGCTGCTAATCACCGTTGCGCCTCGGGGATGACTCTTCAACTTCAACTTGACCACTTTGCAGTTATTATGTGCTAACTCTGATAATCATTATCCTTCTCTCAGTCCGTACGATCTGTGCTCGATTTACCCAATGCCTTTGGGTGTCTTTTGCAGCTAGACAAGATGATCAGCACTGTGGAGAAAGGTGAATAGCTAGAGCTCGACTTGATGACAGTGTTGGATAAGCATATACAGTGGAACAGAGTTCTTAAGTGAAGTCTAGAGGAGTCGTATCACTTTGTGTAAGCAAAAAATATTAGGAACTTTTGAAAACAGGCACTCCCTCCAAGTAAAGTAAGTCTCTTCGGTTTTCTGGTCGTATGAACACGTAGATCTCTGTAACTATGAGACCTAGAGTTATCAAATTTTGTGGCAATGTGTCTTACGATTGCCCGTAAATAAAGTATATTTTAGAATGTAGCCACGCCTCCTTGCGCCCCTCATAAATAGTATAAAACTGAATAGTAGTCGTAATTCTAAAGCTATAACAATTCAACTTGGTATATACAACAATTATCAGCATATAGATAATAACTACAAATTTAATTACTATCGTATAGTATATATTAGAGTTATATAAGAAACAATGTGAGGTATATCACAGTCGTGCATACTTTCTTACTTGTTTTATACGAAATAACTGCCAAAGTTAGTTTGGAATTTGCTTATTAGTTTTATTGCGCTGTTCTGCAGGAATTTCTACAATTTCTTAAGACTTTGATTGATCATTTACGAGTCTTTGCTACAGCATTCTTTGCTACTTCCATCTCTCTCTTCCTTATTCCTTCTCGCTGTCTGATTGTGTCGATAATTTATGGTTGCCAGATACTTTCATTTATCTTGAATTGCATGTAATGAGATCACTCTCAGTGCGATCAATTGAAGAGATTTGCTTGCAAATGAGTGTGGAGAAAGAGGAAGGCAGAGAGAGAGAGAGAGAGAGAGGGAGAGAGAAGGAAAGTAAAAATGCATGCTAGCATCATCAGTCATAGCAGACGATACGGATTCGCATTAAGATAAGCAGCAGCAGCAGCCTCTTGATTATGCAATCATCTGTGGCCGCAAGCGTAGACGCTTCTGCTGCTCTACCCCTCTCTCTTCTACCTATCTCACTCACTCTACTGTGGGCACAGCTGGCTATGCTGTCCAGCGTGTGTGTGTGTGTATGATGCATTGCATGTCCAGGAAATGAGGTGAATGCCTTCTTAGGCGACAAACGGAACAAGAGCGCATAAGCAGAGGAAGAAGTGGCAAAGAAAGGCAAGGAGAAGAGGCGAATGTGGGGGTAGGGAAGTGGGTGCCAAAGTGCAGCAGCGTAATCGATATATTTTCAGGGACGTTGTTGCTTCTCTTCAGTCTACAGTCTCTGCTGTTGTTGTAGCTGTTTGGCTTGTATCTTTAGCTGCGTTTCAGTTTCAGCTTTGCGTTGCCTACATGTGTGTGTGAGTGTGTGTAAGTGTGTGTGTATGGCTGTGTGCTGCATGCGGTACAATTTTGTGCTCATTCGCTCAATGCACGCGTATTGCCCAGCGGTTTTAGAGGGGGTTGGGTGCGTTTAAACTGCAGGAGGGTGGTACGAGCAAGAGAGGGGGAGTTGGATTGTATAGAGCAGAGGGAGGTGAACTGTATGAGGTGTAGACAGAGCTGTAGAGGGGTGTAACAACATTGGTGGTGAGTCACAATTTGTAGAACACATTTGCCAGCTTGCAAAGCACATGTGTGTCTCTCTCGCTCCCTCCCTTTCCTCTGCTACTCTCTCTCAGTCTTCCTCTACTTCTCACATCAGTCTTCCTCACTCTGCCCCTCTTTATGCTCTCAATTAAAGCCAAAGCGAAGCCACATCAATCCCACTACCGACGTACAACTAGCGATAAGTGCGTACGCACAAGAAAGGAGAGAGAGAGACAAGAAGTGAGGGAAATAGAGCTCTAAAATACTATAGATGTCATATCGATAAGATAAGCTTGTCGTGAAATTAATTTGCTGAAAGTTCCCTTGTCTCAAACAGTTCCAAAAATTGATAATACTTATGATACTCATAAGCAACGATAGTCTTATCTTAATAACATTATTTGTCACACGCTGAGTCAATCGATAACCGCCTTATCGATAAGACGATCTAGCAAGAATTGCATAGAACAAACTAAGTAGTTGTAGTTGTGTATGCCCCATGTTGGCAGACAATTAAGGGGTATACACAAATTGGCCAAGTGTCTAAAAGTGTCAATAAATTGTTGACTGTGTCACGTTTTGAGTGTGCGAATGTCTGCGAGAGTGTGTGTGCCAGTGAGTGTGCCTGTGTGTATGCCAGAGTGTGTACGTATGTGTGTGTGTCTTTAGTGTATGTTTCTGTGTCTCATTGTGTGTTGTTTTGTATGTTTTCTTTGCTGTTCATTTGTTGCTGCCAACTGAATTATAGCCAAGTCTTCAAGCGTCACCAAGAGTTGCTTGTTTATGCTGCATGCCTCATGTGGCTTGTCGTTGTTGTTGCTGTTGCAGTGTTGTTTTGCGGCTTATCTGCAGCATGTTTTAATGAGTTTTCATGTTCTTTTTGGGGCTATTGACAAACTGTAAATTAATGTCGCCGCGAAGCATTTGCAAAGCAGCCAAAGCACTAAACCAATTTAGCATTTAAGCCATCATCAGGAGAGGGGGAGGGTAGGAAAGAGAGGGAAACATACAATAAGCTTGCAATTAGAGCCATTGAACCGCAGTAGAGAGAGACAGCAAGACAGAGAGGCAGATAGATAGAGAGGCAGCTGGATAAACTCAACTTTATGCTAGTCAATCCATCAATTGTCACATTTGTCGGGCTTAATAAGTTTGGCTTGGCATGCAGAGGCTCAATTTATGTCTTGCAGTCTTCGGAGAGGGGGAAGCAATGGAGGTTAAGTGAAACTTGGGTTGGGTTTCGTGTGACGTAGATGATTTATGTTGCAGTACACTGGGACAGCAAATATTTGCTAAAAGAATTGTGAGATACTTAACCTACTGCCTGGGAATGCCAAAGAGAGGGAGAGAAGAGTGTTAAGATACATTTATAAAAATAAATAATAATAAAATAAAGATACAGAGAAAGAATAGACTTAAGATCTATGCAGATAGTTAGTTAGAACTAAGATTCTACTTATACATTCAATTACTAATCACCTCATTCTTTTTCTGTCTTTACAGGTATGTAGAGCACACAATATCACAATGATTATGGTAAGATTAAATGATAAATAGAAAATAGTTTAATGGGAAAAGAGTTTAGCGTTAAGTGGGAAAAGAGTCTGCAGATTGAAAGAGTACATGGAATGGGGTCACAACTTGCTCTCTTTCTACATGTTTGACACACCTAAAACTAAATTTCGAGTTGCAGGAAGCTTTTCTTTTTAGAGAGTGCGACGTGATTGTAGCTGGATCAGGCGTGGCTTTGCGGGCAACAGGTGGCGCTACGCCGAAGCACTCCTTTTCCTCTCATACACACACACCTCCCTCTCTCTCGTCTCTCCTCTCTTCCTTTCCTCTCTCTCATGTGCCTCACACCTTGCACTGATTTCCTTGGCTTTAATTACGAAAGTGGACGACCAAGTTGGCCAACGTCATTGCCCCACATTCGCATCATGTGAGAGAGTGTTTGTGTGTTGTGAGTGTGTGTGTAGTGTGTGTGTAGCCCCCACGGCGATGCGTTCGCTTGTTATTGCAGAAGGTGCGTGAATTGCCGGTTCCGTTGATTACCATCGCGCACAACATCATCACGCCTCCTCTCCCCTCAGTCCTCACTTCAGTTGCAGCTCTGGAAGGTTAATCGACAAGAGAGTTTCATATATATGATTGGCTATAGGTCAGTATCGGAGCACGTAGAAAGCAAAGCGCCCCACGCATGCCGGATATGCCGTATATGACTATCGTATATGATAATCGGTATCGCATGTAGATTACTGACCAAGTTTATGGCAACGGGAAGCATAAACTGTGAGCTTGAATTACACTATGCAACATGTGATTGCATTATTAATGAACTTGTCTATAGTGGGAGTGTAGTAGGAGTCTCTCTCTCTCTAGTATTTCAGTTACATTCCCCCTACATAAGTCGACAGCGAGTCATGTGTCAGGTGTTTGAACGACTCCAGGGCAGGGCAAACGAATCAGTATCAACAACTACGCAGACCTGTGTCTGTCTGTGTATCGAAAATCGGGTTTTTTGATTTTTCGTAAAGTAAAAAAAAAAGTAATTTTCTGTGGGGACGATCGTCATCAGAAAGAAGATGGCCGACGACGATGTTCATTTCGATGCCGTCGATTCGGGGGCATCGAAAACATTCCCCATGCAATGCTCAGCATTGCGCAAGAACGGACATGTCATGCTTAAGGGACGTCCCTGCAAGATAGTCGATATGTCCACCTCGAAGACTGGCAAACACGGTCATGCCAAAGTGCACTTGGTGGGCATCGATATATTTACCCAGAAGAAATATGAAGATATTTGTCCATCGACGCATAACATGGATGTGCCGCATGTTAAGCGTGAGGATTATCAACTGACCGATATCAGTGATGATGGATTCGTTACTCTGATGTCGGATAATGGTGAGATACGTGAAGATCTCAAGGTACCCGAGGGGGAATTGGGTGGTTTCTTGCGCACTGAATTCGGGGATGGCAAAGATTTGCTATGCACTGTTCTGGCTGCCTGTGGGGAGGAGTGTGTCATTGCCATGAAGCCCAATTCAGGATTGGATAAGTGAGAGAAAGAAGGAATGTAAAGAGAACAGATGAAGTTAGAGGAGAGTGAAGAGAAAAGGTTGACAAATACAAAATAAACTATAAATACACAATACGATTTGTACGGCAAGGCATTGTAGATTCTCTATGTTTATATGATAATAAAATTATGTTAGTCAGCATGAAAGTGATAGAAGAATTCTTGAAGAACGCGTTTTTACACTCAGTTATGAATCTAAGGGATTCTGTCCATTTTATAAATGATTTCTATTGTATTTCATAAGATATATTTAACATTGAACTTCAGTTTTTATTGATTGATCTACGCTTTGTTTTGATCTTTTTCTTTGATGCCCGCATTTCATTCGTCTCGACTCATTTATCATCGCAGTAGAAAACATAATTTGATACGAGTCCATCGAATTAATGAGATCTCATTAGGTTGGACGCGCCCAGAGAGCACCGTGTGGAGTGTCGCTAATTATGTTCGATAAAGATTCCCATTTCCATTAACAATTTACCAACTCCCTTTCCCATTCTCAGGTATTTCCAGACTGCAGACCCAACAATTAGGCTCCATTTGCTGTTGTTGCTGCATCGTTCATTTTCTTTAAACGTCTTTTTCCATTTGCATTTTCATTAATTTTTCACATCGCGTCGCGTTGCGGGAAATATCTGTTGCCCCAGAGGAGGAGGAGCAGGAGAAGGAGGAGGCTGTGCATCAGGCGTCTTGTTGCTCCACCTATTGCTGTCGGCGTCTGCCTCGTTTCCATTTGACTGGCAGGCAGCTTGTTTTGCTTCCTTGTTTGCCGTTTGCATTGCCAATCGATGACTTCAAAAATGCATTTGCATTGCGCCTGCAGAAGACTTCGACAGGCAGTCACTCACTCACTCACATTCACTCATACACACTTACACTGGCACTTAGACTAACTCATATTTATACCAACTTACACTTACACTAACTTATAGTAACACTAACTTACACTTACTGTAACCCACACTTACTCTAACTTACATTCATAGTAACTCATACTCAAACTCATACACACACAAACTCTCACTTATACTAACTCACACTTACTTACTCACGCTTACTTACAATCCCGCACTCACTTACATTCGCTCCTTACTGATTCATTCATTGAACTCAAGTCATTCATTCAAATTTGGTAACTGTTCGTTGTTTTCTGCCTGCCAATTTGACATTTCTGTCAAGCTGTCGCACATTTGCCTGTCCCACCTCAGTCTCGTGTTGCTCCTCCTCCCCTCACGTTCCTCCATCTCCCTCAACTTGCTTCAATTTGCCTATCTGTGGGTGTGTTGACTGCTTCCAGCTAGTTTTGCCAGTGCGTGGCTTAAAGCTTACAACTCCCTCCTCTCTCACTCCCCCCAATTGAAAATGTTGTCAAGTCTGTTAACAAATGCAATAAATATACTAATACAATTTAATACGTTGCTGGCGCTTGGCAAAGGATTTGCTTACAAAACGTTGCGAGGTGACACACCTTGGAAAAAAACATATCTTACTGTGGGAATGAATCAACCGAATTGTCTGAGAAATACGCCCGGTCCGAGTTATGATGTCATATAGCGCGCCTTGAGGGCGACAAGAACTTTGGCAAAACGTTTGCAGAAATTCAATTAGCAGGCAGGGTAGAAAGAGAGGGAGATATACAAGGAAACATAGTGTGAGACAAAGAGAGAGAGAGCGAGGGAATTATGAATAACAAACAGAAAAGCAAAACGTGCCCGCATAAATTTACGAATTGAAAATGTTTCCCAACTTTGTCGTATGTGAGAATTGATAGGGAGTGTGGACCCCTGAGGAGGGACGGGGCATAATATGATCTTGCTAAGCGCTAAGTAAATAAAGGCATTACGAAATTTGGGGGGGAGTTGAGAGCAATTGGTTAAGCTTGATTGATAAATACATAGGGTGTGTGGGATATGAAATAGAGGGGAATTAACTGAGAGAATTGGAGAATGAAAAAGGAAATTTGTGGAGTGTTTTGTAAGGGAAATGCTGAACAATTTGTAGTGCGGGTTCTTGATGTTAACAGAGCTATAAAGAGATGTTATGTACGGATAAAGGAAACAGAGAGTGTGAGAAATGAGACTGGAGAAAGACTTATGCATTTGTAGGCTAGACTCTTGATGTTATCATAGCTATAAGATAGATGCAGTCTGAGTATTAGAATAGGGGATCAACTGAAAGAGGATCAGATAAGAAAGCAATGATATATTCTAAGGGGCAATTCACATCTATTCACAGTGAAGAGATTCAATGATATCAGAGCTACAACATAGTTGCTTATAGAGTAAAGTATAAATGGAAAATAATGGAGAAGACTTGAAGAGACTGAGAAACTGTGGTATCTTTATTCTTAGTGCAGCTTCAATTCTCCGGTATATCCTGCAAACTATAAGATATATTCTCATAGAGTATACAAACTTCGTTCTTAGACCTTGTCTATTATAGCTCTAGTTCCATTTCTCCGCAATCAACTTCAACTTGCTGCATCTCCCACACTTGCTGTCGCTTGTTTTTGACATTTAATAAGCAGCTTTTTGCTGCCTGTGACGTTTGACTGACTTGTGCATTAAAATGGTTGCCACGCCCGCACTCCAGAAGGGGGGCGGGCTGCATAAACTGACAACTAATTGTTATTGATTTTGGCTTTGCATGTGCAATGCACAAAGTAAACAAACTTTGCACTTGGTCTAATTGTTATTGATTTTGGCTTTGCATGTGCAATGCACAAAGTAAACAAACTTTGCACTTGGTCTACATGTGGAAGGTGGAGATGAAGGTGCCCCGCCCCCGACTGTCTTTGCATGTTATTTCAAGAGCGCACTGCAAGTTTTCCCATATGTTTAACATGTGTACATATTGCTATGACAATGAACTACAAGGAAAAACAATTTTCCATAGTCTGGGAGGGGGAGGGAAAGAACCCTCGCTTGGGCTGCCGTTGCACTTGACCTCGGGCTTCGACTGTGTACGGTCTCTCACTCTGTCTGCCTTTTATGATTTATCTTGCCTCTCACATAGGCTCTATAGTTTCCGCTCTTCATCCCCCCTCTTCCTCTCTCTATTCCCCCTCTCTTCCTTCTTTATGCACCCTGCCATTGTGGGCTGTCAGTCAATCAACAAGCAACTTGCCAGCGACTCCTTCTCCAGCTCTGCTGCTCTTCCTCTTTCTCTCTCTGGCATTGGCATTGGCACCGCCCACCTCCTCTCCGTCTCCCCTCCCCCCTTGCTGTCTACTCTATGTGCATATCTATCTATCCAAATGTAATTACACGCTTTAATATGTCGGCTGGCGGTCGAGGGCGTGTCCATTATTCAGCAGTTTTTTTATCGGAGTGCAACGTCGACTCTGAGTTGAGTTCGGGGGCTGGGCTGGGGCGTGAATGCGTGCATCATGTGGCAAGCGCAGTCATGGATACGTTCGGGTTTTTTTCTACCGTTATTTATACATAAACATAATGCGAGTACCGATGATATCTAACGGTCAGCAGGTAAACAGACACGCCCCCCTTAGGTGCGCTTTCAATTAGAACAACATTTGTAATCGACAAAGGTGACAGTGTGTTTGGGCCTTAATTACTCCATTTGCCTATGCTGAGTTTGTTTTTATTGTATTGATGTAACTTTCTATTTTGTTAGATCGATTGGACACTAGACAAATTGTTATGTTCTTGTGATCTGATCTCTGGGTGGGGAGGGGAGAAAGTATAGATATTATGTAGAGAAGAGATAGAAGTGGGGAAGAGAGGACTTAGCTGTGAGCACATGTGAATAAGCTCTTCCTTAGAAGTCTACGTGTGTATAGAAAGTAGTGCTGCAAGGGATTACAAGCCTGTGGAAAGGAAGGGACTGTTGTGAAAAGTGCTAAAAACGTTCAACATTGCAATATAGAAGAAACTGTTGAATAACTTTCTTTTCAAATTTAACACTAAATAAATAAAAGACAGTCGCAATTATGCCGCACTGCAATATAATATCTTTTTATGTTTAGAAATATTTTATACAGATAGAATGATAAATAATATAGAAATACATATATGTAGTATATCTCTTCTCTTTAACTGCAGCGATTTTTTATCTCCTCATCAATCTCCCTCAACTTTATTTGACACCTTGGCATTTTGATATAAAGTTTTCTGCAGGTTGCTTAATTTTTGCTTGGGTTTCTTTTAGGCCTCTTTTAAGTGTTAATGCCAGCATGGGTCGCTTTTCTGATCTTGCGATAAGCTTTGGGTTAATTTGAAACGTTTTTTTAAATTAATTGTTGCACCTTTTGACTTGAGTTTCAGTTTCAGGTTGCAGGTTTGCAGGTTGCGTGAGGCAATTAAAGAGATTTATGCCGCAAGTTTGCCACCCTCTCTAGGGCCCGGACTTGGTGGATATGTGCGTGTGACCCCCTGCCACCTACTGAGGTGCACTCAATCGAAGTAAATGGGTTAAGAAAGAGGTGTGCGTGAATGTGCGTAGGTTTCGCACCAGATAAACGCGTTGCCAGAGAGTCGCCTTAGTATATTGGGGTCATTGGAAAGTTGGGTTGTATTTTATCTGCTTGAGAAATGTGTGACTTGTGGGCCACAGACAGACCATAACCTGCCTGCCTGCCTGCCAGGCGACAAGAGGTGTTGATGGATGAGTCTTGTGGCAGGTGGAGTTGCCAGAAAGGTGGAGTGACTGTGGGGTATGCACTGATATGAGGAGAAATTTCCAAGGAAGCAGGTCGACAAGTTGAAGTAGTACATGCTGATAAGACTGGAGTTCTAACGAGTGGAAAAGGGGTCGAGATGCTATGGTAATATGTGCTTAAGTTGTTAAGCATAAAGAAGAAGTGAAACTAAGGCAGTATATCGTATACTGATAAGAAATAACTATAGAATTGAAGAAAGAACTGTAGTTAAGGTAGATTACACTGATATGACAGCGCCCTATTAACCTCAAAAAGGGACTGTGGGTCAGACAGTATATGCTGATAATATAAAGCTCTACTAAGAATTGAAATTAAGGCAGTATAAGTTGTTAAGTAGTTAAGGTAATATATGTTTAAATATAATATATAATAAAATGATTATTACAAGCTCGAAAAAGAACGGCCACTTCTGTCTGTCTCTTTTGTCTGTCTATCTGTCTGTCTTTTCTGTCTGCCTATCTATCTGTCCTTCCTTTAATTACTCTATCGCATTACATTAATGAGAACGATCTACAACGATCACTAGACAACTTTAAAGCTAAGGTCAGTTCCGTAGTTAGACTCATACCAAGGTGCTAACATTTATAGCTCTTTATATTTCACTCTATATCTCCCTGTCTCTCTGTTTTTCTATACCTGCATCTGTCTATCTTAGGATCTCTCTCTCTCTTTCTGGTCTTCTTCATACTTTGCATTCTCCGTCTTGTTTAACTTTTGGGCCAAGTCCATTAAAATGACGCTGGCAGTCTAATGAAATTTGAAATGACAACCTCAAAAACTGAAAATTCATATGCTAATTGCGTGCCAAGTGCGTTGCATGCCAGACGGAACGACCCTCAAGTCGAAGGGGAGGGAAGGGAGAGTCTATTGAAATATGAAATGATATTGGGTAACAGATAAACAAATAAAACAGTCGAGCAAACATCAACTTGAAAAGGTGAGGGTGGCATGGAGAAGGGGGGGAATCAATCGAGTCGTAAATCACAAGCATGGATTGTGGATTGTGTGTGGACCGTGTGGACTCTGTAGACAGTGGCGAGTGGCGTCCACGCTGCACGCTTCGTTGGCAGTTTACAAGGGAACTGCACGCGTTTTAATTGCAACATGTGTTGGCTGAGGGGAAGGGGAGAGGAAAAGAGATAGCAGATGCCTGGGGCGCACTTTTTACTCGAAGAGAGTGTGGAGTGTGTGTCTGCGGAGGCGTGCGTGCGCTCAATGAGCTCATGGAGGGGGCTCCCAATGGGGGCATGCCTCATAAATAAAAACTCGCACTGTAAACAATGTTGCGACAGTTAAACGAAAACGTGGGGGAGATGCAGAGAGGGGGAGGGGGCTGAGCAGACTATTAAACACAATTGAAGCGCCACAAGCAAGAGGGGTGAGACAGAGGAGAAGGGGAGGATGGAGTGGATCCAATAGCTGTCGGCGCAGTCGGTATAAGTCTTCATTAGGCGCCTGCGCAGCATATGAGAAAGTGAGGGGACTGTGGGATAGGAAAGGGACTGCCTGGTAGAGAGACAGACAGTTCCTGAAAAGTGGCAACGCTGTAGAAATGTGGCAACTCTGCTGAATAGTGGCAATACTGTGAGATTCTCTGTAAAACTATGAAAAACTTAATGATTTTATCGACATGTTTGCATCCTTTTCTTCGCATTATTTTCGTCGTTTCTCATTTCCCTCTCTCTCTATCTCAATCTCTCCCTCCAAAAAGGAAATTCATTTTCACTGACCAAGTTTTTTTTGTTCGGAATTCGCTGGGAATGGCAAGCAGGAAAGGTTGAGTGCGCATTTCCCCCTCGAAGGGGTTTTACAAGTTTTTCTCTCTCTTGCTTCTGCCTACATTAAATTAGTTTTTCTTTTGCGATATTAAGTATTTAGTTTGTTGTTGTTGTTGTAGTTGCAGGAGAAGAAGGAGGAGGAAACTAGTTTTGCTTGTGGCAATTGAGACATAACTGTAAGTTTAATGCGCATTAACATTTTCCTTGGGAATTATGTCAGTCGGTTTCCTTAACTCTCAAATTGGTAGTTAAGATGGGCAGAGAAATGGGGAAGAGGGAGTAGGGTATGTGGGAGGAACTTACTAGGGGGAATATGCAGTACATTCATTATAATGTTGCACACATTTTATTGTTTGTTAATATGAGAAATAACTTAAGGCAGATCGGGCTTATAACGATGTTCAGACTATGGGAAAATCTCGAAATAAATGGGGAATAATAAGCAAAGATTGTACGATGATAAAGGGGGTCAGTTGTGGAGTATTGATGAACTGTTAATGGGTTCCACAAATTCCAATATGTTAAGCAGCTTAATGCCTGAAAGCTTTTAAGCTGCGATAAGACTTGGAAAGTAACGTTAATTAGCAGTGAGAAAACTTTTGGTATATACCAAATTAGATTGTCAAATCTACCGAAAAAAGGAATTCCTTCAAGTATTTGCAATTAATTTGCTTCAAAGATAAGAAAAGCTAAAGGAAACAAGCAAGAAAGCTACAGTGGAGTGAGCTCGACTGTGATATACCCGCCATCCAACTGACCAACACGATTTCTTAAGTATATATAACTTATATTTTGTGTTGCATATTGTAAGAAGAAGACGAAGAAGATATTGACACCAAATTTTGTAGCTCAAGCTGTTATAGTCTTTGACATCTAGCTTTTTATACGGACTGACACTGACTGACACTCTGTCTGCCACGCCTCCATCTGCCTTTCAGTTTGCACAAAGTTATAATACCCTTCTACCCTATGGGTAGCGGGTATAAACATTTTCCACATCTTTCCCTTTCGCTGCTGCACTTGATCCGCTTTAAATGAGCGAGGCTTGTTAGGCGGGCTGCCAAATTAATTAAATTGCCTGTTAAATGCGGCAACAACAACAACAACAGATGCAACAATAACAGCAACAGCAATCAGACTCTGCAGTCATGATGTCGCTTTAAAAACGTCATTAACATTAACATTAAGCTAACCCCAGCGAGACAACGACGACGACGACGACGACGATAGACTTTTCACCTTGGCCCCGGCTGCAATTTTCCAATAGCCCCAGCAACAACAACAACAACAACAGCGAGACGAGACAGACAGAAAAATCAACTCATTAAAGCTGCGAGAGATGCGGAGAGAGAGAGAGTTGAGAAATGACTAGAGATTGAGTGGGAGTAAGAGGGAGGGAAAGAGGGAGAGAGAGGTGGACAGGCAGGCAGACAGCAGAGTGGGTGGTATAGGGGGCAATGGGAGGGGCAGGCAAATCAATGCTGGTGTTGTCCGTGTGGCCAGCGCACATTCACTTGTCTACATGGCGCCGAAACAGAAGCAAATGCACCAGACATGTCATGTGAGAGGGGCAGTGAAGGAGGAGGGAAATGAGGAGGGAGTTGGGAAAAGGTGTAGGAAGAGGAGGGAGAAGACATGGAAGGAGTGACAAGGTGGGGAACGGTGTAGAAAGAGGAGGAGTAAAGAAAAGAGGCATATGGTGGAAGGAGGAGCAACAGGAGGTGATGCAAGTGGGATGTGAAGGCCGCTAGAGAAGTAGAAAGGTGAAGGAGCAGACGAAGTAGGGGACAATGCCATGTGCAGACGGTTACAGGGTAGAGCACGCAGAGGAAAACGGCTTTTGGAGGCAGGCAGAGTTGCAAACACCATGTGAGGGTAGCAAGAGGAAAGAGAGCAGAGGAAAACGATGTGTGGAGGCGTGAACCTGCAGAGGAAGCAAGGGAAAGTGGCGGAAGGAAGAGGAGGAGAGTGGAAGTGGTAGGAGGAGGTATATGGAGTCAGTGGAAGGAGAGACAGGCGCCATCAGGAGGTAATGAAAGGAGAAGTAGCAGGGGAAAGTGTCTTATAGAGGCGGGAAGAAGAGAAGGAGAGTCCAACATCAAGTGAAGGCCATAAGAGCAGAGGAAGACATATGGAGACGGCAGGGGGAGAGGCACACTTAAAATGCAGGCGGCATTCGGAGGAGGAGTAGAGACAAATGCCATGTGGAGGCGGAGGCGTCGTCGGTCAAGTTGCAAATGCAGGAGGCAGCAACGATGTAGGAGGCGTCACTTGGCTACTGTCTGCATGTCCGCTCTCCCCCTGTCCAACTCGCCAGCTGTCTCCCTTGTCCCGCTCTCTAGCTATCTGTTGTCACAGTGTCCGTTGTTGTCTCCTGTTTGCAGACAACGAACGAGAGTATGTGGAAATTGTGTGGCAACTGCAGCAGCCGCGTTTCGGCTGTTTGTAGCTTGTTTTTGGCCATTTTCCATTAGGCGAAATGAAATTTATATCATGTAATTTGCTAGACAGGCAACTCCCACGTAATCCAAGTGGCGGCGCCTCGCCTGCATTGACATTTCCACATTTGGGAAAGCCAAGACAAGGCGACAGTGAAACTTACGAGCTGAGCCAGGCTAAGCAAGTTCTCTCTGCTGTTGCTGGTGTTGCCACCTGCTGCAAATAACTGCAATTTGTATTGCTACTCTTGGCTGCTTCTAACGGTTGATCGTTCTCACATTTTCACCTGCCTAGCCAAAAGATTTCTCCCATCAGCCCAAAAAGTCTTGACAAATTAATAAACAAGACAAGTGGACGAGGTGGACTCCGCTGCTCCCCTGCTCACCTTCTCCCTCTTTTGGCAAGTGTGCAACATGTGTGCAGACATGTGTATGTGGAGCTTAGCTGCCCCCCTCACCTCCTCTTACTTCTCAGTCATTTGTCAGCCTCGCGGCGATTGCTGCAAATTGCATTCTTAATGGATGTTGCCCCTCAGAGAGAAAGAGAGAGAGAGAGAGAGAGAGAGAGACGGGCAAAAGTTGCTATGCAAATGACTCGCACAGTTCCAAATTTAAGTGCTGTCTGTGTGAGTGTGTGGGACTTGACTGCACTTTCTTTATCGGTCTATCATCTGGACTTCCTTAATTGCATGGGAAAGTCATTTTCATCATTCCTAAAGTTTCAGATTGATTTCTCAACCATGTTTTCATTAATTTTAAAGCTGAAAAATGCATATTAAAAACGTTTTTCTAAACTCAATCTGATTTGTTTATTTAAATCAATTTAACTGACCTAAAATTTAGTATATTTAATATATCTTTAGCTGTTTGTAATATGAAATATAGAACAAATTAAAGAAATACTCTAATTTACTCTATTCTATTTTGCAGACTTCTAACACACATAATATGATAAAAATTCAACCGATTTTCTTTAAGTAAGTTATTTTATTATTGATATGAATTCCGTATGGTTTCTACATCAAAATCTTTCCCTTTTGAATACTGTTCACTTTACTTATCATGGCTCAGTTGGAACACAGTTTTAACTGTCATTAGTAAATACTTAAAGACTTTCATTGCGGCTTAAAAATTCAAATTGAAATCTCACCTGATTTTGATTTCGCTCTAAAAAATATGAAGAAAATACTTTTTATCTTTGTTTTTTCTTGTGTTTTCTTCTTTAATTACCTGGACAATTAACAATGCAAATTGCAGTAGAGAAACGCCACCTGGCGGCGGTCGTTGAACGTGTATGTGTGTTTGGACACGCCATTTTAACAAGTAGCAAAGAGAAAAAGAGACAAACAGAAAAAAAAAATACTAACTAAAATACCAAAGTGAAATATTCAACAAAGAAACAAATGAACAAACTATTTGCCTTGTTGTTGTTGTTGTTGTTGTTGCAATAATAACGTGTTAAATTTTCACGTGGAGTATTTGGAATATTTATCGCTGTTTGCAGCATAGACGCCCCCACTCAGGCATGCACACACACACTCAGTAAACACACTCAGTACACACACGCACAGCCAACAAGACTAGACTGACCCCGACACAAAGTGTTGCTAATTAAAATGCAAAGCAAATGTTTACGACATTTTGGTAGAGGCTAATTTTAGGGGTAACTGCAACAGACTGACAGCAACATACTAACAACAACAACATGCTAACAACAACAACAATTTCTATACGGCGACAATTTTCTAAACTCACCGAGAGCACGCGATGGCCGCGAATTTTGCCCAGTCAAAGTCAAAGCAAAGTTGCATGTTAGAAGCCCATAAAGAGGAGCAGGCGCTACCCATGCCCCATGACATTTGCTTGCCACATGCCACATGTGTCTATCCAGTGGGAGAGCCGGCAGCTGTTTTCGTTTGTCTAGTCTAGCATAAAGGGAAATGGAAAAGAAAATGGGCCAAATGAAAGAGAAGACACAAGAGGGGCAGGTAGAAAAAAGCAGAGAGAAGGGAGTAGAGGCAGGAGTAGGAGGAAAGAGTAGGGAGAAGAAGGTTAGAGCGAATAGAGAAACTAACTTACTCACTCAATCAATAATTAAATTATAGTTTGGAGAATTTTGTCGGTGAAACTTTAGTGCACATGTTTCTCACTCTCCACGTACCTCCTCCTCTTTCTCCACCCCTCTCTCTCTGCTCTACTCTTCCCCACTCTACTCGTAATCTGATGAAACTTAACCCCCATGATTAGTCGCAGATTATCCAGCAATAACTGAGCTGAGCTTGGGCACTCTCATTGCCACGTCCCGCGGCCTGGCCCAGTGCCTTTTTGACTTGTTGTGAAAGTACGTTAACAAGAAAACTATCGTAGAGTGTGCTCGACTGTGTTATACCCACTACACAAGACTTCAACTGTACACCCAGTAAAGTTATTTCATAAATATCTTCTATGCTTATTATACGATTGCAAGCAAATTAACAGCACTCATTTAGATGATGATAACCATTGTATAAACTTAAAATGAATGTGCTTGTTTTAAAATTGGCCTTGCTATTTAATTTTTTATCGATTTAAGACGGCGGCAGTGGGCGTGGTCACATTCTAAAACATAATTTAACTGCGTGCAATAATAAGATACATTGTCAACAAATTTGATAGCTCTTGTTTGTATAGTCTTCGAGATATAGACGTTCATACAGACAGAAAATCGAAAAAAAAGATGTATTGCCTTCACAGAAGTCTGTTTCTCCCTGTTTTAAAGTCGTAATACCCTTCTCTGCCCTGGTTAGTGGGTATAGAAATGCATATTTTGTGCTGTGCAGCTGCTGAACAAATATCTCAGTTATATATGGACAATATGGAGATCTTTAGCTGGCCACCTGAGGCGACATGTGGCATGGCTATGCGCACTGCTGTTGCCGCTGCTGCGACTGGTTGCATGTCATTTTCTGACCGGTATCTCAATAATTCATACGCAATTGTATTGAACAATAAATTAATCACACGAACGAAAGCGGCAACAATGAACTGTGCATGTGTGTGTGTGTGTGCCACAATATGTAGTATATGCAACATTTGTGTGTAGTATCTATTCATATTCATTCATTCATCTGCCGCTCTTTCGATTGCATTTGCAAATGAATAAATATTGATATAGCGTGGCGGAGAAAATTAAAAGCCAATTTTCCTCAAATCGAACGTGTTTCTCTTGTTATTGTTGTTGTTGTTGTTGTTTTTCTGCTCGGCAAAAGTCAATTAATCATTAAAGAAAATAATACTATGGACGATGTTCGTTGTGCATGCAGCATGCGGTGCTTGTTATCGTTGTTGTTGTTGCTGTTAGTTGCTCCTTGTTGTTGCACAGGAAACATCGTTTGGTTCAGTTGTTACTCTGTCCGTCCGTCTGTCTAACAAGTAAAAGTAACAAAAAGAAGCCGCCAATATGTTGCACAATTAAGCGACATTTGAACAGATGCCATTGAGACATTCCAATTGCAACTGCAACGACTGCAGACTTGACTCCATTTACTCCAGTCTGCCCTAGTAGATAATAGATCTCTCTTGCCCTCTTTCTCTCTCTCTCTCTGTCTCTCTAAAGTTCCTTGAGCTAGCGAAACTAGTTTGCAGCTATTTTAATTGCAATCTCTCATAAAGTCTCGACCCATGACTCAGTCAATCATGCGGTCAATCTGTCAGTCAGTCACTCAAGTCGCAAGAAGGAAAAGAAAAACACACACACAAAAGAAAAAGAAAAAAGCTGTTTTTCGTGTCCAGTTTTATTGCTCGCACGCCTTGAATGCGCGTCGAGGACTTTTATATAACCAAACGACCTAAAAACTGACAGAGAGTGGGCGAGTGGGAGAAGATAAATAGTGGGAAATAGTTAGTTTTATTGCAGGGAAATATTTGAGGAAACTTGATTTGTAGGGGATTAAAGTCGAGCTTGGGGGTAACCAAGAGATTCTCACGTTGAGAAGGAGCTAAAATAGGTGTGGATACATTATATTTTCAGATTGGATGGAGAAGATAAGATAGAATCAAAGAGAAAGATACAAAGGATGGACAAAATGTACAGAAGAAAAGAAGCAGAAGGAAAAAAATATTAAGAAGTTTTTTCTTATAAAGGCAGATAGACCTTTTGAAAATCAACAACCACTTATAAATCAATATATCAGATTATTAAACGAAGCAATATCGAAGAGAATATAGTTAAGAATACCTACGACATGTCAACTCATATATACATAAATGTCAATTACCACAAACTATTTCAACTATCATGCCAGACAAGTCATGTAATGTATTTAAATGCTCAATTTGAAATACGTTATAGCCTTTATAGATCTCTTAATTTAATCATCTCACAGTTAAAGAAAGTCAACTAAGTTAGCTTGCCATAAAACTGATGACATTATAGCAAAGAAATTGAAAGTGAATTTTGTGCTGTGCAATCAAATCGGGCATCTAATTGTCGCATGTCCATGTGCACATATATATCTATATACAGCACACACACACTCGCACAGTGGGGCGCAACGCAGCGTGATGTGCTTTTAATTGAATCAAGCTAAAAGAGCGAAACATGGCCAGAAAGAAAAGCGTTAATAAAGCTGTAAACATATCAATTACCACAACATTTCAATGCGTTTTTCTGCCATGGCCCAATTATGCGACTAATATGGTTCTCTCTCGCCATCTCACTCCCACTCTATGTACGTCTCGCTCTCTCTCTCTGTCTCTGTCTCTGTCTCTTGCCTCTGCTTCCTCTTTGAGGCATTGTTTGCTGTGCCGCATTGACAACTTGAAGATTTATCTGTTGACAGCGACTTCAAGCTTAAACTAAAGAGGGGCTAGAGTGGGTGGGCAGCAGGGGCAGAGGAGGACTGTAGAAGGCAGTTGCTGAGTCACTTTTTCTCTCTCACCCTTCTCGCTCCCTCTCTCTTTCTCAACTTGTCGCCTGCCATTTTATCAAAACGAATCTGTGGCATTTCATTTGCTGCCGCCGCCGTTGCTGCTGCTGCTGTTGCAGCCCACACATCTTCAACTTGCAGCAAAGATATTTTATCTGCTAGAGGAATGTATTAGTGTGTGTGTGTGCCAGTCTGTGTGTGTGTGTGTCTATTGCATTGTTAGTGCTTCGCTGCGGACTTTCGTTTGTCGTCTGTTTCTGTCTCTTTGTCGTCGCTGTCGTCGTCGTTGTCGTTGTCTTTCCTGAAAGTGAATCTTAAATATTTCTTGATTATGTGCAACCATGTGCTGCATGCAACACACAGCGCCGCCTGCTGCTGCTGCCACTGTTGCTGCTGCTGCACCCAAACAAAGCCAGCGTTGTTGCCTTAAAGCAGAATTCGCATATCGGGCGCGATTCATTGCAATGTAACAAGGTCATGTGAGAGAGTCGCCGCGCCTGCCTCTTCTCCCCTCCCCTGTCTCTAACAATTGTTGTTGCTTGGACTTCTTCCCCTCCTCTTCTGCACCTCTCTCCCTCTTCTTCTCTTCTACTGCTGCTGCTGTTCATATCTCTTTGGCAGCATCTTTGGCGCTCATTTGGTGTCTCTTTTGCTTTGGTTTCCATTATTTGTTTTTATTATTGTTGTCTTCTTTTTTTGTTTATTTCTTGTCCAAGTCTTTTGCGTTTTCATTCGGCCAACGCATTTCACTTTCTACTGCATTTTCAATGCATTTCTCTCTCTCTCTCTCTCTGTCTCTGCAACAAGTGTGCCGCGTGCTGTGGCACTTGAACAACTTTGACTTTTCTTCTTGACGCGCTTTTCACTTTCATTAGCGCGTTTTTGGCATTTCCTTTTTCCCTGCCCCCTGCTCTTCCTCTTCCTTCTCTTTTTTTGCTTTAACTGACCATGAAATAACATATTTATTTCGTTTCATTTCCATTTCATGCCGTTTCCCACCGTCGGCACTTCTAATTGTCACTCATATATCATTTTCTTTACTCAGATTTCGAGTGTGTTTTCTCAGTCTGTCAACTTCTTCTGCTTCTTCTTGGTTTGCCTTTCAAACTTTGTGCTTTGATTTTCAGTTGTTGTTGTCCCCCTTTCTCTCCCTTTCCCCCTCTTTAAACACCTGACAGAATTGCGTTGTGTTTGTTCCGTGTTCTAAGGCAAGAAGATTGGATTACATGATGCATGTAAGCAAAAGACAACTTAGGAGGTAAAGAGGGAAATAGGGAGGGGGAGGCAGGAAGAGAGAGTGAGAGAAGGGGAGCATGGGTAGTGAGAAAGGGAGCGAGCACATCAAGCGATGAGATACTGATTCTGTTGCCTGTGAAAGTCGATGCCATTATACAAGTTCAAGAAGGTGTGAAAGAAGAACAAATGAAAGATTTGTAAAGATATCAACGGATTATATTCCCAATGTGAAAGGATTTTATATGTAGTACACTGTAGTCTTGTTTGCTTGTTAGTAGAACTTATCTGAACCCTAAACTCTGTTGCAATACTTTAGTTTTTGAATATATTAATAGAAGAACTCATTTTCCTTCCAGACTGTACCATGGAGAGCTATAAATAAGATATATGAACTGTTTAAGAAACTTTCTTATAATGAAATTAGTTTAGCTTAATTCAATAATGTTCTATAAAGGTCTATGAAGGTTTAAGTTCTGTTTTGTCTCTCATAGAACTCATTTAATGTACAAACTCGTTAAACATATAAAAGATCTCTTATAGAACTCATGAAATAACCTTAAATGGAAGAATGCGTTCAATTTATTAAAGACTTATGCTAGAACTCATTAGAAGAATTTAAGCAACCATTAACAAATGAAATTTTCTTAATTCCTCAAATTTTCTGATTTATCTCATTGCTGTAACCAAAGTTTTAACTCTCTATAATGTTATCTATTGCTATCATTACATTATCAGACACTTCAGTGCTCTACAAGTTACTCAAACCTCTTCAACTACTTTCAAAATGATCTCCTACGCTTAAAACCCACAATTATCCCATTGGCAGCAACTAATTAGCTGTAGAAACACTTGAACTAATCAACCTACTCCATTTCACACAGTGATCTCGTGAAGTATTCAACCTACCTACTTTATTCACACATGATTTTCCCACACACACTCACACACACACTCACGCAGACACACACGCACCTCTATTTGGGTATTCACTTTCCACCCGCATATGACAACAAAAATTGCCAAGACAAAAATTGCCAAAGAGTGAACAAAATAATGAGAATTTTGTGCGAAAGCTTTTCGGAATTGAATTTCCGTCGGGAAAGGGAACCAATTATCGCCCCAAGTTGTTGCTGTTGTTGTTGACGTCTCCAATTGGCCATTACTGAACTGTGTTGCTGCGGGTTACCATCCAACTTTGGCCAATTGACGACGATGGATCAACACGAGGGGAACCCAAACGACGACGACGATCCAAGCTTCGAGCTTCGAGTTCGAGTTGTTTGTGCCCATTTCCGACTTCAACTTGACCACAAGCAAAGAGCGAGAGTGAGAGGCAGGGGGGGTAGAGAGTGGGGGAACTAAGGTGAGTACCCCTTTTCCTCCGTCTTCTCTTTCTTCTTTTTTTGTAAAGTAAATCGCCGTTCATTTGTTTTTCAGCGCGTTGTGTTCGTGCAAATTTCGCTGAGATTTCAGTTTTATTGCTAACTTTGTTTAGAGTTTTCCGTCGGGTGTACCCCTTGACTATGAGTGTATTTGCCGTAATATTTATAAGGTGCACCTCCTCCCCTCGTTGATGTAATACAAAATTTGTTTTCCTTTAATCTGTTTCAATCATGAAATCAAAGTCAGTTTTAATTATAACTTTAATGGGCTTATTATTATTTTTAAATTGGCAACTACATCAGATCAGGCTTTACAGGGTATCGCAAATTCGTTGCAATATCTTTTCTTTTTTTGTTTTTTTTTTTTTTTTTGAGTTTTTCGTTGCCTTCACAAATTGGCCGTAAATGATATTTTCACAACTCGCATCGATCGCTGGCCCCGCAGGCGTCTACTAACTTCCCCTCTTGCGCAGATTTGCTTTGCTCCTGCCTCCTTCTCCTCTTCCTCCTTCTTCTCCTCTTCCTCCGTCTTCTTTACTGGTCCCCGACAAGTGAGAGAGTTCGTTGAGGTTAATATGGCCAATAAATTGTTAAGGCGATTTCTTGCCCGATGATTCCTGCTGCTGATGCTTTATGGGGCATATTTCTTTTTCGGGTCGATTTCTGTGTATATTTTCCCTCTCTCCCCTCCTCCTCTTCCTCTCTCCCCCTCTCCTTTTCTGCCTTGCCTAACGGCAATCGAACGACGAAAGAAATATTGAAATTTGCGCTCAAATTGTTTTCAATTTCAACGATTTGCGAGCATTTTTCATGTTTAGTGCAAATATAATTAATGATAATGAATTGTTATGGACATGGGCGCATGGATGGGGGGACAGTGGGCTGTGCTGCCCACCATGGGCATCCATGGGGTTACAGTTTCGTAGCCAAAGCTGTGCACATTTCCCGAGACGCCCACCTCGATGGAAATGTGCAGAGAAATGTCGGGGGGAAAATGTCGTGCGACGTTTTCTGTGCATGCATATCCTGTATACGATGTAGGATGTATGCTGTAGGGTATATTAGGCTGGAAAGAAAGTGCATTTGAGGGAGTAAGGGATATATTGAGTTGAGAAGAGAGTATTACGAAGTGAAGTGTTGGACATCGTGTTGATCTGATGGCAAACAGTCTTGTATTATCTACAAGCAGGGTATACAAAGATACAAATGTAACTTCAAGACACACCACATTGCTAGACTATTTCATGTTCTAAGTGCCTTCTACACACAAAGTATTATCACGTCGAGCCCCTTTTCCTACCTTCGTCTCTTGGGAAGCACTTGCAAATTATGTTTAAGCTTATTTTGGTTTATTGTTTCATTGCTCTCTCCATCTCTCTCTCTCTCTCATTTCTTGTGGGAGTTGGAATTGGAGTTGCGGTCGCGTTGATTTATCACTCGAGCTGTGCGAGAGCGAAAGGTTGCCATAAAAATGTTGCTAAACAAATGTTGACGCAGCCAATGCAGCACAAACCACACACACACTCAGACGTACATACAACCACACACACAACCACATCAACTCAGTGGAGAGGTAAAAGTTTTCCCCGCTTTACTTTTTATGCCTCGTTTCAAGTTTTTCTTTATTTATTTTACCTATTTATTTGTGTGTTTCTTTCGTTATGCAATTTCGGCCCAAGTGCTAATAAAATCAGCTAACAATTTTCATTTGTTGTCATTTGTCAAATTGGAAACCAGTTGTTGTTGTTGCTGTTGTTGTTGTCGTTCGATATCTTGCAACGCGCAAATTTGCACATAATTTTCTGCATATTTGTTTTGAACACGCGCTATTCGCATTTATCGAAAGTAAATTGAAAGTCAATTGTCGCGTTAGGCTCCTTTCAATGCAGGTTACCCCACTCTCTATCCCTCTCGCTCTCTCTCTGTCTGTTTCTTACTGCTCTTGGTCACTTTTCACATTCGTTTTTCCTGCATCAAGTTTGTCATTAGCTGTAAGCCTCATAAATGTTGCCTAGTCTGCGGTTTATAATGGAGACAAATGATTATGTTGATAATGATGTGAAGATTGCTTCGCACTTGACATTGGTGTAGTAAATTTTGGGATTGCGATGGAGATTGAGTTATTGGGAAATGCATGTAGGTAGGTCAAGGCAGTTGAAAGGGAAGGAGAGCTAAATTTAGAGCAGAGAATGTGCAAAAGAAGGAAGAAAATGAAGCAGATCTATTAGAATCAGTAAAAAAAAGCTAAAGTGGAAAGTTTTCTGAATGAAATCATTGCTTGTATAACTTAAACAGTAATTATTCCGATTGTAAACCCAAAAATAGATGTTCTACCTATTAAATTACGCCTGCAACTCGAATTTCATTGTTTTACGAAGCAAGAAGAGGGCGTGGTCAAGATTTCAAGCCAACTTTATCTGCGTGCAGTAGTTAGTCACCAAATTTTATAGGCCTAGCACTTCTAATTTCTGAGATACAAGTGTTCATACAGACACAGATAAGGAAAAATCGCTGTTAAGAGGTCGGTAATGATTCCTTATTCCTGTTTTATGCTCTAACAGAGTTAGAATATCTTTTACAAAGTTATAATACCCTTCTACTCTATGTGTAGTGAGTATAAATTGATATAATATTGAATTACAGTACAATAGGTCGAATCAGTTGATATGCAATCACAATCAATGCTCACTATCAGTCTCTATTGGTTATCAGTTAAATATATAATCGTATTTCCGTTGCAAATATAACTTCCCTTGCGCTGCCTATCTAACAAGAGTAAAGAAAGTGACATATTTATTGTATTATTCAACAATAGGTTAAAAATAGGTCGTTTTGATTTAGCATGCGAGCAATTGTAACTCATTCTCAACTTCAAAGATGCCTAAGCTCATTATTTGTAGGCCTTTCCCTTGAATGTCTCTCTGTTGTTCACCCAGTTTCCAACGACTTTAAAGATATATCACTCCTTGCCACATTCCAGGGCCACAGTAGCAGCTCTGCTCAGTAATCAGCGCTGGCAGTCGCATCTATTTCATAATTTATGTGCAAGAAAGAAACAGTGGGAGAGGGAGGGAGACTGCTAATTTGGTAGCTTGTTTTTTGGGGTACGACTTGGGAACGTGTGCGCGGCTACCAGGCGTTATTTACAGCCCCGCCACCTGTCGACGAGGGGCCGTAACAAACGACTTCCCTTTGACAGCAGTTGTGGGTGAAGAGGCGGAGGCGTGGTCAATCTACGGCTGCCAATTTGGTTAGTTGCATTAGCTGGTTTGCCTCGGCATCCGTTCCCACTCCTTCTGCCCCTCTCTTGCCCCTCTTCTGCACCTTCCTTTTCCCCTTTCTGCTCTCTGCTTCTTTCTCTCTATTTTAAAATAGACAAAAAATGCCGAAACAAGCGCGCAGAACAAATGGAAACTTGTTCGAACACGACACATTTATCATACATGCATAAGAGGGTGTAGTGGGGAAGGAGGCGTGGCTGTATAGGGGACTCCAAGTGGGACCCCAAAAATGTTTATAACTTGTAGACAAATTTGCGCTGTACAAAAAAAAAAACGAAAACGAAAAGACTCAAGGAGCGATTAGCGGCGACCACTTTGGAGCGGGTGAGTTGTCAACAAGAGAGGGCAGTGAGAAGAGGAAAGAAGTGGGAAAAGGGGAATAGGGAAGAGGGGTAAAAAGAGGGGGAGGTGGAGAAGGCGGCGCAGGTCCAGCTCGGTCGGCTGCTGCTGCTTTTGCATGTAAAACATTTGTCCACACTGTAGCCTGGCGATAACTTTCGTTTCTGCAGAGTCCCCCTCCCCAACCATGACTGCGACTCCGACGATACGAGACTGGTGCAATTCTCTAATTGCTCTGCACCACCCGAAAAAACAAAAGCAACAACTCGTTGTCTTTGTCCCTCTCTCTGCCCCCCTTTGCCTCACTCTGCTGTAGCCAGAGTTGACGTGGTCTCTGCCCTGGTCTGCTCTGCTCTTTGGTCTGTTGGGCCTTTTCTCGCTTTGTTTGTGTCCATGTTTAATGTCGTTACAGTTGCAACACACCACAAGTTGCAACCTGCCTGCACCTTTTGCATATGTGGCAACAAGGAAGGGAAACATAATGCAAATGTTTTCATTCTCTATTTGACATTTTGGGCAAGGAATATACTCTCTAGACTGTGGGGATAATAAGCTACGGGAAGAATGAAGAGAGCTAAGAAATGAGAGAGATAGAGAGATAGAGATAGATAGAGAAGAGAAAGACTAAAGAGATAAGAGAGAGAGAACTGGAAAGGATGTACAAAATAATATTAACAGAACTTTTGCTTTTTACTTTTACCTAACCTTACCTGAAGTTCTCATTTATATGCCCTATAGAGCATCCTCAGAGTCATCTTTGCCTACTTTGTCCACTTGCCCCACATGCAGCCTGCTCTCTAACAGTGTCAGGCAAAAGTATTTGCAACACAGACGGACAGAGAGGGACCGACCACATGCGGCAAATTAACAATTCATTGTCTGAGGTGGCACAGCCTCAGCCGCAGCTTGGCCCGCTTCAGCTTTTGCCTGCTCCACTTATGTGTGGCAGGCAGCCACAAGTTGTCGCTCTTTGCGCTCTTGTTGTGGCAGTTGTTGTTGTTGTTGCTGTTGTCGTTGTCGCTTTTGTTGTGGTTGCTTTGCGGTTGAGGTTGACATGCCGCTTGAACCTCGGCAAATGCCAGTGCCCCCCAGCTTCCCCTTCTCTCCTCTGTAGGCTGCCACATGCACCTCCTCCTCCCCATTCCCTACTCTTTATTTTGCTTTAGGTTTTCTGATTGGACTGTCTGTCTGTTTTTTACAACAAGTCAATATGGTTATTGTTATTGTCATTGGCGCATTGCCTGGCTGCAATTTGGCAATTGCCACTGCAACTGCAACTTGCAACGTGTGCCCAACTGTGGCAAGAGCACCACACACAGCACCACAACATGTTGCCAGGCAGTTAACAATTCATTAGGTGTTGCTCAGATTGTTGTTGCTGTTGCTGTTGCTGTCTTGGCTCGACTGCCTTGCAACCGGCTAATAATTTATGGCATGTTGCCCCTTGCGGCAGCAACAACCACTTGAGTTTCGATTGGTCAACTTGGCCAAATGCAGCGCTAAAGATTCTTGGAAGAATTTACAGTGCACACCAGGCTGCAGACTGATCGGGCACCGACTGTAGATAAATCATAATTTATGCAACCATTTGCAACGGTCACGGAAACGGAATGTTGCATGCTGCTGCTGCTGCTGTCATAAATTGTCAACCCTGGCCAAGAGCTTAGTCATGATAGGTATGAGAACAGTGCGATAAGTGGACCGATATGATATGCCATATATACCATACAACATATTGACAAGCTGTGGCTAATTGCAATTGCGATATCCCACTGTGTTATCTGTCTTCGTGTTGCAGCTAATCTAATCGAAGTCGAAACGAGTAAAGTTCACGCTGTGGGACACTTTATACCCGGTTCTCATAGTTGAGAAGGTTACTGGAACTTTATGGTAAACAAAACAGGCAGAAGAAGGCATTACTGACTCCATTAGAGCCATTTTTCTGCCTCGTTGTTCGTATGAGCGTCTATAACTCAGAGACTACAAGAGCTAGAGTTACCAAATTTGATGAGTATAGCAACAAGTTCTTCACATAGATCAAGCACACTTTAGAATATGGCCACGCCCTTTTACGTTCCCATAAATAAATTAAAATGGTATTGACAGTGTCATTTTAATGCTTGATCGTTCATAATAAACATTAAAGTTATTCAGAAACTTCTTTTAATATGCGAACAGTTTAAACTTTATCAAGTGGGTACAAAACAGTCGAGCATACCCCGCCAATAGCTTTCTAACTTGTTCTACTATATCCGCTATCTATACACATCCGATACGATACGATTGTTTATTATTATAAAGTGAGATCAAAGATCTGTTTTCATATGAAAACGAAAGTTTGTTTAGGGTTTCCTCTCTCTTCTTCTTCTTTTGCTATTCAGTTCTATTGTGTAAGAGACAAACAAACACAACACGCTGAGGAATGTCGGGAAAATTGTCTAGGGAGGGGGGGTGCCTTATCTCAGTGTATAGGTCGCGCATACTACAATCAACTCTTCTTTTTGGGGAACTTGACTTAATTTTGTTGTTGCTTTTTTGTTTACTTTTTTCTTTTGTGGTTTTTGGCCAAATATTTGTTGTCATTTTCTTCTGCTTTATGCTTCTCATTTTGTTTCCTCCCGCTTAGCTTTATCTGCGTTTTTTTCGCTTCGTTTTGTTTATTAATTACGTATGTGTGTGTGTGTGTATGTTATGGGCTTTTTATGTGTGTACTGTGTGTGGAACATGTTTGGCATAAAAGTTGGGCCTTTTCCTGGAATTAAGTCGTTTATTACCGCACATCGCATAAGAGCGCTTTGGTTCCAGTGTCTTATGCAACACACAGACACAGAGACACACACACACACTCACAATGTCGCACGCTTTGACAGGGGGACAGGTGTTCCGACCCCTTCGGTTGCGACCTCTGAAGATACGATGCTGCATGCGCGTCGACTTTGAATGACTGACGAGGCGAAAGGTTAAGTCGGTTAGGGGCTTTGGGGCTATCGGTCGTTTTGCATATAGTTATAAGAGTTTTGTCCGCTCTTGTCCACTATCTTCATCATTATTAATTGATTGTTAATTTGGTTTAGAGTGTGAATGGTTTTTGAGAGAGTTTTACAAGTCTATTAAACGATGTTAATAGTTGGATTTTAATAGATGTAAAATAAGTTTATAATAGGTCTAAAATAGGTATAAATTAAAGGAAAGTGTAAGGTAGGCTTTGTAAATCAACTAGATTGATAAATATACAAAAAATAGGCAAAAGAATGAGTAACATAAGTAGATTGTGGAGTACAATAATTCATTATAACTTGTTGATAGTTATAAAAGCTAGATAAGGTAAATAAATAGATAGTTAGATTGTTGTTAATACTTAACCTATTCTAAAATGATTGAAGTGATTGGGCACACTTTATGTTGTTAACTTCATAATTAAATCTTTATGATGGTAACTTATGATTTGATTTATAGCCTTATGAATACTGCAGCCATTGTTAAATACTTGAATTCTAACTTCACGTTGTTAAGGAAACTATAAAATATAAAGTTGTTCTTTGATTTATTGCTCTATAAATATTATTACCAGACACTTCTTCAGCATTCCATAGATTACTTAACTCCCCCAATAACAATAATAAACAGAATACTTCAAACTAAAGACTTCTTCTTCTTCTCTGATTTATAGCGCATTAAATTTGCCTTAAATATACCAAATAAAATACCAAATATACCATAAGTTGCTAATGTATTTATAAATTAAAACCTAAAGTTGGTTCATTAAACTTTTAATGATATCATTAAATCTATGGAGCGCACAAAAGTCAAGCCCTGAAATTGTGTTTCCTAATGAGTCACAGCCTGCAGACATATGTGAAAGAAGCAGTGAGAGAGAGAGGGACAGAGGGCAGGTAAGGAGAGAAGAGTGCCACAAATGGGCTGCGGCGAGGTAGCAAACACGGGTGTCTCCCCTCATGCAAATAATTCGATTTGCATGCACGACAAGCAACTGAGAGAGAGAGAAGAGGTGGAAAGAGAGGTGGGCAGAGGTGTAAGAGAGGAAGTTAAAGAGGAAGTAGTGGGCAGGGGGAGGGGCAGGGGAGGGAGCTATGCTGGCATACAGGAACTGTGCTCACACTCTCGACTATTGTCGAGTGACTAACCCGAAGTGTATTTCAAGCTGTTAAGGTGCTCCACGAGGCAGTCGGTAGTGCAGGCTCTACACACACTCTGCACCCCTCTGTCTTCCCCTTCTCTCTCTCACTCTTTCTGCAATTCATTTGGCAAGTCGCAACATTTCCCGCGACGCGTGGGTTGTAGCAACAGCAGCAGAGGCAGCAACAGCAGCAGCGGCAGTTAAAGTTTTCGCTTTCGCTTGACCAAAATCACGTTGCAGCAACTTCAAGTTTGTTTAAGTCGAGAATCAAGCAAAGGCAAAAAGTGCAAGTTGCAGGAGGGAGGAGGAGAAGAAGCAGAAGAGGGGGAAGAGGGCACCCCTCTGTGGCCCATGTGGCACCCGGGGCTGTGTGAGGTGCTTAGGTTTTGGCCTGTAGCTCCAAACTCCTACAATTATAATGGCTGCAAAACAACAACAACTACAACTACAACAACAATAGCAACAACAAACTTTACTGCTTTTAGCATCGATTTGTGTGTCGCGGCACGCCTCCTTTCTTGCCCCCTTTGCCACTTCCTCTCTCTCTCTTCCTGGCTTGTTTTGCAGTCTTTACTCAACTCTTTTTATGTTCCTTTCCTTCCTTCTTCTTCTCCCTCTTGTCTTTCTCAGTTATGTTGAAGATTTAAGTGAAGTTTATACGCAATTTATTGTTTTATGATTCACTATATTTATATATCGTTAAATGTTATGTATTTGCTGCAAAGCAAGTAACTTATTTGCTATCTGAAGCTGTTGCCTTTGGTATCTTTATATTATATACAAGCTATTTGTAAATCTTTTGTATACTGCAGATATTCGTCGTGTATGTAATCTTTGCCATGTCATTAATCATGTTCTTTCTATAGATATATACGATACTTACTGCATATTTTTAAACCTCTATTGTATACCTATTGTATCATATATCGTATATAGATATCACTTTTTAAGAGTACCTACTATATATTTTTAGATGCCACTCTTTAGTTCCTTCCATAACACTCTAGTTCTTGGTCTTACTAGTAATATACTCCTTCCATGCTCTCTAACACTTAAGCTCATAGTCTTTAAAGACGTTAGTTCCTTCCCAAACTTGCCAAAGAGCTCTTAAACTTACCTAATTCATCAAGTCAATACCTCCTCAATACCACCTTCCCTAATCTCACACAGGGTATACCCCAGTGCCGCCTACTCAATTCCACATATCGTAATTGGTGTTATACCCCTTGTTGTTGCTGCTGCTGTTATTATAACTGTGGCTACCTCACATACTACTATATATCTCTTAAGTGGCCACAAAGCCAATTTGGGACTGTCTGTCGAGTAGCTGCGATTTGCATACGAATATGGCCCAGAAGTGTTTCGCGACTAATTTCGCATAAAAATTTGATTGTTTGGCGATTAGAATCGTGTTCATTGTTTCGACTATGAAACGAAAGAGTTGCCCCTGCCCCTCCCACTCCCGCCTGGCTGTCTGTCACGCCCCCCGCTCTGTCTGACCAATGACCGTGGCAAGTGTTTGTTTGTTTGCGCCTTTTTGGGAATTAAGTAATACTCGTGATTATTATTGTAAGAGGTTTTCGGGTTGTTGTTGTCTTTTATTTTGTAGTCTCTAGTTTTCGCCTTTATTCGTGTAATTATATATATATATATATCTAGTTGTCAGTTGTTGTAGCCCGACTTTAATTGCTATTTACAGTTGTTGTGGGTGTGATTTGAGATATGAGATTTGAGAGCAAAGAGGGAGATACTTGTATATGATATATAAGGTCTCTTTCATGAGTTGTGAAGTTCTTTGTGCAATTAGTGCACTCATGAATAAACAAATGAGTGCATGAATGAGTGTTGCAAGAACTGTGCAAGATTAGCTGTCGATTAAAGGAAGGAAAACTTGCATTCAACTTGATCTGAAACTATTCCCGGTTTGTGTTTGTAAAGAGAATGAGTAACATTCGCTATTCATTCATTATTTATACTAAATATATACACATTTATACTATATGTATTATATGCCTAGTTTACTCATCTAGTTTGTAGAACTGTCAGAATACCGGAAATGGTCTTTAAAGCAAAAGAAACTTGGTATTAATAGATGTGACTCAATTGAAGAGTTATATTATAGTTGAACTGTATATAGAGTAGGATTATAAGTGCTGTATTGAATTATATTTGTGTCTGAACTGAAAGAACCTGCCTAGAACTGGGCAAACCTGTTAGAAAGAAGAAGGTATACATATTTTTAGTATTACATCATGTTATAGTCAAGTTTAATGAGTAATTGCTTAGGTTTCTTAGCTCTCTCAACTTGATATATAAGCGAAACAAGCCAATCAACTGTCTGCACCTTGCTAGAAAGAGGATTACATTGATATATCTAACAATATATAGTGTAATAGTCAAGTTTGATGAATACCTGCACATAGATATCTCAGTTCTATCTCCTTATAACCATAGCAAACATTACACACACCAATTGACCATCTTAATCTCTCGATTACAACATAATGTAATATAATAATGTATCATAATATGTTAAACATTTAATTAATATACAATTTAGCTTTATTAAATTCATTTTGCACACCAAACTAATCGACCCTCTCTCTCTCTCTTTTAATTACAGTGAAATGAACAATTAAAAACACGAAATTTCTTTTAACAAAATAAACGATAATTTTGCATAAAAAGCGAAACGGAAGGAAGGAAGAAAGAGCTTAAAAAACGAAACTGAAAACGAAAACAGATAACGAAACGAACGAACGTCAGGAACTGTTGCAGCTCCCCTCGCCCGCCCCCCGCTAGCTAAAACAGCGTAACGTGGCCCAAAAATAGCGCGGCAACATGCAAATGCAACATGACGAATAACAACAACAAAGAAGAGTTTAAGCAAATTAATTAAATTAACATACACATGGAAATCGGAACCAAAAAAACAATTAGCATGATGATGATGATGACAATGGAGAAGGAGGAAGACGAAGGGGCAGCAACAGCAGCAGCCATGCAACATGTAAATGAAGCAGGAGACGGTGGAGAAACACAGAGAGAGCAGGCAGATGAAGCAGGAGGAGAAACAGCAGCAGTAGCAGAGGCAGTGGCAGAGGCAGAGAAGGAGGCAGAGATGGAGACAGAGATGGAGACAAAGCAAGAGTCCGAGTCAGTGCCAAAGGGGGAGGCAAAGGCAGCAGCAACTGTTGCTGGCACTGCTGCTCATTCAATGCTTGCCACTGCAGCTCAGTCGACTGCGCTGCCAACTGCAACTGCGACGTCATTAAGCAACCAAGAGACTGAAAAAGCGGCCATGAAAAAGTGCGTTGGTGTAGGCAATGTTGTGCATGTTGTTCTTACAGCCGGAAGCAACAGCAACACCAACAGCAGCAACACCAACAACAGCAACAACAACTTTAACACCTTCCACAATGAAACAACAACAATTGTTACAAAAACAAACACACAGACAATGCGACTGGAGGAGGATGCGGTTGCATTTGTAATGCCAGCGGCAGCAGCAGCCGCTTTGCTTGCCACACGCAGCAACAGCAACAACAACAAGGGCAGCAACAACAGCAAATCAGCCAGCAGCAGCCGCAGCAGTTCGCTGAGAAAGCAGCGTAGAGGCAGCGCAGCTGCTGCTGCAGGCGCTGTTGCTGCTGCTGCTGTACAGGCAATGAGCAGCGAGAGAAGCGCTGGCAGAGGCAGCAGCAGCAACAGCAGAGGAGGAGCCAGCGGCAGCGGCAATGCCGGCGTCGATATGAAGACATCGCAATCGATGACCTCGCTGCCGGCAGATGAGCTGCTGCAGGAGCGACGTGATGTCATTCAGGCCAAGCTGCATTTGGAGCGACCCTACAACAGTCTCAAGGTGAGTGAGAGGGGAGATCGAGAGTCGGTAGAGGAGAAAAAAGGGAGGAGAGTAGTGGGAGAGACGGGATAGGAGGGTGTGGGATGTATTAAGGTGTGGAGAGGGTAGTGTAAGAGAAGGCAGTGGGAGCGTAGGTAGGAGCGAGGAGGAGCTTGCCAGTGCGGGTGCAGGTGCTGCACAGTGGGACAAGGCGCTGAAATTGGGCAAGCAAAGAACACTAGAGAGAATAAGGTCAAGGGAAAGAAGTCAAGGAGAGATGAAGAAGAAGTGGTGGGAAGTGAAGTATGGAAAGATTAGATAGAGCTAGTGTGGAAGAGGTCAGGGAACTGTAAAGGAAAGGAAAAGGTGAGATAAAGTAGGGGAAAAAGACGTACTGAGTTGAGTTGAGGAAAGGAAAAGTAGGAGAGATGAGGGAGTTAGCGTGGTGCCGAGCAGGAAAAGAGGTGGAGGCAGGGCAAGATGGCGAAGATGTGATGGAAAGATGAAGCAAGGAAAGAGAAGTTCGAGAGAAGGGGAAAGAGTAGTAAACAGACTCTTAGCAAGGTGTGTACAGGGCGTGCGGTGCACTAGGGCTTTCAATGACCACTGGCCTCTGCCAGGGTATTCATTTGGACAATTAAATTGCTTAAGTAAAAACAAATACATTCATTTGAAGGCTTCATAAGCTTCATAAGCAAACTATTAAAACTAGGGGAGAAGTTAGTCACACCTAGGGGCTATCTCGAGACCAGGGCTACGGCCCTGGTTGTGGGCAGAGCAAAGTGAAGAACACATACATAGTAGGATAAATAAGGGGAAGAGGAGATTGTCAAAGATGTGAGGCACAGAGAAGGCAATCAGTTAACACCTCCATAAAGCAGGCGAAGATGAAGCAGGGGGAAGTGGAGTTAATTGAAGAGGAGGTTAGGTAATCGGCAAGGGAGGGGAGGGGACCTGCTGAGGTGGTGCCTGCCTTAACATGGTCATATCTTGTATGACAAACTTTGCCGTTAGCATCTGCAAGAATTCTTCTAGAACTTGTTCTAGCTTGTTTTCCAGTTCTAGTTCCAATTCCAGTTCCAGTTCTACTGCCACTGCCAACGGAAATTGCTTTAATAAATTATTAATAAAAACATATCTGCATTATTAGCATGTCATAAATGCCCCCCGTAAATTGAGGCACATAACGGTCTATCAAATTTGCAACAAGTCTCTCAAGTGGTTGCTTGTTGATAGAACTCTCTGTTCTTTCATATTCTTTACAGAGATATTGCTGACTCAGCGCACCCAACTTGATATGGGGGGAAAGAAACGTGCGATTTGACAAGTCAGAGAGACGTGCTATAAATAAAGGTTGGGCAGATAGAATTAAACATCTGAAAATAATTCATTATTATGTTTAATTTTTAAGAATTTTTTTATGTTTTTTGATATTTTGTTAAATTTTTTAATGATTTGTATAGATTTTAATTAATTTATGGGATTTCAGATCATTATTAGTGCTGTTTTCTTTAGAAATAACTAGATGTGGTTATGTAAAGTGGGTATAGTGATACAAAAATGGTGTTGTATTGATAAAGAGACTATTGTAACTTATTTTAATTTGGTCAAGAGTTAGAAAATGTGGCAGCTAAAGTGGCTTACGTTTTCTTTTCTTCAATTTATTGTTTAAAATACGGCAAATGCGTTTTTGGAGACATCTTGCGATCTCAGCTAGCATTCTATATTTGATTCGACGATAGTTAAGAACAATTTAATGTATTTCGATATTTTCGAAAGTGGCCTCAGTTCTTGGTAATTAGGAAGTGTCTCGTCTTTTAAGCTCCTACCTCCACGAATAAAATCGGTAGCGCAGATATTTATAGCAGTAAGTAATAGAAAATAATACCCATAAACAGTGTCCATCTCTTTTTTTTGTTTGACTATGCTTATTGCCCTTTGAAAACAAATATATGGGATCACTGTACGATAAACAAATTATTAGTTTTTAAAAAACATTGTTAATCAATTGTTTCACGATAACTATAGTTCCAATGTGGCTGAAATTTTGGCGAGTACATATTGAAAGGTGCATTGTCATAATATCAAATTTTAACTTATGTCGTGGGTTGCCTTCGTACTTAGGCTGGAAATTTATCAGACGGCCCTTACACATCATTATTCTTTTGTCATCAAGCACACTTCCCTAACTCTCTTCAGTTATTACGATTAATTAGTTAAGGGTACTCACTGCAAACTCAATGTACAAAGTGATATATTGAAATTATTTTGGAATTTCAAATATCTCTTGCAAATTTCACACGCTCCAATTAAAGAAAACGCCCAAAGAAACGAGTTGATTTCTCAGTTGGAATTCACAATATGGTATTCTAACGGTAAACTGCAGCAGGCGTATGCAAATTATTACAGCAACAGCGGCAGCTGAGGCAGAAATGCGAGTCACAGTGGGCAGCAAGGTAGTCAGAAGAGGTGAGAGAAGGGGGAAGGAGGGGAGAGCAGATGAAAGAGTGGAGGGGGAGAGAGTGGAGCAGCTGCTGAGTGAATTGTAGGAAGGAGCAGAGAGAGGGGTAGTGGGCGTGGCAGCTGCTGATTGAATTGACTTAATTACAGTTGACTTGCTGCCACTGTGCAGGCAGGGGGGAATTTTATAAATTTCCCCTTTCCCCAGGAATTTCCTTCTCTCTCTCGTCGGCAACAAATCAAAAATTCATTAATTAATTGCGCGCGCTTTGCAATTTGGAGCGGTTAACCGGTTTGAAGATTTCGAAAGGGTGGTGGGGAAGCGGGTAAGCGGGTATAAACAACGACGCTTGTGTTGCGCGCCAAAAATGGTTAAGCATATTACGGCCTGACCATATGTGGGCTCAAGCTCAAATTACTTATTTATTAACAACATTTAACTCTATTTCCCTCCCTCTCTCTCTTGCAGAAAAACAACAACAGTGGCAGCAACAACAACAACAAGATGCACCGCTATTCATGGGGCAGCGGACACAGTCACAGCAGCTCAACTAGTTTGCACAGCAGCGCCACCCTTGGGCTGGGCTCGTCAGGCAAAGACGACCTCTGGGCGGCCATACAAACGAACTATAATTATATTATGGACACAAACCTGTTGGATACCTGCAAAGAGGCAAGGTTTGAGATTGAGGAGGCGCAGCCAAGTTCACGTGAAGCAAAGTTTCAGGGCAGTCAGCTACATGTAAGTAGAGGAGTCTACACAGTGGCGACAGCTGGTGTGCAGTAGTGGCAAGTAGTGCAATAAAGCATTGCCTGCTTTTGTGCGGCGCTTGCTTACCTAGGACACACACCATACGCTGATCGCAGTTTTTATTTTTTTTTAATTTAAATTAAATTTATTATATACATTTTAACTGTACTTCCTTTAGATCTTGGATGAAACACAGCGTCCGGAGGGTCTATGCGAGGATCCCAAGGAGCTGCGTCGTTGGCTGCGCGATATGGAAAACAAATTGGAGAATTCACCAACAATTTCGGAGCTAACTTTGTACTCGATTTCGGAGTTGCAGCGCCATCTAGCAGTGCACTCGGTAAGTTTGATCTTGTGCATAATTTGTAGCATAGTTTGCAGCGCAGTCTGTTAGAAACGCTTATTTTGCTGACTCGCTCACTTTTCTCGGAAAAGGGGTGGTTTTTCACAAAGGGGGGCGTCTTTAAAAATTGAGAGAAACTGAAAAATACATCCATATCTTCTGAGCCCTCTCCTGGTCGGGCTGTGCACTTTGGAAACTTGTAAACTCTGCACTGCGAAGAGAATAAAAAAAGGAACACATTGAAAAAAGCCGCAAATCCTTTCCCAAGACACGATCCCATTTGTGTCCTGGATGATAGCATTAGGATAAGCCGGACACTGCTTGGTCCTGCTTGCACGATTCCATCAGTCCTGCCAGATCAGCTTATTCCCGCCAAATCAGCAGAACAAATTCGAAATTATTGTTCTATCTAGCTTTTTAAATCTCATATAGCTTTTTTTCGCACATAAACACACTGTGCCTTGATCAAGAGAACCAGGAACAAGTAGATATTGTTTAATAATCAGCCAAATTTCCCTTCATATCTGCCCTGCGAGTTGCAGCTGCGTTTTCAAATTAAACTTTCCCAAATAAAAAGCATAAAGAAAACCCGCCGTTAAAGATATTTAATGACGATAACAAGCCGCACATAAGGCGTAGACAAATCAGCAGGTAAAAGTGTAACGAGCATAAGAAGAGATAAAAATATTACACGCATTTTTATGGTCCGCACTTTTCATTTCATTCGCGCGCGATGACTTTTGATTTTGTTTTCTTTACATTGCGTGCTGGCAGAGTTGCCGCCCCAGAGCAAAGATTGTGTAATCCGAAAAACGCACAGGAAACAAGGGAAACAATGTTGCCTTTTCTTCTCTTCTCTTTTCTTTTCTTTTTTTCTTTCTTTTGTTTGTGCTGAAAGTGAAAATTGCTGGCAAGAAAATCAAAAGTGAAGCCAAATAAAAAATGGGGGGCAATTGCAGCAGCAACAGCAACTCTAGTTGTTGTTGCTGGGGTCCATTGATAACCTCTGGCGGGTTGCAGAAGTGGACGACACTCGAGTTGAGTCGACTCGAGGTGGCAACAAGCGTCAAGCTTGTCTCTTGCAACACCTTCGAGGAGTCTGCAAATCTCTTTGAATGTGTTTCTCTTTCGTTTTTAGGGGGATTATTATCTCAACAATACACACGTGTGTGTGTGTGTATGTGTGTGTTGCGTGGCTCTGGGCCTGGAAGTTATGTAAGAAATGCTTGTGAGTGAGAAATACTCGGTGTGAGTTATTTTGCACAGAGCAAGGCGCGAATCTAAGACGGAAGAGCTGCTTAGCCTTTGGGCTTGGCTCGGACATGGCTTGACTTGACTTGGACATGCCTGGACATGATTGAACATGACCATGACAGCTTGAGATGGCGCTTGTAGTGATTGTGGGACGTATTGAACGGGGGAGAGGCTTAAGGAGAGAGGAGCAGAGAGGCACAATGTTGCTGATTTTAATAAAGTACTGTAGTTGTTATATAAGAAAGTACACATATGAACATAACAGAAGAATATGGAATGGGGTGAAAGAATTTCATAAGAAATCTACAATATAATGTACTAAATGCTGGTGTATATTTTAGTTAAATAAAATACGCAAAGAGATTTTTTAACTATCTATCTTTTAACTATCTATCACCATATCTATTTACAATACATTGATCTTCATATCGATCTTTCTATTGATCTAACCATCAATCTCTTCCAGTTATCCCTATCCCATCTGGTTGTCTACTTATATATCTATCTATCTTTCATTGTATTACTCCCTCACCCCTTCCTCGCTCCCTCTCTGTCTATCTCTTTCTCTACATCTGCCTATCTTATCTACCCAAAATAAGCGTTGTTTGACAAAATTGTTGAGCGCTTTTTCATTTTGTGTGTCTGTTTTTCTCAGCTCGCTAATTGAAAATTCCATTAAAGTGCAGTTGCTGGAATTTTGCTGCCTCATGCAACATACACAGCAGCTACAGCTACAGCTACAACTACAACTACAGCTACACCTACAACATTAACTAAGCTGCCCCCTCTGCCAATCATCCTGCCATCCTCTCTGCCCCCTCTATCACTTCTATTGTGATCTAAGCCAGCTGCTGTTGCTGCTGTTGCTATTTGCAATTCGCATTGGGCCACGAGCCAAATGAAAGTAAACAACAAGCAAAGCTAAACAACAACAACAGCAACACAAACAGCACCAACAACAACAGGCAACTAAAACAACAAGCACAACAGACAACAACAACAACAGCAGGGGACAGTTTTCTATGTGGGCTGCTTCATTGGCCAAAAAGTGCAATCACCTTCCCGCCTTGCCACCGTTTTGCTCTATAGATTTACGACAATTGTTTTGTCACGTCGTCGATTGGGGAATTGAGCAGAGAAAGAGAGAGAGAGGAGGGGAGTGGAAGAGGGAGTGAAAGAGAGGGAGCTCATAGTCGCGCTCAACAGCAGCCCAAAATGTCAATTGCCCAAAATGGTCAAACATATTTTCAATAAGTTGTTAGGCGTTTGTCTCTATCGTTTGTCTCCCTCACTCTGTGTGCACCTCTCTCTCTTTCCTCCTCCCTCTCTCTCTCTCTACTCCTCTCTCTTTCCTTCTTTATTTGGTACCTCCACTTGCTACGCAGTCTGAAGATCAATAGATCGCGCCCAATTGGAAAGGAAGATAGATAGTGAAAGAGTTGCCTCCCTAAGGAAATGTTCCTTGGCTGGGAAATGTTGTGTTCTAGCGGTTTTTATACATTTTAATTGCTAAAGGTTCTGAAGAACGCAGCGCTAAACTTTAAAGGAACTTTAAGGAAGGAAAATGTAAAGCAGAGCAACAAGAAAGGAAAGAAACTAGGAAAGAAATTAAAGAAAAGAAAATAAGCAAAAAAGAGAGTTGCACCAAGTAGATTTTAAACAGTTGTACCGCAAACATAGAGCCTACCTTTAATCTACTTTTACAGGGTATTTGCAGCCAGCTTATTTTATTTTCTTGCATTGAAAAGTGAAGGTGGCGCAATGCAGCTGAGATTAAAGACAGACAGACAGACTGGCTAAAGTGGGAACAGGGAACTCTGTTGTATATTGGGAAGTGTATAGAGGGCAGAAGGGGGTACTCTGCACAGGGGTATACTGTGTGTAGACTGGTGTAACCTAATGACAATGACAATTGATTATGCGGGTTCCAGTTTTGGTGCAGGCCCAGGAAATGTTCGACTTGTGGCCATAATAACTTCAGCTGCGACCAATTCGATTTGAATCTGGACAGTTTTTGTTGTTGCCAGTTGTTCAATTCCAATTCTACTCACTAAACATTGTTGTTGTTGTTGCTAGTGTTGTTGTTGTTGTTATTGGCAATCTCTGCTCGATTTGCATAACAATTGCTGCACAGTTCGCGAACCTTTCGCTGCCCGTTGGCTAGTCTGCCCAGCGGGGTTGTCCCACATGGGCCTAACTTATCTTTCTTTCTCTCTCTCTCCTCCCCCTGCCGCCAATAAAACATAAACGAATTAGCTGGAAAATCGTTTGGCGCGATTTGATGCACTTTGTTTCGCTGCAGGCGAGCAGAAATAGAGTCTGAAATCGATTAAGTGAGGTTAAGTAGGGAATATATGAGGGTTTAGGGAGGTAAAAGAGGTATAAGTAAGGTTATGTGTAAATATAGAGAATATATTAGGAAAGTGTACCTTCCAACCGTATGAAAGGAGGAAGAACCTACCAGAGAAGGCGAAGACTGTACCTATACCTGAGGAAGTACATACCAGAGAGGGAATATAGTAATAGTAATAAAGCACTTAGAGATCTTATATAGAAAAGATCATTTTAGAGCACGTTTTTGACAAAACAAACGCTTTATTTCAATATGCGAACTTCAACTACAGCTCAATCCCGCTTTAGACCTACCTTAAAAAAGTTTTTACGTCATTCTCTCTCTTCACTCCTCCATTTCTTTTCGTCTCGTCATCACACACTCAACATAATCAATCAAAATTCACTTACAACGCATAATTAGCGCAACAATAAAAATATTTCTTTAGGGGAATCTCAAAACTCTTCTAACTCCAAACAATTTAAGGCGATTGCAATCTTCCGAAGACCTTTCCCTCTCTTTTTCTTCAAACTTGAAACATTGAAGAATCTCAATCAGGAGAAAGAAGAGAAAGAGACAGAGAGAGAGAGAGACAGGTAGTTGAGTGTGATGGAAGTGGGTGTGTGTTTTGATATCCAATCTCAAGTGGAGAGTTTCACTTTTTTTTCAAACACTGTTAATCGCATTGTTATTATTAATGCCACATTTCATGATTTAAATTAACAATTAAAGTTGTTAATTAACAAAATGAAAACATGGCAAGCAACAGCAGCAACAACAACAACAACAACTACAACTTGACTGGGGCAACACCCCCTCCTTAATAATAATAACAATTTATCAAAGTCTTGCGGGCATTTCTCGAAATTTGTTTCTATGCGGACCGACCGCAACAAAAGGTAAAAAAAAAACTACAGCCACAACTTGAGGCCTGATGGAAATGAAAAGAAAATGAAGTCATTACCACAGACAACAAGAAACGAGAAAAAACTCTGGCGACCAAACCTCCCAAAGAAACAAAAACCAAAGCTCTCAACCCAAACTGCGTCATATGTGAGCAAATCTTTGGATTTCGTCATCGAGCAATAATCGACAAAGTCGAAGTTGGAAGTAAAAAGTCAAATATTATTTATGGGCGACATAATTGCATTAAAAAAAATTGTGGTGCACTGTGCCAGACTGTGTAATACCCTGTCAAGGTGAGTAAGAGTGAAAGTGCTTGCGCGAGGTATAAAAAACTTACAAAAATTGGGAATAATTTGAATATTTTCCACAATTTTGATTGGAATTCGTTTAAAAAGTGAATTTTATATTAGTTTTGAGTTGCCTGTTCGATATAGAACAGAAACTGAGGATTTTATTTTTCGAAAAAAATTCGAAAATTTTGTAAGGGGTAGGTATGGAAAAAGTAGCAAAAAAATTAATTTTGTAAATCGATAATATTTTGATGCAGAATCAATATAGGATCGATAACATGCATAAAATGACTTACCCAAGTAAAATCGGTTGATTTTTGAGAAAGTTATGAGAGTTTTAGGTCTATAAATGTCAATGTAAATAGAGCTAATATACCCGCTTTTCAATTACTGAGTGCGGGCATAAAAATATGTCTATCATAAATCGCAGGCTGTAAACTGCAATGGCTAAAAAACTAAGGCCAAAGCTGCAGCTAAAGCTTAAGCTGATAATAAGCTCGTATAACAGACTGACTGAGAGGAGCCCGCACATAAAACTCACTTTCAAGGAGGCACAATTTATTTTCGATATCGTTTTCAATCGATTTTCTTGGTAAAATGTGAAATTTCACGTACGACGACAAAGTGAGCGCAATATTGCCTGCCAAAGGGAAAGGCCGTTGAAATTTAATTGGGCTTCAATGCATGAAGAAGGGTTCATGGTTAGAGAAGAGAGGGAAGTAATATCCCGAAGGGGGCGGGGGTTACCAGAGCTGATTAATGAACACAATAATTCATTTTTCGCCACCTTGTTAACGGCTTTGCAAGAGTTTTTCTCTCCCTCGTGGTGAAAATTAAGTTTATGAAATGGCCCATAAAATGATAGAGAAGAAAAAGAAGATATAAGAAAGACAGAAAGAAGAAGAAGAAGCAGCAGAAGAGGCGGCTATATATGACAAGTGCAAATTGCAAATTTTGTGGGAGATGATGATGAAGATGATTATAGGCCCCTGGTAGGGTTATAAACGTGGCTAAACTTGATATATGACACTTTGGCGTTACAAAAGAAACACTCTAAACTACTGTTAAAGAAAGTATCTGAGTGTGAGTGTGTGAGTGTGTGTTGGGGGAAAACTGTTTGCTGACCCACTAAACAGAGACCCGCGTCGACTGCGTACTTAGCCGAGGTTTACGATTCCACGCAGACGAAGAGCTATAAATGAAAATTTGTCAGCTAACTTAATGACTTTCGTGGGTATGACAATGAAATTAAGCATGTACCCACTTTAATACTAGACAAAGGTAGAGGAATCTTAAGGGTTCTTGAGATTCTGAACTGCAGTTCTTAGTTTAGCTTCGTTTTGGACACTGTGTGGAGGTTTTTCTTATCCCTACTTGAGTAAAACAGCCTCAACTCTGTATACCTCGACCTTAACTACAATCCACAGCTGTATCAACTTTAGATGCCATATCTATTATCTATTCTAACTATAGAAAACCAGTAGCTCAACTTGCTATATCAAAATATCATTATCCCATACTCGTTTATCAATCTAACACCTTTCCAAATGTATTATGTTAATGCTTAACCAATCTATAAATACCTCATCTATGTATGATAATCTTCTATATAATGAAGCAAGTTCGTATTGCCCCTAATTGCCCCGCACTTATGCGTTGCCTCGAGTGATTTGTCTGATCATTAAGTTGAATTTCTGTTTCCGTTTTGGTTTCTATTCTTCCGATTGTTTTGCTATATAACCAACTTGTCGCGTGCCAAATCAACAACAGAAACACGTTGACTTCTTCACAACAAGTTGATCTTCAAGCTAAATCTTTTACAATATGTGCCGCCTTGTGAGTAGTAAAACTTTTGTGGGGTATTCTCTGATTTATGTTTCCTTATTCTCCTGCAGCTTATTGTGCTCCTTCTTGGTTTGGCTGCCTTTGCAGCAGCAGCTCCTGGCTATGTGGAACAGCATCATGTGTTGTTGCATGCAACACCTGTTGTGGCTGTGAAGCACGTGGCCATTGCTCCTGTCGTGCCTGTGGTAAAGACTATCGTGCCTGTTTCTCCTGTCATTCCTGTCGTGAAGAGCTACGTTCCTGTGCATCATGTGAAGTCTTATGCCATCGCTGCCTCTCCCTACGCACATTATTATCATGGTTAGACAATGATCTGAAATTAAATAAACTGAAAGCTGGAATTATTTGAAACATATCTTTAATCTGTATAGATCTTTAAGTTAACTGAAGCTTCCATTTTGTATTATTCTTTGTTCTCCAAAGATATAACTGGATAAACCATAATATATTAGCAGATTTGCCAATTGCTCAAGCTTTTGTTAGCTCATAAAATTCTTCACACCAGACAGAGAGGTGCTGAAAAAGAGAAGATAAATACAACAGGGAAATACCCTGTAATGGATTGAAGAGTGCATATAGTTAGTTTGGGTATACCATGACTTAAACTAGTAGAGATTAGAGTCTACTCGTATATAAAGAACACTCTTCTCTGAACTCTACTTCAGTTCTTCCCTCAACTCTAGTTCAGTTCTGCACAGAACCTATATGCCGTTCCTAAAATCCCCTCTAATGACCATAGGGTATCATTGTGCAAATCTAGCACAAATATTTCTACTGCTTCTTCTTCGGCTTTGATCTTTGATGGCAAATGTTTTTGTGTTTTGCTTCCTCTTTGCTTTGTTTTCGTCTTGTTTTCTCACTTTGCTGCCGCATTTGAGCGTCAAATGATAAAAGCCAAATGCAATTGGCAATTGCGCGTTCCATGCACAGGCTGCAATAAGTCGATAGTCTATATAGTCTGCAGATAGTCTTCAAGTTTATAAGTCTGTGGATGCAATAGAGTTCTCAGCATCTGTGTGTAAAGTGTTGGTGCAAAGCGAGTGGCAGGCACCATTGAAAAACCATTTGGACAAGCTGAGAAATGCACAGATAGAGAGAAAGAGAGAGAGGGATGGAGGTGGAAGAATGAGGTAGAGAGGTTAGAAAGGAGGCAAAAGAGTGAGGCAGGTAGAACTTACAGTAGAGAGCGTGAACTGACAACTGATTGAAATTGATTATTGCAACACTTGCTGGACGAGCGAGTAGTGCACTGAGGGAAAAGAGTGACTTTATTTTCATTTTGGGTTCTCTTTGGAATGATAAACTTGTCTCTAAATGAAATTATAAGTGTCCTACTCCCATTTCGTTCAATTAACTTAATCTATTTCGATCTTAAATATAATTTAAGGCTCCATTATCATTACATGGCACATTTACTATATGTGGTACTACAATTAGTCAATCTTTTCCTTAACTTTGCATCTTTTCTCTCAGTGTATTCTAAACAAATGCAGTGCGAATTTGCAATGAATGAGGCAAACACTTCCCTCAGAGTTGACCCAAATTAGCAAGCCTCAGACAACCTCAGCGCTGTTGCTGTCTCACTCACAGTCTCTCTATCTCGTTCCCTCTCTCAGACTGTTGCTGTTTACCTTATGCTCTCTGTGTTTCTCACACTTTTGCTGGCGCTCTACGCTATTCTCCTTTGCATTCCCTGGCAAACAAAAAATCTAAAGAAATTTATGTGTTTTTGTTTTTAACTGATTCCAGAATTGTTAGCAACAATTTAAGCGGGTTGCCTAAATGACAAAGCAATCTTTAGCCCCCCTTGAGTATGCCTATCTCCCCTCTCTCTCTGCTGCTCGATGTCTCTATCTCTCCTCCTCACTCTCTCTCTCCCTCTCTCTACCAACCAACTTTCAGCTTGTATTTTATGCACACATTTTCCCCTGACTAAAGTGTATTTTATTGTCTCATGTTGCCAATTGTTGCTACTTTTGTTGTTGTGGTGGTTACTATTGCTGTTGTTGTTGTGGCTATTGCCTGCTTGGTTAGTTGGCTTTTGGCTTGTTAACGCTTTTTATTGCCGCGTCCATTTGGCGTTAGGTTTTTCGGCCTCTCGTGTAGCTGCCGCTTTATAAGTCTATTTGTCGTGGTCGCTTCATGCAGATGTATCTGTCAGATACATTCATTAGCCAAGCTGCCTACCCTCTCTCTCTGTGCTCCACTACTCTTCTTCTCTGTCTCTTTCTGCCTGCCTGCCTGCTGATTTATGCCCATTTGGCAACATAATCTTGGCCAGCTACGCTATTTAGACATTTCCTCTCGTGCTGTTTTGTTTGTTGTTGTCACCCCACTTTCATCGCGAGGGGAGGGGGGGTGACTCCTTCTCCTCCTACTGGTTTCCCACTACTTCTCCTACTATTTATACCCACTATCTATAGGGTAGCAGGGTATTTTAGCTTTGTGCCAACTGACTGTCTGTCCGTATGAACACCAAGATCTCAGCGAATATAAGAGCTAGAGCTTCTAAATTTTGTGACAATATGTGTTATTATTGCAAGTTTGTTTTGGGATTTGAACACGCCTCTTTTAGCCCCTATAAATCTATAAAAACCTAATTTGAAACGTAATTTTAATGCAGCTGAGTTCATTTTTGTTAAACACACTAACTATCAATGCCCAAATGGTTTCTGAAAATTTGGTTGCAATCGGATAATTAACATAGAAAATATTTAAGAAACAATTTAAAGAGTTACTGATTTTCAAGCCCTGCAAAGTATGCAACACAATATAGAAGTTATATATTTATGTTAGGAAATATTTTGGTCGTTGGTTAGTGGGTATAACACAGTCGAGCACACTCAACTGTAGATTTCATGCTGGCTTCCCCCTCTTCCACTTCTTCTACCTCTCTTCCTATACTGCTCCCCCTCTCCTCCTATTGCTCTTTGTCTTATTTTCTGCACACTTGCCTCAAATTGTGTTTTTTGTTTTTTTGGGTTAATTAAAATAACCAGGCAAATGAGCAGTTAGTTAGCCAAGTCTAGTTTTGACAGTGGGCAGAGGGAGAGGGGAGGTGTAGTAGAAGGCTTGCCGAGTGGGTCAGCTGCAGCACGACGTGTGAACATGTCTGTGGCAAATTAAAGCTACAACAAGAAGCAACATGACTACACTTCAGGCCAGGCCAGGCCTGCTGCTCATCTCGTTATGACTATGAATATGCAATGGGGTCTATGATGAGATCGGTTATACCCCTGCATCTGTTCCTCCTCTTCCCGCCCCCTCCTTAGTTAAGCAATTGCAGGCAGTGAAGGCGCGCCGGCGCAATTAGTTAGCCCTCTGCAGCTGGCGTTGGCAATTTTGGCACGTTATCAACGTTAGTAAAAACCCGTTCCACACCCAATGCTGGGCTGCAGTAACCTCCTCCCTTCTACCTCCCCCTCTCCCACCTCTCTGCTGCCTTGTTTCGTGATTGTTTTAACAAACTTGCGAGTGCTGAGATTCTATTCTCGAACTGGTTCGCGCTGTCAACTCGATCATCATCTTGATCGGCTTCTTCTGCTTTTCATATAAGGGAAAAACTTGTCGACCAGGCCCCGACGGTGCGCGTTTCCTTTGCTTTCGTGGAAAGCGCGCAGCACACAAAAGAATCTCTTGCATTTCCTTGGGAAATATTTGTGGCATTTGCAACGTGTTGCAATTCTTCCTGCTCCGGTTCAGTGTGTCTCTCTCTCTGTCTGTCTCTGCTCTCTCTGTGCTCTAGTTTGGCTAAAGCAGGAGACAGTAGCTGCAGCTGGCGCTGGCTGTGCCACAAAACGTTGCAGGAAATCCGATTTGTGTGTGTGGTAAAAGTTGTTGCACTTAACTAAGCCAAAACGGCGACATTGTGCGGGGCTTCTTGGTGTGAAATCTAAGCAATTGTTGCAGTTGTTGTGGGTGTTGTGCAGCCTATTGTGGTTTGCCTTTTCCGGCTGTAACTAATGTTTATCGACAGCTTACATAACCTCAGGTCACTGCCTTGGGGGTGGAAGAAAGTTGCCAACGAGTGAGACAAAGGGAGAGAGACATAAAGAGAGAGAGTAGAGAAAAGTAAACATGCAGTTAACTCTTTTTAAATGGGATTACAGTGCAGTGATTTGTTGTGACCTTCAAGCGTGCTACTTATCAGGGTCAGCAAATGAAGAGTACTCTATACTTAACTTGGGTTTCATTGCAGATTTTATAGAGCTTAGTTTGTCTACAGTAGATGAAAGTCGTAGAACTTTAGATAGCAGCGGTGTGAGGTCTGTTGACTTTGAATCTTTATGTGTAAAAGAGCCAGAGATAGGAGGGATTTCAGAAGACTTTATGCTGGCTTCTTCAAAGAATATTGTTGAGTCTGTCTTCAAAATGATGATGATGGCAATGCACTTTGGATCATATAAAAGAGTCTTTAAACTTTTCATACTACTATGTTCTGGTATTTCACTAGACTTTCTTATATTTGTGTTATAAAACAGTTTGCAGTACTTATTAAAAACTATGATACAAGTTTTTACATGATCTATTGATGAAAGTGTATTTAAACCTTAGATGGAAGAGTTCTCCACAGTTGTATGTCGTAAATTAAATGACAATAAAGAAAGTTCTTAATGTTTATAATGATTGTATACTGCATTTCTATAAGTGTACTACAGTACCTGAAGTAGATATCGAGTAGGTATACCTAGTTAGTATTTGCTCAATCTCTCCTTAACATATTCATTTGCCTGCACCAATATAATATCATTATAACATATTTGCAACGTTTGAACACTTGAACTACTCCTTGTAGTCAGCTCTCTAACTGCAGCTTCTCACCTTTTTCAGGCTGCCTCTCTGCCTCTTTTCCTTTACTCTTTCAATCTACATCTCTCTCTTTCCTCTCTCTCCTTTCCACTCCCCTTCTATGATCACTTTGATTCATTAATCATGCGCACTTGTTGCCCCGCCAGGCTGTAAACGATAGTTTCACTCTGTAAGATCATAACCCCCTCACAGCCACCCACTAGTCTTCCCTCTACTCTCTACCCTGCCTTCCCCTCACTCCCCTCTCCTTCTCCTCTTTCTCCTCTCGTGTTAAGCTTCTCTTCAGCCACTACTCGTAATGTCTTCTGCCTTAAGTATTCGGCTTGCGAGTAGGAGGTTCGCGCCTGCCAACTGCCGTTATGCGTTGCAATCGTTGCAGTCATTGCAGCTGTGCAACACACAGTCTGCCTCTGCCTCTGCCGACGCCACTTGGTTGCGTGGGTGGCCGTGTGGCAGCGTTGGCTGCGCTCATCTCATTGTCAGTCGGAGGTGCAAGCAGCAGCAGCAGCAGCAGCAGCAGACTGAGGCGCTGCTTCATTAACACTCTGCAGTTTTGTCGGCGCTTTGTGAGTCGCTTTGCCATTTTGACACTCAACACGCTGAACTTCAAAGCGCTGCGATTAATCTTGCCAAGGAGTAGACAGAAGGCACAGAGCGGAAGGTAGAGAGAGGGGAATAGAGAGTCAGGGAGTGAGAGAGGTAGAGAGTGGCAGACGGAGCCATGTAAGAGAGATTCTGGGCTGGGTTGGAAAGCCGGCAAGATTTGCACGGTTTCTCGCAGTTGGTCGACAGACAAGTAAAGGGACCACAGTTTCACTGCCACGTACAGTGGGTAAAATTAGTTAAATATTGCATATAATGTGCTATCTTTGTCTGTCTATCTTTCTAGATTGTTTCATTTCCCATATCCCTGTCACTTACTCTTTCTCACTCTCTATTTGTACGACTCCCTCCCCCAATCTCGTTCCTATTCTCTTCTACCTCTCTTTCCTTATATGCGTCACTCTCTCTTCCCTTGTCCTTCTGCTTACTTCATACAATTCATTTTTTCTCTATTTTCCCCACTGTGCAAGCCAAGGAGCCGCTCATAAATCAACGCCTGAGCGACTGTAGGCGTTGCCCGAGTCCATTAGAAGCTTACGCAGGCGCAGCTGTCGCAACTTCAGTTCCCTCTCTCCCCTCTCTCTCTGTCCCTTTCTCTCTCTCACACGATCTGCTACTTAGGAGGTTTCTCTCAGCTGCAGCAGCCACAATTGGTTGCAACAACGCGCCCATTCGCAGGCGTCGAGTGATTTGCTATTTTCATATTGTTCCAGATTAACGTTTTGTTTGCCACTTTATCGCTGTTGTCCAAGTCGCTGTTGTTGTTGTTGTTGTTATTTCTCTCGGAGATTGGCCAGTCCATGCTTTGTGGAGCAGTGGGTCAGCATCGTCAGACTGTGCAAAAAACTCATTGAAGTGCGAACAAATTCTATGGAAAATTGTTTATTGTGTTGCAAGTTGATTGAAAGCAATTTGGCATGCCAGATAGATCGACGGATCAGTGACGGCGATAAGGGCGTGTAATCCATAAAGCCGCGACTGTGTGCAGATCTTGAGATCTGTTCAGGTTGAATGGTTCAAAAGTTCACTGAATACGCATTGTGCATACCCAGAGAGGGAGAGAGAAAAGAGATTGAGTAACGATTGTGTGTTGAGTGAATGAGTGTACAGTGGTGTGAAATTAATAGTTTACATGATATATGGTAGTCGAAACTTCAATTATGTGTACGTGTAGGTGTAGCTTTGGTTTCCTATCTATACAATATACGGTGGAACTATGTGAATTGTAATGGAGTTAAAACTTCAGTTATATACGTTCTGCTTATAGGTTTTTACTTAGGTTTCTTTGCTGTATGATTACTTAACCTAAAGTTCTGAATAGGTTAAATAGTTCTAGTAATTTTCTTAAGTTTCCTACAGAGTTTGATTGATTTTATTCTTTATAAAGATCCTTAACGTTTAGAACCATATATGAATTACATTCCTCTGTAAATTTCTTAAGTTTCACAAAGGTTTAGCTTTGATTTTGTATACTTAAAGTTGTTGAACCTAAGCTTTATATATTTTATATATTATTCTCAAATTTCTTCAAGTGTCTCATAGGTTTACCTTTGTTCTCTTATACATAAACTTGTCTTACTTAAAGATCTACATATTTCAAAGATTATTCTCAAATTTTGTCAAGTTGTTTATCTTAAACTCCACATAATATATAAATTACTCTTAACTTTTCTTAAGTTTCTGTTTGGTTTCTTCGTATTTACAACATTCTGTTCCTAAAGTTCCTAAAACTTTATAACTTTACTCATTTCTCTTGCAATTTTGTGCAATAAATTTCCATGTTTCCTTTCAAATTAACCTACATTACGAAGTACCATAAAAATCACAGTACAATTTCTATAATGGGGTATCCAGCTGCTGTTGCTATTTTCCGGCTAATGCAGATATCAGAATGAAGAGAGAAGGCCTTGCTCTATTGACCATCTTAACTCTATTTATGGGCGCAATTACCTTAACTGTGGGCATTAAAAAACTTTAATGTAATTTCACACTTTATGACTTGCGTTCTATGGACTATAATTTCTAGCAATATCAATGACTATCTCTCTCTCTTTCCCTATCTCCCTCTCTCCCTCTCTCTTTGCTCTAGATATTATGCAATTCTCGCTGGCTCGTTGTTGTGCTTCTGCCTCGTTTCGTGGCATATTCTCATTATCAAATTACAATCGTGTTGTTGCCCTCTTCTCCCTCTCTCTTCTCTCTGCGTGTTTGACTCAGTTTGGCTCGTTCTTTCTTGCTTGTTGTAAACATTTCGATTCTGTTTGCAAGTTGCCTTTCATCTATCGCCAGTGTTGGCCATAACTTTCCCAACCACGCAACCACGCGGCTGCGGTTTGATTATTATTTTTATTGGCCAAGCGGGAACCGTAGCGAACCGAAGAGAGTTGGAGAGATGGCATCCTCCTTTGCAGTGCCCCCTTTGCAGTCCCCTTTAGACAGTCCCCCTTCTTCTGCTCCTGCTGCAGCCTCCTCCTTGTACTTCTTCTTCTTCAGCTGCAGTCTTCTGCTGCTTCTCCTCGTCTGCTGCTGCTGTTTCTCCTGCTGCAGTCTGCTCCTCTGCCAGCCTCAGCTCCATCAGTCTCTTCTCTCCTCCAGCTTTACCTCTTTCTGCCTTTCTTCCCCTTTGCTTTTGGCATTTTTGTGTTCATGTTTTATCTGTTGACTGTTTTGCTCCTGTGGCGGAGGCAGCCACACAAGAGATACGAGAGGAGTGAGAGAGAGAGAGGGGAGAAGAAATTGTCTAGAGGAAAATGCGGAAAATTGTTGTGCCTCGAAATGGAAAACTTTACGACAGTGCAACGCATGCGTTGCGCTTATCAATTGTCGCATCGCAGCGAGCAAGCGAAAGAGAGCGTTGGAAAGAGAAGGAGAAGCGAGAGAGAGAGAGGTGTGCAGAGAGAGAGAGGGGAGCTGGGCAACTCTTGTGGCTCTCGCGTGCAAGCGAAAGAACTTGGAAAGTTTTTTACAGATCTATTTATTTATTTATTTATTTAGCTTTTCTTCTCTGCAGGCAATTCACTTTTCTATTTATCATGCGAGAGACTCGGGGAAAATCTGGGGGAAAATTAAAGTTATTGTTGCAGTCAGAAGAAAGCTAAAAGAATTGCAAGAGAGAGAAGGCTTAGAAAGTGAACGAGTAGAGAAAGAAGTAGAAGCAAAAGAACTGAAAGTCAACGATAGAAATCTCATAAAATCTGTCATAAATGTTTTGGTGGGGGGCAATTAGAAGAGAACTAACTACAGACAATGTGAGGGAGAAAGAGAGAAGAAGAGGGAGAGGTAGAGAACAGCTTTGATTGTCTGCTGTGTGGGCGATGGAAAGCCAAAGCAAGGAAACCTCAGCTAATCAATTGTGGAACTTTTCTTTAACTGTTTTGCCTGCCAACAATTAGAGAAGAGAAAGAGAGGCAGAGATACAGATTAAAGACAGAAGAGTTCAATTAAACGTCGCTGCGGAAATCGTGCATAGACTATATTTATCAATCACCATTATTCTAACTGTTCCACGACGTTACCCGTTCGCTATGTGTTTATAAGGAAGGCGACCTCGAACTGAACTCGGAACGAACCGAAGAAGAAGAAGCAGAAGCAGTACTCATAATACAGACGCAGTGCGGAAAGAGAGCGAAACAGAGGCAGATGAAGAGGGGAAAGAGAGAGGGAGAGGAAGCAATGGAAGGAGGCGAGAGAAAAGTTCATGGCGGCAGTTCAGTAGAACGCGAATTGGCTTAGACAAACGCTGGCTGGGCTATGGGGCACCGCCTTACAAGCTTCCTCTGCACCTGCCCCTTGCCTGCCTCTGCCCCTCTGTCTGTTGCATGCCACAATGAACTCGCAACTTTTAACTGTTTTCGCAGTCGTCTGTTTGCGATTTGTGAAAGCTTCTTCGCGCTGCGACCGAGGAAAATGAGTTTGCGACTTCAGCGATGGCTTTGCTTCCTTGTGGTCGTCACGGTTAGACGGTAGCCCCAACTGCCTAGTTGTTGTTGTTGTTGTTGTTGCTGTTGTTGTAGTGAAATGGCCAAAACAGTTCTCTCTGTGCAAACAATGCATAAATTGTGGCCAAGCTGGGGCGACATTTGCACAGAGTCAAACTGGAAAGTAGTTCAAATTCTCCCGCAGATATGCAAATATTGCCAAAAACGCAGCGAACTGCAGAGAGTTCTTCCTCTCTCTCCCTCTCTCTCTCTCCCACTCGCTTGCCCCCTGCTGTGGCATTGCCTAATTAACTATGGCTTGCAAATTGCCTGCGCTCTATGACGCACTGTGCAGGGGAAGGAGGGGAAGAAAACAATCAATAAATTATGGGAAGAAAGAGAAGATTAGATCACAGCGCGACAAATGTTCATCGTAGATGTATTTTATAAGCACAACTCTTTAACGCACATTCTTCAACTTTAAACATCTCTCTAACTGTCTCTCTCTCTCTCTCTCTCTCTCTCTGTCTTGCAGGTAAGCAACTTTTATGCCGCAGCTGATCAAAGTTTCAGTTTGGTTTGGTTTTATAGCCACGTAAGTAGCACGATCGTAAATCAGGCAACATCTGCACGACGGATGAGCGGATTATGGCGGAAATTGGTGAAGGAAGGGAGGGGGGGAAGAGAGAGAGAGTGATGGGGGAGATGTGGAGGCCTCGCTCTAGCTTCGATGATGTCAATATTATTGCGTAAAGCGCAATGAAATGCCTGAGATGTGTTGATAAACTTGGGAAAGAATTGTGAAATGTGCGAAGAGAGTGTGAAGGGAAAGGAACAGAGAAGAGAAAAAGGCTCAGAGATATAAGAGAAGGTAGATAGAAGAGAGAGAACAAATAGAAGAAAGAGTAGATCAAAGAAGAAAGAGAAGGAGAAGACAGAAGACTTAAAGTCAAGGATAATAAACAATAATCAATTCACAATGAGCTGCTCCAATTTATGCTGAATTTATTGCAACAACTTCTCTTCCAATCCCAATCTGCAGTCTCTCTTCTGTCTTCTCCATACTCTCTTCTCTATAAACAATCTCCGTTTCTTCACGTCTTTTGTAAACGGGGCCAAAACAAATTGATCTGACAAATGTTTGAAAATTGATCAAAGTTTAACGAGGGAAGAGGGAAAACCTTTTCGATTTGATTCGATGGCGGCAAATTTGCCATAAAAACCTTTTTGGTTATCGACAATTTTACGCATTTTTTGTATAAATTAATGCGGGACAGTGATCGGATAGGGGTGTGGGGGGAGGGGGAAGACTTGGACATCATTCGATGGAGCGAGCGAGCTTTCAATGGGCCCACAAAATTGTGTGCAATGTTGGACAAGATGAATAATTGGAGCTTGTTATGAAATTTACATAAATTTGATTACAATCGTGGAAGAGAGGGAAGGAAGGGGAATAAGGGGGTATTCTACAAGGTATATGGTATGTAAACAGGGTCTTTGTAGAGGGCCTGCTTTGTAGGGCCTTTGCTTGTTTTGACAGCTGCTCTTTTGGGGTACCCCGTTCTCGATTGTGGATGATCATTTGTCAAATTTCTGGGTTTATTTTTAAGGTTATTTCTTTCTTCTTCTTCTTCTGCGCTGTCACCGCCCGCAGGCAGGTCTGTCTATAAGGTTTTGTGCCCAGTTTCCTTGCATAACAGAGCAGCTTTACTTTTTGCTATGATATGATTAATTTGCACAGATAATACGAGGGGGAGAGAGAGACTGTGGACATTAAAAGATCGTTAGTTATGCAAAGGAGAAAGAGAGAGATGAGTAAATTGAATGAAATTCGTGGTTTGATTGATGTGGCCGCAGGTCAAGTGCGAGATAGGAAAGAGTTTTGTCTTTGCTAAACAGTTGAACAGTTACTCTGCATAACTATTACGATATATCTATAACTGATTCACACCTCCAGAGTCAAGGAACTTCATCTGCTACTGCTGTAGCTATGCCTCTGCGGGGTCGTGAGAATGTTACGTGCATCAAAGCATTTCCTATACAAATGTTAATGCGTGAAATTCTTGGCGCACAGCAGAAGCAACAACAACAACAACAAAAAGAACGAGCAATTTAGCACCCACATAGGCGGAAGATAGAAAAGCAGATGTAGATGGAGATGCAAATACATGTGCAGATGCAGTTGAAGGTACATGTTTAGTAGCAGTTGCAGTTGCAGATACAGATGCAGTTGCAGAAAGAGTTACTTATGCAGTGGCAGCTACACATGCAGTTAAAAGATACATGTGCAGTTGCATATGCAGTGTCAGCTATAGGTTCATTTGCACAGCTACAGATACTTTTGTTAACTTACAGATACATTGTAGTGAGGCAATTAACAACTAACGTCCTACGCAGCGCAGGGTCATAAAAGGTTCTGCAAGTGCAAAGGCAGCGCAAAACATGTTGACGAACTTCAGCAACACACACAGCGTATTGATAAGTTAAAGCAACACTAAGTATGTTGACAACCCAAGACAGCACTATGAATGTTGCCCATTCAAGTCAACATTAAACATGTTGCCCACTCGTGCAAAGCAGAACATGTTGCCTTGCTAGGCTGTTGCGAAGCAGTACAAGGCAGCAGCACAGAGCATGTTGCTTATGCATGGCAACATTAAATATTGTGCTAAGCCAAGACCATGTACAGCATGTTGCAAAAGAACACTACACCAGCAACACAAATATGTTGCCAAATTGTATACTGAACATGTTGCAGCACTCTACATAATGCCAAACAGCACACAACATGTTGCCAAGTAACTAATACTGCATATGTTCCCCTGCAATACAAAACATGTTGCCAAGCAATACTCAACATGTAGCCAAGCTGAATACAGCGCATGTTTACAAGTCAAAACAACACAGTGCATGTTGTCAACTTGCACACTGCATGTTGCAAAGCAATACTCAACATGTTGCCTAGCCATACATGTTGCGCAGTTGCTTCAAACAAGTTCGAATCGAACCAAACAGAGTACAGTGCGCGCTCTCCTGCTCGCTCGCACTCTGCCGCTCGCTCTCTTGTTTTCTTGTTCGTTTTGCCTGCCTGCCTTGCGTTGTTTGTGTTGTATCTGACGGATACGCAAACGCGCAGATAAACGCGCGCGCCGCCACAAGCAAAATGTATCTGCGCATTGAGCGACGGCCTCAGTAACACGCGAGCGCTAAACAAATGCAAACGTCGCCACGCACACAGAGAGACGTCTCTGCCAAAAAAGCAACGCGCGCGCGTCTTCCAACAACAACAACTGAAACAAATAAATAAAGTAAAATATTAAATATATTACTTGTATCTATAAACAACATTTATTTTGAAAAACACGTGTTTACAAATTGGAAATTTATTTATAACCTAAAAAGAAGAGAAAGAGAAAAGTAAATTGTGAATGCATTTTATGCCGGCAAACAATCTGTGGATATATAAAGCTGAATGAGAATAAGACAAACGCCAGCATAAAAATTCCGTCGATACAGATACACATACACATACACATGCAGAGCAAACGTTCTCATAGATACACATGATAATAAACTCTGTAGAAAAGTGCATGAAATTATTCGAAACGACGTGAGTGTGTGTACGTATGTGTGTGTATTTGTTCTTACCCCAACTTCGTTTCGCTTCGTTACGTGTGTGTGTGTGTGCTGCGCGTATGTGTACGTGTGTGTATCTGTGTGTCTCACTGCAGCTGTAAACGTAGCGCGCAAACAACAACAAAAAGGTAAACTACCTACTTTGCCTCGCTGCCTTTTGCGAAGAAGAGCAGCCGCAAAAGTGTACGAAAAACATACCGAAAATACGCAACAACAAGAAGAAGAGACACAACAACAAGAGACAAAACAACAACAACAAGAGACAGAAACAGCAAGAACAACAAGAGAAGATCCAAGCAGAGGAAGCAGAACATATCGTATAAGCAAAGAGCCTGTAGAGTACAATATCTCAGCTCTGTTCTCCACTGCCGCCTCTGCCCTGATTTACGGCCTCTTGAGCACTTCCTCTTCATCGGCATCTCTCTCTGTTCCTCCTCTCATCCTTCGTCGCAGCTTGTGGATACTTCATTTCATTTAAAACTGTCTGTTTTGGTTTTTGGGCAAACAGAAATCTTTACTTGGTATGTCACTGTCTCTATCTCTATCTCTATCTAACTCTCTCTCTCTCTTTCTTGTGCTGTCTCTTTTACACACTATATATATTCATATTCTACGTTAATTTTCTGTTCATTTAGCAGTTTTTTGCATGTGCTTTTGTGGATTTTTCTTTGCGCGTTTCTCGAGTTTTTCGTACATATATCATTATTTTTTAGTTCGCTAATAACTCGACGCGTGAGTGTGCTATATATACTATATATATATAAGTGTGTGTTTGTGTGTGTGTGTGCTCCGTCTGTATGCCAGATCTTTATAAATTCGTCTACTTTTAATTATAAAAGTGACACACACACAGTTGAGATACATTTGTATCTTTTATAGTTCTTTTTGTCTGTTTTGAAGTGGCATTTTGACAAAGTCTACAGACTTTGAGATACTTTTGATACTTTTGCAGTTGTGGTTGTAGTTTAAATTAAAACTAATTGGCAAAGCTGACTTGAACAACTGTCTGAATATTCTCAAATTACGCGACAACATTAATCAGTGGCGAAGGCAAAAAAAAACACAATCTGTAAATCGAATAACACAATCTGAATTGTTAAAAACTTCTTCCTCGACTTTAACTTCGCATATGGTATGAAAATTGATTTATCCTCTCGATATATAATGTGTTAAATGCGCTCTCTGCGTAATTGGCGAGTGGGACAAAGCCGCAGCTTAACCCTTATCGCCTTGATCGCAATCAACCCCAGTAACAACAATAACAATTGAGTTCCTTTTAGCTTGGCGTGTTTTGGTTTTTCCCATTTCGTGTTGCCACCATCTGCCTTGGCGTGTAAATTTGCAACATCCTGTTGCACATTGACAGCCAGCAGCAATAACATTTCCTATGCGTATCCTGGCAAAGGAACCCCAGCAACCCCCGGTAGAGCGGGAGGGGGAAGAGAGCTTTGCAGCTGTTGAAAGACATTGACAGATACAGAAACAGATATAATTTGCACAGCTAAAGATACAGATATTTCTGAAGATACAGCTGCAGGGGCAGTTAAAGAAGCAGATACAGCTGCAGGCACAGCAAAAGATATGCCTATACTTAAAGATACAGATACATATACAGTTAAAGATACAAAGACAACTACAGATACAAAACTGCACAGCTTTTTGGGCTGTGACGCGAGAGAGACGCTTCGCTTTGGCTTCGCTTTATCGTTTCGATTCGTTTCGTTTTTAGGTTTGCGTGTTTGCCAAGAGCCCTGCGAGGGTTGCTTCAATTCATTGTGGTAGTTGTTGTTGGTACAACAAAGCGCAGCAATTAAAGTTGATGGTTGCAACAACAACAACAACAACAAGAAGAAAAGCAGCAGCAACCTGCAGGCTGCTTGTGGTTTATACCCTTAGTTGGTATGAGCTGTTTGGGGTATAAATGTTTTTATTGGAATATTTGTCAAGGACAGTAGTTTGTAGGGGAGAGAGAGTTATATAGGGATAGAGTAATGTAGATATATAGAGAGATGGATATAGACTTAGAAAGGTGTATGGATATGGATGGACAGAGATATTAACAGATAGGGATTCATGTAGATGTAGCGAGAGGCACAAATATATAGATATAAAGATTGCACAGAAGTTACACACAACGAGCTTGAAAATTCTACTACAAAGAATTACTGAATTATATTGTGAATGAATAATAAACTAAATTCTCATAGCATATCTTTATATTTCAAATCTAAATCCGAATTCTTATACTGTGCAGAGTATTCTACTGGTTATGCCTAGTTCAGTTCAAGCTAGATCTAAAAGAGATACTTAATCTATATATAATTTTGTCTAACCTAATCTAATAAACTCAAGGTTTGTGCGGTTATCTCTTGAACTCTAGAACACTCTTCTTTCTTCTTAGTCAGATCTATAACAGATAGTTGATCTATAAATAAATCTTAATTAGTTATAACCTAATCTAATATACTCAAAGATAGTCAGCTTATCTACGCTCGAACTCTCCTCTTGCTTCTGTGTGTGTGCACAACATGCGGTTCTTTCCCAGGTACGCTTCTAGGTCTTACCCCCCTCCGCCTATATCTTCTATCTCTCTCTCTTCCTCTCGCCTAATTTCTACTTATCGGTGGTTGCTTTAGCTCTTCAACAAATTTTAATCAAACGTTTCTATTCTACGCATTCAATAAGTGTGTGACGAGTGTTGATAGAGAGCACCCTCCTGCTCCTTCTAGAGAGCACCCCCGCTTTATGCGTTTCATCGATTATTTTATTGCCTCATTCACCCACCCACATCAACAACATGCAGCTGGACATGCCCGCATAGTGTGTGCGTGTGTCTCTGTGTGTGTGTGTAGAGTCGTAATTGTTATGAGAATCTCTTTCACCCTGCGCTGCAGAGTCTGAACTTGTCACTTGTGCCACAAGTTGTTGCACTCTGTGCCTGGGCAAACCTAAACCCAACGAAGAACAACAACATGTCTCCCTTCCCCCAACTCCTGTCAACTCTCTGCTCATTCCAGTTACCTTCTCCCTCTCTTTATTTCACATGTTCTTCTGGCTTGGCAAACAAGACACATTTTCATTTGGATTTGGTTTGGTTTTATCGCGGCGCTTCCTTTTCTTGCTGTTGCTTCTTCCACCTTTTTTGGCTTGTGCCTTCCTTCCTTCCTTCTCTCTTCTTCTTCTTCTTCATTCTTCACGTTCTACACTAATTTTCGGCCTTTACCTTTTCGTCTTTATCAGCTGCTGTTTATCGCAGTACTTCTTATTGAATTTCGGCTCAGACTGTCACGCTCTTTCCTGCTGCTGCTCAGTCTCTCATCTCCCTCACTCTCTCACTCTCCGTTTCTCTCTCTCTCTCTTTTTTTGCACGACAAACTCGTGCTACGTGCAGCTTCTGTGTCTTTCAGTCTGTCTGGGGCCGCAGGTTTGCAGTCAAGCGAACGAGCGAATTGATTTCGTTAAGTTAACAACAAAACTTGTTTGTGTTTTGGGCACAAAACTCGTTTTAAGGACGTTCTACAGTTCAGGGCAAGATGGGGAAGGGAACAACAAGAGCAGGGGTAGCTCTGGGGGCAGCTGAGTAAGAAGAACCAACAAGATTTGCATCGCATCGCAGCTTGCGTTATGCGTAAGTTTTTATGACTCACATTTTTCCATCCTCAGCCGCAGGTCCGAAAGATTTATGACCTAAGCCAAGAGGTTTTTATTTAAATTCTTAATGGGAATGTTGAAGGCAGCAGAAGTAGAAGTCTTTTTCAATATATGAAATGGCAGTTCTACAAGCTGAAAGATTTCTTATTTAAATAACTAGAAACACCTTCAAACTGCTCTTCAATTTCATTCCATAACTTCTTTTACTGTAAACTATGGAATGATCTAAATAGTTGTGGTAGAATGTGATGTATCCTTAATTATATAAAGTAAATGAAGTACGGGAAGCAGATGCTGAAGAATATGAAAGAGTTGCTTGAAGGAGAAGTATCGTTCTCTATGAGATATTTAGGTTCTACTAAGTAATACGTTTGCCATATTTGTAACTAGAAACAACTTCAATCCCTGCTTTAAACTTGATTACCAAACTCTGTTAACAATTTGTAGACATGTTCACTTTGATCTTGCAAGCAGAAGAAGTTCTAGATTGACAATCTTTTTCCCTTCAATTAAAAACTTCCACAGGGCAAAAGATTTCTCATTTAAAGATCTGCAGCCTTGTACAAACTTCCCTTTTATCTTAATTCCAAACACCTTCAGCGATCGTTTCGATCTGCCTTCAAATTGCAGTTGATTATGATGCGTGAACAACTCTTATATCTTCTCGCTGTCATGGTGTTGAAGATATTTCGCATATACCTTGAAAGTTTGCAGATTCAATTAAGGCATAGGAAGATGCCTGTCGCCTCATCCTCAAGCCCGTCCCCACTCCCCTGCGTTGATTGCTGTCTCCTAGAATGACAAACACGTATTCACATTTGGCTGTCAGCTTTGTTGCCACATGCAGCCTGCTCTCTTGCCACGTGCCGACCCCTTTGTGCCGCTTTTGCCTGGCATAAGTACCTTCTAGTGCCCATGGCAGCTGCACATGCCGTACGTACGTGCGTTCCCCCTCTCCCCCCTTGGCAAAACTCATTTGCAGCGAGAGAATTTTCCAGAGTTTTTCCAGCTGCAAGCTGCGCGAAAAGTGCAAGCTCTAATAAATGCAAACGTAATCATAAAAGTAAATGAAAATAAATGCGAAGAATACCGCAGCAATAAAAACAAATGTTAAACTAAAGATGCAGCAGGAAGAAGGAGAGGGAGCACGAGTGAGTGAGAGAGAGAGAGAGGGAGATGGAGATGGAGGCAGGAGGAAAGTCATTAAGTTACATCTTCAGTTTTTATGATCAGCAGCACAAGGCAAACCAGTAAAAAAAGAAAGAGAAGACTGAGCAAAAGATCAACAGGAATCTGCAGAGAAAGAGAGAGAATGTGGGGTAGAGAGAGACAGAGAGAGAGGGCGGCAGAGCCAAGGCGAAAATGGCTATAACTGCTAAACGGTTCGCTGGTTTGCGTTTAATTCTTGTCGATTTCAGCTTGGAAAAGGCTAAATTGTAAATTTATGATTACCGCTGACAAGCCACTTAGCCAGTTGGAGAGTGAGACTAAATTTACAGGGTATCTGCACCTCTAAATGCACTTCATAAATGTAAATCAAGTCAATTTCGTGGCAATTTCTCCCTCAAATCATACACAAATCTCCACTAAATCGACAGATTAACTTAACAATCGATTCGAAGAGAGAGAAAGACAATCTAATCGTAACTTTTCCTTGGGCTTGGCTAAGCATCAAAAATCATTGACATTGAAAATGTCTGCATAGAAATTTCGTCTTACGAATTGCAATGAAAAGTGAAATGCACAAGGAAAAGCGCTGGCAAAATTGCTGCTGGAAAAAGCTACAAATCAAATTAATAATCATGTGTCTTCGGCTTCACTTGAACAAACGCTCAAGCTTCCTTCTCCTTCTACTCCCCCAATGAAACAACTCGTGCCCCATTCCAAATTGTTGCTAGACGCCCCCACACAGCATCGAAGCTCTCGCCTACGAATTCGATCGGAATTTGCACGTAATTTCAGTATATTTATGTGAGTTTTTATGGCCCACAGTCAGGGCAGGTGCTTGCAGTAGGGTATATGAAGCGCACAAAGGCAAGTAGAGAGGAAATATAAACTCTTCCTCTATAAAAACTAGAGGATCTCTGGAAGTAGCGGTGCTAGAGTCATGAAATTTGGCATCTAGCTTTCTTAACACTCATATCCTCGGAATTCTTTACTACAGTTCCAGTGCAGGGTATACACAAACCGTTTACACTGATTTTTCTTTTACCTTTTTGTTTTCTACTACGATCAGTGCTGGCAATTCGGAACGATCTCATTATGGCGGGGTAATGAGTTTTTCTATGCTGTTTTCCCCTTCAATTATTGGTGAAATATTGGCGGATAATAGCAGGTGGAAAAGTAATTTAGAATTGAAGGATGTGGGCAGAAGGAAGGGGGAGGGGGAGTAGTCAACGCTCTAATAAGATTTGTAAGTGCATTAAAATCAAATTATATTACAAGCGAAACGTGATGTTTGCATTAAGGTTTGATTGAAAACAAATGTGCTCATTATAAATGGTATATGAGGGGATTATAGAGAGCTTAAGGTTCATTAGAACTAATAAATGATATAAGAGTGGAATGGAATCAGATCTATAGCCAGATATAGATACCTGGGAATACAACTAGATACATTGAGCCAAGCTAATCGTTTCGTTTAGCTTGACAAATGTTAGATTTAGAAAGTTAACAAAGCCCTCGAAGGTTCTCTCGATTGTGGAACATTAATCATAGTAGGAATGTAGATGTTCTTGTTAGTGTTGTTGTTGTTGTTGTTGTTGCCCAGCAGCTCTTGTAGGTTTAGCAATAGTTTAAATAGCCTTGGGATTGGTTTGAGTTGGGTGCTGTAATTAGTAAAAAAATAGAGAAAAGGAAGATCGTTGAAGAAGTAAACTAGTTTGCCACGACACACACAAGATGTTGATAAGTTGGACAGCTGGCAACATGGCTGTCGCGCAACATTGGCAACATGTTGCAAGGGGCGACAAGTGTGTCGACGAGTTGTGGAATTAGAAGCGGACTCCTCGTAGTCGTAGTCGGAGTTGTAGTCAAAGTCGTCATGCGCTGTGGCGGCGTGTCGTGTCGAGTCGAGTGTGTCGACTGTTACGAATCGAATTGAATGTGAGTGTGTGTGTTGGTGTGTATGTGTGTCTGGTGTGTGAAGTGTGTTGAGTGTTGGGCAACGAGTGCAGCAGCAGCAACAACAGCAACGCGTTCTCGCAATTCCAGGGAAAACAGCTGAATGAGGCGAACGTGTTGCAGCTGCCTGCCTGCCTCTGTGTGCGACTCCTGTCGAGTCCAGGCCAAGGCAAAAGTGCCGGACAGTTGTCGGTGGTGCTCTGGATTTATAGCCGCGACGTCGCGACGTAACTACCCCCCTCCCTCTTTACTACACACACTCCACTACTGCCCTCCCTTTGCCGCTTTCGTTTGCCCCCTTTTGTGGTGTTCTCATGTGGCACTGGGAACGTTTGGCGAGGCAACTTGCCCGCGCCTTAACTGCAGGTCAATGGCATCTTCTCTTTACAGCAAATGCTGCCTCGTTGTTGTTGTTCTTGTTGCTGCTGTAGTTGTTGTTGTTGCTGCTGTTCTTGTTGTTGTTCTCATTGCATTGGCAGTTGTAAAACAACGAAGCGCGAATTATTATTTCAGCGAAGCGAAATGGAAAATGTTGTAATAATAAACTGGCCACTGCGAGAGAGAGAGAGAGAGAGAGAGATAGAGAGGGAGAGCGTGTGTGCAAGACGGAGACAGCAACAGCTAGTGGTCTGTCGGAACTAAACTAGAAGCAAGCCAAGCCCCAAAGTCAGTTGCTCTTACCTACACAGTCTGGTCTAGCCTAGCCTAGCCTAGCCCATGTGTTGATTGGCACCACAACAACAACAGCAACTAAAACAACAACAACAATCAAGACAACAACAACAGCAGCTTACAAGCTTACATCACATCAAGACAAACATTTCCGTTAGCTTCAAAAGCACACGCAAGCCCAAAAAAAGCAGAGAAACCTTCCCTCTTCGATTCTTGGAAAGCAAATTAACTATTTTGATGCGTCTTTAGGTTGAGCTTTAATTGCAAAATTGTTGGGTTTCAGCAAGCTTATACAGCTACAGGCCTTTAGATACAGATACATGATTTTAGATACGGATAGAAGTCTGAAGACAAAGATATTACCTTGAAGATGCACAAACAAGCTTTATAGGTGTATAGATACAGCCTGACAATACTGATACAAGTATCTTGAATATAGATACAGGATTATGGATACAGATAGCCTTAAGTTATAGATAAAGTTACATTTTAAGATACAGAGACAAGCCTTAAGACACAGACTAAGGCCTGATATAAGCTCAATGTTCATTTGTCTATGATTATACTAACATAAGAAAACATATTTAATACAGATACAAATTAGATACAGATAGAAACCTTTAGATACATATATGTACATATAGTTGCAGCTACAAACTTACAGATACATATAGAAGTTAATATATGCAGCTACAGCATTAGTTATAGACAAATATATAGACACAGATACATTTAAAGCTATTACAGATACTTTCAGAGCTACCCCAACAGATAGAGATACATATATAAAGTTCTATACACAGCCAGAGCTACAGATAGAGTTACATTTACAGCTACCTCTACAGCTTGAAGTGGCAGATGAAGTTACAGATACAAAGATAGGATGTACAGCTAGCTATGCAATTACAGTTATTGCCTAGTTGGAGTTCGAGAGTTGCCTTTGAGAGTTATTTGTTGCGTTCTTAAGTGATAAATTACTTACAATTTTTATCTAATCAGTTGACGCTGTGCTTGCTCTGGCTCTTGCTGTTGTTGTTGTTGGGGGAAAGTGACGCTTCATCGCCGACTGCACTTAATGAGTCAATTAAAGTTTATCCCTCTCTCTCTCTGTCTCTGTATTTCTCTCACTTACTTGCCCGATTGTCAGACAGATTTCTATCTGAGCAACGCAATTGAATACGCGCTGCATTGAAGCTTAAGTTTTAATTGTTGTGTGAGGGAGGGGAAGAATTGCGAGGGGGGCTCAGTGCGTTCTGTTTGTCATCTGATAAGGCCGTGAGTAGGAAACTGTTAAATTTACAGATAATTGCAACTTATTTTTAACTTGATTAGTTGGCATATTTATAAACGTGTTTAAAACGTACGTAGATAACGGAGAGATGAAAAGCAAGCCGGTGAAAGAGATAGCAAGGGATGAAGAGGAAGAAAGACAGAGATTATGAATGAAACAAGCATGAAATATAACATAAATCAATGGGGGAAAGGTTGACAATGAGAATAAATAAATGGGAATCATTTTAATATTTATTGGGACATTTCTTGTGGGTAAAAGATTCATTAAAACTGTCAGATATTCAATATATAAACCAATATATAAGAATGTCAGATATCTAGCCAAGATAAAGCAGACTTTCAGTTGATATTTCATTTTATTAAACAATGCACATGAACTTGATTGACTTTTCTAGCTTGTTTCCCTCTCAAATGCTCCTTCTAACTTTCAAATTTTCTTTTGTTTTGCCAAAGAACCATTACTATACCGTGTCACTCTTTGATTATGACATATGGATTGACGTGGATATTTGAAAATCTGTCAAAATATACAAGCAAAGAAATAGAAATGGACATGGACCAGCCAGACATTACTCGTAGTTCTCTTTGTTAGTCAATCTTTGTGGTCTCTTTTTCTATTTATTTACCATAAATTTCACTTTCGGCCAAACACATTTCTTTGCTTGAGTTCAGTTTGGGTTTTCGGTTGGCTTGTTTCACAGTACACTGCAGTTAATTGGTTTATCACGCACACGACTTGCACTTGGCACCACTTTGCGCCGCCTGCCAACGAGGGGGGAAACTTAGGGAAGGGGGTACCTGTTAGTGTACCTGGTACACTCGTGCTACCTATGTGAACATATGAAAAACACTTTCATTTCAGTCTCTCTTGCAGCCGCGCCATACAGAAACGAAAGTGGCCCTTTGGCTTTGCTCTGCTTGGCTTGTGATTTTCATAAGCGATAAGGAAAAGCCAGAGAAACAGTTATAAAGCAGGCGCGATGAGGTAACACAACTAAAAAGCTGCCAATTTGGTTCGAGTCGGTGACAGGCTGAGTACGCCACACTCACTCTCTCTGTCTGCCCCCTGTCTCTCTCTCTCTGTCTTTCTCTCCACTTATTATCACATCAACTACTGCAGCTGCCCAGTCCGAAAAGTAACTGAATTGCTTTAATTGATACCCTTGCTATATATAATGCATATAATTCAGTAAACTGCAGGCCCTTTCAACTTGTGTGCACAGGTATTTTTTAACCACAGCTTGTGTATATGATATGAAAGGCTTTATGCCTTTGAATACACTTGCTACACTGTAGAGCAGCAATTAGTTACTTTGTAAGGTTTCAAAGTAGACTGCAGAGCACAAAGAAGGTTTATAGTGGCAGTTCTGAAATTTGCTGCACATTCTTCTGCAATTAAACCTCACATATTGAAGCTATTTGAGTGTTAGCTTTTACCTAATCAAACTTCAGGATTTCCCTTTGTAAATACTCTACCAAGAGTATCAAGATTTCGGCATCTCAAGCTTGGCTCCATTCATTCTACATTCTTGCAACTCCTCAAGTAATTGATAGCTCATAAAACCTTCAAGTTACTTTTGTTTATTTCAATTTCATTTTGATCCTCTGCTGCAGCTTCTGCACGATACTCATGATGCTCTGCTGCTGCCCCCACACTCTTTTTAGAGGGAACATATCAATTTGCCACTGACGCGCAACCACGAAACAGAGAAAAAAAATAAAAGAAAGACAACATTGTTTGTTGTTGTTTTATGCTTCTTCTGCTTCTTCTTCTGGCTTGTCATAAGGCTGACAAGTTTCTTTTGCGTGTTGCCAAAGCCTTAGCAAAGCAAGCAAAGAAAAGCAAGGGCGAGTGTAGTTGACTATGGTATACTCTGCAAAGTATAATTATGTGATAATATGGAATGTTTTTCGGCATTTAGTTATGGAAACATTGTGAATTGTGTGTATTCATAAAAGTTAAATGACAAATGTAGACTACAATACAAATAAGAAATTGTTATGCCAGAGCCTCATCTATTCAATTTTGAAAGAGTTTTAAGTGATGGAAAATATGAAAATACTTATCGGTATTTTTTCGATAATTTTCACAATTTTGCTTCAAAACTGTTTTGGTTTCGACTTTAATACTAATTTTAAGTAGCTTTATTAAATTAAAGCAAAAACTGAAGTTGTAAATTTTTGGAAAAAATTGAAAAATTTTGTAAGGGGTAGGTATGGAAAATATAGCAAAAAACTGACATGCATTAAATCTTTAATATTTTGATGCACAATCAATTTGGCATCAAAACCATTAGTAAAATACTATTCCAAAAGAAATTCGCTTCATTTTTGTTCAAGTTATGAGTGTTTAAAGTCAAAGTATGCCGTAGATACCCATTAACTTGATATACCCTACCAACGCTGGCAGTAACATCTTTCGCTTGCAATCTCTGTTTGGTGCTTGTCTCTTTCGCTGTCTCTGCCCCCCTGCTGTGATTGCATTTTGCATAATTTTTGAGCTGTAAATGAAACAAAGACATCATCGATATCAAATGCCACTCCAGAAGAAGAAAGAGAGAGGGAGAGAGAGGGAGACAGGCCTCACAGACCCCAGGCCCAGCTCCAGACGTGGCGGCACAACTGTTTGGCTTCCCCCAAGTGACTTGAAGACTTGGCAGCTTGCGGCAGCCAAAGCAAGACACAGGCAACATGCAACAGCAACAAACAAAGGCAACATTTGCCTACTATGATGTCTGCATTATGAAGCAATTCATAAGCCATTTTTTATTTCTGGGTCAAAATGCAGCTTACCAGGAGTTTTTTATGTGTGTCTTTCTAGTTGTTTCTTGTAGCCTTTTTAATTGATTTTAAAGCAGCGATTAGGCCAACAGGCCTGGCTAAGTGCATTGCCAAATATTTTCGAGTATCACAGCTCAATTAGTTGTTGTTCCAGTTGCGCCACAGAGAGACTCGACACACCTCAGGAGCCCCCTTGGTAGACCCAATCTAGCTAGATTCGTGTGTAGTTTGGTGCATGTAACTCTGATCATTAATAACAAAACGGAGCGGAAAATATGTGAAAACTCAGGCGGGGCTGCTGTGGGATTTATTTCTTGTTCGTGTTCGATTTTTCCAATTAACGCCCAAGCTGTGAAAATATTTATTTTCGATATTCAATAATGAAGAAAAAAGAGTCTGAAAACGCATTAACACACAACAGGCAACGGGGCGGCTGCGCAATAAAAGTCGGGCTGGCTACCGTGTGTAGAAGCAGAGGGAGGAGGGGCTAATGTATTGATGGATGGAAAGATGAATGAATGGCTTGAATGAATGTTGAATGCGTTGCCTGAATTTGGTCAGCTTGAGCTGCAAGCACAATTCATATTGACTGTGGCGGCTTCTTTTTGATTTGCAGCTAAAATGAAAAAAAAGAAAAGAAAACAGTGGAAAAACTTTTGGAAATGCAATAAATGAAAGTGAATACAGAGAGAGAGATGAGCGGGTTGACAGAGGGGGAAAGCATTGCTGCTTAATTGCAACCTCGCCAATCAAATTGATTTTCATTATCAATGCGTTTGAGAGAGTTGCAAATTGTTGGGATTGTTTGAAAAGAAATGAAAACTAAGAGAGGTTTAAGAGAAGGAAAATGTTGGGGAGTGTATGAAATGTTTGTTTATGAGAACTTGCTGGGGAAAGACGGACAAAAAGCAGTGAGTGGGACGAATTTAGAATGAAGAATGAGCAACGTTAGTTAGAGGTAGCAGCATTGAGAGGTAGAAAGAGGTCGGTAGGAAGACAGCCAGAGTAGGGTATATGACATCTTGCTGAAGAGGGCAGAGAAGCATTGAGTAAGGCGAACTTAGAAGGAGGAAGAAAACATTAGAAAATGAAGCAGAACTAAGTGGAAGAACGAGATCGATAGGAAGAAAATCAGCGTAGGGTATAGAAAAAGAGAGAAAGAACGATAAAGGCGGCTCGTTTATTCTTTTAGCCCGTTCTTCTAAAACAATGACCTAATGTTTTATTTACGAAACCCCTCTTAAAACCCAGATCACTCTCAGATTGAAATGAAATTAAACCATGGATCGTATATCGTTATCTCAAAACATGGCATAATTAAGCCGCATGAATCATGCCGGTTACGAAAGAGAGAACAAACCCAACAAACACTACAAAACAATAGACAAAACTCTGTTTTAATTGTGGGCGTTTCTGCTGGCTGCACATTCGTATTATTTTTACCATATCATCATTAGCTGAGAACAGCAGTTTTTCTCCCTCTCTCTTCCTCCCATTTAACACAGTTTTTCTATTAACAATTTGCTTTGACGCGTCGACGCACAAATTAAATTAAATTTGTATAAAATTTATGCCATTGCATTCTCATAAAACTTGAAGGAGAAGGAGAGCAATAAAAACAAAAGATCACATAAAATGCTACTCAACTTGCAGTGTCTGCTTCCCCTCTCTAACCTCCTCTTCTCACTTCTTAATGGACACTTTACGACCTTAGTTCGGACTTTGATTTTGTTGTGTTTTTGTGTGTGTGTCAAGCACAAAGTTCAAGACTTTTGTGTGCTAGTTGACAGAGTTTTATGACACTCTACAAAATAAAAGCAAACAAAAGAAAAAACTCATAAAATTCTATAATAATTTTCTCTATTCTTCTTTCTCTCTTTGCAGGTAAGCAAAATTATAAAAGAAACAGTTGAAAAAGTACCGAAAAAAAGACAAAACGAGTTGATAAATTACTGTGAGTATTACGTGTAATTGTGTGTAATTAGACGACACTGAACATGTTGGGAATACTCTGTACATTTTGGCTAGTACAATATAAGAAATGATGTTAAGGAAAGCAATCAAGACTAAGATTGCTTTTGTAGTAGACCTGTGAATGATATAGTTCGAAGTGTATCGATTTCTTACGATTGCATTCAAAGAAGTATCGATTAGATTAAAGAAAAATGTCTTTAAGATTCATTTCATTTTATTTTTTAATTATTTTTCAATAAATAGATGCCGATTACCTCTAAAATGTATCGATTTTGTGCATAAATCAAAAGAATCCATTTTATCGACGTATTCACGTGTCTATTTTATTGAAAGTGTAACAAATAGAGCTTCCAGGGTATCTGCCTGTGCAGCATGCTATTGTTTAGCCTTTTCTCGCTAAAACCGCAAACAAAATTCCATGAAATCAATTTTGTATATATATTTTTGGGGCTTAAATTGTTATCGATAGTCGCTTATGACTATCGACTCTTGTCTGCCTTTTTGGTTTTAACAAATTTGTGTGCACATTATGTGATTATATGTTGGTCAGGCTGGCAGGGAGGGAGGGGAAGGAGGCAATTGTCTGCATTGCGCTGCGTGTCCCAAATGAGCTCGACGATCGCTCTTTGCCAAATGCCGCCACAGAAAGTTGCACAAGTTGCAGACACACTCTGAGAGAGACATTCGAATTTATATTCACTCAATTCACTTTGCCTAGGACAGAACTCGAGCGGAATTTCAGTGTGGTAAAGTGCATAATGAATGGGAGGCGGGGGGCCTCTAAAAATCTAATTAGACAACAAAAGAAACAAAAAAAGGCATTGTTATTACTCGCTTCGAAGCGGTTATGGTCATAAAAAAAGGCAGATGAAGAAATTGACGGTAGAACCGTGTGGGGTTTCTTTTTGAAAGTCGGCAGTTCCGGGCAATGTATATCGCGTTTTGCAAATGAAACAATAAAATTGAAAGAGTGAGAGGGGGAAGGGAGAGCGGAAGGAACTGTGCCTCAACACGCGCACTTGTAGTTGAGTTGTTGTTTTTGTTGCTTTGGCCGTAAATGGCTGATGAGGCCAACTTAATTATACCGTTAGATAGATCTCTTTCTTTTGGCCAACACGTTTTTTAGCTCATTTGCAAATTGCGGCATTTTCAAAAGGGTACTCCAAAGAGAGGTATGGGAAAGGTATGGGGAGGGAGAGAGGGATAGATGTAGCAAGGCAAATTGTGCCATTTCAAGCGCACTTGAAGAGGCTTAAAGAGAGGAAGAGAGAGGGATTTAGAGACGAGAAGCCTGTCTAATTTATGTGACAGCTCTGCGAGAATTCGTGTAGAATATTTAAGACGTAGAAGAGTGAGAGAGAGAGAGCAACTCTGCTATATAGAGAAATGATCTAATTGCATGATAATGTACTTGAAGTAACGGCACTTCAATGCGTACTTAACTTATCTCTAAATCAACAAATTTGGTATATAACAATAATAATAACAATGACAATACTAAACTATATAAAATGTGTTTGGACTCGGAGCAAATCGCTTGGGCAGCACCTGTCGTTGGTCACATACGCCCACAAATGTGTATTATACCTTTCAGTTCCGTCATTGCTAATGTGCGCCTTATTATAGCATGATATACGACATTGCAATTGGGGGTGCATGCAGACATTAGGGCTGAAGGGAGGAAGGAGGGAAACGTCATTAAGTGACCATATGGCTTAGGTTTGTCGGCTATTTTCACTGAGTTGCCTAGGCGATTTTCCAAATAAACAAACAGAGAGAGGGGGGGAGATTGAGAGAGGTAGCTATGTTTATTTATAAATTTGTATATGAGTTCATAATTCAAAAGTTAAGCTCGGCACTTAAATAATGTCGAAAAATGTATAACCGGAAACCGCAAAGCAAGATCCACTCGCTCAGCTCGCAGTGCGTAACGAATGCCAGTGGAATGGAAATGGGTTTAGTTTTTTTGGAGAATTATCTAGTGGTATTAGACCCAAACTATACTCACTAACTGCAGCAACAATTAACCCAGTTAACATTTGGTTTTTTTCGGGTACAAAACGCACATTAAATTTGTGTTGAATAAAAGTTGAAAAACTTGTGGAAAAAACGTGAAATTCATGGTGTAATTTTTGAAGTGTACCAAATATGTGAATCACTTTGGTATGGGAAATACTTCTTGACTACAAGGGGGGTCTCTAGAAGGAAGTCAAGTGTGTGTGTGAGTGGTGTGTGCTCTCTGGCACATGCTGTTCCCATTTTCATTTCTATGCTTCCCCTTTCTAACATTTCAATTTGCCTGTTCCCCTCTCTCTCTCTGCCTTGCTGCGTTCCAGTGACTGATCTTGTACTTGCCGCACTATAAAAAAACTCATAACTCTAAAAACAATTTCCTTTTATAGTTCTCTCTCTCTCCCCCCTTCTCTCTCTCTCTCTCTCTCATTGTTGCGATTCTAATGTAGTTTTCACTTGTGCTGTGCAAGAGTTCATTGGCGCCGCCTTTCGAGAGGGTGATTGTGGGAGGGGGGCGGGTACAACGCCCCCAACTCAAAGAGACAAATATGAAGAAGAAAAAAAGGCTCGTTTGACGCTCGTGACCTTCAATGGCCACGCTCGAGTCGAGTCTATTGTGAATGGTTGAGGATGCCGACACGCAGACGCAGACGAGAGTAGCCAAGAGGCGTTTCGGTCTGTCTGTCTTCCTCCCCCTCTCGCTTCTCTCCCTCTTCCTGCTGTCACCCTCAACGGAAGCCATTGCCAGGCATTTCTGCTGTAGTCAACACTTTGTAACGGCTCTTCTGCCAGCATATTGCGTAGTCTTTGGCAACTTGCAACGTGCTGCATGTTGTTGTTACTCCTTCCCCCCACTACTGCCCCCTTTGCGTTTTGCATTTTGCAGCTGAGATGTCTTGATGGTGATAACCCCGTAGCCAAAAAAAACCTCATGGTAAAAGTGACAGATGCATAAGGAAAAACAGCAACAACAACAGAGACGACAACAACTGCAGAAAGCAATGAAATGTTTTTTATACTCAGTACTTAAGGGTCAATAGAGGGGTATTATGCGTTTGTAAGTGGAGAATGCAAGTGGAGAAAGAGGATGCAGCAGGAGTTGATTAGAGAGATTCTATGCAGATGTAAAGCATTGATAGACTATGATTATTTCTTTATTAAACAGTTGAGATACAAAGAAATTGAGTATCTTTTCTTATTTCTTAACTCTTTGCGGAGTATCTTCCAGTTAATACCACACGACTATTGCCTCTACGTGCAGCTAGTCCTCTCCCACTGGGATATCTGTCTCTCTGTTTGTCTGTCTGTCTGTCTCTCTGTCTGTCTGTCTGTCCATTGTGTCTCCCTCGCAAGTTGCCGTTGTTGTTGCAGCTTATCGCTGTGGGGCCATCTGTGCGGGGCCAACAGAGCCGTAAAGAAATTAATTCGCCTAACCCTGTCGACACCTAACACAAGGTTGAGCTTGGCTACGACTACACCCACAAGACAGAGCTGCATGCCACACACATATATACACACACACACACCCGATTAGTCTTTTATTTGAAATGAAGAAGACGCTAGTTGAGGCTTTCACTCTTCTCTCGGGTCTATTCTGAAAGGGGAAGAAGGGAAGACGGCAACTGTGGGCCACCCGCATCAATTTCGTGCCTTGCACTTTTGGGTGACTTATGCAAATTTTGTCACAGTGCAACGGGGGATAAGAGACCAGGGGTTAACTGCTAACGATGATGATGACTACTGAAGGCCTCCTCAAAGTCAAGACAAGTCAAGTCGCTGTCTAATTATGCAAATCGGCTTAGTGGCAATGTGCATGGACAACGTGCTGCCCCCAAAAAGGAAGCCCAAAAAAAGCCAACTTGGCCAATTGCCCACAATGAGAGGCGGCCTCGCCCTCAAGTTGGGAACCGGGGGGATCTTTGGGAATCATTGTTGGGGGGCCTGTGCTCGCCTTCTTTGACGAACGTCATTTTCATTTGGCGTCGATCAAACGTTGGCAGAGACCCCGGAAATTCCGCGGCAAAGTATGCGAATATTTTGCAGCATAAAGCGTTGCATGCCACATTAAAATAAGTTAAGACGCGAGTGTGGCAGTGTGTGTGCGTGTGTATTACTGTGTGTGTTTGTGTGGAAAGTTGCGGAAATGCAAAACGAAATATTTTCTTGCAGCGAGTGTGAAAAACTTGAAAATGTTTCATGTCCGTTTGGGTGAATAAACAAAAGCGAAAGAAGACAGAGAGGGGGGGTGGAGGAGGGAGAAGGGCAGGAGGAGGATGGAGGAGAAGGCATAGAAGGGGGAGGATTAGGAGTAGCAGGGGAAAGCAGGGGAAACTGGCAGTTGCCAGCGCTGCAGAACTGCATTGTTCCGCTCGAACGGTTACTGAGGCACTGAGAGAAAAGTGTGTGTAAGAAAGTGAGAAAGACAAGAGGAATTTGCAAATAAATAAAGACAGCTAGAGTTTCTTGCAGTGTATAAAAAGACTGTTGAAAAGCTAAATACAAAAGTATATATCCAATTCATCAAGGCAGATTCCGTGAGAAAGCAAAGCATGTAATAGGCAATCTCTACGTCTCAATTTCTCTCAGTGTGCCGCTGAACTACTCCAAATTAGCAGCCAATTTCTCACAGTGTACCGCGCAACTTCGCTGTGTGCGTCTCAAACTTTTCTCACTGCGTAAATTGCAAGCTGCCTGCCTCAAGTTGCAAGTTACCTGCCTTAAGTTGCAAATTCCTAGTTGCTTCGCCTTCCCCCGTTGACAGGGTTCTTATGTGGGGGGCGTGGCAAGTTCTAGGGTTAATAGCTTGCCCTACGTACTTGCAAAGTTGTGCAACTGATTGCTGTTGGCACTTGCACAAGGTATTTGCATGCAGCAACGGCTGCAACTGTGCAGGCACCTCCACTGACATTTGCCCCGCCACATTTCGAGTGGATTCCCTATAATTCACTTGATTGCAGACTCTCTGCTGTTGCCATCGCCGTCTAGTTTGGCAATAGAACAACGAATTAGCCGAAACTAAGTGGCCGCCAGGTGCACATTAAGCTGGCTACTGAATTGCCACAGAGAGTTGTGCCCCAAAGAGTTGCCCCAGTGTTACCAGTGTTGCCAGGCTAACTAGCCAGCGCACACGCTTGCGCAATTTCCACTAATAATCTCTAGGAAATGCCCCCCGACAACGACGACGACGACACGCTTTGCTTTTCACACTCCTTGTCAATGATTGGCGATCTCCAGCCTTAGTGCAAAGCCAATTGCTTCCGGTTGAGTGAGAGGAAGAGAGAGAAGGAGGGAGGAGTTGGGACTGTAGACTCTTGAGATAAAGAAGGAGTGAGGAGAGAGTGTACCTCCTCCATTTGTACCTCCTCCTTATATAACTTCTTCTCCTATACCTTCTTCTCCTATACCTCCTCCTCTTATTCATCCTTCTCCTATACCTCTTCATCTTGTACCTCGTCCTTCAATATTTCTTCCTCCTGTAGCTCCTCCTTCTATACGTCCTCTATCTCTCTACTTCCCACTGTCATTGCTGAGAATCTCTCGAACGTGACCAGGCGGGGGAAATTGGACAACACAAATCTGCTCAGCAATTCCGATTCGTATTCCCCAATTCGAATTGAAGTCTCTCTGCTGCAATTACCTCTGCAAATTTGCACGCGCACAATTGCAATTAGAGTTGCCTCTAACTGTAAAAATGGGCGTGGTTCGTTGGTGTTGCCAACTGCGTTTGCTAAAATTGCAATGCTGTCAACATGACCAACACCACCTGCTGCTCACCTGTCTGCAAACTTACTTGGCCTGAGTTTTCTTTTGAAATTTTGTTTACAGTAATCGCTTTTTCCGGTTTCACTTGTGTTAATTAAATTTAGTCGTAGTAAATGCTACGTATTATAAATTAAAGCAGGCAATTTTCAATTAAAACTCATGTTGGCAACTCTGGCAACTAATTTTCTTTGGGGGTGTAGCGCGCAATTTGCTGCCTTAAACTAAACGAATTGTGGGCGTACTTTGCTGTCTCTAAAACTCTTCCTGTCTCCCCGCTCTCACCTTCTCTCTGTGTGTACGTTCTACAACTCTTGCCGCTTTCTATGCTGTGCAGAGAAAGCTCATCATCATTACAAATCTTGGTTCGAACTGTGCCCAAAACTGCCTCTGCCTCTGCCTCTGCCTAGTCACATATCGCAGTTGGCGCATCTATTACAATTTTGTTTATCGCGATGCTCTTGAATTACCAATAACCCAAAGAGCAGAAGGAGGAGTGGGTAATCCTCTCTAGCCCCAATCGAACTAGCTTTGATGAGGCAAGGCAAATAAAAATGATGAGTTTTTTCCCGTTTTGGGTGCGGCTTTTGTTCGTCTCTGGGTTCGTCTTCGTCTTTGGCTTTGTCTTTGTCTTAAGTCGATCGCTCTCTCTCAAGTTGAAGGCGCCAATAATCTTAAAATTTAACTGCCTTTAACTGCATTCAATATGTTTAGTCAGCTTGGGTTACTCTATAAGAAAGTCTACTCTACGTTTTTTATATTTACTAAGCTCTTCATACAAAGATCCTTTATAAACCCAACGAGCATCGTCAAGTGCGCAAGATTGAATCGGATGCGAGAAGAAATCGTCACGCGAGGCAACAAATGACACAGTCATGGCAGGCTCCTCTCCTCTTATTTCTCCTCTTCCCACTTATCCTATTCCTTCTTCATCCCATTGCGATTGCATGTTGAAAACTTTATTACAATATTAACACATTCGCCTCGTAAACGTGGCGAGGGGAGAGAAAGCAAAGATTAATACTTTGTATCCTCACTTAAGTTTTGTTTCTTCCTCTTTCTATTGATGCAATTCCCTTGCTGTGCGTGGGTATACGATATATGGTTAGGGAATCCCAAGTGTATTGTGCGTGTTTGTCTATGTGCCTTGTGCCGTTCCCTGTGGGTTTTAGAGCTTCTTCTTTCTTTTGAAAATCATTTAAAAATAATTAAGCTCATGTTGTTTTCTTCCAATTGCGCCCACGATTTGCTGTAGACTCCCTCTTCAAATGATTTTGTTTCAGAAATTTCTTGACATTAATCTCGGGTTTAGGGTTACAAAACACAGCACACAAGCTACAGCAGCTCAGCGTGGGCGAGGAAGTTCGATCACTCAGATCGTAAATCAAAATGTGCAACGGAAGTGCAGGAAATACAGTTTGAAATAAGAGAAGTCTCTTTGTTACACACGCACACGTACGATCTCTTTGTTACACATTACGATATTGAATTACAAGCGGGATTTATTGATTTTTAACGCATGCTTTATGATTGTTTTCAAGTCGTTAAGTATTAATGGGAGCTGAGTGAAGAAGAAAGGGTTATTGGGAAACTTTCATGTGGGTGCTGATTGGTAACAAGTTCGTTATTGAATTGAACCCTATATGAGTGTGAGTAAGTTGAGAGATCTGTTAAGCTACCTTTGCACGTAGAAGTTAAAGTTTGGTAGTGCTAAAGGGTCTTTGCAGTCAATGATACTAATTATGAATAAAAAAAGAAATTAATGATTAATGAAATATTGATGGGAATGTTAAAGGTTAAAGTATATGTAGAATAAAGAATACATACATAATGAGAATAATAATGAGAATAGTAATGAATGTTATATTGGCAATAATAACGAGAATAAAAATAATAGCATAAATGATAGCATAAGTAATGCACCCAATAATCAGAATAAAAATGAAGAAAATATTCAGAATAACAATGAAAATGACAATAACAATGAGTTCAAAATGGTATTGGTAATGAAATGAATATAATAATAATAATATAAATAATAATGAGGTTAACAATGAAAATAAGAATAACAATAAAAATGAAATCACATAAATTATAATGAGAAAAATAAGAATAATTATAATGAGAATATTTATCAAACATCTAATGAGATAAATATTGCCAATAATGATGATAATTATAATGAGAATACCAATAAAAGTAATTCCCTTAGCATACATTCATTACAAAATGTGATTTACGACAGCACATTCATTAGTTGCAACTCTGATTCATTAGTTGTTGCAGCTGCAGTTGTGTTATTGTTGTTGCTGCTGCCGCCTTTGACATGTGTCCAGAGTTGAGATGACAACATGAATTTAAATTGCCACAGTCGGCGCACACCTTTGACTCTCATTTGGTGAGCTGACAAAAAGCGCTAAACGTGGCCACAAATGGACGTGCAACAACAGCAGCAGCAGCAGCAGGCACTGTGGCGTGCAAATTAGCTAACAAATCGTTGGCAACATGTTGCCGCGCAGCATGTTGCTGACTGCAGGCGGGCACTGTGCTGCATTCGAATGGGGCAAATTGGCAATTGGAATGGCAATTTCCAAAGCTGGCAATTGTTGTTGCTGCTGCTGCTGCTGTTGTTGTTGTAATTGTAGTTGTCTCTGCTTCTTGTAGTTATAATTTATGACTTTTAATTTGCCACTTGTGCAAGATTTATGGCAAAACGCGAAAATTGAAATGCAATCAAAAATATTATGTTAACCTCTGACACTGTCGACAAAAGTATAGAAACAACAACAAATTGAAAAAAACCAGCGGGCTGCATAAATCAGTTATGGGGACGACAGTTTGTGCCCGCCTTGTGGCGCCCTTTGTGGCAGCAACAGCAACAGCAGCAGCAGAGGCAGCAGCAACAACTGGAGGTACTGAACTTCAGTAAAGAGAAAAGCAAAAATTGATTGACAAGCCATGAAATTGCATTTTCTTTTTTCACAATTTGTAATGGAATTTTGTGGCAGTGCTTGGAAAGTTGCTGAACTCTGAACTCCCAGACTGCCAGCCTGCCTGCCTGCCTGCCTGGGAGCGTGGCGTCCTTTTGGTTGCGCTGAGATCCTGTGCAGCTCCAGAAACAATAGAAATTGTTGGCTTATCAAGCATCGCGCATTGATCTCCAGCTGAGAGTAGCTCAACTAAAACTGATCAAAACAGAGTTTGGCGAAGACATGACAACATAACTTGGTAGACCTGCCCCCTGGTTGATATTCCCTCTCTATACCCTCTCTTCCCCTCTTCAAGCTCCCCGTAGCCATGCCACATGCCACCCAGGCGCAAATGCATTTCCTATTTGCGGCCTTGGCTTCCTTCCTTCCTCGTCTTGTGGCAAATTTAGCCATTTTTTTCTTAGCCATTGTTTGCATAAACATTTTGCAGTTGCTGTTCAGCTTCTTCTTCTTCTTCGACGCCTTGTTCGGAGTATTTATTTGCACGCTTCCGTGGAGTCTTGGCCTGCACTGTGTAGCTCTCTTGATACCCCCTGGCTACCCCTCTTGCCCTGCTCTAGTCCCCTCTCTCTTGCCTTGTCTGATGTCTTTGTTGCAGTCGTTGAAGCGCAACAAATGCTCGAAAATAAACATTCGAAAACGTGCTGTGCATGAGGAAAAACGGCAAATGGAAAATGCATACAGAATTGAACAGAAGCCGAGAAAAGAGTTAACAAAGTTGCCACAAAGATTGCCAACAACAATGCATAGTACGTGGGAAACTATAGAATTTATGGCTGCAATTAGTAAGCCAAGAGTTTATAGCGCCACATACAGAACTGACCTCCAAGAACCCCACATACGACGTAGCTGGCATAGTATATTAGCATTAGCTTGATTCATTCATGTCATGCACTTCTCTTATCTTATCAACTCCTCTTCTCTATCTCTCTACAGTACTCTACCAATATATATATATATATTATATAGATGGCTTTATTAGCACACTTAATGCCATAATTTATGGCACTAATTAATGCACTGCGCTTCAGTTTTTCCACTCAAAGTGGGCCAACTATATATACTGTATATATGCTTTATCGATTCGTTGTTATCGCCTCTGGCATCAACTGTGTCAACAAAGCTATCGAAAGCACTTTTCTAACATACAACTCCCAATTTTCCTACTCTATCTGTCTCTCTCTTGCACTCCCCTGCCTTCTCTTTCTCCCCTCCTTATCTCACTTTCTAGTTCTAGTTCCCCATTGAAATGTTGTCGCGTGTCTCTCGTTTCCTCTCACCCCAAACTACTCTCAACATGTCATGCACCAACGGCACATGCATAGAGCCAGAAAATTGGGTGAAAATCTTATTTCATTTCCCTTTCTCCCCTCTCTGCCCCTCCCCCCTTTCTCATTCCCGAGTCAACAATTTTCTGTCCATACATAAATTGTTTTCATGACTAGAAAAAGCTTTTCTCGTTGCCTTTTTCAATTAGCATAACAAACTATGTCTCGTTTGGGAGAGTTCCCCTCTCTTTCCCACTCCCCCCTCTAGAGAGTCAACACCCACTCTAGAAATTCAAATACGGCGCCCATTTTTGGTGCGGAAGAACTTGGAGCATAGTTTTCCATATCGGGCTATAGATTTTCCCATGTTGTTGTGGTTTGTTTTTCTCTTGTTGTTGCCTGTCACTTTTTGGGAAGATTTTCTTGGGATTGTTGTGGGTTGCGTGTTGTTGTGGCATGTGTGGATTAATCGGGAAAGAGGTTGGGGCAGGGGAACAGAGGGGAACTGCCAAGTGTGTCCAAACATTTCACTTGAGACCAAACAAATCATCGATTCTGTCGCGCGCCCCTGTATAAACATAAATTACATATATATAGGCCAGTTCCAGATGGATAGAGAGAGAACTGTCAATTCTACATTTTGACTAACTTTTCTTCTCTTCTCTTCTCTTTCTAGGTAAGAATCATTATGCAGATGTAGATCTATCTTGGGCTCTTGTCTTTGCACATGTTGCGTAAGTTTATTCAGCTCCAGGCAGCCTGTTTATTTTGCTTAGTTTTTGGTTTAGCTTCCGCAATTAAAAATGCCATTTCTCATATGGAGGGAATGACTAACTCTCCCCTTTCTCTCCCCTCTCTCTTCTCTCTTTCCCACCTTGCGTGCAGTTTTCAATTTATCTTTTTTGGCCGAGGAAAACTCATTGCAATGTGCAATCAATAAAATTTGAAACCAATATTGATGTAATGCCAACAAATGTGCAAACATGTAGAGTATATAACGGTTTATATAGTTGGTTATATGGTGTGTTATTTAGTGAGTGCCAACTGTAGTTAAGGATGCATAAGATACGCTTTCACTCAAACAAACTCATCATCATTTGCTGCGTGTATTTTGTATGATTGATTGCCAAATGAGGTTGAGTCAAGAGTTGCCATATCTACATTAAATCTTAATATAGATATATTTATAGTCTACATATGAGTCAGTTTAGTACGTGATTTGTTGCCATATATTGCTGTGTGCACTATAAACACGTTAAACTCTTATAGACTAAACACAAATTGAGAGAGTTGTCAATGAACTTTCAATGTTTTTTACCACCAACAGTTTTTTGCTCCATTTAACTTTCATTCTTTTTTTGCAGAGTTCTCTTAGCTTTAATTTGAATTGAGACTGTCTGTATAACTTCTTTTTTTCTCTCTCCTTATGTCTTACTATATTTATTATTTTCTAGTTGTTTTGTAAAGTTAAAAGAGATGAAAAAGTCGAAGTTTCTTTGCTGAACTTGAAATTTATTCAATGAAGCTTTCGCTTAGTCGAACTTTCTGCGTTTTTCTTTAGAATTTTCCAGTCTTTAGTAAACTTGCACAGTTTCTTCTTCATCGGTTTTTTGTTTGTTTCAACTCTTCTCCTTTGTTTATGTCTCTCAATTCTTTCCTCTCTGTACGTCTCCCTCTTTTCCCTTTCCTCTTTTCACTTTCCTTGTTCAACATTGACTTTTCTTCTTTAGAACTTACCGAACCTTCTATCGTGCTGCATGGAGTTTCTTGCTCAACGGTCTCTCTCTCTTTCTGCACTTCTTTCTTTCCTTCTTTCTCTCTGTCTCCCACTTCCTTCCCCTCTTTTTCATCTTTATTTCTTGCCCCTTTCAATTAGCTAATTACGCCTGCTAAACGTTGCCAACTAATCTGTTCAGCGAGATAACTTTTATTATTAGCGACCAAGCCGATCATCATCATCTTCATCAGCATTAGAGAGAGATGGAGCAGAGAAAGAGAGGGAGAGAAGACCCTGCAATTACTTTGATAAAGCCAGAGCCCTGTTCAGCACAGCTTGTCGTTGTGTCTTGTAAACAGCGGACAGAAAATGCTTTGAACAAAGATGCGCCTCAATTGCAGGGCATATCAGGCCCCCTCTCTCCTCTCTCCATTTCTCCCCTCTCTCTGTCTATATGTCACCCCTTTGAACTGCTGCTGTCAGTTTGTGCATCTGCTCAGCGATTGCATTCGACAACTCTCGACAGTCGAGTTGGCTTGTCCGGCCTGGCATTACCAATATTGGCAAAACAATTCGTTGTTGTTGTTGCTGTTGTTGTTGTTGTTGAACTTTTTGCCCGGCAAAAGACAATCTGCGTCTCTGTCTGGCCGTCCGTCTGTCTTCCGGCAATGTTACAATGTGTTTTTGTTGCATCAGTTTCAGTTTTGTTCGAGCTGTCATTGATTTTAGCCTTTTTCTAGCTGCAGTTGTAGCTGTCAATCTCTAGCTGGCTGGCGATTTGCAGCTGATATGTCAGCGAGAAAAGGTTTGACAGAGGAAAAAGAGAGATAGAGTGAGAGAGCGAGAGAGAGAGATAGTAGAAAGAGAGCGAGAGCGGAAGAAAGTAAAGCTGTCAGATGTTGCAATTGAGTCACCACGATCAAGAGAAGATTGAGAGGGGAATAGGAAGAGAAAGAGGGGAAGCGGGGTCATGTAACTATCACCTCGTAAGGGGGCAACACCTCAACAGACCCGGCACGTCTGCCCCAGAGCTGATGCTCTCTACCCTACACCTTCACGATCATATTTGTTGCTCGATTGGGGCAACGATTTATACGTGACGATGCAGCGAGGCAGGGATTATCATAAAATCGTCACGTGATAAATTTGCTTTTGGGTGAAAATTGAAAAACACACTCGCAACTTCATTTCCATGCAACATGCACGAGATGCAAATGCATGTGCCCCATGTTGTTGCTGCTGCTGTTGCTGACTTTCTAATGCCACCAACTGTTGCAAGCAGCGCGCGAAAAAAAGGGTGCGAGGTGTTTGTGAATATTTGTCATACTGCTAAATTGTTACGGTTATGATGTATGATGATTGCAGCTTGTTGAGTCTGTGCCACATGCCACATACGAAGGCGACAACATAATCCCAGATGAGCTGATGACGCACTATCGGCAGCAGCTCGTCCTTCTCTCTCTCTCCCTCTCCCTCCATCGTTGCAAATTGTCGTTTGGCAAATTGCTAATAAAGTTGCCAACTGTCTGTCTGCCTGTTCGACTTCGCGTTGCCAATAAAATTGGTTTTTATTCAAATTTTTATGAACTTGAATTGCAGCCGCACTTGAAGGTGTTGCAATTGTGTGTGTGTGTGTGTGCGATCGTTTGACTTCGTTATGCGACCCATTGTCGTAGGCCACTGTGAACAGAAGGATCTGTTAAACTTTCACTGGTCAGCGCCGTTGAATTGAGTGTGAATTGTATTCGCCGCATTTTATTGCAGTTTATAGATCAATTTAAATTGAATTGCAGCGAAAGTTGAGGGGAAGTCTATAAGGAAATTTACCTGAGGCTGCAAAGAGACTTTTAGTTCAGTAGCAAGAGAATTCTGATAACTTTTCAATTGTTATTTGCAGATCAGATATCAATGAGGAACGTTTGTTTATCACATACCGAACGATCGTATATCATAGATCAATGAGGAACGTTCGTATATAAGAGATCAATTGAGGATACTTCATTATTACTTAATTATTTATTGAAATAAGGGTTTATTTATTTACCTAACCTTAATGTCTGTTAGATCACAGAAGAATCAAAAAGGAACGACTGTAGAAAACAGTTCAATGAGGAGCAATATCTATGAGGATCAGTCGTTGAATGAGGAATGATCGTAAATAAGTGATCCAGAAGATTGCAGATATTATTATAGGAAGATATTCAAACTATAATTACCAAAGGTTTGTTAACTAACTTCACTTACTTACCTTAATCTGTGATCAGTGATCTACAGCGATCACAGATGGTGGCTGCTTCCCATGCTTGGCTCATAGTCCTCAATCTCTTTTATTTCTCACTCTTACCAAGTTTGCAGTTCAATGTCCGCTAGACAATTGAACATTAAGCACGCTTTGCTAGTCTTTTGCCCCTGTTGCGGTCTCTTTCTTTTCATTGGATCTCTTTCACCATAGCCACAGTACACAGCACACAGCACATGCCATCCGAGACGAAAAATTCCCGGTAGACATAACACAAGATATTCGATGTGAAATGCTATTGAACCCAGCCCACATTATTAACGCCCCAGCCAGGTAGGCAGACACACACAGAGGGGGAGAGATATACAGGTAGAGTGGGGGAGCGAGACAGAGGGAGTGATAGGAAAAGAAATATTTATATTTGCGATTAAATGGGCTTTAAATAATGTCGCGCTGGGGGTTGAGAGCTGCACAAATTGCTGTTGGTAGCAAATCACGTACAGGAAAGTGTTGCCCACAATGGGCAGGAGGCAGTACCGGGTCCGAGAGTGCCGAGTCAAGTCCGGGCCAAAGATTCGCTGACTGAGATTGAGCCCCCCAAACATGAGTTTAGTGTTGGGTCACTGGACTTTTACTTTGCTTGATCGTTGATCCCTTTTGAAGAGGGGGAGGGAGCATCGTGGATGTGCCTCCTCATACACTTTCTTCTGGGCAGAGGAGGAGGAAAAATCAATTTTTTACACCAAAAACTTGGTGATCGAATCGTGGCCAGCAAGTGCAGCCACACACACACACACACACACACACACACACACACCTCACCTACACACACATGTCATCCTCTTCGACGGCGTTGATTGTCGTTTATCTTGGGGAAGTGCCTGGACAGACTCTGTCTGGGGGAGCCGTGTATGATGGCCTGACAAGCTGCTGCTGCTGCTGCTGTTGTTGTTGTTGCTGACCCCACTGTGTGACCCCAGTGTGCACACAGCTCTGTGTGAGTTATGAACCCGTTCGCCTCTTAATGAGTTACACAGCCTGTCGCCGAGGGCAGCCGAAGGCAGGAGGCGGCACACAACAACTACGACAGTACCCTGGACTGACTTATGCATTTTGTGGTTATGTTTTGATTTTGTAGCTTCTGGGCATAATGTGCCGCCCCCCTCCCTCTCCCATGCTGCTGTTCCTGCTCCTGCTCTTCCTACAAATTGAGGTGTCGTAATTGTTGGCAAAAAACGCGATGTGGATTCACTTTTGGCTGTTTGTTGTTCATCTCCACCTGCTGATAGTGAAAGTCAACTGCACAAAAGCTTTTCCATTGTCTTCACTTGTTGTTGTTGTTGCCAGGCTTTTGTCTTTGTTTTCATTTGCCCCCGGATAGTTTGAAACCAAAAACTCATTTGCAATGTTAACGAAATGACCAAAAAAAAAATATAATTTATAGTTTGTAATTGCGTTCAAATCTTTGTTTATGGCATAGTTAGGAGAGGATTGTGAGCTACATAATATATTTGTTTCTCTTTATAGATCTTAGTCAGTGTTATTTGGCCAGGGTATTTATGCGTCACAATTTGCCAGAAAGACAACAACTTTTACTTTTTCCTGTGCGCATTTAACAATTATTTATTTTATTTTATTTCTCTCGATGTTTTTACATATATTTTTGGGTAATTACATTCGAGGCAATTGTGCATGTACAACTCTCTTTGTGGCCACTTAATTTGCCAATTGTGGGTTTTCAATTATAGTCTTGCTCGGTTTTTTGTTGTTCGTTCGGTCCCAGTGCCGCGCCCCCAATTTGCAACTTGTCATGGCAAGACAGTGAAGCGTAATGCGAGACGCCCCAAGATGCTGCTGCAACTTGCCTCGACTTGAGGTCAAACGGGAGAGGGTTCAATGAAAATTAAAGATCATCTCCATCTTTCTCTCTCTCTCTCTCTCTCTCTCTCTCTGTAAACTGGGCGCTCGTTTGATGATGATAGACAATTGAGAAATGGCATTAAAGGGGTGTGTACGATGGTATTTTGCATAGAGATTAACATTATTAGTTTACCATTTATGGCTAGTTTGGCACTAGATAATGGTGGGGCAGGTTAACACAGCAGAGCGTTTTGTTAAACTTATAAAGAAGCTGTAATTCAAGTATTTGAACCCTAGGGTTTCCTTCTGTCTAACGTACTCAGATTAAGTTTGATGTATTCCCAAGGTCTTGGCCCATACTGTTCTCAGGTTGAGATTAAACTTCTCCCACAATCCCACACAACGACCCTCAGTGCCTATTGTGCTCTGCCTTCTCCACTGAACTGACCTTGACTGAAACAAAGAGTAAACCCAACTCTGATGCACAAAAGACTCGATTTGATTTCGGCCTTCAAATGGTAGCTCTGCAATTGCAGTTAATAACGCGTAATCCAACTCGAAATCGTTTGCTATAATTGCCCAATTTGAGTTGTACGCTAATTAAGCAAATGCATCGTTAACGCTGAATCGTTTTTCATCACATTTTCCGCTGCCATCGTTTGTCATAAGTTGTGAAAATACATGTGAAAATGTCGCATAAGTTTCCCCTCCAGTTTATGCGGCCAGTTAAGTCGCAGTTTACCAATTTGGTAAGCTAAATCAATCATGAACATATGCTGCGCCATTAACAATGGATTTGAAATCGGATTTGGATTTGTGACAAGGAAAGAGAGAAGAGGAGAGAAGACTGCGATCTTTCCTCAATAATTCAAAATATGCTTAGCTTTCTATCGATGCTATAAAGTGTTTACATTTAGCCAACATCTTCCTCGTCTTTGTTGACCTTCCCGCAGAGTTCAGCGAACTTGTTCACCTAAATTCGATACCACTTGAGGAGGGTACTTCATACTCAAGACTATCGGATTACCAAAACAAGTCCGTGTGCAAGATCACTTCACACACCTCTCGAGTGGGGCTAGCCATACGTGTATGTGTGTGGGACTATAAAAAGAGCAGCGACAAAATGACCCAAAACATCAACTCTTTGACAAGGTCATCAGAGGGAGAGGGAGAGAGAGAGAGAGGGCCATGGAAAAGTCTTTTCATTCAGTTGAGATTTTCACAAACCTCCACTGGCAATTAAAACGATATTTTGTGGTCAATGTACTCCGTATTTGAGATCCCGAAAAACTTTTGAGCTAACGACTTGTTAATTGTGCAATAAATAGAAAGCGGAAAGCCAAAGACGATGAAAAACAAAGCCGTTTTGAAGTAACTGTAGCTCTAACCGAGATGTTGTAATAATTGAAATTTAATGCCGACCACAGAGAGCAGAAGAAGAAGAGAGATTGAGGTAAGGAGAAAGCGACTAAGGATCTGAAGAGTATTAAATAACAATCAATGCAATCAAAGTGAAGAACACTCGGAAAGTTAAGCTCCGAAGAGTCTTACGTTTAATCCGTAAAGTAAAGTCTTTAAAAATTACTTTGCGTTGCATTTTGGTGCAAGAAAAACTCCACAAAAATTATCTAAACAGTTAAAGCCGACAATTTCATAATCAGTTTAAGCATTAAAAGGCATGTAACATGTTTTTAATGAGACCACAGCAGGCGAAGGAAGGGGGCCAAGAAAAAAAACTTCAAAACTTCAGACGAAACTTGTTCTCTGTCGCCGCCGCCTGAGCTGAGAGTCGAGAGTCGAGAGTCAGACAAGACCATAGTAGACCATATGCCATATGGCATATATGTATGTACAACCTTAGCCAGCGACCAAGCCGAGTGGACCACATGGGGGACGACAGCAGCGCACCGCATCTTTAAGAAGAACGTGACGCCAACAAAAGCGGGCATCATCGACTACGTCGAGTTCTTATCGTGCGACAGAAAGACAGACGGACAGACAGACCGGACCAAGCTTGGTTACGAACGTGACACTCGAACGTGATTATGTCAACCGTGTCGCGTTGTCGTCTCTGCTCATATCTACTCCGCTGTCCCCTGTTCTGTCTGATATGTTACTCAATAGGCCGTGTCGGGCTTTAACTGTGCTGCGACCTGACTTTGCTCTCTCTTTCGCATTCCTAGAACGGTTTCTAGAATTATTTCTTCTCTTCTCCTGTTTTTGGGTCTTGTCTCCTCTTTTTACTTTAATTCCCAGTGCATTTACGCGCAGCACGTTGCATTGACATCATTTCAGGTGTTGTTTTGTATTGTTATCCAGGTCAGCAGATTGTTCATTTGCAGCTGACACTGGGGGGCAGTTCCAGAGAGCTCACGCACAAACTCCCAGACAGATTAGGTGTGTGCATTGCACTTAACACCCAACAAAAGACAGCAAAAGTTTTCATTGCAGTCATTTCCTTTCTGTTGTGTACTCTGCAAATGGAAAAGGTTGGATGGGTATGTGCAATAGGGTGTAGAGTCTTAGCTCGAGAAAGATCTTCCAATAAAGCTTGTATAAAAAGATCTTTTATAGAGTCATGCAGGTTTCTCGTACAGAGAGATCTCTCATAGAGCTTCTAAGATCTCCCATACAGTAAGAATGATCTTCTCTAGCGCTGGCATGATCTCTACAGAGCTAGCGCTATCTACAAAGATCTCCCATGGACGTAGAAACATCTACATGACAGCAAGCAAGATCACTCGTAGCTAGACAGATATTCTATAGACCAAAGATCTTCGACAGAGCAATCAAGATCAGTCTTCCATAGAGCGAGCAAGAGCACTTGTAGAACTTAAAAGATCATCCACATCCTTATAGCAATATGTCCTCTATTCCTACAATGATCTCTCAAACATCTAACAAGATCTCCGTGTCTTAACTTCTCTCAAACTCTGAAGGGTATCTTCTAGTTTCATACACTCCATTTAACATGAGATTATGCCACATATTTTCTCACACCTCTGTTACAAGTGTCAATTTCGTTGTATGTTTTCGTCTCTTTCCGCTTGTCATTTGTCATTTGTCGTGTCAATAGATCGAGAGGTAGAAGGAGAAAGGGAGGGAGAGAGAGAGAAAGAGAGAGAAACTCCCCCAAACCTCGACCTAATGTTGTCCAGGTAATTAGAGTCGCAACTTGCTGTTGTTTTTAGAGTTCGTTCGTTTGCTTTCTTGCTTGATGAGATGCTCGCTCAAATTAGTTTGACTCGCGATCTGATTTTTGATATTCTCCCCGTCTATTTTGGTTCTATTTCGATTTGGAACTGTTCCAAAATGTCGTGACTATTTCACATAGAATGAAAAAATGTTGCGCGCGTTCCAATTTATGTGACAACTTGGAGACATTTTTCTCTTCTTCCTCTTCGTCTCGACTGATGGTTCGTTGACCAGGAAAAGGAACTGCGGAAAGTCTTTCGATTTGAATTTGCCAAAAATAGTGTAGAATTTGAAGCCAGTTTAATGCGATACTATAACTTTAAGCGTGACTTTCATTTGCGAATGATATTTATGAGATACTTTCTTAGTCACGATGAGCGAACAGAACGAGGGAACTTGAGATTGCTCTGTGTGTTTGTAATGCTGCAAGTGATTCATAGGCAAACGAAGCATAAGAAACAGAATTACAGAACTGGGCGGAGGTGGAGAGGTCTACACCCCCCACTTCCTTCCCTCTTCCCACTGCCAACATGTCTGGGGGGCGATAAAAATTTAAAAAACGCGGTCGAGGTCACGTACTGACATTTTCGTTAATCTTTGTTGTGGTTGTTGCTCTTGTAGTTCCCATTGTTGCTGTTGCCACTGCTAGTTAATTGTTGTTGCTGCTGCTGCTGCTGCTGCTGGGCGGGATTGCTCAACCTCATCGTCGCTCTATAGACAACAAATTCTGAGTCAACGAACCTCACCAAGAGATCTGGCGATATTATAGCAATACGTGCCCAGTATTTGGTTTATAAATAGACAACGCACATTAGAACAAACTATTTTCTTCTTTTTTTTGCCCAGACCACACTTACAACATTTGCAAGAAACGCACAAAACAGAGAGAGGGAGAGAAAGATAGAGACAAGAAGAACGCGTGAAAAGCGTATGCGAATGAGCAACGCCACCAAATGTGCGTCATGCTGAGGCGCAGCAGTTTGTGTGTGTATTTTTCTCAGTGTGTGTGTGTGTGTGTGTGTTGCAACTGCCTTCGCCACAGCGAATTTTAATGCCCAACACACACACACAGAGTTCCAATTAGCATATGTAGTCAAGAAAACTCATTTCTCATGCGGCGCCAGCTGGAAAAATTGCTCGAGTTTTTCATAATTTATACAAACACACTAATCATAATCAGTGGAAAGGGTTTCTTCTATAAGTTATGAGTGTAAAAATGCTTAGAACGTGATTAGGATTATAGTCGAGAGCAGGGTAATTGGGCGTGCTATGTTGATAAAGTGCTGACAAGGGCAATATGTTGTGGAATACTCAAGAGACTCATCAAAGCAAAGTCAACAGTTCGATGAGTATAGATGATAAAAGTAGAAGAAGTCCCAGCTGTTTTCTAGAGCTGAACAATCTAATGATACTCTCTACTAAGTTGTGAAGAGACTTAAACAGATATCTTTAGTGATTAATACTATGATATAGACGTGGAATATATAGACGGATAAATCGAATAAATTCTGTGCTGAGAAATCATTAAAACTCAATTGATGTTTTAACTCATAAGTATAATATATGATTTCTAGGTTTTGAATATGATATAGATGATATAGAAACAGATGATATATATTAATATATATTGTATATTATATTATTTAATCAGGATATAGTTTCTTGTTCTTGAAGGGATCTTAGCTGATTTCGGCGCTGATTAATACAATGATTCACTTCATTGCTCTTGGCAAACCTTTACTTATTTCTTAGATGACAAAGATGTTTATAAATATGAAGAAGATTATTAAAGACTATATATATACAGGTTCTATATTCTTCTCTTTCTAAAAGAACTACCAACTGTGCTTCATCAGCTGCAATTCAACTAGTCAACCTCCGTTTTCTTAACCATTCTGCGCCCACTGTGCCTTCACTTTTCGTCGCTCATAACTTCTGGGCCGGCACACGCGGCTCTCTACTACTACAATAATACTGCCAGTACTCCTCGAATATCTTTCCCCTTGCACTTCCCTGCCTTCATCGCTGTCTGCTCGCTGCTGCTGCTGCTGCTCGAGTGTCTCAAAGTCTCAATTGTAATCACAACAGTGCGGAACATCTCAAGTTCAGTCGCAGATTAGTCACGAACTTTTTGCATAAAAAAATTCTGGCTCATATTTTGTTGTTCTCTGCCTGCCGTTGCTGTTGTTGTTGTTGCAACTCTTCAGGTGGGTGGGTTGCTGTGTTGCCGGCGTGGTGAGCGTGTGCAAAATGCATTAAGAGGCTCGCCAAATTGCCAAGACCAAGAGTCGTGCAAAGATTGGGAGTGGTGTGGCAGCCACAAGCCGCATGCCCCCAAGGCACATGCTACACACACACACACACAGAGCACACAGCACAGCCTCCACTCCAGCACTCGAAAAAGCCAAACTTAAGGCCCGACTTAAACAAAGAGAAAGGCGTTGCTGCTGCTCCATGTGGCAGCCACATTGTGTGTCTGTGTCTGTGCCTGTGCTTGCCTCGTGGTCGACTTCAGTTGTTGCTCGCACTCTCCTCTTCAGTCAGTTCGGTAATGAGCCGCAACTATCGCAAATAAGCAGCCGCTTTTGGCTGGCCACACCCACCCGCCTCCGCCTCCACACACACACACACCTGCCCAGCTGTGCTGCCTCAAGAACCTGAGCTAAGTTGAGTTTTATTTGCCCAAACGGGCCAAGCCTCCAAACTATTGCCCCCTCTCTGCCTACCTCCTTCCTTCTGCCTTCCTTTACTTCTTTCCTTCTTCTTGTTTCTTTAGTCTTTTCCCAACATGTTCTGCCTTGTCTCATAATTAGATATAATGATAAAAATCATAATGCAAACAATTTCCAGCCTGCGCTTTGTAATGATGCTGAACATGGAAAATTGTCTGTGCGGAAAATTCCTGCGCAGCATTTTTCTCCCCTATTGTCGATAATATTGAAAATGTGTTTGCTTTAGCTCGTTTAAATATTTTCCCAAACAAGCAACGATGATCGTTCTGGGGTTCAGGTCAAAACTATTGAACTGCTAGAGGAAGTATTCTAAGTTCTATGGTGGGAAATATTGGCAGAGACTGCGCATAAAAAATGAGTAACTTGTGGGATTAAGAAGTGATGAAAGAAGAAAAAAAAAGAATAGAGAATATTATATAAGAGAATATAGAATAGAGATTGTTATATGTTAGTGAGCAAAAGGTGTTGGTTTAATTAACCTGATGTACTCAACCTGTAAGGATCCACAGACTAAAGTAAATATTGCCAAGTATAAAAGAACTTCAAGATAACTTAAGAGTTTAATTTATCTATTAAATCCAATGTCAATTAAAAAAGTATATCAGTCATGGTCTGTTAAGGTCTGCTAATATATCATTGTGTATAGATATCACTTTGTCATAATACAAAGTCAGTTGTCTAGATACGATATATCGAGATATATTCGATACCCTTCTTTACTACAATAAATCTCCATTGATCGTAGTGAAATCTCGTTCATCTTCTGACCTTATTAGGTTATCTAGAAATCTCTTTATAATGCATACTTCAAAACCTTCTTCTATTGACATTGACATTGCCTGAGGAGATCTTCAATTGTAGCCCAATTTAACTTGCAGTTAAAAAAGCAAATACAACAACTGCAACTCGCTGTCAACTTTCTATAAATCGCTGAAGACTTTCCCATAAATCTTCATTTGACGCTTGAGCAGAAACAAATCATTCTGTCGCGCTCAGCCGGAGCTGGGCACACTTTGGCCCAAAGGAGTCGATCTTGGCTGAGTGTCTGTCTGCCTTTATATCTGCCTGTCTGTCTTTCTGTCTGCCTGGCAGCAGCAGCTGCTGTCGAATTGTGTTTGCCAAATGTCAAAAATGTCGATGGCAATCATTTTCATAAGCTCACGAAGCGCCCCAAACTGCAGAGCGAGGGGCGCTTCGAAACTATGCGACATTGCCATCGCTGCTGACATTTCAATTTGTTCAACAAAGGGAAAGAGAGAGAGGGAGGGAGGGAGATAGAGAGTGTGTTAGAGGGGGTAAAGGGTAATGAGCAACAGGTGAAAATTGAAATTTATGACGTCGAGGGACACAGTCCAGCAAACAGGTGTGCAACGTGCTTCCATCATATTTATCGATTTCTAATGCTGCCACATGCCACAGACACAGTGGGGCTGAGGTTGTAGGTAATGTTGTTGCTGTTGTTGTTGCTGTTTACTTTGTCCATGATGCAAGAGTTCATTGGGGTTAAACTGTTGTATGAAGATCAATGTACGATTACCAAGCGAAGGCAACTCACATGTGTCTGTGTCCGTATCTGTGTGTGTGTCTGTCTGTGTGTGTCATTGTGCAGCATTTGGGGTCTGCCACGCCCCTTGCTCCTCCCCCTTCAACTCTGACCGCTGCGTGTCAATTACCTTGTAATTATTTATCCACACAATGCGCAAAAAGTTTTCTTCTCTCATTTTGATAAATTGAATATCGCACGCGCAATGCGGAAAGCCTTCTTTGCCGCCAATTGGCAAACATTTATCGATTAATCTTCAAAACAATGCTGTGTTTGTCTATGTGTGTGTGTTGAAGACGGCATCGAGCTTATGCAATGTGTGGGATTTGACCTTTTGTGCAGCTTTGTTTGTTGGAGACGGCGATGACAAATGAGTGATGAAAATCTAAGACAATGTTGCTGCCCATAAACGGAAATTGCAATATGATGATGTGCAGAGCGTATCCAGAGAAGTTAATACACTGCGAGAAATTCAAAGAAAGTCTTGAAATGTTATGGGACTAAGTATGTGGATTGATAAAGGTAAAGGTATAGGAAAGAGTTATAGGTACAGTTTAGTTGAAGGTCTTAAGTCTAAGAAATTTCCTGGCAATTCTATAACAATTGAGAGTGATGTACAATTTGAAAGAAAGGTTAAGAAAGCCGATCAGCACTGCTCTTGGGTTATAAGCTTAAGATAAGTCAAGTTTAACCTTTTACACAGGCAAAAATTCTTAGGTAATAAAAGAATCATAAAGAATTGAATATAGATTGGAAAAAAGTTAGGAAAGCAGCTGGAAACTATACTTAGATTATTATCTTATACACTATTAGTATTGATTATTATTTTACATTTCAGAGAAAGAATTATCCTGCTCTGTCTATTATCCTGTGAAAAGATAAAGAATGAAGATTACAGTATGGCTAAAAACTCGCTAGAAATACTCCCAAACTTATTACAAATTTATTGAAGTCTCTTTCTATTCATCAACTTCTGCATTTCTGTCAGTGCACGCTGAGGTGCAGTCAAGCTATTGGAGTTCTAGGCAGAAGATTGTCTGTAGTCTGCTGTCTACAGTCCCTTGTCTTCACTCTACTGTCTCCACTGTCTTTGCTGCACCCAGAGCAGCGCCCACTCCAAAGTTTTGCAGCTGACAACTTCATCGACTGCGCCTGATTGGGCAGGCCGCGCATGTCACATTGCGTATACGTCGTGTGTACGCTTTCCAATTGAGTCTTTTGCACATGTCACGCAGATTTACATTTCATTTAACTAATGCTCTCCTTCTCTTTCTCCTTTCTCTGTCTCTTTCTCCAGGTGTTGTACCATGAAATCGTATCACACGCTCGAGTTGTAAGCGCCTGCATACGTGCCGCCTCCGAAAGGGAACGTGAACAATCGCAGTCACAGTCACAGTCACAGTTGCAGTCACAGCAACCCGCTTCACTTAATAGCAACTGCTCCAGTGAGTCCACTAGTGAATCGGTGACCAAATCGCATAGTCTTAGCAGTGGCTTTGCCTCCGATGCGCCACCTCTGAACACAAGCAGCAAAGGCAACGCAGCAGGAGCAGCTGGAGGATCATCTGCAACTGGAGGAGCAACTGGACCACAGTCTCGCAAGGGTGAAGGCAATTTGGAACGTCTGCGAGATCGTTATCATCTGCTCTATCTGAAGGCCTTTGAGCTACAGCTCTGTCTGGACAATCTACTGCGCAAACGCAGCTCCACAGCGGTAAGTCTACAAAATGAAACTATCTATATAATATAATATATATTATGGAGATTTGAGATAGAGTGTTAAAGTACTACAGAATGAATGTGTCTATATAATTTGATATATAGATGGAGATTTGATACAGTTGTTGTACTGTAAGGCGCTCTGTTAAGTTTAAGTGTATTAAAGTAAAATATCACATTGAGTCTATCGGATTAAATGTTCAATTAACTAATGCTTAGTATGCTATTCAGTAGAAGAGTCTACTGACACTACTGTCAGAAATGAGAGATTGAAGAGAGAAACATAAGAGAAGAATATAAAGAAGAGAACTATCCTGTCAACAGAAGGCGCTGACAGTTTGCCGGCCAAAGAGAAGGACTCTTTCTAATAAATCTCGGAAAGTTAATCCATTGCAACTGGCTACTCAGTTACCTTAAGTTACGAACAATTCCACACATCACGCCCTGATGTATATATTGAAATTAATCGACTTTAAATTGTGCTGCAAGCTGCGCGCTTTTCCGCTTCAATTCTTGGAAAACTCAAAGCGTAGCAAAATGCATTTTGCCATTGGCGCCGCTTTCCTTTTTTCCCTGAGTTTGCTTTGGCATTGACTTTGGCTCTGTCTGCCTTTTATGTCCGCCTCGCAACCAATTGCGGGCATTTCTAATTACGAAAAGTGTCTCCAAGTCGTTGATTTAATTAATTCATTTGGTGAAAATGCCGACAATGTGACGGAAAGTGACCACTGTACACGCAGAAGACGCCTCTTCTGCTCCAACTGCATTAGCAATTTCTCTACTTGATGAGACGCGGCTTTCTGTGCGGATTCTGTGCGGCAAAGTCTTTGCTGTTTAGTTGGTTAATTAAATTATTTACCAAAGTGAAGCTACAGAAGAGAGAAAGAAATAGAGAGTAAGTGAGAAAGAGAGAGAAGTTATGACAGAAACTAGAAAGAGTTGCCAGAAGAGAGCTCATAAATGGCAACTTTGAGAGCAGAGAATGAACTTATAATCTCTATATTTATACTTTACTTATCTTGAATCTTAGTTATCTTTAATCTATAAACTGCACTGTTATATAGATGTCTATAATCCCATAATTCAGCTCAGCTTACAGCTCTTTGCTTACTCTACATATCATATAATTATTTGTTCTCTCTTTCTTCTTAATAGCAGTGCATGCTATCATAATTCTTCTGTCTTCTCTTCCTCACATTCTTTCCTCGTGTTAGATACCATCAACAGAGAACTATGCACTTTCTTGCCTTAGCACATGTTCCTTTCTCCTCCTTTCATTCTCCGTTGCCTTTCTCATTCTTGTGAGCTTTCTTTGTTTTTAAGCCCACACGCTACTCTAGCCTGATCTTCCTCAGGTATCACTAGTCTCTCTGTGCAGGCAGTAGAGTAGTCTTCTACTCTAGTTTTCTACATCATTCTTCACTCGCCTGCTCCTCTTCTTTACTCTATCCTCTATTGCCTGAGCTACTCTTTACTTTACTCTCTTATTCTTTCTGCTCCTCCTCTCTCTTCCTTCACTGCTCTCTTTACACTTATCCCTGCTCTTCTCTCTACACTTCTCCCTCCTCTCCTCTCTCTCTGTCTTCCTCTCTACACTTCTCTTCTATGCATCCCACTCACTTGACATGGCTTTGCAGTGAAAGTTTTCTTTTCCTATAATCACATTGACCCAGTTATCTGTGTGTCTACTCCCCTCTCTCCCTCTCTCTCTCTGTCTCTCTTACTCTGCTCTGATTTGTGCCAGTTTTAATGCACTTCCTGGTTTGCTAAAGTTCTGATTCCCTTGCCGTCGGCGTCTGTACGAGTAATTGCAATCGTTTTGTACAGAGCAAAACGCTCGGTAACAACATTTTAATTGTGTATAATTTGAGTGAGGTTGATGCAGACAGAGAGGGAAAGAGGAAGGGAGAGAAGAGAGAGAGAGAGGGGGAGAAGTGAGCTGCCTAAGTGCGGCGGGCTTCCGACTCGTGCCAGCCCCAGCTCAGCTCGAGTCTTGTGTCGTAATTCATGCAAGGCACGCACTCTGCTCCGCCTACCGGGCCTAGCAGGCAGGCAGCCCCCTACTCGCTGCCCTCCCCCCTCTCACTGGTCAAAGACACCGCCGCCTCTGACCCACACAGAGCACACTTGGCTGCCCTCTTAGCCAGAGCTGTTGCTGCTGCTGCTGCTGCCTGTCATGGCTGCTGCCTGCTGCCTGAGGCTCTAGAGCAGTTCATGATGCTGATGCTGCCGCATTTAAACCGCTTCATTTTGACGTTGCTTTTCTCTCTGCTGAAGAAACAATTTCATTTTGTTGCCGCTGCCGCCGCCGCACGCTGATGCAACAATTTGCATTTGGTTAGCCTGCGGGCAGGAGTTGTGTTGCTTGCACCAAGATCGAGAGCACAGACTTGCAACTTGCAAGCGAGCTGCAACGAATTTGCCGCCTCTGCGTGGTGCCTTTATAATTTGCAACACTTTTTTTGCGATAGCTTGCCCCACATGCAGCAGCCTGTTGCCACATGTTGCAACACGTTGCAATAGTCGCGCGTAATTATCAAATGTCAAATGTGATCATTAATTAGGCTCACAGTCAACGCCAACATCCATTAGCAGTTGCAGCAACAGTGTAAAGACAAATTATTACAAGAGGCAAAGCCTGAGGGGTGTAGGAAGAAGGGTGGGGGTGGGAGGGGGTTCAGCTGCTGCAAGTAAAAGTGAAATTTATGCGACCCATCGCAATAAACTTGGCCCAGAGGTCGCCAGCAAAGCAAAAGTCTCTTCAACTTGGAACTTGCAACAGCTGCTGCCGTTGCTGCTGCTGCTGCTGCTGCCACCAATGGAAAGTGGCCAACGAAGGAGAGACGAACAAAAAATGAGCACAACAAATGAAAATAAACCAAATCAAATTTACGACGTGCCCAGCGAGACGATGCGATCGCAGAGACGACTCTGAAGACTCCTCCATAAAATGCATAACCAGCGCATGCATTTTGGCCTGCCCTCCCTCTCTCTCTCCTCTTCTCTGCCTCTTTCTTGCCTCTTCCTACCACCAACAATTTCGTGGCCACATGCGATAAACAAATGCAGTTTGCAGTCGAATTACATTGATTATACTTGATTATTATATTTGATTTTTTCGTGGCCCCTCTCTGCTTTGTCTTGCCTTGTTTATTCTTGGGCACAAGAGAGGGAGAGACAGAGAAGATATGTACAGTATTTGTTTATGGAGGCCAATGCACCTTTTGATTGATTCATCAACAGTTCAGGGCGGTTGAAGGCCAAGCAAGGGTAGACAAGCGAAAGTGTTGAAAGAGTTGACCAGCTGGCAGCAGCTGTATAGAGAGCAGATCAGCTCGTACTGCAGATCTCAGTGGGTTCAAGTTAAGGGGAATTTCCATTATAACAAAGTGGATCACTTAAACATGAAGATCAGTTAAGGGAATTCGCTTGAATTTATACTAAACTTGGATTGTAGATCAGGGAAAAGTTAAGATCAGTAAGGAATTTTATGAAAGAAACTATTATTATAACCAGTCTTGGCAATAGTTGGAAAAAGAACTGTAGATCAATTGGGGATGCCGGCATAAGATCTTCGACTTAAAAAAAAGATCAATTTCAGCTAAAGATCAGTTAGTTTAGGTTTAAGGGGCACATCTTGGCAGAAGATCAGTTGGTTCAAGTTTAAGAAAAGTTCAAGACGGCATAAGAAACTGACTTCAGAGGAAGAAACAGAACATGAATGTATATTAATTGATTTAAGTTAAGTGAAAGTATAGATAGATTAAGCTACATCAAAGTACTGTAGAAAGAACAGATGAACTTATATAGATATTACTTGTCTAACGAGAATAAACTAAAATATCTCTACATAATGTACAGTTGTAAATCACCTTAAACGCGCTGATCAATTACTTTAAACCCATGAGAATTTTCTATAAAGAATTCTACACTTTAATGTCTATTCACTTTCCAAAAGCTTCTGTTTCTCACTAAATTTATAGCCATATTTCAGCTACCGTTTATCCGCTCTACTATACAATATCATATGCTAATTTATGCATCACATGTATGTTATTTATATGGCTCAGTATGCAGATCGGTCTCTCGTTGAGTTGCGAATTAGTTAGACACGTTTTTCCACGACGTTTATCAACACTCTAGCAGACTCAACCTCAAGCTCCTCGAACAATGGCGCGGCTAATTGGAGATCACTCCCAAAGTCAACCAATTAATGTCGATCAAACTGTGGAAAGAAAAGTTTAAACATTTATGAATTTAATTGCCAATCGCAGTCGCCGCGGTGCACATCAATCAAAGCGCTGAGCATGAATCAAGCACAGTAAACGGGGACGAGGCACGGTCCCAAATCGCAATGAAATCAAAAAAAGAAACAAAAAACCGAAACTGAAAAAATTCAAATTTCGGGGCTGTGGTCCAAAAAATATCTATATAATAAATAGTTTAGTTAGCGGGTTTGTTGTTGTTGTTGTTGTTGCCACAGCGAGGCACGAAAATGAACGAATGCGCGTGGCATAAAAATTGACGTGCAACAAATGTGGCGCGTTATGGACAAGATATATCGGCAGAAATCGGAACTGTATTTGCATGTTGAACAGTTACAAATTGTGACTATTTAATTTGCAACGGTGTGTGTGTGTGTGCGAGTTGCAAGCCCGGAAGATGCAAAATGCTGCAAATTAAATCACAATAATTATGTAAATTTTTGCGCTGTGCCTCGTCCGGGGCGTGCCACCCACAAGTGTGCAACGCGGAAGCCGCACACACACACACACGCCTAGCTAAGCCATGCCACATGCCACATCTGGCTAAACAATGCTTAAGTTTCACTTTCCAAGGCCGCGTCGCCAAAGCTTAAGCCGCAACCAAATCTCTTTCGGGCCAAAGTAATTACCGCCTCTCCTGGCTAGTCTCACTTTCGATTTGGCGTTTGGTAATTAGCCGCCAGCAGCAACAACAACAACTCAAACCGTTACCAAAATACCTCATGTAATTGGAAATAGTTGTTGTTGCAAATGATCGTGTGCGGTTTTAGCAGGCAAATTGGGTGGGTTTTTGTGAGAAATTGTTTTATAATGCGGCCCCACATCCCCAAAAACAGCAGGCAAGACACACAGCAGCAACTGTTGCTGCTGCTGCTGCTGCTGCTGCAACCGTTAGTTGATCTACTTTTTTGTGCAACTTGCAACCTGCTGCCGTCTTCGCTCTTCTGTGCACAGTCCTCGCCATCCTCTTCTGGCTCATTTTCAATTACTCACGTAATGTGTGTGTGTGGAGTGTGCTCTGTTGTATGTGATGTGTGTGAGTTGAGGTGTGTTTTGTGTATGTGTGTGTGCCTCGCCATGTGCCATTTATTGTTCATTATTCTGCACATTGAATCGACATCGAGGCAAGTCGAGGCGAGTCAAGTCGATCCGAGGCGAGGATATTAATGCAACTTGAATGCATTTTGATTATAAATAATCACCCGATATTGCTTTACCAAACAGCAAAACTTGAAATGCTAATGGCAACTCTGACAACTCTGCACGGTGGCGAAAATGCATTATGAATTTGTCAAGAAGAGGAAAAAAAGTGCAGCTATTTTTCAAGCAATTTGTTTGAAAGGAAAATTGATTTTTAAATAGGTTGAAAATTAGATTGTAAATTAGATTAAAAATAGGTGGAAATAGGTCGGAAATAGGTCGAAAATAGGTTGAAAAGATGCTTTAAATTGAAGAGACACCTTAAGTGATTATAAGCTAAATATGTTATTCAGTTGGTTTTACAACTACAAAGGTTTATTCCACACTTTCATATGATTCCAAATCATATAAAATACCTTTCCATATATAAAGAAAAACCCTAAAGAGATTGTAATAAATTTCGTTAATTACTCGCTATAAAAAGTGAAAGATCAAAAGTTTTACATGGCATAATTATGCAGTCAAATTACCGCAGGCAACTCCATAGCAATTCTGAGCGAAAGCAAAGCTCTAAATAAATATTATAACTATGTTATTTTCGATCGTTATATGGTGTTTTTTCGATTTTGATTTGCTTGTAAAATGCACATTTCCCCTGCATGATTAATTGCTAAACAAATAACAATGGGAATCCCGAGGCAGCACGACGAGCAACGAGGCGGATGAAATGCAATAAAAAATTGAGATCAGAATGAAAACAAAACAGAGAAGTAAAAGCAGCAGCACCAACAGCAGCAGCAGACGTTGTAGTAGCAGCAACAAGAGCAACAGTAGAGGCAGCAACAGAGGCATCAACAGCAACATCAACATGGCCAAATTGCTTCATTGTAGCAGCAGTTGGTAAACACAGACACACGTCTTCCAATATCCAATTGCTATAATCTCAACAAGAAGACAACAACAACAACAACAACTGGAGAAGAAAGAAAGACAGCAAGAAAGACGAGCACAAGTCAAACGAGATGGGAAATTACAATGCAAAAGCCAAAAGCAAAATGTAAACAAAAAGCGCAACTGAGGGCAATGGGAGCAGCAGCAGCAGCAGCCAACAGCAATATGCAGCAGCAGCAGCAACAACTAGCAACATGTTGTCAACGCGTCACATACACACACACGCACACACACACCGTCTAGAGTCTCACATAAATCACAGCTTAGCATAAAAAACAATGCAACTTCAAAGGGGAACAGACTGCAGAGGCAGTGAAAGGGGGCAAGGCGGAAGGGGAGTGGAGGAGCAGGATAAACCTCCTACTGCCGTCAATATTTTGCTGACATTTTCACAAATGTCAATCGATGACTTTTGTGTGGCAAGCATTGTTGCCAAATGTTGCCATAAATCAGCAACAGCGGCAGCAACGACAGCAACACCTTAAATTCAAATTAAAGAAGTGCAGCAGCAGCAGCAGACACAGCAGCAACATGCCCCATCAACAACCTGCAAATTATGAGCAATTGCTGCGTGGGCGACAATTGTCGCCCTCTGTCTGTCTGTGCAGCCAACAGCAGCACCTACACAGCAGCAGCAGCAGCAACACCCACACGGCAGCGACAGCAGCTCCCCAGTAATGTTGCAGCAACATGTTGCTGACAGACATACTGCTGTGTGCAACATATTAGGGTCATAACAAGAATTTGCCAGACATGCTGGGCAAAAATATTGTCGTTGTTTGTGGGGGGAGGGAAGACTTTGCTAAATTTAGCATCTAATGCGATTTGTAATATTTGCGCTGAATTGTGGACAATGTGTGTGTGTGCAGCTGCTGCTGATGTTGCTACTGTACCAGGAAATGTTTTGTGCGCAGCAGCAACAATGAAAGTAATCATATTGCTGCTGCTGGCTGTGCTGTTGTTGTTGTTGTTGCTGCTGCTGCAGTCGAGCTTTGCATGTTGCTTCGTTTGTTTGCTGTTTGTGCTTCTCTTTTTGTCTTCTTTTTCATATGACTGAGGAAGTTTGTCATGTTGTTCATGTTGTTGCTGTCGTCCCCTGCTGTAGACTGTCAACTGTTTGCTGTTGCTGTTGTGTCTGTCGATTTTTTCCTTCGCGCTCCGTGTTTAAATTCCTCGAATGTCGCGTTGCTAACGAATGAATTACTGCATAATGCTGGAATTATTGCTCGGTATTCAGTAAATGTTGAAGATATTTATGGGAATTATGTAATATTTAGAACAGATTGCGGTTATTAGTTGAATATGGTAATTAAATGTGAAGCGAGACAATGGAAACTGTCATATCTAGATATTGTTTGAGTTGAAGAGTACACTGAAAGAAACACAAGACAACTAATAAAGGAGTGACATTAAAGGTATTTTATGATATGTTTATAGAGCTAAAACAACTATGTACTTGTAAATATGAATATATATTTGTACATTCATGTCAGATCGATGTGAAAATGGACCAAGACTATGAGAATTGTTAGTTCTATAAATTGTAATAAAGTAACTACTGAGAACACTGAAATAAAAACACTTAAAGTTACTGAAAAATATCGAAAAAATACAAAAAAAAACATTTGAAAGACTTTTAATAGTTCTACAGCATGTAAACATTGTATATTTAAATACTGCTACTTTGTTATAGAACTTTAAATGCCGCGCTACATAGAGAACTGTTATATGTAGACTTTTTAATTCAACTCGTGAATTAAAAGAAATTAAAGAATTAAAGAAAGACATTAATAGAAAGTACTTAAAACAATTTGCCTCTATTCTAATTTTCTATTCTACGCCATAACAAGTGAATATCATATATAAAAGAGAAGTGCAACAATGAGAACTGTTAGATCTACAAAAAGCTCATAAAATTGTGAAAGAATGTAAGAAGAGATGTACCAGAAAGTACTTAAAGAGTTTCATAACAATAGAAACTAATACAATATAGTCTTTACAACAAAGAACCCCTTCTAATTTCAAGTGTACACAACTATCGATTCATATTCATGCAACCCATGACGATTTTCAGTTGCAGCGCACGTTTTTTTCTATTTTTTTATTGCACGATATAATTATACGCCCCAAGTTTATATGTTAATTGCACTAGGGGACTACCACCACCACCTCGACTCCCCCAGACACCTACAACTGCACCTTGCACAGCTCTATCGATGACATGAAAGTGTTTAGTGATAATTAAATGTTGGCGTGTGAGAAATTTATAATGGAACCTCATGACGAACAAAGAGCTCATAAAATATGGAGTGTGTGTTTGTAAGAAATACAGTAGTCCAAACTGATGGAGGGGGGAAATGGGTAGAAGGGAAAATGGAGTTAGGAAAATGCATTTTCCCACACACAAGAAGAAACGAACTTATCGGACTTATCGGAGTTGCCTCGACTTGTTGAAAATATAGTTCTTGGTAAGGTGCAACTGAGAAATGAGAAGTGACACGAGAATTTGTGGAGTGACTGAGCGAGAGATTGCGTGCAGTCGATCATGTTGTTGTAGTTGCTGAAGTTACTGAAGTTGTAGTTGTTGTTGTTGCTGTTTGCTTGTCGTATATGTTGCAGATGGAGCGATAAGCTGGCTGGGGCCCCAAGGCGAGCCCTAATGATAGAGCAGGGAGGAAGGTAGGCAGGCGAAAGTTACCTGCAAATGAGGTGTTAAGCTGCCAACGCCATTGCCAACGTCACGTGTCCAGCTGCAGCAGTGCCACGCCCTCTGCCTGCACTCCCTCCCTTTCTCTCTCTCTGGCTTCGCGTGAAGTGCGTTGTGCGATAAACTTGAACTTAATTTTCTACGAAAGGCAACAGCAAGAGGAACTACAGCAACAACAGAGAGTACAAGAACAACTACAACAACAGGGACTACAACAACAACAACTGATACAACAAACTGACTTACAACACCCGCCGATGATGCGACGTTGAAAGTGGATGAAGGCGTTGCCATCATCAAGAGAGTCTTCGAGAGTCTTCTTGCCTGCATCTTTCAGACCGGACCAAATGCATACATATTTTGCATAATAAGTTCATAAATCGAGTAGAGAAAGAAGAAGCAGTTGAAGTAGAGTGGAGTGAAGTGGAAGAAGAAGAAGAAACTGTGGGCAGCAAGCAAGAAAGCAAGAAAAGAATTCAAGTTCAGAAAGTAAGGCAAGAAAGAGAGCTGAGAATGGAAGTTGCCCGAGAGAGTAAAACTAGCAAAGAAAGGAATATTTGGAAAAGAATTTAATATTATTATATCTACTCCAAACTTAACTCTATTCAAATTTAACAATATTATACAATCAAAAGAACTGAACTCGTTGAAGACTAACAAAATCAGTCATGTCCAAGCATGATGCAACGTGTTGATTGCATTTCCAAATCATTTTAACAGCTTTACTCCGTTTCGAATGCGAAGAAAAGGTTTAACGGCTGCTGTCAGGTTTTATTGGATTATCGCTTTACTGTCATGTTTTTCCCCCTTTCCCGCTCTCCCTCTTTCAGTTTACGACTCTAATCTAGTTTAGCAAGCGTTACAAATGCGGGTGCTATGTTAATTTTTTGGGTATAGAAGAGTAGAAAGTGAAATTCCAGTTAGTTTTAGATTTGGTATAAAGATGGAAACTGTTTATAGACTCAGCTACAATCTGTTTATCATTAAACATGATGTGTAGTGTCCAGTTGAAGGTACCTACTGCCTCTTCCACTTGAATTGCGCCTGCTAAGGTGTTCTTCTCTTTTTTCAAAGAAACTGTGGAAGTTGATGTCTTGTTTTAGTCTAAACAAAGCTATCAAAAGGCGCCTTGCAGCTTCTCAAGGCACCATAAATCATTTCGGTTTTTATCGAGTTCGCTTGGAATGTGTGTCGGAAGAATGAGAAGTAGAAGAAGAAGCAACCGCAGGCGACCTTCTAAAGGGGCCTCGTTAGAGAATTCTCGAGCTGATTACGCAAAACAATCCATGAGAAACGAGTAAAGCATTAAAAAAAGCATTCAATTGATGAGGTAATAATGGAATTTTATGCTAGTTTATAATGAACTAAGAAATTTTCGGCACAGCATGTAATGGTCTGTGAAGGGAGAGGTAGAGAGAGAGAGAGGGGCAATCAACGCGTCAAGGTCAAATGAGGTTAAGATGCCACAACAAGTTGCTTTCCCTCCCAAAAAAAAGAAACAGCTTAACACTTGTGTACATGTTTCAAGGGGGCGTCAAGGCCCGCCCCCGCTACATGAGATGAGTACGCGCCAGCACACTATCTCCCCTTCTCCCTCCCTGCCACCCTCTCTTTCTCTCTGTCTTGCCCCTTCACCTCCCACTCCCCACCCACATGATGTGTGCGCGCTTTGGTTTTCATTTGGTTTTATTTTGGATTATCTGTCATCTGTCTGGCCAACACAACACAGCGTGTCTGTCTGTCTGTCTGTCTGTCTGCTCGTCTGTCCGTCTGTCTGTCTGTTTTCCTTTTTATTTTCCGTCTGTTTGTCTGGCTCTTGGCCCGTGCAATTGAAAGCAATTATAACATATGTGAAGAAGGAAGCTCGAATCATGGCAGACATGGCATGGCCCGATGCGATACGATGCGAAGCTAAGCGAAGCGATGCCTTGTTACGTGATGTGTTGAAAACCCAATGGGAAAATTGTGGAAATTGTGGAAACAGTGCGACGACTGACCAACGGTTGAGCAACATTTCTCTGCCCCTCTCTCTCCCTCCCTCTTTTTCTCTTCAGATCTGAATCAAGTTGGCCAATTAAAAAACTGAAATTCATATTGGCCACAATCATAATAATAATAATAATAAGTGGCCAGTTTAATTGCCAAGGCAGTCTAGGGGGATACCCTGTAAAGATGTTTATCGTAGCGAGTAAGACAGCACTCTCTCTTTATTACTTTATGCTACTCTCCTTTGATGAACTTTAGCTTCTACTTTATGAAGTGTAGAGTTCAATTTCTTCTCCTTACTGCTTAGACTTCATATTGCAGAAAGTTATGACCCTTGTCAGTTTATTAGACAATCTAGGCTGCCTGTCTCTGTTACTTGTACTTTAAATATCTACTTAGATCTATATCTATATATCTAAATATATCTCACTTTGTAAACTTAACTGCAAGTTGTCTAGGAGAACACCTTATTGTATCGCTCTAACAGCTTATTGAGCTGTACTTTCATTCTAGAAGTACCTTTTTCTTTAATTGCAATCAGTCTAGGCGAATACCCTGCAACATATATTTGCTGTCACACTCTACTACATAATAAAGTTGTACTTTCTTTGCTGTAGTACCTGTTTATATTGGATTTTAGTTACTTGGTACCCTCCAATGTATCTTTACTGTTTCATTCTACTTCTTCACAAGTTCATACTTTTACTCCTACTGCAAGAAATGGCAACTCATGTCGTTGTTGTTATTAATGCTAATCAAACGATCAAACAGAGACTCATCATTCTTTTCTCTTTCTCTCTTACAGAACGGTTTGGATGAGGACGACGACGATACCGAAGACGATTCATTTGGCTACGAAGGCGAGGAGGTCGTCAGCGTCGGCGTCAGTGTTAGCGGTGGCGACGTTGCCACCGAGGACGATCTAAACGAGGCATGCTCCGATTTGGATCTTGAATGCGAGACGAGCCAAGCACCGAGGCACAATTCGACCGAAGTCTTTCAACGCTGCCAGGTAGCTGCTATACAGATAGGCTACCACAACGGGCACGAGGAGGATCAGCTGCGCGATTGTATCGCAACCCAAAAGGTAAGCGACGCGAGAGAGAGAGGGAGATAGAGAGAGAAGGAGAGATCTCTCTCCATTTGCATATGCCAAGTTTTGTGCGTTTGTTAGTTACCCTCTCTTCTTGTTCTTCTTGTTCTTGTTGTTGTTATTGTTCTTGTTATTTCTATTGCGTATGTTGTGTTGTATGTATTGTTGTTGTTAGCTAGAATTGTGCATGCCTTCTACAGTATTGTCAACTTTCCCAAACCTAACCAGCTCCTAAAATTAAAGCAAACTTAACCTAAATCTTTAGAACCAAATTTGAATATGTTCGCGATCAAATCTAACCTCAAAACTCGTTCCTGCGAAAACCTAACCTCCAAATAAGCTCCCCACTCTAATGTAACCTACAAATTTGAAGAACTTCCCATTGAAATTGGAAATACGTTCTCTAGAACAATCCTAACCTCCACATTTGAATACGTTTGGGGTTTAAAAGTAACCTACAAATTTGAATAGGTTCCCATCAAAGCTGGCCTCCAAATTTAAACACCTTGCCAAAACCTAACCTCAAAATGCGTTCCTGATCACACCTAACCTACAAAGTTGAATACGTTCTCCCCATGAAACCTAACCTCAAAATTTGAATATGTCCCACAAGTTGGCAGCACTGCAGCAGCAGCTACATCTGTGTGTGCGTGTACGTGTGCTTGTATGCGTGAACTCTTGACCCCTTAACCCCCTCTTGCCTGCCACAGCATTTGCCTAACCAATTTTTGTCTCACACACACACTCACATCAAACTTGCCTGCCTGCCTCCGCTTGTCTGTGCTGTCTGTCTGTCCTGTCAGCCTGGTGACGAGGCCGACATCGACGAGGAGGCCGACGAAGAGGAGGAGTACGAGTACAGGGACGGCAACGGGAACGGGGGCATTGACGGCGACGTTGTTGACGCAGCGATTGCCAAACGCGCCGCTGCCTGGCGCCACTCAAAGCCGTCGTCGCACCATCACAATTCACCTGCCTGTGCAACGCTCACCGATTTCGAAGCCGATTCCGAGAGCAGCGATCTGGAGCAGGTGCAACAGTTGCAGCAGCAACGACGAGCAGCAGCAAATCATTACCAGCTGCTGCAGCGACGGTTTCTACAAGAAATGTCACAGCAGCAACAGGGGAATCACAGCAGCAACTCCACACCCAATTTGTCAAATTTGTCGCTGCTGCAGACGCGACACGGCAACAGCAACAGCAACAAAATGTTGCCACCATCACAGGGTCATCATCATCATCATGGTCATCATGGCCATCATAGGAGTGCAAAGAGCAAGACCATCGCTGTTGCTGTAATCACTCCGAATGCCCACAATCATAATTATCATAATGGTCATCATCATGTCGGTCTGGAGCTAAACAAATCGCCAACGCTGTCGCTGCGCAAGATGGCTACCACCACAACGACGTCGACTACGACGCCAACAGCGCTGTCGCAGCGCAGTCACAATACAGCAGACACCTCCACCAAGTTCAATCGTTCCAATCGCAAGTCCAAGAATTGTGCTATATTCTATTTCAAGCATCTGGATACGGATAATGAGACGACCAGTGGCGCTGGCACTGATACAGCCGGTGCTGGGGAGGGGGAGGAGTTGGAGTTGGAGAAGGGGGAGCGAGAACATTCCGAGCATGTAAGTACCGTTATCAGCAGCTCTGTGTGTGTTGGTGGTGGTACTGAAGAAAGAACTATCGAACTGTCGCTATCGATTGCTTTATTGGGGCAGAAACTTCATGGACAACATTTGCAAAAGTCCTAAAACAAATACATACATAATTCACAATACATATATTATGATATTATATATATATAACATTAAATATATGATTTCTTATAAATCTACCTATACCTACCTTGATTTCGCTTCATAACATTCGCATGTTCATTTCTATAAAGTTAACTAACTAATTAACATATTGTAAAAAAGTCTTTTTGGCATGTCTAATACAATTTCTTAATTAACTCTTTTGCTACCTTCGCATTATCAAGTTTTCTATAAAGTATATTGTCTAATTATGCCATCATCATTAATCATCCCAACGCACGTCAAGTGGCGTACGAAGCCCTCAGGGGGTGAATCGCTTGAACTATGTCGGAGGTCGCAGAGTTCTTTAAGTTTTTGAAAGTTTCGTCTGGGGAAACATAAAATAAATAATAAAATTCAATTATATAATATTTGGGTCATTTGGTAAGGGAAACTCAGCTTGAGACAATAGAATTCAATTTACTGTGTATAGAATTGATTTATAAAGATTGCAAAGAAGAAGAATCTTAAGTGCTATATGTGGAGATGATTTAGCTAGAGAGGATATGGATAAATAATACATATAGATGGTACAGACAGATGATATGGTAGAAACATGATAAACAAACAGATGATAGGATAGATGAAAGTTCTAAAAAGCCATTAATGAATTGTATTATATGATACTGAAAGGTCCTCTAAAATTTGATTGAATAACCTCAAGGTTTTTAAATTTGATGGAACTCAACTACCTTTATATAGCATATTATCCGACAGGCTTCTCTTCTTGCTGCACTGAGAGAAACTATAGAGTTCTCGTCAGCCATGAGATCAACTAATAAAGTTGCCACCCAACAATGTTGTCGCTCACAGTGTCAGCCTAAAGTCAAGTCAAGTTGCTGCCATTGCTATTGCTGCTGTTGTCATTGTTGTTGTTGCTGCTGCTGTAGCAGGAGACAATTGACAAGTGCATTGGCAGCAGCAACAGCAACATAGGCAAAAAGCCTAAGGTCGCCACCGACAGCAAACCAAACGGAACGTCGGGCGAGCATTAATATAAATTGCAAACAAAGAGAAAACGACAGCAGCAGCAACTGTTGTTGTTGTTGCAGGCATTTGATTGAGGGCGGCACGACGGCAACTCCTCCAAGCAACGGCAGCAGCAGCAGCAGCAGCAACCTGGCCATGGCCAGAGACAACTGCGCGAACCTTTCCGCGAGATTTCTGCGCATTCATGCGACGAGGCAACACCACCAACAATTTGTAGCTACAATTGTTGTTGTCGTTGCTAGTGTTGCTATTGCTGTTGTAGCTGCAACAATTTGCCATTTTGCGCAAGTAACGCTAATTAAACTTCATTTTCTACTACTTCATCTTCTCATCTTCATGTTGCATCTCTCGCATGTTGCCGTTGCCTTCTTCTTTGGCTTGCGTCTTCATCGCCAGCCCACACAACAACAACTGCAACAGCAGCAGCAACAACTATTTGCATTTGCTGTTGTTGTTGTTGTTGTTTACTTCTTTTGATTTTAGTTTTCCTTAGTAACTTGAGTGTTTTTCCCTTTCTGCAGATACTTAAATCGGCTGATGCCTCCACAGATGAAGACGACGACGAGGGCTGGCTATATACGGCAGCAACAGCAGCAACAGTAACAACCACAACTGTTGCAGTTGAAACAGCAACAACAATTGCTGATGGTCTGCAATCGGCTGCTGTCTCATCGACAACAACAACATCAGCAGCAGCAACACCCAGCGACGACTCTGATAAGGAGAACAAGGAGACATTGGTGACCACCACCACATCGACAGCAGCAGCAGTAGCAACAGCTACAGCAACAGCAACAACTGCTGCTGGTGGGAGTGGCAGCAGCAGCAACTACGACAGCAGCAGCGCCTGTTCCTCGTCCAATTCAAACGGTGTCCACACGGAGACCTCAGCAACCTCGCGAGTTACCCAAATGCAGCGCAACGTTGCCGTCTGCGTTGGCGTCGGCACTGGCAGCAGCAACAGCAACAATAACAGCAACGGCAACAACAACGTCAATGTTGTCGTCAGCGCTGTCAGCAACATGGACATGCAGCAATTGCAGCAGAATGGCAACAGCGTCAGCGATGGCAGCAACAACACAAGACACATCATTAGCAACAATTGCTACAAACAACTGCAAAGCGACAACAACAACACTGCCCAACAGCAGCAACTGTTGAATGCCAGCAACAACAACAATAACAATAATAATAACAACAACAAACTGGAGAACGCTGATGAGGCAACTGTTGCTGATAAGGCAAATGGAAATGCAGCACAGGTGAGTCAAGATATTGCCATGGAAATAATGATGGTACTATATGTATATGAAGTAGTGAAGGGGCTCTGAGAATGACAAGGTTAAAGGGGCAGGTGAACTGATTAAGAATGAGCAAAAAGGGCATATACAGTTAGTGGAGTTAGTATAACTCGCTGCAGATATTACTTCTTTAGATATTAAGAGAGTTACTCTTGATTTCTACATCTATCTTAACTTCCACATCGCATAACTTGGTTAAAAATCATGCGATTTTGCTTTGGAATGACATTTTGTTTATGGCTTTGCCTCTAAATTGATGCTACATCAAAATATACATGACATTAAAAATTTATATTTTTCAAAATTTTTTCATACCTACCCCTTACAAAAATTTCAAAATTTTTTCAAAAATTTATATCTTTGTTTTTTGGCTCAAATCGATAAAGCTATTCAGATTTAGTATAAAAATCGTCTTTTAAGTGAATTCTGCGCTATATTTTTTAAAATAATGAAATTAAACCAATTTTTGGCAACCTATTTTACCAATTTCCTTCATAACTTTGTCAAAATTCAACCGATTATCATGAGTATAATAACATTTTGTTAATGGTTGCAAATATAGCTTAAGTTTGCATTTAAATTTTTGGGTTTTTTACTTTACCTTCTACACTTTTTAGAAAATTTTAGAAATTTAAAAAAAATTAAAATATTAGTTTTTGTCTAGAATCGATTAAACAACTAAAATTTAATATAGAAGTAGATTTTAAATTATTTTCCAACTGAAATTGTGATAATAACGAGTATTATTCAAACTCTTATTATTTTCTTATAAACTTCTATAGCCGACAAGGTATGTAAGCTTTCCAAAGCTAATTATGTGCAGAGTATATCTTCGTCGAATGACAGCCCCTTCTGCGACCTTCCTTTAATTAAATTCTATGCAAGAAAATGTCAAATGTTGCATGATCATGTGGCATAATAATAAGCTGAGCTTAGCTCAAGCTAAGCCAAGAATTCAATGTCTTTAATCTTTCATCGCACTTGGCCCGTCCATTATTATGGTCTGATCGATCAGCTAATAAGCTTCGAGCCGAGCTCTTTGCATGCACCATGGCTCGCTGAGAACGCTCTCAAGTGTTTCCCTGCCGTTTATAGACCACAATCCTGCGCCCGAATACGACGAGCTCTTAGACAAGCCACAACAACAGCACAGAGTGAGACATGGTCGAAGTACGAGTTTCCCACAGCTTCAGTCTCCACTCGATGCCATCGACAGACTCTGCGAGTGTCTGTCTGTCTGTTCCTCTCTCTCTGTCTGCCTCTGTGACTTGTGTCAATAAAACTCTGGTTTTGTTTGCCGTGCAACACTGTTGCAACTTTGTTTGCCATTAGCCCAAATCGAAGGAGGGAGACGGAGAGACACAGAGAGAGAGTGCAGGAGATCTTAAAGAGGGACGCCTTTTCAATAAATGGCTACCGCCTCGATTGCTGCTCCAGCTTCAGCTGCACAGCTCCGTCTGCCTTCCGTTCAACTGATGATTAAGCAGTTGGGTTAATGAAAGCGAATCATGCAGCAAGCCGAGCAGCAGCAGCAACGGCAGCTGCCATTCAAAATTGCCCCATGCACCCGATCCCGACTACTGCGCTGGGTCTGCTTCAACTGACAGGGAGACAGACAGAGAGACAGTCAGGGAGACAGAGAGCGACTGTCAGTCGTCTGTGACAGACAGACGAACTGTCGATAGTCCAGGAAAACTCTCGGTCTGGTGAAGGAAATTGAGCAGCGCACGTCAAAAATGGGAAAGTACGAAATTAACTAAAAACGTGTGATTTATTTCTTCATTGCGAGACAAAAAAAACCAAAGCAAAGCACAAATGGCAATCGAAAGGGACGACAGACAACTGCAACAGCAACTGAAGCAACTGCAACGAGGACACGTTCGACTGGCCAAGATTTATGAGGGGGGAAAGAGACTTTGGGATTGGGAAAATGGGGAATGGTATGAAAAGGAAACCGTAGTGCAGCAGGAAAAGCTACTCTCGGGGACCTCTGATTGATTATGAGACGTTTACTTTACTCTCTTTTTCCCTTTTTAATTAAAATGCAACTGTGTTTTCCCTTTTTCCTCATTTACTCATTTTCATTTTTCAGCTGCTGTCAATGAGTAACGACAATGCCAGCAACAACAACAACTGTAGTTACTATAGTCGCGCCGATATCTGCAACATCAGCGTTTGGCCCAGCGAAATGATGATGAGCAATGGCAGTGCAGCAGCAGCAACAATTGCAGCTGGGCAGTTGCAACAGAATGGCCAACATCATCGTCACTTGCCACCACGTTCGCCAGCCAAGTCGACAAAGTCGCAGGCGAGCAGCAGCAATGCCACCATGTCGCCATCGAAGGTGAGTCTATCGAAGATCTTTATATCAAGTATTGGCGAGTATATCGAGAGTATAGCGGAAGCATTTCCTGCATGAGTGACTTCTTAGTCGGCTTTCTCTGGCACAAGTCTAGCGACTGAGAAGAGTTTACCACGCTGACAAAACTTATTATGATTTATAAGAGATTGATGCACTGAGAGAAATGGCAGAGAAAGGAAGATGGGTGTTGTAAATAAGCAAAAGTGGGAGGAGTAGATGGAAATATTTACTTGGGCATACTGTAGTTGCTGTGCAGATCAGTACTCCTTGTACTTAAGGTCGGTCATTCAGCAAGATCTATACAGAAAACAGATCAATTAATCCAACTTTAGTCAACAGGGAAACTGATAATTAACATTAAGGTATTGATTGAATGATATATTACTAATTCTGACAAAAGGCTTCTTAAGGGGATCACCGGTAAAAAAGATCCACCATAATCAAATTGTCCAATCTTTCCTTTACAAGACTCGTTTTTACAAAAGTAAACGAAGAAAGAGATATATAGAGAGTAAGAGAGATAAACCATATTGTATATATTCAGCGAATAAAATCAGCTTAACTGTAAGAATTCTGAAGAAACTATTTAAAATACTCTAGAAAGTGTATATACTCTATATAGCAATATAGCAACTCATAAAGTTTTCATTTGAGTAGCTAATCAAACCTACTCAATTTACTATCAATATTCCCATCCTTTCTTTCTGTGTACTGCCCACGAAAATGCACGAAATTTCCCTTTCAACACGACACCCGCACGAAATATTCACGGCTTTTGCAATTTGTCAATCTTATGAGAGTAGAGCAGACATTGCGTGTCGCACGTTCACACAACCATGACCATGGTCAGCCTAAAGATATATGGTATGGTACTATATTAATCTCTGGGTGAGTGTGTGTGTGTGTGCATGCCGGCTTGCCTTTGTTGTAGAGTTGTCGCTCTCATGGTTTCAGTTTCGCTTGAAATGCATACGATCGATGGATCGCTGGATCGATACGATTCGATACAGCGAATCAACTCAACAACAGCCCCAGCACGGTGGTCCATGTTGGCCTGCCTGCCTGCCTGTGTGTGTGTGTGTGTGTGTGTGTGTGCGGTGCGTGTGGCTCAATTCGCCTCAAATTTCTCTATACATTTTTCTCTTTTTCGTGTCAATTTGCTGGTAAAACATGTTCCCCAAACATGTCAACCTCCCTCTCCTACCCGATGGTTCAAACGACAAGTTGCCACGTCTAATGGGAGCTGTAAATGCTTCCATTTTCGACAATATCAGGTAGTTCATTTTTGGTGCTGTGCAATTTGTGTGAAAACAGCGGGTGGAAATCATCAGAAATTAGGGGAAATGCCATGAAAACTTATTGATGTTGGCATAATCGTTGTAATTTTTAAGATGTTGTATACAATTCGTTTCTCTTACTGTTACGGAAGTTCTTTTACTGCCAGAAATATTATATGAATTATAGTTTGGCACATTTCCTTCTCTATAAGTTCAGCATTGCATATTGGTTCAATCAAGTTTGATTTTTGCAGTATTCTTTTCGTACGCCTCTCTCGGTGATTCTCAGCACTAAATACCTCCCTTTTCTGTGTCATTCTATTTGCCATCCTCTTCCTACGCCTCTCTCGGTGATTCTCAGCATTCTCCTGCCACACACTCCAACAAGCTAGCAAGTTCCATCGTTGGCAATCGGCAATTATCGGCAGGCTGGACTGGACATGTCATCAATGTCTGGTTTGGTTACCCAACATGTTTGGCTCCACGACACTCTCACTTTTGGCTCTGCCTTTGCCTCTGCCAACGGCAACATGTTGCACTGCAGCTGCCTCTGCCTCACGTCTGTGCGTCATTTGCATTTGTCGCTGACAAACTGAGTCGCATCCCCCTTCCCAACTTCCTGCTTACTCCCCTCTCTCCCTCTATCTGTCTCCCTGCACGCAGTTTTCACTGCCATCCACCCGAGGGCATCGTCTGCAACGTCGAGTGCGTCGTGCAACTTGTGCCATGTGCAACTCGTGCCTTGATTTATTGAGAGTGAAATTTGCCAAAGCTTTGATTAATATTGACAAATAATTTGCTTTACTTTTTATTGATTATTTTGTTGCGTATGTTGTCAATTTATGCACTCGCCCAGTGCAGCAACAAGCCTCTCGGCGAGATAAGCAAACGATCGAGAGAGGAAGGGGGGAGGTAAAAACACGACACTGATAAGCTCATCGAATCGATGACGTACATGAAAATCAAATCGCAAAGCGACAAATTATTATTATATATTTCTCTATACGAAACTTATCTAATCTCGGCACCGCGCTGAATTTCACAAATAGCCACGAAATTGACTTGTTGAACAGTATCGACAAAAGGTAATAGAAATATAATAGAAATACATTGTATATATTATATATAGAAAAGCTCGGGAGAATCGTGCAAACAGTCGATGATCGATGAATGCAATGATCGATAGATCACACGACAAATTTGCGAATATTATGCGATATTTTTTATAAAGTATTACCGGCTTTTTATCTTATCGAATTTGCAAACTTCCCCCAAGCCCGGCCAGGCCACTCCTCCTCCCCTTACACTCCCCCTTCCTCTCTCATTCCCCACCTGGCATTATCAAACTGCTGTCAGACATGGCTTTAGCTTTCAGTATGTTTCGCGACGTCGCGGCTAACGGACGCAACCGGGCAAAAAAATAAAGATATAGATACAGCTAACAGCTACAGCTACAGATACATTTACATAGATACAAAGTTACAGTTACAGATACACACACACAAGTCAAAAACGTAACAAACAATTGTCGCGCAACAATAGAAAGCCAGCATTGTTAGTGTTATTATTGTTGTCTTTGGGTTTCGCGTAATTTGCATTTAACTAAAAAAAAAATAAAAAACAATAAACAGTGTAATTAAGTCCGCGCAGTGCATGTCAAACCGTAGACACAGTGTGAACACAGTGTGTGCAGAGTGCGATTAACTAACAGCGGCGATTCGCGAATTTGCGATTTGCGTGTGCGTGTCGCAGTGCAATTACATTTTTTAGCTTTTTTTTGGCCATTAAGAAAAGGCACAACTCGACTATTGTCAAGGCCCCGCTCCTACTGCTATAAGAGTTGCAAATTTCAATACTTAGGGATGGGCGCGTGAGGCGTGGAGGAGGACGGACGAGTGTGTGTGTGCATGTTATCAGGTAACGTCACTGGGTTCGGGTATACAAATGTATAACTGTTGTATAAAGGTGAAAAGATATCAAATGTGGGTGGAAGTGGAAGTCGAATAGCTATCGCTAACTATCGTCTGGGGGGTTTCCTTTTGAGACTTTGTACTGTTGCTCTATTGAAATTATATATAGATTAGGTATGGAAAATTATCGAAGAGTGATAAATATAAAGTATTTCTAAATACCAACGATAAATATCGTTTAGAGAGTTTGCTTGAGTAAGAGGGGCGCTCTTTATAATAAAAAATTATCGGTAACTATCGCATTTGGGGATACCACATAAAAACTATCGACTAGGGTCACTATAACACTATAAATGTATGTTATGTATAAAAATACGATTGTTTAATAAAGGAACTATCGTAATAAAGCTTTATTTTCTATCCCACTACTATTTTTAGTCATCAAGACCTTGACATTAGTTAAAGTTGCCTTCAATTTTTTTTTCCCCTCTGCAAAACTATCGCTTAGCTGCACTATTACTCCAAACACTACCATCTCTAGCTATGCCCGGCATTGTATCCAGTTTTCTTAATTGACCGATGGCCAAACAAAAAGCCAAACTCATATAATTGCTTTTAATTATCGCAAACGCCCAATCGCAACGTAGTCCCCTTTCAGCAAAGTCCACTTGTAACTGTTGTTGTTGCTGCTCTTGTTGTTGTTGTTGCAGTTGCTCTTGTTGCAGCTTCCAAACGTAAAACGTCGACATTTTCACTGGCAACATTTGTGAAAATTGTTTCCGTTTGCGCTTTGACAAGCACTGTACATGAGAGCGAGCGCTGCTCAAACTGTATCTCTCGTGCCCGCAGGAAACTGTTAATTAAATTAAGCCAAAAGATTAGCCATAAAACCGCCAAAGCATTCATGTTCGCCAACAGACAGACAGACAGACGAAAGTGTGATAAAAACCTCAGAGAAATAAAAAGAAACCTATAGATAAACATGTTATATACTTGTCGGGGGATTATCGTATCGTTTGACTCTTGTACGATATACGTAATGATCGTGACAGCAGAGATATGTGGACAGCAGGCTGTCGAGTTGAGTCACCTCTCTGTATCTCTCTCTATCTCTATCTGTCTGACAGTTCGTACCTTGAAATTGTTTAATGTTGCAACTAAACAATTTGCAATTAACAATTTCAGTTTGTTTGTTTCGATTGAGCAAAAGGTTAACCCAAAAACTTATTCCCCTATTTGGTAACTGACATTATCAACGCTTGACTGACTCTGCTATCGACTTCCCTACCAAGTTCTAATTGCATTGAGCAATCCAAGTTGATTATGTCAAATTAACATTGGGCGAGGTTTCCCAATTTGATAGGGAAAATATCTTGAGACCTTTAGAACTTTTTCATATTGAAGAAATCTACCTAGGGATGTTCAACCATTGATTTTTGTATTCATTTGTTTAGTTTTCCAATACTGCATCTCTCTGAGATTCTCAAAAAAGTTAACTCGGTGTAGTAGAAGCTACGCCTCTCTCAGATATTCTCAAATAAGTAAGGTAGATATAGTCGAAGATAACTTTGTAAATTTAAGCAACTTCTTTCAGCCCTTTTTTCCATTAATTTATATTCCAATAAGTCTTGTACCCTTTTGCCTACTTACAGGGTATTTACCAAGTCTTAGATCATTTCTATACATACAAAATAATTCGGTTTAGTGTTTTGATTGACACAGCCAAGATAAGCGCAAAGAAAGAATGAAAGAAAATAGAAAATGCAAATAGAAATAAAGATAAAAAGCGTTGAATGAGTGTGTATGAATAAGCGTGTACTCATACTGCACCGAATGAATATACTCATAGAGGTGATAAGAGAACTCCCTCACAGAGAGAGGGAAGTGTTGAGTGAGCTAAGCTGACGGAGCTTACTGAGCTGATAAGTTTGACACTGTAGAACAAATTGCATTACCAGACTCTCTCTTGCGCTCTGACTCTGACTTCCACTTCCTCCCTCTCTCTCCCTCTTCCCACTCTACACCCTCTCTGTATCTCCTTTCTGCCTGTCTCTCCCACTCTCTCCAGCATGCGTCACACGAGAGACGCGAGTGACCTAAGCGCAGCATTTCAATTCGCCATGCTCATTAATGTTTCTCTTTCTCTTCTCTCTCTCCTCACTCTCTCGCAGGGCAAGGTTTCGCATGATTCAATCAAGCAGCTTGTACTCGAGGCAGAGCATTTGGTGCGCGACGCTCAGGAGGCAGCATTGAAGACGCCAACGAAGCAGAAACATTCCATCATCACAATTTCCTCGACAGTGAAGAAGCGCGAACTGACCATGCCAGGTCCCATCAAGCAGCGCGTCGAGGTAGCAGATTGCAGATACCTTTCTATAGATACCTTTACTAACTCTTTCCCCTTTCTTCCTCTACAGGAATGGCTCGAGCATCAGCCCTCGACACCACAGTTGCTGACCACACATCGCAGCTTTCACGCACAGCTGGACGTGCCCTCGGCCAAGCCGGATGATTGTGAAGCCTCAGGAGAGGCATCCGAGACGGATTCATTGCCACAGCCAGCAAGTGCAGTCATTTGTCCAGGCTCAGATTCATCCGAGGGATTCACAGACTCGATTGCCACTTGCATGCAGACCAGCACGAACTCCTATGGCAACTCCACAGAGCTCATTGGTGGTTCAGCGGAGCCCATTGGGCAACCAGCTACTCCACTGGGCTATGGCAGCAGCAATCAGAGTCTGAATGTGAAGATTGTCAAGCGGCAGCAGACGCGACGCAAGTCGGAGCGACCCTGGTCCGTCTCGTGTCTCTCCCAGTTGACCACTGATGGTGGACACCAATTGACACACACCATCAGTGCTGTGGTGGGACAAAGTTCTCCACCTGGACTTGCCAGTCATTCGATAAGCGAGAGTGCTTTGGATTCACTCTCTCCAGGACCGCGTCCACGTGCTGCATCCTCATCTGGGACAGGCAGCAATGCAGCCAGGAAGGCAGACAGCAAGGGATCACTGCGTCGCCGACGTGCGAGGAAGAAGCGCATGTCTGCTGCCTCGGCTGGTCGCAAATCAGATTCCGGATCGGAGGCACATTGCGATCTCACACAGACACTGATGAAGTCGTGTGAATCGATGTCCTCGCAGCAACTGCAGGAGTTCACCAATGCCTTGTTGAGCATACAGAAGAGCAGCGCATCGGGTAGTCCCAAATCAGAGATGGCCGCCGGATCTGGCGAGGGGGAAGGAGAGTCCTCGTCACAATTGATGGTGCCCAAGTTCCGCGTGGGCTCCTTTACCACAGCTGCCCTCATGGCCAGTGAGACTAGGCTGGGTGCCTTGGCAGCCCTTTCCAATTACATGCACGAGGATGAACAGCAAGCAGGTGAGCAGAGGGAGAGGGGAGAACGAGGCATCTGCACGAGGGAAGAAGAAGGTGTTTGAAGCGATCGGGTATGACATCATGCCCGGCTCTTATCTCTATTTTTGTTTGTACCTTATACAATTAATCAGCAAAATGCTTAGAAATGAGTTAAGAGTCATTGTTCTGATCACAATTATACTACATGGAAGTATACTAATATATAGAGTATATTATACTATAGTATCATATAATGGAAGTAGAATCAAGTATGTTATTCTATATTATCATATAGTATAGTTCTTATCGACTGGAAGCTGATTCTCTAGCGAGAGTCTTTATTAGTCGCAAAGAACTTCACTTTGATAGGAATTATACTATATAATGAGAATAGAATCAATAAGCTATAGGAATATTACAGAAAGAATATCATATAGCAAAGCTACAATCAATTGGCAGCTGATTTGCTGCTGAAAAATGTTATATTTGCATGTATAGCAGAGAATTTTAATATATAGAGTAGTATAACAATTTATAGGTGTATTAGAGAAACAATATCATATTATAGTGCTGAAATCAATTAAAAGCTGATTTACTGTTGATTTAATTTCTAAAACAGATTTCTCTCATGAATCTTTAAACTTACTCCAGGATAAACAGTTAATATTGTAAATATGCCCGTCTTCCCTCTTTAAGATCGCTTCAAACACCTTTTACACATGTCACTGTGTATATTTAACACTCTTGTCATATCGATTCTATATGTAAATCTCTCTCTCACAAGCACGCACGCCCGTACCCAGGCCAAAAGGTACCACAAAATGCACCCCAAAACATCCCCCAACTAATTTCCTCAATGAAACCATATCTGAAATACCCTACTATATCTTATTATATATCATTTTCATCTATACAGAACTCAGCACTGAGGATCATCATAGCAGCATTTCGGAAACCGCTTGGGACAACTATCAAGAGAAATACAATTCAGAGAATTATTCCGAGGGTTTTGATTCGGATGCAGCGCGTCGTCTCTTGGAATTTGGCGATGACTATCGGTAGGTAGACAGAGACAGAGAGAGAGAGAGAGATCAGTACTCTGACCTTGTCTGGGTTTATTTATAGTTTGCTCATAAATAATGTGAAAAATCTTTCTACTTTGCAGCAATTTCATTGATTCACAATCGGATTGCTGCAGTTCTCTGTCGGCTGCCAACAACTTGGATTCGTTTTCGCCACCGCGCATGGATTCACTGCAGCAGCACGAGCTGAAGGCATTGCAATTGAATCAGGACACGATCAGCAGCAGCGTCGACCACGCACGCCGCCAACGGGCACTGGAACTGCAATACGAGCGACGCCGCAAGACGCTCGAAGTGCGACGCAAGTCGTGTCAAGGTGAGCGTTATAGATATAAATGCCTTCTCTAGAAGATTCCCTTGCTAATCTCTTCTTTCTTCCTCCTTGCAGACATGTCTGAGTCCACACAGCAACAGGAGCAACAGCAGCAGCAGCAACAATTGCAGCTGCAGCTGCAACAGCAGCAACCTGCCGTCATTTCCGCCAATCTTTCCTCCTCGGCCATCGCGCTGATGACACCCAAGAATACAACGAACGTTCCCCCGACGATGTCGCGCAATGCGGATTCAGTTGGACGCAAACTGGAGTTCGGTGGCGGCGGAGGTGCCTCCGGCATGAGCCATTCGGCACAGTCGCTGCTGCTGCGTCGCACCTCGGAGAGCGACACCTCGACGCATCGTCGTCGTCGCACAGTGACCGCAGATGAGCGTCGGCGCTCGTCCAGAAATCTGGAGAAGTGCATAAAGCTCATACCGGCCACATCCTCCTCGAGTGGTGATGACTCTGAGGATGGTGAGCAGGAGATGCGTTCGCTGTTGCAACAGAGTCGCGACAGACTCGAGGATACGCGTGCACTGAAGATACGCTGTCATCTGCTGCGCCCAGAGGATTATGTAAGTGAAGAGAGAGAGAAACTGTTCCTTCTACTTGAGATGTGAATTCACTTGAACTGTACCTCCTTCTTGAATGCACCACTGTTCCCATTTCTTGACTGCACGACTGTTCCCTTTGCTTGAGATATGACTTCATTTAAACTGTTCCTTCCTTGAGATATGACAGTATAAACTGTCCTTTCCTCTTGAGATACAACTCAATTTAAACATTACTTTCCTATTCAATTATACCTTCATTTAAACTGTTCCGTCTTCCATTCTGCTGAGGTATGACTACAATTAAACTATTCCTCTCTCTGTCATAACTGTTCCCCTTACTTGAAATAGGACTTCACCTTAAACTGTTTCTTCGTCTTGAGTTGTGACACCATGTAAATTGTTCTTTCATCTCAACATTTAATCTATTTAAACTGTTCCCTCTCTTAAGAGAAGACTCCCGTTCCTTACCCCCAACTTATATCTCCATTTAAACTGTTCCCATCTCTTGAGATATGACTAAACTGTTCTTTCTCTTCCCCCCCTTGCAGCACGAGATCATCAACACTTGCCGCGACAACATACGCTGCCTGGAGGCCGTGCTAAAGGGACCGCCTGGCACGGTGCTATCGACCCATTGCTCCGGCCAGACAAAAGGTGAGTCCACAGAACGCTCAGTCCGGCTCATAGTGCGCCGCTTGGCCGCCAATGCATCTGCTTCTGCTGCCGCTGCTGCTGCTGCATCCTCCTCCTCCACCTCCGCCTGCGTAGTAGCTTTGCAGCCCGTGCAGGAGTGCAAGTGTGCGGCGATCACACGCTTTGTGGCGCGGATCATTGAGTTTGTGATGGATGCGAGCAATCTGCTGGAGCATTTCTCGCTCTATCGCTTCCTGGCGGGCACATTGAGATCCCTCTATGCTCTGGTGAATCGTCCTATGGGGCGACTAGAGCGTTTGTTTGGCGGTCTCAGGGGACTGCTTTGAAAGAGCAATTGCTCTCAAACTGTGCACAGTTGCCTTAATTTGCCAAGCGAAGTACAAAAGAAAGAAAGAAAGAACATGAACATGAAGAAGAAGCAGCAGTTAAAGAAGAAACAGCTTTCAAAGCTCTTTTTAAATTTTGTATTATTTTCATTTATTATTTTCTCTGTATTATTTTTATTACTTTTAATTAATTTTGTTTTTGCATTTGACAAAAAACAACGCGCATTTTCGAATTTTTTCATATACATGTATACATTTTGCATTTTGTTAAAGCGAATATTTTAAAAAAAAAATATATTATTTATTTTTTTCGAGCATTTATTTTTCATTTTGCCAAATAAAATTGCCGTTTTTTATATACAAAAAATGAAAAAAAAAAAACCAAAGCATTTCAAATGTTGTTTAGTTTATGCAGAATTTTGTTTGTAGTTATACTGTTACTGATCTAATAATTATATAATGGTGTTACTGTGCTCTCTTAACTCTCTTATAATCGTTTAATATGTTAATTATTTATTTTGTGCTTGTGTTTTTGTCAAATGTTTAACCAAAATTAATTTTAGTTTAGTTTTCTTAGCCTGTTTTTGTTTACTATTCATCGCATCATCATAATTGTAATCCCGTCATCTTAACTATCGGCTTAACTATTGCACGAGCTGGCAATGAGGTGAAAGCGGCACTCAAACTGTAATCTCTAATATCGTAACTGGCTTTACTGACAGTTTGAGAGCTCTGTTAGCGCACAGTTGTTGAGCCACTGTGTCTTGGCTAAAGCTAAAGACGTATAAGCAAATTTATATTTAAGTTTCAGCTGTGCGGAAGGGGAGGATGAAATGAAATTGAATTATGAGAAATTATCTATATATTCAGAATTAGCACCAAAATAATTTTTGGCAGCTGACGTCATTTGCAAGCGCACAGCGGAACAAAACAATGACGGGTGAAAATTTATTTGAATTTAATTTAGAATTTATGTGCAGAAGCAATGTCAAGGTGCTTATAAAACTGTAGAGGAGAATTAGTTATATACAAAAGCGCCGCTAGAGGGCGTGCTGCTAGTAGTCTATGTCAAACTGCAGCTTAACTTGTGTTTGTGTGAGGTTGTGTGTGTGTAAGCCTGTGTTTGTCTATGTAGTTTGACAAGTATTGCACTGCACTGTGCTGTCGTCATTAGACGTCGTTGTTGTTGCTCTGCTATCGCCATCATCTACTTTTGAAAATGACGTCGTGTTTGCTCAGCAATGTCGACGCCTGCGTCGTCTGCCGAATACTCTCATCGTGGTCGCTCTGTTGTTGCTGCTGTGCGACTTCGTTGAGCTGCCAAAACTAATGAGTGAGTCCAGCACACACACACACGCACACATGCAGTGACATTGCGTGTGAAGCCAAGTTCAAAAGTTCGCTCTCTTGTCTCTCTCTCGTTTACCTATGCTGCGCTCTCTCTGTTTTTGCTCTCACTCTCTCGTGACGTCTGAAAGCTGCTGCGCCAAAAACAATTGAAGCGACCGTCGTCGCCGTTGACGTCTCAGTTCATTTTCAGCGTGCGTTCCATTCGGTTCTCTTCCTCGTCGTCCGTCGTTGTCCGTTCTGCGTCGTCGCCGTCGACGTCGTTGCTGACGCTGCTTTTAACTGTTGTTTTAATTGTGCTTCCGCGGACTCTTTAAGAACTCACAACTTTATTTTATATAGTGTAGTACCCCATTATACTTAATTGTTAACTGAAACAACTGTGATAGCAACAACAACAACAACAATAGAACACAACGGAAATCTCAATAAGAACAACAACAAACCTCAGTCGCGTGTTTCATACTGTATAAGAGAGCGCGCACAACAATATAAGAGCACGCGTCATGCTCTTTTTGTTTACCTTATAAATTTTAAATAAATCTCACACGAAGAAAAGTTTCCCATTGTGTGCTGAAAGTAAACAAATTGAAATGTTTCAAAACGCAAATTGATTACGAAAATTGATTTCAAGTGGCGCCGCCTGGCGGTAGCAAGGGCAGCTGCCCTAAAGTGGGTCACAGTCAAGCGCCGCCGCTAAGGGTTGCCGGGCACAAAGAGAGTAAAAGAGAGAGGGAGAGTGATACATTAAGTGAGACAGTGGTGAAGCTTGCAGTACAATGGGCAAAATAAGTGTCGCAGTGCAAACGGATGTCTATGGAATGCTCTCAGCCAGCTCATCGGCCTCCACCTCACGCTCCTCATCCCAGCAAGGTAAATACGCACATACATTCAGATGACACACACACACAGATGAGTCCGTTATGTGCCTAACTTATGCTAGAGAGTAAATAGAGACTACGAAAACTTATCGCCACAAATTGGGAAACAGGTGTAAACGATGTTGTGAAGAAGAAAAAGAAAAAGCAGCAGAAGAAGATGTAGGTAAAGCGGGAGACAACAAAGATCGGTAGATAAAGTGAAAACACATAAAAACAGCACACGAAACTTACGAAACAGAAGTAAAGAAAAACAAAATTTGTTGAAACTGATAGCAAATAATGACAGAGTGTGGATCAATCTGTATATATTTCATTATATGGAATGAGTTTATCGATTGAGAGCGGAAATATCTTTATATTGTTCTGCGCTAGAGTGTGGTTCACTCTGGGAATATCTTTTTTTTTTGTAGTCTCTACAGCATCTGACGCATTACGCATATTGTTTTCTTTTTTAAGGGGGGATACTTAAGGCTAAAGTACCAGACCACAGACAGCACTTAAGTGTTGATAAATTTATGATATCATTAAAGCGATATAGTGCAAAATAATGAGATTATGTAATGTTTGAAGTAAGATAAAGATGGTATAATAATAGCAAAAGACTTGTTGGAGTAAATTACAGACAGAGTAAAGGTTGCATGAGCTGAGAAAGAAAGATTACTTGGAAATTGAGCCAAATATGCAATAAAATTATACCACTTATAAGTAGTTCCCTTTGTTATAGTGTTAAAGGCATCATTTTCATTCAATTTTGAATCATTCATTATACTTCATTCATGCAAACAAGTCTCTGTTAACAACTCGTTCACTCTTAATTCCATTTTCGAGTTATCTCAACTTCAAAGTGCAATCAAATACTTCTACAAATGTTTTCAATTTATGAGTGCATCTATTGTACTTATTAACATGTTGCATTCTACTTCATTAATGTAAAGGAGTCTCAGTTTGAAACTCATTCACTCTCAATTTCATTTCCAAGTTATCTAAACTACAAAGTGCATTCGAAAACCCATTCAAATACCTTACATTCATGAGTGTATCCACTGTACTTGTTAAACATGTTGCAAGGCAACTGTAGACAGCGCTCCATTCTTTGCAAACGAGGCTCAATTAAAAACTGGATCACTTTGAAGTGCACTCACAAGTTACTTATCTGCCTCAATCGTTGCCTCATTCTGTTGCGCTGTGTTGCATCTTCAATTACCTGTGCAACTCTGTGTGTGCTGCATTTGTGCCACATACGACTGTCGACCGACTTGCCACTTGTTGCCTGGCCAAATTGGGTTGAATGTGCCCCCTCCTCCTCTCTTCTCTGTCTATTGCATTGCTAATTATGTCTTGCCTCCATCCATATAGTGTGTGTTGGGAAGGGAGAAGGGGCACACATTGTTGCATTTTCAGGGCGTTGCATTATGGACAAAATATTCAAGCTATTCATCTATTCTTCTATCTCTCTCTATCTCCTTCTCTCTCTGTGTCATATTCGCATTCATGCCTGGCTTGGCACTCTCATTAACGGTATTCCCACTGTGCTTTTATGGTCAATTGTAAAGCGCGTTCCGCTTTTGAAGTTTTACGAGTTTGAGAGTGAGACAGAGATAGAAAGATAAAGAGAGAGAGGCAGCAGTTGGCAACCGGAACTCGCTTCAAACAGAAACGTCATCGTATCAAGTTCTAAGCGTCGTCTAAATTGAGCAAATTTCTCGCTCTTATCGAGCTTGCTGTGACGTCATGCTATATATAAGTTATAAGAAATAAAATACAATTTTGTTGCCAAGTTCCTTTCTAGTTGTTTTTGTTGTTATTGTTATTGTTGTTGCTTTGCCCTCATTTGTGGTTGACCTTGAATTCTCTTGAATATGTTTAATTATTAAGAAACTGAAATCAAAGTCGCGATGAAACTGAAATTGAACTTTAAGAAAAGGTTTCTAGTTTCGTTTTTGTGGTTTATTGTTGAACTGAACACACCCTTAACAAATATAGTAAATGTAATCTTCATCCAATTATAGTAAAGGAGAATTGTCATTGCATTTATGACTATTGCAAGGGGCGTGTCTATCTCTCTTTCCGCCCCACTTTGCATTTGCAGTGAAGCAGAAACAAACGGCTAACTAGGGTTAATGACACCTCATGAATGTCTCCTCATATCTTTTCACAGCTCTGTGTTAATCGAATCTTAATAATTCACATATTTCACATAGTTTTGGTCGGCTTTTTAAATACCTCGAGCAGCTTGTTAGTTGTTTATTTATAAACTTTTCTCTCACATTTGTCATCATCGTCATCGCGTCATCTATAATTATTCAAGATTATTATTTAATTTCTTTTTCCTTGTATTTTTTACCAAATTTGCTGAGCTTTGACCCGCCAACTCTGCGCTTACCTCATCGACTTGATGTGTTTGTGCAGTGTAAACAAATAGAGATGTTTATAGGGTTTCGTTTACATTAAAGTAGATAGACATTGCTGGTTATTATAGTGCCTGGAACCGCCCACTTTGACACACCCTTTTTGTCCCCTTTATGACTGCTAGACACGCAGGCCACACACACACACAGTTCCTTGAGCTCAATTCCCTGGGGAGAATGCCTGGAGAAGGCATGTCTAAGGCAACTGCAGTTGGGATAGGCTAAACTTATAATAGAAAAGGAGGTAGATACTATAGATATTGCTCTTCTTTTTTTATGAGCTATAGAAAAGTTTCTCAAAAACAAACACATAGAATTGAGAGAAATGCATGAAATCTTTATTTGAATTAATAGTACGGTGCAAAGGGGTCAGTATATTTTTAGAATCTTCCTTTTGTTGTGATATTTTTGTAGGTATTCCTTTTCTATGTGTGTATTTCTTACGTATGTAACTATTTTAGGTATGCTATAAACTGATTAATCTTCGAGAGGTGTATACAGCAACCTTTCTCAAGCTTTATCTGCTTATATAACGGAACTGTAGCATGAGTAAAGAATCTTCTTTATATGTCTCATACTTTTTTTGTAACTCGGAATCTTATCGGACAGTTGTTTAAAGTCAGGTCATCGTACCCATATGTTATATACAATATATTGAACAAAATTTGCACAACTGTAGCTGGCATAAAAAGTTGCAGATAGGAAGAGAAGTAGAAAGTAAGGGCGAGGGAGGAAAGCAGAATGAAAGAGAGAGAGAAAGAAAGACAGAGCGCAGTGCAGAAAGTAAGAGTGAGGAAGCATAGCTGACAGAGAGAGTGAGAGAGATGAGCAAAGATTGGATGCAAAGCGTTCCCAGGCAGACGTCACTTGCGATTCTTTTGGCAAGTGCAGGGAAAAATGTTGGCTGGGAAAATCAAAGAAAGACACTTTTCCGCCCACATAAAATATTTTGTGAGTTAGCAAATTTTCGCTAGACTTGCCAACTTGTTGGGTGTGTTGGCAACACATACACAGACACACACACTGCCACACACACACACACGTCAATGCCCTTGCACAGTTGTGGTTTTATGGCCACAGTTGCAGTTTATTATGATTGTTATTTTTGTTTTTTTTCTTTTGCATTTGCATATTTTGGTTTTTCTCTACTCGCTGTTTTCTTTTTTTCTTCTCTGTTTTCTTTTTGCTATTTTAACTGCGTGACGAAATGTAAATAATTTTTGTTCAATTTCACTTGGCAGCCAACAATGGGTTAAGTGAGGGCAGAAGAGTGTGTGTGTGTGGAGGGCGGGGAGAGGGGAAGGCAAGTAAGGAGCTCAGCAGATGCACAGTAGCCGGAAGAAATTTCTCTCGTGCTCTCTGCCTTCCCCTTCTTCCTCTCTGCCATTAGAATTCAATTTGTGGCAATCTGCGAGATTGGCAATTAATTTGCTGATTAAAGTGAAAGTCTTTGGGCAATGGCCAAACCCCAACAACAACAACAAGGAGTAGCAACAACAATAACAGTAGCAACAACAACATCAGTAGCAACAACAACAACAGTTGCTACAACAACAGAAGCAACAACATCAGCTATGCAATTTTCATTTCTCCTAATGGCTAATCAATTTTATATGCACTTTTTTCTACGCCTCTTGCCACGCCCGTCATCATTAAGTCAGTTATACAGCAGCAGATTATTAAATGCAACGATCACTAGCAGAGAGAAGGAGAGAGACTGTCCCCTCCCCTTCTATATCAGGTTGATCTGCCGTCTCCCTCTCCCATCTCTCATTGATAACGTCTTCCTGCCTTGAACAAGTTGTGCAATCTCCTGGCGAGGATTACGAGTTGGAAAGTGCGTAGATGTTGCAGCAACAACGCAAAAATCATCTAATGCACCTCTAGCTCGATCTAGCTAGGCTGCACTCTCCTCCCTCTCTGCCTCCCTCCCTCCCACTCGTTGCGCTCGAGCTACGCTTGTGGGTTGGGCTAAAGTCTCCACTCGGCACTTGGCAGTTGGCAGTCTCCAACACTCTCAACTGCAGTCTCTCCATGCAACCAAGTTCAGTCAACCAGTTTCAGTTTGTCCGCCAACAAGTTCGGTTCGCTTGAGTTTAGCTTGGGGAATCTGTCTTTAAACTTGGCTTAGTGCGTTTTTTCTACTCTTATCACTATCATCTCATCATCATCATCGCTTGGCATCATCCACCTTGCGCGTATTTGGAGTGAAAGTAATTGCAGTCGTCGCATTTACAAGTCAATTAGCAAACGATTAAAGTCAAAGTCCAATATCATTTGTGTTGTTTATACATTATTGAGTAAGTTTGGTTTGTTTGCTTGCTTAAAGTGTGTTCTGTCTGTTCTGCCTCTGCACACAGGCCTGACAAATATAAATATCGTGTTTCCAGACATTATATCAATAGAGAGATACATATACCATATGCCAGTCCGCCCAGTGTCAAGTTTAGAAACTGCCCACAAAGTTTGCAGTTTGTCTGCAGCCTGCAAGAGAAGGCAGTGTGCAAGAACTGTAGGTGATGTCGGACTGGGAGATACTCTGTAAGGAAATATAGAGGGATAGAGAGAGTCTGAAGATACTTTGTCAATAGTGTAATAAAAACGCTGTCAAAGGAAAGACAAAGACAAAGACTCTATAATAAAAGATGTGTGAGTGCTTAAAGCATCTTCAAAACAATTAGAATGTGCCACAAAGTAAAAAGTTACGAGTAGCAGATACTCTGTATTTATGTCTTATAAGATAGGAACTTAGAAAATACTCTATAAAGAGTTGAGTGATAAATTTAATAAAAAAAGAGGTCTATTCGGTTTCTCTTGCTTTGCGAAATTCATTAATTATCATCTTTATGTTTTGCACAACTAGAAGATTGTTAATTCATTTGAAACCTGAACATTAAAATGATTGATTGATTAGTTTGTGCAAATTTTATAATTAGCTAGTCAATAATATATTCAAGCCTATACCATTATGTTAAGCATGTTTTGTAGTGGATCAGACACAGTGATATTCCAATATGATGTAAATCTTTCTTAATAACAATTTGACATTACTTTGTACTTTATTTGGCTATTTTAGCTCATGCATTAGATAATTTAATATAACTTACATGACACGTTTATGTACTTTAAACCTAACTTGACTTTCTTTGCCAACTTGTGAGTCAACTACTCTTTGAACTGCCATTACAGGGTATAATATATGGCACCTATGCCTTTTGGGGCGTTGCTCTGCAAAGTAATTTGTAAACTGCAATTGAAAAGCGCTGCTCCCACTCGCATAGACACACACACACTTGCTACACTGACACACACACAGATACAAAGAAAGGCACACACTCATGTATAGTTGCATACACACTCACACATACCCTCCAGTTCCCTCCCTTTCCCCTTTACAAACTGCACTCAAGCGTTTACTGCAACAGTTTTCTATTTTGTCTAGCTTTTTTGTTTGGCTTGTTTTCACTTTTTAGCTATTTTACTACCCCCAAAAAGGGCTGCCCCAAAGCAGCAACGCAATGCGGGAATCACAGACACCAAATGCGAATTCGTGTTGAATTAACCAAAATTGGCTTTCTCTCACTTTTGTTTATGCACTATTTAACTTAATGTTGTTGTTGTTGTTTATTGTTTATTGCAGATCTGTTGGCCGAATGGGAGGATTTGCTTAGCTGGAGCGAGAATGCAGCGTCGGCACGCAAATTGCAGCAGGAGATGAGTGCGCTGAAGCATACGCTCTGTCGTCTGGGTGATCAAACTGCACCAGAGCTGCTCGATACGGAGCCGGCCATACAAATTGCCGTCGAGGCATTGAAGGTGAGTGAGGGAGACGGGGAGAGAGACACAGCTTACTAATAATTGTACTTTGTATTGCAGCACGAGCAGAGCCAGTTGAGCAGCTATCGCACCAACATGTTGCGCCTCAATGCCTCCGTTCATAGTTGGCTAACACGCCAGGAGCGTCGACTGCAGCAGGAGCTACAGCAACAACAACAACAACAACAGGAGTCCGAACAACTACAAGAGAAGCTAAAGCAGGAGAAGGAGCAGGAGCAGGAGCAGGAGCAGCCTGAGGCAGGCACTGGCACAGGCGTCGCTGTGGCCATCACTGTCACCGATAGCAATGGCAATCAGGTGATGGAGGCCTCCACTGGCACGACCACTTGGGATGTGCATAGTCTGCTCAGTGCCGAGCAGGAGTTCCACAAGCATCTCAAGGATGAAGTGAGCGACATGTACAGCGCATGGGATGAGGCAGATGCCAGGTAAGTTTACCCCCCTCCCCTCCCCTCTCAAGTGCATTCCCCAGACTAATTCCCTTCTTCTTTCCTTGCAGAATTAACTCGCAGTTGGATATGCTAACCAATTCATTGATTGCCTGGCGTCAACTCGAGTGTGGACTGAGTGAATTCCAGTTGGCATTGGGTCAGGATCGTGGCACATTGAAGGGACTGGAAGGCGCCCTCGACAAGGGACAAGCAACGCCCGTGGAACTGGCACAAAATGTCAAACTGGTTGCCAAACTGCTGTCGGAGAAGGTGAATGTCAGTCAGGAGCAACTGTTGGCCGTGCAGCAGCATCTGGATCCCAATCACATCTATCACATTGCCAAGTTTACTGCCTCGAATGGTTCCCTTTCGGACTCGGGCATCTCTGATGGCGGCGCCACCTCGGATGGTGGTCTATCGGAGCGTGAGCGTCGTCTGGGTGTGCTGCGTCGTCTGGCCAAGCAATTGGAACTGGCACTGGCACCTGGCAGTGCTGCCATGCGCTCCATTGCCGTCCGCATGGAGAGCGCCGAGGCGGAACTGAAGCAGCTGCAGAATACTTGCCGTGACTTGATTGTGCGCACAGCTGCCTCGCATCAGCAGAAGCAGCAACAGGCAGAGATGCAGCAGCAGCAGCAGCAGCAGAAGCTGTCAGAGCAACAGTTGCCAGCCCCCTTGGCCAATGGACACGTGAAGCATGCACCGCAAACGCCAAGCAAGCGCAGAAACGCGCGTAAAACGCGTGCAGCCGCCGCTGCTGAGAAGCAACAGCAGCAGAAGCTGCGCAAGGAGCAGGAGCAGCAGGTGGTGGAGCAACTGCAGCGCATTGTGGCCTCTGGCGGAGGTGGTGGAGATGGTGATCCCTCCGAGGATCCCAGCACTGAGGCTGCACTGCTCGACAGCTCAGAGGATGAGGATGCTGTGGGTGCAGAGAAGTCGCCTCATCGCGGTTGGGCGTGGCGCATTGCCAGGGCTGCAGTCCCAATGCAATTGGCGCTGTTCACCTTCTTCTGTGCCGCCTGCATGATGCAACCCAATTGCTGTGACAATCTCAATAATTTGTCCATGAGTTTTACGCCTCAGCTGCGCTATATACGCGGCCCGCCTCCAATTTGAGCGGCGCGAGTGCGCGAGTGGCGTTTTAAAACGCGCTCGCGTTTTTAAGTAGGCATCATTCAAGTAATTTACGAGATATGAAAGTACGTTAAGTGATCAGTGAACCACCAGCACCAGCTGCATATGGCATAGATAAGCTAACCATGGCTGGCACACAGGAGCAGCAGACCCCCTCAACATTGTGGGGGGGAGGGGAAGCAAGCCAACCCTCAAGCATTGCCCCTGAGCGACGCGTTTTTAAACGCGCGCCCGCGATTCAAGTGCGTGCGTCGCGCGCGACTTTGCGTGAAGTGCGTGCGTGCGTGCGGTGAATATCGTAAAATCGTCTAGAGATTTTCGATTGTTTTTTTTATACTGAGAGGCACTTAACGCGAGTTATACTTAAGATAATACTTTGATCGATTTGATTTGATTTGATTTTGGTATATAGTGCATTATCTTAGGCGAGATTTAGTTGCGATTCTGTTTTATACTGAGAGAAGCGTTTAAAATTAAGTGCAAAACACACAAGTTTAAGCTCAACTATAGCGAGATTAAGAGTGCGATCAAGAGGATCTAAACACGATCCACGCATGGCTGGAATACCTTATGTACTTAGAGACAGAGAGAGGGAGAGGAAGAGAGGCTTGACACAGCAGCTCCAGTTAATAGATATATCGTTTATCGATTTTGATTTTGTGCGACTTTTCTGTTTGAAAAACACGTCAAGTGCCTGCAAAGAGAAAGAGAAAGCATTAAGAGTGAAGAGAGCGAAGCATATCGAGAGAGACGGCAACAATAGCGAATCAGAAGCTAAGCCAGACTTAAAAGAGAGAAAGAAAGAGAGAGAGAGGCCCAATGCAAGGGGCAAAACAAACCTTAAACACCTTGAGAAAGTTTCTATTTTTATACGCAATACACTTTATACAGATCAAGAAACCATATATATATATATGTTATGAGGAACGCGCTCTATTTAATCAGTTTTATGTCTATTATATTAATAGGGTCAAAGTTCAGCAAGCAAAACAACGAAAACCTGCAAAAAAAATAAAATATTTATACAATACTGAGCAGAGAGAGAGAACTCTATCCGTACTATACTACTTACTATATATATTTATAGGTTATATATCTGATGCAGTTGCTAAACCATGTTTAGATTGTACTTTACTTTACTTTACTTTACTTACTACTTTGGCAAGAGAACTAAATTATACCATACAAGTCTATGCAATAAGTTTCTAATATCATTTTGTGTGCGTTTTTCAATTTTTCAATGCAAAAGGAAAAAAAACCAAAAACAAAAAAAAACTATATGAAAAGCAAAAAATAAAAAGTATTACAGAGGCAAAATTGCGGTTGTTTTTGTTAAAGGTTGGAGAGAAGTGTGAATATCGTATTTATTATACTACAATATATAGCAAATGAAATCCGCTTGGGTGAGTTGTAAGGATTGTAGCTGAATATATATACAATATGGAACTAGACGAATGGATGTATCTGTTATATGTAGGAGATTATGATGTTACAAATGAAACATTGGACTCGGTTATGTCGACGATATTATGATATATGTTTAACAATATGAAATGAACCATTGGATTGGTTATTTCCATTACACATATGTCCTTCAGCAGGTCTCTAGAAAGGGATTTGGCAATTACGTTTAACGCTCACATCGTTAAATGATGATCTACAGTTTATTTGCTAAATTAATCGATAACAATAGAGCTTGCTTTCATATATTGAACTACGCATCAATCGAATTTTATATTAAAACTGAAATAAAGTGAATTACTTAGTACCCTCGCAAGTTATAAGGCAGCTGCAGCTAACAATTCATACTGTATCATCCTTCTCACCCTTCCCCTCCCTCATTCCTTATTCACATTGAAGTTCTTGGACTCTACAATGGAATCGGAGGATAGATCAGCCACCAATTGATGATATACTCCCTCGGGCACGACTGTACCCACTATTTTCTTATTGTCATCTGACTTGACGCGTATCACTTGAATCTTGCGACCATCCTTCTCGATAATGAGTGCAATGCGATCCCAGATGGGCAACATGAGGCCCGAGAGCACGTGGTAGGTGCGTACACGCAACCCTACGCCGCACTTAAGCCCAAAGGGGCAGCGACGATTCCAGTAGATGTGCGAGCACATGCGCAGGCACTGACTGTACTGCGTGTCCCAGAATTGCTGCACTGCCTCCGGCGAGGCCTTCTTGTAGCGTGTGCTAATGGAACTCAGTGTCTCGGGACGCACTTGTGGACCCGTGTTGGCTCTGTAGATCTTCATGCTGATCTTGCTGGGATCTGTTTCGTTTTTCTCCGACGGCGCATTCAGGCAGAGTATGGCGCAGTTGTTGTTGTTGCGCTCCTGCTTGAACATGTAGAAGCCTTCGTGCTCGTTGCGCACCTCCTTCTTGTATCTGCAGGAGAGAGAATGATCAGAGGAAAAGATCGTTAAGAGAGATTCGCTCAACTCACTTGGACAGCGCCATTTCGAAGGACATGCCCCGCACCACCTGCATGGTGTGGAGCTCTGTCGCCGCTGTGCCCGTTGCATGCTTCCTGATGAAGCGTATGAGCTTGATCGTGGTCACATTCGATCCATGTGCATCCAGATCGAGTATGCCCAGATCAAAGTGTCCTGCGCGCTTCATCTGAAAGATCAGCGAGTACATTTTGTTGAGGAAGAACTTGAAGAGCACGTTCTGCACCTCAACTCGGCAGCCGAGTATGCGATTGAGGAACTTGGGTATATTATTGCTGTCCTTCTCCACGACGAAGATCTGCTGGCCCTTGTTGTCCTCCGTGACACTGAGCAACCCTACGCCAGAGAGTGCCACACAGCAGTCGAAGCAGAAGTCGCCCTTGTACATGGGAGGCATGTGTATAGTCTCCAGTGGCTTCTCCCCCGTGATCTGCTGCAGGACACTCTCCAGGGCACTGCGTCCAATGTTGTTATCGATGTTGAACTTGGACAGATCGCGTGCATCTGTCGCCCTGCGATCGCCCTGGGTGAGTGCCCCAAGACTCTCCAGTCGTTTGGCAACTGTGGCCGCAAAGCGACTCTCTCCGCCCAGATCGGAGATGAGGAACACGTACTCGGGGGCATTTGCCTGATTCGATCGATGTGTGCGTCCAAATTGTTGTATGGCACGATCGGCACTCCAGGGTAGCTCCAGCGTGATGTGCAATCTTCTGCGTTGTATGGAGAGACGACGATCGCTCTGCAGCGAGATGCCACTGGATGCTGCCTCGGAGATGATCGCCACGTGTTTGATATCCTCCATGAAGCGCTGCTTCTCCCGATAGTTGACCAGATCCATTGTGGTCTCCGCCTCGCCGCGTTGCTCATAGCGATACGAGTTCTCCGCTGTCTTGATCACCCGGCCACGTCGTCCCGTCATCTCTGCCACCACCTTGGTGCCCAGCTTGGAGATGATCTTGTCGAGGGTGTTGGGAGGCATTCGCCTGCCCAAGTGTTCGATCTTGTCGAGCAGCTTCTCACGCACCGTGATACAACGTTCCACATCGCGTTCGGTGATCTTTGTGGGTTGCAGTTTGCCAGTGCCATCGAAGCTCTGACGCTGCTCCTCATCGCCGTTCTTGTTGTTCATGTTGTTAAAAAGATGCTGTAGGATGCGCTCCTGCATGGTAATCTTTTCTGTGGAGAGAAGGTGATGATTAGGAGGGAGTGGAGGTAGAAGGGAAGAGGGTAGTCCCTGCTTGTTCATACCCTTGTCTGGCTTGGGAGGACGACCGCGTCGCTTGCGTCCCGACTTGATGCGTTCCTCATCGTCTTCGCCATCGTTCCAATTGTCGCACAGCTCGATGTCGCTTTCGCCTCCATCCACATCCATTTCGTCGTCGGACCAGTCCGACATAAGGCGCGCTCTTTTGGCATTCGTGGGTTTGGAACGCGCCTCCGGCTCGAAGGTGCCAGTGTTGAGTAGTTTGTAGAGCGACTCACGTGTGGGTGCTGGAAAGTATTTCTCCACGAACGATTGCACGATCATCTTCGAGGTGGACACAAAGTTGGATAGCTCGCCTTGATACAGCTCCAGATGTTCGAGGGTTCTGGACTCGCCCGTCGATTGCAGGCCAATCACCACCGCCTTGCCCTGCCTGGCTGCCTCCCTGACCATCTTCACCACGTGAGTCACCTTGGAGGCAATGCAGAGGTTCTTGAAGAAGCGCTGATGTGCCGACCAGAACTGGCAGGTGATGATCTTCTGCACCCGATTCTCGATGCACATGAGGCGACACGCCTTGATGAACTTCTCATTGATCTCGGCCCACAGCTCGGCTGAGTGATTGTAGAGCTTGTGGAAGTCCCTGGACATGGGCACCTCCTCAATGCGAAAGCTGACTTCCTTGAAGCTCAGCTGTCGTGCAATATACGATCCTCTCAGCTTCATGTCCATTGCCACAATCTCCATGGCACCAATGCCTCGTTTCTCCACCGTATTGACAAACTTGAAGAACTCCGAGTAGGAGGTGCCTTGTCCCCAGAGCCCCAGGCGCACCATGTACGCCATGTTGCGTGGCTCCGATGCACCCGTCGCCGAGGCATAGACCACACGTGCCATGGGCAGCAGTTGCTGCAGTTCCAGCACAGTAGTGCCTGTCTTCGTGGACTTGCCGGCATTCATGAGACTCAAGTTCTTGGCCTTGTGGCACTCGTCGAGCACGATGACACCATCAAAGTCCGAGCCCAGCCAGTTGATCAGCTGTCGCAGTCGTGTATTGTACTTGGGATTCGCGTTGGCAGACTCGCCAATCAGCGCCGTGTAGGTGCAGAAGATGACGCCCTTCTTGAAGTACTCGTTCTCCTCGGAACTGATGCGGCTGTACTTGAATTTACTCATGGACGCCACCTTGAGGTGCTTGCTCGCTCCGATGTCGAGTAGATCTCGCTCTGCATCGAACTTCAGATCATTCGACACGGATATCCAGAGCGCACGCTTGCGACCTCGCAGGTAGTTCTCATAGATGATCGCCGCGATTGTGCGTCCCTTGCCCACTCCGGCACCGTCGCCCAGCAGGAAGCCAGCACGTTGGCCACACGGCAGAAACTGCTCGTGTGCCTGGCAAGCGTAGATCACTGCCTCCAGCTGGAGGGCACTTATGCGATCCGAGTTCTTCACCTTATCCGGCAAGGCCAACTCGTACGTGATGTCGGGCAACTCCACCGACGAGAGGGTGGCAGTCTCCACCACCGGATCCGGGTGGCGCGAGCCTCCCTTCAGTTTGCTGGGCCAGTAGGAGGAGTATGTGTCCGCCACACCGATTTCCTCGAAGTCAACTTCATCATCCTCCACCAGGGAGGGCTGCATTGGTGGCGCCTCACGTCGCACCTGCGACGGACGCACCTGATTGCTGGCCAAGTCATTCTTCATGGCATTCAACGTTGGCTTCGTCATGTGGCTCTGCGCCACGTTGCGTATGTGATGGGAGTGGGAGACACCACCAGGCGCGTTGCTCTTGGAGTTTATGAAGTCTGTCAGCGTCTTGGGGAAACCTGTCGGCACCTGTGTCTGGCCAGGATGGGTCAGATACATGTGGCGAGGCATGGCGGGGTTCCTATAGCGATCATTCACCTGCGAGTTGACCACCATCTTGTAGGGATTCGCGCCGAGTTGCAGCTTGGCCTGTGCCTGTGCCATCTTCAGCTGCTGCATGGCATAGTTGGATGACGTGAACTTCTGCACAGCAGTGCCGTCCATGGATTTCTGTAGGGGGAACTTCAGGGAATCCCCCATGGAGCGTGGCTTGTACAATATTCTCCCAGCTGGCTGGTGGTGCATTGCCCGCTGATGTTGCTGCTGTTGCTGCAGCAGCAACTGCTGCAGTTGTTGTTGTTGTTGCTGCTGCAGTTTGGGATCAGGTTCCGCCTCGGGCTCGGGCTCAACCATGGGCAGCGAATCGAGTTCCTCCTGCAATCGCGCATCGATCTGTGCATCTTTCTCATCTTTTTGGGCAGGCACTTGCGTGGTATTTGTCGGTGGATTCAGCTCTATAAGTGGCAACGCATCGAGCTCACTCATTAGCTTGCTACTCGGATCATTCTCCAGGTCCGACAACAGCTCGGAGAGCGAAGGCTTCAGTAGTTCTTCCTCCACAAGCGGCTGCTGTGCTGATGCGCTGACTCCTCCCTCGCCGCCCTCGAAGGCAAAATTCGACTTGCTGTCAAAATCGAAATCCATTTAACGAAAATAAATCGAATAACAATTCCTTAATGCATTCTCGAAGATTCGTTTCTCTTCTTTGAACTGTTTCTTCTTAAATCTTTCACTTTTTTAATACAATTTCAACTGTCTAGATTGAGGACACTTTAGTTAGTAACTGACGTATTGGCTTTTTCCAAATCCGGATGGTTTTTTTGACAGTTGGGCTACCAAAAGTGTTGTACAATTTCGATAAAAAGCTGGCCGTCAGTGTTGGAAGACTTCTTAAAAAGTTATCGATAATGGCGTTCACACGAGAGTTGTAAAACAATTCTTGATAGTATCGATAATATCGAGCGAAAGAAACCATCGACATTCAATAATATCGGGAAAAACCGGCACTATTTTGAACTTTTATTTAATGTAGTACCATTTTAGTTTAAATTTGTTAATTCGATTTCCTAGTTATATTTTTTTAGCTTTTTTCGCATTGTTTTAGCCTTTTTTTAGACATAAGTAGACAGCGCTGTTGAAAAATGTATACGAGAGTTTCTTATACATTCATTCATTGTTTTAAAATTTGAAATTTAGTATGGCTTGACAAGATTTTTTATTTTTACTTATTTTTCGTATTTTTATATGTTTTTGGCCTATACAACGGGTCATGCATCTTGAGCACCGTGGCGCGGATTGTAACTAAGATCATTTCAGAGGCGCTTCTTCTCTCCGAAGTCGGTCAACTGCATTGAAAGTTCAGATTGAAAATGGCCGAAAATACTAATAAAAAGAAGAAGGGAGACGAGACGCCAAGCAGCACCACTAGCAGAACCTGTACGGTACGATATCCGAAGCCATTCGTGAAGCGCGACACACCACTGGAATTTGATAAACAACGCAGTAAGAGTGAACCTTTGGAGCCACCTGAGCCTCCACCGCGAATATCAATGCGGCCTTCCGAGTTAGCAACAGCTGACCCAAGGGTCACTCTACGTTATCACGAGCCAATTAAGACGACTAGACAACCATCACGCGCCGTTGCGGTGCAGAAAGAGTGAAGGAATCGGAGCTATTCAGTGAACCTGACACCAGCTGAAAGCACCCCTTCCCGATTGTCCCTCTATGTATTCAATAATTTATAATGTACCAAAATACCTACAAAAATGATAAAAGACTTATGACGTAGGATGCCATAGAACATTTCGGCCGATTTTTATTTATTTTCAAGATATCTCAACCATACTTTAAGATGATAAATGACTTAGTTAATTGTAAAAGAGGTCGTACAGGCACTGAAGAAGAACCTCGCACTGGCTAAAAGCTATAGATTCAATTCGCTATGAAAATAGATTCTTCTTTAAATTATGATGCGATCACAACCAAATCTTCAGAATTGTCCTGCATTTAAATTTCGCTTAGAATTCGGTTTTTACCAATTAACGGAGACGGAAAGGGGCGTGGTTAAATTATAAAACACACTTAATCTGCGTGCAATACTAACACAGATTGACACCAAATTTGGTATCCCTAGCTCTGAAAGTCTAAGATGTCCATACGGACGTACAGACAGTTGGCACAAAGATATAATATCCTATGGCTAGCGGGTAGAAAACAGCTGACAACTTGTTACAATTCCGATAAAAAGCTGTCAAAAAAATCCAATGGGGCTCCGAAATTTCTAATATCATTTTTGTATTCCAAATTAATTTTGTTTTATATTTATTAATATTTTAATGTTATTCGCTATCGCTTTGGCCATGCATCCTGTAGTCCGTGAATTGCATTGAGCACCTCCAACTGGTTTGTAGTTTCTTTTCCGCATTAGTCAGATGCATTTGAGATGACTTGGATCAATGGAAGGAAATAAGGTACCCAAACAAAGTGCCCTCATTAGGAATTGGCAGGAGAAAGCCTCAAGCCGGCGTGCGAATGACGCTTGGCGTGCTGGAGTACCAACTACCGATCAGTATGACAACTATCCCAATGTACAGGAAGTGGCCAGGAAATCCAAACGCAAATCCGATGAGTTGGAGGTCAGAAGTGAATCGACGCCACGACCATCGATGCGTGCCAGCCAGATGCGCACATCCGATGAGAACGTGGTTTTGGCATATCATCCACCAGTTACAACGGTGCACTTTCAGTGCCACAGCCAAGAGGGCGAAACCAAGATTAAATTCTCGAAAAAATCAGAAAAGTAACTACCGAATATATGATTATCATATTTGATACCAAACCATTTGGCAAATAATCATGTTTTTTGGAGATACTTTTTTAGTCTTTTTATAGTTTCAATAAAATTTGTTAGTGCTGCAAAGTTACTCATATTCAGAAAGAAGAGCTGAAGCTGTCTTCGATCACGTACATAAGTCTTTTCTTTGATAAGTTTTGTTCTTACTTTGGCAGTCATTTTTCGGATTCAAAGCGAATTCCAATCGAAATAATAATGGGATACCCTTCGACCTATGTTTCTATGTATGTACACATAAATACATATGCACATGCTTTGAAATTATTCTCGACCTTGTTAGCTGACGTAAGCACTTAGAGCTATGTTTATACATTCTTGTGTTTATTGTCCGATCGGATTGCAATTTGGAGAATACGTAGATAATTCATTCACTTAACATTTGAAATAAACTTGATCAGCGTATAATATACAGGAATCTTCCTGCCAAATTTGGTGTCTCTAGCTTTTCTTCGCACAGACAGACAGACAAACATGGCTCGGCTAGTGATACTGAGTAAGAATATATATACTTTATGGGGTTTGCCACGCCTCCTTCTGTCTGTTATATACATTTGCACAAAGTATACCCTCTTTTGACCATTTTCAATGGTCGAAGGGTATAAAAATATCGAATTACAAGCTTCATTTAAAAGCTAACAGATTCATTTATGGCGTAGAATATAGATATCAGCAAATGATAAATGTATTTAATGGTTGTGATAATAAACGTTGGCCTTCTGCCAATAATAATGTTAGTGGAAGAATTGCTTCTTATTCTTATTCTTATCTCATATCGTATTATGAAGTGTGCAACATTATACATAAAGTGTGCATCTCTTCAAACTTCAGAGCTAAAAAGGAAGTCTCTCTCGGGTCATCTCTAATTCCAACACAATTATTTTGATTTTGTCGGAATTTAAGAACAATAAAATTGTTTTTTTATTTTTTAAGTGTTTGTGTGTTTTGCATTGCCTTGAAAGAGACGAGAATCATAATGCCCACAAAGAGTCGAGGAACAAGGACACCAAAGAAGCGGGCAGGGCGCCGAGCCGGCAGCGAGGAGGAGCAGCCGGTGATTGTAACGTACTACCCGCCAGCAGAGCGAGACCATGTGGATGCCACCGTCATACAGACCGTCGGCCAGGTTGATTTGCGCTTCCATAGGCCCGTAATTCATAGGGGGCTAAGGAAATGCAGGTACTGGAGCAGAAGTGAATCGCAATAAAAACCTCAAACACTCAAAGCATAATCCAATAATGGGTAATTCGCATTATTCACACTCTCGGAAAACGCATTTTCCTCTAGAGTTCTCATCAATAATCTATGAACGCAAGGGGTTGTTTAGCTTTTCTTTGGGGTTTCAGTTAGTTTAATTTTTTATGATTTTTTTCTTATTAATATGGTGTCCTGGTGCTGGTTCTGGTTCTATCCGCACCTTATCGCGCCCTTAAAATCTGCAATTCGTATGTAACGTGTACGTCTGTTGACGAAGATGAATCTTTGCGAAATGAAGCGCGTTCCCGCCGCAAAGGCACCTTCAACCAAGTGTGTGAGAGGGTGTGTGTGTGGGCAGCTCTGCTTGGTATATAAGTTGCGCAGTGCAGCCAATCACCGCTCAAGTTGGTACATAGCAAACATTTCCCCTGCTGGAGTGTGAGTGTGTATAGTTTACTCACTCTAACACACTGTACTGGCTGTTGGAGTTGAACTGCCTGCGCTGCTCTTGGTCTATAATTGTGTAGAGCGCTATCCTTGTCTAGCTTGCACTCACTTAGTCGTGACACAAACCACTGTTAGGGCCACTGTTAAGCCAGCAGTATTTAATCATAGAACATTTTAAAGGGTTTTTGAGAATATTTTAGAATATGTTTAAAAGAAAACTGCATTTTTATGGAAAGTTTTAAAGTTCCGGGGAGTATTATTTATTATTCTTGGTTTTAAGAAGACTTAATAGTTTTTACTTAATGTAAAGTTACTATTTTTCAGCTTCGGAAATGTTAAAAAGGTGCTTTATTTCCCATCTCAATATTCTGCATACTTTGAATCTATTCAGGAATAGAATAGGTTTGCAAGGTTCCAATATCATTATTATTTTGTACTGCTACTTTGTAGATTTAGTGTACCCTCTGTTAAGCTTAGAGCTGTCTAAGCAGTGCAGTTATTGTAAGAAAATCCATTCTAATGTCACCTTAGCTAGAAACAATTCTCAGTCAATGAATAATTATGCAATCAAGTGCGATACTTAGTGCTAATGCTATAGAAACAACTACTGCTAAAGGGTGTCAAGTCAATTTCCGCTAACTGCAATGAAGAAGTTGGAATTCTCTGGAGATTGTCACGCCTATTTCTCATATGACAAGTGATCATTAATCATACAGTCAAAGAGTTGTTGACTGCAGAGTTGCCTAGGCCAAGGCATGAATTCAACCCTCCAAAAGAGATGTCTAATAATTACCAGACTATCTTCCCCTTGTCACTAATAGAACGCCCCAATGTCAGCAAGGGGCGTGGCTACTGTTCGCGTGCCAAAGCGGAAGTGTTTCTAAAATTAAATTCACATAATAAATATTTCTTTATTTTTAAAGAGCAAGAAGTGAAAAGAATAGGATAATCAAGAGGGGACAGGTAAGGGGAGTACAATGAAGTATCTATTTTATTTTAAATATACAAAAATATGCTCTGCTTTGTTGCAACCTCTGAGCAGCTGTACTACGCTTACAGTGCTGATCAAATTTATAGAAACACACCCCGTTTGTATGCCGCCCACTGTAGCATAGTCCGTGCCTAATCCATTCATTAAACTTTGTGATTACGCTGACCACAGTACAGAAGGAAGGAGGGGGAGGTAGAGGGTGACTGGCAAGGACACACACACGCCCATGTTTAACTGTACCCCCTGCTCCCCTACACCCCTTATGGCTATTTCTGGTATTGCTGGCAGCTGAGGCTGCTCAGCCGAGTGAATAAACTGACTGCTGACAGGCTCATTAAATGCCGCATTCAACTTGGCCCTGACCAGTTGAGGATGTAGTGGGAGGGGGGAAGAGGGAGAGGGGGAAGGGGGGTGCAGGATTGTGGTATTAGAATGGGCTACGCTCTGTCCATGTTTGCTCTGCCCAAGGGCCAAAGTCAACACGTCGAATTGAATGCCTCAAATGAAGCACTCCTCCCCCTCCCCTGCTCTTTCCACTACCCTGCGCTGCTTGACTAGTGCCACGCCTACACCAGAATAAGGCTAATTTCAGCAGCTTTAAATTCATAGAGAAAAAACTTCATAAATAATGCGAGGAAAATTGTTAGAAATTGCCAAAACAATTTATGTTGACATTATCTCAAGAGACATTTCTCACTCTGTCTCTCTCTATCCTCCTCTCAGCTCCTGGCACAGTGAGAATGATTAATTACCACAGTGAACTGGGCATATTTGAATATGAAAAGCGATAAGCAGCTTGTGATAAGTGGCAATGTTGAGGAAAATATGAGGAAAAAAGCACGCAGAAGTTTTCCCGCTATTGCTCCCCAGTTGACAATAAACCTGGCGAGGACTTTAATGAACTCGGGCATTTCATCATTTCCGGGCGAGATTTTCAGAGTGCAGGCAGTAGACAGAGATAGAGGAGTGTAGAGAGAGAGAGAGGGAGAGAGAGACAGGGAATAGGGAAACTGTCTCTGTTTGTTTGCTTAGTTGACATTTGGGATTCCAATTGATTTGCACTGAAATTCTCTTTTTTTTCTGTTTGCTTTGCTGATTTTCGCATTTTAGGTTTTCTATTTGCGAATTTTCCAAATGAAAATCCCTGTGCGAAATGTATTCAAATTGCCAGGGAGTGCGAGAGAGAGGGAGAGAGAGAGTAGGAGAGAGAGTATAGTATTGACACTTGATTTGCATTTATAATGGCTACGTGATTTCAGTTTTGGCATCTCCGAATTGACTAAAATAATTCCGCATTCTTTTTGCTTTTGTTATCTCTTGCATCTCTCTATCTTTCCACTCTCCCTTCCTTCTCATTTTCTTCTGAGTTTCTCGACATATTGCGCATGGAAAATCGAGAAAGTGCTGCGGGCTGTTTTCACCAGAAAATAATCTTTTTAAGCCGAAAACAAATTACAAAAACAAAAAAAAAATAGGCTGGAAATAAGAAGGGGGAGCCCTCTATAATTTCTACCCATTTTCCAATTTTTACATACTTTTTTCGCTTTCGCCTGCTTTGCATATTCTCCGCAGCGAGGGTTGCCAGCAACGTTTCCTCTCTCTCTGTCTCTCTCCTGCTCTCCTTCTCTTAACAAATTATAATGTATTGAGAATTGACAGAATTATGTAATGAATAGAAAATTATGTAAATTACACAGTGCAGCAGTTCCATTTAATGCTTCGACCTTTTGTCGCTCTCTCTCTTTGGGTTAAGAAGGGCAACATAATCGAAGGAAAAAATCGAATTCCCATTTTATTGGCAGGTCGTAAGACCCGCAACCCACAATAAAAGGTAGAGACCAGGAAAAGGGGGAGCTGTGAAAGGCGAGGCTAATGTGAAGATAAGCAAATAAAATGCAATGATAATGTTGTGAGGCACAGAAGGTAGCTTAAAGTCGTCTGGAAGTTGCTTTAAATTTGGAGGTAAATATTGGCTACAAATGCCTAATGCCAGGAGTAATATGGAGACAAGTACAAAGAGGTGTATTCATTCTGTGCAGGAACTTTTAAGGTAACAATGCATACTCTGATAGTCTCTATTGAGGTTTACTTTCATGAATCTCCTTAGAGAATAGGACAATCAAAACTGTAGAGATAAGCACAATCCCTCTAGGAAAAATGCCAGAATTTATAAGGAAAACTCGGCTTATATTGGAGCTTTAAGCTCAGAAGGGGTACAATAGAATGTTAGAATGCGCTACATTTCCCATTAATACATAATAATAATATCTCTGTCGTAGAGAAATTTCTGAAGGAACTTTTAAGCAGTCAAACCTTCACTCTACAGCTGTAAACTTGATCTCTCTTTCAACTCTTGCCACTTCTTCTCACTCTGATATTGCAGGATTAATTATCTAGTCCCATTGCAGTAGGCGCCTTCTTGCTGCAAGGTGTCAGCTTGTGAAGCCTACGTGCCAGGCGAGAGCCAACTAGTTTTTATACTGCCCCAGCACCCACTGCCTCCCCATTCCCCCCTCAAAAACTAATTAGCATCTGCAGAGTGCCGCAAATTTCAAACTTTTGACACAGCAAGTTTTCACAGGGTAGCAGAAAGTCAGGCAGAGGCAGAGGGAGTGGGAAGGGGTAGAGGGTAGTGCGAGGGAGTCATGTCATGATACCTGGTTGAAAATAACTTTACCCAAGTAGTAAGTTGTCATCGTAAGAAGCCAAGCCTGACTGGGCGAAGACTTATCGAAGGAAGGAACTGAGGTAAGGCTGCAGCAGGAGAGGGGAAAGAGGCAGAGCAGCAGAGGTACCAGAGGCAGAGGCAAGGGCAGAGGCAGAGTCAGCCTCATCGTTTGATGCTCGTAACATGAGATTTAATATTTAATCGAGAAAGATATCTGCAGTCTGTCCCATGTTCATTTGCATTCGTGACCAAAGCGAGTTGCATGACAGCAGAGAGATGCAGAGGGATGGTGAGTAAGAGGAAGAGGGAGGCCGAGCGAGAGAGAGGGAAGCGCATCACGCGACGCGAATCGAACATATTTTAAAGACGGCACAGAGGCTTCTTCTCATAACTTCATGTCATGTGTTGTCGCGCGGGACTAAAGAGCAAAATTATGATGTCCGCATTGAGGTATTTCAGCCAGAAGCTGTCGCTGTACCCCTGCCCCTCTCCCCCCTCCACCTCTTCATCCTCTTCCTGCTCTTGCTGCGCTTCTTGCTCGTCTGCTGTGCGTCATCATCTGTTTTGGCCTAATGGAAGACAAACATTTTATGGCTGCCTCAAGAAGTCACGGCCTGGCGTTGACCTTACACCGGACTGTGCTGCTCTCTACCCCACCTCTCTCTCTCCCCCCCATCCTTCTGCTTGTTGCCCTCCCTCTTCCTCCTCCCTCTTTTTCGCTCATTCAATTACATTTTTGCGCACAGTCAGCACTAAAGGGACCTCATAAAGCGTCAAAAATTTCAGCAAATGAGCAGCTTCTCCTCCTCACTCCTCACTCCGCTCTTTTGCTCACTCTCTGGCCCTCTCTCTCTCTCTTTCTCTGTTGTGCTTCATTAGAAACTGCTCCCGTGGGTATTGGGAACTCTACGCGTCCAAATCGATGAGCGACCACACATGAAACTTCACTCGACGCCATCAAAGTGTCTCTGCCTCTATTAAAACTGACAGTTGTTGCCGGACAACTCCGGGACAGACCCCAAGCAGACCCTCCACGCTGCCATACCTTATGCAATCCTCCAAGTGTTGACTGTTCCATGCTGTTGCAATTCCAAATTGCTGACCAACACATTTCCCACAGGAAAAGCAATACAAACATTTGCCACAAGCGACGAAAGCAGCAGGAAACTGAAGGAACTTCCTTCCGGTAGTGCTCTATAAGGAAGGTGTTCTATAAGGGGAATTGTTTTGGAGAAGTTATAGGTTCTTTCTTAATATTAGTAAAAGTTTTAAGTTTCCTTAAGGTAGTGTTCTACAGGGAAGGTGTTCTAGAACTTTAACTGTCTGGGTAAAGTTCTTAGAGACTAAACTCCCTTTCGTTCTATACGGAAGGTGCTTAAAAATTTGAGTTGTAAAATAAAAGTTCTTAGATATTTCATAAAATTAATGAATCTTTTCAGAAAGAGAGAGATAGAGAGGGATCTGAATACCTAAATGAGAACTACTGGGTTATATAATATTATAATACATATACAAATATGATTACTTTCTTTATAGTCTCTTGATTCTCAAAATGTTCTCTGAGTAATCCTTTAACCTCTCGCCGCAGTACACCCTCTATTTCTTTAAGGTGCTGTGCAAATTTCCTCACGTTCTCACCATTGCGGGATTAACTAATTTTGTCCTGTAATTTCCAAGACGAAGCCGAAGAAGAATCTTCTACTGCGCAAGTTACTCCTGCTCTCATATCTCTCACTTAACTCTTTCGTTTCGTGGAGTTTTCGCTTCGTCACGCCTCGAATTGCACATAAAAAAGGGAAAACGCAGGGAAATTTTTTACGATTTTTCTATGCAAATTTCAGGTTGGGAAAGGGGAGGAAAGAGAACAAGGTGGACTGGTACTGGTACGCCTTGTCGCACTAAAGTTTTTTTGAGGTACATTTTGCGTTTCTTTTCGTCCTTTTTTTTTTGGTTTTTCTTTTCGCAGGTGGATGATTTTACGATGCATTTTATGGACTGAGAAATGTTTTTCATTTGCAGCGAATGCAACGAAATGAAATGAATTTTCCCAGAGTGCCATAAATTAGTGAAAAGTCAATTAGAATTCGTTACAAGACAGAAGAAATTAAATGGAAATGCTGCTGGAAAATCTCTAACTGAAGAGGGGATGGAAGTGTGGGGCTGTGCTCCACACACATACACATCCACACACAGAGATACAGCTACACACATTATCTGTGATAATAACGTAACAAACTTAACCCTAATAAGGCACAAATGGGAACAATTCTATTTCATTATGCAAATTTGCGGAGGGGGGGGGGGTCACAAAGAAAGAAGAGATAAGCCAACTGTGAGCCATAAAATATGTCATATTTTTGGCCAAATGTTGCAGCAGCACGCCAGCATTATTACAATAAACGCATTCGGCATGGTCTCAGCCAAGACCAACTCTTCTCATATGGGACAGATAACGACAACGATGGGGGGGGGGGCTGTAATTAACCCATTCGCCTGTGAGGCGAGTCGAGTTGAAAGTGGCGTGAAAACATTTGCCACGAGGCACACAAAGGATAAACACACATACACACACGCTCTTGTACAGATACAGACACACATACAGAATACATACGTACACATACTCCCCTCCTACCTTCCCCAGGTCTGAATCCCTGTCGCGCTCGACTCGACCCGAGTTAATGCTCTGCAAATTGACACTTGGCACGGCCGAAGAAGCAAGAGCTGAGGTCGGCGGACACTTGGAGTCCATCACAAAGTGATGAATGTGCAACTTCCTGTGGAGCGTCCGAAACTTCTTCTATGTCCGGGTGCGTAAATTGGATTGCATATCATTATTTTGCACTTGTCTGAGCAAATTTTCACACTTGCCAGTGGAAAGGCAAGGAAAGAAAAGGAAAGGATAATTTATGCGCCTTGTCAGCGGGCAAGTTTCGCCAAATGCTTTTGATGGACATTCCAGCAAGTGTCCTGGGACCCTGCTATTCTTTTCTTCTGCTCTTTCAACTGCAATTGAACGAAATCCAATAAATAAAACTCCACATTGAGTTCTGCTTCTGCTTCTCTTTCTCTGCCTCCTTCCTCGTGAGTTGGCACTGCTTCATGTGTGTAAGATAATATTTGTGCGGACGTTAATCAAAGCAAAGCGACGAGCAACCCTCAAGATAACGATCCCAGACCCCAACTTGGTGCAATTGTTCTGCCCAAACTGGAATACCTTAGCGAAAAACTGCAATTTTTCTTGTGCTTTGGCTAATTTTGCTGAAAGTTCGCAAACTTCTTCTGCATGAAATTTCTTATAAGTTTGCTCAACATATTATCAACGATAACTGTTTTTCGCTTAGTGTAGTCAGTTTGATTTTAAATATCTTAGCCATACAATGCTTGATTTTTCGCTTAGTGCGGTTCGTTTTACTAAAGAAACCTTTTGAATACCTTCATAAGAATTGATATTTCAGGCCTTAGGTTTGGCACATTACTCTAATATTTTGCAGAGGTCTATTTTAATCTAATCTATGTTTCCCAAGACTCAATCAACTATCTCTCAATTTCGCTAACTGTAGCTCCTTATTTGTAGACAGTCCTGCAGTACCTTCTTAAAAAACTGAAATTCCTTGTGTCAACTCTGCCAAATTCAGCTGAAATTTCGCACACTTCTTTATCTCCATCTTATCTATCAGTGTCTGAGTCAAAGTTCAATCAATTACCTTCGCTTTTCGCTTAGTGTACTTTGACGAAAACAATAAAAACACGATTCCTGACTTCAATTAACATAAAAAAGCGATTTATTTGCTTAGGCCTCGAACCAAGATTAATGGAGTGTCTCCCCTCTCCTCTTTTACTCTCTCTCTCTCTCTCTCTCTGTCTCTCCTACTCTCTCTTGACTTCAGGTCAGGTGTCAAAGTTTAAATGCCTGCTGCTGCGGCATTTAATTGGGCGTGCCAAGGACCTGGCTATAATTAATATGCTAATAAAATGCCGCCTTGACAGCTGAACAAGAACTTTTGACAGCCCTACAACACTTCTTCCCCCGTTGCTGGCCTCACTCCCCTCTCTCTCTCTTACTCCCCCTGTTGCTGGCTGCGGAATGCTGCGCAATAAACTGCTCGACTGGCATTCCAGGCCGCACATATTGAGGCTGGCTGTAAATCATGATTATCTTTTTATTGCTGACATTTGCGGCAGCTTTATGAACTTTTTTCGATGCTCGAAATGTGCTTCAGCAAGGGGGCGTGGCATCTCAATTCAAGAGCGTAAGCTAACGAGATTTGCAATGCCCTCTAATGGCTCCGCATCCTTATTGGGGGTCAGGGAAGAAGAGAGAGCGTTGCATACCTTGAGGCGCACTCGACCAGACTTGGCCCGGACCAAAGGCCAAAGGGCATTCCAATCGCATGCCAAGCGTTGATAAAAATCGTGCTACACGTTAATCCAGTGACAGCAATTCGAACAGCAGCAGGACATCTTCACAACTTCCACAAACTGCCAAAGATTAGTGAGCGAGAGAGAGGAAGATGTGCCAGAGAATGCGCCGAAATGGACGTCCTGTCGTTTGCCGGGCTCAAAGTGCCATCCGCAGGACAATGCAACATTACAATAATGTGCACTTTTATGGACAGCTAACGGCTGCAGATGCCATAAACGCATTATCCAACGCACATCACGGGAATGCCAATGTCGCATATGAAGGCGGAACGAGGAAGAAGTTGGCAAACTTAAAGAGCATTGGAGAAGAAACTTATCTCAAGGGGAATAAGGTGAGTAAACAGCTTAACTACGTTCGATTTGTATGTTTACCTACGTATTCCATGAGTATTCCTTGCAGATCTTGAGATCGTGCAAATCTTATGAGTTGAGATAACATTATGAAAATTGGTAGATAAGCAAACGTAAGCATAACTAACTAAATTCTATTTCATTTTAATTCAACTTTAAAGTATTTTATACAAAAAGAAACAACTTCTCTTGGTTAAAGCTCTTTTCCACTTCTCCATTTGTAGTTCCCAGGGCAATAAAAGCTAATCTGATATCCAAACTCGCATTAGCTGCGTGAGTCATGACTTTTCAACCTGGTGACCACAAATCTCTACCAAAAGCAACAGTTAAGCTCTCACACACACACACACACAGAGAAGGCGCCATAAATAAGGCGAGAGGACAAAGGAACCATCTAAATTAATTATTTATAGGTTAGGAGACCCAAGCGAACTGCAATTGGGCTGAATAATAAAACGATTTGCAAGTCCGAACTGAACATGAATTATATGCGGTCGCAGCGAGAAATATTACAGAGATAAGATACGAACAGGAGAGTTACGAGTTGCGAGTTTAAATTATGAAGGCAGCTATGTAGAAAGGACCTAAACTTGCTCTTAAAAAGGAACAAGGAACAAGGAAGGTGGTGCAGGAACTTCTTCTTCCTCTGCTACTTTTTGAATGGGAGTAAATCTAATTTTAAGAGCTACGCGACACCCCATCCTCCAGAGTTTCCCCGCGGCTGCGCTACCCACCAATTATATTAATACAGTTACTCGAATTTATAACTGAACGGAGAAGGAGGAGGAGGAGGGAGGGTAGCTGCTGTTGCCTTCTTGTGGGTAGGAAAAAGTGTCGCCAAATTGAATTTGCATAATTTTGAAAGCCCGACTGCGGCCTGCAAGTGGCTAAGTGCGTCGGGCATATTGAGGGTCTGTCGGAATCGGAATGGAAATGATGTTTTTGATTTTGATTATGCAAATTTAAGTGTCGCAACAATGTTGCTCATTGGAGCACGAAGACGTTGACGCTCCATGAACTCAGTACACAGAAATACCATATCTTTTAACAATCAGTTCCAGTTCGCAAAGTTTACCATGTTAATTACAAAGTGCTGTGGGGAGGGGGTACTCAGATATACCCTATGTAAGCTAGCTCAATCTTAGTTTAAGATTTGCTCAAGTTCTAATTGAATGCGGCGACCCTCAGTTGACCTCAAGTGGACTCTGGCGACAGTTTTCTGAGCACCCTCTTCGTATATTGGACTCTAGTCCGATATTAATCCATGATTTTCATATAAATTACTTCATTAGCAAAGCGCAAATATGTTCATATAAATAGTTTGCTGGGGAAAGTGTTGACATCATCGCTGGCAACGACTTCAATTGTTTGCGGTCTCAAGTGAATGCGAAATGCTCTAAGCGTCCTTGAAGTGGCTTAACTAGAAGAAGCTTTAAGATTTGTATGTTCCCCATAAAGGACAGAAGTCCTGCTCTGCCTTTTGTGGGTCAGCAAATCTTTTTTATTGTCCGTAAATTTCTAATGCATTTTCATGACATTCTTGAACTTATCAGCCGAGAAAAACAGTTTGCATTCGCTTTGACAGATTTGCACAAATATTTCTAGCCTCTCTCGTCTCTCTGTCTTGCTCTTTCTCTCCAGGGTCGCATCTTGGGCACGAGCACGTTTTATTCGAATTTGAACGGTAATAATCGATCCCTGTGGCACTTTTGAAAAGGAAAAGAACTTAAATCCGATTCAGCATGTCGCTTGGGGGATTGTAGAGAGGTTCGAGCAAGGACCTTAAAGTGTGGCTTAAAGTTGGAAACAGCTTCGGGAATTAAGTCTGTGCTCCTTTGACTTCTGAATGTATGCAAATCCTGCAGGATTAAAAACAAATCCACTCAAAATTGAATACGATTAAAGGCGAAATTGACCTCAGGCTGACCATGTGTAGTGTTGAGGCTACCCTCTCTCTCTCTCTCTCTCTCTCAGCACACAGAGCTGTGAAAGTCAGCGCCCGCAGCAGTCACGAAGGGAAGGAGGAGGGTGCTGCCCCTTGCTACGGTTTATCATTGTTGTAGCAACATTTTAAAATCGAATTTCAAAAGGGTGAAGAGCTGAGGGAGAGAGGGTAGAGAGAGAGGAGGGTCCTGCTCATCTCCTGCTCTTGCAAAACACACCACAATTGCCTTTGCCTTTGCCTTTTTTATTGTCATGCAACAATTTTGCGAAGGGTTGCACAGTAGTAGGTAACAGGGTAGCAGCGGATTGGAGGAGGGGGCAGCAGTACCGGCTGAAGGGTGCGCTCTCAAAACATAATTACGTGCATGTAAACAATAATTTAATTTCACACTAATGCAACAACAATTTGTGGGCTGATTGCGGGTTTTGTTTAACGATAGCACATGTGGCATGCCCCACACACAGACCTGCCAAGGTGTAGGGTATCTGCCCGCCTGCATTGATTGCCTTTTTGTGGCAATTTAAGAATTGCCCCTCATATGGCATCACAATCCTTTGGCCCGATCAATAAATTATGTCAAAAGCAAAAGAAATCTTGTGACAATTTGACTTGAACTTGAAGACAGTGCGGGGACTGGATAGAGAGGGGAGGGAGGAGAGATGGTACGAGTACTGCTTGTGGCAACTGTGCAGAGACATGTGGGCGTGGCGTGGCAAGGCGAGCTGCCAGAAAAAGCAAAAAGAATTTCAATTGAAAGTCAGTCGAATGTGGAAAATGAGCAGACTAGGGAAAATAAGGAAGAGGGTGAAGTGGGGAGTAGTTGAAGAGTAAGAGGGAAGAAGGGAAGTGCACTGTTGAAGTCTTCACAACACAAGTCAATAGTTTATCCATCACAATCAGCGGCAGGGAATCGCTTCTGCTTGAATTAAGCTAAATGAAGGAGGAGGAATCATGAGAAGGAAGCAAAGAAGGTGAAGGCGAGGAGTAGAAAGCAAAGGAGAAGGAAATGATGAGAAGGAAGCAATGGAGGAGGAAGTAAGAGAAGGGGGAGAGGAGAAGGCATTAAGAGAAGGAAGCAAAGTTGGCAAGCAGCCATCAGGATGTTCATTAGGTTCGCTGCATTCGGTTATTAAATCGAGATATCGCAGTGGCAAGTTAAAGAAGCAGTAGATGAAGGAGGAGAGAAGGGAAAGGGGGAAGAGGAATGGGAGAAGGAGGTGGAGAAGGGCAGAAGAAGTAGGAATAATGAAAGAATTAAGCCTAGTTTGATGAATAATACATGAAACGGTTAATAGAAGTGCATGTTGCCGGGATTAAATGATTATCTAGACTCGCTTCAGCACTTACTCTGTGCCTGCCTGCCTCACTCTGCCTCTCCCTTCCTTACTCCCTTTACCCTGCTTTCCCTTCATTTAATTCCTATCGACTGACCCCAAGCAGTGTTCACAGCTCTCTCTCTCTCTCTCTCTTGTAATTACCCTGAGCAGAGATGTGGGCACTGTCCAGGGTGTTAATCAGTCGAGCCACCGGAACCAGTTGCCAGTTGCGGGAACTTTGCAAAATGATTTACTGCCTCGCAATATTGCGCCAAAAATATATTTGCGCAAATTAGTGGCAACTGTTGACGTTGCCTTCGTCGTCGTATTTGCGCAATTCATCAGCCCGCAAATTGTTGTCCAGCTTCAGCTCCAACTGTGTGTAACCGGATGCGGCAGGGAATACCCCCCTCTGTATGCCCCCTGACGACATCAGCATACGTAATCCAATGAAACGAATGCTTTATTGGCCTAATGGAGCTGACGAGGGGCAGCCAGTGGATGCAGGATGGAAGAGGATGGACAGAGAGGACTCTCTCCAGGGTATTCGAAAGTGTATCGAAATGAAAAAGGACAATTTAATTTAATTTGCCCAAGCGCAGATATGCAGAAAGGATGTGCCCAGAACGCGGCCATAATTCACACTTGTGGCCAGGCAGAGATACACAAACACACACATACACAACACGTGCTCCACATGTGAAGGGGTGGTCAAAAGGGGGGTGCCAGAGCAGCTGAAGCTTAATTTATGGCCACTAATTACATTGCTGATAAATTTAATTTCGAATTATGATTGAGGAGACGAACAGAGAACAGAACGCTGTTGGAATTTTATAATCCGACAGTCGAACATTAAGCGGCGTTTCCCCTCTACTTCCGGCCCCCTTTCCCAACCCTCTTTACGCCACCTCCCCCTCGATATGTCGGCAATAAAAAGATAATCCTGATTTACTGACAGCATCAACATTTTTCGAATGCCATCAATCCGCATACTTATGTCGCGCACTTTATTATATTTTCCACACCCCTCTTTCCCTGCTTGCCTTCCTCCACCCTCTGCCTGAACTTGTTCTACATTTTATTAGCATATTAATTATGCGAAAAGACTCTGAAAACTTCTTCTTCAAATTGCACTGCGGCAATTAAATGCTCCAACGACCATGTCAAGTTTGACACCTTCGCGATAGGGAGGAGAGAGCCAGGAGAGAGAGGGATGGAGCTTCACCTGTTGGCATTTTGGGGGAGAAATCTCATTAATCTTTGTTCGCGCTGTAAACACAGATAAATCTCTTTTTTATGTTAATTGAGAAAACTTTGCGAGAGAAACATTTGTTCTTCCATTTCTTTTTTTATTGGTTTCACTTTTGCTGAATTTCCTGCATTATTTCAGTGTTTTTGCTATTGATTTCATTAAAAAAAGTAATTAAAATGCCATTGTATGTACATGTATTGTGTGTGTGTAGGTCTGTCTGTGTGTGTGTGTGGGAGTTGAGGGAATTGTGCTGACTCCCAAGCGGGCGGTAAACTAATTTGTATAAACTAATTGAGAGATTTGTGCGGGGCAGCAACTTTATTTTATGACGTGTCTCTCATTAGCAATAAAAGCGAAAAACCCCCACATACACTGGCACAACAAACACACACACTCGCACAACTCGCATACACATACACTGCAGCACACACATGCTCATAATGGGCAATAAAATTTGGCTGATTTGCTAAATACCCAATGCAATTGAGGAGAGTTCTTAGTGAGCGGAGAGAGAGAGAAGAAGAGGGGAAAGGAAACTTATTAATGTGGGTACTAATTGCAGGTTTTAAGCGGCATATACTCGTAATTAGAAACAAATATAAATAATATATAAAGACAAAGTTCCCCTTATAAAACTGTGTACTAATGGAAATATATAATATATCTCTCTTTATTAATCACAATTTATATTGTTATAGTTGAGGAATTCTTTATTTGTTATACAGATACATAGTCATTATTCAATCATAGGAATTCATATATGAATATAGTATGGTAAAGATGAGATATATCCTTAGTGAATGCATATAAAGCCTATTTAAAGTATGCTTAGTTCCTTACTAAACTCTGTTTTCAAGAGTCGAATAGATGTTCCACTGTATAAAGATTCATCTATTTATATTTATCAAATACAGCATTTGTACCCCAACCCAATTTTTGCATTTTGAGAAATTTATATCATTAAGATACATTTGTATCTTTAAGATACATTTGTATCTTTAAGATACATTTGTATCTTTAAGATTCATTTGTATCTTTAAGATACATTTGTATCTTTGAGATACATTTCTATCTTTAAGATACATTTGTACCGCAACCCGATTTTTAGTTTTTGAGAAATTTGTATGCTAAAGATACTTTTGTATCTTTAAGATACATTTGTACCGCAACCCGATTTTTAGTTTTGGAGAAATTTGTACGCTAAAGATACTTTTGTATCTTTAAGATACATTTGTACCGCAACCCGATTTTTAGTTTTTGAGAAATTTGTATGCTAAAGATACTTTTGTATCTTTAAGATACATTTGTATCTTTAAGATTCATTTGTATCTTTAAGATACATTTGTATCTTTAAGATACATTTGTATCTTTAAGATACATTTGTATCTTTAAGATACATTTGTATCTTTGAGATACATTTGTATCTTTAAGATACATTTGTACCGCAACCTGATTTTTAGTTTTTGAGAAATTTGTATGCTAAAGATACTTTTGTATCGTTAAGATACATTTGTACCGCAACCCGATTTTTAGTTTTGGAGAAATTTGTACGCTAAAGATAATTTTGTATCTTTAAGATACATTTGTACCGCAACCCGATTTTTAGTTTTTGAGAAATTTGTATGCTAAAGATACTTTTGTATCTTTAAGATACATTTGTACCGCAACCGAATTTTTAGTTTTGGAGAAATTTGTACGCTAAAGATACTTTTGTATCTTTAAGATACATTTGTACCGCAACCCGATTTTTAGTTTTTGAGAAATTTGTATGCTAAAGATACTTTTGTATCTTTAAGATACATTTGTACCGCAACCCGATTTTTAGTTTTGGAGAAATTTGTACGCTAAAGATACTTTTGTATCTTTAAGATACATTTGTACCGCAACCCGATTTTTAGTTTTTGAGAAATTTGTATGCTAAAGATACTTTTGTATCTTTAAGATACATTTGTACCGCAACCCGATTTTTAGTTTTGGAGAAATTTGTACGCTAAAGATACTTTTGTATCTTTAAGATACATTTGTACCGCAACCCGATTTTTAGTTTTTGAGAAATTTGTATGCTAAAGATACTTTTATATCTTTAAGATACATTTGTACCGCAACCCGATTTTTAGTTTTGGAGAAATTTGTACGCTAAAGATACTTTTGTATCTTTAAGATACATTTGTACCGCAACCCGATTTTTAGTTTTTGAGAAATTTGTATGCTAAAGATACTTTTGTATCTTTAAGATACATTTGTACCGCAACCCGATTTTTAGTTTTGGAGAAATTTGTACCTTAAAGATAATTTTGTATCTTAAAGATACATTTGTACCGCAACTCGACTTTTAGTTTTTGAGAAATTTGTACACTAAAGATACTTTTGTATCTTTAAGATACATTTGTACCGCAACCCGATTTTTTGATTATGATAAATCTGCAGCTTAAAGATACTTTGGTATCTTGCTCGTTGTTATTTGTGGATGTCTGGTTCTACTGCGTGTCGAGACGTATTTAGATACACCACCTCGCAGCGAAGCAACCCCAGGCAACATATTTGCATTCAACTTTAACAGGGTATCTCATGACAAAATGGCTTACAATCTGATGGCGTTATTGCCACAAAGAGTGCCCCAGTCTGTGCCTGGACAGAGGGTTATTCCCTCCTCCCCTTCTTCTCTCTCCCCTCCACTTGGCAATCAAATGGAGTTTGCTGGAGAGGAAGCGCACTAATAATTGCCATATTCCTCTTCGCCTTCCTCCTTGCAGATAATTGTCTTCCTGTGCGTAGGCACAGCGCCGCCGGAGGACTTGCTGCTCATCTATCGACCGGATCGGAGACTGCAACTGTGGCGCTTTGTCCCCTACGCTCTGCTCCACGCCAGCTGACTGCACTTGGGCTTTAATGTGCTCACCCAGCTGCTCTACGGCCTGCCCCTGGAGCTGCTCCATGGCTCGGGGCGCACGGCTGTGGTGTATCTGGCTCCTGCGTACTGCCGTCACCTGACTGCCTTGCTGGACCTGCAATCCCCTCCAGCTGGATCCACCATATCCATCTCCTACATTGCCCACATGATAGGCGCCTTGGCTGGGCTCAACGTGGGTCTCTTTCTGCTGCGCCAACTGGATGGCAGCGTGCGTCCACGACTGCTGCGTTGGCTTGCCCTGGGCGTGTGGGCCACCTTCAGCGGCTTTGGTGAACACAGTGACAGCTCAGCTGCTGGCCGAGCAGGAGGGGGGAGTGCTGAAGCAGCATCTGCTCGATCTCGGCATGGATCGCTAAGCCAGAACGAAGCCTCAACTATAACTGCAGAATCTAGACAAGTCATTAACTTATTGTTATATGTATCCTATCTATATCAGTCGGCTCTAGCTAGGCTAACCCCAATTCGTATAAGCAATAAACGATCTACAATAACAAAACTTTCGATGTTATCAATGGGTGGGTGCAAATGGAGGTTTGGATAGGATAGATACTATATTTATAGGTATAAATATTACATATACTAGAAACACAACTATATCTAGTGTATACACTAAGCACAGGTAATGCCAGTGTATATACTTCATAGACAAAAGATACTCTAAATTGGGATAAAGCCAATTATATATAGTACCAATTTATACTAAGGTTCTCTCATGAAACTCTCTAATAGAAGGAGATACTCCTCAATCCGTAAACTCCTGTAAGTAGATCTTTAATAACTTCCACCTCAAGCTGACTAAATGAATGAATGCGAGTCCCTTTGTATCTTTGCATTTATGGACTAATAGATAATGGAACTTTTGAAATTGTTTTGCAGACACAGTGTCTCCAACTGTATAACTCCTGCTCAACTAATTGCTCTACATGCGGGAGAGAGAGAGAGAGAGTGTGAGGGAAAGAGAACTACCTTGTTATCTGTCTGTGCGTCCCATATGAGAAGGTTGCTTGGGCCGTGGCGAATGGGTTAACGGTTTGCGGTAATTGCGGTGCAGTATTCTGCTAAAATATGACATATTTTATGGCTCACTGTGCTATCTGGCTCTCCATCGCCCTCCCACTCCATCTCTCTGTCTCTCTCGTGTGTAATTTGCATTGCAGGCAAAGAGAAACTCCAACGCAAATGGAATAGAATAGCTCCCATTTGTACTTTATTAGGGTTAAGTGCGGTCCCAAAGTGGAATACAGTTACTAAAGAGAAGTAAAGAGAACAGAGAGAGAGAAAGAGGGAGGGAGAGTGAGAGAGGTAGATAGAGAAGAAAGAGAACTCTGCTCGTTCGCCTTGTCTGATTGATTTCCTTTCGTTTTTGCGCTTCTTTGCCTTTTCAAATTGCAAAATATGCGCGGAATTTCTTGTACTCGCGGTATGAGAATCTTTTTAGTTGGCGTCTTTTGGCTGGTAAAAAGCTGAAATATCTCAGTGCGAGGCTTTTTGTTCGGTTGTCTGAGCGATGCAGGCAGCAGCAGTAGCTTTTGTGCTACGAACGCTTGTGACGAACGCTAAAAGCGTGTTCGGGAACAACTTGGGAAGGAGCAGAGAGAAGCTGCAGAGGAGAGCAGGCAGGTGAATCGGGACAGATCGCAAGTATACCCGATAAATTAAATCAAATTTTTGACATTTTTGTGCATGTTTAACGCGTGCAAGGAGTGCTGCCTCAAAGAGAAGTGTGTGGAGCGAGGTAGAGATAGTTTTAATGGGGCATTAGATTGAGAACTGAGAGAATGGAGAATCTGTGGAAGGACTTGTGGGTTCTACGAGTGCATATATGCAGAGTGTAGGGAGAGCATCTTCAAGTTTGAGTGATAAAATATATACCATAATGAGTAAGGATCTTCTAATTGGTATGGTTAATCAACCATACAGTATACTTAAAGTTAATTATACTATGCTTAAAGTAGATTCACACTTGCTTGATTCACTTCACATATCTTATCTGTCATCTCTTACACTCACCTTATATAGCAAAGAGAAGAAGATCTTTCACTCCTTATTAAAGACCCTTTGTGTCTCATGTCTCTTCATTTACATCTCACTTTCTTAGGTCTTTCCCGACATGTTTCTCTGCTCGTCTTTCTCTGTGTCTTCCTCACCCACTACACACCTCATATCCTTATCTACAATCATCTGCACTTTCATCTCAATTGTAGTTATGCTTCCTCATCGAATGATTCTGTTCGCACCAACGCTCTGACGCCTTCGGCTGCCGTCTTCCTTCTTAGCCTGAATCAGAGGCTGAAGCTGAGCTTCCTGATTATCCCCAGAGCGCAGGCTTTCATGTGTGTCATCGGAAATTGCTTTGGCAATTTCTTAACTCGTTCCTCCTGGCACTCCCTGCCTGGCAATCCATAACCTCCCCCCCCTGGGCACAACCAGCGCTAACACGCCTCATCATTGCCATCGCACGCGCTAATAAACTGAAACTCCTCGAGTAACCCTTGCCTAGAAGCCGGGAGGGGGGATGGGTAGGGGGAAAGGGGTGTCTGTAAGTCGTATCTGGCCATGTCATCGCTCAAATAAATGTGAAAATGCTAATTTAACCCTTTTTATTATTCATAGTCTTCCAGTTGGTCGAGCCTCGTCTTGTAGTCGCGATTCGGCTTATCTTTGCGCATGATAAATTCCCGCTCTAGTTCCTTGGGGGAATTAGAATAGTCTAGTCTTCTTCTTCTTTCTTCTCGCCTCGTGACAATGTTGCAGTCTTGGTTATTAAGACATTTGTCAGCCTAATGTCGGTCCATTTAGTTAAGTTATTAAGACTCGCATCGTGGCATCAACTAATGAAATTCCTTTTCCTCTTTTTCGGCGAGAAAATCCAACGGAAATTCGACCCCCCTTCCCCGCATTGACATATCCCTAATAGCGTCGCACACGCCTCTCTGCCACAACACGTGCCACTACTGCCTCACGGCGCTTGCAACCACAAAATATCTTCAAGTTTTTGCCTCGAATTTCATGTGAATTACAAGTGAATCGAATGAATCAAACGAATCAAACGAATGCCAAACATCGACAGCGACGTCAATAGCGACGCGTGTGTGTCAATCAATTCGAATCTATTGTGAATAATTTACTTATGACGTTTCGCAACATTGACAAGTTTATTGAATCTAATTCGGGATTTTAGCCCAACATTTGTGGGAAACAGGAAGGAGACGAATATGAAATTGCATACATGAGTAAGTTGAAGGATTCTTACTAGTATATCATAAGGTAGTCCGATTCTTACAAAAGTTGGTGGAGACTTAAAGATGATATAAAGGGTGATTTAATAAGAAGATCAGTGCAAATTTTGAAGCAGAACATTTGAAAAACACAAGTTATCCTTGATCTAATATCCCAATCCTAATTTATCTAGATCAATGTCATTATTAATTGGGTTTTACATAGATATATTGTCAATAAACTGACAATATATTGCAGAAACTTCTCCGAATGCAAGTCTTTAGCTGAAATCGATATTAATTGCGCTCTAAATCAAATCAACTGGGCCACTTAGTTGGCCTGAAGTCTAAAACTGAAGCTTGAAACTGTGAGAGGGGGGATCAAGGGAGTAGAGAGGATGTTCCACTTCATTTGTCGGCGCGCGATGCCTACAAGGATTGCCCATTAAAAATGTTAATTAGTTGCACAAACATTGCGCATCGGTGATTGCGAACGAGGCGAGGGTGAGGATGGTGAGGAGGGTGAGGAGTGTGTGGAATTTGGAAGACACACGACCAGGAACCAGGCCCGGGAAGAGGTCCAAGAAGACGCGCCGACATCGCGTGTATGCAAATTGAATTCGCTGTGCCGGACCCGGTGTTGAGGTGTCCCCAATTGAATGGCAATTAAGATAAATGTTCGCAGCATGTCCGCACTTAAGGCGAATACAATGAATACAACTTTGAATAGTACGAACGAGTACTCGCCTCAGACAGCCTGACGCTGTACGCGCTTAAAGTGTCTCAGTTGCAAGGAAAAACCAATAATTATTAACTAATTTCTTTGACACTTTGAACTTTAAGTCTGCCACAGCAGTATCCCTCCCCCTCTCCATCCCTATTCCTCTGTGCACCTCAGCCACTCCCCCTCTAAGTCAGCTACCGCATCCAATTGGAAATGCTCGTCACGTTTGCGACGGCGGCGTCTGAGTAAAAATCGATAGAAATGCGACCGAACCGGACAGAGGCCAAGGCAGGCGGCAAAACAGCTGCTGCATCCCTGTCCCGCCTCCCCCTGTTCCTCATACTCCCACGCACACCCAGCTAACGGTGCATTGAACCAAAAGCCTAAGCAATGAACTCTTTTTCCTTATGGCTTTTCTTTCTTTCCCCCTGAAAATGAGTTCCATTAATTTTCGTAGATCTTTTGCAAAGCGTTGCGAAATATTTTTATAATTTTTGGACTTTTGATAAATCACAACATTTCTAACTTGTCGCGTCATTTGTCACTGGCAAAGTGCATATTGGGAACTCACTCCCTCTCTCCCTTTCTCTGTCTACATATGTGGGTTGTTGCTCTGGGGTCAACTGTGCGACACTTTCGTCATGGGCGAACATAACAAATGACCTTTCTTTCGCTCTGAGGGCCGAGATGAGTTATGGTTCGCATTGTCTTGGCATTGGAAACGATTGGGGAACGTACCAAATGCGCCCCAGAGAGTAGGGTATTAAGCTAAACTAATATGCTCACACACGTTTGCGTTGCTCAATCCTTTGATGTAAAGCTGTTTAGCTTAAGGTAAACAGCATCAGATTTGCGACAGATTTCAAGCGTAACCAATATAAATGATAAAGGGAAAGTCAATTAATGGAACAGTATAAGGAATATACAACTTTCAATAGAAGTTCAAAATTATCTTTAAGAGAACTTCTTAAAGTTGCAGTAACTTTCTGCCACATCAACTTCAACTTGATATCCTTGACAGAAACTCTAGTCTGCATGATATATGATCTGTTATTTGTATGGGAATCAAATGCGTAGGGCATAATTTGCAACCTGCTTCTAATTGTGCTGACAATTTTTATGGCTGTCATATAAAATATTGGAATATTATGCAGAAATAATGGGGCAAGTGTGTTGCGCTTTCCATCTGCTACCAGAAATGGGAGTAGCTTTTATCAAGAAATTAGACCGTGAAATAAAGCAAGCACACACAGAGAGGGAACTTCAATTTATTGGCAGTAATAAATCATAGTCGACATAACTGAGATACGAGCAGAAGGTTAACCTTGACACGGAGACAGGGGGATGCTAAGGGAGTTACTCTCGGAGAGGTAGAGAGAGTTTCCTGCTCGGACAACAGTTTGACTTCCTGTTCCTCTGATAACTTCTCCGATCCGAACGTATTAATGAAATAGACGAATGCCCAAAGTGTTTTCAACTTGTTTCATTCATAAAACGAAAACTCAACGAATATTTTAAAATGTTAGGCACGTGCAACGCGTCGCGCTATTTGCCGTGGAAGTTGATAGCATCTCGGAGCGAGGAAGAGACGAAGGAATCATAAATGAAACAGAATTTAAGATAGAAATTAGAAGAAACAACAGGCCCAAGGTGCGGGCGTATCTCGCGAGAAAGGTGAATGAAAAGTTTTTCTCTGTTTCTCTGTTTTTGGGTTAGGTGAAATTCAGAGCGCGTGCGAGATTGAAATCGCGCTGGAGCCCGAGACTTGTTAATTGTCGCGCACTCAAATTGAATGAAACGTTGCAGAGATGGCTTCATTCATGGAGAATTTCCTGGTAAACAGGTAGTGGAGGAGGGAAGATCTTTAAGAGATCTGCTTACTGCACTGTTAATCAGTTTCAGTGGCAGCGGATATCGTATATTGAGGAAGTCGTAATCAATAAGGGACTATCAAGAGAACAAAAATCTTTTCCAGAAATTACAGAAAGCAAATGCATTACATAGAGTTAGGAAATAGTAACTAGGGTTGGCATTGTCTTATAATACTTAATGAATGTATATTTATAGTTTAAATTGAGAATCTTAAGAACTGTAATGCAGATATACTGGAAGCATACTTCAATCTTTTAAAAAAGTCGATAGTTTCTTAAGAATCCTTCTCTTTATATCACCTCCATTACAAGATTCCCTAAGCCTTTTCATAACTCAATAAATAAATGAAACTGTGACGCAGATCTAAGAAAAATCGGCACAGCTTTAGCTGCCATAACTCCCTGTGGACTCCTCCTCGTGGCATCTCCATTTCAATTACATGCCAAGTTTGGCACAAAATGCGTGGCGGCTCAGAGAGTTTCCATAAATTAAAATAGAATTCCACGTATGATCGCCTAGCATCCTTATAAGCTGATCGCCGTGCCCGAACCATTTAGGGATCTTTGGCCTGCCTCGCTGTCGGCGCGTTGACTGATGCAACGCTGCAGCTGAAGGCAGCAACTGCTGCAAGTACTGCGGACGATGGACACGTGCCTCGTGCCGCAGTGTTCTGTAATTTAAATTTAAATTTCCTTTTTTAATTGCATTCAATTAGTGATTGCAACTGCATTTGGATCGCAAACTCGACTCGGGCGCGCTGTCAATCAATCGCCACAGCAGGAGCTAATAGGTTGTCATAATGCTTGTCAAATGGCATTAGATGAGGGAAAGGAAAGTTGTTGGCTGGTTAAAGGTAGAGTTGAAGATATTTGCAAAGGAGTTTTCAGTAAAGTTCCTGAGTTCTTTTAATTTAAGTTCATTTCTTTAAAAGTGTCTCATTTCTTTTGTTGTTCTTTCCATTGTTGTTGTTATTGTGTTGGGTTGTTTTATTCTGTGTGCCTTATAAGGTGCTGAGCATGTTTTTGCCTGCGCTCGTGTAACGTGACTAATTGGAACTCGGCAGCAACTCGGATTGTTGCTCATTGTTCGACATAATTACCCAGCACTTGGGCAACTTCTGCCACATCCCGACAACTTTTGCAAAGTGACTTTGATGTTGTCATCATCTGGCATCGGAAACTGCATTACAAATCAGTTCAGACATTAATAAACTGTAGACTAGAAGAGAACTGCTGGTTCCTTAAGCTGCTCATGTAGTGCAGGGTATGCATTTAAATAGACTAGATGAGAACTGTAGGTTCTTAAGATGTTCAGCTATTGCAGGGTAGTGCAGGGTAGTGTTGGGCAGTACAGGGTATTGCAGGGTACTGCAGGGCAGTGCTGGGCACAGACATTAATAAACTGTAGACTAGAGGAGAACTGCATTTTCTAGTGCAAGGTAGTGCTGGACATTAAACTGTAGACTAGAGTATAACTGCATCTTCCTTAAGTTTCTCAGGTAGTGCAGGGAAGTGCAGGGTAGTGCTGGTACAGGTGTCGACTCTCTGCACTGACAGTTTATGAAATTAATGACATGTGCGTGCCTTGTTGACCTTTCCACGGAAAACCTAACGGTACAGGAGGAGGTCCTACTTTCCCAGCCTGTCATAATATTAACAATGCGTCTTTATTAGGTGTACAATCTTGTCAGAGGCGCCACTCACTTTTTAGATAAGATACTCTTTGAAAGGCATTCTCAGCTCACTGATTTCGTTCTTTTCTCACATTTATTCCTGGCAATATGGTGGAAATTTGTTTCGAATTAACTATTTGAATAATTTGGCAGTAGAATTTATGAACAGCTTTTCAAAACGGACTCAGCTGCAACTGAGTTACGGCTAAATTGCGTGCCAAACTCTCCCACAACCTCTCGTCGGCAATTGTCGTAACCCTCCCTGGCATGGAATGCTTATGAAGTGTAGTTCGATTCCTTTGTCAACAATTTAAATGCATTTTTATTGAGATTCATATCGCGAAATCGCAGGCTGTGTGTGCGCCTTTGAATTGACTTCAAATTCCCTAAATTATTGCCTACCCTCAGTGCAGAAGGTACACCCAAAGGATCACATGTGCTAGTACCACACGCAACACCCTCTCCCCGAGCTCACATGCCAATTTCAATCGCAATTCCTGAGACTGTCGTGTGTTTCTCTGCCTTTCCTTCTGTTCAAGTTTAAAATCGTTTTGGCAACTCGCACGTTTTATGCGAATTTGAACGGTAATAATCGATCCCTGCGGCATTTTAAAAAAATAAATCCAAATGCGAATCGCCTGCCTCGACTTCTACTTCAGGGTTGAAGAAGGAACTGGGGGAAGTGGAGTGGGTCCTGCCTTTGAGTTATTGCACTTGGCTTAGTTGGCAACGCATGGAACATGGAATCCAAGACCAGATCCAAGTCAAAGTGGGGCGAAGTTTTATGCGTTTCTTATCGGATTTTGATTTGGCAGCCAAATTGCAGTAAATTAAAAAGTGCAAACAAAACACTTTTGATGTCATGTCGCAAAGTTTATGGCGCTCTTAAAACTAAACACCCAACTCGAAATTGACGAAGGTACTTAATTAGAAAGAGATGCCCGATATGGCAAGAGAAAATGTGAAGAATGGCGAATGGAAAATGGAAAAGTGCAAATGAAAACAGATGTTAAGCGACTTAGCCTGTGACACACGTGTCTTTTATATGCCGATTGAAGCTAAGCAGATTGCGAAGTTATCGATGAGACAGCTTAAGGTAATAGCGAGAATATATAGATCTCTATTTAAGACTTACAGTGCGATTACTTTGTCTATATGTATGTTAGAGACAGCACGAGGCGTGGCAGAGCTCTTTAAAGGTATATATATTCTTGTTCAGCAACAAAATCAAAGCTGATTAGGCGAGCTACATGTTCGACTGTCTGTGTGAACGCAGTAAACTCAATTAATATAAAGGCTAGAGATACCAAATTTGGTATGTAGGTTTCTGCATATCATATGTAGAATATTTGTATTGAAAATCTTAGATGCAACATCCACATTCCATATAAATTGATAAATATTAAAACTGAATGATATCTTATTAATAGAACGACTTTGCTAGCTTTCTTTATATGTTTAATTTTATGAAATATATGTAACTTTATTAATATACTAGACATACTATATATAATGATATACCAATTTAAACGATATACCAAAAACAATCTCCAACCCTTCTCTAGATTAAATCAATTCTATTTTAAATCTGTTCTATCAACTATTGCCTACTCCTTCAAAATAAACAAAGATTTAATTACAATAATCCGATTCTCTCACTGTTTATTCAAATAATTAGTACGTATTCCGGGGAACAATTGTTGAAGTCAAACCTAATGAATGTTGCACGTCACAAACTCATCGAGTGGAACTTCCTTTCGCATGCAAATTCGCCTTTGTTCACATATCGAAAAAAGGGCAACCCTTCGCAAGGGGTGGCAACCCCTTTTACTGGTACAAATTAAGGGCAGATGGAGAGGGAAAGAGGGAGTGAGAGGGGATTGAGTTCTTGCATAATTCCGAAGTGTGTGCAAACAATAATTTAATTTGTCTTCCCCCGTTTGCATGTCTATTCATGTCTGTCTTCGCCTGCCAGAGTTGTCATTAATGTCGTAATTAAAATACTTGGCACACACACACATACATACACTTGCACACAGCTAGTGCAAATTGATCACGTTCGATTGGCAATCATATCGAAGATGATGTCGGGATGTAAATCATGATTATCGTTTTATGGCCAACACATGTTTTCATTAAGCGTTCCCAATGATGACAAATGACGTCGTTTGTCCCACTGTGTGTCCAGTTCCAGTTGCCAATTTTCCATAATTTCGCAATTCTGCACACTTGCTGCTGCCACAGTGGGGCAAAGGTCATTGCGATTTGCATAATCTTTGGCCATCAATCACAAATCGCAATGCGGCGAGTCATAACAGCTGCCCCAGCAGGGGGAGGGGGTAGCAAAGAGGGGGAGGGAGGTAGTAGAGAGAGGGTAGGTGGGCAGGGGTTATACCTCTGCTGGGTCATAAAAATCTGCTGTTCTTTGGGCTAATTAAAGCGCACAAAAAACGTCGCCAAATGTTGCCAAGTTCAACGATTCGCAACGAAGAAAAGACTGAGAAGGGGGTGGTAAAAGGGGTAGGGAAATTGAGAAAGGGTTAACCCAATTAGCATTAATTGGTCATTGAAAGCCCGCGAGCATAACCTGCACGAAATGTTGCCCCAGGGAAGCATAGACCAAAACTAAAGCAGAGTTTTTTTACAGTAGAACATGCTTTAAGGACACTAGAGAGAGGACACTAGACAGAAATAGAGAGAGAGAAAGGGAGAGGGTGAAGTACACAATAATTTGACAAGTCATAATATTGATTGCATTGGCCTCAAGATTTATGGTCACATATGCGATTTGAGGTCCTTCTGCAATGATGAGGGGTTTAGTCTCGATTATGGGCCTGTAATCGAACGCAGTTCGACAATGTGCGCCATAAATCTTCAGCAACTCTGACTTCGACATCGGCGTGTTACATTTTAAATCGAAGGAAGATTTATTTGCAGCTACAAGTGTGCAGAGAGAGAGAGAGAGAGCTATGGAACCCTTCTCCCTCTTCAAACTCAAGTGGAGCATATGTGCGGGTTTTTTTTCTCGGTTCACTCCCCTAACCTAACCTCACTCAAAGGGTTGCTTAGAGGCTGCGGGGTCGTGCCAGTTGGTCTGCGTTAGTTGAACTAATTTTGTTCATTTTTTTCAACAGTTTTCATTTGCTGCCCGTTCACAGACGATAAATTTAACGCAATTTCTCTGGCCTTTTTTTCAGCTTTTCTTTAGCATTTTCCCCGACGCCTTGGAATTTATGCAAATGTCCGTGAAATAGTCGAATGAAAAAATGCTCGAAATAAAAGAAATTAACAAACATAAAATTAATGTTTGCACCCAACTAAATTCGCAGCCAGGTCGTGTCCGTGCACGTGTTTCCATTTTGCCAGAGTTGCCATTGCTGAAATTGTTTTCCTCTGGCTTTCCTTAAACTGTCAGCGATGTGTGTGCGATAGAGATCGAATGAGAGAACGACAATTCCTTCTGTGTGCAAGGAATAGAAATGCACATTGAGCTGCAGAGATTGTTGCCAAGTGGCAATAAGAGTTGCCAGCATTGCCCATTCGCCCCGACACGCTGCAGATAATCAGAATATAATGAAGGCAATGCAGCAGCAATGCTCATAACGATGATGGGATTACTTCGAATACTTTGGCAATCGATGAATTTGCGATAAACTTAATTGCAGCACGGGGGTCACGATGCACGATGACCACAGCTAAGCCTATCTCCATCTTGCTCACTCTCGGCTAATGACCAGCAAACAGGAACTTCGTTAGTCCTCACACGGCAAGACAACGTTGAATTTTTCTTTATTAAATTTTGACTTGTTCACAGCATTTTCGGGAAATACACAAAATGAGGAAAAATGTGTGAAGGCGTGTGTAATGAATAATGCATGAAATTCAGTCTTAACAAAGCCTTTTATATGTAGCCCGCGAGGGGGAGAGGGAGACAACAACAGCAGGCAGGCAGTGATTATCTGTCTACAAATGTGTGTGCTTGTGTGCGTGTGCGTCATTAAATGTTCTCCTCCCACTCTCACTCACGCACAACGTGTGTCTGTACTGAATGGTTACAATTACCCAAACCCGAATGCGGGAGAGTTGGACAAATATAGCGTGATCTCTTGGTGAGAGCACCTTACAGGATTGCCGCTTTCCCGCTCTCATTTCAAATTCATATGCAAGAACACAACAACAATTGCAACTTTAAAGTGGCACTCTTACTTAAGCTAACATTTTTTCTCTGTTCTCTCACCTTTCTTTCTAACTCGTTTGCGTCACATGCGTATGGAATTTTGGTTACAAGAACAAATCGAGTCTAAAGTGGCGCCCTCTTACTTAAGCAATAATAAGTTTGCTCTCATTTCAATCCATATGCCTGGCAATGCTCCTATTTCTGATCTCTTCACTACTTACCTACATTAATGCTCTCATTTGAATCAAATGCATTTATGTTTACATCAATAATTGCTTTACTTAAGCTATTATTAGCTTGCTCTCTTCACTCACCTTCCTTCTAACATTCTGCTGCTGCTTGCTCTTCAATTAGCCACAGAGCAGGTTCCGCTCATCAACTGAGCGCGCTTTGTTTGCCCAAATTGACTGACACTGATGTTTCCGCCACCTCCTTCCCACTCTCCCTTCCACAACTGACAGCAAACTGACACCAGTCGAACTTTGCTACTCCTCCCACTCTCACACACACACACATGTTGCCAATGTGGGACGTGGCACAGTGGAACGCACACACCCACACACGCCCCATCTACATATGCTTTATTAGTTTAGCCATCCCAGGGGTGGTTCCTGCTAATATTAATTTATTGTCAATGTAGAACCTTCCCCCCTTCCACTCCGCCTGCACAGTGTGTATATCTGGATGAAAAAGGACAATTTAATTTCATTTGCTAGCTCAAACGGTACCATTATCAACACTTGTGACCACAGAAAGTCGGTCAGGAGACATGTGTGGAACTGGAAAAGGGGGCAGGAGGGAAGGGCTCTAATTATGGAATGATGAATCTCGCCACTTGGCCAGCAGTAGCAGCAGCACATGTGGCAAGGCGCGAGGAACGGTCGCAGTGGTAACCCTGAGGCTACCCTGGCCACTTTCATAATTCACTTTGAATACCTTTCGCTTATCGCTGAGGGAAAGATTTATGTCAGGCACTTTGGTAACTCGATACCTGCGCCACGAGCACCTCAAGGCTCAACTCCTTATCCGGCTGCAAATGATTTAATGCTCACTTACAGCGCGGCTACTGTGAATGCTGCTCCTGCTCCTCTGCCACTGCCACTGCTACTGCTCCTGTTCCCAGTGGCGCCATTAAATCTCATTAAAAAGTTGCCTCCGCCCCAGGATGCGAACTGGAGCTGCCACGGACTGTGGCGCAACATGCAAATTACAAATGTTGCCGCACTTCGTCGTGTCGTGCTACAAAGCGGGTGAACTTTTCACGCTTTTCATTCCAGTTGGGAAATTGATGTTGCAACGACTTTTCACTCGACAACAATGTGTGTAAGTCCTGGAGAGGGGTGGGGGCTGTGCTGCTCATTAGCTATGCATGAAATCGATGTGGAATGATGTGGAACGATTCATCGATAGTCGTCGATTTGGTGACGAATGTATCGAACTTTGCCCATTGTTGCACAGTGCATGCGTCAGCTTAGTTCCAATTGGAACTGACTCAACGTCAGAGTCTTTCTCCCCTCTCTCGCCCTCTCTCTGTCTGTCCGGCTTTATTAATGATTAATAAATGTTTTCTTTATTATTAAAAATGCAGCGACAGCACATAAAATCAGCATAATAAATCCACGCACGTTGCCTGCCCCCTCTCCCACTGCCGCTCTCTTACTCTCTTGCATTTGTGAGGATACAAAGAGAGCGACGATGATAAGGAACGAGAAAGAGAGAGAGAAAATTTTGCATTAAAATTTCAGTCACATTTCAAACGAAGAACAAAAAGAAAACGTCAGACAGACAGACAGACAAAAGAGACCGCCCGAAAGTAAATAAGTAAACAAGAGAAGAGAATGAGTGTGTGTTTGTGGGTGGGAGAGAGAGTGTGAGCAAGCGAAGGCTTCGCTTTACATAAGCAAATAGAATACAAAGTTTATGTGCAGGCGAGAAAAGGATGGCGTGCTTACATACAGCCAAGCTATGTGCTAGCTCCAAAATATCTATGTGTATGTATGTGTGTGTGTGCATATAAAGCTCAGTCACGTCCCGCCCATTCACTTGGAAAGTCGATGCTCGATGTGACTGATTACTGCGTCGCTGCTGTTACTGTTGTTGCTGTTGATGTTGCTGTTACTGCTGCTGTTACTGTTACTGCGCTGCTGCTGTTAATGAGAAACAATGTCTGCCATTTTGGCAATAGATCGAAAGTATTTGCAAAGGGAAAAAGCTTTGAGAGAGTGATGAATGTGACAGGGGAAGGTCAAGTTGCGGGGAAACTATGTTCAGATCGTTGAACTAAGTAAGAAGATATTTTATAAATGTTAATACATATTTTACATATTTATAATACTTGACATATTCAAATTCCAGTCTGTTTACACTCCAATTCAATAGAGAAGTTCTTCTTACTCTTCCAAAATGAGTTCGAATTGTAATTGTTGCCTATTAAGTATGTAGGTTGCGTCTCTTCTTTCGGGTTCTCTTCATCATTAGCATATTTAGTTTTACTTTGTTTTGCTGTCTCTCTTTGCACCTTGCGGTAACTTGTATGTGTATCAAACAATTGTTGAATTCAAGAAGTCTTCTTTTGGGAAAAAGGTTTATGTAAATAGCGCAATGAACGAGGCCAACTTCTGGGGAGGGGGGCAGGTGAACTTTGCCAGAGATTGCCAGAGATTAGACTAGATTCCCTTGCATTGTGGGATTGTGGATTCGTGTTAATATCATCTTTCATTATTCAGCAGCCACTCGACACTAATCAGGCAAAGTGACTCGGGCACGGGGCATGGGGCACGCAAGGAATTATGCACTTGCCGCAGCCGCAGCAGGAAGCACATAAAACATTTCGCTGCATAATTGAACAAGAAGCAGAGACGGGGGCTAGAAGGGGGCAATTCTTGGCAGGACGACGCCAAATGCCAAACGAATTTATGGCAGCACCCGCCCCATATGTCTTTGGAGACTTATTTGTTGTGGTGTGTGTGTGTGTTGGGAAGAGAGGAAGGCAGGGAGGTAGGGTGTAGGGCAGCCAGAGCAATTGTCGTCCATGACAAGTTTTGTACTCTGCATTAAATATTTTTATGGCCCTTTGCTTCATTGTTTTATTGTCGAGCAGCTTCATGAATATTTCAAAAATCTAGTCAGCACAGCACAGCAACGGGTACTCGAATGAGTACTCGAGTAAACGTTGAATACACTCGCATTTTTGCATAGCAAAACTTAATCTTTTTAAGTAAATTCCTGCGCTGAAATTAAAGTACAAGCAGCCAAGAGGGAGACAGGAGAGAGAGAGTTGCAAGGGAGGCACTGTAATAGCTAGAAACATACATACACACACACACGCACTTACAAGTTGCATGCAACACAGACAGAGCAGTCGACGCAGACAGAGGAAAGAGACAGAGATAGAGACAGCGACAGCGACTGAGACAGAGACTAACGTTTCGCGCACGTGACACGCATTTCCAATTGGATTTATGATTTTAATACTTCGTATTTTTTCATAAAGTCGCGCAAGAGAAACAGCTCAAACAGCTCCTCCAAAGTCTTTGGCTGCTAAATTATGGCAGCTACTGTGGCTGCCTCTTCTTCATCTTCCCCTTCTCCTTGTGGTATGAAATTTCCTAGTTAAGCCGGGCGAGCAAAAGTATTTCAGTTAATGCGAATGGGTTAGCACAGAGCTTGAGGGAATCTGCACGAGGTATGCCATGTTGTAATACACTTGCTGCCCCTCCCCCTTACCCTTCCTTCCTAGTGACATGTATGGCAAATATGGCCAGGCCTATTAGTTACAATCCCAAAGAGGTTGCGCCAACAAATAAGCGAGCGCACAACAATTATAAGGAATCTCCGGATTATTAAGGAAATTCATACTTAATTGCAGTTCGGGCTTAAAAATAAAAGAAACTTATATGATAGATATATAATAGAGGAACATTTGTGAATTAGAAAGATATAATATAGGTCTATTCACTAAGTAAATATGATAAATGAAGTATAGAGCTCTAGAATGATATGATAAAAGTCAATAAATATACATATTTAATTTATAATAGAGCTATAATCCAATTCTCTGTTAAACTAATAATTATATATGCTAAGGGGTCTAAGAAAACATAACAAGAACTTCAATTTTATAATCCAAAAATCATCTTTAGTATGCATGGTATATAAAATACGAATCTTAAATTCCTTTAAAGTTACTCTATAAGGCAATTCTCAAGTGGCATAAGAATCATTACATTTATTATAAGAAAGCTTTTAATAATGCCCTTAACCTTTTTACCTTCTATTGCTGACGTCTTCAGTTTCCTCACACCATCCACAATAGTTTCAAATGTATACCGTATATACTGTATATCTCACTTAAGATCTGTCTAATCGTTGCCCTCACATCGAAGCGGTCATAAAATTTGTTAAAGTCGAGAAGAAAAAACCAAAACAAAAACGAAATGAACTGAAAATCAGGGCAAATCTAAACAAGAGCAGCTTTACGTCGCGGTCACTCGGAGGTTTCTCGATGTCTTTCTACAGGTATTGTCAAAGGTAAGAGGAGGAGAAAGAGAGGAGGGGGGTCGCTGAGTTTCAGTGGCAGACTTACGTTCAAGTTATACCGCACCTTATCTCAAATGGGAAATCATTACCGCGTTTTTATTGTTTTACAGTTTGCAGACAAATCACAGATGTTGCTAGACACTGTTGTTGTTGATGTTGTTGCTTTTAATGTCGCAACTTTTGCTGTAAAAATATTTTAACAACATTTCACGTAATTTCAACAACAAAATAATTACATTTTTAAGTGTACTTACAAAGTATTTCTCACATTTGCAACGTAAACTGAAGAAATCGAGAGAGAGAAAAATGTCAAGTCATACGAAGAGAGAGAGAAAGATAGACAAAAACAGAGGGAGAGAGAATGAAAGAGAGGGAGTAGGAGAGAGAGAGAGAATGGGAGAAAGGAGAGATGGAGGGAGAAAGGGAGGCACAAATAGAAAGAGATGTGGTAGTAAAAGTAAATTAATGTTTAGAATCCTAACTCAACTATATCAACTTAATACAACTCTATAAGAAGGTAAAGTAAAAGCTGTGAGGGAGATCTATAAGAGGAGAGAGAGATACTTCGCAGCATCGCTACTTAACGATAAATGTTAATAATCGCATAACATCAAATTAACATCGCATCGCGGGGAGTTGCCAGACAAATTGCACTTTTATTTAAATGTCTCAACGCCCGCGAAACGACAATTGCACTCGCTGAGTAATACGCCGTGAAATTGTCAACTTGCGTGGCCTACAAACGGCACATCCTGTGGAAGAGGGGGTGGCGGACACTTCTTTCTCGATTCGCGACTTGATAAATTTGCAACAATTCCGCACACTCGCGGCCCTCCTCTTTGCTGTGTTTTCCTTTCTCCTGTCTCCGTGTTTTCGCCGCTTTCCTGTTTTCCTTGTCTTTCTGCTTTTTTGTCAACAGTTGCCCGCCGGAAATTGGCGACAGTTGTTGTTTATTGAGCTGCCCGCAGCCACCGTGAAGACATTTTAAAATTTGTAAAACATAAAACCAAATCACAGCAAAGTAGGGGAGGCAACCCTGTGCAAAAAAATAAATTCGCATAATATTTCACACCATTTATTCCGGAGCTCGAGGCATGTTTTGGGTTTTGTAATCGGCTTGTGTCGTTATCGGGGAGAGGGGCAACAGCGCTCATATAGATAGGCAGTTGGATACGAACGGAAAGAGATGGATGGATCGAGACATATGTCCGTTATGGCAAGCAGCCCTCGAAATTTACAGCAATATTTATTAGATCTTATTGGATTTTAGAAAACATATATGTTTGAAGCAGTTTATTGATTTTTGCAGTAGTTTTTTACTGTTTTTGAATATAATATGTTCTTTACAGATGTTAAGGAAGCCACATACAAAGTTTCTTGACTGTACCTAGCACATTTGCTGAGTTCCTTGAGGTTGAAGACCCCTAACAAGGCAATTAGCCTGCTTAAAGGGTTCCCCAGTTCAGTCTGAACTATTTTGCTTGTATAATAAACCATAAAAAACTCATTAGCCTGAGGTCCAACATGCAGTCGACTAATGGAAAGAAAAGTGTCCTGGTTACTTACCTCAAGTCTGAAAAGTTTCGTGCTGAAGATTGTTTCAAGAACTACATTAAACTAGATGCTGCTCTCACATGTCGCCTTTCAATTAGAAATTTGCGCACACTCAGCACTAAAGGGACATGCCCACTACGACCTTCCCTTCCTCCCACCCCCTCGACGAGAAAGAGGAACGTCATAAAGCGTCAGAGAAGAAGGCATTCAATGTGCGTGACGAGTCGAGTTGCGGCAACGCGGCGAAACAGTTCCCCAGGGTCCTCAGCTGTGACAAAAGTAAACCGAATATAGTAAAAACACAACTAATGGTCAGTGAGGGTTGCAGTAGGAGGTTGGAGAAGAGAGGGGAAGGGTTGCTTAGGAGGTCAAAAGTGAATGCGAAACGTGTTGAGAGTTGGTTTATGTAATACATCTTTCGGAACTGGCATAGAACTCTGCTAGTTCTCCCTTACTCACTCCCCTCCCACTCTGTATCCCTAGTTTACTCCTTTGCTATCTTTCCTCCTGCCTTTCTCTTCCTCTCCTTCTTTACTCTGGCCAATAAATCGCTTCACTCCGCCGGATAATTGCGCTACAAATTTTCTGTTCCTATAAATAATTAATTTAAATTCTGGTTCAGTTTATTTATCGCAGCAACCTCGCTCTGATTTGTGACCACTTGCGGTTTCTCTCCATCTCTCTCTCTCCGGGGACAGTGGCAAACAGAAGTCAGTGGACCGTGTCGCAGGGTCATTTAGATGGCAGATTAGTTTTATTGCCCAACTTCTTGCAAATTGTACGCATAATATGCAAATCGTGATGTCGGCCCTGAAAGAACTTTGAATTATTTTAAACTATGATTTACGATTGACGCAATAAGAAAATACTAAAAATACCACGACGGGGAAAGGGAAGGTAAGTGAGGAAGGGCAACTTTTCTACTTCTACCTTCTCAAGTTTTCTTCTTTTTCTCTCTCTCTTTCCCCTTCTCTCAATTTGCATATGTTGTCGGGCTCACTTTGATGTTGTTTGTTTTTGATGATGTGGCACGCCTGGAGAATCTATAACTAGTTGTCTTAGTCGTCTATCAGGCATCTCTCAGTCGCGGCTCAATCTCGTCTCAGACTCGACTTATCTCTAGAGAAAACAAGGCTAGTTTCGTTGTGCGTCAGTTTTTTATTGCCCCAGATTAGTCCGATTATTGTACACAGCGCAGGCTTTAGCTTTAGCCCGATTTGATTGACCCCTGAACAAAATTCATATGTGGAACTTTCGCCTGAGGCTACGAGGAGTGCGAACAAGTGAAGGTAATTCGCTTCCTGTGCTCGAGTCGGGACTCTCGGGCGAAAAACTCAGCATGAAGCAGCGTCTAATGAAGCGGAAGACGTACAGAGGGCGGAACGGTACGAATCTGAAGAAGCAGAAGCTCTGGAAACCCCCCATGGAAGGCAATAACAATATTGTGAACTAAAGCAAAACACTTTGACAGACTGCTGATGAAATAATTACGGGCTAAGACGGGGTAGTTCAGCTGAGGCAGCAGAAAAGGGGTATCGATTGGTATTGTATATGGTAGAATACTATAAAGAATGTGTATAATAATAAGAGAGTCCACATAAGAAAGAGACAGAGAGAAAACTGAGGTTTGAAAAAGATTATCTCATCAAGGTTCATGCTCGATGTAACTATTATATAGAATAGATATTATAGATTAGATAGTTGAAGTCAGGAAGAGTTGGAATACTGTTCAGCTTATTCCAATACTGAATCAGCTTGTTATCAAGCTATCAAGCTAATGCTGGGAGTGTAAACTAGTTCCTTCTTCTATTTTCAGCTACTCCTACTGGAAACTGTTGCTGTCACTGTTCCCGTCACTGTTGCTGTCACTGGCAATATGACAAATTGAGTTATTCACATCTACATACAAGTTATGCGAGAGAGAAAGAGCGGGAGGGAGGCATGGGAAAGGGGTTACTCCAAGGGGGTTACGAGTACTCGTAGCGAATATATTTCATTAGTATTCGTGACGCTGATTGCATTTTAATTAACACGGCGCCAGACCATGGACCTACCTACTTCCCCTCCCCCAGTACCCCTGCTCTCACCTCCCTCCTAACCTCCCCGCACACACCTCGCGAACTCGTTTGATTGAATTAAAAGCCGACGCGATCCGAGCACACGAAACCCCCAAACCGAAACCAAAAGCTGCAAGAATCTTTTAATAACTCAATTTGTGTATTTTGTTTGTTGCTCGCCCGCTTATTAAATTGTTAAATTGTTAACAAACTAACCCAGTCAAGCCATTTGTACGTTGAGTGGATTCTAAATTATCTGTCTGGCAGCATCGGAACTCGGCACGCAGATCGTATATCGTATATCGTATATGGCAGGAAATATGCCAAAAAGTAAACAAATTTGAATGTCGATTAAGTAATTAATATACGTGCATGCGATACACATCGCGGAGACTCTCCGTTGCGCTCAGTTTATGATTGTCTGTCACGATGTGCTACGTATTGGGTGCAACACAGACAGGGCTGTCACCCTAGTGAATTTCATCTTTCAACACTCATAACTTTGCCAAAAATCATGCGATTTTCATTTGGTTTGTCATTTTGTTTATAATTTTGTTATGGAATTAATTCTGCATAAACATTTCATCGATATTCTTTTTTCGTATTTTTGGAAAATTTTCCATACCTACCCCTTACAAGATTTGCAAAATTTTTTCAAAAATTGTAGTCTTTAATTTGTAGATTTAAATGATTTCGCTAGTCCAAATTTGTATAAAAATCCCTTGGAAAAGGTTTTCTGGTGCAAATTATGGAAAATTTATTAAATATATTGTTTTTTCAGGTGACTTTTTGACCTGAAACACTCTAGAATTATACATTTTCAAATTTATTGTATTTTTCATAACTGTAAATCTTAAAACGTTTGCTTTGTATTCATTAAACTTATCAAAATGAGTGTATAAATTCATTTCCGAATAGTTTCCGTCTCATATTCTTTACAATAATGAAAATAAACTTACTGTTTGAATGGATGTGGAAACCCTTTTTATGTTCTGCTCACAGTACTTCCATTAGTATACCTAGTATAGCTCCAGTATCTGTCTTCTGGTCATTCCCAATAGCCTCGCCCTGAGAGCGGACAGGAAACAAGGGATGACGCTGACAACTGCGATGATGATGATGATGATTGTGTGTCGATAACTTGAGAGGTCGCTGGGCGGACGGCAGTTGCTGTTTGTTTACTGTTATTGGACAGTTACCGATGACCACAACGAGAAGGAGAAGGATAAGGAGAGTCTAACAGTGAGTACTGTAAATGTTCGAACTGGGAATTTCGAATCGATCATAAAAATAAAATGGAAATTGCTACTTCAATTTATTTGCGCTGCTGGCTGGAAACTCATAAAAGAGTCATGAATTATTAACAGGTATTTGCTAAGGAGTGTCCGACAGTGCCAATGTGGTCAATGAACCAGGCGAAGTACTGAGAAAAGAGGAAGTTCTTTTGGATAAATCGATATGAAGTAAAGTTATAAACAAAATACAAATAAGTTCTAAATATATTATAAATTGAAGTTTAATGTTTAAAACTAGATAATAACATACAATAGAAACTTGATATATATAAAACTATCTAATATTTTATCTCATGATGTTGTACAACCCCACGCAATCTTTGGGATTCATGTACAATCTTATTTCAAGGGTTTTCCAAAAACATAACCAAGAATCCAATCGATAATGGGCAAACGCCCCTATAGACAATGTTATGCGTATCTCTCAGGTGTTCCTTTTGACACTTTATGAAATTTATGACATTATTGGCCTTCGTTCTTTCTGCTTTCCCTAGAAAGTGAATGCAGCTAACTGTAAATAACCTGCGTCAAGGACACGCAGGACTGGCAGGACACACCAAGAGGCGTGCTACCTGCTAGCCAGGATTGTGTCTGGCGATAAGAACGGCAGCCCTGTCCAAATACTTCTCGCATTATGCTGAGTGATATATTTCTCTATTACATGCGGAGAGCGAGCACAACCGTGAAGCGGCAGCTGAAGATCCGAGAGACAGATCCCGGAGACCCTGAGACTTTGTCAAAAGCTCAAAGTCGCCGCTGCTCGCCAGATTGTTTATCTACAAAAGCGCGCGCCCGCTTTACGAGCATATGACAACCCTAAATCAAAAGCGCCGTCGGAGCATTTCATGCAAAGGCCTCTGCCGCCGCTGCCGCCTCCAGCTCGTCCCGTCTGCCTTTTGGGGCGGAAACTGGCGACGAAGAGAGAGAGAAGCCGCATAAATTATCAGGCGGCAGGAATCTAAATTAAATAAAAACAAAAACTGAACAACAACAGCAACAACAAGAGCAACAACAGCTAAAAGAACATTTGACATTTGCCAGCGCAAAATCCTTTAAACACAAACAAAAACGAAAGCGAGTCGATTTTCAATTTAACTAAGCGGGGGAGGAGATGACGGAGGGGAGGGGAGAGTCAGCAAGGTAAGGCAAAACGCCTTAAGACTGCCAGCGCGGAGCATCTTACAAGGATTCACCATTAAAAATGTTAATTAGTTGCGCAAACATTGCGATTGAGCAGCATCCGCAACTGTTGACAGTGGTACGAAGGCAGTGAATATGCAGCTAAATATTCACCTATAATGAGAGAACTGTTGTTGATGGTAAAATATGAAAGATGATTATCAGAAGATTGTCAGTCTTAATAATCTTCAGATGCTGGATTTCTGACAATAAGAAAGAAATGTTAAATAATATTGATAAGTACACTGCCCACTGTGCAGAAATTTGCGAGCGTGGCCGCGTGAGCAGCATCGCGTGCATGCAAATCGGTGTCGGTCGCGGGATGCGCAGATTGAACGCCAATTAGGATGAATGTTTGGCTTGTGGCGCACGACGCTTTGCATTCAAACGCCCCACAGTCCATGCCAGACTGCATGACGCCGCGTGCCGCAGAGAGACAGAGAGAGAGCAAGGGAGAGAGACTGTGAGTAGAAGAGAGCAGAGAACACATCTTGCGTAGCGAGAAGCAGCTCCCTGTCTTGCACGCCGCAGTTAATTGCTAAAAACTGTTCACACGTTCCGCAAATGCGACTTTTGCATACAACACCTAAAGAGGAGGGGCAGGAGAAGAGGGAGAAGGAGCAGCAGGGGAAGCAGGTGAAGGAGAGAGGGGGAGGGAGTAGTGTCAGGTGAGGCAGACACAGTTAAAGACGGCCTCACCTAAGCAGCCTGGCGTAGAGGACTCGCTGACCAGACGAACTTCCACTTGGTGACACCTTGTCATGCCGGTCACGTAGTCATCACACAGGGTCCACAGGGCGCACAGGGCGCATCTCTCTCACAGCAGGAAATCAATATCCAAACAGGGGCCTGCCTTGGAGAGGAGTCTCTCATGTCTCTCTCACCTTCTCGGGCACTTCCGTTGCATCCCCTACGCGGCGCATTTCTTTTGGAAAGTTTTTCAACTTAGTTTGGACATTACGCATGTAGGCTATGTCGGAGACCCAGTTATGCAAATCCAAACAGAAATCAACGCTCATAAATATCGGCGCGATTCTACGAATCCAACTTTGGAATCGAAGAAGCGTCGTCAGGTGTGCGCTTTAAATGCGCGGCAGCAACTGCCGAAATTGTAGGCCCAATACCGGGCAGGGTACTGCCACTGCGGTACCGGGTACGTACTGCCCAGAGACAGAGAGAGAGAGAGAGAGAGAGAGGGTACCTTAATATGATAGGCACGTCTCGAAGTCGTCGTGGCAATCCAACAGTTAGCTCGTTAAAGCCCCGACTCAACTTATTTGTTTGTTTCTCCGTTCGTCTCTTCAATTTCCATTCGACTTTCAGCGAATCAATCAAGTCGCTTCACTATATAACGCTATATAGCGTCGGGGAAGGTCTTCAACAACAACTATGGCACATTGTGATCCCAAAGATAAAGCTGTCAAGCGACAGGTGCATAAATCAAGTTCGCATAGTTTCAGTTTCTCATCTCCTCCCTCTCTCCCTCTCTTTCTGACAGTCTTTCCTCTTAAGTTTATAAATTAAAATCGCACGAAATTTCATTAAACTTGCCAGCAGCAGACGAGGCAAAGGGAAAATCAATACTTGTAATCCTGGCGTGAAGCTCTTAGTTCTCTCGGCTTGCCTCGTCTTGGCTTGGCTTGGCTTTCCACTTGGCTTTCCCGCTTTCCGTATGCCCGTCACGTGCCACAAGAGAGACGTTGGCAAAGTTCCCAGCAAATATCCCATCGAGAAGTTTTGTGTACTTTTTAGCACATATTTTGAGTTTGTCTGCCCGCGACGTCGATGCGCTGTGGAATGAGGTGTATATATGGAAAGGGAGGAGCACCGTCTATATCCAAGCTGAGATTATGACTTATATATTGCCAGTGCAATGAGCAAGTTTTCTCTACAGGATGTGTAGGTTGTATACTTAGGATATAGGTAGGTAGATGTGATATATAGTGAGGTAAACCCAAGATATGTAGGGAATACAATGGGATAAACTGTGATTATGTCTTATGTATTGCGAGTACAATGGGTAAAATATCCCTATATGATGTGTAGGGTTTAATGGTAGTATAAACGCTGAAAAACGTTATATAAGGTGAGGTAAACTAAAGAAATGTACGCTATATCTAAGATCAGGAGAGACTATGACTGCTGTAATGCCAGGGCAATGAGAATGTTGAATCTACATGATATGTAGTGCTTATATAGTGAGGTACCCCAATTATATGTAGAGAATACAATAGGATCAGGGATAATTATGTCTTATGTCTGGAAGGAAGCTTTCTCTATATGATATAAAGAGTATATAGAAGAGACATAGGTAATTATAAGGTATATATGGTAAAGTATATGATAGATATAAAGTTATTACAGTACCCTCTACAAACACCTCTTCTAGTTTAGATCTATTTAGATACCTCAACATCACTTCCTTTAGGCAACTTCCATTACTCAATCTCATGCAACACCTTCTAAGTAGCCGCGATTAACTGCCAACTTCACGTACTTCTTTCCTTTCTGCAGCTCTGCCCCATCCACTATTAGCACTACCGACCTTTGAGAGTACCAACTCAAGTGGATATCGTTTTCATTACAATAAAAGGTCAGCGACGATTCGCCTGCTCAGGGGGCAAGGCCTCATTTTGTGCCACAGCCAGCACGCTCCAAGTACATTTGCCATGTTTAGAATTAAGACTTTAGAACGAACCGAACCAAACCGAAGACACGGCAGCATCGGAGGCGACCCAAGTCGGGCCAAAGCGAGGCGAGGCGAGGCGAGGAGAATCGACGGCGAAGCACGCCAAATGCAGCACAGGCGAGTTCTTGGCGTTGTTGTTGTTGTTGTTGTTGCGAGCCAGGCCGAGTCATGTTACTCACGTTCCAAACGAGCTTTTGTCAACTTGTCTAAATGATTTTTGCACACTGTAAACAAGCCGGGACAGTGGGACAGACAGACAGAGAGACGGACAGACAGAGAGACAAAGAGACAGACAGACAGAGGGAGATGCTGCTCGTATTGACGTTGACCCTGCACGACTCCCATACAGAAGTTTCAATTGTCCCCAAGTGTGTGTGTGTCTTTGTATGTGTGTGTGCTAGTGTGTGTGTGTGTGTGTGAGTAAAGGATTCTGGCAAGTCGTGTGCAATGTGTGCCGTGCCAAGTAGCCTCAGCCAAAGAGGCTGCTGAATCAGAGGCAAAGAAGGAGCTCGGGCTGGAGAAGGAGTTGAAGAAGGAGAGAGAGAGGGAGAGGCAGTGGAAGACTGTTCTGCCTGGTCCGGCACAGACACAGACAGTTCCCCGTGGGAGTCTTTTGTTATTGTTGGCTGATCTTCGATTTTTGTCGTCGATATTGTCGTGTAATCACGAATTTATTTTATTGAAAATCACTTGACAGGTGGCGCCTTATTTAACTAAGTTGTCAGCAGTTTGAGAGAGGGGAATAAGAGAGAGGGGGCAGGGGAGAGAGAGCACTGGCAAGCAGGAATGCCTGGGACTGAGACTGAGAGACCTGGCAAGCTGTGGATGGGATTAGCTTGTGTGATTTTTGTTTATGCACGCTCTATTGCATTGTATTGTGTGGGGGAGGGGATAAAAGTGACTACAATTCGTGTGGAAGTAAAGCAACTGATGTTATATATGCCTTATATACGGCTGCAGATACAAAGGAAGTTAGAAAGAACAGATTTGAAGGAGCTTATTAAAGAGATGAAATGAAAGTTAAGTTAGTAAGTTTGTATATAAACTATGAAGAACACTTTGAGTGGGAATATTAATATGTAAAGATATAAATAATATATAATAAAATATAATATAAAGATATATTATATATAATATATATATAATATTGTAATGATTCTTCTTTATTTTATTTATGTTTCATTTATGTTTCCTAAAACATCCTTCTGAAATTTCACAGTTTGATCAATAAGAAAAAAGAAAAGAAAATTATAACACAGTAAAATGAGCTTTTAGCTGCAATCTGTAGAGTTGAAGATAATAACATGAAAATGTGATCATACACTAAGATGGAGATGGTCCGTAAGTTAGATAACCTCACTTCCAACTCCCTTGCTCTTTCTCTTGTTTTCTCTTACATAATTAAACATATATTGCAGACAACAGACGCCACTATATATAGTAGTGGAATTGACGAATTATTATACTTTATTTACCTACACTTCATATCGAAAAACTCTCCCCTACCTTCCCCCACTCTCCCTCTACTACATTAAAAAACAGCATTTGAAGTTTATTAAGTTTTAACAGTTTAGCAATTCAGCGATTAAATATCAATGCGAATCTCACAAAAAGCGCGAAAAAACAGCAGAGAGTGAAGGAGGAGAAGAGCAGATGGAAAGGGGCAAGGGGGAAGAGAGAGACAGCGAGAGAGAACGAGAGAAAAAAGAACCGCAATCGCAGAAATGAGTCCCCAGCAGATTCGCTTATCGCAACACAACTCAATGTTGTTGTTGTTGTTGTTTGGGGTCTCTGCTACGGCAGCGCAGTCTCCAGAGGATGCTGCCACAACGAGGCATCCTGGGCTTGAGAGAGAGAGAGAGAGAGGGAGAGAGAGGGAGATAGAGCAAGAATTGGCAAGCGTGCGAGAGTGAAGTTGCGTATGAGAACAGGTAAGTGGCAGGTGAGGCAGCAGCAAGGGGCAAGGGGCAGCTGCCAAGGGGGAGCAATGCGAGAAGCTGCGAATGCGATTAAGCCAAGTTGTTGTTGTTGCTGTTGTTTGTCTTGCCATAAACATGTGGCAAGTGTTGTTGTTGCTGCTGCTGCTGGTCGGAGAGTGTCTGCCGATTTGTGCAACACTTTGATGGCAAAAACAGCAAACGCAAAAACAATAAACAAAGGCAGCTGCCTGCCTGCTCATGTGTGTGTGTGTGTGTGTGTGTATGGATGCTGCTGCTGCGCTGCCGACCTCGACGCAGCCGGGGCCCGCCTGCCAATTGCTCTCTGAGGCAGTTGGCTGCGCTCACTTGGGGGCTACCAAAACCTGCTCCACCACCATTTGCAGCTTGCAATAAGCTCGACGGCAGCAGCAGCAGCAACAACAACAACAGCAGCAACTGCTGCCAGTGGTTGCAGCAGCGCAGCAGCAGCAGCAGCGTCGATGATGATGATGATGAAGTTGAGGCTGCCTGGGACTGAGGCAGAGGCTGCGACTGTTGCTGTTGTTGTGGTTGTTACTGCTGCTGTTGTTGTTGCTGCTGTTCCTGTTGTTGTTGTTGCTGATGCTGCAGCAGCTCTGGCAGCGGGCAGCGCGCGTCCGAGGCGAGGCAAGAGCCAGCGCCAAGCCAAGCCAAGCCAATGCGACCATGTTTCCTGATGCGAGGCGATAGTTTATCGCCAATTTTCGTGCCGTGCAGAGGTGAACGCGGACGCAGAGCCCCAAGCAGAGAGTGCCCGAGAAACGAGCGAGAGAAAAAGCCGAGAAACGAAACATCAAAACCGAACACAGTCCGAGCCACGAGTTGGTCCTGCTTTGCCGTCGGCTTTGTCATTTGTTTTGGTTTTGCAAGTGCTCCCAGTGTGTGCAACTGTGTGTGCGAGTGTGTGTGTGTGTGCGTCCTTCGTCGGCCATGCGCGTTAACGGTAAATAATGGCCGCCATCTTGGCGTGAGAGGCCACACACAGTGTGTGTGTGTGCGACGACATCAAATCAAAGTCAAATCGACTAAAGATATATATACAAAAGATATAAAGCATATATAGCTTATATACGTGTGCAGTGGCCCGCTTATCGATAAGCGATAAACGATAACCGATAACCGTATCATCAGATGGAGCATCACAGCAGCGGATTTGTTGCCTCTCCCTGGGCTGCGGTGCTGGGGCATCATACGATGGCGTCGGACGCTGGCTTCGCTGCTGCAGCTGCTGCAGCGCATGTCCAGAATGTGGCAGTGGCAGCAGCGCATCCCATGCACAGCCATCATCATCATGCACATACGCATCCCCACACGCATGCACATACGCACGCACACTCGCATCCGCATTCGCATCATCATCATCATCATCATTTGGCTGCCAGCGGAGGGATGCCGATGGATTTGCATGTGCCGCAGGGATTTCCCTACTATAGGTAAATATTGCACAAGGATAAGGGGGGACTGGGGCACAGTGCGACCCTCACACACACACAGGGAGACACACAGGGCCACACACACATTCAGAGAGACAGAGAGAATGCAGACACAGGGAGATGCGAAGGAGCAGGAGAGAGAAGAGGAAACTCTCACACACACACAGGGAGACCCTCTCCTATACACACAGGAAGACCCTCTCACAGACAGTGACAGGTGTCGCCTTGGTGCCTTGCTGCCTCGTGCCTTGTTTCGTGGGCGTTACCCTAGTCAAATTGTCCTGCCAATGGCGCCTCGTTCAATCTGCACATAGGAAATTATGGTACTTAGCTCCTTACATCGAGTACATAATGGCAATGCCCCCACCCAAGGTGTATTGCGAGTGAGAGAAAGAGAGAAAGACAGTCGCTGTTGCGACAAATGAGTGTAAATTGCGAATAGATTGGCGAATAATTGATGGTAAATAAATTATGACTGAGTGAATGGGAGAATGGAATGGCTAATGTTATGGGAAAGAATTAAATAGGAAATTTATTACCTGCCACTCTGGAATTATCTGACTGTTGAACTTGTGGTTCTATTCTGATATAAGCTGGGTCTATGGTATATTGCTGCCTTTAATGGGGGTTCTACTCGAATCTACTGAAGTCAGATTTATTGAAGTCGAATCTACTGAGTCGAATAGGTTTGAAATTGGTTTATGTTAAATAGGTTTATTTGCCGAAGCCTAGAAAGCAGGTGAATCAATGAGTTTATGTATCAGAATCTGCAGATTCCTTTTTTATTAGTCATTTCTTTGTTGAGTTTTCAGAAATTATAAGGATTTTCTCTATTAGTTGTGCTTCTCAAAGTTGATGCACTCTTTTCGATATATACGAAATGTTTAAAGTTTTCTTTGAAGAATCTATGGAGAATTTAAGATGATATGTATTTTATGAAGTTTGCATAATATAAGTTGTGATCTAGTCAAAGATTATCGAGAAGACTTAATTGAAGAATCTATAGGAAATTTAGGGTTAGTGAATTGACAATTTTGACATATGGTATTATTCTTTAAAGTTTATTTCTTCTTTTCTCTACTAAATTTCTAAATAAACATCTCCCTCATTTAAAGAATTTACTAAAACCCTAAAGTTGAGCTTCAGTATAAGCGAAATTCTTAAGCTTTTAGCTTCTATATTGTATACCCTGTTCATCATTATAAACATAACTCTAATAGACGTTTTACTTGACTATCTCTCTGTAATGTTATAAATGTTGTTAGCCAGCTCAAATTAGGGTAATACCCATGATTGTTTATAACTATATCTCTCCCACAATCGTTTATCGTTCTCTCAAATTATCGAAAACTTTCGCAATTTGCAGTTTGCACTTTAATTAACCGTCGAAAGAGTTTGGCTAATCCGTTTACCTCATTATGTGGAGCCTTACAATGTTGTCGACTCGTGTCGTGACTATCGAGTTGTCTCGGGCTGTATCGAGTTGTGCTCACCCACAATTGCCCATCGCAATCATCCACTTGCCGAGGCGAACCACCCAATTTGGCAGCAGGACGCGATTTCATTTTAAATTATCAAAAATAAAAGGAAAGCTTCAAGTAGGGAAAGGCTAAAGGAGGGAGGGAGGCAGGAGGTAGAGGTAGGGACCGTTACAGAGGTGCCAACATCGATGAAACTCATAATTAAACTAATTGAATTTACGTGACAATAACACTTTGAGTCAAGTACCCCAAGTAGGAGAGAAGGCAGGAGGAGGAGGAGAAGGCGGGGCTGAGCAGGCGAGCGAGAGGAGATTGTCACGAGATGATAAGTTGAGACTGAGCTCGAGACGAGGCTTGGTTCTCTCTCTGTCTCTCTCTCTCTCTCTCTCGCTCTCTTGAGAGAGGCCCGCTTAATGCATGGTTATTTTCAATATCGAAAAATGAAATCGGCATCAAAGAACATTGTGCCGCAACGAACAGCAAGGCAAGAGGAGGAGGAGGGGCAGAGGGAGACGAAGAGGTGGAAAGACCGCAGCGAAGACATTCCCATAACAATATGGCGATGGCGATGTAATTCATGAACTGTGATTGGTGGCGCGTCCATTAACTCAGGGCCAGCAAACGCGGACGGACCTCGAATTGAGTTGGAGCTGAAGGTGAGGCCAGACAGGAGGAACTAAAGTGCAGATGGATGCAGAGGCTTAGAGTCGAGAGGGGCACAGAGCTGCCGACTGAGAGTCAAGCGCAGCCCAGTCGGAGATTGAGCTAAGCCGAACCCAGACTTGGCTACCAGTTTGGCTTCAGTTCACCAAGCACAAGACAGTCGAATGTCTGAGTCTGCATCGTCTTAGGCCCTGCCTTAGTCTCCGTCTCAGCCCTCTTCCCTGTCTCTGCATCATTTGGCAGGCACTTATGGTCCTTCCTTTACTGTGTGTTCCAGTCCTCATCTTGCCTACCTTCTCAGTTCTCAATATCCTTCTTAGTTTCCCTCTTAGTTTGAATATGAGGTCTGTCTAAATCTTTCTTTTCAGACCCTTTAGGAGTCTCCCTTTTAGTCAACTTCCTAACCCCTGCCTGCGTCCCTGTGTTATTCGCAGTTCCTTCCCTTCTTAGTCCCACATCTCAGTCTCCTTCTGAGTATCCCCTTCTCAGTCCTTCTCTCCTAGTCTAAGTCCCTCTCTTAGTCTCCTTCCTAACCCCCCTTAGAGTTCCACTCCCAGAGTATACCTCAGTCTCCCTCTCAGTCTTCTTCTCTGACTTCCATTTCAATCTCCCTCTTAGTTCCCTTCCTCGTCTCAGTCCCCGTCTGAGTCTCCAGCTGAGTCTCAATTCCCACTCTTAGTCACTTCATCTCTCTCTCTCTCTCTCTGCCCTCTTTCCCTGCTCCCTCTCTCCTTACTGCTCCTTCGTCTGCAACACAATCAGCGTCTATCAGCATTTTTCAATTATATCGAAATAGCGTTATCCGTGGCTGGATCGCGTCAGAACGCATAATTACTATAATCACCTGAGTTATTACCTTGGCGAATATTGGCGAAGACATACGAAAACGCCAAAGTAATATTAAAAGCAACAGCAACAACAACAACAAGACGAACAACAACAACAAGCAGAACAACTGAGACTGCGACTGCGACTGCGACTGAGACTCAACAGAAATCTAAACTGTGATTGTTGCTGCGGCTGCCTGCAGTTGCGCTCCCTCTTCTCCTCCTTCTCTACCTCCTTACCTCCCCTCCTCCCTCAACACCCCCTGCTCCCCTCCGTCTCTTGCGTTGTGCTGCCTCAATTTTAGTCTTTTTTCCCATTATTTTCATTTTATATTTTACTTCTCTCTCACTCTTTTCTCTCTGTGCTTTTCTTTCGCTCAATTCGTTAAAGCTGCGCATTAAAAATTACACTCAGCGAAATGGGGAGCAGCTTCTCAGTCTCTGCTGTTTGCAATTGGACAGTCTGTGTGATCTAACTGGAAAATTACTGGGACGTTTGTTTTTCATTAAGCCGCAATACCGCTTGCCTTGGAGACTCGTCTCCTTCTCGCCGTGGCAGCAGCACGAACGGCATTTTCATTCCACAAAGCGATCGTTGAGGTAGGGAGAGAAAGATATGGTGAAGTGTGGGCAGGTGGGTTGTAGTGTGGTGAGCTGAGCTAAAGTCGCCAGCGACAGCGCCACGCAATTTTCCACGGCGTTGCCCCCAAAAAGCTGGTCAGCGTCTTTGTGGTTTCGAGGTCGATTCAGTCAGGGAAAGAGAAGAGACAGAAGAGAGAGGAGCAGAGAGGAGCAGAGAGAGGAAGACTGAGGGGTAGAGAAACGTAGGCCAGGTAGCGTAGAAGGGGGGAAGCGAGATAAAACTGCAGCAGAAAAACCATCATTTCCACAATTTATATTTCGAACGTGATTGGTGGAGTTGCATTGCTTCATGGAGAGCAGGCAGGCAGCAGGCGTGGGGAAGGCGAGGGGCGGCCATTAAGAAATTGCAGCAAAGCATAAAGAGCAAAATGAAACCAGCAACAACAGCAACAAAGAAAACAAAACTCAACGCGAGAAAATGAAATAAAATGCTGAAGATTATGAGAGATGATTGCGATTATGTTGGAAGCTCGCGAAATGAGGTTTTCAACTGAGCCGTCTGGGGATACTGTGCAAGTGGGGTAAAGGGGGAGTTGAGGGGTAGAGGGAGTTGCTCACATACGGTGGGAATGCGGCATATGTTGGTGGAATGAAGACCAGGCAAGGATTGACCTCATGTGAAGCATTTGCAGACAATTGGCAAGTTGAGCTGTAGAAAGCTCTTCTTCCCAGCTTTGTAATGGCTTTCTTAAGAGAGTGTAGTGTTGGTAAATGTTTTTGGAAATGAGGCAGGAATAAATAAGAGCAGTGTTTGTTATATATAGCTTGATTTTACGGCTTTGCCGGCGAATAATTATAAAAAAAGTAGAAACACAGCTAACAAACCAAAAATAAAGCCTTCACAGTAAGCTTTAATTCATTATTATAGCTCTTGCTTACCCTGACTCAACCTTACCTATAATACTGACCCTTACTTAACATGTTTTCAATGTATTTCCATTTACTGCAGTAACCCAAGTAACCTAAGGTCCTTGCTATCTCAAAACTAACCTAACCCTTCAAAACTGACCTTTATCACACTGTTTTTTGAGTTCGTCCTTTCCTCAAGCCAACCTAACCTCTTAAGCTGAGGTTAACTTCATTTTTAAAGTCCCTTATTTCTATACACTACTTCTAAGCCTGCGACCTAGTTAACCTTTTCTTGTCCTAAGCTAACCAAACCCACTAAAACTGAACTATACCATATTTCTAAGGTACCTACGAGCTAACTTAACCTCAATAACTGAGTATTTCTTAACCGTTCTAAGACCTTGTTCCTTCCCTTTACAAACCTAACCTCAAAAGCCAAGCTTTACTTCATATTCCAAGCTCCTCCTTTCCCCAACTTAATTTCTCTATCTACACATAAACGTGTTTATCCCCATTCGCTCTACAGACTTTCCACAATGAAAGCGTAACCACCTCTGCACCTGCAACTTTCGCCACACTCACCTGGCCACCCTCTGCGTTTGCCCTTTGCACTGCTTCGCCTCCTTCAATCGATGCATCGGTCGATCGTTTTCCTGCTTGCCACATCGATCGGAAGGTGTTACAATAGCCCAGCCCCCAAAGCATTACCAGCTACACTTGCGCACGGGAAGTACTCCCAGCTGTAGTACCGAGCACCTTCTTCCACTCCTTCCCCTCTCTCTCTCTGTCTCTCTCTCTCTCTCTCTTTCTCTCTCTCTTGCTCAGGTCCAGCCTACGTCACATTCAATTAAATTATGTAAATGAAGCGCAGCGTTGCAGCTTGGCACAAAGTCCGACGACGAAGCTGAAGCTGAAATTGACTTGGCCCAAGTTGAAGCTCAGGATGAGGCGTAGACTGTGGCTGAGGTGGAGGTGGGGGCTGAGGTAGTGCCTTGGTATTGGATACTCCACCCACTGCGCCGGAGGCAGCCGCGTCGCCGACAAGTGGAGTAAATTACAGCGGCGGCTTTGCTTCTTCTCGACGCGGTGATTTGAAGCTTGATGAGCTTGATGTTCACACAGCCGCCAGGCATGAAGCTATTACACACACACACACACCAGGCACACACATACACAGAGACTGGATGTCCTTGCTGCCGGCAAATTCAAAGTGAGCCAACAATTTCATCAACGCCGAGACAAGACGAGGGCAGCACAGGCTGCTCTTGCTGCAAGTGCTTGTCGTAGTTGTTGCTGTTGTTGTTGTTGTTGTCGAGGTAGTTGTTGTTGCTGTAGTCTTCTGGTAGCGCGTAAAATTAATTGAAATTCATGCCGTGTTACAATAACAATGATTAAACGGCACACACATGCGCCTCATGAGCTCAGGCCCAGGCCCATTGCCAGTGCCAGGGCTGGCCCTTAAACCTCACCTACCTTCCCCCCTCCTGCCCCTGCCGTCAGCAAGTGCGTACACCTGGCCAGGGTCTCTTTCTCTAACTGCAACTGCAAGTGCCCAACACACCCAAAGTGCAAAAGTACAAATCGCTGTGCGGAATACCAAATGGATCGCAATCGATTGTCGCGATGATTAGCGTGATTCATAAGTCGCTATCGAGCGGACATTGTACAGGGGAAAGGGGACACTGATACGCTCACTTAAGATCGATAAGAAATAAACTGAACAATCGCCACCATCTACAGTTGCCCAGTTGCTTTGGGAGAGATCTTCTTCTTTCTTATGTGATCAAATAATTGAGATAAACATTAGCAAGTCCCGAAAGTATTGAAAAACCAAGCGGCATAAGTAGAAAGCAAGAGCTGAACTCAATTTTTATGCTCTACTGGAATTGAATTTATATATAAGGTATAAGAAACATATAGGTTCTAAGAGAAATTAAAGAAAAACTCAGATATTGATGAATTTTAAGTGGGGTTTGATTATAATTTAGCTGTTTCGGACATTGCAAGCTAAAGAATTAAGAAAAGGGATTTTAAGATATTTCAAATCTTTCTGCATTTTTGCATTATTATGCAATTATTTCTCTAGAGTACAAACATTCCAAACCTATTCATAAACCCCAGATACCCTATCCAGTTAGTGTAGAGCCCAAAGAGTTGTGGGCAGAGCTTTACGCTTTTCGCAAAACTTTGCCAACTTATAAATATGTATGAGAAGTTTCGAAATTGTTGGAATCCCTGCCGACAGGCCACAAAAAACAGGCACAGCAACAACAACAACAATAGCAAGAGCAACAACAAGGAGAACAACAACAAACACACAAGGTCGGTAAGAAGACAGGCGGCGATCGGTCGATGATCGTACAAGTCGATCGTACGCTCGATCGTACTGTCGATCAGTCGAACAGTTCGTCAGTCAGTCAACTCGAACTCGGACTTCAAAAACGATCGAATGTTTCCGAGGGCGGAACACCGAGAGAGCGGGGTGGGGGGGATCAAGACGAGGCGCGGAGGGTCGATGCATCGTAGCAGGAAGGCAAAAGGAAGGCAATCATTGATCAGCGGAATTTAGAGCGAAAATTTGATATTAAGGCCAAGAAATCGAAAAAAAATTACTTTAAAGAGGAAGCAAAAGAGAGAAAACCAAAAAAAATCGTTCGAAATTGTTCAAAATAAAATTAAGCAAAAAGAAAACGCCCCGATATGAGCCCGATCTTCCCCACTTTGACTTTGTACCCCTTGGCCAATTTGCTGAACTTGGAATTGCAAAAGAGACGAGCAACCTCTCTACACCTCCCCCCGTCTCTTTCGACTGCCACTGCTGTTTCTAGGAGAGACTCTTCAGCGATCTCTGCAGCGTCTCTCGCTTTAATATAAATAATTGTTTCACGGCGACCGCAAAGTGGAGCTGCGACATTACCAGATCACAGATCGCTGATGGTTGATCGTTGATCGTGGTAAGGCGCTCATCTCGCCACTCTTTTGGGCACAATCAATAACGATAGATCAGTCAGCTGAAGAGAAGCGGGAGGGGGAGGGGGCTATGCGGGCAATGCGGGGCCTGTCAACAGGGGCGCGCGTGCGATCAGTGTCGATCGCAGTGACCGCAAATCGCTTTGGGCGCTTTGACAGCATCATTCAAAAGTAAACGCGAGCTGCCGCCAATCTGTTGATCACCAACAACTTACAGTGGGGCAAAGGCAGAGAAAACCTAGTAAGTGATACAATGTGAATATATATTTAATATAATATTTGACGATTTCGAGTAGAACAAGTAATGAAGCACTTTCGAGTGATCGTACAGGCTTTTATGCAGTAACTTTGTAACTTTCTTTGAGAGAGCACTGTGACAATTATATAATATATATATATAATAATAGTTATAGACTGAGAAGAGAGAGAGAATTCTGGCAAGGATTATTATAGTATTGTGCAATATAATATAATACATAAGTAAGGCATCAGATAATCAAACTCCTATGAGTTACGCTTAGAAAATAACCTAAGCATATTCTTAGACATTATTAAACTACTTAAGCGACTGCAGTCATAACCTAACTCTATTTATAAGTTAATTAATTTATAAGACTGAGAAGAGAGAGAACTCTGACAAAGATAAGAATAATACTATAAAATAGAATAGATTAGTACATCATTAGATCACCAAATTCCTGACTTAACTTTGAGTTATGCTGTGAACATGACCTAAGCATATTCTCAGACATTATTAAACTACTTCAGCGACTGCAGACATAACCTACCTCTATTTATAAGTTATAGCAACTAGAATTGCTTGAATGCTGCTACAATTTAAGCTACAAAATATGGAATGCACTCGCTGACAACTGCACGAATGTCTTTTTAAGTATGTACAAACATTTGCGCCATACTAGAGAGTGTAGAGCCTGAAGAGGGTACCCTACTCCTGCCAGTGCATACGTTAATTGGGCCCTCTGCAAGTGTGTGTGTGTGTGTTGCTATGCCCAGTTAAATGTGCAGATTACACACCTTATTATTATGAAATATGTTCCATAATTATGGCCACTTTGGCTGTGCGCCGTGTTTGAGTTTTGCGTCTGGGACAACCTCTTAATACGAGTAGTCACTTAGCCTGGCCTTATGTAACGGGCAGTGTCCTCCCTGACTGTCCTCCCAGTCTGTCTGTCCCTCTTTGTCTGTCTGTCTGTGTCTCTCTGTCCCACCCTAGCCCTGTGCCTTATATTGACAATGCGGCGTCTTCTGGCTTGGCGACAACGTTGCGAGACGCGTCGCTGAGCTGTCGATGAACGACGACGACGATGACGTTGCCAGTCTACAGTCTGCAGTCTACCCTCTCACTCTCTCTGTCTCCCTCTATCTCTCCCTCTCTCTCTGTGGCTCCTGTTTTCCTCATGCCAATTTATTTATGGTGCGGTACAAGTTTTTACGCACTCAAGTGCTCTGAGACTAATTGGGCACGAAACGCAATCAAAGTGACGACGACAACGTAGCGGGAGGGACGACAGAGAGAGAATGCGGGGGCAGAGAGGGGGAGGTATGGGGCAGCAGTGCAGAAAAAAGCAACCAGAGGTCCAAACGATCGACTCGTATCGCGAATCGATCACTTGAACTTTATAACTGAAGCTGATGAGGCTTTGATTTGTGGCCCGTAGGAAGATCGCATTGTCTGCAGGCCCAGCAGAGCATAGTTCTGCCTGTTCTAGTGTCGTTGTAGTTCTTCTTCTTCATGTTCTTCTTGTTGTTGTTGTTGTGGAAAAATAGTTGGGCCATGTTCTACACAATTATCTGTTATTATCAGCGTATTCAGTGCCCCTCTCCTGCCCTTCTCCTGGCAGCGACAATGACATCTCATTGTTGACTCTACCCCAGCACCCTCTTCCCACTCTCTGCTCATGTCCTGCCTATAAAAATAGCTGCCTCTAGAGATGTAATTCAAGCTATCTCGCCTCCCTCCCGACGATCGCCAGCTCGATCAGTTGTTGAGGGAGAACACGTGTCTTTCTGGGGACGATGAAAACGTTGCTGAATCTGCGTGGAAATCAAGGTTGATAAAGTGAAGAAGATACATACATTGAAAAAAGATTTGGAAGTAAGATTCCTAAGAAAACTGAATATTTTAATTGCTATCAAAAAAGTTAATCACTTCCAATACTTAAGCTTTGACTGTGGTTCCCAAACGAAGAAGAGCGAAACAGCCGAACCAATAATTGGCGGAGCCTAATCGAACTTGACCTACGATCAATAAAGCCAAACCGAAAGCGAATCAAAACTGAAGCAAACTTATGAATATTATTACAATTTCGATAATTGCCATGGCGCGTCGCTGCCTCAGCTTCACAAGAAACGAGGGGGAAACTTGCAACAATTTAGGGTCAGCAAATTCGCGAATACGTTGAAAGACGAGACAGAAAAAAACGGGATAACTTAAAAGGATGGCAAGATGCGCGGCTGGGACAATGATTTACGGGCTGAGGATGACGAAAATTGACGGGGCAGCTGAGAAAGAAGCAGAGAGGGAAGTAGTGGGGACAGGGAGGAGTCAGAGGGAGTTTGCAGAGAGTTAAGAGGGGACAGCAGAGAGGTAAATCAATAAATTTTCGCGCTGACTGATGCACTTGATTATAAAGTCGGCGGGGCTAATGCGCAGCTCGCTTCTCACTGTGGCAACAACGAATGCAATTTGCCACACAGATTGTTATTTATTAGACAATTGCGACTTCCTGTTGACCTTGCCACAGGCACAGCAGAGAGTGCGAGAGTGACAGAGAGAGAGAGAGAGAGGGTAGTTATGTGAGTTATGCCCCACTAATCGATCGTCTTTCTTTTCACCACTTGCAGATACCGCGAGGATGCGCTTTGCTGGGGCGACAGGTGAGTTATCTGCCACGCTGCGTCGCACCGTGCAACCGCGTCGATAGTCAACACATTTATCGACTAATTTAATTTATTTGGAAAATGTCGACTTTTTCCCAACGCGCTCGCTAATCGAATATTCAACAGGCCCCGCATGGCTAAATGTATCTGTATCTGTAGCTGTATCTGTAGCTGTAGCTGCAGCTGTATCTGTATATTTGTATCTGTATCTGTAAATGTTTCTCTTTCTTCTTCGCAGAAAGTCCATGGAGGAGATCGGCGCTGCTCAGTCCTCGGTGAATGCGCGGTAAGTGTTAATGTTACCGTAAACGATGCTCAGCTACCCCCCGTCCCCTTACCACCGCACTTCCCTCTAGGCCCCACACTCCATACACCTGATCCTATGGAGCTGCAGCTTCTCAAGCAGCGCCACTTGGCGACGCATTTGTTAGCATAAAATTATTGAATGCCAAGCGTAGATGTCGTCGCCAACGTCGCCGACGTCGCCAGAGTCGCCAGACGTCAAAGGCGCATGTCGCATCTATGAGATACTCGTCGTACAGTCAGTCGGCTTAGCAGAAACCGTTGCCGGCAACGTTAATATGTTGCTCTAACTGCAGGCACTGCTGCTTGTTTTGTTAAAATTGCATGTGATTTAACCATTGTAACAGCAATAATATAATAGTATATAGTCATAACTTGACTAAAACAAAGGGTAGCCCGCTCAAACATTACAGACCCGTCTCCTAACTAAATCCACAGCTGTATACTGAATTTTATCCAAATCGCATGTGATTTAACCATTGTACACTCTGCTTTTCTAGTTATGGCAGTGTATAGCAGCTTCGGCTTGACGCCACTGGTACTCTAGCTACATGCGCTGTCAGCTGCTGCTGCTGTACGTCTGCTGCTGCTAGTGCTGTTGTCTTGTTCTCGTTGTTATGACATTTTACATTTTTAATGGGAATTCTCACATAAAAAGTACAAATATCGGACTAATTGGATTTATCTCGAGGCTGTCGCGCGTTGTCACACTCTTTTTGCCCATCATGCCCGGCATGGCTTGCCGGAAGATGTTGCCGGGCATCAAACGAATCCTAAGACAACGAAGACTTGGCTAGGCCAAGTTTCTAGTCTCGGACTGAGCTCTCCAGGCTTAGCTTGTTGGCAATTAGCGCAGACAGCAGCAGGCGGGGGGAAGGAGGGAGAAAGAGATTTGATGGGCTACGCACCCAGGCAGAGAGACAGTCCTAAAGACAGTCCCAATTCTCCAATCCAAAGGCACATACGATTCCAATGAATCGATCAGAAGAAGAAGCAGAAGAGAGCAGGCAGAGAGGAGGAGGAGGAGGCACAACAACAACAATGCAACAACAATGCCGCAATGAGGCAAAGTTGCATTGCTTAAATTGATTTCTGCAATTAATTGAACAACGCAAATGACAAACTGCAAAGACAACAACAACAATAACAACAACAACAACAACTGACAAAAACTCTGCACCACATGCCAGCTCCCCCGCCCTTTCCCCCTCGCTGACCCCCTCTCTCCCAGTCCCTCTCTTTCGCAACATAAACATGCCTGGAATTCACTTTGTCCTGCACACGCTTCCAGCTCGCTTCAGTCGCGTGAAAGAGATGGAAGATACTCAGTTTTTGCTCCAATTGCAGTTCGCTTTTTTCCCTCTCTCTCTCTGTCTTTTTGCTCTCTGTCTCTTTTTGCTCTCTGTCTCTTTTTGCTCTCTTTGCCCGCTCATCCTGCCACTTTTTGCGCCAGCAAACTGTCACGGTCAGGGCCGCAGGCTGTTGACTGTTGCCTATAGACTGCTGTGATATGGCACAGTGGTAGACCATGCTATTTATTTTTAAAGCGTACTTAGCTCATTGTACCAACCACTATACAGTCCACAACTTTCAACCATGGTAACTACTAACTATATCATACAAGGCTTTCCCAAACCCTTCTCTCCATATTTTTGCTATATATTCAAGTTTCTCTACCATACTCAGGCCACTGTGCAGACCACTATACCAGGTGCAGCTGTGCAGGCCGTTGCCAACGCCTCTAAAGAATACCTTACTATATAGTTATGGAGCACTTCTAAGCCCTCTCTCAATATTTTTTACAAACTCTTCCCACTATGCAAGCCTCTGTCAACTATCCTGGATATATCTGGGAACTACCTACTAACATATTTAATTTAAACTCTCTGCTGAACCTTCCCCTCCCCATACTTTCACCAGTTTTTCAACCAACCTCAGTCCACTGTGCATGCACTGTTCACTGTCAAGTGTCCTCATTGCCTGGCAGCGCTGTCAACAGCGTATTCTGCACTAGATTTACACTCTCCTCCATTGTCGGCACTGTCTGGCGTTGAGGCAGTTGCGGAGGCGGGGGGAGGCGTGTCGGGCGGCTTCGGTTTCGGAAGGTGCAAGAATATTAATTATGGATTCCGATCACAACTGCGCACTTTATGTCGCCGCAGTTAGCGCGACGGTTTGGCATGCGAATTATTTGCTAAATACCAGAAAAGTGGATCGATAAGGGGAAGGGGAGCGATCGAAGTAAAGAACTCGTTGCAGGCAAGTTGGCGCTTTTGTTTTGACTGTTTTCAAGCTAATTTATGGCTAAAATAACGGCGAGTCAATAAACGAATCGAATCCAACTTGAAACGAGTCAACGATCGTCAACAGATCGATTTCAAACGATCGATCGATAAACTCACTATATGTTGACATCGAGAAGTATCTAAGTAAACAATCAGACAGCGGAATTCAAGCTAAAATTTAGTTATTATTCAAGCTATTTTAATTGGGCAATCATTGCAAACTTTTACAGATTGTTTTACGTTTAATTGGTTTAACTGATATATAAACTAAGGGAGAAATCGGTAAAGATTTATGGTAACTAGGCTACAATACTTTTATAGCTAGTTTACATGATTTCTCTCAACTTTTTGTACTCCCTTCTTGAATGGAACTAATTGATTTCGAGTTAAGATCTCGCCAGTTCATCATATGCTCAACTAGAAGAGGGCAGTACCTTTTCTCTCTCTACTCTTTTCTCTCTCCTCTCAGGGAAATGTTTCATCAGAAGCACGCACAGCTGCGATAGGAATCTTGTCCAGCTCCCGAGCTGCTTCGTATCCCATTTCTTTAATATACTCTCATCCTCACTCTCTCTTTCTCACTTAATTGCCTTCTCGCTCTGTTTTATTGCTTAATTGTTTTTGTTTTCTTCTGGATTTGTGGTTTGTTTTCGTTCTGAATTATGAATCGTTTTGTATGGTGTGTAACAGGGTCCCCGAGAACAGTTAGGCTACCTTTCACTGGGCCATAAAATGCTCAGCCTGACAGATCCTACACGCCCGATAAGACTGCACATTTCTCTCGAGGAGGAATCATCTCGTTGCGTTATTTTATCACCTGTGTCACTTTTATTGCTTTCTCCCTCCCCCAAAGCAACAAGATCGTGACAGATCAGCGATCGTGGTTAGTTTATTGCTTCCTCTAACAAAATTGGTAGCTGCAACTGCAACTAGAAATGGGAATGCAACTGCTTACAATGATATTTCTAATAATATTCCAGTTAAGCATCCGTTGGGATCAGTTAAGGATCAGTTGTTGTTTAATATTCCTATGAAATGATCACGCCTTGGCAGTTTTATTAATGCAGTTCCTTTATTTCCATATACTAAAGCATTAACTCCATGAAACTGATTCCCAAAATATTGACAGAGCTGCAATAGGAAAGATTCGACTATTTTCAATACGAAAAGATCTTATTTTTTGAGATTTTCATCTATGTATAAACTTGCTGTTTGTTTCCTAATTCTATCTATAGAACTGTTCTTGTGTTTTCCAACTGTGTACTGCTACCTTCATCTTCCTCCTACACCGTTTATCGATTAGTTTATCGATTAAGCTATAATATATTCATATTTGTATGCACATTTATCTTTCAACTGATGCCTCTAAGCTCAGCTACAGCTTCGCCTCTCTACTTGCTATCCTATGCTCTCTTTACATACTTTTACATTAATATATTGATTAATTTATCGCACTTGTAGCAGTTTCTATAAGAAAACTATATTTCTATTAAGAAATAGCTATATCTGGCATATTCCCACAGCTACCTTAACATATTTCTCCTGCACTCACGCATCTCTCTCCATTTATCGATTAGTTTATCGATCGTTAGCGCAGAGGCGCCTCTGCAACATGTTCAGTTTGTTTGTTTTGATTTGCACTGTGGGCTATTTGAAATGGATGCCTCGTGTGTCCGAGAAAACGTGATGGATAACTGGCAAGTGGTTCTGCCTGTTCCCTCCTTCTCACTTCCCCTCTTTCTCTCTCTCTCTGTCTCACAGAGCACACGCTCTTTGCGGTTCTTCCTGTATGGCGCGTAGGAAGTGTGAGTGAGAGAGAGTGGGCGGGTTAGACGGCACAGTGGGCAGCTGATTAGAGAGAGGCACTTGCATACGTGCCTCGGCCTCCAGTCGGCGAGCTTCCCATTCATAAAGTCATGCAACAATTGGCGACGACGACGGCGACGGCGACTCCTGACTGGAATAAACATTCATTTCGTGTGTGTTTTTGAAAAACCAAAGCCGAAACTGAAACTGAAACCAAAATGAAATGAAAACTCAAACTCAAACTGAGACGGAGGCAGAGACAGAGACGGAGACCAAGACTGGTGTCCATCAACAGCCGCAGCACGCACTCGTTGCCGGCGCACGCACCTTTATATGGCCATGGCCAATGGCTCAATGCCTCCATCCGACAGAGAGTCCAAGTCCGAGTCCGAGTGGGGCAGGCAGGCGCCCCACGCACGCATCGTTGCACGTCCACATCCACGTCCACGTCCACGTCCATGGCCATTGTCCTCGAGGCATCTCTCGCACGCATCAATTTCCGACCTACGCTCTGCACTGTCTGCTCTGCTCAGTTCTCTCTCTCTCTGTGGTCTGCTCTCTGTCTGAGCTGTCTGCACGTGGATTCCCTGCGTCGATGCTCGGATACGGAAGTAGCAGAGTTCGCCCAAGCGGGGCCACGTTCACGTTCGATTTTTATGGCCAACTGGCGGCAACTGGCGTTGAATTTTAGTTCCTCATTCATTGTCTACGCCTTCACCTACGCCCCTTTTCTGGCACCCCCCCCCCCTCTACCACCCCTCTCTCCCTTCCTGTGGCACTTGGCACGTTTCCTTTTTAAAATTCACAATTGCCGCCGCCAGCGACGCGTAATTGTGGGAGAATTCGCCACGCCGTGTTGTCTGGCTGCGTCTCGCCTTTCCCCCCTTTCCCCCTCCCCCCCTTTGCACTGCTACTCCTTCGGCGCCGCCAAGAAATCGATCACGTTTCTACACATGTTCCAGTTACGTGTTACGTTACGCTGCGCTTACGTAATTTCGCTGTGTTGCAGAGGATGTTGTCGAAAAAACAACCTGCAAGTCATCGTTGCTGCTCCAATTAGACCCAGTGGCAGCTCCCAGCTCGCAGCTCCCAGCTGTCCGCAGTGCACACAGAGCTGAGCGAAAGTGTTCCACTTATCGATTGCATTTATCGATTAGCGCAAATTGCTCTATCTGCGACAGTTGAACAGGTTAAACTATTTACTAACGGCATATTTGTAATTTAAGGAGACAGTTGTGGGAAAATATCTTGTTGCAAAGGTTATTTGAAGAGTTTGGGGAATGAAAAGAGTATAATCAGCCTTACTAGCGATTTTTAACATATTTTTATATTATACCGAGTTCCTTAGCATATTAAGCAAGTTTTCGCAATCAAACATGTTATAATAATATAACACTACATAAAACTGTGTATATTAAACCAAAATATATGAACTTATTACTAAAAATTTCTAATTGTATTATATTCAACTTGTTTTCTTCAAATTTAGCTAGATTTACTGGCAATATACCTCATTTAGAACTCAGCTTCTTTACCTATACATTTCTAACTACTCTAAGAGCTTTCGCCAGAACAAAATGGCCGCCATGACTTTCACAACTTCGCTATATGTGTGTGTGTGTGTGTTTGGCGGCCCATTGATGAAATTAAACAATTTCTGGGATTGCTCGAAAATTATTATAAACGCATAATAAAACGAGGCGCAAAAGTAGAATCCAAGCGGAGGCGCTGTCAGAATAATAAATGCCAGTGCCCCCTCTGCCTTTTTCCCTCCCCTACGCCACCCCCGCCCACGAAACTGCCTGTCAGGCAAACGATTTGTAAACCCCCACGCCCCCTTCATGCCATTCCCCCCTGCCGGGCAATATACCTGTACGAACCTCCACGCTCTTGTTACTCCTGCTCCTGGCAGGGATCGGCATCTGAACCTGCCCGGGCCTGGCCTGGGCCACCATTGGCATTTCAGTCACATACACAAACACACATAAACCGCGTACGACAGACAAGACTCTACTCACCCAACACGTGAGTGTGAGCGAGAGAGAGCGAGAGGCGCAGGAGCCGCTAAACAAATTCCCAAATGTGTAAAGAAGTAAACTAATTGCTGCGCGTGACGCAGCTCCAACAACAAAGCCAAGTATATAAAGCAAGTGCAAGCGAGAGAGCGACAGCGTGCTCCACACACAAGCAGACACTGGCAAGCTGCGAGTGCAACCAAGAGAGAGAGAGAGAGAGCTAAGCAGAACCAGTTTTAGTTTACTGCACGTACACTAACACTCTTGCACACAGAGACACTCTCTCACACACGCACGCACACACACTATGAGTGAGAGCGAGCGAGCAGTTGCGCTCTTTTACTGCGAACATGCTGCCGCTCTCACTCGCACTCATGTGCATTGTGCTCATTTGGTATGCGCGCTATGTTGATTCCGATTCGACGGCAGTCACGTCCCGCCCATTTGCACGCACACTCATGCAACACCCACACAGACGCAGCGACAACGACGCAGCGAGAGAGCTTGCGGCGAATTGGAGCGTGAGGCTGCTTAAAATGCTACTGGTGCGCCCTGTACATGACCAAGCGCTGTGTCAGGTGCTCACTAACACACACACAAACACAGGCACGCACACTGGCGCCGCTGTCGTTGTCGCTGCTGCTGCTGCTACTGCTGCTGCTCACGTTCGTCGTTGGCCGTCGTTGATGTCGTTTGCCGTTCGGTTAACTTCGTGTCGAGTCAAAGATGTCACCCCCAAAAATTGTCTTGTCGCTCGCACTCGTTCTAACGCATTGTACAGCATACAGGCGCACTCACTCGCACACACTGAGAGCGAAAGAGAGTAGTGTGTGAGTCGAGAGAGGGGCAGCGCTGGCGTTTTTTTGCCTTACTTTGGTTTTGTTCGTGACGTGAACGTGACTCTGAATTATTCTGCACGTATTCGTCGCCCGCAACGGACGTACCCAACGTGTAAACACACAACTCTCTCTCGCGTCGCGTCGTAGCATCAGCTTACTACACATTACGTTACGTTGCGTTACTACGTTACTGATTCCACCCATCAACTGCAGCAGTTTTCACGTACGCAGCACGGCCGTGCAACGTATCCGCATCCGCAAAAACCGAGTTGCCGTATCCGTGTGCCGTATCTGTGTGTGTGTGTCTCTGTGTGTGCCCTGTGCGTGCGTAATTGGCGCCCATTTGTTTGCAGACCGCGCTACGGTTCCCCACTCCCACTCCGGCTCACACTCCGGCTCTGACTCCGTCTACGGCTGCAACGTGCCAAACGCGTCTGACGTGCTCCCGGCCAAAAGAATTAACTGGCCAAGTCGATTGGCCACGCAGCTAATTTGAATGCCAATCGAAGCTGTCTCCGGCTCCGTCTCCGATTCCGACTCCTGCGTACTCACGTGCTCGCGTTAGTTTGCCGTGCGTGTCCAAGGATAATTGAAGACAGCAACTGACACGTACAGACACAACAACAACACGTCCTTAAAGGATGCGTCGTTGAGCTCGCCAAGCCGCCAAGCTCGGCTCTCAAAGTGTGGAAAGTGTTTCGGGGAAAAACGAGAAAAACCCAAGTGCAATACTGAAAATCATGTGCCAGTGTGACTAGTGTAACCTACAATTATAACTCCCTCCCCTCAGCACACACCTCCCTCTCACTGTCACCTCAACTGTATTCATCTCATTCCGAACTCACCTCAAAAAGCGCCATGTTGCCCTATCAGGCCGTTGCCATGGACTATGCCGGTTACCAGCGGCAACCCACGCCGGGTCATCCCGGCAGCCACATGGTCGGCTCCCTGGGCATGTCCGCCGTGCCCTTCACACACTCTTGGATGGTGCCCACACAGGATCTGTGCGGCATGTCGCCGTACAACAAGATGCCTAACCAGCATCAGCCTGGTGCACCAGGCATGCACTCACAACAGCAACCCATCGAACCGGGGTTAGTTGACACGGGGTAAATTACCAAGAACACATCTTAATTCAACTAACTTTAACTAAGTGTAAAAAGAGGGAGAGACATAAGGTTGATAATCTATTGGCAAAACAAAGAAACGACCCTCAAACTAAGAAAACTTATTATAGTTCATCAAATGAAGCAATTCGTTAATTCATATTGATGAAATGTCATTTGGGATATATCATTCCAAAGTATTATACTACATTCAACTCTAAATACAATATATATGTTATTAATTGTCAAATCTTTCATTACTCATTGAAGTCTTGGCATACATGACATTCCTAACTAATAACTTTAATATAATATACTAAATATAGTTAGTAAACTATCGTTAGTAAATTGAATAGAAAATTGAAAATTGAATAGATAGAATTGATATTAAAAGCAGATATCTAATATTTAGTAAATTTTCTATCTACAGTCTATTAAATGATTTCTAACGCGTCCACACGAAATTTACGTCAATTACTCTCCCAAATCTTCGGCACTTCAATTCAATATTTCATCAACTTCACATATTTATCATTCTTATTCTTCGAATTCCTATTAAATAATGTCTGTAGTGTCCAGCACACTAACCGTTATCCCGCTGCGTCTACTGTTTGTTACAGTATCTTATGCCAAGACAAAGCAGACAACGTAAAACACAAGAACAGAACTGATAAAGCCATAACGGTACTTCTCACAGCCCATAAACAATGGCACCGATGTAGTCTTATCCTGCAATGTTGACAGTTTGTTTTCTCTCCCTCTCTCTCTCCCTCTGTGTTTGTGTGTGAAAACAAAAAAGAAAATAACTGCAAGGCAAAGGAAAAAACTCTTCTTTACCCTTATCGAGATTGAATGATTTTCTAAAACTTTGATTTGCGAAAAATCACAACAAGAAAACCGCAATAGGTTCATGTAATCCGCTTAGGGGCTTAATTCGGGTATAAAGTCACTAATCGAATGACAATATTGGTAGAGGAATATAAGGTAGGTAGCCTAATTTGTAGGCTGGTACGGCTAATCAAGTGGAAAAGGGTGCGCATAGAGTAAGAGCTTTCTAAGAAGAAAGGTACGGCAGAACAACAAAGGAAGATATGGGAAAGAGTACCTTTTAGAAAAGGAGAATCGTCTATCTAGAGCTTTCTAATAAGAAAGGTACAACAGGGCGAGAAATTGAAAAACATTTGAGCAAGTACCGAACACTCAGATGAAAGATTGTATCGAATGGGAAAAAAAGGAGAGCTATTACATAATAAAGGTACTGCAGGTAAAGGCAATGAACGATATAACGCAGAGTACCGTGTAGCAAGGGAAAAGAAGAAAGACAGAAGGGTACCATGTAGATAGATAAAGCAAAGGAAATATACCAAGAAGAAAACTAGTAAGAAGAGAGAGAAAGCAAGTCAATGATGTTTCATCTCTTCTTCTCATCTCTTTCTACTCCGTTTCATCACATTTCTTGAGTCCGGTCATTTTCGCTAATGACATGCAATTTACACGCCCGTTTCTCGCCAAATTGCAGCCCCCGTTTCGCAGTTTTTTTCATTGCGCCGTTTTGCGAAATTAAAAAAGGAACCCCGAGATCATTTGTCAAGGCGACACCTTCGTGACAAATGCCCAGGGCAGTCACAGCGATAAACGGCAACTAATTTGAATCGTGTTTCTTATTGATTACCCCAAAGATTGATGTCTTTCGCACACTGTATCGAATTAGCAGTGCAAGTGGCATTCTTCTATAGGTTCTTTGAACCAGAGGGTTTCATAGGAAACCAGGTAGTGCTGCTTATGCGTAATTGCCAGAGCTGAGAGCTGAGATGAGCTGCGACTGGATTTAACAAACTAATTAAAAATGTTTGAGTGAAAGACGAAGAAGAAGCAGAATAAGTTGTTCGGAAAAAAAGGCCAAAAACTGGCTTGGCCCGTGGCAGACGCATGTTGTCTGCGGGTTTCTCATTGCGTTGCGTCGGTTTCATTTTAATTATCAACAAAAATATATATTTTTTATAACTCCAACGAGACCGACGACGAACGACGTACGACGTAGTCGGCAGATAACTATCGCAGACACACAGCTTGAGGAGGTAATCCCCAAACAGAAACGCTGTCGCTGCAGAAGCTGCCCAAAAAAAGCCGAGACGCGACGCGAGCTGGTGATGAGCGCGTTTACAGATGCCCCACGGACATTAAAATAAATTTAAAAGCCCACAAAATGTTCAAAATGAAGTGGAGTCGCATGCGAGTGGCAGTTACAAGTGAACAGAACTCAAGTATACCCTGTAAATCGGACTGTTTGAGCTTTAGAAGAGAATAAAAGTTTAAAGCTTAAGTTTTTGTTTAAATTCAACAAATACATTAATTTTTTGAATAGTTTTCTGAATTATAGAGATTTATGGAGGAATCTGCCAAAGATTATCGATATTTTCTATCAAAACCCGTATCCAAAGAATACAAAGTTTCTAAAGTTGCGCTACACAAACTACGAACAATCACAGAAATTCTAAAGAGATATTTAGAAAACTTAGTTATACCAAAATTGCTAGATATATAAGGTTTCTTAAGGTATTTCTTATACTATTACACATTGTTTAATCTTTCTTATCCAACTCTGTCGACCAAGTGCCTCCCCAAGCCAATACACCCCATCATTTGTAACGCAGCGCAGTTTCACTACAAGTAGAAAACAACAAAGACCGAAAAGCGCGACGACAACAAAGATGACAACAAACTTAAATTATGAAGGCCCAAAACGCCAAGCCAAGTTGCTGTTGCTGTTTCTGGCGAAGATGATGCCCAGACCCAGATGCGAGTCCGCTGATACCGTGGCCAGTTGCAGTTGCGGCAATCTTTGAGGCAGCGTACGACGCTGAATGAAAAGTCTGTGCATTAAGGGGAAATAAAGCTGCCAGTCGTCGAAGCGCGGTATCAGGCAGGCGGCATCTGCCACAGCAAATGCAACAAATGTGGCAACTGTGGCAACTGTGCAACGGGCTGTGGCAACTGCGGTCTCTGCCTCGGACTGTACAAATAGACCTGCCCGAGAGCATAATAAGAACATCAAGTACAATGGAAAATCTGTCGGCAATTTTTCTAGCGATCTCCGTGAGAACAGGCAGAGTATCTTCTGCTTCTTCCCTTCTCTTCTCTTGTCTCTTCTTTGCCCCCATCCCTGTGCATACTCTCTCTGACAAATGTCTGGCAATTTGTTGTCGCCTGACACCATTTCGTCACAAAAGCCAAACAAATTGCCCAATCGCCTGTGCTGACAGCTACAGCGACAGGTGAGACTCACCTCAGCTCGTCTCCGCAGAGCAGGAGGATACTCTGCAGCTTGGCAACTTGTTGTCAGCCATTCGTCAGTGTCTACTTATTGCTTATATCAATATTTATTGCCATTGCTTTTGTCGCTAATGCTGTCTATTCTCAACTCATTTTTCTCATCTCCCTCTCTCTTTCTCCGTTGCAGCATTCTGGAGCTACGCAAGGAGAAGTCACGGGATGCAGCGCGCTCGCGTCGCGGCAAGGAGAACTACGAGTTCTACGAGCTGGCCAAGATGCTGCCACTGCCGGCAGCGATCACTAGCCAGCTGGACAAGGCTTCCATAATAAGACTGACCATTAGTTATCTGAAATTGAGAGACTTCTCCGGACACGGAGATCCGCCATGGACACGCGAGGCATCCAGCAGCAGTAAGCTAAAAAGTGAGTACGATAATGAAGGAACTTTAGCTTAGCATAAGTCTAGAGTAGTATGTATAGTATATATTCTTGTTCAGTGTGCCTGGTCAAAGCGGTTTCGAATATGTACATATTCATGATAAATATGGCCAATAAGACAGATCTATACTTTTTCTTGACAATGACACATCAAAGTTGTTTGCAGGGCGTCCTAAACATCACCATATGTAAGCCTTTAGTCATCCCTAGTTGATAACTTCACATATAGTTCTCTAACACCCTATGAACCCAGCAATGCACTACACAGTTTCAATTCTCCTCAACTTCAGTGGCTGCCCTCGCTAGCTTAGCTGATATACTCACTATATGCAACGAATACTTCCTTCTCCAATCGCCACGACACCGCCAGCGCTTATCGGGTTGACTGCAGTGAAATTTCCGAGCTAATTTGCATATTGCGACTGTACTTGGTCGTGGTCGGGTGTAGTGGGTGGGGGATACGGGAGAGGGAGACGTGAAGAGAGGGCAGCCATATTGGCAGCCATTGGCGAAGCGGGGCGTAAAGCGAGACGTCAAGAACGGGCTATAAAAACCGAAAGCAGGAAACACATTTGCCTACATTTTGTAGGTGAGGTGGGAGGAGGAAGGGAGTAAGTGGGTACCCTCTTGACGGGCACTACTTTGGCTCTCGCAGTGAAATCAAAAAAATGTTTGTCAACTTTTCTATGGCAGACGAACAACACAAAAAATATTTTTGTTTATGCGCGCGCACCTTAAAAAATGTACGCGACGTCGATTTATTGGTTTTTTGGGCTTTTGGCCCACCAAGTGTCCCCTTCCATCCTCTCCTTCCCTCTACCCATTCCCTGTAGCGATGCGAGTCGAAGTCCAAGTCGGCCTCGGGTGCCCGATTTGCATGAAATGTCGCTATTAAGCTTAATTTATTTTATTTGCTGCGCATGCGCAGCCATTTTGACTCACTGTAGTTGTTGTTGTTCAGTGTTGTTGTTGTTGTTGTTGCTGTTATTGTTATTGTTGCTTCACATATTGTTGTTGTTGCACACACGTCACTGTTGTTGTCACTCTTGACTTCGTGGAATTTTTAGAAGGCCAAGCACCGTAAGACTATATATCAGACTATATATCAGACTATTTATCGTATTATACAGCTACATACATATATAGACAGTTATAGGTATACGTACGCATATTTTTATAGACACACTGTCAGCAGCAACAGATAATGGCCCATTAGGCCGATTTTAGCTGAATATCACGGACGATCGCCGCAGGTTTAACGATTTATGGCAGCTTTCACACAGTGTTGCTGTAATTAGTGGGGGAAATGGAGGTAGCATGATGATTAGATCAGATAGAAGTATATATACATTATATACTACACATATGTCTATCATACATCACAGCATAAACCATATAAAGCTCTTGTATACAGTTGTATTCATGAGTCTATCACCTTAGTCAACCTCTTTACAAGTATATCGTAAAAAATACTTCGTTTTTCTGCTTTAAAACTAATTCTGCTTTAAAACTTAAAAAACCCTATAGATAATGCTGAAATTTGTTGAGAGTACTAAGGTACCATATCTCATGCTGCATAAGCAGGTCCAACAGTTCCAGCTGCAAGGCAAGAAAACCTTAAATTACTTTCGAATTCAGCATTGAAAATGCGCTGCAGCCACGTCATGCATCGTCAGTCGAGTTATTGTCACGTCAAAGGCATTCCAAGTGACAACTCGCACAGCTCGACTCGGTTGCCAACTGGGCACGCCCCTTCAGTGGGGGCGGAGGCGTCACTTGGCAACCAACAGTAAGGGAAGTGGCGTGAGGGAAAAGGGGGCTACGGGGGCTAATGCAATGGGCAGCTGGCCAAGCCAAAAAGGTAGACAAGGCACTAAAAAATAATCCAAAATCAATGGGGCGTTATGTATGAGGGTGGAGTGAGGCTAGAGAATGGGGGAATGAAGAGGGGGAGTTGAATTGGATTATTATGCGAAACTAAACCCGAAAAGGCAACAAGCTGCGGGCAATAAAAAGCACTTCAATTTGACCCACACAGCCAAAGGCACAAACAGAAAAAAAGCAGCAAAAAATATTATTGAAACGGGGGCGTCGGCGAAGGTCATTAAAGCCCGCCCCTGTACCCTGCCCCTGTTCCAGACCCTGTACCTCCACCCCCGCCCAGGCAGCAGCACATATGGCCAGCGGAAACGGAAACTGTTTGGCAACTTAGCGCGGTGGCAAAGGCAAAGAAATCGCTGGGGAATTGAGGCAGAGGAGGAAAAAGAAGGAGACAGAGACTGTGAAGAGCAGGCAGCAAGAGAGCGGAGTGAGTGGGTAAGGGCAGCGTGCTTCACTGTAGCTAAAGCGATTTGCACTTGTGCGAATTATGACCTGAAGTCCGCACTTGGTCAGTCTCGGTCTTGGCTTCTCTCTGGGGTTGCTCCCGCCTTGACCATAATCGTAAAATTCTATAATTGAATTAAATAAATATGCCTTGAATCGAGCATCAGCTGAGAAAATATTATACAGCCTGTGTATTTATGACACTGCGGTTCCGCTATGTTGCTTGTCTCACAGAGAATTATTAGCAGGGCTCGTTCAGGGCGGGGGGCATCATTTATGTACAGAGGAAAAGAGCTCGAAGTGAAGTGTGTGTAGAGAAGGGAAGTGGAATTGAGTTGGCATTGAGATGGCGGGGCATTGATTGCGATTGTATATGTAAGCTAGCCTTGCCAGGCATATAAACAGAAATATCATCTGTGTCTTTAGTTCTATGTATATACAATAGCATCTTAAGTTAATCCCAATATATTTCAAATGCTTGCTAGCCTCAACCATAACTTAAGACTTCACCTAAACAACAAATCATATTTCATGATATATCTCTAGAGATTTCCATAGTTTAAAAACGCAAGTGATAAATACTGATGTTTTCTATAATATCTAGCAGTATTTCCGCATTTCTGATGATATTCCTTAAGTTATACATACGTTCTCAAAATTCAAAATTCACCCATTGATAGTTAAATACATTCTCATTTCAAATATAGACAGTCTTAATTCGAAATATACTCAGCTCTAACCCTACATTACTCTCTGGCTTGTTGTTTACCCTCTCATTCATTCACTTATTCATCTATTCGCTTTGTATTCATTTGCAGGTGCAGCCATTCGACGCAGTCCCGCCGTTGATTTGTTCGAGCAACATCAGGGTACCCACATACTGCAGGTAAGTTCCGTGAAGGGAAGGGAAGGGAAGGCAAGGGGAGAGTGCAGTTAGCCATCTTGAAAATATGCTAATTCTTTGTTTGTTTGTGCTTCTCCCTTCCTCCATCGCAGTCACTCGACGGCTTCGCATTGGCTGTGGCTGCGGACGGACGCTTCCTGTACATATCGGAGACGGTGTCCATCTACCTGGGCCTGTCGCAGGTGGAGATGACGGGCAGCAGCATATTCGACTACATCCATCAAGCGGATCATGCGGAAATTGCCGAGCAGCTGGGACTCAGTTTGACCACCAGTTCAGCGGGTGGTGGCGGCGGTGGCAGTGGTGGCAGCGGCGGCGGCGCTGCTGGTGGTCTGGCATCGCCCACATCGGGCGCCTCCGATGATGGCAGCGGCACACACGGTACGAACAATCCTGATGGTGAGTCCGAGTCCGAGTTAATGCTCCCCCCCGGCTGCCCTCGAGGCGGCCAGACTGGGTATCCCGGTCGTTGTGAGTTGGAAAGGAAACTCTTAAAGCAAACTCAATTCAACGGGGTATTAATCTCTCTCTCCTCTTTCTCTTCCCCCTCTCTCTTTCTCTCTCTCTGCTGCAGTTGCCGCCTCCATGACGCAGGCCTCTACCAGCGGTTATAAAGGCTACGATCGCAGCTTCTGTGTGCGCATGAAGTCGACACTGACCAAGCGCGGCTGCCACTTCAAATCCTCCGGCTATCGGGTAAGTTTGCGCTCTCTTTCACTCTTTATCTCTAGCTCTCTCTCGCTCTCTGTCGCAGCTCGCAGTTGTAGAGGCGCCGTGTAGTTTAGTGTGAACATGTAGTGTAGTGTAGCACGGTTAACAGTCGGTTAACACTCGATTAACCTGAGTTATTCTGAGCTATCCTTAGTTATCCTTAGTTATCCTGAGTTATCCTTAGTTATACTCGTTTTATTCTTGTTTTTTCTCAGTACTCCCTTTGTTTTTCTTTTGTTTTTCCTTTGGTCTTCTTCTTTATCTTTTATCCTCTTCTGTTTCTTAGCTTATGTAGTACAGCTAACACTAGATATGCCTGCCTGGTGCGTGAGGTTAGACTAACCCCCTCTTTGGTTTGCTGCTAGCAAGGCTGTAGTGCCTTAATTACGTATACGTATTACCATATACCATATTCCATATCCATATACCCATATCCACTGCTTATCTACAGGCCAGCGATGCAACGAGCAATTGCAACGGTAACAATAACGCTAACAATGCTAAAAATGTTAAGAATCCGGGCTCAAACTATTCGGTACGTATCAATTGAAATCAGTACAAGGCAAATTATCAAAATTAATAGAAAAAATACTAGAAAATACTAGATATTTCGAATACTGAAACTGTTTAAGTTTATGATTTAACTTGAAAAACGATCAATCAGTTTATAAGTTGAACCAATTCTCGGCAAATGCAAAACTGATTTTAGATTGATCAGTATCGAATATGCTACAAAGATATATACACTATATACACCTTATATATACACCATATATATGCTATATACCCTGCACATATCAGGCTCGCAGGGCAAACGCTTCAGCCTCATCAGCAGCATCTTCTTAGGCACAGTATCATTCCTCATGTTCATCATCATCAACTGCCATCGACAGCGAGGGAGGAGAGAGAAAGACCTCTACTCTCTCTCTCTTTCTCTATATTCCTCTCTCTTCTTCTACCTCTCTCCCACTCGCTCCTTCTTCCTCTGCTGTCGACTGCAGCCTCGCTTTTGCTTAGCTTTCTAAACTGCCCTCGCTCTCCTCCTTGTCTAATCCTCCCTCTTCTCTGCACTTGCCTTCTGCTCTTTGCAGGTTGTGCTGCTGCTGTGCAAGCTGCGCCCCCAGTACACCTTCTCGCACACCCGCAAATCGCAGCCTCCCCTACTGGGCATGGTCGCCCTGGCAATCGCTCTGCCTCCGCCCTCAGTGCATGAGATACGCCTGGAGTGCGACATGTTTGTGACGCGTGTCAACTTCGACCTGCGCGTGGCACACTGTGAACCCAGGTAAGTACACTCCTACTCCCCCTAGAGAGCTCTGTTGCTAAAGCTACCTCTATTTACTTACAGGGTATCCGATCTGCTAGACTACACGCCCGAGGATCTGGTGAACAAGAGTCTCTACTCGCTGTGCCATGCCGAGGATGCCAATCGCCTGCGCAAGAGTCACACTGACCGTAAGTAGTGCATGAAGGTTTAAACAAAGAGATAGCTAGCTAACACTCTCCCTCTCTTTCTCTCTCTCTCTCGCACAGTTATCGAAAAGGGTCAAGTGCTCACTGGATACTATCGACTGATGAACAAGAGCGGCGGCTACACCTGGCTACAGACCTGCGCCACTGTCGTCTGCAGCACCAAGAACGCGGACGAGCAGAACATTATCTGTGTAAACTACGTTATAAGGTGAGTTAGCAGTGCATAAATTGGTTGATTATATTCTGATTTGCTGAAGAATTTGTATGTTCAGAGTTGATAGAGTTAGTTAGCTGTACAGTAAATTTCATTAAGCTAACTTCAAGTATAGCTGAGTTACTTAGATTAGAAACTGTTTTGATGGTAGGAATCTACCAAAGAAGTTGCACGACCAGAGCTTATATAGTAGAAAATACACACACCAAATTTCATGAGGCTAGCTCCAAGCACAGCTAAGTTCCTTGAGTTAGAAACTTTTCCCTAGTACGAATACATCTTGAACTGCTTAGTAAACCTTCCCCCTCTCTCTCTCCCCCCTCCCACTCTCCCTCTACCTTTAGCAATCGGGAATACGAGAATCTCATTCTGGACTGTTGCCAACTGGAGCCGAGTGTGGACAGCATCAAACACGAGGAGGGTCAGGGCAATGACAAGAGCAGTGGCTCACCTGGTGGCGATGCCAATGGCGAGGGCAATGCGCATCTCAGTGCGGGCGACATGAAGCTGGGCCTGAGCTCGCCCAAGACCGATCCGGAGGGACACACTGGACGCGGACGCAGTGGACGCAATGCAGCGACAGCACATGGCAGCAATAGTCTCAATAGTCTGGCACTGATCAAGGACAGTCCCACGCCACTGGGTGTGGAGGTGGATGGCGTGCTGCCCACCACAGTGGGCACGCCCGTGCCGACGCCCACGCCCACAAGTGGCAGCACAACGAAGCGCAAGCGCAAGAGCAAAGCAGCGCAGCAGGCAGAGGAGCAGGCAGAGCAACAGCAGCAGCAGCAGGTGGAGCAGCAGCCGCTGAGTAAGTTGCCCGCGCTGGAGTCGCAGCAGCGGGGGGAGACGCCACGCAGTCGCCTGCCCTCCATTGTAGATGAGCAACCAGCGGGTGCAGCTGGCGCGGATTCAGCTGTCAAGGATCTGGAGCATGCCATGTCCAAGCATCTGCCCTCCCCCACACCCAACAACAACAACAACCAGCCAAGCACAGACTTCAGCGCCGACGCGCTGCTCAAGCAGCAGCAGCAACAACATCAGCAGCAACAGCAGCAGCACGATCCCAACGAGAAGAGCAGCACCATCCAGTGGATTGGCACGCCCTACCAGCAGCCCGCCCCCATGCCGGCCACAGCGCTGCTGCGTCAGTTGCATGCGCATCGTGAGAGCGTCATTCGTGCCACAGCCCGCCAGACGCCCACCGGCGTGGGCGTGTTCTATGGCGAGCAACAGGGCGGACCACTGCCCACGCCCCCCGGCAGCGAATCCTCGTATGAGAATCAATTCCTGCAGCTGCACTCCACGGCACCCACAGCGACAGCGGTGCCACATCCCGGCGCAAGTGGCCAGAAGGGCCCCAACTCGGCAGATGCCTTCACCAATCTGGTGTCCACCTACGGGGGCTATCACAGCACCATTGATTACCACAATGCCATGACGCCGCCCAGTTCGGTGTCGCCACGCGACAGCAACAACTCGGCGAAGGTGCCTCCCTCGGCGGCGCTGGTAGTGGCCAGCAATGGCGGCTATGCGGACTATGCGGATCCGTTGCGAGGTCAATACGCGACGCCTGTGGAGGCAGCGCCGCCCACAGCGTTGCCACTGAAGCCACAGGCCTATTCCGCTGCAATGCATCCGCATGCGGGGCATGCAACAACAACAACTGAGGGTGGAGTGACATACAGCAATCTGGATCAGCCTCAATACTTTGCACCACACTCGAGTTTCCATCTGTACCACAAGGGCAGCTCCGCCAGTGGTTGGTACTCCACACCCTCCTAGGGCGTGCGGGAAGAGCACGGGACGACGCCAGCGTTGCCAGACTGTCAGCACAATACACAGACAGAGCAGCAGCAACAGCAGCAGGAACGTTGGGACTTTGTGGGTGCATTGGGGAAGGTGGCAAGAATGTTCTTTAGCGCACGCAGAGGCAGCAATTAAGATGGAGGAGGAGAGAAGGATGCAGCAAAGTCAACAGAGCCAGCTGAGTAGAGAACATTACCAACTGAGTAAAAAACTGCATCAGCTGAGCATAATTACTGAGTCAGAGTAAACGAGATGGCAACAGATCACTTGAGCTGAGAGCAAGGTTGAGAGCAGCTTTAATTCAATATGGCAAGGATGTGCCGTAATGGCAGCTGCAGAGAAGAGAGCAGCATCAGCAGAGAGCAACTAATGAACTAGCTGCGAAGAGTAAAGAAGACAGAATCAGATCGTTAAGCTGACAGCACTGGAATTGAAATTAGAATTGCCAACTCTCTCTCACATCCTGCACTGCGCAGAGAGCATGGCATTTGCAATAAGAATTGCCAACTCTCTCTTACTTATCTCCTGCACTCTCCAACATGTAAATAACAATTTAAAAAGCATAAAAAAATACTTTCTAAATTAATTTAAAAAATTCCTCTAAGAATTTGTTTAGTAATTCCTTTTTTTCGTCGTCATAAAACAAATGTTAAAACATTCAATGTTGTTAAATAATTTGTAAGCTTGTAAATTACCGAAGAAAAGAAAAATTCATTTATTAAATTAAGAAAATTACGAAAACGCAGAAGAAAAACGAAAATTCTCACACGGCAAACCCATTGAAATTCTATTTAAAATACTCGGAAGATATACTATTAATTAAATAAAATTAAACTTAATTAAATTAAATCAAAATAATGTACTTTAAAACCTCTTCTTGCATTGTGTGCCAGCAACAACAACACGATGAACAACAAGTTAGAAGGAGCATAATAATAAATTATAATTAAAATAATTACAGCTAATTAAATTAATAAATTAAATATAGAATTTAATACGCGTAATCAAAATGCTTATTCCATATTTCTAATTGTTATTAATTATTTAAATTAATTGTACATTTCTAGCAACTAGCATCGATATCGATAACGATAGCGATTAACAATATGATTAATCTCGGCATACGATTTAGCTATATTTAACATTTTTACAACATATCAAATGCTTCCTCTTCTAGACTAGACGATAACGATAGCGATAACAATAACGATAACAATGCATTCAAGCACACAACTTTTGTATAATCCCGATTTCCATATTCGATATTGAATAGATTTCAGAATATATATATTATGTGGAAATACCTCCAAGAGTTCTGCTTATGTTAAAGAAATCTTCAACTGGCAATGCAAATAAAAACTTATACTCTATGTATGATACTTAAACGAGTCTATCAACATTTTTAGCCATTAAGTGTAATTACATTTTGTATAAACAAATTCCATCAAAGGCTTAAATATTAAATATGATGATCGATAAAAATTCAAAATGTTTTTGTTATTAAAATTAAAACTTAAGAAAGGTAAAGGGAATCATGGCGAAATCAATAGATTCGGACTTTGATTGTTATAGTTTATAATAAAGTTGTTCTCGGTATAGACTATTGTTAGGATAATATATCCTATCCACAATCGGTTCCACTAGGCTCTCACATAATCCCCATAGCTCTACCATATTTCTCCTTCTTACCCTTCTCTCTCTTTCTCTTCATGCAATATATTGCGAAACTAAAATCGGATCAACGCATGATTAATACGATACTCTTTGGGGGCGACACATGTCTCATCCTGCACAATGCTGACATCTCTGACAGTTGTCCATCAGACTCTCAGACTGTGTTGTCCATTAGGTTGTCTTGTGATTAACATAAAAAACGCATAAAATTGCAATTTGCCGCATTTGCTGTGCCCAATTCCCTCCCCTACCTTCGTTCCTTCTACGGTCCGTTTGTGTCCATTTCTATTTTTGCTGCCTAAAAGAACAGGGACAGGGGGACTGCAGCGGCGTGTCACATTTTTATGATGGCTTTTTAAGCGCCCCGATTGGGCTGACCATGACACGATTAATCATCCTTCAAGTGGGGTATATGGACACATAACTCAATTTGTAGCTAGCTTAGATGTATGTGTGTGTAGGTGTGTGAGGGTGTGTGTGCACAGGTTGACATCTTGTGACCTTCATTCGGCAGGCTTGCGGTCTTTCCTGCGACGAAATGAAAGGTCCTTCTATGTGGGCACCTTTTTCAAATAACTTCACCAAATTCTTTGATTAAGTAAAATGCGAAGAATGTGTAGTTTAATTTAGTAGTGTTCCCCAGCATATATTAAAAGGTTCCTAAATTGATATTTACTTAAAATGATTATTCCGGAAGCTTCAAAACTCTAATTCAAATATTGCTAAGGGAAAGTGATGAATTTCCTTTAATGATTCCGTTCTGGAATTCCGTTTTGGAAGAAAATTGTAGAAGTATTGCAGCTACGGATACTTCGGAATTTCGCAAAAAAAAAATAAGTGTACTTTGACGTATTCCCCTTCTGAAATATCCAATTCCATATTATCATTCGAAATACCAAATACTTTCTCTTCCATGCAACACTTTATTCTTTATTTATGCTCTCCTGCATTGCCACTGACAATCGGCGAGGGTGCAGTAGCGATTGTTATTGCCATCGCATCCTCGATAGGACATCTGGAAGCAGCGTTGACTAACCAGATCGAAGTACCACATTCTTGCATTCGCATTGCCACGACAATGTCCCCAACGACTGTGTCCCTCATTCAGGCCACCCACGCAATTCTGAGCACCTGCAGAAGAATAATGTTTATATCATACTATATATATATCCCCGACTTACAACTACAGTTACTTACCGAAAGGAACACTACCGCGACAGCTGCTTTGCGCCTCCGAATGGGCCACATAGAGAGCCAGCAAAGCCAAGAAGAGAATGCACTTCATGCTGAATTACAGTTTGAACTGTTGCAACGCGAAAAAAGCGGGACTTTATATAGATATGAGATTAAGAATATATCGGAAGTATAATAACATATATCAAGAATATTCATTATATAGAGGCACAACTGTTTTCTGTACGTGATCAACAAGAGAGTTGTGGGAAATCTTTTGTATTTTATTATATCGGAGTTATATACAAAGAAACCTTACAAATTTTGTGTTTTATATAAAAAAAAAACTTGTAGAATCTTTTAATAACTTTACCTTATAGTTGGCATAATAAGTTTAAGACGAATAATCGTTTTTAATATCAACTTTTATATCTTTAACTCGATGATTATGTTTTTACAATCATGTTCCGTATCATTCATAGGATCTTCCATATTCTTAATCAAGAAACTCGTACTATGTCCGCCTCTCACAGTTCCGCCGACACTCCTGGAGACTGCAGTACCGATTCGTATTGCCCCCACAGCCATGGTAGACCTGGTGCCTGCAGGTTCCTCTTCTCTGATCGTAGTACCACATGTTGGGATTCGAATTTCTGAAGCAGTGGGACATCAAACTGTTGCCCTCACTCTTTTCCCCCTCGCAGGTTAGCCAGACTGCAACGGTTAGTGAAAGTTAAGATCTGGTTCATATAACTATGGAGCTTTAGCTTTACCACTGAGCACATGTCCACGACAGGCCTGCTAGCCCTGAGTGTGGGCCACATAAAGCCAGGCCAGGCAGGCCAAGATTAACACGAATCTCATTGTGAAGAAATGAGTGTGAACTGATTTAAAGCTATAGAAATTTGGGTTTATATAGTAACGCTTGTATGAATATACTTTATAAATGAAAGGAACAGCTGTTGTTGAGGTTTCAATGAGAATCGAACTTAAAAAAGGTGTATCGAAAATAATAATAGTAGCTGGAAGAGATATAATACAATAAATATAATTTTATAACCTTACAATCCTTTTATTTCTTTATATTCTTTATATCCAAATTTCCTGCCATATCATTCTTCTTTTCTTCATTCTCTACGCACACACTTTCGTTCGCAATCCTGCAGATTGCAGTATCGATTCGTATTGCCTCCACAGCCGTAGTAGACCATGTGGACACAGGTTCCGTTCCTTTGCTCGTAGTAGAACATCTCGTTATTGGACTGCCTGTGACAGAGACGCCCAAAGCGATGGCCTTCGTTCCTGGGTCCCTCGCAGGTCTTTCTAACTGAGGTGGATTAATTGTGAATATATATCTCATAAATAAGGATATAGCTTACTGGTTCGCACATATCCTCGACAAACATTCTGTGCCTGTGTGTGCGCCACATAAAGCCAGGTCAGACAGGCCAAGAATAAAACGAATCTCATTGTATGGAGACTTGTTCAAAATGATATATGGAATGTAGAATTTAGGGTTTATATAGCAAACGGATCAACGTTTGTACGAGTTAAAAACAGCTGTTGGTGTAGGAAGTTAAATGGAAGTTACGAATTCAATACAATTTGAGAACATAATAAAGTAGCAGAGGTTGAAATAGTAGTAGAAAATGTACTAGAAACAGTAGCAAAATAAAGGAAGGGGTAATGTTAAATAAAATAGTAGGAACAGTACTATAACTCTATTGGAATAGTAGTGAAACGGAAAAAAAAGTCGAAGAAACTGTAGAAAGTAAAAGTATTAGACAGAATAATAGCAAAATAGTAATAGCAGAAATAGTATTTAAATCAGTAAAAAACAATCTTTAATTAACTGTGCAACAATTTTCAACTTTATTTCAACCTTTTTATCATTTCATATTCACGATTCTAACGCCTGCAGTGCCTGTTGCAGTCGTCCAGGGTGCAGTGGCGATTGTTGTTACCGCCACAGCCGAGGAAGGACATGACCAGGCAGGCGCGTTGGTTGGCGTCCCAGTACCACATTCTATTGTTCTGATTAGACCGACAGGTGCGTCCGTTCAGATGTCCCGAGTTGCGACCTCCGCGACAGTTAACAGATACTGCAGAAGATCAGAGTGTTGTATATATATTTTTGTATGTTCATATATAGTATCAGATGTAGGGAAGAATTCCCTGGTTTACTTACGAGGACTTCCGCGACATCTGCCTTGGCCTTCAATGGAGGCCACGTAGAGGGCGAGACAAGCCAAGAGAAGAATGAATTTCATTGCGAGGAAGTTTTCAAAACCTTTAAACAGTTCCAACTGATTAATCTGGGTAAGTGCCGGCGCTTTTATAGCAAGTCTTCTGTATGCAAAATTAATTCATTAACAGCTGTTCCCCAATTTTGTTAATAAAAAACCAAAGCAACAAAAGCGGAAGCTAATTTTAAAATTGTATTCAATGAAACTTTGCACCATGGTGCGACGAACGTACATATTTAATACTTTGCTAAGAATAAACTTAATTACCAATGATTAAAAATATATATTTTTTAAACGAATTGTAAGGTTAACCATAATAATTAAAATAACTTTATTTTAAAATAATGATGAAAAGTATTTAAGATAGTGTGTGCATTATATCAAGGAGCTGTTGTCAGTGAGCAACGGCATGCACGCATGCTAAGTGCTATGAAACAATAATGGCTACAGCTATCGCACAGTTAGGCACATCAGCACATCGTTGTGCAATCGATATATCTATCAACTGCGGCTTTAGTAACATATCGCCACAATTTACATCACTAGTTCGTCGCTGCTCGCCTTGGTTCGTTCGGTTTCGGAGAAAGAAAATTAAATTTGTTTTAATTTTTTGTTAATTTTGTTCGTTATCGAATGCATTAGCCGCTTGCTGTTCGTGCGTACAGCAGCCAAAAGAAAACAAAGTACTACTATTTAATTTCAATTTGCGGTTTCATTGTTCAAGTGTTTTTTCTTTTGATTCATTGTTTTCTTTTCAACTTGCGGCCGTGTGTGCGAGTGTGGCGGTGTTTTGCATGTGTGTACGTGAGTTTTAAATACAACAAAAAAACAACAACTAAGGAGCACTGCAACTTACATGTTTGTGCGATTGTGAAACGAAGTTAATAAGCCAAACACCAACAAAATATAAGGTACACAAGCACAGTTCATTTAACTCCTTTCATGTGTGCGTGAGTGTGCCTGATTGTGTGCATGTTTGTGTGCATGCTTATCTGCAGCCCGCAGGCTGCCCTTTTGATTATTATTATTATTCTCTCCTCCTTATGCTGGTGGCGCTGTCATCTCACTCGCACCCATACACAATCATTGCCTTCTCAAGATGCCGCCTACTCAGCTTTGCTTCGAAATCAAAGTCTACTCTCACACACACACACACATAAGTACGCACATGTATGCACACTGTTGCAGGCCGCATCCTACAGTAATACGCGGAAAGGCGAAAGTAAATGTAAAGAGGGAACACGCTAAGGGACACAATTACAAACACAGCGATGGCTGTGTGTGTGTGCAATTAATCATTTTATTGTGTACAAATCATTTAATTAATTAAACTAGTGTTCCACTGTGCCGCATTCTGTTTCTTCCTCTATCTCCCTCCTGTTTGTACTTCAAGCCTTAGCACAGTTTCGAACCTCGTTGGGGTTAGTTGTTGTTGATGTAGTTGTGCCTTTAATCCCCACTAGGGGCTAGTGGGGCAAACTCGAGTAGAAAATCGTTTAGTAGACAAATTTGTCTCCCTTCTCTTCTTCTTATTTTCGCCCCAAAGCGTTTAACGGTAAAAGCAAAGTGAAGAGCGGCGAGCACATTAAGAATATCGCAAGAAGCGAAGCGTAAACAACCAAGAGACCTGCGACTCATTCTCTCTACATTTGTCTGTGAGTGTGTATGTCTCTGCACGTGTGCGTGTGTGCAGCCCCGGGGCTGTGACTAGGTCTGGGCCTGGGCCTGGGGGCTGTGTGTGGTTGCATGTGAAATATGAACACGAAAATAGCATAAGAATTTGTTTCTGCCTGTCTCGGGGCGGGTCGTCAGAAGCAATAAAAATTAAAAGGCAAACAGCGATAAGCAGGCTGCACTCCCCTCTTGCCCCCATCCCTTCGACTCGTGCTGCGTACACATGGTAACCCTGACGCATAACGGTAAAGGGAGCACATAAAACCAAACAAATGCAAATGTTGCATAGAGGGCAGCAGCGAGACAGAGAGAGAGACAACATTGTTGATGCGTTTCTGGCACGCCAAATTCAATTGAATTGCGTCTCACTGACTCACAGTCTCCCCCTCTCCCTCTTCCACCCTCCCGCTGTTAATTTCGCTTATCAATTTAAAAGTAATTTTGAGCTTGGGCATCTTTAGGGTTGCCATGCCAGCTGGGAAAATGGAAATGAAAACTCTAATTTTGTTAGCCAGAGTTCAATCAGATTTTCCCCACAAATGAATGTTTTATTAACCAAGTTAAGCTTTGTCCTTTTTGCCCGCTTTACCCTTGATGGGGGTCGCCCACGAGGAGGGAGAGAGGGGAGAGGCACCCGCAGTAAAAGCACTCGCCGGGATGTACCCTAATTGAAATTGAGTGGCAGGCAGAGCAGCAGCAGCAGAGAAGAGCAGAGCAGAGAAGAGCCTTCTACCTACATTCACCTGACAACAGTCCCCCAGTTACCTTCCCCCTCTTTCCCTTCTTAGCCCCTCTCTTGTCTCACCTTCATTTTACACCCCTTTTTGTTTGTAATGTGTTCTCAGCTCGTTTCATATTTCGCTTCCTATCGCAATGTTTGACAAGTTCAGCTCAATGTCTGTGGTTTCAATTACGTTGTGGCTTCTACTTCTCTTTCCCCTTCTTTATCATCTTCTTCTTTCTGCAACCTCTTCAGAGGTCACAGCCAGCCCCATAACTGTTTAGCTAGACGGGTTGACTCATTTAATAGCACAGTTTTCATATCTGCTGCAACTAATCTACGTGACTGACCGCAGAAAGAGAGAAAGAGAGACGGGTAGCAGAAGACAGCGACAGCAAAGTCATCAAATCTCCGCGTTAGTTGGCAAATTCTCAACCGGTTCGGCAGCGTCACCATCAAAACTTCCCTCCCTCTCTCTTTCTTTCCCTCACTCCCTCCCATTCTTGCGCTGTAACTCGCTTCCAGCATCAGCAGCAGGCAGCAAATTGGATTTGCTTACGTTACCATTTCCATTTCCCTTTACTCCTTCCCCTTCTTTAAATTTGCTCAGCGGGTCACGCGAACAAAGCGAACAGCAAAAAACATCGCACAGTGGTTTGTAATCTGTGATTTCATTTCCACTTAGATCAGCTGTTAAAGTGAGTGAGTATAAGATTCATTTACAGGTAATTCCAATTAGTCAATGTTTGTTTACTATATTTGCAATTTGTGCCCACTGTGCTGGGGGCAAAACGGAAGCTGCAAACAAACAAACAAAAAGCAAAATCAAATTTGCATGCAACAAAAAACATTAATACAATGCAAATGTAGGTGACTGTGTGTGTATGTGTAATAAGCAAATTTGCACCATGATTTACTTTATGGCACAGGAACTCTGAATGAGGGAGAGGAGTAGGTGGCAGAGAGACAACCCAAAGTCGGTCAACGAACCAAAAAGTTGTGTTTTGTTGCCAAGCAGATGTGCGTGTTTGTGCATGTGTGTGTGCCTTTGTTTATGCACTTTAAACAGACTGAGAACTATTGTTGTTGCTGTTGTTCATTTCGTTTTCAATTAATGAGAAAACATAAACAATATAAATAATATTGTAATAAAGACTTCCCCTCTGGCTCTACTCTACTGCCAACTCTCTCTGTCCCTCTCTCTCTGTGTGTTCCCCTCCCACTTGCCTTTGGCCATATAGAGAGCGAAGGCAAGCACTCGATATGCGGCGTAGTACAAAAGCCGTCATAACCACAACCAAGTCTATAAGGCTTCCGTTCAAATATGGCCAACAGTCGTCGATGTCGTCGATGTTGATTCCCTGAAACAGTTGACGGCTGCAGGGGCAGACGAGACACTTAAACAAGCAGAGAGAATAAAGAGAATGAGGGACAGTGGGCAGCCAGAGAGCAGAGAGAGAGAAGAACAGCATGGACAGTGGACAGCGTGGTCTCTTGTGGTGGGCGTCATTGCTGAAATGACGCAACCTCGTTCAGTTTGTTGTTGCTCTTGCTTGGTTCCACTGTGCGCTAGACTGTCTGTTCTTCAACCTGTTGAACATAATCTACAAATTTATCGACCCAATACCACAATGAGGTGGTGTGTGTGTGTGTCTATCAAATTTGCATTAATTTGCTGATAATGAAGCCTCATAAAATGTTTCCCCCTCTAAGCTGCTTAGCCACACCCCACTGTGCAAACACATCTCTCAATGGGAGGAGACGCGCTCTTGATCGATTCTAATTGGAAGTGATTCGAAACGAGATCTAACTAATCAGATTATTGCGGGTTATTGGAATACCTCATAGTCAGTGTCAATTCGTAAACACATTCAAATGTTTTATCTACTTCCTCTGGCATGGAAATCCCTCAATGATTTGTGTTAATTGAAATAGATTTTCTATACATATTTATAAATCGATCGATTTGCCGTAGAGAACTCATAAAGAAGGCAAAGACTTCTCTGTGTGTTATTGCGCACAATTTATTGTACTTGACTTTCTTTCCCCTGCCCCTCCCCTTTGCCTACTTTCAACTTGTTGGCCCGCGCTGCCAGCCGGAAATTGTGTATTAATATAGAACACGGGGTACAAAAATAACAAATACAAATATCTTTATCTGTCACATGTACACGAGTGTAGTACACACGCTTATAAAGGCCATAACTAATGGGGACTATACTAAAGCACAACTGACTGTGGGTGTGTGCGTGTGTGGAGGTGTGGGTGTCTGCACTTTGGTTAAGACAAAGAGCAATTGCCGAAAAGAAAGCAACGAAATTGAGGATCTTGAGGAAAAGAAAGAAAGGAAAAGATCTTGTAGAAGAAGAAAACAACTTAATTAGTTGTGTAATAGATAAAGATCTGTAGTAATCATTGGAATAGTATATATAAATTATAGTAATAATCGCAAAGATTAATGCTAATGCCAGTGATAGAAAGAGATCTTTTTAAACAAGAAAACACTACGCATTTTGATGTCATTATAATAAATATAACACGAAGCATAAAGATACAGAAGTAGATTAGAAAGATTTCTTTATAAATATGAGAATAATTCGCATTTAATTGAGTTGCAGCTCTCGATTGTCATCTCTAGTATACAGTTATTTGTTGGCTTAGTTCCCACACTCTTGGGCTAGAGTAATTAAAAACGCATATACCTTATTGAGCTGGCACAATAGAAGGGTGAGAAAAAAAGAGGAAACACAGTTCGATATTTCTAACTAGTTCGTATATCATTTGGTAAAGCTCTTAAGCCAATTACACGGTGCATCAATCATCGAAGAACTGTACGAGTGGGCCAGTCCTATCTACATACAAACATACACACACACACACAGACACCTACACACACACTACGACACGGTTCAATTGCGGGGAAAAGACCCAAAGGAAGTGAACGTAGACCAAGACAATATTAGTCACTCTGCACTTGTCGTTGCTGTTGTCTACAACATGACAATGCACATGAGTGTGTGCCAGTGTGACTTGTCTATCTATGTATGTGTGTGTGTGTGCATGAGTGTGCGCGTGAAAAAATGCGTCGATTGGGCCTTTGGGGGTACACAGAGTGAAGACCTTTTGGGCCTTCCCTGTCATGTGAAGTGTTTCTTCCGCACTCAGCAAGTCAAAGCAATAACCGAACAAAAGTAAACAATAACAGTAGATGACAACAGAAGGGTCAAGCATAGACGAACTGCAGATGTGCTACAAACAATATAAATAAGATATACATAAAATATAATGAATTTATTAGCAACAACTTTATAATACACTTTATTACAAAGTAATTACAATGTCTCTCTGTTTCTCTGTCTTTCTTCACAGCACATAAACCCTGTGAACAGAGGGTAGCGCATCCATCCAAAGTCTTAGCCATAACGTGAACTCAGACACGTCCAAAGTCAAAAGTCTTGCCATTTTATCGAATAAACAAGAATCAAGTCAACAAACTACAACAACTGCCAGCCAAACAGGCCAAGCCAGGGAAGCCTTTGCCATCAGCCAAAAGGAAGAACTGGAGCACAGTATACACACAGACACACACACACCTACACACACTCCCCCTATACGTTTAGCAAATTAATTGGAGGCAGCAATGGAGCTGGGCCATGTTTGAACGCTTTCGTTTAGGCAACCTGAGCAGAAACTACCGATTACGCGGAGCCTCCACAGAACTGGCGCGCGACAAGAAACAGCAGAGGCAACAATGCGTCACCGTACTGTTCCTAGATGACATCACGCACACCTTTCGGATCGAGGTGAGTCCCCAGGCCCCCATCCCCAACCCCAACCCCAACTGAACTTAGTCAATGCAAACTATGCCTAATTCCCACATTGCCTCACCTGTCTTGATTTGTAGTTAAGCTCATTGAAATGCGCATAGTAATTTATTAATAATCAACTTGCGAAATTGTGTAAACAATGCAAAGACCCCGTGAAAGTCGACGGGGGAATTTGTCGTGCGTTACGTGCAGAAAGATGAGATGCATTTCAATCTCAATCTCACTTTCATTTCGGCATTTGGGGGAGCTTGCACTCATCACTCGCACGCACTTACCTTCGTTTCTTCAACGCAGTTGGATAATTAAGATATCGTACATACAGAGGGGGAGCAATCTAACTACGAAAATGAGTGTACAATCTAGTCAGTAGTTTGGTGAAACTCTCGACTAAATAGTCAAGATAATTAGTGAAAATGACTGGCAGAGATTGGATAGAAATATAGAGAGAAAAGTCGAGGAAATGTAGTACAACATTAAGATAGAAGTAGGAGAGAAATAAAGATGAAAAATAGAAAATACACATTAAGATAGAAGTAAAAGAGAAATAAAGATGAAAAATACATGTAATAATAGATCTGATAATCAGTAAAGAAGGCATAAGTAGAACAAAGACCTGCATGCGGTGGTTTGTAGCACCCCGCAAACACCCCATCATATTGCAATGGATAAGGTATAGTCTTGTCATATGATGAATAATGTAAAGTCTTGCATATGATCCCATATAGAGTGTCCTCTCACCCATAGAACCATATAATCAATAAGGATCGAAGAGATCAGCGGGATCATGCGTTGTTTTGTGGTTGTTTCTGACCACCACATACAGATCTCTCTACTATGCCTTCTTTAATAGATGTCAAACATATCATAGCCAGTAATTTTATTATATCTTGAACTGCAAAATATATTTCTATAAATAACACATTTATCTGCATGTCTTGATCTATTCTATATCTTTTACATCATTATCTTTTCTATATACTTGCTTGCAGAAGCGTGCGAAAGGCTCTGAGCTCTTAGAACAGGTCTTTCAATATCTCGAGCTATCCGAAAGGGACTACTTTGGACTATTATTTCCACAGAAGCCTGGCGATGTTGTGGTGAGTGCATCAAACCGTTTGATATAGGAAGTTCCCCTATTACTGATGCTTAACTTCTTCTACTTCATCAGAGATGGGTTGACGCACAGAAGCAATTCAAGAAGCAATGCAGCAGCGTCGCGCTCGACAACGATGCCGTTCCATTATTAGAGTTTAGAGTTAAGGTGAGTAACCCCTTAACTATAAATATATTATAAATCTATATACTGTTTGTCTTCCTCTTGTTTAGTTCTTTGTAAGCGATCCGAGCCGTTTGCAGGAGGAGTTCACGCGCTATCAGTTCTATCTGCAGATCAAGCGCAACATACTCCATGGCCAGCTGCCTTGCTCGAGCAACACGCAGTGCCTGCTTGCCAGCTACACGGTGCAGTGTAAGTAGAGAGTCCAAGGTGTACCTAACTTCAACTCATCTCTCAATTCTCTCTCTCCTACTCGCAGCTGAACTGGGCGACTTCAATGCCGTTGAGCATCAGCCTGGCTACCTGAGTGGCCTGCAGTTGTTGGCAGAGCAAAGCCCGGATGCTGAGCGTAAGATCTGTGAGCTGCACAAGCTGCATCGTGGCCAACTGCCTGCGGACGCGGAATACAATTATCTGGAGCATGGCAAGCGCTTGGAACTGTATGGCATTGATCTGCACAAGGCCACCGACTCTAATGGCAAAGATCTGCAGTTGGGTGTCTCTGCAGTGGGTCTGCTGGTCTTCCAGCATGCACTGCGCGTCAACACATTCTCCTGGAGCAAGATGGTGAAGGTGTCATTCAAGCGCAAGGATTTCTTTATCCAACTGCGTCGGGAGCCCAGTGAGAGCTATGACACGTTGCTTGGCTTCGGCATGATAAGCCATAAGCACGCGAAGGCATTGTGGAAATCGTGTGTGGAGCATCACAGTTTCTTCCGACTGAAGAGGCCGCATCGCTTGTCGCGCTTCCTCAACATCAGTCTGGGCAGCAAGTTCTATTACTCGGGCCGCACTGAGTTGCAGGCGGTGCAGGAGTCGAAGCAGCGTGGACGCATACACAAGGTCTTTGTACGCTCCCCCAGCAAGCGACTGCTTGCTGCTGGTCAAGGAGTGGGAGGAGGTGGAGCAGGAGGAAGCTACGCCGATGGTAGTGGGCAGCAGAATGGCACCACTGGCACTGGCAGCGGCTCCGACAGCACTGCCTCGCACAATGGCAAACCGTCCGCATCCACCATACTGACCATCACAAAAACAAGCCGTCCACATGACACGTCCAAGGTAACGTCCAAACAGGCCGATGCAATGCCACGCAAGGCCTGGGAGCAGCACAGCGATGAGTACGATATACAACTGTAAGTAGCACCATGGGAATCTCTGCTAGAAATGCCTCTTAATGATCTCTTCTCTCTCTATCTCTCTCTCCCAGCGATGTTGGCTTCATTGAGCAGTGCACGAGACGCTTTGAGTCGGGCACACCATCGCCCATGCCACCAGCGTACAGCTCCGGCCAGCACAGTCCGCTGCTGCTGCCCACCACCATAGCAGATGCAGTGGGACAAGCGCAACCGGAGAGTGGCAGTGATTTGATCACTATGCGTCTACTGGCAGACGAACAGGGTCGTTACGGATTCAATGTCAAAGGTGGCGTCGATCTTGGTCTGCCTGTGCAGGTGTCCAAGGTGGTGCCACACACACCTGCCGATCGTTGTTCGCCGCGTGTGTGTGAGGGCGACGAGGTGCTCATGATCAACGGGCGAGATGTGGTTGGCCTGCGCCACGAGCAGGTGGTGGCCATGATACGTGATTGCCGGCATCAGTCCAATGGGGAGTTGCTGCTGACAGTGCGACCAAAGCGATCGGCGCCATTGCTGCTGGAGGAGGAGCCTCTGTATCAGTATGTGCCCGAGACGGATGAGATTGGTTCGCATTCGAATCTGCTCGATGGCGATGAGCTCTTCCGACAGAGTCTGCTTCTGCTCAGCGATGGACTAGCGTCGGGGGCTCTGCTTGCTCAGTATGAGCTCATGTATCGCAAGAATCCCGATTTGGCCATCACGGAGGCACGCAAACCTGCCAATGCGCCCAAGAATCGCTATCGGGATATATCGCCTTGTAAGTGAATCGGGGAATACTCTAATGAATAGTCTGTTTAATGTTGTAATTCCTTTTATAGATGACTGCACTCGCGTCTCGTTGGTCAACTCACTGACTGGGGACTATATCAATGCGAACTATGTGAACATGGAGATACCAGGAGGCGTGGTCAATCGTTATATTGCCACACAGGGACCGCTCGCAAGCACCACCACTGACTTTTGGCGCATGGTGCAGCAGGAGAGCAGCCATCTGCTTGTTATGCTCACCACTGTCATGGAGGCGGGCAGACAGAAGTGTCATCAGTATTGGCCTGTCACGGGCGACGAGCTGCAGCTGGGCGATGGCTTCTCTGTGCGTTGCTTGAGTGAGAAACCGGATGAGACTGGCAGCTTTGTCTTCCGTGAGTTTGTGCTGCGGGATAAGCACGAGCAGCGACACATACATCACATGCAGTACCTTGCCTGGCCCGATCACTGTGTGCCCTCTGACCCCAATCTGTTTCTGGAGTTCACTGAACGTGTGCGTGCCGCACGCAATCGTACGCTGCTGCAGGAGATTGAGGAGAGCCTGAAGCAGGTGCGACTGCTCGATGCGGATGCAGATGACAACGGGGGCCTGATGAGCGAGCGCAAGTGTGCGGCCAGCAATGGTGCCACGCCAGAGGACGAAACCCCTGTCTCCACCAGCGTGCATCAGTAAGAGATGCCCCTAAATTGATATCAATGTATAGACTCATGTTTCGTTTACCCATTGCAGATGCATCAGCGCCGCCAATCCGCCTGTGATTGTTCACTGCTCGGCGGGCATTGGACGCACTGGTGTGCTCATCCTAATGGACACCGCCCTGGCACTAATGGAGGCACACGAGCCTGTCTACCCGCTGGACATTGTGCGCACCATGCGCGATCAACGTGCCTGCATGGTTCAAAATGTGGTATGTGTATGAAGGAATCCTGCTGATGCAGATTCAATGTTAAACTAATCCTGCTCCTTGCAGAGTCAATATCGCTTCGTTTGTGAGTGTATTTGTGCCGCCTACATGAAAATCCAGCGCAGCAGTGCAGCCATCAATGACGAGGACGACTAAGAAGCCGCAAACTGCCGCCCCCCCAACAAGTTCTACTAGTGGACAATCTATAATATACACATCTTCCTGTCTATATATACATACTACATATATATATATAAAATATCCTGTCTAGCATGACGCCTTCGATTACTCTCAATCAATCTTTATCAATTATTATACATATATTCTTATTGAATCAATCGTATTGTTAGTACACGCCCGTAGATTATTATTATGTACTATTATCATTATTGTGTCTATATATATCTATCTATATCTAATGTATGTACTCTATTCGTAACGTATAATCGACTCTGTATATTCGCATATGGGCAATAATCCACGCAAGTGCTGCTGAAAACTCTAAGGAATCAATTCTAAATTTTACAATACAACAACAACAAAGAGAACAAAACTACCTAAAACAAAATACAACAAAATGCTTATGGCGTTAATTGCATTATTTATTTACCCCCAAAATGGAGACTACAGAGAAATATATACATATATATAACAATAAATTTAAACAAACAAGAATGAGAAGTAAAAACTGTTAGTATTTTAGCACCAAATTAAATTCGTATATCTATTTATGCTGAGAAAACAGAAATAAAAAATATTATAAATAAATTGCAATGAGGAAACCAATTAAAAAAGTGTCAATGTTATTATTGAGTCTATTTATATATGTGTAATATTATAATTAATCTGAATTCTAGTTCTGGTTCTATCAATGCAGCTGGCCATGGAATCTTCCGTCATGGAAAATTATTTTCTATAAAAAATTGTTCAATATTAAAGTTGAATTTTAAAAATCATTTGTAAAAACTATTGAAAAAAAAACAAAAACAAAATGGAAAGCAATGCCAATAAAAACGGATCCATGACTGCCGCAGGCGAGGATGTTGTTGAAGTGGAAGAGACCGAGGACTTCCACGAACTCGAGGAGTTCAACGATGTGGACGATGTGGCCTCGGGCAGCCAGAATGGTTGCCAGAAGAAGGCGCAGCGCTTCGAGCTCAAGAAGTGGGTTGCGCATGCGCATTGGTCATGGGACGTGGCGGTAGATAACTGTGCCATCTGTCGCAATCACATCATGAATCTGTGCATCGAGTGCCAGGCAGACCCCAATGCCAACAAGGACGAGTGCACTGTGGCATGGGGCGAGTGCAATCATGCCTTCCACTACCATTGCATTGCACGCTGGCTGAAGACACGCCACGTCTGCCCGCTGGACAACAAGGAATGGGTCTACCAAAAATACGGGCACTAACTAAATTCGAAATCAAGTGAAGTCAAGTGTATTTTGTATTTGAATCTTTCTCTCTTTTTTGGAAATATATATTTTAGTGAATGTGTAAATGATGAGTGACTAAACTGCATCCTAGGCCTGCGCCGCCTGCAGTTGCTGCTCCTGCTCTGTGCCGAGCAGCTGCTGCGCTGTGGGCCGTGTGCCAGTGAGCAGCTCCAGTTGTGAGAAGAGCGAGTCGCGTTGCTCGGCCAGATTAGCATACTTCTGCTGCAGCTCCTTCTCGCGTTCCATTTGCCGACGCACATCCTCCTGCAGCGACTCCAAGCGACGTGGCACAGCTATGGCTTCCTGCTCGCCCAGAAACCGGAAAGTCGAGAGGGACAGCGAGTTCTGTTCGATCTGTGCATACGTATCCTGCAGCTGTTTGATCAACACCTGAGCACGCGCCTGATATCCGCCAGTAAGAATCTTCAGCTTCTTCTCAATCTTGCCACAGCGCTTGGCCTCCTTGGCCATGTGGCGGCGATTCTGTTCCAGTCGCTTCTCTGCCGACTCCAGGCGATCCTTTTTGCTGGCCAAGTTGGCGCGTGTATAGCGATGCTGTGAGGGCAAATAGAGCACCTGGCCAAGGCACTCCTGCCACACCTGAGCATAGACATCTAGAGGGAGTTCGCCATGTGCCATTCGCTCCTTAACCACTTCCATTTCATCAGCGAGCATCCTCTTGGCATCGGCCAACTCCTCCTCGGATATCTCCTCATACGGATTGGCCTTGAAGTAGCTCTGCAGTTGCTCCAGCTTGTGCTGCGACTGTCCGGGCACAGGATCCTTCACAGAATCGTAAACTGAAAGAAAAGGAGTATCAATAAGTGTTTCCCTTGCTCTACAGCTTCCTTTCTACTCACGCTGCATGGTGATCATTTCGTGCTTGATCAGCTCCTCCGCCTGCTGTTGCTCGGTCAGATTCTGTTTCTCGGACTGGGGACGCAGAATCTTGGTGTTGACCTCAGTGGGTCGAGGCAGACTGCGTTGAATGACCTGAGAACGCTTTGCCAATTCGCGTTTCCGTTGCGCCTCCTGCTCGGCCAGCAGGCGTGCGTCCACATCCGCCTGATCCTCGACTGCAGGCTCTGTGCTCGTCTCCATGGGTTCACTGTCCTCCTGCTCAGGCACCACAATCTCGTAGTCGTTGCGTGGAGCTGGCAACGTGGACAAACCTTCGCGTAGTGTTGACTTCAGTTGCTTCTGGTAGTTCTTGTACACTGCTGGCGTCTCAGTGACCCCCATGTTCTCCTCCGCATTGATGCTCAGCTTATCGCGCACATAGGCAGGTGTTGCAGCGCCATTAGATGCTGCTCCAGTCTTGGCCACAGGCACCAGAGCACCCGAGGCGGGTGTGAGGAAGCCGGCAGGCGTGGCAGCTCCGCCGCCTTCACGCTGCGTGCGGAAAGGCGTTGCAATGACTGTGTTGGGCGTGGCAATCGAAGCCGCCTTGGGCAGCACGCTAGAGAAATCGGACTCATGCAGCGGCGTATTGGTTCCTCCCTTCAGCGGGGTCTCTGTGTGCGTGAGCGCCATCATGTTCTGCGCCTCCTGCATAATGCGATCTGTGTAGGGTGCAGGTGTACGCGGGGTGGCCGACACCTGAGGTGTGATGGAGTAGTCCGCGAGCAAGGCATCTGTCGTCTCTATGCCACTCTCGCCGGCAATCTCCTTGGCCATCTCACTAGCACGTCCCAACTTCACCACCTGCTGCAGCTCCATATCGGAGATCTGCGGCGTGGGCAGCACTAGCTTGGAGCGCTTTCGCTCTGGTTCCATATTCTGCAACATGGCGGTGGGCACCTCGTTCTCCTTGCGCTGCTTGAGCTTCTGTTTGTCACGTTTGCGTTCGCGCTCCTCCTTCTCAGAGCGCAGCTCACCGTCCAGATCCTGTTGCCGCATCTTGTTGAAGTCTGGTTCCTGCTTCTGCAGATGCTCCTCAGATGTATCATAGAAACCTGCAGCTGGTCGCTTCTCAAAGGGAATCTCTGCGTTGTAGTCGATTCCCTTAATGCGCTTGCGATTGCCGCTACCGATGCCAGCGGCGCGCAGCTCACGACGCTTCTGCAGCGTGGCCAGGCGTCGTGCCTCCTCCAGCTGCTTCTCACGTGCCTTGCGCTTTGCCTTCTTACCCTGCGTGTTTGCAAGACGTGCACGGGCCTCTGACAGCATTTCCAGCTCGTCTTCGTCCATATCTTTGGGATCAGGTCGTGCCGGTTTTGTTTCCGGGTTGGGATCAATTTCACCAGGCTTCAATTTGCGCGGATCGTCCATTGTGTCCTCACCATCCTCCTTGCGCTGCGCCTGGTCGCTATATGGGAGAATGGAGAACGATATTTAAAGCACTGCCAAGGTATAAACATTATTGCACTTACAGCAAGTATTCGTATCGTTCCAGGCACTGTGCTGCAGTGCGTCCAATAATGGGCGCTATGGTGCGCCACTGCGTCGGCATCAGCTTGGCCAGGTGCAGCAGCTTCTCATCTTCCTCGCGGGACCATTCGGTCTTCTTGATGCTCGGATCCAACCATTCGTACCAACGCGCCTTGCATTGTTTGGCCGACTTACGATGCAGCAACGAGGCAATACGACTCCATTGATTTTTACCATATTTCATTACAGCCGCCTTGAGAATCTCATCCTGAAAGCGAAAGCATGCTTTGTATTATATATGCTGCGAATTTATTTTCCACTTACCTCTGTATTGCGCCAAACGCCGCCTTTTATCATTATGCGCGGCATCTTATTGTTTTTTGTTTAACTCTCGTCAATAAACAACAAATATATTTTAATAACTCTTAAAATAATATAGTTAGTTTTGCGCTGTCGGCAGCCGCTAGTGCTGTGCCAAATACAATTGAAAATATCGATAGCACTGCGGCAACTCTACAGTGGTATCGATGTATTTGTGAGTCGCCTGCCATTTGAGTAATTCAGTGTTAATTAAACAATTAATACTATTTATTTATCGATGTATTTTATACTTAGTACTTTTTTATTACTTTCCGATAACTTGCTTGCTATCGATGCTTTGCAAATGTTTCGTTGTTGTTGTTATCAGATGTTTTGATATGATATCAGATCAGCGCTTGCCACTGCTTTTTGTCAGCAAATTATAATGCGGAGTTAACAAAATGCAATTCTAAACAATTCCACATGCATTATAACAACATGAACGATGCGGATGTGGCCTTTCCGAGCTTCTATAGCACTCTAGGCAACCACCAGGTGAGCACCCTCCTCCTGACCGTTGTTGTTGTTTGTTGTCAAGTGAGATGGAACATGCCCCATTCGCTGTTGTTGTTGTTGTTTAGCTACAGCTTCAGCATGCAGAACTGTCGCTGTCCACACCCATCCACTGCCTGGAGCATGATCATTTCACCGGTCTGTTTGACGATGACCAATCCAGCCTGCTGCCAGTGCCAATAACAACAACAACATCATCGGCGTCCACATCAGCCTCGACATCGACATCGCACAAAGATGCTGCTGCTGCTGTCTGCATACCCTTTGTGCAGATCCACACCACCGATCTGCAGCAACAACCGGAGCCAGAGCGTAGCTATCGCAATGGCTTTCGACGCAAGACGGCGGAGATCAAATCCGAAGCGGAGCTCATCAAATCCGAGCTAGCCGAGGCGGCTGCCAAGGAACGCATCAATGCAACGCCCACGCCACCCACTGCGAAGACAATTAGCGGGGATGCTTGCACAGACTTGGCGGCACTGGCCACAAGTGCCTGCCTGCACAAGTGCCCCAGCTGCCCGTTCCTGAGTCTTTGCCAGCTCAAGGCACAAACGCACATCGCCAGCTGCTTCGGCGTGGATGCCCAACAGCACTTGCAGTGTCCAGGTGAATACAAGTGTGTAGTAATCCTGTCTGGCATGACCAATCTAATCTGTTCATCCCTCCAGGCTGTGCCAATGTTTTCTACAACATTGACGTGCTCAACTTGCATCTGAGTGCGGATCATCAACTGGAGCCGCAGGAGATCTCCACGCTGACTCTGAATGGAAGTGAAAAGCCCAATGACACGGGCGCCAAGAAGGCGCAACAGGCACACTCGCTGCAGGAGCCCAAGAGTCGTATATTTATCAAGAACGTGGATTGCCTGCGGGAACCGCTACGCTTACAGGAGGAGAATCAACTTAGCGACTTTCTGCCACTGTTGCCCTCCCCGCCAGGCGTAAGCTCCGGTAATATACTAGATCTGCTCAACGTTGTGGAGGCTGTGGAACAGCCGGAGCCAGTTGTAGTTAATCAGAAGCCAGCGGGACAAAAGATTTCCATCAAAAGTGTTGATGTGCTGCGGGAGCCAGCGCTGTTGCCCTACGATTTTCAGCTGCCCAGTGCGACAGCGCACCAGCTGCCATCGCTGCCCGCGCTGATGATGAGCAGCAGCAACAGCAACAACAACATGCTGAATGTGCCTGTGGTGGATCCAGAGAAGCCGCGTCAACCCAAGATCTACATACGCAATGTGGACATACTAAAGGAGCCAATGCTCTTGCCAGGCTTCAGCGATGTGCCCGCCTCCGCAGTGAATCGACCCATGGATGTGTTCCCAGCTGAGACTCTGCTGACGCCAACAGGGCCCGTGGGTACCTTGCCAGGATTCGAGCCAGCATTGGCACCGCTGGCCAACATGTGCAGTGAGGCATTTAATTTTGAAGCCAGCAACAACTTCAGCGCCTTGGACCTTGACTTTGGTGTGGACTTTGAGCATCAGGTGCCACTGGTAACGGAACCAACACCTCCGCCGCCACCGCCACCAGCAACAGCAGCGACACAGATCTCGCTGGCCAACGGTGAGCAACTGGTGGAGCTGGCAGTAGCACCTCAGAACGTTGAGCTCAACACGCAGTTGGCAAGTTATCTGCCTGTGGTTGCTCCTCCTGCTGCTACAAAGCAGAAGATCTTCATCAAGAACGTGGACATACTGAAGGCACCGCAACGTGGCACGCTGCATCTGCGCACTGTGGATGAGCTCAATCTGATGAACCGCAACGAGGTGGAGCATCTGATTGTGCCCAATCGGGAGCCACTGCCCATGGAGCTGCCACTGCATGCAGCTGCCGCTGGAGCGGCACTGGAGCCATCCCTAGTGGACTTTCATCAGCATCCGCAGCAGGCAGCAGCAGCGCCAACAGCTCTGAGCTACGACGATAGCTACGATCTGGCTGAGGATCTGGAGTGCTGGCCCTGGATGGAGGAGGGGGTGCCAGCGGCAATTGCAACTGTTGACACGGAGCAAGAAGCAGCGCCGCTGGAGCTGCCACACAATGCTGAGGATATGCTCATCAAGGATTACCAACAGTTGTATGCCACGCCAGATGTGTGCACTGCAGTGCCTCCACTGGTGCCGGTGACAGTTTCTCCAGTTGCCCCAACTGCTCTGACGACTGTGGATAATCTGAGTTGTCTGCCAGTGCCGCCGCTGGTGCCGCTAGTTGCAGATGCAGCGACGCCAGCAGTTAGCAGCAGTGTTGCCCTTCCCACTGCTGCTGCTGCTGCCTGCCCCGAGAAGCCTGCGCGTATTTATGTTGCCAACAATTTGTTGCCCGCTGCTGTGGAGCCAACGCTGGCTGGCGGCACCTCAGTGCGTGGTCGACCCTACGGCGCCAAGCAGACGGGACAGAACAAGCGTCGGCCAACGCAGGGCGTGCCACAGAATGTCGAGGGAGGCAAGTGCACTGTGGACGGTTGCATGTTCCGCTTCAAGTCGCCGGCGACTCTGGAGTACCACGGACGTTGCCACAACGGGGCACTGGGCTCGGCTCAACCCATGATCTGCCCCGAGTGCAGATCGACACAGTTCAGCAATTGGAACTGCCTGCACACGCATCTGTGGCGTACACATGAGATCGACATGGAGCTCTACTGCTGCCAGCTGTGCAGCTTCAAGACTCCCATCTACTCGAGGCTGGTTAACACGCACGCCAAGATTCACTCCGAGGAGCGCAACTACAAGTGCACGCAGTGTGGCAAAGGGTTCAAGAACACCAAGCAACTGAAGAACCATCGTCGGCTGCATCGCACCCAAGGACTGGGCATGGCCAAGCCCAGCAGCAGTGCAGATGAGCTGCTGCCCCCCCAAGCGACAACTGTGCATCGTTGCGAAGACTGCAGCGCGGTCTTCAAGCATCGCAAGACACTGCGCGAGCATCTCTGCAAGCAGCGCAACGAGCAGCCGCAGTGCAGTGTCTGCCAGGTGAGTCTACTCAGAGATCTATGCCAGACTCAGGCACGAAACTAATCCTCTTCTCTTCTCTTCTGCAGCGCGTCTTCAGCTCGAAGAGCAGCCTGAAACTGCACATGCGCAGCCACCAGGCGAACAAGCGCTTCAAGTGCGAGAAGTGCGAGCACGAGGCGAACGACCACAACGCCTTCCGGCGTCATCTTGCCACCCATCGGGAGCCCAAGCGCTATGCGTGTCCGCACTGCGACTTTCGTGCCATACAGAGCACGGCATATCGGGTAGATTGAGCACATAGATACTCCTCTATTCCCCTTTACTAATCTCTTCATCCTCTTTCCCCCACAGATACATCTGCAGAAGCGTCACCCGGAGCAGGAGCTGTCCACCATCATCTACAAGTGCAACGTCTGCAGTTTCTCGAGCATCAATCGCGGCCTGCTGCTGGTCCATCAGGCCAAACATGATACCGCTCCTCAAGGCGCCATCGAGTCATCAAAGATCAAAGTGAAGAGCAGTCTTCTCCTGGCACATTCCACGGATATAAGCGAAGTCAAACAACTGGATGAAGTGGCCTTTGTGGCGCCAGACAGCGCGCAACTGCTCACCTAATCCCTTCCGGACTATGCTATATATATATATATATATATATATCTGTATTGTATACTGATACACACACACACACACACAAAGTGCCGGCGTCACAATGCGAAAGAGTTTAGCTTTAAGATCCATTTTATACCAAAATTTCATATACCAATGTTAGTTATGTCTAAGGATCTATACATGAACATAGAACATACTGTTTGTATATATATTCATGTTCTCTGAGCTGTAAATATGTGTATTCTCTTGTTTCTTTGTTTTGGTGCAGTCTGCACCCACTTAGCTTAGTTGATCATGGTGTTGTTATTGTAAATATGTATATCGAACAAAAGAATATATAATATATAGAATTGATATATTTAAGCTAAGCTAGCAGTCTCCTTATGCTCTACTTATTCTTGCTGCTGTTGGTGATCATCTAAATATACTGACTGAACTCGACAACATACCAGGCGCACAGAAAGCAGCAGCAAGTATCTGCAGTTGTGTATGAGCAAGTGCTGAGTCATTGTTCTAGTTATTCATTATTATTTTTATCGCACTTTGCAGGTGTTAGGCGCGTGCTGACGATGCCATTCGCCTGCATGTTGCCTGAGTAATCGTTTGTTTATTTGAAGAACACGATTGTACTCATAGGTCATTCACGACTTCTTCTGCTTGAGATTTGTATACAGTTGCTGAAGAGTTGGTATATTGATTTTTAAACATTTCAAGAGGTCCAAAGGTATTTTAGATTTCCCAGTCTGCAGTCTCTTTATGGTGATAATTATATGTCTGTATGACTATTTTCGTAATCAATCCAAACGGTGTTGTGATTAAATGATTATAGTAATTAGATTGTCTAACACTTTTCGGGTATTAGTTATGCACAAGTGGGATGTTCCTTGTTTCACGCAACTTTGTGCTGCGTATGTATGTAGGCTGTGTCCCTTATAAAAGGACATGTAGTATGCCAAGGAGGTGCCTGAAGAAATGAAGAAACTGCTGCGAGTGGTTCAGCGATTGTCGCCTTCAAATGCGGCAGACGGCACACTGGGATCCATCGAGCTGGACTTGTGGCTTGCCCACTTGGTGGGTCTGCCACTCCTGGGTCTGAAGCAAGAGACGCGTATGCAGAAGACATTCTTTGCCATATACGGTGGCCTCATGCAATTCGCACTCGTCTGCTACATCTGTATCTTCGAGCTGTACGATCTCTTTCTCAACTGGCACGATCTGGATGCAATGACACAGAATGTGGTGTTGTCTCTGACCCACGTAGTCTACTTGCTGAAGGTGAGCAGCTTCAAGCTTCATCCTGGACAAATCCTTGACTTCTTTCTGTTTGGTTTAGCTGCTCAACATCTGCTATCACTATGCCAGTCTCAAGGAGATCATCTCCAAGCTGCGCAGCATTACTCGACAATGTGTGCTGTCCAAGAAGCAGACGGAAGCGTTTCACAAGTCAGAAGTCGAGAGCAAAATGGCCAATCTCATATACTTCAATCTTGTTCTGACTCCTGGCGCCATGGGGCTAATTTGGATTATGATCTGTGAGAAAAAGAGAAGCCTTCAATTATTTGTATGGCATATTATCATTTCATTTTGAATTACCCTCTCAGTTCCGGAGGACTTTGCCGGCAATCTCTTTCCGTATCGAGCAGAGCTGCCACATTTTCTGCCTGCCACCGTCAAACACTTCTATATGGGACTGAGTGTTGCTTTCTCGGCGCTGGCGATCACAACAATTGACACACTGAACGTGCTACTTATGAATCACATCTGCATGCACCTGAAAGTGCTCAATTTGGCCTTCGATGAGCTTCTGGAGCCGAGTGTGGATCCCTACGAGTGGCTGCTCTCCATAGTGAGATATCACTGTGAGCTAATTGTGTAAGCAGCTCCATAGTTTGTACCCAATATTGTATACAGTATGTCAAGAAACACTTTACACGTATGTACATAACATTAACATGTACATACAGTGTAAAGAGTTACATGACTCACTGTATGTGTAAAGAGTAACTCTTTACTCAAATGCACATGTTAATGTAATATACATATGTGTAAAGAGTAACTTAAAAGACTGTATTCATATATTTTCCCTTCTCCAGTCTGCGCCAGAAGGTCGAACGCATCTTCAGCCTTCCTGTCATGCTGCAGTTTGTCAGCTCCGTGGTGATTGTCGCCATGACTGCCTTCCAGGTGATTGCCGTGGGCAATGGCTCAAAAAGTTCAATTATTATGGATCTCCTGCTGTGCTGTGTGCTCTGTCAGCTGTTTGTTTACTGTTGGTTCGGGAATGAAGTCTACGAACAGGTTATAACAACAAGCATTTGAAACAAGCTGTTATCGTTAATCGATTCTTATACGCAGAGCAAAACTCTCTCCATCTCCGGCTTCGGTTGCAGTTGGCACAATTTCGATGGGAAATGCAAGAGAATTCTCTTGATATTCATGATTAATGCGGAACGTCCTTTTCTCTTCACTGCTGGCGGCTTTATGGCGCTTACTTTACCGAGTTTCACCTATATAATTAGCAAATCGTACTCAATTGTCGCGGTACTGAGGCAAATGTACAGCCGTGCTTAGATAATTGATCAGCATACCGCCAGCGATCTACTTGTTTGAATGAGTCCATTTTGTCTTCGGTGTTAGATGCTTAGTGATGCGACACTACTTCTTTTAAAAAAAAAGTCAGAATCATCGATGACATCGATGATATCGATGTTGGCATCGATGTTACGTCGGGTCTAATTCTGTGACGCTGTCTATGAAATGTTGTTTGTTTTTTAATTTTTAACTGATCAATTAACTTTTTGAACTAGGTCTTGTGAAACATGAGATCATTTTGCTTTTAAAGTGGTTAAAATAAGGAATTTAGAACTACCATATGCGGTTGTAAATCTATTTAAATAAAAGAAGTCAGCGGTAAGAAAGTAAAATACATAAGTTTTTATGTATTCATTGTGTTGTGCTGAGTCACCAAGTCAAATGTGCAAATGTATGTAACAAGCAGAAGGAGGTGTGGGAGACCCCAGTATATATATTCTTGCTCAGGATCACAAGCCGAGTCGATTGAGCCATGTCTGTCTATCTGGCTGTCTGTCTGTCTGTCTGTGTGAACGCACAGATCTCAGCTATTATAAAAGCTAGAGTTACCAAATTTGGCAGGAAGACTCCTATGCACTATAAGCTGATCACCTTTATTTCAAAAATTAGGTGCCACGCCCACCGCCCCCGTAAATCAATAATTAAATTTTTGAACTCCATTTGTAAGCGCTGTATAAAAGCTACAACTTTTTTCTTTAACATATACACAGCCGAGCAACCCTTTAGACTTCCGACTTTTGTGCGTGATAAAAAGGATGAGATAATTTCAAAAGTACATATGCTTATGAATCATGGAATATGCAATATCATTTCATTCATATTTATTCTAGGAACAAACCAAATCAACATGCGATTGAAATTATTACTTAGTCTATTATTAGTAGACTTTGCAATACCCGCTGATATACCAGGATGTAACTACTTCAATACGGTTGACTTATCTAAGAACGAAAAGCTTTCGAATGGATCATACATATATGAGAGCGTGGTAATCCCGGCCGAACAGACTGGAGTATATGATTATGAAGTTCTATCAGATGGGGCGACGGTAAGTGTGGCACCACACTTGAGAGGATGTGCCTGCAAAGAGGGAACTTGCATACGATTCTGTTGCCACAGGAATCTGTTTCTTGTCCAAGATGAACGTACATGTAGCGGAGATATAGCAACGGCCGTGGATTATGATCCAATTGTAAACGTTACCTTAATGAATGGTAGTGTAGTCACAAAGCATATACTCAATGATTTTGTGGTACAACAAGATCTGCCAGTGCCCTGTTCTGCTCACTTTAGCCTCAATCCGGAAGTGGATGCAGAGTTACAATGGACACTTTTTGAAGTAAGATTAAATAAATGAAGTAACAAATTCTGAATACACTACACAACATTATCTATTCCAGGATGGCACACTAAGCTTTGCCAATAAAACGGTAAGTAAGCAGGATTACTGTCTGCAGCCTCATCCGTTTGTATCGGAAGTTGATAAGAAAACCAAGTACACTCTAGTTCCCCACGCCTGTCATGATCTAGTGCCTCCAGATGTAGATGTAGACAATACATGTAGGTGATAATGATAACATTTGAATTGGCCTGATTACTAGCCTTCCTTTTGTCTTGCAGTGCGTATCATTTCTATAATTTGCCTACTGATAACAAGTTTCACTTACCTCTGGCTCAGGGAACTGCGAAATCTGCATGGATTGTGCTTGGTCTGCTACATGCTGAGTCTGATAGTGTCCTTCACGTTACTGGTAGCCGACAGCATGAAGGGACAGTGGACTCTCGGTATCTGCCAGGCAAATGGTATATAGGAGATCTCCAAATCTTAAATTCATTCAATTTGCTTAAGCAGATTCTCTATTCTCAGGCTATATCGGTTACTTTGCTACCATAGCAGCCTTCTTTTGGCTGACAGTTATAAGCTATGATCTGTGGATGAGTTTCCGTGATAACTATCAAGTTCAGCGGACTAGAACCAAATTCAGATTCCTCATGTATAGCCTCTATGCCTGGGGTTGTTCTTTCATTTTGACCATAATCGTAATGATTGTAGATGGTTCCCTCGACATGGATGACGATAACCAAATGTCCTGGATGCCTGGAGTTGCGATCTATTATTGTTGGATCAACAGTGAGTTTATTCAAGCAGCGTCTACAAAACATGTCCACATAATCCATAATTGTAGCTGAAGGCTGGTCTGGACTGTTATATTTCTATGGACCGATGGCAATACAGCTCATTTTCAATACAACCATGTTCATACTTACGGTAAATTAATTGCAAATTCCCTTCCCCCCTTGGCACATGCCTCCAATTGGTTAATCATACATTTCTGAGTACATTTGTATCCATGTCATTGATTGTTTGCACTTTTGTATATTAATCATCAATGTCTTTTACAGTGGATTCGCATTCTTGAAGTAAAGAAGGAGTTGGATCACATGCAAGGTCGCGACGAACGTGAAAGTCAGGTTGAATCGAATCGTAGAACGTAAGTGGAACATTTGAATTATATTTCATTTTCAGAACTCATGTATTCTCTTTTATTTACAGTTACGGCTTATTTTTGCGACTTTTTGTCATCATGGGCGTTACGTGGACCACGGAAATAATTGGTTATCTGGTGTCTGGTAATGATACGCTTAAAAAGATCTTCAGAGCCTTTGATTATATCAATTGTGGGCACGGTATTGTCATTTTCGTATTGTTTGTACTGAAGAAAAGGATTTTCAAGCTTATTTCGAATCGGTAAGTTTGTACACTCTCATTGCAGTTTGTTCGTATATAATTTGATTTGTCATCGAACCTTTAATCTCCCTTAATCATGTTGGGGTAAAGGATACGAGGTATTAAATCAACAGATGAAGAAGACGGCGAAGAGGAGATCGCTCTACAACAAGTTAACGGAGCTCCTAAAATTGGTCCTAATATTTTGACTTAGGTAAAGCTGATGTCAGCTTCTCTTTGGTTTGTTTTATTCTCTCTTCGCATTGTTGTCTGGTAACTGATATTAATATTTGTACTAACTAAGGCTATCCGACTACCATTTCGCACTGCTTCCTACTCTCGTTGCTAGCTATTCACAAAAGTTTGGGTTAATTTTAGTTTTATATTCTTACTGATCGTGGTGTTTATGTTTTTTATTAACGTGCAATGTATCTAACAATAGTTTACATTTACAAATCTATAATTATATCAAACTCTAATGAGATCTAATGATCTTTCAGGCTGCGGCCCAAGCATCGCAACGTATCGAGTCATCAACTTATGCTGAGCACCACTCGCGGATCAAGAGCCAGCTACAGCACCGCCAGGAAATATGCAACAACGAAACTTAATGCCTTATAGCGCATCTAGCTCTGTATGTGACTAATTATGAATTGCCTTTTACTTACTATACAGAACTAAACGTAACATAAAGAATAAGAATAATTGATCATTTATACACTAACTGCATGCTTCATAAACACAATAAAGCTTTTAAGACGGGCCTGTATTGCTGTGATGGACAAAAACACTGAGGAACTCAGTCGACTGTGCACTATGTTGGTGTTACTCGTATATACATCATATACATCAAGACTATAAAACTGCTTCTATCATCATTCACAGTCATACAACATTTATATTCATTTTTACAATATGAAGTGTACATAAACAATATACATATAATACGCAGGCATAGTAGGCAGACTCTCAACCTAAACATGGTTAAAAGTTTGACTTGATTACTAGAATGAACTACTGCGGATATAAGTTGATTTTCATTGAGTCCAGTTCGGAACAGATGCCAATAGGCACAGATGCTCAATCTGCAATCTGTTTATATAAAAGGTCTCCCTACTTACGTACTTAATAAGTTTGATCTAAACAGAGTTCTTCGTTGCAGAGAGTTCCACGTTGCACAGCGAGTTCCACGTTCCGTATTCATCGTGATAAGTGCAAGTAAAAATACGGAAATACAAGAAGTCCTGAATATACTCACAAATGATAAGAAGTTTCTTATTGGGGATTTCTAATAAAAATTTCATATTATCGGGCATAATTTCGGGATTCCACGAAGCAATTAAGACTATAAATTGTGGTCGAGCATTTTGTATTCAACTGACAACAATTTTGGCGGCAATAACGGAGTTCCAAGAACTGATAATTCGATTCTCGTTCTTTAATTTCTTCAAACAAACGCCCATGTTTGTTTATACTGTATAGTATAATGAATACCAAAACAATAACAAACTGAATTCGCGTGCGCTGTTTTATTAATAACTCGACAAACTCGTTTAATACGATATATATAATTTAATAAGCTGGAGAATAAAACAAGGGAAGGGAAACAGATCGAGTAAAAACAGAAACACACAGAAAGAAAGATCGCACCAGAGAAAGAGAAAGTGAAGATTACGTTGTTACCATGCAAGCAATGTTCCTAAGAACGAATACCCAGAGAAACCCTAAATTGCAGAACTTTTGTTTTACTTGGCAAAAGTATATAAAATTCATTTCTTTAGTTTTTTTCAAAACGAACTTGTGCATTATGTTTTAATAGTGTCACAGTTAAAACAATGCAGATCGCTTATTTTCATTGAAATAAATGGGAACAGATGTTTCACAGATGGATAAATTGTATTGCTATATAAGCTTTCCTTCCGGCACTTACTGTATCAGTTCGATCCGAGTAGTGTCTTACAAGCTCCTTCGACATGAAATTCATTCTACTCTTGGCTTGTTTGGCTCTTTACGTGGCCGCCACTCAAGGTCAGCGTGGTCGTTGTCGTGGCCGAGTACAAGCGCGTAAGTATCTGTTGATAGATTAAGATTGAGTTCACAGCTAATTCTCTATTTTTCTATTTGTGTTATAGCGAACTGCACTGGTGGCCGTAACGTGGGACATCGGCGTAATCGCAATTGCCGTAGGAACGCCAACAATAACATGTATTTCTACAATCGGAGGACAAGGTCCTGCCAACGTATGCGCTACATGGGCTGTGGCGGCAACAGAAATCGCTACTGCAGTATGAATGCATGCCGCAGGAGGTGCTCACGTCGCGATCCTGACAGAGCACCAACAGAGAGACCAGCACCAGAACCAGCACCAGCGCCAGAACCAGCACCAGCACCAGAACCAGCACCAGCACCAGGACCAGCGCCAGCACCACCGCATGAAGCACCTACAGAGGCTGCACCGCATGAGTAGTTACGCAACTGCTGAATAACTAATAATATCCCCCAATAAAGCAACCTACAAAATGAAAACATTTACTTTTAACTATATAGTATTTATAAAGAGGAGAGAGAGAGAACTATATATAATTTATAATTATATAAGCACCCTCTAATGGGCTAGTTCCTAATATAATTAGTTTAGGTGTAACTTAATATTAATTTTAGGTTTAAAATTATAACTTGCCAGTTGTAATTATTTCCTTATTTCTGAATGCTGTCGGTCGAGCGCCATCATCTAAATTAGCATAGGTTAATTAGTGGAACAGTAGCTTAGTCATAATAGTTCAGCTTATACTTAATCTATATAAGTTTCTCTCTGGCAATACTGTTTACTGCCGGATAAGTTATATTTCAGTTTTATTGCCTGCAGCGGTTGACAGATCCCATTAAAAATCTGGCTATATAAGCACATTTTCTACTCTTATCTAAGTATTTGAAAGCTTGCAACGTTCAAAATGAAACCTTTGTTAATCATTGCCAATCTGGAGCTCTGTCTGGCCAACATCGAAGCGAAAAACAGCGGAAACAGTACTATTTATACATTTGAGATCTAGTTATACATAAAGTTAATATATACATATATATATATACTTCACCATTCTACAGCGAGTGCTAACCATGCTAAAAGGATAATCTGCCAGCTTAATGTGGACAGGTTGATGAGATACTATGGAAAACACAGCGGCGTCTAATGGAACAAGGCATTCATTCTTGGTTACAGTGGGACCATAAGAGAACTTGCTAATTAAATATCAGACTCTAACTATTCTTCATTTAGGAACAGCTGTTGTTTACTTTCGTTACATTTAACTCAAACTATTTGCTATATAAGCTGTTTCTATGCGGTCTGCGATCATTTCAATGTATGTGTTTATGTGTGATACGTATGTACATGTTAAAAGTCTAGCGACCCAATTACAGTGGGCAAGAGCGGAGATTAATTCATAACATCTGAAAAAATTTAAATGAGGAGGATTCATTTTCTAAATGTAAAAAAGTGTTATGATGTATTACATACACAACTGTATAATAAATAAATAATAATTTAAAATATATTATGAATATTTATAATAATAATTTATATATATATATTGTATATAGTAAAATAAGCCACAGGTCTGCTGCAACCCATATTTTGAATGTCGGCTTTTAAACATTTTTCTTAGCTTTTATTTTACATTAATTATCTTTTCATTGCTCAAATTATTATTATATTTAATATCACATTCATTGCTCAAAAAGCACTGCCAACTTTTCGGCTGCTGTAGGTGAAGCGAGCTTTTAGCTTTTGGATGTTAATTAACAGTGATACTGGCCATCAAATTGAATTTGCCGCGACGCAGCGAATTTCAGCGATTTCAGAAGTTCGCGAACCGCTAAACAAACAACTGGAAACAAACAAAAGACGGCAGAATTAATTAACCAAAAGACGTTGAGTTTAAAAGTCGAAAACCTTAAACTTTACACTCATGTGAAAGATACAACGCATTACAACTTCTTGAAGAACAAGAACCTACAACAAACTAATTATAATAACAATAAAGTGAGTGCGGGATCTTGATGCGGGTTTCTTAAATATTTGATCAACAAAATCTCTAATTAACATTGCTGTTTGTGTGTGTTTTTGCTGTGAACTGTGACACTTGATAAGTTTTACGACATCTGTGCGTTTCGGGAATTTTGACTGGTCGAGTCAAGGTCGCCGCATTGGGATCTGTTCCATCTGGTGAAGAGCCTTGGGTCCCCAACAGACTGGTGATTATAATGTGATTTTTATGGTTTGCAAGCAGAGCATGCGCTGCCCACAAGTTTTTGTTGTCTTTTGTCTCTTCGCAGTTTCTTTTTACGATCTCTGTATGTACTCGTATGTATGTAAGTGTGTGTGTGTTCGGGTACTCACCGAATCTGCGAATCTTTGACAATATGTAGTTGCCGGCACTCGAGGCTCAATGCTAAACCCGAAACCAGTTTTTGGATGAACTCTCTTCGTCTGCGGCAATGTCAGCAATAATTCGGGAATACCATGGAATAATTCCCGCTCACTGATCCGGCACAGGCGTACCCCTGCCAGGCCTGGGCACGTCTGCATCGTTAACATACACTTGATGGGCTTATTAATAATGAATATGTTTCCACATATGAGTATACTTAATTGTTTTCAAAGCCAAAACAATAATCGGCAATTGTACCGTTCAAATTTTGATAGCTTTTTTGATTCAATTCGTAATTCGCAATTTGCTTACAAAATGCTCTCAACTAGCCCGCACACAACGTGTTAATCTTTGCGCAGATCGAAAACAGAGAAGAATAACACAAAGAGAGGGACAAAAGACGAATGTAATGTATTATCGCATTAACCTATTATATCATAATCGATAATTAACTGACTTTGAGCACGTACCACGGGGCACAAGGTAAATGTCGCGTCGTCGTCGCCTTTTTACCATATTTAACAATATAATATATTTAAATCCCGCCCTACGTGTTATTTGAGACGTAGTAAAATATCATAGACGAGTAAAATAGGGAGCTGCAATGAAGTGCAATCGAAACAAGCAAAGTGAAGCCAGGTTGGGTAAGGTCAAAGCTGGAATACTCTACAGAATAGAAAAAAAGAAATACCTGCAGTATCAATGTTAACAGGATCTACTATAAATACAATAAATTACGCTCTAAATATGCCCACAAAGTACTAAATGCATACGAAGAGAGTTCAAAGCTATGACTTCACGAAGACATTGGGAGTTTAAGTGTACTATGAGTCATCATTTATGCCAATCCCTCTCAGCTGTTCCTACAAATTCATAACAGTAGGAAAGAGAGTAACATGATTAACATTGTAATTCAATTAATTAAAAATATTACCATATACAAATAAATATATTATAAATATTCACACTAAATACATACATATGTGCATACAGTTCGCTCAAAACACTAAATAGATTCCCTAGTACACTTCACTTCACGGCATGAGATCTGGGAACTCTGTTAAGTGAGAAGCTTAGCATGAGACAGTAGTTAAAACAGAACGGTACTTGCTCTCACTCAATCGCTCTTTTCTCTATATCTCTCAGGTTCCACTTTGCTCACATCTTCGCGTGCTTTGCACAGCTTCCGAGCGAGCTAATTGAATTGCAGGCAATTAAATAGATAAATAGTCAAAATACGAAATAATACAAAAGAAAACACAATAATGAAAACAAAAACAAAACACTCGGAATCACAGCTTGAAACAGTTGTTTGCCTGAGGGCAACATTGTGATTGAGAGCAATTAGCAGCAGCGCAGAGCATCCACTTACGATCCACTTTTCGGGGTTTTGTTTACATTTACTGTCGATCGTCCATCACCTGCCATGTGGCTTGTGTTGCCCACCCACACGCACACACAGACACACACGACACACTGTAAGCACAAAGGAACTTTAACAGTGTGCGCTTTTGGTAACGTTCCCTGCATAACAGTGGGGGAAACTCACAGGTAACAGACTGTTAACATGACCAGTTAACAGCGGAGCCAGTTTATCAGTATCATTTTTGCCGTATCCATTTTGTGCTCAGTTCGTGCGAATTCGTCGTACGCGTTGGACGCGTTTCGGTTGAATTGAGAAAGAGAGAAACGTTGATAAATCGAGGGAGTTGTTGACAACTCATTAATAAAATATCATCTGCGTTTTTGCTTTTTTAATTGCTATGATAATATAACCGGTTAACACCAAGCGCCAAACGTCATCGCAACGCGGACTAGACTCACCCGACAACAGGGAGATCGTTACACGGGAATACCCCGAGACGGTCGTCAACATATATTCATATCGTATCGTACGTGTGCAAGTTGCTGATTTCGCATAAAACTGTCCAAATCGAAGTGCATTGTGGCCATTGAGAGCGTGTTTTATGGTATTCCTCGATCAGTTGAGTCGGTTTTCAGGTTTTCAGGGTGCGTCTACCCAGGGTTTCTCATAAAACACATTCCAGAATTCGCGCAACTTATGCAAAGTGTTCGCTTTTGTCAAGTACGAGTAAAAACAAATGTTTGTTTATAATAAAACAACAATAAGGAAAACAATAGAAATCAAGTCTCAGTTAAAGAAAGACTGAAAAAAAGTCCCAAGTCGGCAAATAGCTGAAAGAGTACCCCAATCAATGGCATTCGACTGTTGAGCTGCCTGTTGCATACGAAATATCTTGAGACTAGCCCGTGTTTGGCTACCAGTTATCAGTTGAACAGATAGACAGACAGACAGATATGTCAGCCATATAGCAGAACTCAAATTGAGAAAAGTCTCAAAGTTCCAGTGTTGCCAGAAATCCACAAACAATCACGCTTGTCTAGTGAAGTGAAGACAAACAACTCGATTGAAACATCACGGGAATATAGATATATATACAATAATATATACTATATATACGATTCTAACTGTGCACACTATTATAAACATTACGTAGGTAAGTGCAACTGCAATGAGAGGGAGATAACGTATATATTTCTCTAGCTTGATGTGTAATAAACGACGCAGAATAAATAGTTCCGATGTTCCAATTATATGGGGGCGTTGTCTGGTATAAAAATAAAACTGTTGGGGAGGGGCAAAGCTATTAGCAAATTGTACATTTGCTTTACACATTTAAAAGCATAATCCCCCATAATGTGCCTTATAGATTACTCAATCTACTTTTAGATGAAAATAACAATTTAATAATGGAATTTTTTAAAAATATTCTGCGGAAACATTTGTTTTATTTTTTTCAGAATTTTCGTTGTATATTATTTTATAATCACAAAATCCAACGGAAAACTAGTAAGAAAAGCAACAGTCGCCCGGCACGCGACAGTGGGATACCCTTCGACCTATGTTCCGGTGTAGTTTCGGTGTAGCTGAGATCTGTGTGTTTATACAGACAGAAAGACAGACAACAGACATTTTAAAAAAAGTTAGACTATTTTCAATGGACGAAGGGTATAACAAGCTTGGAGACTTAATCAATTTCGTTAAATCCTAGCCCAAGTGAGGCGTTAATTGTTCTACTTTCATCCACTAATCTTTATGGATCGTAAAATCGTACTTAATCGATGAGCCCGCAGTGTCAGATTTAGGCATAGCACACTGACAGTTCGTTGACTGCGAGCGTAATTGGCCTGCCCCAGGATTATTTTAATACAGATCTCATTAAGTCGACAGCTTTCAAGTTATACTATATATAATGTTAAAAGATTTTCAAAGCTGTTTTCCCAAAGTGTTACGAGCACGTGGAGTAATCGAACACTTGTTACAGCCTGAATCATCGGAAGTTGGCAATTAACGGAGAGTGGAGAGCAAAAACAATAACACTCTACTTAAGCAGTTCTTTCCCCTCTAAATGAGGTGGGAAGATCTGTGGGGGGGTTAACCCACCTGTGTGTGCGTTATGCCATCACAATTTCAATATTTCTGCTCGGTTTTTCTTTCAATTTTCAGTTTTCCGAGCACTTTCAACTTTCTTGTTTACAATTTGCACATTTGGCTGGCGATTGCCGTTTGCCGATTGTTCATATTATATTTATTGTTTGCCTTCGATTCTGTGTTTATTTCAGGCATTCTTTTTAAAGAGTAGTTCGATTCAGGCACGCCACGACATGTCGTGTTCTGTTTGTAAACAATGAGTCCAGAGGGGGGGGGGGGCAGATATGGCATGATATAGCATATGATATGGTAGATACATGTTGGCAATAACTATGGGGAATTACTCGTTGTATCTCTCTCTCTCTCTCTGAACGCAGGTGGCAGCTTAATGAAATTGCATTTTAATTAGCTTAATGCAACACAACGGGAGACCTGCTCTCCCTCTATAAAATTGTCATTTGGTATCATACTAAAAGTAATGCCAGACATTACTTGGCAGTCTTTATCTAGTCTGTAGTCTCTAGTCTCTCTATTCTGGAAAGCAGCAGGCAAAACAAAACTCTCAAGTGTACAATACTTTGCTGTTTCCATTAAAAACAATTGCGTTCGCCGACATATGTTTCTGTGGCACTTGATTGATTTACGTGTCACGGAAAGAGAAACACATTAAACTGCGAAGCAGGAAAATATATTTGAAATATTGCAAATCAAGCGACTAGACTGGACTGACTTGGGTAGAACAACAAGAACTCCTAATCGTAGTGTTAGGCTAAGAATATCAACAAATACTTGGAAATATATTTAAGGAATTTTCAAACGAATCAAAAATACGTGAAGTAAACATACAAACAGAGGCGGGAAAGCCTTATACAAGTCAATGGGCCGCAACAACAAGAGAGATCCATAACAATTTAAATTGCCGGCCCATTTTGCAAAAAGTTTTGTTGAATTTGAAAATAATCTCACACACACACTCACAGACACTCGTGTGTTGTTTATCTTGCTCACCCCAATCAAGGCGAGGTGGGTTTCCATTTCGTTTTCAGTTTTCAGTTCAAGTTCCTGCTCGACCTTAGTGTGAGCAACGCGGGGCGGCGATAACAACGCGCAGACAGCCCAAGCGAAACCCCAAAATAATAATAATAGTACTATGATAATACTCAGTGAAAGGCAAAATAAAAACATAAACCTCAAGAAGTACGCTATCTAAATAACTTGTGTATACTATATACAGTTTATATGTGCATATATAGTCCGCCGATTGACGCGAGAAATCATAAGTGTTGTGTGAGTGCCGAGTGTGTTGTGTTTATACCCTTTAGAGCATTGAACATTGTCAAAAGAGGGTATACTAACTTTGTGCAAATGTATGTAACAGGCAGAAGGCGGCGTGGCAGACCCCATAAAGTATATATATATTCTTGCTCAGTCACTAACCGAGTCGATTGAGCCTTGTCTGTCTGAGCTATTATAAAAGCTAGGGTTACCTAATTTGGCAGGCAGATTTCTGTATACTCTACGCTGATCAAGTTTATTTCAAATGTTAGGTGCCAAGCCTTCTCCCCCGCAAATCAATAATTTAATTTTAGAACTCAATTTGTAAGTGCTGTATAAAAGATACAACTTTCTGACATATGCATATGTACTATATATGTATGTGTACATACATAGGAACATACAAAGGGTATCCCACTGTTGCTTTTCTTTCTGGTTTTATGTTCGTTTTGCAGTCGTGATAAACATAAGTGATGGCTGCGCATTAGCATAGGGAAATAATACATACACAGCAGCCGAGCAAATTGCGCATACGCCGCGTGACACGATTGCTCAGGGCGCCCGATAAATCTTCCTCGTATTCTATGCATTTTGGCATACATAATAAACAGCTACTCCCCCCTGTCTGCCACTCCCCACTCTACAACAACTATACAATTTAATTTATAGTTGTTGTTTGTTATGATCCAAAGACACGCCGTGAATCAGCGAGAATTACTCAGTTGCGCTGTTATCGAAAGAACCTGATGAAGAAGGCTCTTAGGATTAAGGCGAACGGAAGTCGAAGAAAAAAACTTAATGTTAATGCAGTTCAAGCAGACAAAGATATAGCATAATATTATTTTAATGGCTCATAAAAGTTGACAACATTATGAAAGTGCTTCCAAGAAATCGCGATAATTAACAGAGACAGATACAGACTATATATAAATAGTAATATAATATATATGATATTATATCTTTATTTTAATCATGTGCAAATGTTAATTTCAGTTTCCGATCACGCAGCGTCAAGCGCAAATGTATTCGAATATATTCAGTGATCGTTCAGTTCTCGGAACGAGTAAATATGTCTAGTAAATATTCTTTGTTTGCCATTAGCCCTGCTTATGGCATTATCTTATCTTCGCTTCCCACTCGCACTTCTCACACTCTCTTTGTGGTATAGGTGAATTTAATACGCTATTATCGACAGCCCCAGCTGACATTGTCTTATGATATTGAGGATTCTTATGGGGGGAGACAAAGCAGAGTAGACTGAGTCGTGTTCACACCCACGAATACACATTGTTGTGAATCAGCAAACCAGTTGGCAAACACTTTAAGATATTGTGGGCTACATGATCAATGTTATAAATCGATCGATGGCGCATCTGTTTCGCCTTTAATCGTGTTTATCCAACAGGCAAAATCGGAGCAAAACAGCACTGGGAACTCTTGCACTTATCAAGCCGAAGAGGGGCAACAAAAGGGGGCCCTCAATATATTAAATAAACAACAGAAATGCAACAAAAAGTATAAACAGCGAACAAGAATGAATGATTCGCATGGCGGAAGTCAAGAGACTTTTATAGATCTGATGAGTATTTTCCCAAGGAAACTATATATGCTATAGTTCTACTGGGATCTTTCCCATAACAGAGTTGTAAAACGTACATCAGCTGTTTAAACCAGTGTTGCTAAAAAGATAATAGCTAAAAAATCACACTTTATAATTCGTTCTACTGAGTTCTTTCCCACAGCAGAGTTGTATGATTCCATTTGCTACACTTTCCAAGTTGCTTTTAAATATAAAGCCATAACTTTGTGAAGCAGTTTAAATCACTCGAGATATAGCATCTGATATGTCTTATAAACGTATCTGTCTTGCCTCCATTAATGCCTTCAGTCAGTGTGTGCAGAATTATTTGTGGGTAATGCGGGAAATCGTAAAATCAATTCATGAAAATGCTATGCCATAATTCAATTTTATAGCACAAGTGCGTTTATATATTCAGCTGTCAGAAGGGCAGGGGGGTCGGTTTGTTTTGATTGAAGTGCGTGGAGAGGTTTGTTGAAATTTCAATTGCATGCGAAGCGATTAATTATGCTAATTTCGCGCAATACCAATAGACTTTGTCGGGCATTTAATGCGTCTGTTTACCCACGGGACTCGTAAATATAACTATAATTCTAAGGTGTGCACAAACTAACCCCTCTCCCCCTTGGCACCCTCGCAAAACTGTCCACATTGATGGGCAAACAGTCTGTGATCAATGTGTCTATTAAGCGAAAGTCGAATTTCCCTTTGCTAGTGGGGGCCCTAATGATGTTGGTTCCGATAAGATAATGCACACAGTTCGAGAGGGGAGAACAGGCAGCAGGGAAAGGAAGGCGTAGAGGGGCTGGTAATGAATTTATTGCGGCACATTAGCTGCAAACATTGTGGAGTGGGAGTTGTTAAGCCGACCCACGCAGTCGAACGCACTAATAGAGAGAGGGAGAAAGCGAGGGAGGGAGAGGTGAACTTACGTGGATATAGCGACTACTTTTCGATGGTATATTGACAGTCGCTGTGGCACTTAGTATCAATTTAAGCGTCGACTTCCCTCAGCACACACACAGCGCGGCCTTGTGTGTGTGCTTTGTGATGATTAATGTCCTGCGGTGGCGCCGCGTTAGGTCGCGACTTTTGGCCAAAACAAACGCAATACGACGCCCCAAGTTGCCCATCAGGGTCATCCTTGTTGTAGTTACGCTCTGTTGTTCTAGCTGTCCCTAGAGAACTTGTTGTCCTAATTGGCTAAACACAAACTGACGCAATAAATCGCTCAGGCTATGGCAACCTGTTGAAATGGTTGCGTGATCAAGAGAGATTTGAAGCGCGTTAGCTTAAAGATAACCCCCTCAAACTGGCTGATCAGCCAGGAATAGAGTTATACAAGAAATATATACCATACTCATAAGGCAAACCTGCCATCTGAAAATTTATAAATTTAAACTTGAAGGAACAAGTTGAATGATTTTTCTATTCGATTTTATGATTTATTAATAAAATGAATACATTTGCAACAAACTTAGGCAGGGCCGTATATGAATAGAGTGTGTATTTTTTTCAGAAAACAATTCCCTATGCGATCTTTCTCGATTTTATAGTTCTTCAAAAATATATACTTTGGGTGCTCTTATTTATTGATTGACTGATTGATTCATTGTAATTTCTATACAAACTCATTAGGTAAACCTTCCTCTTCCTTTCAGCATGAAGAGACAAATGTATAACAGAGGTGGCCCGCTCTATTGTGGGGTGACGCTCTTGGCCGTCATCTGCCTGGTGCTGTTCCGTGTGCTGCCGGGTAGTCCCTTCGGGGTGTACGCCATGAGTGACGATCGCAGCTATCACGAGAGGAATGGAATACACACCAAGTGCAGCTTCTTCGATACCGTGAATGTGACTGGTTATCCCTACTTTGCGAATGGATCGTATGATTACAATGGCACAATCATACCCAGAGATCATATCGGCACCTTTGACTACATCTACAAGGATCTGGTGGATCGTGTGGATGTGGCACCACACGTACGTGGCTGCATCTGTAAGATAAAGCCCTGCATCAACATCTGTTGTCCCTGGGGAGAGATCTACAACCACACGGGGTGTGAGAGGGATACGAATGTGGCGCAGAAATGGCCGGAGCCCCTGATGAATGTCACCATGCAGGATGGCACAGTGCAACGTGTGAATATCTACGAGCATTTTGTGGTGCAGAGCTTTCGACCTTGCACCGAGATGTTCTCGCTAGTGCCAGAGCTCTACGACTTCGATGCGTATCAGCTGTTCGACAATGGCACCTTGTTGCGCGAGGACGACAGCTACTACATCTCGAAGAACGAGTTCTGCATGGTGCCCATGAAGATAAACGACACGGATGTTTACTACTCACTTAATCCCGCCAACTGCGACATGTTCAACGAGAACACCACCGTGAAGATCATCAATGGATTCGGTAGGACCTTAGCACTTATGATGGGAGTACTTGTACTACATAATCTCCTTACTCTCTTCTTTCTAGCCATGCTCTTCTCGATTCCCTTCATGCTGCTCACCATTGCCGTGTATCTGCTAATCCCAGAGCTGCGCAATCAGCACGGCAAGTCACTGGTCTGCTACCTTATGGGCTTGAGTGTGGGCTATACGCTGCTCTCTAGTCTGTTGCTTGTGCACGACCTCAATCCCGATGGTACGGCCTGCAAGACATTCGGCTACACGGCGTACTTCTTCTTCATGTCCGCCTTCTTCTGGCTGAACGTGATCAGCTTCGATTTGTGGCACAACTTTCGTGGCACACGCGGCATCAATCGTTTCCAGGAGAAGAAGCGTTTCCTCTTCTACTCCCTGTACTCGTGGGGCTTCGCTCTGCTGTTCCTCGCCTTCACAGTGACCGCGCAGGAGTACACGAACTGGCCGGACTGGCTGAAGCCCGGCATTGGAGGCGGACAGTTCTGTTGGCTGGACATGACCAACTGGTCGGCCATGCTGTACTTCTTTGGCCCCATTCTGATCATCATTGTGGTGAATACGGTGATGTTTGTGATGACGGCATTCAAGATTCACAGCGTGCAGCGAGAGATGGCCAGGATTATAGCACGCGAGGACAGCACCAAGAATCTGCGCACCGAGAAGGACAAGTAAGTCGAAGGAGGCGGGGGGGAGAGACAGACAGTCTTGCGTATATTGTAAACTCACCTATGGCAGCAATCCTTTAAGATTCGGACTGTTCCTGCGTCTGTTCCTCATCATGGGCGTCACCTGGTCATCGGAGATCATCTCCTACATTGTGGGCAGCGACAAGAAGTGGTCCAAGATCTTCTACGTCTCGGATCTGTGCAATGCCATGCAGGGGTTCCTCATCTTTATGCTCTTCGTGCTGAAGAAGAAGGTTAAGCACCTGATATCGAACAGGTATGTCTCCGCCACGCTCCCGCTCTCTCCTTGTATTGTCCCCCCTCCCAGTCTAGTTCAGTTAATCTTCAGTTATTCTAACTGTGTGTGTAAGTCCTTGTTCTTGTTATCTCTCTCTGCCTGTGCCTGTGAATGTCCCAACTTGATTGTATCTGACTTCGTTTACCCCCTCGACCTTCCGTGATCCTTCTCCTTCACTTTGTAGAACGGTACGCGTGCGTAGCCTGCGCCAGACGGAAAGCGTCACCGTGGCGGGCAGCAGCTTCTCGATGCGGCAACGCTTCATGGATGCCTCCAATCACATACGTAAACTGGTTGTCATACGCAATGCCTTTGCCACCTCCACAAGTGGTGTGCACTCGCATGCGGTCTAGTGAGGTCTAAGTGAGGTACCCCACTCTCTCTTGCTGTTCAGTGTTGTGCCCCCAGTCGAACCCCCCTTGCCTGCTTGCATGCCAGTCTCACTTCTTAAGTTCTCTCCAGTCCTTGGCAGCCTTGGCTTATATATGTATTGTTCTCTTGTATCTCTCGTTGTCAGACTGCATGCGATATCGCTTGCGCTCAAGAAAAACCGCAACAGAAACAACCTAAACCAACCAAACCAGAACAACAACAATCACAGCAACAACAGTCACAGCAACAACAGCCACAAGCATACGCAAACACACGACATAAACTTAAACGCAAACGTTAACCAAACAACAACAGCAACAGCAACAAGAACAACTACAACAGCACCAATAGCAACAGCTATTGCAAACCTAAGCCTAGTTACATGATTGGAATGTGTCTGCATACAGTAATAGCAAAGACGCAAACCCTAAGCCTAGTTACGTGATTGGAATGTGTATGCATACAGTAACCAGTAACCAGTAACCAGAGTCGCCAGAGGCTAACTACCCCTCCAAAAATTATCAATATATAACCCAACGATCCGTCCATTAATTGTACATCGTAATCGTATATAGCTAACCCATTGAACGTAATGTAAACGTAAGCCGTAGCTATAACTAGACGTATTAGCCTGCTCATAATATATACCACCACCAAAACAAACAAACATCACATATAGCTTACCATATATGTACTATATGTATCGTCGTCAGACTCTCGAAGCAAAAGTCCAGTGGTTCGACACAGTCGAACTCAACCAACTCTACATCGACGGACATAAATCCGCATACGGATAAGTTGAAATTGAAGTCACAGGGTGCACAACAAAAGGTCGCAAATGGCAAGAGGCCGCCAGGATTAACCGAACGGAATCAAATGACTAGAACGTAATCCAAAGTGGAAAGGTAAACGTCGTAGTGAGAAAGAGAAAGAGAGAAAGAAAGACCGTATATAACCCCAATAAAAACGAACACACTCTTCTAATAACCAACTTCTATATATCTCTGTTATAACTGCATCTATATGTGCATCTATATCTCTGTTAACTGCATCTTTAACTGCATCTATATCTGTAGCTGTAGCTGTAGCTGTCTCTGTCTCTATAACTGTAACTGGTAATCGCATGTTAAATCAATTCAACTAGCATTAGACTATCACTAACACGCGCTGATTTACCATGAATAACCCACAGAATTTCCAGCTAACCAATCATCATTATATGCGCACTAATTGCCTTAGGTGTACTGGGTATACCTGGCACTATCTACATCTATCTCTATATATATCTGGCTTTTCATTTTATGTGTTATCAATTGCCACACACTCAATTAGCCACACTCTAATCTATGTATATCTCTCCCCCTCTCCCCATTAGATGCTCGAGTGCGCGCGAGGGAAGCCGTCAACGTCAGAGTCAATACTCCACCAAGACCACGTCCAGCAGTGTGGCCAATCTCTCGCTGCACGAGAAGAGCAACTCTGCGGAGAAGCCGCTGGTGGATCAACAGCAGCGCACTACAACCATACGTTGAGCAAGGAGTACCTCCTTCCCCCCAACCCCACCCCCTACTACTACTGCGCTCTAGTCCTTGATGACGTCATTGCGTCGTGCTTAGCATCGAATAGCTGGGAAACAGAGAGAGAGAGAGAGAAGCCCTCACACCCTCAACCCGGCAGCCATATTAACATACTTTATATCGTAGACTTACAAAAGACACTATTACTACTCCCACTCCCTCACACCGTAAACTGTTATATCTGTTATATTTGTATGGCATGCATATCTCTCTACATGTGCGTGTGCGTGTGTGTGTGTCGATTCATAGCTTTATCTCTGTTGTTGTTGTTGTCAGCAAACAGATATAGCTGATTAGTCATGTAAGATGTGGCGAAGTCGCTGCAGTCTTGAGATTTTTCATCAGAGGATCCTCTTCAGTGGATCGTGTTGTTGTTTTTCCCCTACTCACGCACATACTACGCGTGTATTTGTATATTACGTATGTACTTCAAGTAATTATCATACACTATTTTATGTCAATTCTTAATAAAGCCAGGAAACCAAAGAAATCAAGTGAAACTCATGTTTTTTAATCTGGAAATTTATAAAGTATATCTTAAAGAGACAAGTTTCATGGCGGTGCCTTGTGCACACCATATACACTCACCTTTTGCTTGCTTATTTTTTGGTTAACAGAGCTCTTTTCCCAAGACACGACCCCACTTGTGTGCCGGATGAGTCTGCTCAACTAAGCAGTTAACTGCTGCAATTCAATAAAGATTCACGACTTTATCGACAAATCGCACGTTAGCCATCTATAAAACTAGTTTTATTTTCGCAAACAGAATGCCATTTGGTAAGTAGTTCACTGCTTGGTATGCTTATCAAGAAACGATGACACGCACGTTTAAATGAATTACTTTATTTTATTATTTGTTGTTCATTTATATTTAACGAAACAATTTTAAAAGCCTACATCTGACAGTATTGGAGTTGCCGGACAGTTGTCCGTTCCTTTTTAAATTCAATCGGAAGGTCTGCCCTATTTGCGGTCGAGTTCATGAAGGGCATGCAAACCTAATGCAAAGTACTCTGCCCCCCCGACTTTACAACTCATTGATATGTCTTTGTAATTGTAAATGTAATGTGTAAAGGGAGTACAGCATGCTGAATCGGAATCTGGTTTATAGCAAAGTTCTACAAAGTTCTTGAATGAAAACACACGCAGCGCATGTAAACAAGAGATTAAACTTCGGAAAGCTTTATCGTGTAGCCTTATGGCAGAGCTTTTGCTGGGAATCGAATTATGATCTGGTTCCACATACTCTTTAAACTTTTTTCTTGTTGTTGTAGGCCACCCTCAGTAAAACTTGAAGAGAGAGACCGCATGGTTACACACGTTCGCTGCCAAACAAACCAAGCTTACAAAACAACAAGCGCAAAGCTTTTTAGAAGAGCAGAAAAGCACTGTTGTCGTGAGAGCTTTCAGTACGTTTTACATTATACTTGAAATGACGCAGGCGAAACTTTCGGCAGTCTTTGAGATACCATGACGTAGCTTGGACAAAACCTCGTAACCAGATCCACGTCCAGCAACACGTTGAGCACAAATACACACGCACACAGAGAGAGAGAGAGAGTGAGAGGGAGTACAGAAGAAGTGCAACAGTTGAGACTGTGTGTGGCTGAAGAAGAAAGAAGACACTGCGAGAGCTTTGGAAGAATCTAAAGAAGACACACAAAGAGCGTTGATAATTGTGCCAGGCTAGAAAGCACAACACAAAACAAAACAACAACGTGCTGCGACACAGAGAGAGAGAGGGACGAAGAGAGCGTGCAGGAGAGAAGGTTATTCAACTCTTCTATAATCTACAGTGGAAAGAAACGAAGGTAAGTAGAGTAAATAGATTGAAATTGAATTGAAGAAGAATTCAATTGAATGTGGTTGAATTGAAACTGTGACGGGACTGCAACATCAGCAACATTGGAGGAGAGGCGCAGGTAAGCGCCGTTCTGCCAAGAGCTTTGATACTACGACTGCGAAAGCTTTGCTCACTTCTTGAAGCAAGATGAAACTGCAGCCGAAAAGCTGCATACTCTAGCGAGAGCCAGACAGAGAGGAAGCGGGAGAGAGTGCAAGAGCTTTTAACCTTTATTTCCCTTTGTGTTTCGCTCGTTTCGCGCTCCGATTTTACTGAGTATTATTATTATGCTGAAGCTAAGTAAATGTGTCAATAAGCCGCTTTATAATCGGATACACACATACAGACATACACCCACCCACATAGCACCACTCCAAACATCTTCCCGTCGTAATCTTGTGCTTTTTATACCCTTGAAAAAGGGGTATACTAACTTTGTACAAGTGTCAGGCAGAGAGATGCGTGGTAAATGACATCTACATACATATGTATGTATATATGTACATATGTATTTTCAATCGTGTTCCGGATCACAGTCTGTTCGTCTGCAAGGATTTTCCAATTACGGCAAAGGGTATCGTACAGCGGGCGACTGTAGCTATCGTCTGTTTTCTATTATTAATTTCTTTTTCGGGTTTTTTAGCCCTCGCACAATGAGCAATCTACGCATTTGCAAGGCAATGTCGCTGCATCCAAGCGCTAATCTCGCTCTCAATGTCGACGTCAACGTCGCAGCTGCAGTTCACAACAAAGCTGACGCCGACGCCAGCAGCAGCAGCACGAGGATCTGCCTGATGGGTTGCATGGCGACTGCAGCGGAACTGCGACGCTTTCCTGTACACGACGCCAATCGGTGAGTGCGCAAATTTATTACTTCTTTTATTTCCTTCTCTGCCGATCTACATATTGATATTCTCATACACGCACACACAGTCTAAGAACCGGTTCAAGTTTGGCTTGTTGCGCAGCACAAATTCGCTTGCATATCGATATGTACAATCGATAAATTTGCATAAATAAATATGTTTGTGTGCCTATGTTATCAATTATGTACATATATACATACATACATACTGTACACACACACACACATAAACACTTGTAATCTTCTAACCCTAATGCTGCAAGTCTGTGCACGTCTGTCTATTAATTATACTCCGCACAGTGGGCATATCTTGTTTAGAGAGAGAGCTTTTGCTCTGGCGACGCCTCCTCCGGCACAGTCAAAGGTTATCGAACTCTCCCGCATCAGCTTCATAGAAAAATTTCAATGCCATGGCAAAATGGCAACAACAACAGCAGCAGCGCAGCAGCAGCACAATAACAACAGTAGTACGTGCTTGCATTCGCATTGCAATTATGCGTACACGTTGTGGGTGTGTGAGGGAAACGGCGACAACATAAGAAGCTGCGTCCCACACACACACATAGAAAGACAGCAGATGCGCTCCCCATCGGTTTATTTATAACTCTCTCGTGTTCTGCGTCTCGTTCTCTCGTGCTCTGTCTCAGCCGCTCTCGCAATGTGTTGTGTCTGTCTGTTGTTGTAATGCGTACGGCGCGCTCTGTTGGCCGTGAAGTTTTGTTATTGCAAAAAGTTCTTGTACGCTGGAGTTGCTGTTGTTGGCATCATCAACGTGGAGTTTAGAGTGGACCTACCTCACCTGATTTCAAAGTGTGTGTGTAATAAAATTTATTAAATAAATGAATTAAATTGAATTATTGTGAAGGCAGTAAAGAATAACAATAATAAGATTATTAATGAATTAACAAATTAGTGTGCATCAATAATCAAATGCAGTTTTGGCCAACCCAATTGCTTTGCTTCCCTGGTTGTTGTCGTTCCTGCTGCAATGATGCGATGTGATAGACAAAGAGAGGGTGGGGAAAGTAGAAGTAGCGACGCGGCTTCAGCAGCAGCAGCAGCATTTGCACTCTGCCGGCTCTAGACGACGCGCAGAAAAGTTCTGCACTCCGAGAGAGAGCGAGAACAGCGAAAGCACCACACAAGCAGAACGGACACACAGTCACACTGAGACGCAAAGAGAGAGAGAGAGAGACAGCCGAGACATTGCAGCGAGCATAAAAAGCGCTTTTACAGCGACGGCGACGTTGACTGCGACTGCGACATTTGGCGGCCATGCATTGAAACAGAACTTTTCATTAGCAAACTTCGTGCTAGAGGGAGCGAGACGGGATCTAATTTGAAAGCTGCAGAGGAAAGCACTGCCAAAAGAACAAAACTTCGTTGCACTTCTTTGCAGTAAACAAAGAACCTGCGAACCGATCGCAACGTGCGCAGTGCGAATTAAACTAGACTCGTTGTAGTGGTTGTTGTTGCTGTTACTGTGGCGTAAATTCTTGGTAAATTACTTAACGAAATGGAAACAGTTATGAGTGAATGAGAAAATGAGAGAATAGAGAAAGCTTTCTCTTAATTGTTGCGCAAATTGCGTAGTTGCTCAAACAGAGCTAAGCTTGCACACAGTGGGAGAGAGAGAGGGAGAGAGCAAGGGAAAAACACGGAGAGGAACAACGAGAGGAGAGCGATTAACAGAGCGCAAGGGAGACTGCGAGGAAGAGTGCTGTTACACATACACACAGCCACACACTTACACACGCACACACACTGTTTGGCACATGCAATAACTGAACAATCAACAATTGTAATTCCTCCTGCAGCTGCAACTATTGGCTACGCCATTTCGGAGTCTCAGACCAACTGGTGCAGGAACTCGGGGGACTGAAAAAGCTGCGCATCTGCTTTAGGCATTTCTCAGGGCCGCGCAAGGCAGTCATGGCCAAGACGCGCATCAAGACAACACCGCTGCGGGGACCCAAGCACGATACAATAACAACAACAGCAGCAACTGTGGCAGTGGCAGCAGCGACATCTGCCAAGCCGATGGCGGACAGCACAACCATAGAACTAGTGGAAGTGAGTGCACGATTAATCTATCGATGATAGTCGATAACGATAACATTCTTAATCATTTGCAGAGTTCCTCCTGTCGTGGGGATTCACCGAAGCAGCTAACGCAGGTGGGACAAAAGAGTGTGACCACCATAACACCCGTGCCGCAGCGCTCCCATTCGATCTGTTCTTCCTCTTCCGTCTCCAGCGACGTGCAGTCGAGCAGCTCAGACTATGAGGCCAGCATGCCCCTCTCCGCCCTAGTTGATGCCCATGCCAAGCAGCAGAACAGCACAGCAAAAGGAGCAGGCGGAGCAGCCAATGGGCTGATCAAGAAGCGAAAGCTCTATCTGATAACGGAGAAGTCGGACGAGAAGAACGGCAGCAGCGGAGTGGGGGGAAATGGACAGAAGAGAAAGATGTTTGTTGTGGTGGAGCAGGAGAAGGATACGGCAGCCAAGAAACTTATGATTGTAACCGACAAACCACAGGCGAATCTCACACAGCATTTGGAGAAGTTTCTGCCGGAGATTCTCAACTGCATACAGGACAAGGAACAGGCGCAGGCGCAGGTGAAGTCCAAGCTACAAGTGTCGGTCAAACAGGAGCCAGTGCATGCCGCCAAGGCGCATCAAGTGGCGCCTCCAAAGGCAGCGCCACACAAACCGCACATTACCTTGCCGCCGAAGAAGAATCCCACCAACTTTGTTAAAGTGGAAGCTGTGCCTGGACTCCATCTACCTGCGAGTGTATCCGTCTTGCCCGTGGTGGAGCAGGCAGTCAAGGAGTCGCCGTCACCATCGCCGACTGAGACAGAGACCAACATAAATCTCTCTCCCGATTTTCGATTTCTCATGAAGATTCTGCCCAAGCTGGAGCAGCTGCCCGAGCCGCACAAACAGCACGTCAAGCGCTCCATACAGATATTTGTTGAGGAGAGCTACAGTCACTATGGCAAGAAGGAGTAAGGAGAGAGCGAGAGAGACAGAGCGGAGAGAAGGAGAAGAAGGTATTTGAGCAAGTTCACTTATCATTATAGTATTTCCTGCAGAATCAATTTCAACTTTCAACCATTTTCAATTCGTTGTGTAAGACTGACTGCAAAACAAACATATTTTTAAAGTAGTTCTACTAGCACATAAGGACACAAATTTTATCTATACAACCCTTTCGAAGAATAACAGGGTATACTTTTTTATGCATTTGTGTAGCCATAAAAGAGCGCAGAAATCTGAATAGTATATAGAATATACCAGAGCTTTTAAGCCAAGAACTGAACTGGGTTAGTTGAGTTTTATTCTTGTTTTCCGATTACATGAAAAATGGGCACCACAGAGTCTCACTTACTGCCAGTTGTGGCGCCATCTGTTGGCTGTTGCAGCAACAAACGACAGTGCAGGGCTACATGAACAAGCAGTTTACATATTGAATCTACAGAAGTAGTTGGAATCGAAGCTGGCGCCATCTGTTGTTTGTTGGCAGCTCAAATTTTACAGACTACAACAAGACTTCCATAAGTTGACAATAATGTGCAGCGCTCTGTTAAGTTTAGGTATAGATATAAGCGAGCTCTGTTAACAGTAACATAAGATAGTTAACAGTCTTAAGTTTTTCTAAAAAAGGAAGAAGTATTTCCAAGTCCCCCCCAAGTAAAGGTGGGGCAATGAAAACAACTGTTTGATTTCTGTTTTAGTATCTTTTGTTTTGCATTGTAATTCCAAAGAACTTTATTTATGTAGTTTGAAAGCATTTTGTTTTACTGTTTTCGGTATTACGTTATAATATATAGTATTAGTAAGTCTAATTCTTGGGTTAGTGTGTGTGTGTTATTACGTTAATAATAATTAAAATATATTATGTTAGTCGGGGAAAGGAGGTTCGCTCAATTTATAATGTACAATGTTTAATTTGCTTGTTGTTGTTGTTTCTGAAAGAATATTAGATCAAGTTCATTCCTGGTTAATGTTGTTGTTGTTGTTGGATAGATATAATATAATTACATATATACAAATGGTTCAGTTACAGGACTAACCAAAGAGTGGACATTTAAAATCATTTCTCTGTCACGTGCGATCTAGTAAGAGCTACTACTGGGGTAGGTCGGGGAGGGTGTCTCCCCTGCCCTGAAATGTGTGCTACAGATTTCACATACACATACACATTCATAGAGTTTCGTTATAAACTATATAGTATTATAGTTCATTTCATTTGCTTTACTTTTTACAACATTTATCGAATTTGCCATATGATCGTACATTTACGATATATATATATATAAATAATTGCAATAATAATGGATAAGCTTCAAGTATGAGAGTGTATATATAGTATATATTATATATGGGGTGTATATTGTATATGGTATTGTTAACTACTCGTACATTTCTTGCTTGTGTCCTACGTAATTTCGGGAATTTCCATTAACTTGCTTTAATTGTTGCATATGCTGCGTGTGTCTTCTGAGTGTGTCTAGATGTGTGTGTGAGTGTGTCTATGGCTTACAGTTGACTCTATATCGAATATCATCAATGAGAAGCAATCACAAAGTTTTCTATATATAATATATGTAGGTATATATGTATGCAATACCGTAGATATTATTATAATTTCATATATGTACACAAGTTTTCTCCATTTCTCACTTTCTCTGTAAGCAAACTACGAATAATATGTGCAGGCCCCCTCCCATCCGAGTTCCACATTTTCAACAGTTCCACACAAGCATGGCATCCTAAAAGTAGGCTATGACATTGATCTATGTGGAAACGGAATGGGAGCCTGAAATGATTACGATTACGATAATCAAGGGCCAGCGTGTTCCAATTTGGGGTTTGTTTTGGCAAAGCTTATAGCGTGTTTCATTCTACTCACATTTACATCAAAGTTTACTCGAATATCGTATATATGTATTTGTTGTTGTAATTCATTTTAGTTTTTGGGGTTTAAAAAACTGTGTCACAATTTCTACAAACAGCCTTTTGTTAAACATGGTAAACGTACATTTATATTATGTTGTTTTTGTTATTTCTTTGTTGTTTTTAGTTACTGAATTAAGTGTGTGTGTTTCACATTATATAATTAGGTTGTTTTTACAGCTTTACTTTTACTTTCTTTATAAACCTGAGCGCAATTTTTTGTTCTATTAAGAAAACGTTTTTTGTTTTTGTTTTTGCTTTTATTTTTAGTGCTTGCCAAAAGTTGTTTTTAACTTACTGGCATAAAATTTCATTTGTTTTCCAATTGAAATACTCGTTATATTATTTACGCAGTCTGAACTGCCCCAAAAATGATCTATATATAATACTTTCCTCTCGATTCTCGACTCGAAGGGGAATATTCCAAATGTTTAGTTACCTGTACTTGAATATCTAGACGAGTTAATAGTTTTCGTGTTCTTTGTTTATTTGCAAATATTGTCCGTACATACACATATATATATAGTATAGATTCATATATATATATAGACCGTATACCGTATACTGTATATCGGTTATCGTATATCGTATATAGTGCTAGGTTGTATTGAAAAAAATGCATACATATACATACATATATATTTATAGCTATAAATTCTAATGGCAAATGCATTGGGTTTGCGGTTTACTAGACGGCCTGGCACACGAGGGGTGCCACAAAAGTTTTAGAAAACAAAGAAATGAAAAAAATAAGAAGAGAGAAAATAAAACGAAAAGTTTTCTTTTGGTTTTTTTTTACAAACAGTTTTACACAATTTTATTTCCCGTAAACATAAACTCGTATATTATTTAGGTATACGTAGGTTCTACTATATTTCATATATAGTTACCAGATATAGTACTTGGTTTTGTTGAAATACTAATGCAGTTTTCAGTACACTTTACACTTGTCAGTGTCGTGTTTTGTTCTCTTAACTAATCTAAACGTAGGCGCAATGAAAATCGATAGAGACTGAAGCCAAATCAGAGTCGACTTTACAATATTCTATATATAGTGTATATTCAAAGATTATATTGTATGTGTGTTCATGTGTATTCTTTCTGTCGACAGCATTGTAGGTTGTGCAATAATAATGTACATGTCGTTGACCGATACTATCGCTATACTATCGCATAGGTGTGTATTTATATTAGTTGGTTTTGCTTTGTTTGTTAACTAAATGAACTAGCTCTAAATGGATTATACATAGGTATCTATATCATATAAGTATAAGTATTGGTGGGGTGTTAATGTTATGTACATGGTGCCTACATAAGTCCAAACAATATCTATATTCTCATTATCATTATAATCATGGTCAGCATGATCATCATCGTTAATTGTAACATTAAATACGTTGCTTGTATGTGTTTGTGTATGTGTTAAATGATCTTACTCGCTAATGTGGTTGATAATTTTGTGTATGTGTGTGTGTTCTCTCTATAAAGAAACTAAACGAATATGTCCATCAATGTGAGTGTGTATTGGGGGTCGCTGTGTGTGTGTTTGTGTGACAATATGCATTTGTAAGAAAAATGTTATTTATAAACAAAAGTAAAAAAATTAAAATGAAATCGCCTGCTAACGGTAACGGGGTTCTTATTGGAATACCCTCTTAGGAATAATCCTCGTTTCTCACAATTGATTGCCTCATTTCCCGTTAGACTTGAGCTTTTGATTCCTTTTTGCTTTCTTATCATGTTTTTCGTTTTTTTTTGCTATGAGATCTCCGTGAAAGTTTGAATTCATATTTCTTTTGTTTTCTCTTCTTCTTCTCTTCATCTTCTCGTCCGTTCTCGGTCTTTCTTCCTGATTATCGGCTAAATTAGTTAATGCATATATATTGTATATTAACTGTATATATGTATATATATATTCGTATAATTAAAAACTACATACATAAGAAAGCAGCACAGTTAAGAGTCGAAGAAGGGGCATGATTCAGTGGGAGGAGGGGGTGGAGGTAGGGAGAGCACAATTCTACAGATTTCGAGAGAACTTGACGTTAGTTTTTTTCTATTACTTTCTAAACATTTTCGAATGAATTGAATGAAATTACAAATACACACATAGAGTTATATATAGAAGTATATCGGTATAGTATGTATATATATAGAAGTATATCGGTATAGTATATATAGTCATATATAGTGTTCGCTACGTTGATATAACATACATATACATACGAGTACATTCAAGTAATTCAAGCCAAGTAATTCCGAAACTTGCAAACCTTCTATACGTGGGGGAAATGAGAGAACTCAGTCTTGAATATACATATGTATATAAGGAGGGGGTTATTTAAATATATATATATATACCATATATTAATTGGCTTGGATCTTGTGTACTGTTGCTTCAAATACAACGGAAATCAGAAGTGGGAAATGGGAAATTAAACTATATTACATGATAAACTAATGCAGTATTAAAGTAGTAAATAAAACTATTTTGAAGTGAGCAAGGCGTTCAAATTAATCAGTTGATGAACTCACACACACACCCACACACACACACATACTAACGGGCGTTCCTTGTAATGGTTGTGCGTGTGTGTGTGTGTGTCTGTGATGAGGCACAACCTTCAAACGCCGTTGCACATTCACTGGGGGCAGTGTGTCGTCCACTTGTATGAATCCAATGTCGATAAACATTTCTATATCTATCGATTACAGTAGTCAAAACTAAAGTGTTGTTGTAGTTGTTGCTTACGATTCGTATTGAAATTGTCATTAACTAAGAATTATAATTAGTACAAATAAAATTGATTGATTTATGCCTAGTAATCAGTCCACGGGTAAAATGTTATCGTTATTTCGTTTGCCTTTGTTGCTATACATACACATATATATAGAGGACACACAGGCATGTACAGATGCATGTATATATATATATATAGATATATAGCTACATATACAGTTACACATAGTAGAGTGTGTGCCGAGTAGTAATTTATATTAATTTTGTTAGAAACCAGTTTCAAAATTGAAGCGCAAATATTCATCGAAATTAATTCTACACATAGCAAAAGTCTTCTACTGAGTGTGTGTGTGTGACTGTACCATATATGTGTGTTTGAGTGTGTGTGAGGTAAATTTGGCAAACAAATTGTTTATATATATTGTATATTTATGTGTGTGTGTGAGTGTTATAAATATAATTTTAATTATATAGTTTAGTTGCTGTTGCAGTTGTTGCCTTCGCTCTGCTTTCGCTTTATTTGTTACAATATTCGCAATATGTTGCATAGTTTTCTCATCCATGACGTCTGCTTAGGGGGGGAACGGGAAGAGGGGAGTTGAGTGAGGGGGGCTTGAGTCTAGTGGCTAATTAATTTACATCGATTTAAGCGCTTAACATAAAACATTTCTCCTTTAATTTTCGTATTTTTTTTTTACTTATTTAGACCAAAAGTTTTTCTTAGTTTTCTTTTTGCTTTTCTCTCGAGCACAACAAATGTTGCTTTGTTGCCAAAATTTGTCAAAGCTTTACTAGCAAGCTTTCCTTCTGTCGATAATGTTATCGCTTTCTACCTATATACAGAACTGTTTCCCGTTTAGAGACATCAAGTTAAAACATAAATGTGGAATGGAAATCAATTCTCATCCTGCTGCCCTCAAAAGTGTGCTACATATATATCTGTAGAACTGTAGACTGATCTCAATTCGCCTGGGAACAGTTCTGTATATTGCTCGAAATTTCTGTTACTGCTGCCCCATTAAGTGTGCTACATATATTTGTAGAGCTGTAGACTGTTCTCTGTTTGCCTGGGAACAGTTCTGTTTCTGTTTTTCATTTTTTCTTTTTAGACTAGTTTCAGTTGAGTTACGTTACATTTTGTGTGTTTGTTTTGTTTTGTTTTTCTTTTTGTTTTTTAGTTGCATTTAGTTCATTTCGGTGGTGGAATGCTTTCACTCTTAAATAAACGAGCGCTACCTAAAAGTATTTGGCGCTTTTCTCTCTAGAAATTGTTGCTGTTCTTGTTGTTGTTGTATTTTGGTTGTTCCTGTTGTTCATGTTGCTGTAGTCGATGCTGTTGCAGTTGTTGTTGTTGTTGTTGCTATTGTTGGTGTGTTGCTTTTGGTATTTTAGGCAGCAATCGCCTCATTTTGCCGTCATTCCCATTGGTGCGGCGAAGGCGGCAGCTCGGAAGGGTGTGCCACAGTGGAACTGTTTGACAAAATAGAGAATACAATTATTAGTTTAATTTTTACACATTAAGTTAAACTTTTAACACATAAAGAATGATAGAGAGAGACAGAGAGAGAGAGAGAGAGAGAGTAGAAGCACATGCAAAGCTAGCAAACTAATATATTTATAACATAAAAGATATATATGGTATACACAATATTACAATAGTAGTTTATATAGTTTAGCTAGTGGAAGCATAAAGCACAACAAAAACAAAACAAAACAATAATTTAAAATATGAAAAAGGTAAACGAGAAATAAAAAAACAAACTACAGACTCTATAAAGATATTTGGAATACCACAAAGAATAATAACAAAAATGTAGAAATGAATTCAAAATTAAATAGTGAAAAGTTGTTCAAGCGTTTCGATTTTTTTTTTCTTCGATTTGTTTTTTGGTTTAAACTACTTTTGACCATTGTCACTGCTGCTCAACTGCACTGATATCATATTTATATCATATATAATATATAATATATATAGTATACTATATAAATTTATTTGCAATTCTGTATATTATTTGTTGTTGTTGTTGTTGCTGGCAGTGTGTCTGGAGGTTCTTAAGTTCTAAACGTGATTTTCATATGCAAAAGGGAGAGAAATCATGAGAATGCGGTCTGGAGAGGGGACTGAGAGTGGCAGGGGGTTGGTGGAGACGGTGTGTGTGACTAGATGAAATTGCATAATTGTGGATTGTATGATGACATCTTTTTGTTGTGTGTGTTTGCTTTGTTTGCAATATCATGATTATAAAGGGTGATTTTTTAGCTATTATCTTTTTGGCAACACTGGTTTAAACAACTGACGCACGTTTCGTGTTTTAAAACACTGTCAAACATCTTCAGTTTGGTCTATAATTTAACCAAAAACGAACAACGCTTACAAATTATTGCATTTTTTTATCAAAATGCGTTTGCTCTGTTAAGAAAGTTCATCGCGAGCTTCTTCCATTTTATGGAGTTTAATCGACCCACTGAAGTGGCTATTCGGACTATTCTGACTAAATGTCGCATCAAATTTACATTGTCGTTCAATATTTGCATGAAATAATCTTCAAACTTTCAATTATATGCAACGTACTATTGAAATAAAGATTTCATGCACTTCTCTGAATTTTATGTGCTTATTGTTTGAAAAACTTTCCTATAGCTCTTAAGAAATCACCCTTTAGAAGTAACTAATATACGTATATAGTAAATTGCACTTTCATTAGCCAGTTGTAATTCTATGTGTGTGGGTGTGTTTGTGGCTGTGTGTGTCTGTGCTTTGTTTAAGAAGTGTCCGAGTGTGGTGGGTTGATTGATATCTTATGCTGTACACAATATGCGAATATATAGTAGTATATATATATATATATGGTTGTATATAGTATGTAGGTATATGAGATATGCAAAACATAAACACAAATTCGATTATGAAGAGAGAGAGGTAGAGAAATTGAGAGAGAGAGAGAGACAGGAATATATTGATGTATATATGCATTGGGTTCTTAGTTCTATATAGTTATTACGATATTATGATTATTATTATTATGCTTGGCTAGAAATGTCTTTCGTTTGGTTTCTTTTCTTTTGTTTTGTTGTTTTGCTTGCCAATTTGTTGCTTATTTCGGTTTATTCATTCTCTTTTTCGCTTCGTTTTTCTTCCATTTTCATGTTTGCCGACCAATTTCTGACATTTATAAACAATTCGATAAGTTAGCAAGATATTATTGCCTTGTAACATTTATGTACACAAAATAATCAACCCAAAACAAAATTAAAACTAACGAGAACAAAACGAAAAGAGTGGGGGAGGGAAACGGAAACGATGATGAGTTATATATATATATATAAATCGCAATTAAAACTAAGATTATTAACAAGGTTTTATACACATTGCATTTGCATATCGAGTTAAGTGAAATGAAGAGACAAAAATAGGTTAAAAATAGGTCGAAATTAACTTAAATCGATAACGATAACGATAGATTATCTTAGCAAATGTAGAGCAATATGTATAGTTAGAGGATATCAGGATATATATCTTTGCTTTTTATCAACAGACCTAAAATTCGATCGAGATCGCGCTGCTGCCGAGGCCCCCGAACTGGAGTCGACTTTGGGTTCTTTCATTTCTTTCTTTCTGTTTCTTTCTTTCTGCTTTGCTTTCTTTATGCTCTGCCTTGGCTTTCTCTTTCTGTTGCTTGGCAGTTCTTGTGACACTTCTGTGTTTCTTAGCTTTCGTTAATCGGTTTATCGGATATATCTAGGTATATCTAGTATCTGTATTCTGGTATTTCTTGCTTGCAGTACTTGTTGCGGCAGCAACGTAGCAGCAGCGCAGCAGCAGCAGAAATGGCAGCGGCAGCGACTGTGGCAGCGACTGTGGCAGGAGCAGCAGTGCAAGTTGTGGTATTGGTAGTAGTAGTAGTGGTAGTAGTAGTAGATATTCTCATTCTCATTGGCTTAACAACGCAAATTGAATAGTTAAATTTAATAGTTTTTCAATATTAATATCGATGTATCGATAACACACACACACACACAAAAACGATAGAAAAAAAAGAGAAACAAAAATTAAAAATATTGTTTAAATATATATTTGATTGTAATTAGAAAAGGGAAAGAACAACATAGAGGAGAGAGAGAGAGTGAAAGAGGAAGCACAGTTTCGGACTTGAAGCAGTGACAAAAACAAGTAGAGGACAGAGAGAGAGAGGGAGAGAGAGAGAGAGTAGATGAGACTTGACTCCCAGATCGTTTAGATTAACTTTTCTTTGGTTTAACCAACAGCAAATCATAGAAAGAAGGACGGGGTAAATAGTAGGAAAGGAATAACAGAAGACAGACAGTAATAGAGAGATATAGAGAGATACAGACAGAGAGAGAGAGAGGAGTTCGTGCAGTTATGTTTATGGTAGGAATGCCAACTGTGACAACTCACCTGGCAAAGCTCTTGAAGGCCGCGCTCTGCGGATTGATGCAGAGTGGCACTCGACCCGTTTGCAGTTGCTCTGCAATGAATTTGTGCATTTCCTCTGCAAAATGATGAAGAGAGAGAGAGTGTGAGTCTGGTTACACCTTGCACACCCTTTGAGGCTCTTTGCTACTCACCCTTCACCTGCTGCACCGAGGTGAGCTTGCGTTCCCATAAATCATCAAAGGGTTGCCCGGCCGAGGGCTCAAAGTCGGCCGTGTACTGGCGCAGGCCAGCCGAGGTAGTGAAACAGCATTTGCACATGCACGAATGATAGCGCAGTCGACCCTCGTCCAGATACGGATGTGCCAGAGCATCTGTCACCGAGATGCGCTTGTCCTACAGGCAGAGAGAGAGGGAATTAATACTGAGCTGAGACTGTAATTGTAGTCTGAGTCTCTTACCGGATCGAAGACAAGCATCTGGCAGAGCAAGTGCACGGCCTCGTGCGTGGCATGTGAGCTGAGCGTGTAGAGAACCGAGAAGGAAGGTGGCTTCGGTGCCCGTCGCAGCATGTGAGTGCGTGCACCCTCGCACGCATGCCGCATATCATCCACAGCGGGTGTGCCCAGCAGCTCAGTGATTAGTTCCAGCTGCTGCACCGGATTCTGTGCCTGGAACAGTATACGTCGTCCGAGCAGCTCACCAAAGATGCAGCCCACTGACCACACATCCACAGCAGACGAATAGTGTCGGGCACCCATGAGGATCTCCGGGGCACGATAGTATTGAGTGACCACCTCCTGCGTCATGTGCTTATTCTGATCGGGCTCCTCCACGCGCGCCAGTCCAAAGTCACAGATCTTGAGCACACAATTCGAGTTGACCAGCAAGTTGCCCGGCTTGATGTCCCGATGCAGTATCCGTGCCGAGTGCAGATACTTCAAGCCACGCAAGATCTGATAGAGAAACACCTTGATGTGATCTGCGGACAAATGCTGCGGCGACACAATGATCTTGTGCAGATCCGATTGCAGCAGCTCAGTTATCACATAGCTATAGTCGGGGGGGAGAGTGTTAAGGATGCCAACCAGCGAGCACTAGATTCATAATTATCATCATCATCACCATCTGCAGTCTGCCAGATTTCCCCAGTTTCCTATTTATTCTCTTACTCCTCTTTCCCCTGTCTTCCAACTCTTGCTAAACTTTTGCGTTTGTTTGTTTGCTTTCAACTTTTTCAATTAAGTAGTTCGCCTCGGCTTTTTCGGCTGCAACTTTTGCTGCTGAAAATAGAAAATAGATTTTCCAGGCAACAGGCAACGAGTGTGATGAAAAAGGATTGCGGCTGCCTCTACACCTGGGGGCTAACAGATGAACTGAGAGAGTGTGTGGCAGAAGAAGAGAAGAGAGAAGAACCAGCTCCCTCTGGGAGTGTAAGGGAAGAAGAGAAGAAGCAGTTGTTCCTGGGAGTGTAAGAGAAGAAGCTTTATGCTCTATAGTAATCTAACATTTCTTGTGCCTGTTAAGAAGAAAGTGAGTCTGAGAGGATGGAGATATGGCAAGGAAGTTTCTATACTAATCATTTAAACTACTCTGAGCTCTGTGTGGGGGAAGTTCTATAGTAATAATCTTGTTGAACTTGGAGTGTAACCTCTTACAAGCAAGAGAGGCAAGTTCTCTCTCCTTTGATTATTCCATTAGGGAACTTAGGATCTGCACTAGAGCCTTGCAGTGAACCCACTGCCGTCTGTTTAGCTGTGTCCTAGTTCGTATTTATTTAGAACAGTTCCTGAAGGATAGATCTCCATGTAGTCTTCGGTCTGCGTACTCTTCTGTTTCATTGTGAATTTCACACCATTGCCATCTTGACGATACTACTTGGGCTCTTACTGAGAACGTGTCCATTGCACGTACGTGTACATTTTCTTTTTCTTATTTGTAGGTGTAAACGGGGCTCAGCTGTAACACAGCTCTGAATTAGATATTCTCTTACAGAGATTCTCTTTGGCCAGAATACCCGGCACAGCGTGCTCAGGCATTTCTTGCTGAAGATCTGCAGACATGTTTCACTACCATATAGTATTATAGACTTCACACAAGCATTGTATAATGTAAAGAGAGCTTTGTTCTTCGCTTTAGTTTTGTAGTGATAAACTAAAATCCCGGAGCTACCAGACTAGCGGGGAGTGTGAGACGAAGACAAAAAGAGTATCAAGTGCTATAGTGTTATAATCTACAATTCCCTGAAGACAAAGAAGCAACTATTAAAGTAATTAACTATCCCTATTATCCCAAAAGACTGAAATAGTTCCCCCATTTCCATTGCAGGTTACTTTTACATTTTGTTTTGATTAAAAAGGATACATTTCCTGAAAGAAGTCCAAGTGCGGAGGCTGTAGAATGTCCAGAGCTGACAGCACCTGCAATAAATGAGAAGAGTGAGAGAGCGAAAAGAGATGAGAATGAGTATGTGAATGAGAAGGAGGTTAATAAATTAAGCGAACACAATGTAGACGCGCTTTATTGCAAGCGCAGCAGCAGTAACTGGCATTAGCTACATAAATCTTGAAACAATGCTGCAGCATTACACCCACAACAACAAGGAGAAGAAAGAGAAGAGCAGGAGGAGCTGAGAGTGAGGAGTGAGTATAGATCATAAATTATGCACTCCAATAAAATATAAATAAAAATCAAGCTCGAAGCGAAGCGCATCAAATGCGCCATTTAGTTGCATGTTAAGTGTCGCTGCCAGGCACTAAAATGCCACAAAGTTCACTCTACAACAACTGCAGCAGGAGCAGCAGCAACAACAACAGCAACAATAACAACAACAACAGTAACAGCAACAACAACAACGCTGACCCGTTGCTGAGATACACAACACGCCACTGTCTGCTGCGCTTCGGGGGAGTTGTCTGTATATAAAAAAAAGAATAAATAAAAAACGGGACGAAGCTTTGCAGCTTGATGAAGAAGAAGCAGCAGAACTTGATGGACAGCAGAACACAAAGAGGCAACAACAACAACTGGAAGACAGACAAGCGTCGACAGAGAGCCCGAAACCTTTTTTGTTGAACAGATTCAGAGTCAGACTCGGACTCAGACTCGAACTGAGTTGCAGAAGACTGGCAAAGGGGGCAAAGAGCCAAAGAGCCTCAGACAAGCGCTGATTTATTTAGCCTGCGGTCCAAATGATGAAGGAACTCGGGGAACTCTTGCTGCCCCCCGTTCCCCCTGTTCCCATCTCTTCAGCTGCACCAAACAGAGAGTCAAAGTCAATGGGAAATCACAGGCAACAAATCTAACAACAGAAGGAGGAGCAGAAGGGCAATGGAGGAGCTAACTGTGTGACACATGTGAGTTGGCAACTTTAACAGTTGATTTGCAATATATTTTAAATGCGATTTAAGTTATCACGCTAGCAGCTAGAGCAGGCAGTATCTCGCAGATACAATTCAACTTCAAGCTGAAAATTACAAATCAAACCTATGAAAATTGGCAATTTGCAACTGCGTGAGGCATTAGCAGCAGAGGCATCAACAAAATGTGTTGCGCAATGTTCACAATGTAAGAGACACACACACACACACTCGCACGCACATTGTTGTTGTTATTGTCTGTCTGTCTGTCTGTTTGTCTGTCGGCAAAAGGCCACAAAAAGCCGCACAACAATTTTCACACACATACACTCGCACAACATACGCAAAAAGTGCCGCCGCTTAAGTGGCAACAGCTTTTTTTTTGTTGTTTCTGTTTCTGTTCTTGCATTTTTTCGCTCTCGGCCTCTTTGAGGGTTTAGACTCCGCTTTAGCTTCAGCTTCAGCTTCGACGCGTCTTTTGGCTTTGTTTTTGCATTTTTATACCCTATTGAACATTGAATTGTCAAGCAAGGGTATATCAACTAGGTGCAAAGGTATGTTAAGGGCAGCAGGAGGCGTGGCAGTTCCCTTACATATTCTTGTGCATGATCACTACCTCAGTCTATTGAGCCTTGTCAACACCTTGATATCTTAGCTATTATAAAAGCTAGAGACACAAAATTTGGCAAAAAGTTTCTTCTATACCAATAGCTGATCTACTTTATTTCAAATCATAAGTGCCACGCCCAACGACCCAGCAAATCAATAATGAAACTTGTCAATTCAATTTGTAAGCTTCATATAAAAGACGCAACTTACTGACTTTGCAAATTAGTTAGCTGACTATAATATCTATCTCTCCTGCAAATTTAAATCAGATCGGACGATTAACACAGCAGTTATTCAAGTTACCTTAGTCATGCTACAAAACATCCTACCCCTGTTGGTATGCTATAGTTCTTGCGTGTGTGCCTACATATGTATGTATGCGTTGGGATAAGAAAGCAATCGAGTGCAGCAGACTTTCTCTTTAACTAATTTATTTATAAAGGTTTTTCAAGACTCCTTGAAGGGTATCTTACAGTTGGACATGCCCGCCTGTTGCGTTCGTCTGTTTTGTTGTACTTTACTGCAGTTCTGTTAATATTTTTCAATGACGTTCGGCAGTTGTTGGCTCTGTTGTTGTGTTTAGCGAGTGCATTTGTTGCGATTTTCACAAGCGAATAAAAAGCAAATTTGCAGTAGCTGCAGATACTCTAATGTATCTTGTAGATACAAGTAGACACACATACATACATTATATAATGTAATAAGAACTCTTTACGATATACGATATTTTATTGCAGGAATACCCCTATTAAGTGTGGCATAAGGTATAAAATAGAGAGTCGCCTTGCCTGCAGCTAAGTCTGCCTTAAGTTGCCTTGTTTCGTACATAATTTGTTGCAAGTGGCAACAACGTTAGTTGCAGTTTTTGTTGGTGTTGTGCTTGCCACATACTAGTAGTTGCCACTTTAGTCTTGCCGCACGTGCCTCTTGCTGCGGCTAATTAACATTTCTCTCTCTCGAAAAAAAAACATAAATTTATGCAGTTATATCGAAAGCTTTGGCTACTGTCCTTGCCACGGGGGCAGGTGTAAGGGGCAAGCTATGTATATAGCAAATATTAGCTGCACTCTAGTGCAACTAGGCAAGCAACAAGAGAGTAAGGGAGAGGGAGACCTGTGCAAACAACTTAGAGGCAGCAACAACTTTCCTGAGGTGGCACAACTAGAAAAGTTGCACACAGGCAGGCAGGCAGGCACTTGCAACAGCTGTGGCAACTTTGTGGCAGCCACAGCCAACATAATCAGCAACATCACAGACCCCCCCTCACTCCGACCCCCCTCTACGTTGCTTCCCCTCACCTTTACCACTTGTCTAGCGCATTTCCAAGAGTTTAAACAAAAGCAAAAGTGTTGTTTAGCTTCTTTCCTCCTTCTCTAGCTACAATTCTAGCTAAAAATTGCAAGCAGCTGCTGACAACATTTCTTAGTTCTCTTGTAGTTGTTGCTGTTGTTGCTTTACTTGTTATTTGCGGACTAATTAAAGCAGCGCAGCAGCTCAGCTCAGCAGCCTCAACGTCTTTTGTAAAACATTTTGTCAGCTTTCAGTTGAGGTTTCACTCTTTGTTTCTTGTTGTTACTGTTGTTGTTCTTGCTGCTGTTGTTGTTGTTGTCTTTGTTTGCTGGAAGACCTTGAGCCTTGGCTGAGAAATCTCTTAGCTCAGATCACACTGCTTGTAAGGCTTTCCAGCTAAATGCGAGCCAGGTGTTTCTAGCTTGTTTAAGGCGTGGGATTTGTATCTTTTTATTTTGGGGCAGCTTCTGTTGATCTGTTAAAGTGTGGCAGGGGAAGGGGAGGGGTAAGATATGCCACAAGGCAATTGGGGTTCATTTGAAATTGCAATGCAAATGATTCGACAGCTTGTCTGTCTCTGTCTGTCTGTCTCTTTCTCTGTCAGCTCACAGATCAGATTTGATCAGAGTCCACTCAAGTCATTCAACGATTTATATGCATTTGTGCAAACTGAAACGCACATTCATCCATTCATCATAGAGATCTCCTCACTTGACAGTAAAGAGAGGTAAAGAAAGGGGAGAGAGGGGGAAGCAGTTGAAATGAAATTGACATTTCAATTGCAATTTGTGCGCCCCCCAAAAAAAGGCAAAATAATAACAAAATTTGCATGCAATTGATGCCAAGGCACATCAAACTCGAAACTCAATCATTTACTTTACTCGAGGGCCCCAACAAATGTGAGGATTAAGAAGAGCAGAAGAGAGAGAAAGAGGGAGGAAGAGAGAGCGAGAGAGGGAGGCAAATCAAAGCCGACAAACGGCGGCTGCATGTGAGAAATGCTTTTGAAATGTGCGCCACGTACACGTTGCAAAATCTTTTATTGAAATATTCAAACAGCAGCAACAACAACAGCAACAAAAGTGAGTAGAATAACAACAACAACAATGTGTAGAATAACGACAACAACAACAGCCGGGGAATACTGCATAATGTGCAATCTACTTCTACTCAATATTAATATACTTTCTGCAAGGTTATAGAGAACAGTTCATTGTACAGAGAAGGGAGAAGGAGTGAACTCTCACATACCTGCTGCACACTCTACATTCTACTACACTGTCTGTACCCTCACTAACTCTACACACTTCAAGTAGCAGACTCTCTACTCACAACTCCCCCTCCATCTGCCACCCACACACGTGTGTCTGTCTGGTCACACCTTTTTAGCCAACTCTCTTTGGGTTGATTGCACTTGTTTGACATGACGACGACGACGACGATGACGATGTCGAGGGCGCATGTAGGAAATGAAAATGCAATTGAAACAGGAAACCAAAGCAACAAAAATACAATAAATGAAGACTGCGACAACAACAAAAACAATAGCAGCAGCGGCAGCAGCAACAGCAACAACAACAACAACAGCAGCAACAACAAATTGTCGCGCCTCTTTTTTAGCTGTTTCTTTCATAAAACGTTTTGCATATTAATAGAAATTTGCATATTGGGCAAGGTGCTCTGTGAGTGTTGAGAGTGTGTCTGTGCTGTGTGTGTGTGTGTGTGTTGTGGGAAGTGCCTTCATTAGGGTGTCAATTCGCAATGCAGTCTGCCATCTGCACTGCCTCCTTGCCCCCTCTTCTCCCACAGCACATGCAAATCCGAAAGTGATTGAAGATGCAACAGAGTCCACGACATTATTCGTTGTAAATTCCCGTTACAATTCAGCCGTTTTCTGGCTAATAACTTCAACTGACATTTTGTCAAACAATAAATGGTGTAAAATTGAAAAATAAATACGAAATAAACGAGGAGGAGGAGGTGAGGAAGGGGAGAACATAAAGAGGAATATGCAAAATATACAGCTAAATAAATAAAGCCAAATCACCGCAAAGTCACATAAAACTGGCCATAAAATTGCCAGACAAAAGCAAGCCATACAATGCAGCTGTCGACCTTATAGACGGCCCCTGCCCCTCACCTCTCTGTAGTCTTGCTGTTATTAATAATTCTAAATGTTATATGAATAATATTTTTTCTTTTTCAATTCCACTTTTTTTTGCTTGCCTGCCAAGCTGTCAAAGTTGTTTGGCTTTTATTTTTTGTGGCTTGTGTTGTCCATATGCCTTTTTTTGTTTGTGCCACTGTCCAACTGTCTGTCTGTCTGTCCCACTGTTTGTCTGTCCGTCCCAGTGTCCGTCTGTGTTAACAAATTTGCATGCAACAAAATGTTGGGGAGGGCAGTTTTCAGTGGGAAGTTTTTGCGCCTTTCGTTCTCCTTCGTGTCTCTCATTTTATGTGCATAAAATTTGTTTGTCATAAATTTTGCATGACAGCCTTTTGTGGCCAATGGGGCGTGGCACTCTGGGTGGGCGTTGCCAAGCATTAGATAGATATAGATATAGTTTGGCAGCAGCAGCAGTTGCAGTTGCAACTCGGATTGAATATGAATGAGTTAATTAGTGCAATGAATGATTGAATCGCAACTGATGGAAAGACAGATAAACTGACAGTCGAACAGACTCATGGTAGCTAAACATTTATAGGGTATATTAAGGTGTATATAACCCAATTAACCATAGATTGTATACTCTTTTCTGGCACTTGTGCATAAAATAAACAAATTAACATTTTTACTCTTAAACGCTTCGCTTAAATTAATGGCAATAATTACACAGCACATAAACGACACTTGTGCGACACAATGACAACAACAGCAGAGTACAACTACAACAACAACAACAGCAACAGCAACTACTCGACTGCAAGTAGTTGTCAATGGCAACAGGATCAGAGACAGAGACAGCGACAGCGCGGCAGCAACGAAGCAAAGCCTGACAGCGTTTGTGTGTTGTAAATATTAAAAAATGTGAAAATATTATTGTTAATATATAAACAGGCAGGGCAGTTGTTGCCACTGATATGCTTGCTGATACCCTGTTAAAATACAGAGGGATTTCAACGAACTGTACAGCATAAGCAACTGCAACTGAGACTTTTACAGGCAGACAAAGTTGTGCAAAGAACTGTGCTCCTGAGCAAATGAACTGCCTGCTGATACCCTGTGAAATTAACTTGATATTGAACTAACTGTTAGCAGATGCAACTCTATATTAGTATCAATTCTACAGCGTGTTTTAAAGACAGACAAAGTGGGAGTAGAACAAAGTAAACTGCCTGTAAAGTTGTACAAGGACTATGTACATAAAGAAGTGAACTGCCTGCGGATACCCTAGAAAACTACGTTGATATTAAACTGCCAATTCTACAGCGTGTCTACAGTCAGACAAAGTGGTAGAAGCACAAAGTAAACAGCCTGTAAATACCCTGTAAATGTGCTCTTCACAGTATATACAACTCAATTTGTAGTGTCGCTGTTCGCAGCGTGTTCGACAGACAGACAAGGTTGTACAAGGACCGTGTGTGCACACGTTGCGTATGCGTAATATTTGCGTGTGCGCAAGTAACAAGTTCCCTGTCCCTCTCATCCCCTTTCTACCTGTCTCTGTCACGCTTGGGGGGAGGGAGTGAAACAATAATCGAATTGGATTTTTTAATTAAATTTGTTGTCATAAATGCGAGACGTAATTAAATGTAAAGTATTCTTTGCCATGCAAATAAATACGTAAAATTGGGTAAAAGAAAATGGAAAATGGGCAAGGGAAAATTGGAAAATAACAGTAAAGTTTTACTTACGTTCTCGTGCTTGAAAAAGCAAAGCATTTTCAGCTCGCGGAATACGCGCTTGGATGAGACCAAAGATTGGAACACATTCGGTAACTTCTTGAGTGCAACGCGGCGTCCATCGCGCGGATCTGTGACGGCCCTGTGGAGAGAGGGAGAGAGAAGGAAGATGAATATATATAGTATATATAGTAATGGCAATGGTAAGTGTGTTGATTATTTGTTTGTGTGCTTAGGTATATAAGAAGTCTTGCCCTTTACCCTGCACTGAGTGTATTTGCTATAAGGATTTGATGCGAAAGGAGTTTGAGAATTTACTTAGCATTAATGTCGAACGGAACAAAAGAGAGCAAGTGACAAAGCAGGCAACGCATAGAGAAAGAGAGGGAAAGACAGACAGCTGGCAAACAACGAATGATGATTGTGTTGTTTGTCGTCTCGCGAAAAGGGTTCAATGAACTTCCTCAGACAAGAGCGCAACGTGCGGCGCTGTGTAGAGGCCTATAAAGCCTAAAAGTATGCAGTAGTCTACACTCTTTCCCCCTTCAATCCCCTCACTTATCACCCTCTCTTACTCCCTCGCTCAATTGATAAACGCTGCAAAATTAGTAAACGCAAAAAGGTCAAACAACAGACGAGACATTGACCCCCCCCCACCCCCTGCGTGCTGTACACTTGTTTGGTAAGTGCGTGCTGAGGCGTCACTGCAACAACAACAATAACAAGAAGAGTGTGGCAACAACATTAGCTTTTAGCTAGCATTTTATGTTGCCATTGGCCATGGCCAAAAAGTGCCAACGTCTGGGGGCAGAGCAAAAACACACGACGGGCGACGTCTTTGTCGCCGTCTGTCTGACTCACTCTCCTCAAGTTATGGCCATCTATTTTGCCTGCTCTCTTTCTCTATAACTCACTGTCTTTCTCTTTCTATAACTCACTCTCCTTCTCTCTCTCTCTCTCTCTATAACTCTCTCTTCTTCAGTCTCTCCTTATTGCAGCTGAAAAATATTTTTGTTATGGTTACGCAGCATCTTTTGTCATATACCCTGTTATATTTTTTTCACTCCTCAGACTTTTGTCACCCCTTAAGCAATTCACAAGTTGTTGCCCCTACCACTCCCCCCCCCTTTTTCCACCCTACACGCTGCCGTTTTTATCTTCATCTTCTCTCTCGTTCATCTTTCAGCTATGAAAAGTTGCCAGCCGTAAATCTTGCGGGGCCCCCGTAGTTAAGCGTTGAAATTATGGCAAATTGCTCTAGATTGGATTGAATTGCTTTGCGTGCAGATGAGTCATCGTTGTCCCCCTTCCCCTCTTCCTACTATTGGGTATTTGTAGTCTACTTGTAGGCGCAGTAGGCCCCCAAAGGCATTTGCATGTCTAATGGCAGCTTGAAGTGCCTCGCCGTCTGACAGCCTGTTAATGATAATGAGCTGATTATACAAAGTGTCGAACAGACACACTCGGCGACATTCATTGGTAAACACACGGCAAAGTGTTGCCAGAGTTGGTGGAAAGAGTGAGTAGGAAGTATACCAAGTAAAGCGTGATTAAAACTCTTTAGTCTTTGCTGCCTCAATCGAACTATATTTATCTGTATACAAGGTTCTTTTGCTCCTTCGTTATCTCTATATAAGATTCTTATTCTCCTGCTTTATCTCTATATATAGTAAGGTTCTTATGCTCCTTCTTTAAGTGCGTAGTTCATCTCATATTCCTTGCTCGAATTTCACATCTCTCAAGTGTAACTGCGCCATTTTGTGGTTGCCCAAAAACACGACAAGACCTTGAAGTCAAAGTCAAATCGAAGAAAAAGAACACTTACTCACACACACACACACACACACATGGCACACACATTAATATTTTATGTTCATCTATCAAATCTGAGCACAAAATAAAAGTAAAGGAAATCAAACATCGCTGCTTGGGTCAGTTGCCCCCTGCACCATGCCCCTTCCCCTCTCTCTCCCCTTGGTGTCTGTTTGCCTTTTATGATTATTTTTAGGGCATCAAGTTACCAACAAAGAAATCAACTTGAACATACTATGCCCCGTGGCACCGCTGCTCTGTCTTCCTCTTTCTCTTTCTCCTTCTCTGCACTTTTCACTTGAAATTGGGTTAAACAAATTTAAGAAAAATTGTGGAAAATGTCTAGAAAAACTAGACAAATAATTCGACTGCTGCTGTCGAGAGACGTTGCTGATAAAATCAGAGGAGATGAAGCAGAAGTAGAAGAAGCGGCAGCGATAAAGGCATCAACTTGATGATGGATGACAAATGCAAGGCACATTGCAGGCACACACACACACACTCACACACACTCTCTTGGCTTTTGTCCTTTAATGGAAAATCATTTATCATGTGCGTGTCTTGCAGGGAAAAACATCACTGCCCTCGAGGGCAGCAGAGTTAAAGAAGAGAAAAAAGTGCCATAACTAAACGATAATTACCTCGAGCTGCGCTGAGATCACACAGTTTCCCAGACAGACACTTGAGTTTAGAGTTAGAAGAGTCTGCCCATCAATTTGTAGGGTCTCTACTCTGTCTCCCCCTCTCTCTCTCTCTCTCTCTTTGTCTGCCTCTTCGATTTGTCTCGCTCAATTTGTGCACGCAATGTGAAAAGTGTAGCAAATCGTTGCTAGTTTTGTACGCTTTTGATTGATTCCCCTCAGTAACAGCATGATATATATAGATAGGTATAAATGTATGTATATATATATAGATATAATGAGGCAGAACTGTCTGTGCAGGCTTATAGGGTGTTCATAATCATTAATGCTTATTTTGCTGCTGCACAATTCGAAATTACTTTTTTGGTCTTGATTCCGCAGTTGCCTTGCCTTCCCTCCCCACTTCCCCCCTCTATGCTGCTCTTACTACTTCTACCTTCCTCTCTTACTCTCCCTCTCTCTCCTTCCACTGCCGTCTCTCTACCTTTCCTTCCTCCTGTATCGCCCTCAGCTGCGTTTTTCGTGCTCAAGTCTTGCAACACGCGCACAGTCGCCAGCACAGAGGGGAGGGCAGTCGCAGAGTGCGGCTGTGCTGGCTGCTGCGTGGGCGTGGCAAAATCAAATCAGACAGCAATGTCCGCTTGGCACGTGATAAGCAAAAAAGGAGGCAACAAAACCCAAAAGGAACAACCTCAAAACGTAACGAAACGAATCGAAGAAGAGAGAAGAGAAGCGAAAAAGTTCAAATTGCCATTTGGCTGTTGGAAAAACTTCTGTACAAGTTTTAGCAGTTTTTGGCTTCATATTTGAATGGATTCTGTTCTCTGTGTGTGTGTGTGTGTGTAAACAGACCTCGCCTGCGGGCGCTCTACCTGCCTCCTGCCCCTATTTTACCTGCCTCTCTAACGGATTGACCGTTTCAAGCGTCTCAGCTGCCTCTTATTTTCAACACCAAAGCAAATCTCTGCTTAGCCTTTTTCTCCTCTCTCTCTCCCCCTACCCGCTCTCCCTCTCTTTCTTGCTGCTGTTTTTTAATCTCATTTGATTTCTTCTGACATATTTTGCACATGCTTGGCGCATAAACTCATCACCTTCTTTCCTGCAACTTAAACTGTATCATCATTCCACAAGATGAACCTCTGCCTGCTGCCTGAGGCCTTCAACTTGTGTGCAGGCCCCGCCCACTACGCCTACCCATCAGGCAGGCTTCTGTGCAGGCGCGTTCATTGAACTCTCTGTGCTCTCTCTCTCTTCATCTGCCTGTCTTTAAATAATTTTAATCAGCATTTTCTGGGGAGCCGCTTTAAATTGAATTTGCATTTTTTGCGCTGCTGTTTTTGTCGCGCGCGCGCGTTTTAAGCCGCCTGCAAAACGCGTGCAACAATTGCCAATTAAATGAAATACACATACACACAATTTTGCAAATGCAAAATCGAAATCAAAAATACTTTGGCTGTTCAATTACTAATTGCAGTCTCACTCGCTCGTGATCGTGACATTTGCTCATTACGTATGCGTATCCTGCGTGAGTTACTCCCCCTTTGCCCTCGCCTCTGCCTGCCCACGATGCTGACAGCTAATTCCCAGCAGCAGGCGCCATTGCAAAGGGGGAGTGATGGTTGTGTGGGCGTGGCACAACGCACACTGCGTGTGTAAATTAGTAATTCGCATTGTTGCTGCTGCCCTCCTGTCGCGTCGTTATTTTGATTACCTCTGCCTACCTGCCTGTCCTGCTGCCTCTCCTGTGCTTCTCTCTGTCTCTCCTTTTGTCTCTCCATCTCTCTATCTCTCCGTCTGTCTGTCTGTATGCCAGTTTGTCTGTCCCACTGTGTGCCTGTCTGTCTCTCTGTTTGTTTATCTGTCTATCGCATGTTGTGCTTGCTGACCCCTTTACCAACGCCTTGGAGAGTTTGCTGTAGCAGCTACTCGTGCACAGGGCAAAGAGAGCCAGGCGACAAGGCAGTCATGAAGTAGCACCAAAACTTTGCCAGTTTTTAATAACCTGTCACAATGGGCTATGTATCTAAAAGGGTAGCAAGATAATACCATAAATGATAGAAACTCTATTCAATAACAAACACATAACCCATGTTATTCTTTCCCAATTAAAGCTACCTATCTGCATCTTCAGAGTCAATGCCTTTCTCGATGTTATGCATTTAATTTGCCGACTTGCCTTAACTACACATACATTATGCTAAGAATCGATTGTACGCTACTAACACTAGCATTGCCTGCATCTTCCTTTCTCTTTACTTTACTTTACTCTTATCTAGTCTTTAACTGTACTCTATAGTAAGCATCTCTGACTCTTCAACTTTCCTTTCTGCCCCTAATTCGACAACTTTGTCGCCTGTCTTTGTCTGTCAGTGCTTGCCAGCATTGCATGCTGCCAAATGGCGCGTAATTCGCATGTTTTGGTCATTTGAAGCGATTCCAACAGTTATAATTATGGCAATCTATGCCATATACCAGCGGGAGTTAACACACACACACACACACACACACAGGCAGGCACTGGTTATGTGTGTGTGTGCAGGACTAGTGCGACACAATACGCAACATTAATGGCAACATTTCTCTGTTGTTAATTGACAACTAACTAGAAGAGAGAGAGGGAGAGAGAGAGGAAGAGAGAGAAGGTAATAGGTATAGTGCGAAAGAGAGGTAGAGAGAGTGCTCCCCCTTGCCTTGGGCAACACAATTAAAGCAAATTGAATTTGATTACATAAATTAAAGTATGTAAAAAGTGAATGAAATTCAATTTTCGCAAACTAGTCTAAAAAAGCAAAAGCAAAGCCAAGTAACCACCTTTCCCCCCTCTCTCTGTTGTGCCAGCACCCCGCTTGAGGGGCAACCATGTGCTGTGTGGCAGCAACCCCTGTGGCAGTGTGGCAGCAGCAGCAGCAGCAGCATTTTGATATCGTCGCTCGTCTGCTTCAATTTATGCGCGTAATCAATTTTACAAATGGCCTGCAGGCAGGTAGGCGTGGCAAAGGGGGCCGTGAGGGGCGAGGCGAGGGCGAATGAGGAAGAAATAAATTTATGCAATTTAGAATTTGCCAAGTGAGCCTTGGTGTGTATGTGTGTGTGTGTGTATAAGTTGACAAGGCATATGCATGTGTGTGTCTACTCTGTGTGTGTGTGTGTGTGCCCAGGCAGCAGTCATTGACTTTGTACAGCCCTGCACGAGAGAGAGGCAGAGGAAGAGAGAGGGAAAGGGAGAGAAGGCGAGAGAAGCGACGCGACGACGACTAAAATCAATTAAAACCATTTTGATTGCATACTTCTGGGCGCGCCTAGGCGAATTATGTGCGCCTGCCTAAGCACTACTACACAGCACACTCTGCATGGCAAACTACACTCAACTACACTCTCCTACACACCCACACACACCCCTTGAGTGCACACACACAGCCAACAACAACAGCAGCTGCAAAAGTTGAGAGAACTCAGCGCGAAATTCACGCTGCAACTTTAAGCATATTTTATTTTATTCTCTTTTTTATGGCAACTGCCTTACTGTGCTATAAACTGCCTGAGCATTTATAGCAAAAACTTTAATATATGCATTAAGTTAGCCGCGCACCCTAAACTAGACTTGCCTCTCCTTTACTATATAGCGCATATTTAGTATGCAACTCAGTCAAGGCTCCTTTCATTATCTCTCTCTTTCTTTCTTTTCTTGTTCTCTGCCAATATTTATAGCTCACACTCACACAATTTAGCGTAATTTATCCATCAAAATGTGTAGCCAACACATAAACTTGACCGATTTAACGGGGGCAGGCAGCTGCTGCTATAAAGCAAAGCTGACAACAATCAACGATAAAGACATTGCCCACAATATTTCACTTTAATTCTCTTCCCTTCCCCGCCCCCTTCACTGCTGCCCTCCTTGCTGGTGGCAAATGAGAAATGAAAAATGACAACAGGCGGCAAATTGCAAAGGCATTACATGAAATATTTAAAAAGGGGGCGTGGCTAGGGCGGACAAGGCTGGCTAGCTTTGTGCTTTGAGTGAAAATTGGTAGGAAAATCACGAGAAGGAGAGAGAGACCGAGTGAGGAGGGAATTGAGGCACTGCGAGAAGAGAAGAGCCAGTGAAGAGAGGGTGCACAGGGGCAGAGAGGAGAGCACTGCCCGCCGGGACAGCTTCTCTCTTTCTGTCGCTCTCTCGTCGCTTTCTTTTCATTTGCATTTTCATTTTCGCTTTCGTTTTTTTTTGTTTCTATTGAAAGACATTGGCGATTCTTTCTTTTTTAATTGTTTAACGCAAAAATTGACATAAATTTATGCAACATTTGCCAGCCCAGGCACCATCGGCAGCAGCAAGTGAGCAATGGCCGCTGCTGGGCAGGCACAGGCACAGGCGGAGCAGCGCCTTCCTGCTGCTCCTCCTGGTCTGCTGCTTCCTTCCTCTCTTGTGCTGTGGCGAAAACCATTTTGGTAGCCATAATAAATGAGCACGAACGGACATGCTCGACCTAATTGCCAAGCCCTGCAGAGGAGGAAGCGAGAGAGAACGGCGCACAAAAGTAGGCAATGCAAATATTTACATTTATTTGCTACACTGCGAGAAAAAGAAGAAAGACAGCAACTAACTCAATATCATATGGAAGGCAATTGAAGTGTAAATAGCATTAGTGACTTTGCAATAAAACAAAAACAAGAAAAAACCTGTGAAAAATCTTCGTAGGTTTTGAAGCTTAACAAATCTGCGTAGAAGTTTTTTGATTGCATCTGTTGTTGTTGTTGCGAGTCAAGCTCGAGTGTACTTAGCCCATAAATCACTTTGTTCTATCTCTGCCTGTTAACGTTGCCCCTTCTCCTCCTTATCCTTCTTCTGCTTCCCTCTTCTTCTGCAAGTTCGAGTATAATCCCAGTTAGCTTACCTAAAACGAGAAGATTGTGGGGTAGAAAAGGGTTAGTTCAAATTGCTGTTGAGAGGCTGATACAGGGAGGGGGCAGGAGAAGAAGGAGGGGGGAAAAGGTCGCGGCAAGGACTTTGGCTTAGAGTTAGGGAACTTCGGCAGCTCTTAACTCGTTTCAGGCGCAATTAGAAGGCGCCCTCGCGACGCTAAGGCAAATTAAAATACTTGTAAAATGTTCTGCCTGTGTGTGTGCATGTCTAAACTGATTGATTATGACACACACACACATACACACGCGCGTGGATGTTGTGACGCAAATAAAAACACACGAAAAATATAACAAAAACAAGCTGAACTTTCAGTTGGGTGTACCTGACAGTAAGATACCCTAAAGTATGAATAACTTGTGTGTTAAGGCTTTGAACGAATTGAAATTTGGTGGAGATGTAGGTAATATATTCAGCTAACAGTATATTTAGGCAGAAAGTTGTACGCTTTATATGTCTCTCACAAATGGAACTGACAAATGTAATTGTTGATTTGTGTAGGCGGTGGCGTGGCAGGCAACATATGAAATGCTAAAATACTAACTAAAATACAACTGATAGTAAATAGGAAGCTGCATGTGTGTACGTGTGTTCATACAAACAGACAGACGGACAAGAACAGGAATATATATACATTTGGCTCTGCCACGCCTTCTCTTGCCTGTTACTCTTATTTGCACACAGTTAGTATACCCTTTAATGAGCATTGCAATGTTCGCAGGGTATACAAATATTTTCGCTGCTTATGTAATGGAAAATTACCAAACAGAGGCGGAGGCGGAGGCAAAGGCGGCGACAGGACACAGTTGCCAGCAGCAGCTCAAAAAAATATAAACGTGGCAAACAAAACTGAATGGAAGAGGAAGGGAGAGAGAGGGGAGGGAGACAGCACACGGGGCTGAATCTCTCTGGTCATGCATTTGACACATGAAAAACTTTGGCCGAGATATAAATGATGATGGCCTTGAAAGGCAGCGCCGCCACAGCCACAGCGGCAGCGGAGGCAACCTCAGAGTCGCTCTCAGTTGGAGATACAAATGGAAAATGGGAAATGGAAAATGAAGCAGGCACACACAGTGTCAGTCAGTGTACGCGTAGCTACGTTTCATGTGGGCGTCGTCGTTACTGCGGCAAAACTAATTTTCATCGTACCGAAAATAGCCACGCCCACAGCTTTAAGAGCATCATCAGCATTTCTCATCATGCAGCCCCCTTTCCCTTCCCTCCCTCTCTCTCTCTGCCTGCTTGTCATGCTGTGTTTCTTGCTGGCATTTTGCATGGCCGAGCGATTTCTGGGCACTGTGTTTGGCATGCCTAATTTAGCTCAACCATCTTCGCAGCTGAATCCCACTGTGTGCCTTTGGAGTCCTCTGACTGTGCCCACATTTGCCTGCAGGCACACCGAGTCCGAGCTTCACTTTCAAATTAATTATGCGTTAATTATGCAATTATTAGCCAGGGGAAACGGAGAAGGAGAATGAGAGAGGGCAGCTTCTAATGATAATCCCAGGCATCTGCAAGTTCCTTCATGCAGCCTTGAAGATGGCAAAACTTTCACTGAATCACTGCCTGACAGTTAACCCCTTCTTGCCCCCTCCTGCTAACCCCTTTTTCTACTAGCATTGCAACTACTTCTTCGTCTTCTTCTCTTGTCTTCTTCTCTTGTCTTCCTCTCTTGTCTTCATGCCAGTCACATAAACAGCAACGGCAATGGCAACTTCTTTTGTCACTTTCCTGGCAATTTATATAGACCTTATACAGCTGGCTAAGCTTTTCAGTTTTCCTGCTTTTCCTGCTTTGTCACTGGCAAACGGAAAAGTTCAAGGTATGTGCGAGGCGCGCGCGCTCATTAAAAATGCGTCAAGTAGAAAACAAAATTCCTGTGGCGTCTGCGAATAATTTGTTAAAATTCAACGCAGTTCAAAAAGGCGCAGTGGAGACAAACTGACAACAATCAAAGGGAGAATGAAAGGCAGCATGAGAGAGGAGGAGTAACAGGGGAAAAGGAGAAGGAGGGAGAGAAAGGGAAGGGGAGGTACAGAAGACTTACGGGTAAAGCAGAGCACATTTCTCATATGCCAAGCGACAATGAGAGAAAAGACAGAAGAACAGAAGGGCAGAGAGAGGTAAAAGGCAAAGCAAGAGGGGAAAAAGGAAAGGAAAAGGGGTGTGGTGAGGAAGAGGAGAAAGCAGTTGGCAGAGGGAAACAAGTGGGGAAGGGAGGAAATTGTCAGACAAAGCGACGCGGCGCGATTTTCATAGGAAAATAAGAAACTGTAGCACGTTGCCAGAGCCTGCTGGGGGTTGTGGCTGTAAGGGGGTGTATAACTGTGTGTGTGTGTGTGTATGTGCAGCGTGTGCCATAAACATGACAAGCTGTCATTGTTTCATTTTCTAGCTGTGCCTCAGCAGCAGCTTCCCCAACAATAATAAATAAGCAACCGCAAAGTTGCCAAGTTGAAGTTGCTCATACGCCGCGTTGTACTAATAAGTTAATAGCTGGCTCTCTTTCACTCCCACTTGCTGCTCTCTCTATCTATACATAAATATTATTTGCTGTCAGCTTAACGCTCTCCATACACACACACACACACACGCACATGAGGGCCCTGACAAATTGAAAATAAAATAGGATTTTACGGCAAAGTGGCAACGCCTAAATCCGTGCAACATTTTCGGGTCGGACAAATTTATGGCTTCGCTACGTGTGTGTGTGAGTGTGAGTGTGTGTGTCTGTTTAGTGTAAGTGTGCGCGTGCATGATTGGCAAATTCCAATGGAGAGCAAGAAAAACTCCCGCAATTGTTCAACTTGACTTTGTTTCTCTTTTTCTTTTCCTTTTCTCAAATTTTCGACTTTACTTTTTAATATTTTTAAGAGCCCCACGGCGTTGCCCCACTTGGATTTAGTCGAACAATGGACTCTACTCAGCTAAGCCCTTTCTATACCTCCCTCCCCCTCTCTCTTCCCTCTCTCTTACTCTCTTTCCTTTGGCGTTCAATAGATTTCTATGGAGCAAACAAAAGAAATGGAAACGATTTGAATAACGTAACATTTTCATACTCGGACGTTTCATTTACTTAACTCAGTTATGACGTGCAACTTGACTTGCAACAATGCCCCAGATAGACAAAGATGGACGGGCAGCTGCAGCAGCAGCAGCAGCAGCAGTTTGTGATAAGCCACGTCAAGGCAGCCTCCTCCTCCGCCTGCAAGACATTCTCAATCCTTTATGGGCCAGAGATGCTGCAAGGGATGCCTCCCTCATCTGTCTGCCACTGCTGCCTTTGCCTCGTGCCTCTTATTTATGACAGCCACGCGTGACGCACGCAAAATGTGGCTGCTGCTGCTGCTGGTTTTGGGGGCTAACAAAACATATTAGGTTTATATATAATATAAATCAGAATGTGCGCATTATATATACGCATGTCTCTGTTATCGATCCCCCTCCCCCCTGCCTTGTGATAGCTGAAAACAAGCCATGAATAACGACTCGCAAATTTGTGGACTTGTGTAAAGCCATAAAAAGGTATAGCAAGATTATAAAGGGTGATTTTTTAGCTGTTATCTTTTTGGCAACACTGGTTTAAACGGCTGACACACGTTTCGTTTTTTGTAACAATGTCAAACATCTTCAGTTTAGTCTATAATTTAACCATGAATCGTCGAAACAATCAAACAACGCTTGCAAATTATTGCATTTTTATAAGAAAGTTCATCGCGCGCTTCTTCCATTTTACGGTCAGTTTAATCGACACACTAAAGCGGCTAGTCAGGTTATTGTGACTAAATTTCGCAATATGGTGAGATACCGTCCAGAAATGTTGAAATGAGTATGCCAAAATGGAACTAAACGGATGCAGCATTTGAGGCGCAGTCACGCTCAACATTTGCATGAAATAATCTTGAAACATTCAATTATGTGCGCCGTACTATTCAAATAAAGATTTCAAGCATTTCTTTAAATTTGTATGTTCCTTTTCTATAGCTCTTAAAAAATCACCCTTTAGAATGGTGAGAGACTATACCCCATCTAAATCTGTTGACCTAGGCTGCCTACTGAGTTAAGCTTTGATTATATTTGCTCAAGAGCCGGTGCCATTCATCATCATCTTCTTTTGAGAAGAGAGAGAATTGATGCGAAGGTTAAACCTATCGTCGATTATTTAAATCCCCCCATACTTCCCCCTGCACATATACGAAATGTCATATTTAATATTCATTTAATAGTTAGCACAATGAATACAAAAATATCTCATTTTAATATCAGTTTTGTTTGCATTTTGTTGCTTTTTTGAAGCTTTTTATTATGCAGAGCGAAATGTCAACTGGCAATGTCAATTTGTCAATGTCCCTCATAGTTCTCGCATTAGGGACACACCAAGTAGAAAGGGGGCATGCCACATAATATTATGAGTGCTGTCTCCTTCTCTTTTTTCAATGTATGATTGCTTTGTCTGCTGTTTGTTCTTTTCTATATTTGTTGCTTGTAAATTCAACACGCACATGTCATGATGGACGCAATGATATCAAATGCCCCCGACTCGCATGATAATCACGCGCGATAATGACAAATTGTAATACAAAGTGCAGCACAACAGACAGATACCCTGCAAGCTGTACTTACAGTATAGCTGCTTTTTATAGCTAATATACCCTGAGTAATTCCACTTGTTCTCTGGCGTTACGAGTATTTAAATATGCATAAAACAGCGCACTGAATTCTGACTTTGCTTTTGTTTCTCTCTCTTTTTGTTATTGCTGGGAAATTTATGGAAATGCCTGTGATTATCATAATGTTTCACACAGTCTGTCTCTCTCTCTGTCTGTCTGTCTCTCTCTTGCCTATCCGACATTTTAGTCAGTTGGTCATGAAATGCAATCAAAATGTAAATCGCTGCAGATTTCGCTGACTAATGTCATCATCAAGCAAGGAAACGAAAGAGAGAGAGAGAGGGGAAGGGGGTTTAGAGCAGGGTCTACAGTGTTGCCTGTACTACAGTGGAGCTGAAGTACTGTTACAGTGGTTAAACTGTGCTTGCTATGCCATGGTTAATTCTATTATTAATCCACACACACATTCCACACTCGTTGCCTTCTCTTTCTCGATTTGACTCAGTTGATAAGGTAAACACCTCTTACTTTATGTGGGTTATTATAATAATAAACATATTTCGAAATATTTGAAATTGAGTTTTGGGTTTCGTTGAGTTTGTCGTGCGGCGTGAAATTAACAAACAACTGCGAGAAAATGTAAAACTCTTAGCGAGGCGAGTTCTCTTTATAGTGTGTGTGCACATATTTAGCTATACTTAACTTGTTTTTAGTGCCAATTATGGAGATTTACAAGTGATAACAAACACTGAGAGGGCAGAGGAGAGAGGGGGGAGGGTTGACAGTAGAGTACGTTGGTAGACACACGCTGAAAAAGCAATGAGATTAGACAGCGCCCAAAACACAAATTGTAATTGCTAAAACGTTTTATAACAAACTTTGATCCTCTCATGCCCCACTGCTCCCTCCCTCTCTGTCACTGCCTTTTAGCTATTTACTTTTTGTGACGCTACGTGACGAGCCACGCCCCCTAGTCTACTTCAATTTATTTGCGCGCGGACTTTTCACGCTTGTAAACAATTTGCCACCAAACTGAGGCACAGAGAAATAGCTAGAGAGAGTCTCAAGCCAAACTGGCCCTGGCCCCCATAAGCTATAATCAAAACGGAAATGGCAACGCGTTTCCGGGCACCCTTCCCTTAGCATGTCCCTCCCCTGCTTCCATCCTCCTGCTATGCCTGCCTTGTAGCTGTTTAACCCCTAGTTGACCTTATTTTTCTTGTATTCTTGCCACCAGCGTAAAAGGAAAAAGCAACACGCGACATTAATTAGCACTGGCCACGCCTACTGCCCACTGGCCAGAGGCAAAAAAGCTGCCTGCCTGATAAGAGAGTACAGAGAAAAGCGGCTAACAATGGCACAATCAAAGAGTGTCGCTTGATAAAGAGACAAGACAAGACAAAGCAAGAAAAGCAGCCTGGAAAACACATTGGGAAAATTCGCATTGCATTTTCCTTTTTCTTTTTTGTTGTTGCTGCCGTTTGCTTTGTGGCAGGTTTAGTCAATTTACACGCCAGTTAATTGACAATGGTCGACAGACAGCGCTGCAGGCAGGCAGTAGAGGGGGCACTACTGTGCGTATGCGTAATGTGAGCCCAACTGGCCACAAATCTCAAATGTCATGGCGCGCTTGAGTGACATTTGTATTGATTAGTAATGCGATTAATCACGTGTGTGTGCTGTGTGTTTGTGTTGTGTGTGTGTGCTGCATGTGGCACACGAAGCATGTGGCATTATTTAATGACATTACGCATACGCCGCGTATGTAGGCCAAAGTGTTTTTCCGTTTCGTTACATTTCATTTCGTTTCTTTTTGTTAACATTTTTAGCATTTTGTTTATTTCTTTGTTGTTTTTGCATTACATAAGGTGCTCCATAAATTACACATGGGAGTGTGTGTGTGTGTTTGCCACAGTTTGTGGCATCCCACAAAGTCCAGCAGCAACCAGCAATCAGCAGCTAATGAAGCAGAGCCTTTCTTGGCGCATTTTATAGACTCCAACTTCACTTCTGTGCGGCGCAGCTGTTGCAACAATTTCGCAACGATTGAGACTGATAAAAACGCTGCCTGCCTGCATGCATATAAATCAAACATCTGCTCTGTCTGCTGTTTCTACTGTTGTTGCGGTCTGCCACCTCCTACTTTCAATTTCAGACAAGGCTCTCACTTCAAATTAGCTGCCTGCCTCCGTCTGCCTCAGCTTGCCTGCTGTTTAGCGTTTAATAAGCAGCAGACGCCAAGGCTGACGTCACGCACACACACACATACACAGGATGTGACCCCAATCGAAGCCAATTTAGGGCCAACAGAAGGCACAAGGCAAAGGCAGTGGAAGGAGCAGCTGCAGAGAGGCAGGGCAACATACAAGGAACAGCGAACAGAGAGGCAGCACAAGCTACTAAAGAGGAGACAGAAAGAGAGAGAGAAGTACCTGTGGCCTTCAGGCAGAGGCACCTCCTGCTGTTCTATACACATAAAGCTAGTTTACGAAAAACTTTGGCACTTAAGACAAAGCATCCTACTTTGTTCTGGCTAATAAATGGCCGAATATGACAGGAATAAAGCGTTGATATTGGCCAGCACAGGGCAGGGCAGTGCCAGCAGATAACGAAACTAAAACGCATATTGAAAGTAAATGGTCAACAGCTGTTGCTGCCTCTGCTGCTATTGCTGCTGCCTCACTCTCTCCCTGCCTTTGTATCGACTGTCTCTGCTGCAGCTGACGTAGAGTAACAACAACAATAACAACAGTAACAAACACGTTCGACACGTTGTTCATCTTTGCTCATCATCGTCAGTGCCAACGTAATTATCTATAGAGCGCGCAGTGACCCAATTTAGCAAACTGATATTATAATGCGGGAGAGTGTAAGAGAGGAAGAGGAAGAGGAAGAGAGTGAGTGAGCGTGCTATAGCTGGCAGTCAGCTGTGGCTTTTCTTGCACGCTCTCTCTCTCTCCCTGCCAGTCTCTCTCTATATGCCACTCTCCCTCTTTATCAAAATCTCTCTCCATTCCTCGTGTATATTTAATCAACAATAACAGCGCTGCTAATTAGCTGTAATTGAGTACGACAACAACAAAGTAGCTACAACTACTTCTACTTCTACTACACACACACTCCACACTCTCAAATTCTTGCACATTTCATATAAAATGTAATTTTGCAATTTACATGGCCAATTAATAAGCAAATTATAAGCAGCTGCTGCTGCTGTTGGCTTCACATAACAAGAGAGAGACAGAGAGAGGCAGAGTGAGCGCGTGAGAGAGTGTCAAGTTCGAAAAGCGCTCAAACTGTTAATCAACTGCTATTGAGTGAGTGTGTCAGTGTGTTGTTGTTGCTGTTGCTATTAATAGTCCAAGCATAAGACGTTGTCGTGTGTGTGGGAGTAGCATGGCAACATAGTTGATCGCATTGTCTTGTCTGCTCTCTCTGCTCTTGTCTCACACCCTCCTTTAGTAGCAGCAGCTACTGCGCCTCAAGTGGTCATTTTGTGGTCACTTCGACACATGGGGATGTAGCTCAGATGGTAGAGCGCTCGCTTAGCATGTGAGAGGTACGGGGATCGATGCCCCGCATCTCCAAATTGGTAAATTTGTTTTTTATTCAATTTATTTTTACTTTTTTAATATTTGTTAGGTATTCAACTCATTTTAAATACTTGTACTTCTCTTATTGATTGAAACTTTTCATATGGTTCCTTATTCTAATGATTTATTATGTTTGTTAACTACGCTTAGAAGTGGCTAAGAAATTATTTGCTGCCTTGAAATGTGCACGTCTCTTTGGATGGTTTTCATTGCGAACATTCTTTGATTGTACTTGCTGTATGATGTCATTGTTGCTGTTGTTATACATTGCTGCAATTTCTAGCGTCTAATTTAAAGTGAAATTGAACTTTTTTTTGCAGGCACTGGCAAACAACAAAGGAAGGAAAGGAGAAGCTGGAAAAAGCCGCAGTTGCCGTCAACACTTGACGCAAGGACAAAAGGCCTTAAAAATCAAAATGGACGCAGTGCAGCATTAAACAGAGAGAGGGAGAGAGAGAAAGAAATCACGAATGCGTCATAAAAAGTTTGCACGTCAAAAGGAAGCGAGGGGAGCAAAGAGAGAGACAGTGCGACAGCGGAAATAGATAGAAAAGCGCGGCGGCCATCAGTGGCGGCTACTTTGAGTCCTGGCAGCAAAAAACAAAAAATATAAAGAGCCAATGGAAAACGTATATATAAAATGAGCTACAGAGCTGCTGACGCTGATGCTGGGAAAAGAGCACTTGAAAATGCAGCAAAAAGTACCAAATGAAGTGGCGGCCAAAAGAGAGAGCGAGATAGGAGAGACGAATAGAGAGAGAGACGCAGCATTGAAGGGTCAGCAGCGTGAAGAACGCTTTTATTGCATTTTACTGTGTGTGTGTTGCATGCAACCCCCGTCGGCAGTTGCCTCATTTGCTGATGGATTAGTCAAAGTGCAGCACAGACCACAAGGCGAAGCAGAGGGCAAGAGGAGGAGGGGGGAGGAGCACAAAGCTCAGGGCCAAAAGGTACTGAATGGCAGCGTCAGGCTCGAGGCAATTTACTGCACTTCCACATTCAGTTGCAGTTGCAGTTGCAACGTTTTTGCATCATTAAAGGCAGCCACAAGTTGCCTTCGCACGCACAGCTCAAAATTTTGATTGATGATTGAATGCAGCAGCAGCAGCAGCAGAAGCAGCCACAGCAGCAGCAGCAGCTCAGCAACTGATGAGCAACAGCTGCTTAATGATCGAAGTCAGCAAAGAAAATAATTTCAAGTTTTTTTTTTGCATTTTGCGTTGCTTGTTTCGCTTCGTTTTCTGCTTCTGCTTCTTCTTCTGCTTGCTCTACACACTCCAAAATTGTTTCTCAATCTTGCTAAATTTTCATTTTCCACTTGAAACTTTAACTTGCAACTTGACTTGCCCCCAACTACCGTTCATACATGCCCTGTTCAAAGGGGAGGAAGGCAGGAGGGAGAGAGGTCTACCTAGTCTGGTATATCTGCAGTTCGATTCCCATTCTTTAGTTGCCTCCAAGCAATTTCGGCATAAATTGCCATGGAAATCATTTCAGTTAAAATAATAATCGGCATACAAAAGTATTTACATTCATATGCACACACACACACACACAAGTAAAGAAAGGACACACAACATTTACAATTGGAATTTATTTCAGCTTTTTCTCTATTGTTGCCAGGTATGACAATAATAAATACCAGAAATACAAGAGAGAGAGGAAGAAGGAAAGAGACGGAGAGAAGCGTTTTAAATGCTTTACATTTTGGCTACATGAAATGCAAAAAGAAGCTGAAACTGAGGCTGAAAAAAAGACGCTTCATTTCATGCCAAAGTTATTTTTAATCATGCCCAAGGCTCAAATTCAGCCACAGCTGCGGCCCACGTGAAGCTTAAAGCTTCACACAGAGCAGGACCCCACTGCTGCTGCTGTCGACGTCGACGTCAACTGCGCTTTTGAAATTTATTTTTGGGCATTCATTAAGCACCTGAGGAGTATCTTCGAAAGTACTCAAACTCTTGGGATACTTTGTAAATAAAGTGTGGGATCAATTAGGAAAGAAAGTCGTAGAAGTTGTTGCAAGTATAGTTGCAGAAATACCATAACATACTATGCAGTAGTATAAGAAAGCAGTAATCGAAAAATGCAGTAGTATAAATATGCAGGGCAAGAAGAAAGCAGCAGTTTAAAAATGAAGTAGTATACATGGATTACTGCACATACTGCACAAATACTAACTAATTTATTAAAGTTATAGTAATGTCAGTAGATATTGCAGTAGTATAAATATGAAGTAATATATACATACATGCAGCAGTTCAAATATGCAGTAGTATAATTATGCAGTAGTATAAATATGCAGTAGTATAAATAATATGCGAGTAGAATGTATAAATACAGGTAAATACTTTGCAAATAGTAGTACAAATACAGGTAAATACTAGTATAAATACTCGTCAATACTCTGCAAATAAAGAGTGCACATTTGAAGAGTTGCTATAACATTTGCATTTTTCACTCTCAATTCGCCATTTTGTTTACTTTAATCTGTAGAGTTTACCATTTACCGTTGACATTAATTACGAACCGTGCGACGAATGTGTGCGTATTATTTTAGCTGGCTTTACTTCTCTGCCTTTCCTTCCCTTCTCGCAACTCTCTATTCCTGCTGCGTTTCTCCCCTCTCTCTCACTCTTGTTTTAATCGCTCCCCTCTTTTCTCTCTCTCTCTCTCAACTGCAACATTGATTTTAACTCGCATTTATTTTTGTTTACTTTGACGCTTCTGTTTGTGCAGTTGCCTTTGTTGTTGCTGCTGTTGTTCCTGTTGCTGCCTTTGCCTGTTTTTTTGCCTTTGATAAACTCGCAATTTGAAATGCCAATTGACCTGATCAAATATCAAATATAACTTCCATATAAGCTTCAATTAGAGCAGTGAGTTTGCCTCGCTCTCCCTCTCTCTCTTCCTCTCGTTTTATGCTAAAACATAACTCGATGTTCATGTCAAGTTGTTGTTGTTGTTATTGTTATCTGTAACAGCTGCTGCTGCTGCTGTTGTTGTTGCTGCTGTAGCTGCTGCTTGTTAGCAGTTGCTGTGGCAGCAGCAATTTGGCAACTTAATGCGTTGTTGGCCAACCAAACCAACAACAACAGCACAAAAAACTTAATAAGCCACGTCAATTTGGTAACTGAATATGTTGTCTGTAAATTGTTGTTGCCTGCTTCTTGCTGTTGTTGTTGCTCGCTCAAATGTTGTTAGTTGCTCGCATTTAAATATTTAATTAAGTTTTCAAAGAAACTGTTGAGGCCAGCCGCGTGGGCAGACACTGTGATTAGCATATCACAACAAACTGTTTGACCAGATGCCGCAACAACAGCAACAAAAGCAACAACAACAAGACAAGTTACAAATTTCGGGCAAAATGTTTGCTGGCAGATAACAGTTAAATCCCCCCCCACAGTCTCTGCCTCTGTAACTCTCTTACTCTTTTAACTGTGCGTATTCAGTTACAGTCTCTCCCTCTTTCTCTGTCTCTCTCTCTCTGCAGCTTGCCGCATTCTTGTGGCAGCAGCAGCTGAGGTTCAAGCTGACTTTGGCTCAAGTGTTGCAATCTTTTGGTTTTTACATCAAGTGTCAAATTATCTCTGCCGCACTTTCGCTCATTCTCTCTCTTTCTCTGTAGCTCTCACTCTTCGTTAACAACCACGAGCTGCGGTTTTGGTTTCGTCGCCCACTTAAGGCAACCTTGCTACCCTCTTTCCTACCCCTCTTTCTCTCCCTTCCCTCTCTCTCTCTCTGTTTCTCTCATGTTTGCCTAATTAATTAGCAAATTCATTTGAGCGTTGAAATTGTTGACATTTTTAGTTGTAAACTGCGAGAGAGTGAGTGCGAAAGGGAGAGTGAGTGAGAGCGCTGCATAGTTATGCAAATGCAGCAAGCAGCGACGCCTGCTGCCTGCTGCGCTGCTCTGTGATTCATGAGCTCATCCGCAATTCGCCGTAAATCAATGAGGCAGCAGCTCAACTCAGGCAAAAGCGACTTGTGGCCAGGGCCAAAGTCAAAAAAATCGCCGTCATTTTTTTCCCACAGCAGCCCACACTCTGCTAGAGAGGGGGCAGGGAGGGAGCTAGAGGGGCAGACTCTGTTAAAACATGTTTAAAAATGCATAAATTAAGCGCAGCTTAGGCAAATGCAAATGAAGTTTGCAGCCGCAAGTCGATAATTTTGGTGGGCGTGCTGGGTGTGTGTGTAAATCTTAATCTGCGTGCATGTGTGTGTGTGTGTGTTTATCTGTATTTAATTTTATGCGGGAAATAAACAATGAAGCAGCAGCAGCAGCCGCAGTGCGACCTGCGCATAGTTATCAAATGTGTGTGTTGAAAATGCAACGTAAGCGGAAATAAAAGCAAAACAAATGCAGCAACAACAACAGCAATGAAAGAGGCACAGAAACAGCTGAGCAAGCAAAGCACGAGAGGGGAAGGAGGAGGAGAAAGCGGAGGCAGCAGAGGAGGAGGTGCAGGCAGCGGCAAACGCTGATAATGACGACGACGACGACGCGTCGCATTTGCTTTTGTGTGGTTTAATGACCTTGCCCAAGTTGCGCCTCGCTCTCTACCCCTGTTTCTCTCTGTCTTCCTCTCTCTCTCATACACAGTCTCGCACTGTTGTTGCTCCCCTGCCAAGCTACAACGCTGCCATCGGCGCCGCGCCATGTGGTCGTGCCTAAATTTAATTTTATGCGCGCTTCACACGCCTCTGCCCCAAGCAGTGACTGCGCTGCCCCGCTGCCCCTCTGCCTGCCACAATACATCTCTGCCTGTCTGCCTCTCTCACTCTCCCTCGCCGTATCAGTTTTATTGGCTGCGGCCAATTTATATTTTTAAACTATTTCGAGAAGTGTTTCGAGAATTGTGTCAAGTGTACGAGAAAGAGATAGAGATAGAGAACTTTACATGTGTCGCACTATGATGAAATCTGTGCATGTCTCTCTCTCCCCCTCCCTCTCCCTCTGCTCCGCTGTGTGGGAGTGTGTCCCTAACCTATTCGCAGAGTGTCGCCTGCTCAGCATTAAAAGCTCATAAAAATCGACAATCAAAACTGTCGTTAAACGCCATAAAACGCAGACAAGTTGAGCGAGAAATAACAATAACGAAACTTGCCATAAACGATATACAACATACAATATACGATATACGATATATGGCATAAATATGCTTCAATATATTCTCAATCTCTCGTCATGTTCGAAATGTTTCGAGTATATAAAATTTAATGTGTATTTTACTTAAAAATAGTCTCTGCCTCTCGCTAGTTCTTCTTTATGGCTGTGCTATAATTTATGGCCCCAGCACAGCACAAAGTCAATGACATGCGGGAAAATGTGGGAAATCGGCAAGGGAAAATGCGTGGAAATACGCACAGAAAAGGGGAAAAGACGCAGCAGTTTGACCTTAGCAGAGAAAGAGAGAGAAGGGTAGGAGAACAAGAGTTGGGGTAGGAAGACTTGTCTTCTTAGGCACGACTATAATTAATAAATGTACAACATGGACGAATGACTAATTATGTTGCATGTGGCACACTGGGGGATTCGGAATTGGGCAGGGGACTTGAACTGAACACAGTTCCTTCTATGTGGCAACTATGAGGCAGCATACATGTTACACTTTTATGTTTAGCAGTTTCCGGGATAAATCTCACCTGCAGCAGGCTACATGCCATGCAGTTATGGCTTTATAGATAATGCCTACAATAGACACAAGTTGAATATTGCCAGCTTTCCTTCTCTTTCTTCTATCAAGAATAAGTTCCCACTGCGTATCTAAACACATTCAATAGTATCATCCCCTCATGCCTATTGCACTCATTCTGTTATTCGCGCATTCACACATATTCATTCAGTTAGTCACAGTTGTCTAGTTCATCCTCTCCCCCTGCTTCTGTTTTTGTGGCATATTGTCGTCATCAGCGTCTGCTTGTGGCATGCCATGCGAGCTGCTGCTGCTCCAATTGCCTGCAGCAGTTGCAACTGGCAGCCGAAAACAAAACGCGGCAAATGCAAAAGAAAATCATAAATAAATACAACAAAGTGAGGCAGGAGGAGGTGAAGAAAGAGGAGCAGGAGGCACAACAATAAGGTAAGCAGCAACGTGAGGGTATGCACTACTTTATACCCTGTAGTTTTTGATTTGAACCTCTGGATATGTACAAATGAATAAACTTAAAATTTAATGATTTCTAAGGAAGTGTTGGCATCTAATATACTCTCTCTGTTGCACACTGTCCATGTGTGCAGGGTATATAACAACACCAGCAGCAGCAGCAAAGTGCACTCTTTCGTGTCTTGGCCGGGCATGAGATTATGTTGTTGTTTCTGTTGCTGTTGTCTACTTTTGTTGCCTCTCCTGCTGCTGCTGCTGATGATGACAACGCGTTGACAACGAGCGGAAAATGCATAGAAAAAGCAAAGACTGAAAAACTCTTTGCAACAGCAACAATAACAACAGCGGAGACAGAGGCATGAGGTATGAGGCAGCAGCAGCAGCAGCAGAAACAGCCACAGCCAAGTTGACGTTGTAATTTAGCGCGTGCTTTTTTGTTGTTGCCGCCTTTTGTCAAGGTTACATTTTCATTTGCAATTTGTACAAGTTGTGCATGTGTGCAAGTGTCGTGTGTATGTGTGTCGTGTGTGTGTGCTAGTTGTCAAGCTGCTTGCCAACGCCAACGCCTCCCTTGGCAACCTACTTAAGACACAGCAAGTGCCCATCTCCCTCTGCCTGCCCCGCTCCCTCTGCCTGCCCCTGCCCCACTCTGCCCAACAGCCACAGCTGGCTCACAGCATGCGTCACAAATCGTGAGCAATTTGCATACCCTATAATTAGCAAATGGGTATATATACCATGGCGAGCAATGCTCAAGGCGAAATTCACGAGTGCAGCAGGAATTCGTTGCGCCGTTTGCTCTCTCTCTCTCTCTCTCTGTCTGTAGTACACAGCGAAATACCCTGCACAAGTAATTACAGGGTATCAGCTGGTGCATGCATATGCCTAGTTCATCACCTGTTCGTTCTTTGATTAGCTATTTTCGGCAAGCTAATTTCGTATCCACTGTCAAGTTGCACAATTTGATATACTTAGCATACAAACACAAATTAGTCGATAGACTTTTTATAGAACTCGATAACATTGTAACATTGGGTCAAGGGAACTTGATCTAGAACTGTAGATGGATAGGAGAACCAATTCCACTATGGAATATGTAGAGTTCTTCTACTTTAGTCAGAAATGCAATACTCAACATTTAGAAAAGTTTACGGCATTGTTAATCTAATCACAATCGAATCGAAGCTTCCCACGTTAAGTTGCCTCCTCCAAAACACAATTGACATGTACTTCAGTTGATTTCCCAGCTGATTTACGACCACTGCGTGGGTTCCTCATCAACATCATCATCATCGCAAAGGGGTCGCTGCTTTAGCTGAGCTACCCTGGAACTGCTGTTAGTCCCAGCTCAGCTTGTGCCATTAGTCCAACCTCATAGAGATAAGAGAATCGTTAGAACATACACAAAAAAGGTAAAGCTAAAGGTAGAGCTGAGTTCAATGCACTCGCAGCAGGTGAGCAGCAGATTGACATGGCAGAGCAAGAGAGAGAGAAGGAGAGAGAGGGAGAGAGGCGCTGCCTCTGCACGTAGTGGGCAAATAATCAAAACGAAATTAGTCATTTCAGTTGCGTTAGACAGACAAACCAAAACAGATGCCCTAGAAAAAGTCAAAACATTTCATGTCCCGGTACCGTTTCCATTCCCGTACTCCCGTTCCATTCCACAGCGTATCTCTCTAATGCCCCAAGAGAGTCGTGGATAAGATAAGAACAACTGACGACTGACAACGACCCCAAAAACCGAAACTGAAAATCACAACAAATGAAATCGCTGCACTCGAGTTGAAAGTGCTTCAAAATTGCCGAAAAAAAACTCAAGATAAACTCTATTTCTTGATGGAGAAAATTAGCTAGTCATGGTATAATACAGTTTTTATCGGAACTATCGACAGATAGTGCTGCAATAGGTTCAACAATGTCTGTTACGATTTACTTAATACTTTTTAGTCCAAGACCTCAAGTCAAGTTTGGTTATTTACATTTCTACTGAGGAAGAAAACGAGATAGTCTTGGTTTAATTCAGTTTTCATCGAAACAATCGATAGATAGTGATGATAGTGTCGATAGCGTTTAATCAGAGTTATTAAATACTTCATAATCTGAAAGCTTAACTCAAATTTCATTGTTCATTTTCCACGCGATTAATCAGAGTTATCAAAAACTTAATAATCCGTAAACTGAACGCAAATTCCATTATTCACATTTCTCCTGACACTGATGAAGTCTGCGCCACAAGCTAGTCATGATATAACTCACATTTATCAGAACTATCGATAGATAGTGTCGAAATGTGTCGAAGGTGTCTCTACAGATGTTTCAAATACTTCGTAAGTCTATCTATCATACCACACTCCGATTTCGCTGCCTCGTTGCGACCAGTTCAATAAAGTAATTCCAGTTTTTGCTTTTTATGCTTACCTGCAAGTAAAGAAAGAGAAAGAAAAACATGACAATTAATCAAGGAAATTAAGAGTACGGGAAAATCGAATGGAATACAAGCTACTAATGTAGTCTAACTTTACGATGTGTACGATCGGCAAATCGTGTGGCAAGTGTCATAAATTGCGCTCTAAACGACATCGAAAAAAGCTGAAAATTCGAAAATTGCAGAGATTGTAGATCGCAAATCTTGCAAATAGTTAGCGGCATGTCGGCATGCGCTTTGGGATAAGCTGGAGACCAGACTAGACCAATCTCTCTCTGGAGAGACTGGAGACAAGTGTAGTCATAATTTATGAGTATGTGTTGCCAGCAGCCCATTGATATTCCACGTCCACGTTTATTACAATATATAATCCAGCAAACCAGTTCGATCAGAGCTCAGAGCTCAGAGTTATTTAGTAAGTTAGTCAGGCCTGCAGCTGGAGGACGAGGAGGAGAAGGAGGAGGAGGAGAGACTGGGTGTGTTTATAATGAGTATTGCAGGAAATTAATATAATCACTGCACTAAATAAATAATGCCCATTAAGCCTACTACACTTTTCTCTCAGTGCAGGCAAAGTTGTTATTAAAATTTCTTTCGCTTTTGCAATTTTCCATTGCTCACAAGTTGCAAATGCTGCAAATGTGTCACTTAATGCGTCTGAGAATGTTACTGCAGAATGAAAGAGAGACAGCACACACTCTCTCTCTCTCTCTCTTTTTCTCTCTCACTTGCGCAGCTCATTAATTAAACAAGCTCGAGGCAAAGTGGCAGCATACAAACAAAATGCATTTACAAATCAACTTTTGGGTTGTCGTCGCTCAAATCGATAAAAGTTGTTTCTGTTTCTCTGTGTTCTTCTGCTTGTTCTCCTCGACTGACTGCTGTTGTTGTTGTTGTAGTCGTCGTTGTTGTATCCGCATTGTGGGCGTTGTTGCTTCAGCTAGTTGTGCCTGAACTGAACTGAATTCAATGAATGAAGTTTCTGTGCGCGCTCTTAATGATTAATTGCAACCAAGCGAGCAAGGCACACACACAATTACACACACATACACACACACTGGCACACACAGCATCAACTACTGGCAGCAACGCCATCAGCTTGTTTTGGCCATTGCAATCATCATCCAGCCATCGCCATCGACATCGAGAGCTACGATTCGACCCGCATCTGGCACTGCAATTTTTGAATGCCAACTAATTAGGCATCAATTTTTTGTTGTTGCCATCATTAAGCGCAGTAATCGAACAGCAACCTGGCAAAAAACCAGGTCAAATTGACTGCACGAAGTGTAGATACCCTGCATAAACTACAGAGAGAGAGAATGCGCTAACGAGACCATAATCAATCAAATGATCATTCATCATGCAGTTCAACAATAAATTACTGATTGAGATTCCCTAGAGATCGCTTTACAGAGAGAGAAAGAGAGAGAGAGAACATATGGCAATAGAGTGCCAGTGAATATGCTGAATATACAAATGTATTCAAAGCACAACATCACACAATGCAAATGGCTTTGCATCCCTGTCTATTCTATTCTCTATTCTATTTACTCTCTTTCCAATTCATTACCTAAACACACACACACACATCTCTGGAGGTGAACAACTGCCCCGTATAACATCATCAACATCGTCTACATCATCATCATCATCAGCATCTACATCATCATCTTGTTTGTTTTCTGCTGTGCCCGTGCTCGGCCGCTGATTGCTGATTAGTTTTGATGAGGTTATGCGCCCTCGTCTGCTGCTCTGGCACTCTAACTAACTGACCTGCCCCCTGCTCTCTCCTCCCCTCTCTCTTCTTCCACTACTAACTGTGGCATATAATTATAACTGTTTACAATTGCAGCTTGAGCGCATGAAATCCCCGTTAGAGCAGACACTAAAACCAAGTGCAAAATTAAAGCGAAGCCAAACTGCAAACAGAATCCTTTAAATTAAACAAGTTAACTGCAAGACAAGTAAGAGAAAGAGGGGGAGGGGGAGGGAGAGGGGCAGAGAGAGGGAAATAGGCAAACGACAAATGCAAAATAAACGCATAGCTAAATAAACAAACAGTCAGAGCAACAGCAACAACAACAAAGCAATCTAACTGCTGGCTGTATAAACTGGTTCTTTTTACCTTTCCCTGCTGCCTTGCCTCCTTTCCTCCTCTCCTTCTTTCCCCTGCACTTTCCTTAGCTACTCTGTCTTCCTCTGTTTCTTCTCTTCCCCCCCCCCCTGCCCATGTTCATTGCACTTTGTCGCCTTTGTTGCGTGTGTCAGTCTGTCCCGCATTGCGTATACGTAATATCTATAATTATGCACATTCTGTGCATTTCCTGTGGGCGGAACTGCAACTGCCTGAGTGCCTGACTGCCCCGAGGCTACCCCCCCCCCCTATCTGTAGCTTGATTTGAATTTTCAACTATTAAACAAAATTAAATAAGAAGTTCAAAGTAGAAAGTAGCAACATTTTAATTGCCATTTAAGTTGCCTGCTGCATATTGTAAGTGCAGCTAACAAAACGGAAACGGAAGTGCACACGCACACACACTGCCTCAGTACTACTTGCCACACTGCCACTTGCCACACAGAGCAGAGAGCCAAGGACAGCAGCAGCGGCAGCAGGGCCTGTTCTCTCATCTCAGCCCGAGCCACAATTAGACGATAAGACAGCATAATGAAGCCTCAAGGCAGCCAAGGCAAAGACAGATAGAAAGAGAGAGGCAGGGAGGGAGGGAGGTAGAGGGAAGACGTGGCAGGAAATGAAGGATTTGATAGATAAAAAGGCACAGCAAACACAGCAAATTGTCTAACTATGGCACAAAAAGAAGAAGAAGGCAAAAGCAGGAAACCTTCAACAGTTAAGACAATTATCAAACGGGATTACATTTCCATTTGAAGAACCTTACAAGAAGAAGCAGAACCTGGCAAGAATTCTTAAAACAAAACAACGCTCAACTCTTTACATAACCAAAAAAGAAGTTCACAATGGAATTATATGTTTCGGTTATCTATAAAAAGAATCGAGAATCAAGACGTGCCTGACTTTGATTTTACATGGCAATATTCGCAGAGACTCGACGACAACTTCTTCAACTCTCTCGACTGGGGACTACTTTGCATGGCACACACACACACACACACACAGTAAGACAAACTGGCACATGCCCCTGTTCCCACTACACCTCCCCTTGTGCCTCTTCAGCTGCCCCTGCATTGCTTTTCTTTCGTGTCTGGCATTCAAAATCATCCAAAAAATAACTATCTATATGTCTGCGAGAAGAGCACATGAAAGAGCTCTCAGGCAGAACAAGCGGGCAGGCAGGAAGGGGGAGGGGCAGGGGCAGTAGGAAGAGCAGGTGGAACAGGAGGCAGGGGGAGGCAGTCAGTCAACTAGACAATTTCAACTTCAACTGCGGACCTCAACTGACACGCAATAGTTAGACAAAACTTGTGTACGTCCCTGTAGACTGTCTGTCTCCCTCTCTCTCTCTCTCTCTCTCCCTCTTGCTCTGTCTGCTCGTGTCTTGTCTACCTGCTGCTGCTAGTTATTGTTGCTGCTGCTGCTGCTGCAGTTGCAGTTGTGGCATGTAATTATGCTGTTTAACAGCGAGAAGTTTGGTTAACAAATAAGACACGTCGAGCTGAGCTGAGCTGAGCTGCACTGGCCAGACCAACAACATACCACGTAATTATGGTGCAGTAGGAGAGGGAGAAGGGCGGGGGGAACAGTATTTGAATGCACTGCGGGTACTCGTACTCACATTCGCATTCGTTTGCTGCTTGCATACGAAATTGGGCAGCCCCCAAAAAAAAAAAGAAAGAGCAGAAGAAAAGTGTAATTACACTGTAGGGAGAGGAGGAGGAGAAGGGGTCAGGCAGCAGCTGGGAACTGAGTTTAAAGCGCTTGGCATTAGGAGGTCAAAGGTTACAGTCATATGTACGAGTGTGCCTCTCATATGCCTCTCAACGTGGCAATATTAATGTGGCAATATTTTGATAAATGTTGTGTCGAAAGCAGCAAAACACACAAAACCCAATTCATTTTTGTAGGCTCCACCAAATTTCAACAAAATTTCAACAAGCTGCTACACACTGCCCCCTGCCTCCCTCTTTGCTTGCCCCCTACCCCTCTGCCTTCTCCCCTCTCTTGCACGCACACGCACATGCCATTTGATTTTAATGTGCGGCCTTAAATCAAATTTGGAGGGGAGAGTAATAACACTCCCCTCCGCATCAAGGGTGGGAAAACACACATATGCGTAGCGGGGAAGGGCAAGGGAGAGGAGGCAGGAAGGGGGAGAAGTTAGGGAATGAGCCTGGGAATGTGAGGGGTAGAGAGCGGCAGGCATATGAGCCTGGGAATGTGCTGCGTAATGTGTTTAGAAGTACATAAAATTAGTTATTGATAGGGGGCAGAGCAAGGAGAGTGGGGTAGGGAGCAGAGAGAGAGAGTTAGAGCAAAGAGAGAGGGGGGTATACACGACATGATGAGCCACAATGAATGCATTGCAATTGCCACTGAAACATGCACTGCAACACGCAGCGCAATAAAAGTTAAATCTTCTACAAACTCAAACTGAATTCAAATACGCAACTGCAAATCAAAGGGGGACCTTACAAGTGAGAGGGGAAGAGTGGGGCTGCTCGACTTAGTTGTCAGTTCTCTCGTTCTGGCATCTCCGGGGCGTGTCGTGCCGTTGACCAAAACAACAAGTGAACGCAGCAATGTCTCAGGTTGAATGTACCCCACACAAAACAGTCTCTAAACCATAGAGAACACGTCGTTCCCAACGTCGTTCCCCTCCTCGTCATCGTCATCATCATCATCGTCTCTCGGCATGTCTCGTCTCACTGTTGTTGTTGTTATTGTTGTCGTTTCACGATCGCCAACCGGACAGAGGCGCAAAGTTGATAACCTTGAGAGCATTTTCATGCGAAAGTTCAATGAATTTAGTTTTACTTCCATGTCTCGAAATGAAAGAGAAAGAGAGAGAGAGCGAGTAAGAGAGAGAGTGAGCAAGCAGACAAAGTCGCAGGCAAGTTCTAAATACAACAAGAAACCAGCACATGTGAGTAGCAAGAAGAAGAAGCACAAGTAGAAGAAAGATGGAAAGAAAAAAAAGTAGTTATAACTACTGAGAAAAGTGAAACAAAACCAGACTAAACATTGCGCCTGAGAACCAGTTCAGCAAATGGACAAACTGCTGCAGTTGTTCTTGTTCTTGCTGTTGTAGATCTACAGAGCAGCAAGTCGAGACTGAGCGGGGGGAGGTGTAGTGCTGAGGGGGGCGTGAAATCGATGCGTCGTCTTCGCTTTTCGAAGCTCATGAAATGCGCAGGAAATCAATGATTCGGCTCGGTTCGGTTTCGATTACACGCACACACGACGTACAAGAAGAGGAAGCAGAAGAAGACGACGACAGCAGCAACAGCAACAACAACAACTCGTACGACATGTTGCTGCAACATGCGAAGAGCTGCAAGTTGCCTGCTTGCCACGCCGCAATGTTGCTGAAAGCATTTGCAATAAATTAACTAAAATTATAGACAATTATTGAGCATTGCGATTGAGCGATGAGTTGCAGCGTGCAGCGTGCAGCAACAACTCGCAACATGCAGCAACAGCAACTTGCAACGTTGCAGCACACATGCCACAGTTGCATATTTATTGGGGCGTTTGCGCATTTTAATTAAGCGATTTGTCATTACCTTTGGCTAAAGGGCCAAACTTGCAACTGGCAACGCGCTGTGGCAACGTGCAACTGGCTGTGGCAACTTGCAACTTCTTCTTATTGATTGCACACGTTTAGCCAGTGCCACAAAAGGAGGCAGGCTGGATAAATGTGCGCCACAGTTGCGTACGCAGTACCCCAGAAGGGGGCGCTACGCAATCATTATTCAATTACAGCTATCGCCACATGACTCCCTTCCCTCCTCCCTATCCCTTCCCCTACACAGCTGAAGTGGGCATCTTGAACCTGAAAATTGTTGAAATTGAATAGAGAAGGGGGTATTCTAATAATATCTAGCACTATTGTCCATGTTTATCGACTTTTTATTGCCTCAACTTAGCATTGATTGATTGCGAACTGAAACTGAAATTGAAGGCGAACCTAATTCTTTCCCTCTATATATTTCTAAGGGGTGACTCCTTGTTGACTCTTTTCGTACTAAAGTAAAGAGGGTATTCTAATAGTAACTACATCTAATTGTTATATTTATTCAGGTTTTTAATTTAACTCTGTGTTTGTTTTCCTCACTGGCAACTGTATCTACATATAAGGGGGCACCCCCTCCCCACGCTTTTGTTGCTGACCCGCTTCCTGCGAGAGTATCTCAAATTCCCCAATCGAGCAGGAAGCAGTTAATTATAAAAAACAAAATAAAACGCAGCAGCTTCCTGAAGCCAAAAAGAAAGCAAAGTGATTTAAGATTCTTCTTTTTTTTTTAAGCAGAACTGTAACTCGAGCAGGAGTAGCAGCAGCAGCAGAAGGAGAGAGGGAGAGGGGGAGAGCAGAGCAGGGCTGCCCTACACAGGAGCACACACACAGCGGACAGCGGACATCGCCATCGTCGTCGTCATCGTCATCGTTGTGTAATTTGAGTGCCGTGTAAGCCGCAGACATAAAACCCGCAGCGTGCATAATTTAATATGAATATTATAAGTATATAAAAGGTTGTTCCCTTCCCTCCCCTCTCCTTCTCCTTGCTGCTGCCCCCCTCTCCTGCAGTGTGTCTTAATGACAAACCAAGTGCAGCACTTCAACACTTTTAGTGGCAATTTACAGGAGCTGACCACAAAGACAAAGAGAGCAGCAGCAGCAGCAGCAGCAGCAACTGAGGCAGAGCCAGTGGCAGAGTCGGAGTCAGAGCCGTAGGCAGCTACAGTAATGACCACGTGCACGGGCCGCTCTGCTGGCCCTGATTGCTGATTATGACATGGCTCGAAGCGGGACGCGAAGCAGAGACCCTTGAGCCCTGTGCCTGTGCACAAAAGGGTGAGAAAAACGTAGAGAGAGAGAGAGAGAGAGAGAGAGATTCAAGTTAGATGACGATGTGAAGTGCAAATAATTATGACAAGCAGGCGAACAGAGAAGGGAAGGAAAGGGAGGGAAGGGGAGCCGAACGGAAGCAGCAGCAAAAACAACATTAACAGAAATCATGGCACACCTGCAGCAGATATATATATATATATATATATATATATATATCCACTATATATATACACCATATTGCGTGGTGCGAAAAGAGCAAAAAGAGTGCAACACTTGAACTTTGCTGCAGCTGCAATAAGCAACAAACTGTGGCAGAGGGGCAGGCAAAAGGGCAGGGGGAAGCAAGAGAGGAAAGAGAGGGGGCACATTGAGTCAGCAGACTGTGCCACACCTCCACTGTTTGCCACCAAGTGGCAGCTACAAGACGATTATGAAAGACAATCAGCTGTGCCTCATTGTTGTTGCCACAGCAGCAGCAGCAGCAGCAGCAGCAGTTGTTGCAGTTGCAGCAGCAGCAGTTGCTGTTGAGGTTTGTAGGGTAATTGACGACGGCTGTGGCCGTGCCTGAGTCGGCTCTAACCTGGCCACTGAGGCAGCCAAGCGGCAAGGCAAGGCAAGGCAACAACGACTGCAAAATGCCTCAGTTATTGGCCCAAACGAAACAAAAGCATAGAGAGCAAATGGCTAGAAAAAGACAAATGGACTAGGCAGACCTAGAGTGAGAGAAAGGGGGAGAGGAAGAGTGAGGTAGAGGGAGGGGAGCTACAGCTAGGGGTTAATCTGATGTTCGATGTGAAATGACTAAGCTGCGCTGCCCCCCGCTCTGATTGCCGATAAATGTGTTAGGAGACTGTAGACGGCGAGTGCCCCAAGGTGGTGCAATGTGCTCGCCCTAGTTACCTGCCCTTCCCCCTCTTCCTCTCTGTCTCTCTGTTTCTCTCTTTTTCTGTTTTTCTCTAGCTAATAAGATCAGCGGGAAGCTGAAGGCTAAGGGCAGCTTAAGTGCTTCGGTTATTGAATGAAATATAGAAATAAATGTAGGAGGAGCCTTACGCGAGAAGCAGCCTAACGCGATAAAGAAGCTAACTTGATAAGGCGCATAACTCTAGAGGGAGCCTAACCCGATAAGTCGAGAAAGATTCCTAAGTTCTGCCCTAAAGTTTACTATGAACAATATAGAAATATAAGTAGGAGAACAAGCCGAACTCGATAAGTCGAGAAGAAGCCTAACTCACCATAAGCCAAGGAAGATCCCCCCTTCTGCCCTAAACATCACCATGAACACTTCCCAGTTATTACAACCTCCTTGTACTAGCTCAGCTTGCGTAAATCTGTCATGTTTAACCTTGGAAACTAAAAGATTAACTTGGCTAATCCCCCAGAGCGTTTACAGCAACAACAGCAACAAACTGAGGCGGGCATTATAAAAATCTGCCGCTAATTATGATGGGGGCCCTTCAAAAGTTACGATGGCATTTCAACTAAAAGAACAACAACAACAAGAAGAGGAACTAACAACGAGTCAGCTTGACCTTTCGAGGGCATGAGACCAAAAGCGCTTTAGTTCTCAAACTTCTGCTGCAAAGAGAGGGAAGTCTGGCTTGAGTTGAGTCCAACTTCAAGTCAAAGTCGCAGCTAAAACGTTAAGTTAAAAGTCAAAACAATAAAAACCCAATAGCTGCCACAACCTTTTGACAAATTATGCGACCCCGTAGCAAACAAAGCAGTCGAAGATGAAAATCAATTAACAATTAATAAGTGAGGCACGATGAGAGGAGGGCAACAACAACAACAACAACAGAGTCTCGACAGAGTCTCAAGAGCGTGTCCTGAGGCACAAGAAGCAGCGCCACAGGGTGTCGCAATAGATTTACATTTTCGGACAGTTATTATAACAATGTTTACATTTGTGTGTCTGGCTCTTGTCACTGCCCCTCTTCCTCTCCCTTTGCCCTGTTCTTAGCTTCAACTTTCAATTAGCAGTTAAAGCTGATGGTTGCCCCAAGTTCGAGGCAGCTGCAGGGCAAATTATCAGGTAGAGCGTAACCTGTGACCTTCTCCCTGCAATCCACTGTAACCTCCCCTTTCCTTTTCTCTCCCCCTCCCTCTTCTGCTCACTTTTTCCACTTCATCTGCGGCTGCCGCATGTTGACAACCACGAGACGAGGCTGAGCAGGACAAGTGTCATTATATCAAGTGATTTTACTTCTGCCCCACAGTCTGACAGGCTGCCCCTCTCTTCTCCCTTGTGCTGCACTCTTTCTCTCATGCTCTGCCAATTTTCAAGTGGCAGCAGCAGCCCGCAGTTGCTCCTCCCTCTCCCTCTTCCTCTTTCTCTCTTGGTCTGACAGTTTTTAAGTGTTATGCGATTTTACATTATTGGCTCTAACTCTGTCCCCCCTCTCTGTTGCCTCTGCCTGCCCCTGCTACTCTTATGCTATGCTTGCACTGTCTCTCTTCTTCTCTCCCTCTCTCTCTTTCTTCCCCTCATCCTCCTCTCTCTCGCAGTGCTACCCTTTGTCCGCAGCTGAATAGTTTTGACGTAGTTTTGCATATGTTGGCAAAAAGTTTCTGCATCGCTGACGTGCCTCAGTCTCTCGCTGCTGTCGCTGCTGGCTTTGCAGCTTGTCAGCTAAGATAACAACAATAGCAACAACAATAGCACATTGTAGACAACGCGCCAAGAGAGCTCATTGTTTGATAAGTTTGCCTCATCTACAGCGCTCAGCACGTGCCTCATCTGCTTTGTAATTTTGAGATTTGATTATCAAAATAATAAAAAAATGTTTTCTTTATGCTAAGCTAGGGAAATATATAGTACAGACATGACTAGAGAGTACATGCTGCAATCTAATCAATAGTTTAACAGTTATGTCACTGCTTTTTCTCCATTTTATCCCCCCTTCTTCTTCTGCTTATACTGACTAAGCCAATTAGAAACTCTGTTGACTTTTCCACTTTAATTGCAGCAGGTCTAAGCTCGCTTTCTCTCTCTCTCTGTCTCACATTCTGTCTCTTTCTCCCTCTGCCACTCTATCTATGCCTCTCTTTCTCTGTCTCTCTGTGCGTGCCTCTCTCTCTCCCTCTATCTATCACATATTTGTCAGGGAATCTACTTTGCACTAATCCACATTTAATGCACTTAACAATCCCCTTTCTTTTCAGCCCCCCCCCCCCTCAACCACCCTCTTCCAGCCTTTTAAGTTCTACTGCTTCTTCTTACTGCCAACTTGTTCTCAGTAGAGTCTAGAGGGGGCTGCTTGAGCTGTGCGAGCTGTAGCTGTCATAAGTTTTGTTTGCAATTTATGCACATGACATAAAAACGTGCGCGCAGAGACACACACACACACACACAGAGAGAGAGAGGGAGACAGCAAACAAGTCGAAGTCGAGTTCTGTTTGTTGTTGTCTTTATTTATGAGCTGTATTTCACAGAGTATTGCATTACTCCTCGTGCATAGAGTGCGATTATTCATTGCAATTCATTCTTCGATGTACTTCAAGATGTTTTTCCAGGCACTTCAAGCATTTCCAGCGCATTTTCATGCTTTAATTTTGATGTGGCACACAGAAACACAAAGGCAAATTTCTGTACAAAGCTAAGCAAAGCCAAGCAGAGAACAACAGAAGAAGAAACAGCAACAGAACAACAAGAACAAGCTAGAAAAAAGGCTAGAAATGCTGGCAGCTGCAGGCAGAAAGTGCTGCAGGGGGCAACAAGGGGGTAGCCTGGCATACAAAACTGGGTCAAAAGTTGGAAAAATTATAAAGTAGAAAAGAAAAGTGAAGAAAACTTACGCGAGTGTAGCTCGAAAAAAAAGAAGAAGAAAAACAGAAGCTGAAGGCGAAGGCGACTGTGAGGCGCATGTTTATGCATGCACACACGCACGCACACACACACACATGCACAACTGCAGACAGTGCACAGCATGCCCTAAACCCCGCTCCCCCTCTTGCTCTTCCCCCTGCCTATGTTGCACTTTGTTTATTATTTTGTTTAGTACTTTTTATTTACTGTTTGTTTATCTGCGCCAAAAACTTGAGTTCGAGCAGCGAGAGGGAAGGGGCGGGAGTAGAGGAGAGAGGGGCAGGCAGCATTAGTCGTGGCAGGGGGGCAACTGCCTGCAAGTGGCACAGGAAGTGGCAGCCCCAACTCCAACCTCAACCTCAACTCCAACTGCGTTTGCTCGATTGTTGTTCATATCGAATGCGATGCGATTAACTAAGTCAATTTAATCGACTTGCCAGACTCAATTATTAATTAAGATAATGAGCATAGATTATAGAGAAACCAAAGCAAAAGTGATTAACTCTTTTAACTGACACGCCTATGCTGCGTATACGTATTATTTCATTAAATATTGTTCAATTTATTTAATCTATTAAACTAAGTTTCCTTTTTTTTCCCCCAGCTTGCACAACTTACTGCCTTGAGCTGCCTTCCCTGATCTTTCCTCTTGCCCCTTGCCTCTTCTCCCACTTCTCTGCAAGGTGTTAACTAAAGTTTAATGCAAATAATCCGCCAAGAAACAGATGCATATCCAGCCAACTAATTGTTGTTGTTCTCTGTACGGTAATTAACCAAAATGTTGCCAACACACCCCTTAAAAAATCAAAAGAGAAACATGAAATGCGCCGCACCTCGTAGAACTTTGGCCAACCGAGGTGTATATGACACCTAACTGAACCGCAGACGGAGCTCAATTTGCCAATCTGGCAATGGAAAATGAAAATCAAAGCAAAAGTGGAGAAATCGTAAGCCGACAAATATACGACAAATATAAGATAAATATATTGGCTAATTATAGCGAGGCAAATCGGATTGAAAAAGAAGAGAAAAGCAGCAAGACAAGCTGAAGATTTAAGACTCTATATGCGCTATAACTGAGGGAGGGACAGTTCAAGTTTGACTCCCTCCTGTTGATGCTGATGGAGACAAGAAGGGAAGGCTCCAGGTTTTCTACTCTTTGCAGGTTCTTATCTGTTCCGATTGTTCCTATCTTCTTCTAGCTAAATGATATATCGGTCCGATGCGGTTCCTTCCGACTTATTTACTGCGTGCAGAATTAAGAAACACGTGTGCCAAATTTCATTAAGATAGATTTAAAACTGAGAGACAGACAGACAGACGCACAGGGCTAGTTTGACTGCCCTATTAATACTGACTGAGAATATTCTCAGTCAATATATTCTATAAGCTCAAAGATATCTTCAATCTCAGGTGCCTGGCAAACTTCGGACTCAAATGAATTTACCCTCAGCTAGGGTATACAAATCAAACACGGCCTTGAGCAAAACAATTCACTAGAGGCAGCAATAACAACAACAGCAACAAAGACAGAAACAACAAAAATAACAACAACAAAGACGGCAACAAAGACAGCAACAATAACATTAAACAGCAAACAAAAAGCGAGAAATAAATGCTTAGAAAAAAAAAACTATAAAATGTCAAAGCAAAAATATTTGCAGTTAGTTTTAGCTTTTTTTTAGCTAGCTTTTGTTTAGCTGCTGCACACAGATGTAAATAAATTACATGCAACAAATGCAGCAGCAGCAGTCGATGCCGACGCTGACGTTGCGCTGACGCGTCGTTGACGTCGCGCAGTCACGTTGCAGTCGCTGCTGTTGAGGCTGCCGGCTCTGCTGCGACTGTCTGTGCCACTAACCCACTTTGGGACAACTCGCTGTTGCCCTCCCTCTCTCTCTCTGTTGCTGTCTCTGTCTCTGTCTAGCACAGTGAGCTCTACTTCCCTAACCCCTCTTGCCCACCCCACCTTGCCTACCTCAGTTTGTGCTCAACTCTTTTTCTCGCAGCGCAACGTGAAACGTTGACAACAACTTCGGCAACAACAACAACTGTGACGACGACGACGACAACTTTGACAACAACAACTTCTACAACAACAGCAGCAGCAACAACAACGCGTTTTGCATTTTATTACGAAAATTCTTTGCATTCACAACGAAAATAAAAAACCCAAAAAGCTTTCAATTAATCAACAGAAACGAAGCAGAAGGAGCCAGAAGACTGTGAAGCAGAGGGGAGGTAGAGGGGCCGGCAGAGGGTTACAATGAGGAGGAGGGCAAAGCAGAGTAGTATGGCAGAGGGGCAGCAACAAATTAGCGGCTTAAGACCTAAAGGCGTTGATTGATTTGAAGGGCTTTGAAGGCAGGCAATAAAAAGAGTCAGAGAAGGTAGAAGAGAAGGCAGCAAAGGGGGAGGGGCTGTAAAGGGAGGGAGGGGTCAAAGGAGCACAGACTGTGGCGCATTTGATCATTTGCTCAATGGACGCATTTTGGCAGCTGTCAAAAGGGGGCGGTGTAAGGGGAGCGGGGCTGAAACGTTGCGACGGCTCAATTGAAAGCTTATTTATAGGCACAGTGGGGCGAGCAACGTAACTGAGACAAGCTGTCGACAGTTGTGTGACCCAAAAATATGTGAAAACCACAGAGCAGACACTTGGGGCAGCAGAGGGAAGGCAATAAATGGGGCTAGAGGGGGAAGGCAATAAAGGGGGCGGGGGGTTGAGAGGGGCTATAACACACTTTTGTGACCACACAATCTTCCGAAAAATAAACCACAAAGTGCTGCAAAGCAGGAGATACAGATAATGACACGGAGAGCATTGAAAACAACTATCGAGCAATGAGAGACAGCAGCAGCAACAACAACAACAGTAACAACAACAATAACCACAGCAACAACAACAACATGAACCACAGCAACAACAACGAGCACAACGAGCACAAGGCGCGTTTAAATTGTGTCCATTGTTTGTGGCTGCTCTGATTCATCAACCCAAGTTGTGCCCCCAAGCTTGCCCCTCCCCTTGTTGACCCCTCCTGCCTGCCTGTGTCACGTCCAACACCCCTTTTGCCAAGTGCCATTCAAAGTGCTAGCCATAAACATAAACATAATTTTCTATTGCCTCCACACGACGCGCCACAAGAGTCGATGCAGCGAACAACGCTTTGTCAACAGCTGCAACGCGCCACGCGCAACTTTCAACGCGCAAGAGCGCAACAATATTTCCAACTTGCAACTTGCGTTTGCAATTTTCGCTTTCAAAATGTTGCACAATATATGTTTTTTTTCGCAGTTTGCAGTTGGTTAAGGCTGCTCATTAATGGAGAACAATGCGCGGGTATGCAGGGTATGCATAACTAGAGAGCAGTCTGTAGCTGATGTAAATATAGGGTATGTTTGCATGAAGTATGACTGGTAGACTGTAAGCGAGCTGCCTGCTCACTTAACAGGGTATTTTGCCTGTCATTTTCCAACAAACTAAGCTTGATACTGCTTTGAATTTGAAGTATTGAGTACATTTTTGCAATTTGCATTTGGAGTTAAGTATGAACATTATTGCTTAAACAGTTAACCTTCTTCACTTTACAAGGGATTCCTGAGTCACCCACCTCCACGCCCTACCTTATTTGAGGTCTCTACTCACTGTACAGGGTATCTGCAAGTCAAACATGCTTTAAAAGACGCTTAATTGACAGTAGGCATGAAGTATTAAGACAATTTCAGCTAAGATTCTCCATAGTTGTGTTATCTACTCACATTATAGGGTATCTGCTAGCTAATTTATATAGGGTATAGGGTATAGGGTATCTGCTAGCCACTCCATCTTATACTGACGCTTAATTTGATGTGTTATCAACTACTTACTATACTATTAATATACATATTAAGTTACCAATAAAGTTCCACCACGCCAACTATAAGACTTGTCTCTACTCCCCCTTACAGGGTATCTCTTAGTCACCTTTCCCTCTCTCTCTTCCCCCACTCTATTTGTAGCTTGTTTGCTTTGTTATTTTGTGCCTTGTGGGCTTCAACGCGTTGTTAAAACTTTTCAGCTGGCGACTTTTGCATATAGACAGACTGGAGTAATTGCAATGTTAAGTATACGTCGCGTGGCGCAAAACTTAAACCCCACCAACAACAACAGACACCCCCACACACACACACACTACACGCACAACCAGTCAAAGAGGGAGAGAGAGAGAGAGAAGTCAACAACCACAGCTGCTGCTGCTGCTGGTTGAATGAACTCGTCGCTTGACCAGCGTTGCCAACTAATTAAATTACCTCATTACAATAACAATAAAAATTAACAACAACAGTTCATAGAGACGTCTAGTAAGGGGTGACAACTATGCAAAGAGAATAAGAAATTACATAGAAAAGCAGTCGCCAAAGCTTTAACTTGCTTGCCTGCCTTTTTTTCTGACCTCCGAAAGTCGCCAACGCGACTTTCTCATGCGATTTAAAACGCGCGCGCGACTTTTGATGCCCAAAAAGAGCTGACAAAGTGCAATGTGCATAGCACAGCAGGCATTAGAGCGTTAAGGCGAACAAGAAGAAGAAGAAGGCAAGCAGTAGAGGCAGAGTGTGTAAGAGCAAAGGAGGCGTGGCATAAGGGGGCGTGGCAGTGGCAGTAGCGGCATTAACATTTTGCATTGTAATTACAATATAAATTTCCAGCGGATTTGGCGGATGCGAACGACGCGAGTTTTGCATAGATAAAGTTAGTAAATGAGTCTAGGCTAAACTTATTGTTGTTGTTGTTGTTACTCATGTTGTTGTTGTTGTTGCTGCTGTTGTTGGTTCAGTGCCGCCGTTCAGCAGCGCGTAAAAGTCAACGACAGCAAAATGTGGCGCTCAAATTAATTTTTTCCCAACTTTTATTGCGGTTATAGGGGGCAGAGATAAAGGAATGAAGAGCAGTGCAAGAGGGGGAGGAGCAGAGGCGGAAAGGGGCGTAGAGACCACCCCATATAAATACGTGTAAGTATATAGCGCGAATATATATAAAATACTTGTCTATCCAATTGTATTTTACGCCACATTTTAATGAGGCACACACATGCGTGTGGCTAGAGAAGGCAGAAGGGCCAAAGGAGAGAGGAGCTAGAGAGGAGGGTAGACTGAGATCTCTGTGTGGTTTTTCCCTCCCTCAAGCTGAAGCTGAATCTAAAGCTGAACTTACGATCTTTTCGCTTAGCGATCCATGACGACATTCTTTGCTTATTTTTCAACTCTGGCTCAGAGATTTTTCAATTGTGAACTTGCAGATCTAAACTTACCTGCAAAGAAAGAGAGCAGAAGAAAAGCAAATTAATTACAGTTAGGCACGAAATGTTTTACTTAAACTAAAGAAGGTTCTTCTACTTGAGTTATTTCCCTATCATATCATTTATATTTCATACACTAGATTGATTTAAATTATACAGAATTCAAGTAGAACTCAAGTTGTGCTTTGGTTATTGGCTCGAGGCTCGCATGGGGAACGATAGTATGCGCCTCTGTCGCAGGTCCCAGCGCCACTCCCTCTACTGGTCTCAAGTGACTGCAGCAGAGTCGGCATATGAAATATTTCTTTTTGTTTTTTTTTCGGGTATCGTTGAAACAAAAAATGTCAAAAGCAAATTCAGCAAACACTTAAAACGGTCTCAAGTGAGCCTCACTTGGAACTGGGAACTGAGAACTCGAAAATGCCGAAAAATTCAATGAAAAAGAGGCGAAAACAAAAGCAGCAGGGTGGAGGAAGGGAGGGATGGAGGTAGAAAACTACAAATGAAATAAACAAAAATAAAATGAAAGTAAAATAAAAAGAATTATAGACGACGACGACGCATTTTCCCGAAGGAGCAAAAAGTCAACTGGCGGCAAACAGGGAAAGAATGAGAAGAGAGAGACAAAGAGGGAGGAAAAGGCAGAGGCAGAGCTGGACGTGGTCTGTGTAGGGGGTAAAATGCGCTGAAATTTATGCACATACAACGAGGCAGAGAAGGAAGAAAGGAGAGGCAGGCGAGAAGAATGGGCAGTCAAGTCCCTGGAGGCTGGACCAGAGGCGGTGCCTGACACGGCTGCAGAGTGGGGCACGGGGCACAGGGGCACAGAGGCGGGGCGTGCTGCAAATGTGGCTGCCTGCAGCGCCGTCTGTTGTAAATATGCATGAGCACGTCTAAAATCGCTGAAGGACGATGACAATGCGACTGAGGAAGGCACAGAGAGAGTGGGAAGGGGGGTAGGGAGGGACAGCAGCTTGGACTGATGAACTGCCAGTGGGACGGACAGGACACATGGACTGACTGATGGAATGGACTGACAAACTGCTGATTTCTATTTGAGCAGTGGGCAAAGCTGAGTTTATGTTTAGTTTGGCGAGCTGCAAATGAAATTCAAAGTGCGAACAATGCAAAAATAAAGCACATGTGATATGCCCCCTTCGAGGGAAAGGAGGGCAGTGAGGAATGGGGGCAGTTAGTGCCTGGTTTAGACAGGACAAACAACTGGCAAGGCTAAAGAAGGAGAGGGAGAGAAGAGGGGAGACAGAGCAGGCAGCAGATGAAAGTTGATTCCACTTAAGGCCAATGGAAATGCACTTTGTAGTGAAGAGAGAGAGAGAGGAGAGAGGGGAGCAGTGATGGGGGAAAGTCGACAAATTAATTGCCAGAGGAAGAAAGAGAGAGAGAGGGAGGTGGGGGGAAGCAGATATAGATGTAAAGAGAGCAACAACATTATAAATTGCACATGTTTATTAATTTCCGCTTTTCATTACACTCTAACTACACACATTATAATTACTATCAAGTGCAAATTATATAGTATGGTAGAGATATTACTACCTCCCTCTCTCTCTTTCTACCCCCCTCTTCCCATCTTTTTCAATTGCCTTAATCCAATCAATCGATTTATGTTCTATATACGAAAATTCATATGCAACTGTTCAGCTCAAGCTAAAGTTGTTGTCACCTTGTACCTCCCCCTCTCACACTCTCTTCATCTTTGCCCCCTTCTTGGCAAAACTAAAAATCGAATAAATTTATGGCAAATACATAAATTCGCATACAAATACAGAACACAGCAAAGAAAAAGCGTAGACAAATACAGAATACAGTCGGCAAGCAATGCGAGCATGCAAGAGGGAAACAAAGTAATACAATAACAAATCGTGAAGGAAAATCGAAGCAGGAAATCGGCAAAAAGGGAATTGGGGAAAACACGGAGGAAGCTGTGAAGGCAGAAGCAGAAGCAGAAGCTGAGACTGAAGCAGCAGAAGCTGCTGTAGCTCAGGCTGAAACTGCCTTGGCTTCGTCTCGTGCTCAGTCTGTGTGTGTGCCCGGGAATTTGCTACGTCCAGGGGCACACACACACACACGCAGCTACAGTCAGAGCAACATGAAAATCTACTCAGCTGCTGCCACTGCCTCTGCGGTCCGCCCTCTGCCTCTGCTGTCCGTTCTGCCATCACGAAGGCTGCAAAAATTGTGTGCGCGCGCGTGTCGCTGTATTTGTCTTTCTCTGCGTGCGAGAGTGTGTGTGTGTTTATGTCTACGAGAGATGAGGGTGTTATAAGCGGTTAAATTTCCAACATGCTCTGCCATCCTGCAGTCCCTCAACTCCCTTCTCTCTCTCCGTCCTATCTACCTTCATCTTTGCGTGCTGCGTGTGCACGCGCTGCTGGCGCCGTCGTCGTTACCGCTTATTTCCCATCGTCATCCTATCGCCCACTCCCCCTTCACCTCCCCTCATAACACCGTTCCGCCTGGCACCCTGCCACGCCTGCTGGCACTGCCACAGTGCGCCCTTGCTGTCTCTCTCTGTTTGTCCTTTGTGCGACCTCCCAGACCCAATGCGAAGTCTTGCCATGCCACGCCTTGCCGCCCACTTTTTTGGCTGCCCATTTTGTCGGCAGCTTCTTCTGCTTCTTCCACTTCCACCTCCAGCAGCGCGATAGCTAATTTCACGTTACGCATACGCCATGTGTGTGATTGTGTGTTGGGCAAACGAAACTACAAAATTGTGTTGCCTACTTTTAAGCGCTTGGGACCTGAGGCATTTTAAGACGCATAATAACAATTTTTAAGGGGTACCCCAACAACACAAATACAAATAAAATTTAATTTACTAATTTAGTATAATTTGGAAAACATTTTAAAATTAAGGAAACAATAAATAAATAGAGCAATAATAGTATAAATATAGTTAAGCATACCCTTCCCTCATCCCTTATTCTTCCCTAGTTTAACTGGCTGCCACAGCAGCACCTCCCTACCTCCTCGCTCCCTCCCCTCTGCGCAGCTTAATAAAATAGAAAACGTAGCATAATCGCCACACTGCCTGCTAAAAGTTTTGCCTTCACTTTTTGCATATTTATTTATTTTTTTGGGGGCGCAAATTAAACAAAACACACAAGTTTATAGACAGCAGGGGACGGGGGAATCTCAGCTGAAATTCAGGCAGCCGGAAGTTGCCTTTTACCCTGCCCTGCCCCGCTCTACACCCTCTTCAGCTGCGTAATCTAGCAACTACTCGAGCAACGACTGCAATGTGGAGCCATAAAAGTTACAGCCCAATAGCAGAAGGGGGAGGGCAGTAAGGAGGAAGGCGAGTCTTCGACCTGACCGTCGAGATGTGGCATATATAATTTCGCAAACTGAAGAAAGGCAACTGAACTTGCCTCTGCTGCCTGCCTGCCTGCTTGCTTGGGCCTGCATAAGTAATAAAAATAGTAATTCGCTCGTAAAATAGTTGCGCTCAAGTAATTTTAACGATTATGATCTTAATCAAGTTGCCTACAGATGAAGAGGGGGAGGGAGGTACGAGAGTGGGAGTGTGTAAGCAAGACATTGCGCAAGCTGTTAAGCACTCTCTGCGGCTTTCTAAAGTCAAAGTCAAAGTCGAAGTAAGAGAAAAACTGTGTTTAATATTGCAAAATGTTTAAGCAGAAGCAGCAGAAGACATGTAAGTTTTTTTATATATTCCCCATAGCCTTCTTTATGTCTCTATCATACATATCATATTTCTATCTATATTCATGTATATTTAGTTTTGTAATATTGTATGTTTACTTTTACATTAGCATAACTTCCATAACCATAACTTCAATCAGAAAAATCCAATTAAAGCAAACAATTTTAATAGCAACTTCCCTGCCCAACCTACTCTCTCTTTCCGTCTCTTCCTCCCTCACTCTTTCTCGCTCACTCTTCCCTCTCTCACTCTCTAAACTTTTCCGTATCTTGCCACATATGAGAAAAGTTATCATCAAACCGCAATTTGTTACACATTTTCTCGCTTAACTAATTTGCACACACACACACCCACACGAACTCATTTATTTTTCTACACTTTTCAAACATTTTCCACGAGTTTCCTCTCACTTGCAGCCACAGCACAGCCACCCTCACCCCCTACAGGCGCTGCTTGAATTTCTAGTCAACATTTTCTCTTTCTATTTTACAAAATTAAATTGCATAAGCCGCCTAAAAAGAAACTAGACTAGCCACGCCCACAACAACACGAAAATGTTTAAAATTTCCTCCCCTTATATCTCATTCCTCTTTCTCTGCACTTTGCATAAAGTTCGAGTAATTTATTTGGGTGAAAGCAAGAAAAAAACAAAACAAAACAACAACATGTAAGGACAAAAATAAAAACATGACTGTCCCCCGTTACAAGGAGAATCCAACAAAGGCGTCTCAAATGCCAAGCAATGAGTAAGCAAAGCAGCAGCAGCAAGGAAAAACAAGGCGAAAACAAAGAAAAATGCCCGAAAGGAAAGAGCAGAACGAGGAACGAGAAGGGAAGGGAGCAGGAAGTGAACGTTGCAGAAAACTTTACGACTTGGAAAAGCAGCTCTTGAATTTATGTGCATAATTTTTATACATACATATATATTTGCGACAAAGCAGCGCACAAGGCGTGACTCGGCAGCCCCCACTGAGTAGGCGTGGCAATTATACTTTGCACTGGTAGAAGAAACAAATGAAAAGTTTTGCGATTTGCTTTAAAACTGAAGCATTTCTAGGAATTCGCCAAAGGTAATTGAAATGGTGAAACAAAATACGGAAAGCTGGTGGAGAATAGAGAATCGGGAAGAACAGGAGGGGGAAGAGCAGAAGAAATTTATCCAGGAAAACAGCAAACAACTTATGCTCTGTGGGAAGGATCCAGCACTCACGAGTTTCCATGTGAGTTATGTGCAAAAGTTTTGAATGCAGACGCTGAACCTGCAAGGTATCATTTTAAGCGACAAGCAGAGGGGGAGGGGGGTGCAACGGGGATTTAAGTGAGCAAAAAACATGCGTGCAACAGCAGCAACTATAAAAGCGGCAAACAACAAAAGCAGCTGCCTGCAGGCGCTGAAAACTGTGCTATACTTTTTGCTTTCCCTCTCTCTCCATCTCTCTCACTCGTACAATTAAAGCCGCGCAAGTGCTGCAAGCATGTGTGTGCACGAGTGTGTGTGTGTGCGTGTGCTGGTTTGTTAAGCACTTTTAGGTATGCAAATTTCATTTTCAACATATTTGCCCAGCCATAGAAATCCACAAACAACTAGAGAGCGCAAAAAAAGGTGTGAAAACATAACAAAACAAAAGCCAAAGTCCACGACGACGACGACAAGAGCTCAAACTTTGCTGGCATTATAACAGTAATAAGTACAACAACAACAACAACTACAAGAATAGCACACACTCACTTCACTTGTGTGTACTTTGTTTAATGAGTTTTCGAGATGAGTTTGTTGTGTTTGAAAGCCCAAACAAAATAGCAAAGTCACGCCCACTACAACGCCCTCTTTATAGATAAGTATGTCTGTCTGTCTGTCTGTGTGTGTATACATATATAGTACAGAGAGACGCGGCTTATATAAATGTATTTTGTGATTGAAATGCGCAAAAAGTTTTCACTGTTTTACAAGTCAAAAGTTCCCTGAAGGTTGAAGAGGGAAAAGAGGAAAGCAGGAGGAGGAAGGCAGTAGGAGGCCACAGGGGCAGGACCCTGAGGGAAACTGCAGCGTTGAAATGAGATAGAGAGAAAAGGCGCAAAATTGAAAATGAAATGAGCTGCGCGATGGCCACAAATTGTGTGGAAATTTCCCTGGCTAAGACAACAACAGAACAAGGCAATGCAGCCCCAACGTCCCTCCCCTCTTCCTCTCCTCCATTTTCTACAACTCTCTCTCTCATCCCTATCTATCTCCTGCTCAATGCAGTTTGCAAAAGGACACGCCCACACACAAGCAGCAAGTCTGACTCACCACAGCCAACAACAACAATAAAGCAGAGAAAATATAGAGGAAAAAATAAAGCAAATATAAGAGAATATCTAGCGCACAGCAGGTAACAACAACAACAAGAAAAAAATGCAAGAAAACTGAGGAAAAACTAAAGAAAAAATGTGTAAAAAGATTTCCCTTGCAGGCAGAGCAGACAGACAGAGCAGGCAAAAGGAATGGCACCTAGTTAAATCTCGAGGTTCCTTTTGTTCTACTTTCATAATAAATGACAAATTTGGTGTTCTATTGAACTGAGTTACTAGGGGAATATATTCCTTTTAAGTAATATAGATATGGATTTAATAGATGAAGGAAGTAGCTGCAGATTGCTCCTACTGTATGCAGTCTATTCTTCTTCTACTGTATGCACTCTATTCTTCTTCTACTGTATTCAAATCTATGTCTTACAACAAAGACAGAGACAATATGCTTTGTTTACACAACTGAGCATCATCTCTGCCTGTCGCGTCCCCCTCTTCCAGCGTTGCTCATCTCCCTCAGCAGTTTCTCACTCTGAAGGTCATCAAACTTTGTGTACAGACGAAGATCAGAGGCACCGAGCGCAGGCATTGAGAGCGATACTGAGTGCGATAGAAGAACATATGGCGGCACATACCGTGCACATTAAAAATAGTTAAATTGTGCCACCAAAAATACAAAAAAAGGCAAAGTGAAAATGTGTTTCGATGTGCGTTGGCTCCACAATTAACAGCTGGATAAATACAACAAACAACAACAAAAACAAAGAAAGAAAGAAAGAGAACGACAACTGAGAGCAGATGAGAAAAGTCAACACAGACTGAGATCAGAGAATGATGATCATCATGATGATGTTCCAGCTAATGATGCTGATGATGAGTCAGGCAGGGGAAATCGTGACGAATGGAGTTGCTGACAAATCAATGTCGAGGCAGGCAGGGAAGGGGGGAGGGGGAGACTGCATTTAAATTTAGCAAAGAGGGGGCAACTCAAGCTCACAGTTACACTGCACTCTCTTCTCCCCTAGCTAATGCAATTGCCGTACACTCCGTGCCTGCTTGCCTGATTTATATCGATAGTGATGGATTTATCGCTTATCGATTTTTTGCTGTTAGTCAAAACCCGGAAGAGTTCATTCACACGTTGCGCGTTGACCTCCACTTCAAGTCAGGCGTAATTTAGCCTTTTTTATTGCACACTTGTAGCCGTTTTTTAATTACGGCCAACAGCAGCAGCAGCAGCAACAACAACAACAACAACGGGCTGTAACTTTGCAGCAGAATGGCAGCCTACATTATATGCTTAGCTCAAAGTCGTTGGTTCTCAGTTCTCTCTTCGTTGCTTGCCTCGCCTAAAAATAGTTGCACACATGCCTCGCTCTCCTTCCCCTTTCTCCCCCCCTTTGTATGCTTGGCCTAGCCTTGCCTCGCCTTTGGCCAATATTGTTTTATAGCCCATACAATATTACCATTAGATAAATTGCCTTTTGGCCTGGACATGAGACTGACTGTGGACTGTGGACTGTAGACTGAACTAAACTGCAGACTGTAGACTGGACACTGGACACTCAATGAAGCAGCCAGGCTGAGGCAGGAGTGGGGTTCTCTCTCTCTGTTGGGGTCTGAGTCAGAGTCCTCTGCTGCTCACCCTCCCTTCTCTCTTGCCTTGCTGCACGTTTCAAATTACTTTCTTTATTGATTTCGCCGATGACTCGCATTGTTTGCTATTTTTACTGCACTTGCACATGCATTCCAGCGTTGTCTCCCCCCTATCTCACTGTCTTCTTGCTCTTCTCTCTTCTGCCCCCTAGCTAGCTCCCTCTATCTCCCGCTATCTGCTCTACCTTCTCGCTGTCTCAGCCCTCTTCACATATGCGTGTCAATTTGATGTGTTGTTCATGTTGTTGCTGCTGCTGTTGCTCTTCTTGCTGCAGTTTGACCCTAGTTCTACCCCTGTCCCTGTTTTAAGCTTCCTCCTACTCCTCCCCCCCTCTACTGCTGCCTTCCTTCTGCGTGCCACAAGCACTTTGTCGACACTTTGCGCGCGAGCTCTATAAAAAGATGTTCACTCTATCTACACACGTTTCAAGCTCACACACTCCCCCTCACCTTCTATCTGCCTCTCTTTCCCCTTGCCACTCTCCCTGCTCGTTTTTGGTATGTAGAATTTTTCTACATTTCTTTTATGACGCATTTTTATTGAAAATTTAATGCATTTTGTTGTCGACTCTGCGAGTTTTACGAGGCAAGTTCGAAGTTCTTGAGTCGTGTCCATTGATTGGCCTCACCCCCCCCACGACCTCTTGCCTAACCCAGCCCCTGCTCCTGCCCCATCTCCAACTCCATCTGCAGAGCCAACCAAGTGTTCACTCACTTATGCGGGTCTCAACACACACGCAACATAAGAATTTATTAATTAGTCATACATAATTAACCCGATTCCGTAGTTCCCTCCTTTCTCTGCCCTGCTTCCCCCTTCTTCGTACTTCCCTTCTCCCTTTCTCAGTTCTCTCTAATTGCGCTTTTGCGTTACTTTTCGTGGGTGGCAACTTGCGCTGCCTCACTCCCTCCTTAAGTTATTTTTACTTACTCAATCAATAGAAACTTTTGGTTCAACTTACCTAGAAAAGAAAGAGAGAGAAAGAGAGAGAATTATTAGCTTGATATTACAGTGGGCATAATTGCATAAAGTGTTGGTTATCATTAACTTAACTAAGTACTGCATAACTTGATAAATTGTGAATTACTCTACCGACTATATAAGCTATATAAATAGTACACGACTATTCCCAATACATGTAATTAGTGGCGAACTCTTGTGACTCATCAAAACAAGCGAACAAGGGGGCAGGGAAGGGGAGGGAGAAAAGAGGAAGCAGGGCAGAGGGGAGCAGGTCAGGGACAAGGGAAGAAGGAAGGTGGACAGCCACTGCATGCATGTTTTGTGATATCAATCTAATCAATAACCGCAAGAGCCACTCCCAAACAGAGAGAGGAAGGGAAGTAGACAGAGATAGAGAGAGAGAGAGAGAGAGAGAGAGAGGGGAGGAAGGGATATAACACTAAACTATACCCCCTTTGGGCCAACCACCCGTCTTCCCTCTTGCTGTACGTTTGGCCCCCTTGCGGTTTTCAAACATTGTAGAAATAAAGTTAATGCGCATAGTTGTTGTTGTTGTTCTTGTCTGTTTAATGTGTGTACGCTGCACGTTGCACGTTGTCTGCAGGCAAAAGTTCAATTAAAAATATTTAAACTGCGCTTGGGGGATGGGCACACACAACACACACAGCACACACACACAGCAAACACAGTGCGCATCCCAATGCCTTTGCCTTTGCCTCTGCCTGATGCGTGTCAAAACTCAACTTGGGATAGGTTGGAGAGCTCCCGCAAGGCAGCAGCAGCAACCACAACAACAGCAGCAGCAGCAGTAACTTGCAGCAACAACAGCAACTTGCAACAAGCAACAAAAAGCGCAAGGCAGAGAGAGAATGAAACTGCACAACGAACGCCTCGCAATGGCCATAAGCCGCAGCGGTCAACGTTTGACGACCCTCCCATCCCCCTCCCCCTCGAGCCATAGTAGCCCCCGCGTAGCGACTTCCCTCATGCTCCTCCTTCTGCTTGCCTTCCTTTGCCGCTCACACCGACTGCCCGCGCTGGCTGCTCCCTGCACTCGAGTCAAGCCAGAGTTGGGGCAATGCCAGAGACCATCCGGTTCTCAGTTGTTGTCGTAAAAACACAACAACAACAACTGCAACAACAAGAACAACAACTGCAACAACAACAACTGCAACAACAATAAAAAGTAACCTAACGAAAATTTCATTCTTCTTTTTTTGTACCTTTTTTTTTGTTTTGGGTGCAATGAACGTTGGCGCTGCCGCTGCTGCTGCTGCGCATGCGTGCCACCAACAACAACAACAACAGCAGCAACAACAACAACAACAACAATGTTGTCGGTCGTCTGCGCCGTTGCTTCGTTGAAAAATTCGTTAATAAATTGGCTAACCGAGACGAGCAGAGAGTCGAGCGAGGGGGGAGCAGATTGGGGGCAGAGGCAAAGGTTCCACAGGTTGCAGGTTCTCCTGCTGCCTCGAGCTCCACCTTGCGTCAATATTAACATGCATGCTCATCCTTTTGTATACCCTGTAGACCGCTCTGCAAGGTATACTGCATTGAGGAAGAGGAAGAATAGTTTGAAAGTGCTTCAACATGGTATACACAAGTCGTAGCTTCCCTGAAGTACTCTAATTGTTGTTCTACTTGCTGCAGCATAACATGAGTAGCCTGTAAACTATAGGGTATCTACATGGCCAACAAATGAGCAGCATAAAAGTGATTCTACAGGGTATACTACTCTCCATTGAACTGCCTGCTGTTCCTACACTTTTTTGCTGCTACCCTTGAGGGTCAACGGCCCACTATTATCTCAGAACATCTGCCGAGATCCCGCATCGATTTGTGACACATGTGTGAGAAGAGAGAGAGAGGGAGGGAGGGAAGGAGAGAGAGAGGAAGAGCGAAATCAATAAACACAGAGGCAAAGGATCCCCAAGAGCAGCTGCAATGTGCTCAGATGAGAGTCCTGTAGACAGACAGACTAAGGTACTTGAAAGGAGGATACAGATACAGAGGCAGCAGATACTGCAGAATAACAGATACTGCTGTATGTACAGATACAGATGAAGACAGCAGATATAGATACTGCAGTCTATATCTGTATGCTGGCCCCTATGAAAACAATGCTGTAATTTGAGTGCGATCCCTAGAGAAAACAAACTGAATCACAGACGCAGAATCTGCCTAAGAATGCATAGGGATGCCTAAGGATGTGTGAGGATCCTCTTTTGTAAGATTCTTTGCACCTGCTGCAAGAATTAACGAGTTCTATTCACTTATCTGCCTAAGGATGCATTGGGATGCCTAAGGATGCCTAAGGATGTCAAAGTTTGCCTAAGGATGCCTGGGAATCCTCTTTTCTTAGATGCTTTGCACCTGCTACAAAATTTAAGATCTCTTTTAACTTATCAATGAATCAGAAACTGCTAAACAGATCAGGAAAACAAGTTAAGTAAGTAAAGTAAATTAGCAGCGGCTGTAAAAGTTCTTAAATGTGTTTCAAATAAAGTTTTATAATAATTGAATCATTCTGTATACTTTCTGTATACAGTGTAATCACAAGAACTTCAAGTTTATACACAGAATTTCAAGTTTACTTTGCCTCAACTAATTATCAACTATTCTGAATGCAGGAACAGCTGTTCTTCTTCCCTCCAAACTTCCCCAATTGTTCAATGTTTAATGCAACTTGTTATCAACTCTTTCTCATTCTAGTTAATTCTCTGCTCTTTACTGCTCCCCCTCTTGCTCACTTTGTCCTTCTTCTTCTCTTCTGTAGCTCATTCAACAAGCTCGCATGCATTGTTGCCACATTTCATTTTGTTACAAAGGCAAAGAGACATTTTCTGTGGCATTTGGCATCGACTGCGACATCGACTGCGACATCATGTGTGGCATTTTATGTAAACTTTTGCAACAATAAACACTAACAAGAGGGGGTAAAGGGGATAGAGGGGGCAGGCAGCAGCAACTCATCTTGGCAGCAGGCAAGCAGCAGCAACAATTGTTGTCAACAATTCGCAGCTGAAGCTTATTGAAAATTGGCAACAAAGCGACAGTCTCTCATCCTCCCTCCCTCCCTCTCTCTCTGCCCCTCTGGCTCATTGCAAATCTTAGTATGACGCAGTCAACAGAGTAGGCGCCAAGGCAACGGCACAATGCACAAAGCACAGTTGAGAGGGAACAGGGGAGCAGGGGCAGTGGCAGAGGGGGCAGTAGCAGGCGGGGGCTGGGGCAGAGTCTTTTGTCATGCGTTGTACATCGTAAGCTGTACGGAAATCAAGATCATGCATCAATAATGACATCTGACAATGAGAATCTGCTGCGGCCTCCGTCTCCGCCTCCGTCTCTGCTGTGACTCAAAATGCAAAAAAGGAAGCAGCAAAAAAGCAACAAAAAACAAAACAAAAATGAAAATTGAAATTATTTTTAAACGCAATAAAAATGCAACATGTCAAACCGAGAGAGAAGGCGCAGGCTGAAGCTGGAACTGAAGCTGGAGATGGAGCAGGGAGGAAGGAGGTGGAGATGAAGGAGAGAGGTAGAGATGCAGGAGGAAGAGAGGTGCCGATGGAGGGGGAGGCTGGTATCTGTTGCAGGTGGCACAACTCGCAGCTCCTCATCGGGGTGTGTGTTCAAATCCAGATCATCTGCCAGCCCAGACAAATGTCAGCGGCTTAAAATGCAACAACAACAACAGCAGCAGAGAAAACTGACAAAGCAGATGGAAACAGCTGAGCAGGGGGAAAGCGGGAAGAGAGGAAAGAGGCAACAGGGATTGTGGCAACTGCGTCTGCTCATTTGTCATAGGACATTAGGCGAGTCACGAGACACGACACGAGACAGCAGCAGCAGCAGATAAGCAGCAACAGCATCAGCGACAGCGGAGGCAACAGCAGAGGCAGCAGCAGATAAGCAGCAATCACATATAGTAAATACACAGAGAGAAATGCGCATGCCACATGCCACAATCAATGTGCAAGCGACAGTTGCAGCATAAAAGGCAAGTTTGTTACTCCACTCATTGATTTGTTCCACTGTATGTGGCAACAGAATTGCAGACAGAGCTGCCACTGCCACTGGCACTGAGGCGTGGCATTCATAACAGCTTGCAACTGCCACAGCCGCGTTGCAATAACACCATTTGAAAGTGCCACAATTAACGCGTCTGTCTAATTATCCACGTTGACAAGAGGCAAACTAAAGTTCTCAGCGCTGCAACATTGCCCAGACATGGAGCCTGGTGGCGCCACCAGGCAGCAGCGACAGTGGCAACTGAACCATTTTCAAATACAGGCGCAATAGACGCGACTAGAGACGAGACTTTGTAGAATTTTAATTGAAATGTCAAAAGCGTTTAGTGTGGCAAGCACAATGATGCAGCACAGTCGCTGCCACACAGCCTTGCAGCAGCAGCCGCAGCATTGCAGCCTGGCGACTGGCCAGGTATACTGGCATTTTAATCGGCAATGCGGCAGAATTTGATTGTGGCATTATTGAGGTTAGCGAAATATGTCGAGAGTCTTTCTGAAAGAGAGAGAGACGCGACTCCTGGGCGGAGGCAGAGGTAGAACTTTGTCTCCAAGGTGCATTGCAAAGGGTTGCGATGTTGTCGCATTTCACTTACTGCATGCACTGTTGCCAAACTTCACAGGATGATTTAACATTTACATTATTAATATATTGAGACCCATTTCAATATCAATAGGAAATATATTATTTATATTGTTTCTATTAAATAATTCCTATAAGCACTTAGAATGCTTCTTTAATAGTCAAGATATAGTGTATCTGATACATTTAAACATTACTAGAATCATTTTAATATTCATAGGTATATAATAATTAACAATTAAGAGATATTACTATTAAAGAATTCATATAACAACATAAACCTTGTGTTTCCAAGGTTTGCAACGTCGCATTTTATTTACTGTTTGCACTGTTGCCAAACTGCACAAAATGATTACAATTTGTTGTGCCGCATCACTTACAACACTTTCCGCAGTTTCTACTCCTCTGCTTCTGTCAAACTTGACTTTGCCACAAATTTGCAAGCCACAAATTATGCAAAGACGAGCGAGAGAGCAGGAGGAAGGGGGAGAGAGGCGATTCTGTCAATCCAAATCGATTAACGTTCAGTCAGACGATTGTTAATTAACACTGCCGCAAGGCAACGAGAAATCTGCACAAATTGTGGCTACAAATTGAGGAGTAGCTGCCACAGATAGGAGGGGGCAGGCCACAGAGGGTGGGGGCAGTGAGAGGGTGGCAAATGTTGTCAAAAGTTGTACAACAAAAGATTGGGCCCCGATAGGGCATTAGGGTAACTCTGGCAGAGGCAAGAGGAGGCGCATCTCATGCGGGGCACAGTCGAGTGGCAGCAGCAGTGGCAGTGGCAGTGGCAAGCCCGCAGACATTTACAGTTGCTGCTTGCAGTTGCAGTTGCAGCTTCGTTTTTGAACCCTCATTTAGCATAAACACAGCAGAGACTGTGCAGAGGCAGAAGAGCCGCAGACAATGGAAGCTGCCGCTGCATCTGCCACTGCCTAGCTGCCACAGCTTCAGCTGCAACTTCAACTTCAGCTGGAGAGAAGCGACTCAGACTCAGACTCGACTCGTCTCGTATTAAACGCTCGCACGATTTTCTCGTTGCGCCTGAGTGACTTGTGCCGTCGTGCCAGCGGCACCAACAAAAACAGTGCCAGCAAAACAAAAATGCATTGTGCTAAATATAAGAGAGGAGCCTCTCCAGTGGAGCAGGAGGCGCAGTTGAAGCTGCAGATGTGGCCAGAGCTGGAGTTGGAGCTGCAGCATCTGCTGCGCATCCTGGCCCCAACTCGTTGCTGCGGCGCTTAATTAGCACGTCTCTTCAGCATTTTGGCTATAAATAGCTATAGCTATAGCCAGCAGGGGACGAGGGGAGGCGAGAGGGAAACTGTGTGTGTGGAAAAAGGTGAGGAAAAACTAGCAGGAAAAACAGAAAGTGCCTGAGAGGAGATGAGCAAGAGTTCAGGCTGCGTTTTGATAATCTACAGCTACCTCTCTATTGCCTTTCCTCTCTCCTGCTCTATCTCCCTCTGCACTCTCTCCTGCTCCCTCTCCCTCTTTCCTCTCTGCTCCCGCCTTTTGTAGCTCATTGTTATTTTCATTGTTATGTAATGAAGTTCCGGCTGCAACAGTGGCTCGTAAAAAATGTGTTACAACTGCAACGGCAACAACTGCCTACAGTGGCTGCAAATATCGTCGAGCTACGCGCGCGCGACAAGCGAATCGTAAATTTAAATCATAACTTGAGAAATGTGTTTTCCTCAGCGATTCACACACAGGCATATCTCACACACACACACACACACTCACACATCTAGCACACACACTCGCACACACATGTGCATAAATTTTCTCAAACATTTTTGCAGTTGTTTGACGGAAAACTTAATTAGTTTCTCGCCTTGCAGGAGAGAGAGAGATATAGAGAGAGAGGGAGAGATAGAGAGAGAGGGAGAGAGATAGAGAAATAGAGAGAGAGTGAGAAGCAGGGAGAGAGCTGCAGGGGAAAGAAAGGTGCTACTAAACACCCTGAAGGCAGCCATACACACCTCGCTCTTCTTCTCGCCCTCCCACAACGCCTCTTTCTGTCCATTACTCTACCTGCCCTCTCTACCTCCAACTCACTCTCTACTCTTCTATCTGCCTCCTTCTCCCTCTCTCTCTCTCTCTAGCGGAATTTCTTGTTATGCGAGCTCCAAAGCGACGGCGGCTTCATTAAGTTTGGGTTCAAGCAGAGTTGCCCGCCGGCTGCCAGTTCAACTGTCCAGCTGTCCCAACACTGTTCAACTAACTGCAAGTCCCCCTCTGCCTCACCCCCACCTCTCCCCTTTCTCCAGCCATGTGCATGTGCATCTAGGAATTGTCTATTTCAGTTTTCCAATGTAGTTTACGATGCGTTGTGGCAAAGAGTTTTGTTGTTCATCGCCAGCGACGTTTCGTTTCGTTTCGTTCTGTGTTGTCCAACACACACGATGATTTATTTGGCACACACACACACATGCACACACACTCATGCACACAGTTTGAGCTACCTGCGCGTGTAAATGCATTTTGCTGTAGGTGAATTAGGTTTGGTTTTGTTCCACACACACACAGCACGCACTGTTGGGGCAGCTCTAGGGAACTGAGTAGCTGCACTAGGGGCATGTAGAGAAGGAGAGAGAGGGGGAGAGGGGGAGAGGGGAAACTCAGGTCTCACTGGACTCTGTAGCTTTTTCGTTGGTGGCACTTTGTTGACTATTATTTTTCATTTTGAGAGCAGCGCAACTTGTGAGGCACAAGTGAAAATTATTCCACAGTGGAACAAATTGAAAGGAAAGCGGATAAAAAGTAGAATAATTGCAGAGTATGGTTGGTGAATATTCACTGAATATTGATAATGTTTATAGTACAGTAATTCATGCATTATATATGCAGCTGATTGCCAGGCAAGTCTGCCTTATCGAGTGTGCACTGTAGGCGCAGGCACGCAGCACAGACACGCACACATGCAGAGCTACAAAGTGTTGGCTGTGGCTGTTACATGATACCTAGAGTCGAGTAGGAGATAGGGCGAGAGTGAGGGAGAGGGAGGCAGAGAATATAAACCTCAAAGATACATTTGCGCTTCACTTGAACCGTAGAACGCAATTCAAGTGAACTAAGCTGGCCGGAGCAAGTGACTCACGTACCTAGCTGACTGTCTCTGTCTCTGTATGTGTGTGTGTTATCTGTGCAAGTATGTACATGTATGAGTGTGTGGTAACTGTGTGCGTTGTGAGGGCGAAATGAAGCTGTAGACAAAATTGCGTGCGTAATTCTTTGGCAACGTACGGCAAATGTTTGGGCCAAAAACACAGCGTAGAGCAAAAATAGTTTGCCACGGACACGGATACCAAATGAAAGGGAGTAGCAGAAGAGAGAGAGAGAGAGAGAGAGCGAGAGAAGGAGCAGAAGCAGGACAGCAAAGAGCAAGAGAGAGAGCTGAAATGACAGCAAGCAATGTCGCCTGTTTCTAACCTAAGCCGAGGCACTTGAGATGTTTTTATGGCCAGAATTGCATTTGAGCAGAGTCAGCTCCAGAGAGAGGGGAAGAGAGAGAGACCAGGCAAAGAGCATAGCTGGATAGATAGATATTTTGGTAAGATTCGTTGTTTTAGCGCCGTTGCCGCATTTCACACGCAGAGCAATAAGAAAGATTAGATGACTTGCACATGTCCGTGTCCGTCTTCGTGGGAGAGAATGAGAATGCGTGTCAATCAAGCCGAGAGAAGAGAAAAGAGAAAGAGAGAGAGACAGAGAGAAAGGAAAAAAAGGAAGTAGCAAAGCAAGAGAATTTTATGAAATTGCATTAACTCTTGAAAAACTTCTCTCGCACAATACAACAAAACGACGACGACGAGAGCATTAACTGTGCGTTGGACCGATAAAATGTAATTAAAATATATTTCCTGGAATTGTGGCGCTGTGGCCAAACTTCCTCTGGAACACAAGCACAATATAATACAAGCATTTTAATAAGCATTCAAGCGTTCAAATTCAATTTAATTGGCCCCAGCAGAACAAAAGCAAAAGCGTAATAACAAAATTTGACATTTATGCGCTGTTGCCAAACTTCAACAAGCCGTAAATGTCCAACTGAAATTCCAATTAATACACAAACTAAAAGTCAATGCATAAAATTGAGCGAGTGCGCGATTGCCAAACTTCACTCAGCAATTATGCGAGAAAAGTTTGAAGAATTTCAACAAACTTTCATATGCGAACGAACGCTTTATAATTTATGCTGGGATTTACTATGCGTAACCCCAAAAAACTGATTTAAAAATGAAATCTATAAGCCAAGAGAGAGAGAGAGAGAGAGTAAGAGGGAAAGAGAGCTGGAATGCAAGAAAAACAGGATAATTATTCAAACACTTTCAAAGTCAAACACACACAGCCAGGGAAATTTCGGAGGAAAAACGCCTGTCACTATGAGAACTACGATAACTGCAGTGCAAGGGGAGTCCACAAGAAGGGATGTAAAGGGACGTACAGTTCGGGGTTCAGTTTAGTTTTTACTTCAATCGAAGCAAAGCGAAACGAGACGAGAAAAGGGAAAATGTGCTGGCAGACGTGGAAAACATATGCGGGACGAGGACTCGACGAGGACTCTCGCATATATCCTGTTCTGTTCCTATAAACGGGGCCTGTCTGCGGCTCAGTTTCAATGTGTATGTGTATGTGTGTTTACAGCAGACAAAATATCTAAAAACTGTCGAAGGTTGTTCAACCAACCACCAGAGGAAGGCCGAGGCAGAGGCAGAGGCAGCATCAGCATCAGGCGCATCTGAGCTGAGCAGCTGTTCCTTGCAAGGGGAAGAGAATAAAACAAAAATAGTGGATGGAAATATAAAAGTACGTGTGTCCCCGGTCTATACCCGGTACGGTCGACGGTCGCCGGCTGCCCGCTGCTGCACTGCTTTTTGTTTTGTTTGGTTTTTGGTGGTGCAACAGCACAAGAGAGAAGGGGAGAGAGAGAGGTAGAGAGCAAGGGGAATCACTTAACAGAGAATCGCATCGAATCGCCGAGCTATGCGGGCCTGGGCAGGGCCATTGGACTCGAGATTAGCACACAGGATTTGCGCCTGATCAAAAGACTGAAAGCCTAGAGAAAAATAACAGGAACCAAGTCGAGGCTGGGCAACAGATAACGACGACGACAGCGACGACGACGACGACGACGACACCTTGCTGCAGCCACAGAGAGACAGAAACAGAGCCGAGAGGCAGAGGCAGAGGCAGTGAGGGAGGCATGGCTTGAGCCGCAGCCAGGCCACAAGTCGTGCAGGAAGCGAGTTTTATATGCAGGCAAAAGGTTTACCTGTCCCACTGTCTGTCCGTGCCGTCTGTTCTCGGACTTGTCGTCTTCGTCTGCTGCTGCTGCTTCGAAAACCAGTTGCAGGTAGTTTAAACTAAGGTCCAAGATGTGTTCGGTCATCTTTTGCGCCTTCCTTTCGTCCTCCTCCTCTTGCTCTCTCTTCTGGCTCTGCTTCTTCTTCTTCATCTTCCTCTTCCTCTTGTTCGTCTGTCTGCGCAACAGGCCTGCAACTGCGTCTCTGACTCTGACTCTGACTCTGCCTCGCACTGTGTCCAATATTTTCGTTTTGTGGCCCATTCCCCTCCCCCTCCCTCGACGCCTGTTCCCTGCTTACCACTTGTGCCTGTGTTTTATGTTTGTCTTGGCCAAATGCAGTGAGAAAAATTCGTAGAACTTTGCCTAGGATTAATTGCTTGAGTGTAGAAGAATGTATAAATGGTTTCTACAACACATTTCTGGGAACTAAATCAGAAACTGATTAATCTGCCGTTTAGCAGCGCCCTTTTTTATCAGCGGGAATTACGGCAAGTGGGGACAAGTAATTAGTTCTACGCCAGGCATTGTTGCCGCACTTCAGTTAATTAAGCATTGTTGTGGCACTTCATTTATGGATTAAGTTTTGGTCTCTATCGATCACCAATCATCATTTACGGCAGTGCTTGGTACATTTAACTGCCTGCGCTGTTGCCAAACTTCAAGTAAAGTACTTAGTTCTATGCCAGGCATTGTTGCCGCACTTCAGTCAAGGCAAGCATTGTTGCCATATTTCATTTATGAATTTACTTCTCATTTACTCTGGTGTTTGCTACAAGTTGGTGCCTGTGCTGTGTTGCCAAACTTCTTAAAAACATTTAATTGCTTGCGCTATTGCCAAACTTCAGTGACTCTAGCATTAAACTCTTGTGACACTTGCTCTCACATTGCTGTTTGCCCTGTTTGCTGTGTGTGACTTCCTGCCTAGTCGCGACGTCGCTGAAGAGGCAAAGAGGCAAGAAGAGGCCTCACCTGCTGTGCTAGAGAGGCCATAAACAAAAAAAACTAGCTCGGGCCTGGGCTGCATCTGGCCACACGGGCGTCTAACAAGTTCGACATTTGGCACTTAAATTTAACGCTTGATTGCATTTACCGAGTGCCGAGTGCCAAAGCTATATATATTAATATGTATATAAGTATTTTCCACTAGGCCGGGCTAGAGACCCAGAGAAAGAGAGACCAGACCAAGCAGAGACCCAAGACCGAAGACCGGAGGAGACTCCATGATGATTGCTTTCAAAAGCCAATCCAACGTCAACGACTCTATTCTGCGGGTTCTACTTTAAGCCGGCTTCTTTCTAACCAGCTTTAGGGCTCCCTTTCGCGCTCCCTTCCTCCCTTTACCTTCCTCCTCTCACTCTTTTGGTGCTGCCTCTACTTGTGCCTAGTTTGAAGCACTTTCCTCCTCCTTCTCCTACTGCTGGCGTCACTTAGCGTGTGCCAGTTTTTCACTGGCTTCTTTTAGTGTTTACCCAACACTTGAGGGCCCCCTCCGTGCCCTGATCACCCTGTGATTGCAGCCGGAAATGCCGTTTTACACGTGAATGAATGAAGTTCTGCTGCAGCGTTGCCAAACTTCAGTTAACACTGTCAAAATTCAAACCCGTTTAGCAACAATTAATGTACGATTTTAAATATTATACGATTTTCTACGTTGCCACAGCGAAAATGCAAATCCCGTAAAAAGAAAAGGCAGTGAACAACTTTTCCAGGCCTTTTTCCTTTTGCCCAAAGCAGAAAAGAACAAAAACACTGCAAAGAGAGGGAGAGGAGGGGAATTTCAATAGAAAAACCACCCTGCATGCAGAGGGAAAAATGCATAAGGCACAAAAGGACGAAGGACGCGACACGCTGATGTTGATGTTGACAGACCACACAAAAAGGGGTAAACCAGGGACAGACAGAGAGAAAAGGAGTGAGAGGGGGAGAGAGAAAAGGGGTCTCTTCAAGCCTATGTACTGCAAAGAAATACACAAGCAAAGGTCGCCGCCAGGCAAAACAGCTAAAGCCATTGAACCTTGTTACAATGTTTAGACTAAAAGTCTAGCATACACTTCCGCAGAGAGAAATTAAGAATCTCATCACAATTCTCAGAGGCTGCAGGATTTGATCGAGTAAAGTTTGCAGCAGGGCTGCACAAAAATATGTTAAAATAATCTAAACAAAACGGAGGCCACAGTATATATACGCGTCGCCTGCTTTAGACCTAACAGCGGCAGACCCACCAAGTGGACAAGCCACAAGTCCAGCTCGATGGATCCCAGTGTGCCGTCTGCTACATAAATCTACTTAATCTTCCACTCTGTCAATCATTTTCAAATGCTTCTGCATACATTATAAATGCTCCTAATCGAAATATGGCATTATTAAGCAATACACGTATATCTGATATATTTGTGCCTTTTTATGATTGAAAGTCGAATTGGCATATACTTTGAAAAAAGGAAAGATTCCGTACAGTATAATTTAGAGTGATATAGAGATTATGTCCTAAGCTAGACGAAAATGAAAGGACAGATCTGTCCGCAAATAGACTCCCCTGGCAGCCCTAGTTTGCACAATTCCCATAATAATAAACTCTGCAGTGACCCCTAGGTATGTGATTTGTTTCTAACACGAACTACAACTGCATACCCCTTTTTAAGATGATCAATGGAATTATAGAAAGGTGTACAACACTTACCATACAACTCCAAATGCTCCGTAGCCAATTGGACGATCCGGTTGCACATCCTGTGGCACAGCTGGCGGCTGATAATAGGGAGCCGCAGCGGCTAAAATTGCGCTGGCGCCCTGTGGCGCACCACCGGCAGCACCACCCTGTACCAGTGACATCGATACGCTCATTGAGCTACGCGGCGCAGCGGCTGAAGGATTTGGGCAGCTGTTGCTGTTGCTGCTGCAGTTGCTCTTGGCTTTGTTGTTGCTGCTTAAGCTCTGTGCTGGCGTGTTGTTGCTGCTGTTGTTAGTGTGTGTTGTTTTAGTATTGATGCTGTTGGTATGTGTGCTGTTGTTGGTTGTGCTAGTGGTGGTAGTGTTGGTGTTGTTTGTGGAGTTTGGATGGGTGGAGAAATGGTGTTGATTGCTCAATGGATGCCGCTTGGGGCCACTGATGGCCGCCATTCAATAGTTGCCCATTTGTTTGTTGTAATTGCTCATTTGGCTTCCTTTTTGTTCCGTTTTCCTTTTCCTCTTGTTCGAATTCTCTTTTACGCTTTAATTTCCGCTAACACATTAAAAATTAATCTATGAAATTTAATTTAATTTGGATTTTTTGCACATTTTCTGCAGGTTTTCCTTCCTTGTCGATGTTGTTGTTGGTGACTGCAAAGGGAAAAGGAGAACGACAAATTTTTAGATTTGTTTGGGCGCCGAAGAAGGAGAGAGAGAAAAAAAGCGCCGTTAGCTGTGACCGGGGCGCGTCCGTGTAAGTGTAAATGTGTGTGCAAGTGTGCGCATGTATTTGTATGCGTGACTTCAGCGAGAGAGAGAGAGCGGGAGAGAGAGTGCAAATACAAACACACACACAAAAGTGAAGTATGTGGACGTTTTTCAAGAGTTGTTTACAGTTTAATAAACTTGAAAATTCAAAGCAAGAAACGAAACAGAAACAGCAAAAGAAATACAATTTATTTAAAATGTGTGCACATGTTTTGCAACAACAACAACAACTGGAAAGAGAACCGCAGCGGCAGCGTCATGTCGCTTGCTCTCTGCGTCAGCGTCGCCGTCAGCATCAGCAACTCAACGTCAGCGTTGTCAACTTCGCGCACTTGACACTTTTTGCTGCTGGCGACTGCGACGCCGACGCCAAGGCAAAGGCAACGGCAGCGGCGTCGGCTTAGAAAACAATGCACAAGGCGGCAGAGAGGGAAACAAACAAAACACATGTAGTAATAGAGGAAAAGGCAATGAAATGTGAAGAAAATGAAAATGAATTTCACATGGAATTTTTCCAGCCTAATTGTACATTGTTGTTGTTGTTGTTGTAGCATGCTTACCTTAAAAATGCACAAGTATTGAGCAGCGGCGTCGGCGGCGGCCAGTGGTTTTTTTGTTGTTGGCAACGGTGGGGCGTGGGGGGAGAACTGAATTCGACTTGAGAGTGCGGCGACTCTTCCGCGGTTGTATGTATGAGTAAGTGCTTGCGTGCGTGCGTGCCTGTCTGTGCGTGTGTGTGTAGCGTCGGCGGCGGCGACGGCAACGACAGCGACGGACGACAATTTACAAATAAAATTCGAAGTTTAACTAAAACGAGACGCGACGCGGCAGAGTAGCGAACAGCGACGGCGACAGCGACTAAAAATGCAGTTAAATCTCACGAATTTGTTGTTGTTATTTGAGGTTTATTAGCGCACACACATATTCGTTAAGAGACACAGCGAGACACAGACGAGAGCGAGAGACACCGACGGCAAATCAATTGAATAATATTTGTATTTATTTGTGCATTTGTCACGTTTGTTGTTGCTATTTATTGCATTATCTTGTTATCACACTACCTGCAGTTTGGTAGGCAGCAGCGAAATTGCTTTTGCAATACATATGTATATGTATGTATGTATTAATTTTTCCCTTTGGCTTTTGCATCAAACACACGCGGCGTCTCTTTACCGATATTATGCGTGTCGTTTATGCGAAAGTCGTGATAGGACTGACAACAACAAAATTTTTAGTCAATGTGACCGAGCACGAGCAGTGGCATGCGGTGTTACCAGTGTATTCACTTTTTGGTATTTCTGTAAACAGCTGACGTTTAGCAACATGTTGCTGAGATCTACGTACGATGTTAACAATTGTTTATGAGTGATAAGCCGTATATTAGCTTACAATATGTACAAAGAACTTACATTATTATTATTTTACTTGTTATTATTATGCAATTCTTTGACATTTAGAAGATACTTAACATTTACATGTTGCTGACACATTCTGTTAAGTTCTTGAAAAAGAGTGACCAATATCGCTCGCTTACGATACTTAACAGAATTCCAATGACTATCGACATTTGAATTAAAATGAGAATACCGAAATACTAAAAGATCATTAAAATTTAGAAACTATTGTGAACGGCGATATATTTATAAAATATTTCATTACTTTAATCGGTTTATTTAATCGCCGACAAGTTTTCTATCTTAGCTCGATTGGTGCTGTTCAGTTTGTTATGCTGTTAATTTACATTGTACGGCACTGTTAAATATTGTTGTGTTTTCGGCGTGTTTATCTGGAGAATGGCCAAGAATATAGAGAAGGAAACGGAGAGTATGACTGAATTCCTCACCGATCTCGTGGTGCCACACCATCGTTGCAATGTGAACATAAATTCCGACCACATAACCATGCTGCATGGTACCAAGAGCAAGAAGCAGCACAGCCGCAAGCGACGCGCCCACAAATCAAAGACGCTGACCCGGCGGGAGTACGCGGAGCTGGGACTGAACACGCTGCCCACACGCCAGATGCGCTACGAACAGGCACTGCCACTGCACCAGTTGTGGCGTGGCTACATCCGCGAGCACCTCGACCTGCAGGAGGGCGACGAGGTGCCGCAGGTTCACGAGAAGCGCTACGAGGAGTTCAGCCGGCAGCTCGTAAAGATGGATCTGCACGGAGCCAAGCTGCGTGTTGTGCAATCCAAAAGCCCCACACTGATGGGCCTCAGTGGCATCTGTGTGATGGACACCAAGAATGTGCTGAAGCTGCTCGGAGAGGATCATCGCGTGCGCACAGTGCCCAAGAGCGAGTGCGTCTTCGGGATGCATGTGGGCAACATGGAGTTCACCATCTTCGGCCAGCACCTGAACATGCGCCCCGCCGAGCGGAGTGTGAAGAAAATCAAGAGCTTCGTACAGCCTTTCATGTAGCAAATGTTTGCATTTATTTAATTTTAGCTTCTCATTTGTTAAAATCTTTTTTGTATAAAACCGTCGCACTATACCTAAAATACTAAAATTTCTACCGCCACTAGACATGTTTACTAATTTAGTTGTCGTAATTTGGTACTATTTTCAAATTTTCGATTAAATCGATTCTCAAAAAATAAATCGATGCATCGGAGAAAATTGAAAACATCGATTAATCGATTCGAGAAACGATTTAACTTCCAGCTCTACATTGAACGCCCCGCCCCCTCAATGTGGGAATATCGCGACACAGTTTATTATATTTATAGGGATTATAAATGTAGTTGAATTTTGAGAGCAGTTGCCACAGCTATCTACGAATCTACGCCGCCGGCTTGGTCATGGTTACCACGGCAGAGGGCACGAGTCCCAGCATCTCCAGGGGCTTCTCGTAGTCATCGTCGGCAAAGAGCTTGCGCGGAAATGTGGTCATCAGTGCGAAGGGCGTCTCGATGCCGGTCTTCACCTGAATGAAGACGCGCACGGCGGACAGCGGCTCCTTCACATTGAACTCGGAGGAGAGCGTGGAGCCATCCTGCAGTCGCACCTGTATGCGTGTCTCGGTGTAATCCCGCGGCGGTGACTTCACAGCTGTGGGCGAGGTGGCCGTTGTGGTGGAGCTGACCGAGGGCACGGCGTCCGACAGCTTTCCGGGGCTCTGCTTCAGCTCCCTGTGGAAAGATTAAAAGGAATTAATTCAGGATTCAGATTTGTCAGTTTTGGGAGCCCCTACTTGGCCTTGCGTGCCGCCTTGTCGGCCTCGATCTGTGCCCGCACACGGTCGCGTGCAGCCTTCTCCTCCTCCTTCTCGCGTTTGCGCTGATCCACAATCTTCTTCATCTCGATCTCCTCCATGCGACGACGAGCCTCTGTCATATCCTTACCGGAGCGTATGCGATTGCGTTCCCTCTCCAGTGCCTCGGCCTTCTCTCGCTCCTCGCGCTCCACGCGCTTCTGTTTGAGTTTCTCCTCGATGAGGGACAACTGTGCCTTCTTCTCGTCCTCGGTGAGAGCCTTCTTCTCCTCCGTGGACTCCGAGAAGTTGCTGTGTCCCGTCTTGGCTGCATGGTACTCGACTTCTGTCTGATCCTTGAACACCTTGCCGCAGTCGTCGCATTTCAGAGATTTGGCAACGGCTCCATCCGCAGTCGCACCTGCTTCTTCGGTAGCGGCGGCGCCGCTGCTGCTGGGCGCGTTATCGTCAGCAGCTGTGGTTGCGGCAGGTGTAGCTGCTGCAGGTATTTCCTCGTCCACGTGGGCCAACAGCCACTCCATAGCCATCTCGACACCTTTGTGGTTGGTCACCTGCAATGCGTATTCACTGTTTTCCAAAGGCAAAAATATTTATGTATATACAGAAAATTGCAAACAAGCCGGCGAAGCGCTACTCACACTCTCTCCTTGGGGAATCCCATGTCTATTAATGTTTGCACGTCACTCATGTCTGTTTCTTAGCCTTTTAGAGTCAGTTAGTTAATTAAAACGTGAATTTTGCAATTGTTTAACTGTTTTCTATATTTTCTCCCCTGCAATAATGACACACAAAAACAATGTTCCACTGGCCAGTATTGGGAAACGCAGCAAACTGAAAAGGTATTGACAAAACGGGAAACCGATATATTTTAAATACTTTTTATTACATTAAATATAGATAAAACTAGATTTATTATAAATCCAAATATTAACAAGACAGCCATTAATTGATAATAATAATTATAAATTGATTAAAAGTGCATCTGTTATTATATCGATAAGTACATATAATTTGTCGATAACTAACAGCTGCTCATTATTTGCATCGGCGTCTGTGTGGAGTGCAGCGAACAACAAACAAGCGTCACTGGACTCCATTTTCTTATAGGAATCAATTAAAATGTCGCCTCCGAAAAAAACCAGGAAGATGGTAATTAAGATACCACGCCATCCCTACATAATGGATCAGCGTGACTTGGTTTACCATGAGTCCGACCAGGTGCGCAAGTGTCGTGTTAATCTGGAGAAGCTGAAGGGGCAACACGCCACTGTAGGACGACCCTTTCCACTGAAGCCCAAGCCGAAACGCTGCTGCGTGCGTGTGGCAAGACTACCCAATGTGGACCGCAGCGAACTTTCCGTGACCCCAGCCAGCTCTTTAGTCTGCTCCGACTTCGACGACGGTAAGTGCTGCTTGAACATTGTAGATGACGCAGCTAGAATAATAGAATGCCCTTTGTAATGTCCACAGACTCAAGGTCCGATTAATGGTTGACGAAACCTCAGACGGATTCTGCTATGCAGAGGAGGACTTTGGATGTGTATATGCGGGACCCCCCACTGACTACGTACATATATTTTAGTTAAATACATCAGATATTCATATTTTTCATATTATACAAGTTTATAATAGAGCTGGAAAGAACATCGACAATATATCGATACATCGATGTTTTCCAATTTTTGAAAACAAAAGCTTAAACGGTAAAGTTTTTAAACACCGATGTTTGATGTTCAACTGAGAATTTTATATGGGAAATCAGGACTTTTCGAAGGCTACATCATCTAAACTAAGCCGAAAGCAAAAAATTATTACTTAGTATTTTCGTTATATCTCGTCGAAATTTTTAAGGATCAATCGTCAGACATTGGCGTCTCGGAAACTTTAATCCCCGCTTTTGATTAATTAGTTGTATATATAAATTAGCAGCTTGCGTTCTGAGAAATTTCGATATATCGATACATCAATGTTTCTATGATAAATATCAATGTACGTAAACATCGATGTATTTTCAGATCTAGCGCGCGTTAAAAAAATTTAATCAGCCAGATTTGTTAGAAAGCATACTCGATAACAGCGACAGCGAGCTATCGATTGCTCATTGTTCACAAGTTTCATCACTAGTATTGTATGGCTGTCAGGTAGAAAAATATTAGTGAGAAATACCCCAAATTATTCGTAACTTTTCTCGCTGCAAAACAACATTCCAGGCAGAGACCCCTAAAAAACTAGAAATAATGAATTGGCATACGGGCAACATAGCAGAGGCTGTGGCCGAATCAAAGGCCAAAAACGCAATCTTTGTTGTTTACATCGAAGGTAAAGAGAGGGAGAAGAAGTTCCTGCTGCTGATTGCACCACGTCATGTGCAGGCAGGCGCATATATTATAATAATCTATTGTCTGATAAACGTTTGCAGGCCAGGACGAGATGACGGCCAAGCTGAATCGTTTCCTGGACGATGCCAGGGTCATCCGCAAGCTGCAGACATCTGACTTTGTAGCCGTTAAAATCCAGGGCGAAAGTGCAACTTACGCTCAGTTTATATCCCTATGTAAGTACAGTGGGCAGTAGATAAAGTGCACCACCACTCCCTCATTCTAGATCCCTTTATAATCGCACACTTTCTCTGACTTTTTAGACAAAGTGGTTCCAGTGCCTTCAATATTCTTTATTGCCAACTCTGGAACTCCTTTGGACATTGCAACTGGCATTGTCGCCAGTGTCGATGAGCTGGTGACCAAGATCGATAAGGTGCTAGTGCTGGCAGGCAAGCAAAGAGCTACGCCCCAAGCAGATGCGCCTACAACAACAACAGCAGCCCATATAATGTGCGGATCTAGCAGAAGCATTGCAGGCGCAGATGATGATGACACCACGAGCCAACATAGTTCCTCGGGTGAGCGGCCGCCAGCGGAGAATGCTGCACAGCCACCAGCAGCTGGTGATGGTGCAGCTAGACAGCAACGTCAACAGCAAGGGAATGCTGCAGCAGCTGTCGATCCAGCCTTTGCCCCGCCGGCTGTTGTGCCACCAACAACAACAACCCCAGCAGCACCCACTGTGGCGACACCAGCAGCAGCTCCAGCTCCAGCTAAGGCAGAAGCAACGCCAGCTCCAGCTGCAGCTGCAGCTAAGGCAGCTGCACCAACAGCTTCTGTACCAGCTTCTGCGCCCGTTGCCGGACCAGTTTCAGCCCCAGTTTCCGCACCCGGTTCTGCACCCGCTTCCGCACCAGTTTCCGCACCCGTCTCAGCCCCAGCTTCTGCTCCAGTCTCTCCACCCGGTTCTTTACCAGTTACCGCTGCGCCATCTGCGACTGTAGCTGCCTCTGCCGCTGCTGCAGCAACTGTAGTTGCTGCCCCTGCTCCAGCTGAAGCTGGACCCTCAGTGCAGCCCTCGGCATCGGCAACAGCAGCAGAAGAGAGGCGTTCAGCGACTTCAATAGTGAAACAGCAGCTCAGCGCTGCAGCATCGAAGACTTCTTCTATGCTGCCCAAGCCCAACCCAATAGTGCAACAAACCAACAGGCCCAGCGTTCAGTTGCCACCGCCTGCTGTAGAAACCCCAGCACAGCCTGCTGTAGAAACGGCCGAGCAGCGACGCGAGAAGGAGATGGAAGTGCGACGCCGTCGTGAAGCGCACGAGGCTGAGGTGCAGCAGGCAACCACACGGGAGCAGGAGCTGCAGGTCATACAGGTGAGCAGCTGAGAGTCCAAACGGCAGTCCTTTGCTTAATCTTCCACTTTCTAGGACCGCATACGGCGCGAACGGCAACAGGTGCAGGAGACACGCGATCGCATACTGGCACAGATAGCCGCCGATCGTGCGGAGCAGGCCAGCCGCGTGGCCACCGAACAGGGCACCCATTTGACCGACCTGCAGACCAATGCATCCACAGAGTCGTCCATCAATGCAATAGACGAGACGCGTCTGCAGCTGCGCATGCCAGGCGGCATCACACGCACTAAGGCATTTCCCGTTGCTGCTCCACTGTCCACAGTGCGCACCTTTGTGACGAATGAGCTGCTTGCCGGGACCAGTGTGCGTGAGTTTACGCTGGCCACCAGTTACCCCAGACGCGAGTTTAGGCTGGAAGATGAGGTCAAGACACTGATCGATCTGAATCTGGTGCCCAATGCTATCCTCGTGGTGATTCAGCGGGACGCCATCAATCCTGTGGTCCGAACTGGCGCCAGTGTGGTCACCGTGGTGACCAGTGTGATCTGGGCAATGCTGACGCCCGCCGCCATGGCCATAGACTACGTCAACAAGGCGGGCTGGCAACGAGTGAAGCAGCGCTTCATGCAGTTTGCCGCCAATCTGGGCCTGGTCAAGTCCACCACCCGTTTCGACCTTGGCGGTGTCAACAACGATCCGTAAGTCGATGCTATGATTTCTTCATTTAATAAAGAACTAATCTATATGTATATAGCGCCGGCTTCCGCAACATGAATGCGTTCAGAGCAGGTCCACCCACTGAGACACCAGGGCTGCCCACAGAGACAAGTCACTCTCAATCAGGTGGTGGAGGTCGTCGCCAGGAATCGCGCTATGGCGAACCAAAGATACGTCGTCTGGCGGACAGTGTCAATCCGGAAGACGATGATGACCAGGCCACCTACAATGGCAACTCCACACAGCAACAATAGTTCTACCAATTCCATAGTTAAACCCCTTTATCCCCTCTCCCTCTCAGCACAGCTTCGATTATTGCAGCCTGAAATTATGGTCTACCAAAATACACGTCAGAAATTCTGAGATATATTGCAAAGCATTTCGCGTGTCATCATTCTTTTATTTAAACAATCGAGACGCATCGTATCGGATCAGTAGTAGTTGCTCCAAGACACACTATAATGTGATAAAGCGTTGTTCTGATTCCTGTATAAAATCTCTCTCTAGTTCAGTTGATACTTCTGTGTAATCTCTCTGTGCATTTTGAATACTCCCTTGATAAGATTGTTAAAATGTTATACGAAAACTTAGGTACGAGTATATCATGTGGGGGCATTGTTACAATAATCATATATATGTATAATTACAATCATTAGTGGTTGAATCATATGTTTATTATTTATAATAAAGAGTTAAATAAATTTGTCCTAATTCGTTGTAAAACTTTACTGATTACGCGTTCCACTTGTGCGGCTCTTGCAATCTGGTGTAGCCTTTAGCATGGCATGCTATATAGTGTGATATGGTGAACCGATCACATGTAGTCTAGTGTTTTCTTTTTTAATACAATTTAGCCTCGAGGTTTCAGCTAGTAAAAGTGTGTGTTCGTAACAAAGGTGGATAGTTCTAAATACTACGTAGAGAGATATGGACGAGATGGCGACGGGATGCAGGTGGAGGTGGAGCATTTAGATGGTGAACCACATGATGAAGGAGAGCAGCTTGTAGAAGTTCACCAGGGGGAACTTCCATTGCTCCTTGCGCTGCACGGGCGGCACCAGGCTGGGATAGTGCACTGGATTGCTGATGTGACAATTGGTGTTCACCTTGCCTCCAGGGTAGTTGATGGCCACCACATCGCCCAACTTAACGCCATCGCAGTCGATCAGCTCCAGGGATTTGTTGAAGCAAATTCGGATTTCGGACAAGTAACTGACGCCGTGCTTGGCATCGTAGAGACAGTGGATGGAAGGATTCTTGCCCAGGGCCTGCACCACAGCGTTATTGAGGGCGATGACAGTGTTATTGGAATCCGGATGAATGCCTGCTGCGTCCAGCACGCGGGACATGATGAACTTTTCGCGCCACTTCAGCCCCTGGCCGAAATACTTAAGCTCATCGTCCAGTTCCTCCAGCACAGCGGCACAGGTGCCGTGCTTCAGCCACTCATGCTTCCACAGCCAATCCTGCGACGAGGCGCCCTCCAAATCTGGCCAGTAGGTGTTCAAGCGATCCAAAATGGCCTGCAGCTGCTCGGGATTGAATTCCGCTGTCTTGTTACAGAAATTTGGACCGAACTGACCCAGTTTAGTGGGCCAAATGCCGTGTATGGTCCAGAACTCCTTCTTCTGCGGCAAGGTGCACTCGTGCGAGGGATCCTGCTCCCTCCAGTGGTAGCATGTGGTCACGGGCCACTGTTGGGTGAAGATGAGAACGTCAAAGCCGTGCGAATCGCCGCCCAACTCATTGGCGAACAAGGGATACGCGTAGTCATCATCGTCATCTTCATCAAAGTCCACTGCGCTGGGGGCTTTCAGTGGCTGCTCTGCGGAGCTGCTTGACTCATCCGATGCATTGCCGAGGGCGATGCCAGAGTCCGATATTTCTTCGAGGGCACTGTAATAAGAGGAGACTCGTGAGTCAGGTGCCAATTGTTGTGGTTGCTAGGAGAAAGGGTACGCCAAATGGGGGATGTGGGGGACACGGGGATAACCTTGAACTTGATGCCTTTGCAAGGGCGTATCGATTAGTTAGTTAGGCCTGCTACGCATCCAAATAGTTGTCTAATTTTATAGTTTTGCATTTGGTTTGGTTTTTTCTGTTATCTTTTGTTATTTTTCTATTTGCGCAGCTAATGCGAACAACAAAAACAAACTAGAAATTTCGTTTGCGTTTTGTTGCTTCATAATATTTATGGCCAATGTATCTTACCTCAATGGACTTGTATTTGTCCCAACAACAAAGCTGCTCAGCAAAACGGCTAAGAAAACCAAATGTTGTTGTTGTGGCTGCATATTTTTAATCGTATTTCAAAATAACCGAAGAGTAGGCAAAAATTTTAAGTATATAGCATTTTTGCTCGCACAACCACACAGTTAATAATAGTTTTTCTAATCGTTTGCAAACACTTTGGTTGCACTTTTCTGAATTTATCGCTCTGATTTAATTCTTGCAATTATAACAATAGTAATGACTTGTTTGCTTAAAATCAACTCTTTTTATATATTTTGTTTTCGTTGTTTTTCTGATGTTACTTGTGTTCGATGTTTTGCAACACTAGTGTAAAAAATGTAACAAAGACAGAGCTGCTAATAACAGCAAGCGCTTGCCGCGCAAATGTTATCGATAGTTGATGCATCACTGCGATAGTTGGCGGTTCGAATTTAAAATTGAAATTTGAACGGTGATTCTAGTAGAATCTTTTTATATGATTAAAAGACGTATTAATACCGTAACAAATGGTTATCTACTGAATGAGCCTCCTCTGCCGTTTGTCTAATTGGGGTATTTCCCAATCGGATTTGTGAAATATAACAAAATCCGAAAATAAGAAATCACTCCAAGATAAGATGCAACTTTGAAGAGAAATGCACACACACACACTCACGCCCCCCAAGCACTTTAATTAGTGACAACGATAATTACACACATTTTGTGCTGGCACAATTGCGCGGTATTTTATCTACGAAATACAAACACGACATGAAGCCAAACACCAAACGACTTCTGTTGAAAACCCAATGACTACGCTAAGTACAACAATAGCAATAACAACAACAACAGTAGCAACGATGACAAGTCGAACAAGATGAGGAACAGCATTGTTTCTGCTACTGAAATTAATACAACCATTGCTAAGCAATTGATTATTACTTAACTGTACTTTGTACTTGCCACTGATGATCCCACAAATGTTTCAGGGTGGAGTAGGGTAGATAAAAAGCCCCCAGCTCGATGCCAGATGGGGAATTTGTCACCCACTTATGGATGGCTTTCTTTCCACTTAGTTATCGAATTCAATTAGTCGCCAGCAGTGATAAAACTCATTTACATGAGGGAGCTGAGTTTAGGAAGGGGGAAGTTATCGCACCCTTGTCAGGGGCTTTATCGAAACATTTGTGATTATTTTGTCATGTTTTCTGCGATCCAACTAAATAATGTACATGACTGTGTGTGGAGCCCAACTGGGACTGGGGGTTGCTTTATGCAGATTTAGCAGACCGTCGTCGTTTTTACGTTTTGTTTGATGACAAATTAATTTAATAATAACAGCTGCAAACATTTTGTAATCAATTTGTACAATCAATTAATGCTTGTTGTTGTGGTTGTAGTAGTTATCGTTTAGCTTCTGTTACTGGAGTGAGATAAAGCAGTTAGCAATTATCAGAATTCGTATCCCAACATTTGCTTTACATTTACTTAACATTACACATTGAGGAATGCGAAGCGCAGTTGCCAACACTAGCCCTGTCACTTTGACGAAATTATCATTATTTAGTGCAAATAGTCAGAAAATCGCCGAGGCAGACGAAAAAGTTGAGCCATTAATTTAAAAATGTGCCCATTATAAGACGACGTTGGCGCTGCCATCACTGCCGCATAATCAACGCCATCATCATCTTCATCTAAGCGCCATGATGCTGCCGATGCCGCTGTCGACGTCGCTGCCTCTTCTTGCCCTGTGGCCAACGCATGCGTCGAGAGCACGAGAGAGAGAGAACGAGAGCTGTGGGAGGAGTCATCTCTATATAGAGCACACACACTTAATACGGGGGTGAGTAGAACCGGTAATTGCATCAATTTGCCGTACATACAATTCCCTATTCCGTAGCCAGTCAGTTGACGTGCTGCCCTTTTTTGTTGCTTTCTTGGCGACGCTGTCGTTGTCGTCGTCGCTGTCGTCGTCGCCGTCGCTGTTGTCGTTGTCGTTGTTTTTGTGCAATTGCTGTGTAAATGGCATGAGAATGATAATTGTAGCAATTATAATATTAAATTGGGAGATCATGGCTCACAGGGTTTCCTTTTCTTTTTCGATTCCCTTTTTACCATCTAGTTGACCTCCCCTTTTCCCCTCCTAGTGTGCTGACGTTTTTATATATCGTAGCATACTTTTTTGCTGTCATCGCAGGCGTCGGCTTTGGCTCAACTTCGTCTCTCTCTCTCTTTTTCTCTTGCCCTCTCTTCTGTTCGCACTCCTGGGCATTTGCGCAGCGACTGCTGTGTATTTTGTCGGATTTGTTTGTTAATTAGAATTCTAGCGTTGAAATTAAAATCCCCACTCGCCCCGCCTTCCTCCCTCGTTGGGAAAATGAAAAAATAAAATATATTTTCCAGTAGTTTTTTGGCGCCTGCACTGTGGGTGGAGCTTCGTTTGAGTTTTCCCGGCTGCCTTCGCTTAATTACTGCAGTTTATTTTCTAAGTGAGACTAATTAACAGGCTATTCCTCCTCGCATTGCGGCACATTTCCACTCCAACTTGGGTTTAGTTTAGTCTGTGAGAGGAGTATATAGTATGTGTGTGAACGTGTGTGTGTGTGTAAGAGACGAAAGAGAGATTCAACTAGCCTCGACTCTGTTTGAGTGGTCAACATTTTGGGCTAGTTAGTTGGTTGATAGCATGCAAAGTGACCAAAGGAGACGAGGCAGCAGTAACTTCCATGTGCACAGGCTTTAAAAACTTTCTTAGCTTAACTTTTTCGGCCCAATTAGTTGTCAAATTGTTGCCAAACAACAATAAAAAACTTACAACTTAAAACTCTTATTAGGACAGGGAGACTACTTTAAGAATTTTATTAGGAAACTAGGTTATGTAAAGTTATGAAGATTTTTTGTTTATTGAATAGGTAAAGAAGAGAGAGACTACTAATGTTAATCCAACCAGTAAAAGTAACAGTAGTCTGCAAAGTAAAACAATGTTAATTTCCTATATCTTAGCAGAGGGAAACTGAAAGAGGGAGTGGGAGAGCCGATCCACAACATTTGCATAACTGATCACATAACAGAGTTGTTAACGATATGTAGCTGTAATGTTACTTTCAACTGCAATACGCAATGTTCGTCAGTAAAGAAAATGTTAACGAGCTGCACAGCGTAGCAGGGAACAATAGAAGAGAAAGAGGGAGTGGGAGAGTAAAAGCCGATCCACAACATTTGCATAACAGCTTTGCTAATCGATAATCACTTAACGATGTGCAGCTGTTATGTTAAAATCAAATGTAATACGCAGTGTTAAAGAAAATGTTAACGAACTGCATAGCGTAGCAGAGGGCAATAGAAAGAGTAAGACAGATTCCACCCACCGAACTGCAACTTAACAGTTGCAAAACTATGTTGATCGATAATCTTTTAACAGAGTGGGAGAGTTTCCGACGCTCTGCAACACTTATGTTAAATTAACCTCAAATGCACTCTGTACAAGTTGTCTGTTAAGCAAATGTAAACGCGCATCCCCGAATACATCAGCATCAGATAGCAAATTTAAAGGTATTTACCACTAAACATAACCCGCAACTTCACTAAGCCACAAATTTACGTTATTAGCGCAACATTAGACGCTCTGCTAATTATAAACACTGTCTGCCAAAACTCCCTCCCTCCCAACAGCAGCAGCACCTCCACCATTAACAGTAAAAAGCGCCAGCTCAGCAGCAACCAGCCAGGAAAGCAACCCTCTACGACTGCCTGCTCCCCCTCCCACTCCTCCCACACACACACAAACACAGGCAACACACAGAGCACAACCCTCGCACGTTAATGAACGTAAAATTCACTTAATTCCAACTTTAGCCATGAATTAAGCACGACAAATGGTGGAGAGAGTCGGCAGCCATTGCTGAGTGGCGAGTGGGGTCTCTGCTCACTGACTGGTTGCCCATTTGCCGGGTATAAATAAGCGCAAAGACGTGCCAGTCCCGTCGGGCCCGTACAATAAGTAAATGTGCTTTTATGGCTCTTAATTAAGGCAATGATGGGGTGTTTTAATACGTTTGCCAAATGTTAAATGACAAACTGCCAGTCGTCGTCGTCGTCCCGGCACGTCCTCAGGCCCCTTCCCCACCTTCAGGCATCTCTCCTCTTTCTTCCCCTACTCCTCCGCTCTGTGTCTGTTTCGGTTTCGGTTTCTCTTGCTGGCGTTAATGAAGCCGCTTTTTGCCTTTCGGCAATTTCCTTTTTGCTGTTTTCATTTCATTTGTTTGTATTGCCAGGGGAGAAAGAGAGAGAGAGGGAGGGATCTAGGGAGGGGAGGCTGAAAAACGCACATTCGCTGACTAATTACCTTGAGAGCATCTACTTGAGCCGGGCAAGCCAAACGAGCAATTGTTATGACACTTTCCAGTCGTCTCTCCTCAAACAAACGCGTCAGTTCAATAGCCAAAAACAAGCCAAATTGTCGACGTTTTATGGCTGATTGACGATTGATTTTTACAGCGCTGTCAAAAAAAAAAATACAGTGCTGGTAGAGAATATTGGAACGGGTTCTGAAGTGGGTGAATATGAGGATACTTCTAGAGCAAAATTTGAATACAAATTCAATCTAAAATGTCTTTTCACATGAAAATCTCACGATTTTTGGCATAGAAATGTGAGTTAGAAATCTTAGCCTGTTAACATCTTCATTGAAAGTGTTTCTAATTTTCCAGCCACTGCTGTAATGATAGCAAATCTCAGACTTGCGTTCAATTGTCATTGCTGCTTGTGCTCCTCTCCCCTCTGCCCCGGGAACTTTCCCCATCATTACACTGACGTTCCTTCTGTCTGCCTGTTTTATGATTTGTAAATGTTTGTCTTGGCAACTTTATAGCTCCATTTGGCGAACAACTAAACTGCGCCATTTGCGGCTTTTTATATCGAGTGACCAAAAACATACATACACTAAATATAACTATATATGCATGTGTGTGTGTGTGGCAAATCTGTGTGGCACATAAAAATCCAAATGCGCCATTTGCAGTGCTGGCAAAAATAACATTTTCAACACTTTTTGTTTGATTAATCAAACGCACAGCCCAAAATTTGTGGGGTCTACTTAGGGGCAGGGGGAGAGTGGGGAGCCAAGGATACATATGTATAGACAGAGATATATGTACAAAGTGGGATAAACTTGTATCCATTTAGTCGAAATTAGTATGCCACGCACGTTCCAGCGAAAAATATCTGAACAAAAAAAAGAGAAACACAAAACAAGAACAACAAAGCGGAAACGCAAAGCAAAAAATGGCGTAAACGTCTGCCTCTGGGAATGGAACTGGAACTGGGGCTGCTGCCCCTTCTCTTCCTCTGCCTTTGTGCTAGAGTATTTTTTTATGTCTATTTATATATTCAAAACAAATGCAATTCGTTTATTACACATCAATAAACGCGACCAACCAGTCAAATTTGCGGTGCGTGAGAGAATGAAAAACACAAAGAATGCCAAGAGAAACCAGACGAATGTTATAGTCGGGCATGCCCGATAGTAAGATACCCTGCATCCAGTTTAGAAAAGCCTTTACAAATACACTAACTAAACTTTTGTTCGCCTATTGCTTTCGCAGTGCAATACACATATGCAGGCACGCCCCCAATAACTATAGCATACCAACAGGGGCAGATGGTGCTGCAGCTGCACTAAGCCGACTTGAATAACTTCTGTGTTTATTGTCTAATCAGAAAGACATTTGGAGGAATGATAGTGACTATAGTCGGCTAACTATATGTTAAAGTAAGAAAGTTTTATCTTTTATAAGTTGCTTACAAATCGAACTGATATATTAAATTATTGACTTGCGAGGGCGGTAGGCGTGGCAGTCAACATTTCAATATAACTTGAGCTACGCATAGTACACAGCAATCTTAATTCCAAATTTGCTGTCTTTATCTTGTATAATAGCTGAGTTATCAACGTTTAAGCAACTCGACCTTTGATACTGAGTAAGAATAAAAATACTTTGTGGTATATATATTCTACACAAAGTTAGCATACCCGTTTTTGAACATTTTCAATGCTCGAAGCGTATAGAGCAGCGCATAGATATATCGATATATACATACAAATATCGCCTGTCGCACATAAACGTGAGCAAATTATGATATGATGGCTGGCTGTATAAATAGAGCAGAACATGCTGGGGTAACTGAGCAGCAGAGAAGGAGTTCTGTTATATGACACCTTCTCTCTTACCTTCACACCTGCTGTATTTGCTTTTCATTAGGAAGCTACTCTCAATCGTTTTGCCCTTTCTAGAACACACTCTCGAGAGGTCACTTATCGAGTGCTTAAACAGCTTCCGCTGTTGACCAAGTCAAATAAGCCTGCAGCTGCAATTTATTGTTTACTCATCGGAGGCCCCAAGGCTGGTCACGTGCGGCCCCCTGCCTCCTCTTCTCTTTCTCCTCCTTCGTCTAATGCCTTGGCCAAACAGAGGAGTGCGAAACATATCCTGCAATTAAAATTATGAAGTGCGCTGAGGATACTCATCGTAGTCAACTTGGGCACAAGTTGGACGATGATTAAAAGACAACAACAGTGCAGACACTGGCATAGAATCCCCTTCCCCTGCTGCTACTGCTCCTGCTCTGCTTCTCATACAGCTATAACTTGCCTAGATTGCAATTTATCTGCACGCAAATTCGCCTGCAACTGGAGGAGAGAGAAAGTAGGAATGGAAGTGCGAAAAGTCAAGTTGTCTGTTTGGCTGGGCAAACAATCGGCAGAGCATTGCTATGATCTTGGTTTGCACTTTGGGCTCTGATTTGTGAATGGCGACAGTGACTCCCGTTCCCGTTGCTGCTCCTGCTTCCTATTTCTGCTGCTGCTTCCCATTCCTGCTCGAGCTGCCTTTGTTGGCACTGCCAGACTCTGTTCGGCACTCAATTTGTGCACAATTTCCCCAGTGGAGTGTGCTTGTTGTTGATGCTCCAAGTGGAAATGAGACGAGTGCGAGCAATTCGTGCGTTAACTTCCACTTTAACTGCCGGTTATGCATTTTGACTTATGCATGTGTGTTTAACGAAGCAAGCGTAGCACTTGGAACCACAAATTTGCGTATGATTTTTCTTCTTCCAAAGAGTCGAAAGTGTTGTTTGCTGCTGCCATTTGTCTCTGTCTCTTCCTCTCCTTCTCCCTTTCTGCTCCACAAATATTTATACATTTCGCATAATAATAAAAGACACACCCAATTTTCGTAGTATCCACAAATAAATACAAATTGTGCACTGCCTTGGGCGCTTTTTTGGCCGAGCCACGCCTCCCACAGGGCAGGACAGGGAGGCACCAAAAGAAATGGCCGGCCACAAAGCCAGTCGACTGTAAATTGCCCATTTCTGTTTACACAATTTTATTGTTGCTCGCCTCGAATACCCGAAAAATTGTCATGCATAGCAGATACTAACAACAACAACAAGGGATAGCAACAACAATATAGACTGACCCTAGGCTTAATTTAAACGAGCTACCACAACCACAAGAAGAAGCACAAGGACGAAGGGAAGGAAAGAGGGAACTCGGTTCTCCCATTTAATTTTTGGTTATTTCGCAATTTTTCACTTCATTTAACATTTTTTACGGATTTGTCATATCAATTTACTCGAAAGGGTTAAGCAAGAAGGGTTGATTGTGCCCCGAGAAGAGCAGCAAAGAAAACAAACAAATTTCTTATATCACGCGCAAGATTAAAGGGTCGGAGACGGTGCCCTCATTTGGTAGCCGGGTCGGAGTTGGTTGCCATGTCAAATCAATGTCAGGCCTTGCCTTGCGCTACTTACGCAATTTGCTTACATGATGTCAGCATCCGCTTTTCCCTCCCCCCTCCCCTCCCCTCCCCTTCCTCATCCGCATTTTCCAGCAGCATAAACAACAACAACTTGAGTTTTTAAGTGCGTTATTTACATATGAAACAAAGCAGAGCAGCAGGAGAATTCTAACTTTATTTTAGTCTTTGACCGCTTTACAACACTGTTAGAAACAGCAGTATAAGTGAGGGCATTTGTGTGGGCAATCCTTCAAGGACTTGCAGCATCTTTTGCCTAAATGCTGACAAATCTGTAAAAATTTGTCGTCTGTCAGCCCACACACACCCCCCCCCACACACACATGTTTAGCATACTTATGAGCGCAGCAGAGAGAGAGGCAGCTTAGGCTCTTTCATTGTATCATGCGCTCGTTAAGCGCCAAGTAAAACAAATCATAATCTTCAAGACGTCAACTCCAAGTGACACTCAACCCCCCGCCCCCCATAGTGCCCGCCTGCCTTGCAAATGACAGCGCGTGCCATTTGTCTGTTTGCATTTCGTTGAGCCTTTTGCGGTACTGTCACCAGTTCTTCTCTCTGAATGGGGCACACTCTCTGCTCAAGGACCTCCTCTCTCGTGTGTGCTCCCTGGAGCATCGACAGGGATTTGCTTGTCTTGTCTCATGTTTGTACAAGTGCTGGCATAATAAATCTTCAAAATCTTCACACATTTCCGGGTATACTCGTATATACAAATCATTCAACTCAGCTCGGGAATTGCCCATAGATTGTCGCTTACGATTCTGTGTATTCCCCATATTGTACTACAGATTGTTAGATTCTACAATATCGTATACTACACTACACGGCACACACTTGCCTGTCTATAAACAGCTTTATCAATCAGAGTTGCCTCTGCTAGATCGACTCCAACTTGAACTTCGCACCACCTCTCTCCCTGTCTACCCACCATAAATATCCAATGCGATATCTTATCGGCAGTTGAAAGCACTTTACTAATAATTAAAATGTCATCATTAAGAAATATGAAAAAGTCAACAGAGCAGGAAGGCAACAACGACTGAGTTGACAGCCAGCTACGCCTATTTATTGTTTTCCTATTGACTATTTAAACTTCAAGTGTAGTTTCCCTAGTTGCCCATTTCTAGCGTGATTGTGCACTGGAAAAAATGGGGAGGGAGTAGAGACATTTGACATTGATTAGTGATGAGAGTATTTCTAGTATTTTATAGTAAAGAGTGCAGTATCTCTAGCTATTTGCTATTAAAGACTGCTGTTCCTACCACTGCAGTGTTGCCTACACATATTAAAAAAAGAGTAAAATAAAAGTATAATATACCTTATCTATAGTTATATTACCTTTTTTAAGTATGTGGATACTAGTTTTTCTCAGTGCAGACCCTACCTGGCTGCTGCCTTGTCATTGTTGACTCTTGGCGTCGCTGCTTGGCGTCGATGCTCGTGTCACATTCGACTGACAGTAGCTGCGTTTTCAATTAGAAACAGATGTAAAGCGCCGATAAGACTCCATGCAGAGGCACCAGACAGGCTTATCAGTGCTGCACAGTCCGGCACCAGCTAAACGGTCTCCAGTCTCTGGCAATGCATGCTCAGGTTGCTGCTACTGGGGAGCTGTAATGAGTCGTGTTGCAGTCGCAGTCATCGTGTTGCAGCGCTGCCCCTGGCTGTGGGCACTGTTTGCACAGATGAGTTTTTAATTAAATGCTATCGTTGCGCTTAAATAAATTGAAATAATCAATTTATATTACGTATACGACCCACTGTCCTCCCTTGTGCCGCTCTGTCAACAAATTTAATTGAAAATCTAAACAGCGAGTCAACATGACGGAGGAAGTCACCGATTGCTGTCGACCACGTCGATGATTCGTCTGTCTCCCTGGAACATTTTAGCGAATAACAACAACAGAAACAATGCTGACAACTTTTGTTTGTGCGCATAATTTTAAAATCAATAGAAATATATCCGTGCCCAGGCGCGTCCCCCTCCCCCCAGCCTGCTGCTCCTCCTTCGTGATCATCGTCATCCACGTTCTCTTGGCAAACATTCAAATAGCTGGCAATCAATGGTTACCAACCAGGGCAGTCAACCGACTACCGTATAATCCCTGCGCACACCTACACCCCCTAGACCCCCATATCTACCCCTGCTCTGCTCCATCCCTGGCTTATCTCTGACGGGTTCTGCTTTCGGTTCTGTTTTTTTCGGCTGTCGTTGATTGAAAATTATACGCTTTCCTTTCAATTAAAGCTGTCCCGATATGCACAGTCCATCATAAATCTTGGCTCTGCCTGCTGTCCCTGCTGACTATCGCTGCTTGTTTTGCTAGGCTACCGATTGGCTATATCTCTATCTATATATCTTTATGGTGATGGCCCAGTAGTCTTATCGACTTCATTAACCAAACAAATGTGTTTATTGCCCGCTTATTGGGAACGAACGAAGACCAGAGACTAGATAAATAAACAAATTAAACGAAATTATTGTACTAAAGGTATTAATAATATTATTAGCCTGGGATAATACCCGCTACCAGGCGGTACGTTTCCTTTTTTCGGGTAGCAAATAATGAAAAAGTCTGTTTATGATGCCCATAAAGCGAATTCCAGCAGCGTCGAGCTGAAGGGTTCCCAACTTCTAGGAATGGAATATGAATTGAGTTTGTAGAATTATATAATATCTATAATTTGGCTTGAAAGTGAGAAAGGCGAAGAGCCGCTTCAGTGTGTCGATTAAACTGACCATAATAATATACAATAATTTGCAAGCGTTGTTAGTTTGCGATTAAATTATAGATCAAACTGAAGATGTTTGACAGTGTTACAAAACACGAAACGTGCGTCAGCTGTTGAAACCAGTGTTGCCCAAAAGATAATAGCTAAATAATCACCCTTTATATATCAGACCTAATAAGTTTCAACGCATTTCTATTAATGTTAGCTGAGTTAACTAAGAATGCCTCTAACTCTACCCTCAAACTTGTGTTAATATATGAAAGTATTTCATCATTAGTGCATACTAATAAATACAACAGACCTGCCAAGTTTCAGTCGAGTTTACTAAGTATTCCTTGACTACCCCCCTTGTATTAACCACCTCTGTGCTCTGCCTACTCGACCCAATTTATATGCATTGCCCAAATGCAGAAGTCATCGCCATTTGCACGCAATTAGTGACACAAATTGCCGACTGTCGAGCAGGGGAAGGCAGTGGGGCACTGCAGAGGGGGTGTGGCTGTTGTCGGCTTCTGTGCGGATTAGTGCGCCTATCTACCATATATATATTATATATATGTATATCTGTTTATATCTGGCATTTGCGTCGTTTGCATAATTATTTCAAATTTATTGTGCGCTAATTGTGACGCCAAGCTACCCCAGGGGCCACTCCCAGGCTGCGCTGCTATTTAGTAGGTGCCCAAAATTGTGCGCTTTATAGAGTCAATATATAGATACCGATTTCAATCGGGGAACCGCCATGGCTTGTTCCTTATTTGCATAATCGCAATCAATCAACCGATGGGGCAAAAAAAAGAAGGAGAAACATTTGAAAAATTACGTTGCACTTGTTCAAAACAATTTGCTGCCTTTTTTATGCTCCTCGTGAGGGCGGGGCATGCTGGGAGTGAGTGCGAGGGGGTGGGGGGTGAGTGTTCCACATGATAAATGCTAATTTGAGGCAAGATCACGCATAAACCAACAATAAATAAATCAAGCTGCAGGTCACATACAAAAAAGCTGCCCCCGAAAATGGTCAGCAAGAGAAGGGGCAGAGTGATGGGGCGGGGAGGTGTTGGGAGGATAAAGTGGCATGGGCTGGCAGTCATATGAATGCGATTTAGGGCCACTTATGCGAACACATGTAAAAATGTGAAATCAAGAAACCTTAGCACGATTTGCACTTACGTTTCTAGTGGAATTTTTGCAAATTGTTAAGTGATTTACGAGACAGGAGAAGCCATTTATTAGATGGCATTAAGCAAAGGGAGCATAGAGCACACACACACACACAGGCACAGTGAAGCACACAGCCAAGTGCCAAACAAGGGGAGGGGGGTTGGAGGCGTGGCAAAAGTTTTGCAAACGAAATTCAAATAAAACTTTTTGTTCTCAATACAACATTGCAGCAACATTATGTGAGATTATATATCCATACAGCGGGGGAGATGCCCAGAGAGAGTGCAGGAGAGAGGGAGAGAGTGAGAGAGAATGAGTGAGAGAGAATGAGTGAGAGAGAGGGAAGGAAAGAAGGAGACAGAGAGGAGAAGGAAAGAAGGAGTTACTAACATTGTTATACCCCTAGGGTAGTAAGCTATTAAACCTACGTGTCCACTGAAAACATACATCTGTAACAGACAGAAGGAGGCGTGGCACACTCCACAAAGTATATACTCCCAATAAATGGCTTAAATCCAATTAACAAGCGTGATATTATTTCTAGATTGTTTATTTTTGGTAAGAATAATATCTATCAATCAACTAGGTTGCGATCGAATATTTAACATAGAGTTTATTGAAGAATTAATTTTAAAAGACACTTGCTTCCCTGCAAAGTATGCAATACAAAGTTTGCTTAAAAGAGAAGGTAAATATTCAATTAATTATATTGATCAGGTGTATCACAGTCGAGCACGCTCCACTGTAGCATTGGCGATTGTAGGTGAGTTAGTTTTGGGTAATATCTTGCCAATTTCTCTTGTCTCTCCTCTTTAACCTCCCTAATGCTTTTGCCGCTCTTTCTTTTCTTTGCTTTATTGCTAATTATATGCCTCTTATCATTCGCAATTGCACATCTTTGTGTATTATCTGCCATTTCTTGGCAATACTCGACAGTTTGCCCCGCAATATCGAAAAGCGCAATCAGCACACTCCGAAAAGAGTGAAAGAGAGAGAGGGAGAGAGTGTGTGGGAGAGGAAGAGAGACAATGGAGCTCTCGTCGTAACCCGTAAAATACACATTTTCTGGTGGTAGAAAATCCAGCAAATTGATTTTAGTGGGTGTTTACACAGAGCTTAGAAGTACTTTCCGGGCGAACTTTTCACAATTTGCTTGCCAACCACCCGAGCACGCCCACACACACGCACACAGTGAGTGTGAGTGCGAGGGAGAGAGAGTGAGAGGGAGCAAGAGACAGAGACACACTCTCAGATGAATATCCTTCTATAGGGCAAGTGGCAAAACCTCACAAATGGCAAATGGCAGCATTTAGTATGATTATCAACAGCCCCCTTACCCCCGTCTCCACCCCTGCCCTCCCCCAGGCATTCCCCCTTCGACCTGCGGTCTCGCCAGGGTTGCCAATGTAGCAGGCGACGGCGTTGATGCCGATGTTGATGATGGCAGACACACAGAGAGCGAGAGACAAGTGCGAGCAGGCAAAGTCGAGTCGAGACGGCACGAAGGGGGAGCGAAGTCGAGGGTAAATGCCACTTGCCGCTAAGCATTTGGGTGTGCCAAAGGGGGAGGAGTGGTCCGCCCCTGCGCCATCATCATCTCCCCCACTCACCCACTCTTTTTCTATGCCCTTTTGTCTGCTGCGTTTTATATGCCATTTCTTTTATTGCTTTAATATGTTAATAGCTTTTATGGCTCTTCTTCTTCTGCTGTTTCTCGTTGTTGTTGTTGCTCCTGCTTCTGCTGTAGTTTTGTTGCCATTTTCTCTCTTTCTCTTCCCCTCTTTGGCATTTCTTTTTAAGTTTTTTGAAATTATTTTGGGTCAGGCTCGTCTCGCTCTCTCTGCGTCTCTTTCTCGTCTCTCGTCCTGTTTGTGGGGCTGATTTTGCGAATCTGGCCAAAGGATTTTGCACATTATCATCTTTTATTGCCATTATCGCATCATCTCGCTCCCTGTCTCTCTGTTTTTTACCATCTTATGTAATGTGTGCAGTGCGCGTTAGAGATTTTTCTAGTTAGATTGTGTGATTCGGAACCGTTTTATACTATAAGAATAAATATGTTTATAAGTTGCTGAAGCGCTGGAATGCAATACAATTTGTGATGGGGTTATGAAGAGGGAAGAGTTTGGTAAATATAATGTATAGCAACATGAAAGTTGGCAGGGCGATATTCAAAATGGGAAATCTCTGTACTTATGAGAGGTGTGAATATACCATATCATCATAGCATTATTAAACATGGTATGTAGGTATTAATATTAAGAATCTCTGAGTGAAATTCTTATGAAATGTGAACTATAGACTCTTGTATAAGCTGCAAGGTTGTTTCGATCTATGGATCTATAAAAGGTTGCTTTATAATATTTGGTATACGTGTGCAGGGAACTAATCAGTCGATTAACTTGCACTACCTCTGCTTCTACTGACTTATAGTTATAATATTAGTTAGATATGCTAACGAGGCGCAACTATTACAACTCTGAAGATGCACAAACAAACAAAGCACTAAGCCTGCCTTGGAAGGTCACCCACACACCTGACAGTGTCGGCCAGAGTGAGAGTTAGGAAGCGTAGCCCGAGTTACCCTCAGGTATTTCAGCCAATTAGTGGCAATAAAATAAATTCCATTTCACGCACACGAGCTGCGGTTGGACCCAGTTTTGGCTAAGTGTGAAGAGTGAGGAGGGGCAACCCCTTGGGAACGCTGATGCAGGGGGGTGGGGGGTAAGCTAGCTCGTGCAGTTGAGCGTATGTGTGAATAATGCGACCCTGCGGCCTTCCCGGAGCACCTCGCCAATTAACGCCGTTTTGAGGGGTTGATTAGGCACGTTAACTTTCCCGGCACTTGTCGAGGCGAATCCGAGAAGGTACCGAGCACAAACGAAGCCCTGGGTCTGGCTCGGTTGCTTTACTAGTTCCGCATTCTCTGCCTCATCCCCAACTGGATCTGAATCCGCATTAATTATGCTAAACATTTTTAAATATTGTCCTCACGTGCATCGTGCGGCGCGGCCCTTGAGGGTTGCCTCGCCTCGCCTCGGCTCGCTTTTGATTGGATTGCCCGGACAAAAACTTTGACTAAGGTCCTTAGTTCTCTCTCGTCCTTCTTCCTTCCCCTGGGTGGGTTTGGCTGATTTCGGAACTCGCGCATTTTCAACAATTATGCAAATGCGTTTTAATGCCTTTTTAGCCCTGCCTAAGCGGATTACAATTTAATATTTCTGTTTCTATTTGTTGTTCTCGCTTTTGTAGTTGTTCTACTCCTTGTTGTTGTTGTTAGTGTTGTTGCCGTTGTTGTGCTGTTTGCTTAGAGTTTAGAGAGGAAAAGGTGTGCGTGGAACACAAGGCTTAATTAGCATTCGCATCGACTTTTGCGGCAAAACATTTCTATTTTAATTGTTGCAATTAAGGCTTGCAAGGGGGTGTGAGAGAAGGGATTGACAACTTCTAGACAGTTTGATGAATGTGTGGCAGAAAAGGGAAGCAGGACAAGGGGAACTAACAGAGAAGAAGACATCAAGAAAAAACTACAAACTAGCTAAGGTCAACTGAAGTTGCTGAGAAAACTTTTTTGGTTAATCAATTGAGAATCTTTTATTTGAGAGTCTGCTTTAACAGCTCTCTCTCTCACTCTCTTCCTTTTTCTCTCATCTTTACTGCTAACTCTCTTCTCCTATTCTCAACCTTAACTGTCCGCAATGTGCTTAAATTTGCTAATTAACTCAACATAAGGTTTTCTAATTTCATTTAAGGTCGTAGAGAAGAAGCACAAAGGCAGTCGCTGCCCGCCATTAGCCTCGCTTCCCCTCTTTCATCTCTTGCTGCAGCTATCTCTCTCTGCTTTCTACTTTCTCCCCTTTCTGCCCTTGCTGCCCTTGCTGCCCTTTCTGCAGTGCAGTCACTCCAGTCAGTTAGCGCGCTCGTCCGTATCATTAGCCTCCGGGGATGATTTGCTGTTTGGCAGCACTTGATCAACGGCAATGAATTCAATTAGCACCAAAACACCAGAGCCGGTTACGGGTTAGAGGGGGTGCTCTGCCCGCACTTGCCAGAGCAGCAGCAGGAGCAGACACACCCCCGCCATTAGATGTCACTGCTTCGTCTGGTCAATTGTTTGGATTACTTTTCTGGTGAGTTATTGCGTGTTGACGCATATGGTGACAATTTGCAGCATCCCGGCACTGCCTGACTGTCTCTCTCCTTCTCTCTCTGTCTCTCTCTTTCTCTGTCTCTAGGGGCAGCTAATGCGCTTAGGGCGCTGACTGCGAAGGTCCCTTGTTCTGTGCTGTTCGGGGTCTGGCATACACGACTGCATTGCTGGCAATTAACGTTGATATTCGTGCATTTTGATTGCAAAATTTCCTGGCGATTAAATCGAAATCATTTGACAAATTCCGAGTGTAGTCACGGTGTGTGTGTGTGTGCCTGTGTGTGTATAAACTAATAGCTCTAGGCTGATGAGCATTGCACTGCTTCAGTCTCTCTGGCTATCTCCCTCTCTCTCTCTATCTTCTTCTCTGTCGCGCATTTGTGTTGTTTACTTTGCGCGCACGCACGGATTTCCTTCAATAGAGTGATGGCTCGCACTGATGATGGTGCCGGACAGACGGACACGACTAGCACATGTGTGTGTGTGTGTGCTCGAAATATAGCCAGATGGATTGTGTAAACAAGTCGGAAATTATGGCATTAAGCAGCAATATGCCGTGTTCTCCAGTTCTCCAGTTCCCACTTCTAGTTCTCGCTAGTTGAGCGCATTAATTGATAAGCCGAAAGCACTTTCATGGGTTCCATTCGATAGTACTATAGAGAATATGTTAGCACTTTGCTGTATACTGTATTTACACCTAGTAACTAGTAACTAGTAACTAGTATCTCTAAATGCGGTTGTATATGTGAAATTTGAAGTAACTTTGATAACTATTTAATGATAACTTTGATAACTATTTAACATTAAGCTATTTCCATATTGTGTATATTATTGGCAAAGCACAATAAGATAATACCTCGACTGTTGTACTCGCATTAAATAAAGCTATTATATGTGGAAGTTGAGTCTGTATCATGTATATCATCTGTAATCAACGAAAAGTAAAGATTTCTTTCCTTAAAGTCTTATAAATATATCTTACACTTTTGTCAAGAAACTCTGCTAAATATATTCTAATTCAACTACGAACCGCTTTTCATTTGCAATTTACAATTAGAGCGCAATTGCTGCATAAATTGTCATATCAGTTGCACAATTTGTCAGGCCAATACAATCAGCAATCGCTGCCACTCCCCCTTCTCCTTTGCCTGTCACAGTCCCAAACAAACAACCATTAGGGAAAGAGAGACAGGCGAGGCGAGAGAGACTGACGACTAACGAGCGAGGCCCGTCGAGGCGAATGCAAATTTGGCAATAATAAAATGCAACATATGACAAATAATCGCACATATTTGACAATAAAATCAAACGGAAAATGTGGAAAATGCGGAAAATGCATTCGGCGCATTTAGCAAAACTCGATGGATGCGCTAGCAAAATCAGAAGAGCAAATAAACTCGCAAAACACCAACAAAATTAAGCATAAAATGTGATCATCTGTGTTGACACGAAGATCAACGGGACGAGGGAGGAGGAGAGAGACAAACACCCCAGGGGGAATAACCAAATTGTAACACCAGCAGCAAAGAGCAACAACAATAGCTGGTGACAAAGTCACGCAGAGAAAGGGACAAGGGAAGGAAAGGAAGGAAAAGGGGGCGAGTGGAAATTGCGACCCTCAATTCAAATGGCAATTTACTGGGTGTGCACACACACACACACACACACATGCAGAGAGAGTGTGCTCTTATTGTGTGTGTTTATAGAAAATTATAACTCACATTTAATTTGCAACAGATGCGACAGCATCCCAATCCAATCCAATCCACAATTAGTTGATGCCGTCGTCGTCGTCATTGTCGAGCCCAATTCCGGTTCGGTTTGAACTCTGACACCCTTCGGGCGACACCCTTTGCCGGCGATTTGTGCCTGCAATTGTTACAAATTACCCGCTAATAGCTCATGAATTGAAAGAGCCATCCTCGCCGTCCTTTGTGCTGCTCCAGCTCACCTCCCGGCCCCTGTCCCCTGCCCTCGAGCAGAGCTAGACACTTGGCCACTTCAAGGCAAGCCCAAATAGCGCAGCATCAACAGATGCAGCATCAACAGTCTGCACAGTGGTTCAAGATGTATTAGAGTATACCAAGCAACGGGTTCAATGCATGTTGAACTGGAACAGAGAAGGCAGTCAGAGCAGGAACTCAGAGAGAGAGGAACGAATCAGAGAAGAGTTTTACTTCTGGTTCACTTCAGCTGAACTAGAAGAGTAGAGAACCTGAATAGGGAGTGAAGGGTTTCTGAAAAGGGAGATGGCATTCAGAGAATATATTCACTTCTGGCTTTCTTGTGGTTCACTTCAGCTGAACTGGTAGAGTAGAGAACCCTGCTTGCCTCACTGTGCAGTACCAGAACAAAACCCAAGCAAAACCTCTATGAATATAGAGGCAACAGTTCCCTCTCGTCTTCCCTCCCCATCTCCCTCTATTGATGCAATGCGTTATGCTACGAGAGAACAAATGAATTTTTATTAGCTCATCATGCGCATAATCAACACAAGAACTGCTGCATAATAACAACAACAGCCATCAACCAACAACACCAACCGACAACTGACAACAATACAAAGCGACGTGCCCCCCAAACACGAGAAAGTAAACCAAAGTTCTCTAAGATACTTGAGGTCTACTACGTGATAAAGTGGCCGAACTTGTTCCTCCATGCGAAGTGACAATTAGAGACCAATCGAACAATCGAACAATCGTACAATCGTTACTCCCATACCCGATTCTAATCTTCTCGAGCTAATTGTGTCGACTGTTTGCCAAGGATCGTGCGACGGGGCGATTTCACTACGTAATTGTTATTTTAGAAATCGCGTAATGCTGCTAAGCAAACAGAGAAACGCTTAGCCGACTAAGGACTTTGCTCCAATTAACTCTGATTGCTCGGCGATTGCTCGATCTATCGGGTATTACTCTAGCACCTTCTGCTACCCTTCCCTGCTTCCTCTTTACTACGTTGTCACGTTTGATTAGCCATTAGCTTCGATTAGGCCACGTATCAGAAATTCGTAGTACCTCCTTCCACCTCCCCCCACTCGAGTTGCGATAAACTGAAGGGAGGAGAATCGATTCGTATTCGTAAGTTTTTAATTTCATACGAACTTGATTGCGGAAATCGAGGCTCACCATGATTTTGGTTTTATATAAATACCCTCGATTGATTCAGTTGTTGTTGCTGTTGTTGTCGCGACTAATATACGCTACATTTTAATTAGCGAAATAATTCTTAAGTGACACTATAAATTTAGACATAATTATTGTCTGAACAATTAAATTGATTATCTGCGCGCATTTGATTTATTTGCTCCGATAACTCTCGCCCGTCATATCTCTCCAGTGGAACGAGGCTCGTATAAAATTGAAAGCTCAAGTAGTGTAGATTGGCTTTTATAAATACACTGTTAATAGTTTTTTTTTTTGCTGCTGACAGAGATAGAGACAGTGAGAGAGTAGCGCAGATTAGATACCTCTCGAGGGGCGTCCGCGTAAACAGCCAGAAATTGGTTTAGTCACAAATAAATTCCAGCCTATACTCGATTTCTTATACCCGATTTCACTGTCACAATTAGTTATTGCTATAGTGAATCGAGATTATCGATATTCGATCTGTAAACAGTGGAAATCTTTGAAAATGGAAGACTTTCAACATTTTTTTAGATTTCGAAATTTTATTTTATAGAATGTACTAAGTTGCAGAGAAATTTGTATATTATCGTAATTAATTCTCCATTGGTTATTGCCTTTAACTATCAAGACTATCGGTATTTCAGCTGTAACTAGGGCAAATCTTTAAAGATGGAAAACTCCCCAAAAAAATCCCAAAGATTGGAAGAAAATGTTAGTTCGGTACGATTCTTGATTTCCCATCCCTGATTTCACAATTTTAATTTTTAATTATCCCAGACGATCGAGTTTATCGATATTTAATCAATTTGCAACTGCTTTTAGTTCGTAGCACATTTTATTTTTTATATATTCTGGGGATTTCGAAATGAAATTCAATAAAATTCACTAAGGTTGTTCGAAAATTACATAATTACAGTTACAATTTACTATTTACAAGGCGGAAATGCTTTACAAACTAAACTATAAGCTAAAGCTTAACTAAACTCGGGGGAACGAACAGAAACTAATCTCAGTTATTGCGTATTATTTATGTTTATGTTTAACGTAATTCAAATTAATATTTACGATTTACGAATCTGTTTTCGTTTTTTTGTTGTTTGTTGTTTTGTTTTTTTCTATTTATGCAATTTATGTACATGGGAAAATACTTTTGTGTAGCAGTGTTTAATTTATATCACACAGTGCGTTTGTTGTTGTTGCTTCTGTTGTTGTTGCTGCTGTTGTTGTTGTTATTGCGAATCAATTGCCACAAATACAACACGAAATCAAAGCAACAACAACAACAATTGGAAAATTTCAACTAATTGCGAAGCGAATTTTGCGCAATCTCACGAAATCGATTTAGATGTGAGAGGTGGGCGGGACACACACACACGCATACAGGGTGTCTCACCAGGTGGACGGCTCGATTCGTTTGACTAGAACTGACTGAGGTTCTCTCCTCCTTAGTGGAACTAACTGCCCGAGGCACTGGCACTGGAGGATCCCTGCTGCTGTTGCTGCTGCGCCTTGGCCCGCTCCTTGGCCTCCTGCTGCGCCTTCTTGGAGCGCTTCCACTTCATGCGTCGATTCTGGAACCAGATCTTCACCTGTGTCTCTGAGAGCATCAAGCCACTGGCCACCTCGAAGCGTTTGGGCCGCGACAGATACTTGTTCTGCTTGAACTGCTTCTCCAGCTCCAGCAACTGCTGCGATGTGAAGGCGGTGCGTGGTCGCCGTGTCTTGCCCAGAATGGCGTGATGGGGATACGCCGCCAGTTCGGGTATGCGATGGTGCAGCATGCCAGCACGTGCCAGGAACTCGAACTGCAGCTGGGAGGGCATGAAGTTGTGACCCATGGGAATCTGCAGGCGGGAGAGAGAGGAAAGACAGAGGAAGAAAGGGATTAGTTTAAACTCCTTCCATCGCGACTCTTTTTGTAGGACTCACCGGAATGGGCTTGCCGGAGGGATCCAGCGGGCGATGGAATGCTGAGCCACCCTGTGTCAGCAGCTGATAGGGATGTCCGCCAGCATAGAGTGGAAAATCCTGCGGCCTGATGGGACTGTGTGGTGGCACTGGCTTCTTGAACTCGTCGTGCAGCTCGGACATGCGCATGCTCAGGTGCTGCGTATGGTGCGCTGATTGTGGCTGCTGATCCTCGCAGCCGGGACTAATGGGCGGGCTGGAGCGATGCGATGAGCTGGGAGATTCAGATCTGCAAATAGAGAGAGAGTTAGACACTTAGTGAGACACCCTGTATGCACGCAATTAGCCCCAGCTGTAATGTAAACAATGCCAAATCGAGAGTTACGCGGCGATTTCGAAAACAATTAAAACCCGTCGCCGTTGCTGTCGCCTAATTTGTTTGCTTTGCCACACGGCGTATACGCAATCGAGGCGAACTCTACACTGAGCTCGTAGCGCTTGTCGGCCATGTTTTTCGAGTACCCGCAAAGCCGCTTTAAAGCACTAAAGCAGCGCGGTTGCCTCTTACCCTTCCCCGTCTTCTTCTGATCAAGCTTTAACCAATTATGCCGACGGTACTTGGAATTGGTTTATGGTAGTTGTTGCAAGTACGAGGAAGTTTAGACTGCTCTAAGTTGATAATGGTAATTGGATAAGCTGCAATGCTCTTTAGAAATCATTCAAGTTCATCTGAAGACAAGGAAGTTACTTTATATATATATTTATAGTTAGCTAACGACCTTTTAATTTTATGCCAAGAAGTACTAATCGACTGAGTGGGGAATGGTTTAGTTGTGGGAAGTTGGGGGAAGTTTAGACTGCTCAAGCATTTCTTATAGCAACTGTATAATCAGTAATAATCTGTAGATATCAACCAAGTCACATCTATTGACAAGGAACTGACCTTATAGATGCTTTTAATACGCATAAAGTACTTTTAATTTGTCTCAAAGAGATTGCTATCGAAAGAACTTGGAATAGTTTAGTTGTGTAGGAAGCATGGAAGAGTTCAATCGATTATAGAAATTGTATAATCTGTAATCCTCTTGTAAACTCTTCTCGTTCCTATAACGAACTTCTGGTTCCATTCCAAAGAAATGACTACCGACGAAACTTGAAAGAAGAACTTGAAGAAGAAGGATGTTAAGACTCTTTCAAGTCGATTATATCTTGCAAATGTTAAGGAAAGAAGAAGGATGAAGAAGACTCTCGATTAAATGTTTTAAAATCTTATATAAAGAAAAGAATGTTGCATTCTCTGTGTATTTAGCATAGACCTTCTTATTTCTTACTTAATCAAAATTTGATAAGAAATCATTTAATTGGAAATCTCTGAGTAATTATGCTGGGCGTGCTCTATGCTAATTATGAACTTAGTGATTCATAACCAGCGAATTCTTGAAACCCTTGCTAGATTCTTGGAACAAGAACTTTATCAGGAAATGCTTCTGTGATTGCTTCCATTATAATTAGCCCATAATGCTGTAAACCAGCATAAATTACAATTGGGAAATTTGCCTTCCCTTCCATGAGTGAATGTGAATCATTGTTGGACGTACCTGGACATGCCGTCGGGACTGGGTGAATCATATTCGCGGGACTCGCGTATGCGTTGCAAAGCCTCATGATCGCTGATGCCGGCGGCGGCTGCGGCAGCGGCGGCATTGGAGGCAGCCACGAAGGCGTGGTTCAGTTCCGCCTGATCCCGTGCGTAGTGTAACGCGGCGAGGCGATGATCGTCCACAATCATGTCGCCCCCTGTGGCTGGCAGCTGCCTCTCGCTGGACTGATGCTGGTGCTGACTCTTGGCCAGCAGCGCATCAATACAGAAGGATTTCTTGGGCTGCTGCTGCTGCAGGGCAGTGGTTGAGGGAGGTGAGCAGCTGGACACGGGAATGGAAGAGAGCACGGCAGGTGGCGCTGCTGCTGGTGGTGGCGGCTGTGGTGCTTGTGCATTGGTGGGTAGCATAACCGTCGTCAGGGGCAGACGTGGCAAGGGATAAGCGCCGTTAACCAGGCCCGGATGGGGCACATGATGGGGAGGGAATCCAGCTTCCACATAGAGACGCGGATGTGGAACATGTGCGTGTGTATGGTGCGTTGGAGGAGGTCCACCAGACAGGTGGCTCATGGGAATGGGCGCCACTAACAACGGCATGGCAGGTGCGGATTGCGATTGCTGCTGTTGTTGTTGTTGCTGCTGTGCCTCTGCTGTGGGACTGTGCGTCGGAGCGTAGGCACTGTGGGGCGAACTTGTTGTGGCCGAGGAATGTGCTGGACTGGCGGCTCCTGCTGTTGTTGCTGCTGTCGCTGCTGGGCTGTGGCTGCCACTCGATCGTGGCGAGGGAGACAGCGTCGATGTATTGCTGCTCTGATCGTAGTCAGCTGCTGTTGCTGCTGGAGGTGTTGTTGCTGCTGCGCCGCGTTGCTGTGCGGCGGCAATGTGGCTGATGAGCAACTGACTGATGTGTGGCGGCGTCGGCTGCTGCTGCGGCGTCTGCTGCTGTGGCGTCGGCGGCTGCTGCGACACTTGTGCACTGGACATGCTTTGTCTACACGCGCGATGCAACTCTGATTGTTTATCTTCTTCTTGTTTCTCTTGTAATTTATCTTTGCTTGTCTTTCACTTCTGTTCACTTCACTTTCTTACGCTCGTCTCTGATTGTGACTGCGACTGCGAGTTCGATTGCGACTGCGACTGTGACTGCGATGCGAACTCGACGCGACGAGCGCTAATCAACGACTGTGTTCGACGCTGGCCCGTGGCAGCGTCATATATCGAATCGCATGTCGCGATGATTGGGCTGGCCCAGCACGCACACTAATGCCCGTCTGCCTGTGTGTGTGTGTGTCAGTGCGAGAGAGTCTATGCGTGAGTAAGAGTGAGAGCCTGTGCAGAGAGAGAGTTCACACTTGGGGTGGCTGCCAGGCAGAGAGAGGCCTTGCCTGAGTCAGTTACACTTAGAGAAAAGCGGGGTGAGTAATGTAAAGAGAGGTGTGAAGAGTGCAGAATACTTTTATTAGTTTGGAATTTATGATGTAAATTATTTAATTTCGTTTGATTGAATTATTATTATTTATTTATTTTTTAAGATATTAACGTTTAAAATCAATCAATTCTAAAAAATGATTAACAATTATATAATATATATTATATTATAAAAGTACATTAATATATTAATTTTATTCAATTTAAACTAAACATTGATACGAGTTTGTGAGTTTGATAACAGATTGGGGATATAATCTTAAACAACATTGTTGCAGGGTATTTATCTTAATAAATACAGCAAAACCTAATCTGATCAGGAGAACTACGAACATATTACTTGATAGGATAAAGCATAGTTACGAATAGTGTAGAAACAGTAGTAGTAGGGGTAGTCATAAGTAGCACTTACACATATAACTCTAAAATAGCAATATTAGATGCTAACCTTGATTAAAAACCTTTAATAAGAACAATTATAAAGATATGGCAACAGTAATTTAAGAAGATCTAAATAAACTTAGTCGCATGGTGAGTTGAATACTCTGCATAGTTCAGGTAGAATAGGTTAAATAATACTGCAATTACATAGATAAACGAAATCAATCTGTTCTTTCCAATTTCGCTTACCACATTCACAACATTCTACTCAATCGTTTCGTTCAGTGTAGTGTGAAATAGCTTGATAATTGCTCAATCCTCACTCTCCACACTTCGTGCACTTCACTCACGAGTGTGCGCTCTCTCTGGCACACGCGCTCTCTCTCTCCCACTCCCTCTCTCGCTGCCTTGGCTGGCGCTGACTCGCTCACTTGCTCTGGCTGCTCTGCCTCTGCTGCTGCTCACTTTCAAGATGGAGGCGCTCAGCGCATGCTGACTCTTTCACACTTGCCTGGGCCAGAGCAGGCCGGCAATAGCAATGGGGCGTTGCCATTTGGCGCAAACAAAAAATGTCGTTTGCGGAGCAGAGCGGGGGGCGTGGCCAGCATTGCAAAATTTCATATAAATTGTTGGAAAAACGAGCTATAATTGCCATCATTACGGAGTGTTGAGCCAGCTGAGGAGCGGATGAGCTGAGGCGGCACTTCATAATCAACTTGGCAGCAGAGGAGCCCCTGCACTGCCTCCGTCTCTGTCCCCGTGTCTGGTCTGGCCAGGTTGCCTTCTGGCACATCATTAGAGCAGCAATTAAGGAGGCAGTTTGTTGCCTGTGACTGACATTCACAGGCCAGTGAGGGACTACACTGTCTCCCCCACTGCCTGCTCTACCTCCTCTGCCTGCTCTGTTTCCTCTGTCTCCATTGATTTCCCTGTCTTATCTATCTGCTCCTCTGCCTCCACTTGGCTTTAAGTCCGTCGCCAAATCGATAAACTTGTTTGATATTCAATTGTTATGGATATAAATGATATGGGCAATTTCTTTTTATAACTTGCTCACTCACTCCCCCCCCCTCGCTAATGTGCACATAATGCATTTTTTATATCAAGTACAGCAATTTTGGGCGACAGAGTTTAGGGTTTCCGCATTCTATGTGCTTTTTATGGGCTCATCAATGGAACGTGTGAGTGTTGCAGACTATTTGATGGATTACTAAGTGATCTTTAAGATGTCATTTCGGATTTAAGTTCCTATAACGAAGTAGTTACTATATTCCTCTCTCTTTCCTTCTCACTCTCCCTCCCTCTCTGTTTATTTTGTTATCATTCCCAACTCTTGCACTCTCAACTTTTGTTTTGTCTGCGTTCCTAATTTGAACTATTCACCTATGCCAAGGTAAACAATTCCAGCAGAAAAGAACTGCAGACACACGAAGCGGGTACAGTGGAAGAAATGGAGAGAGGGGGAGGAGGGAAGGAGCGGTAGCTAAGTTTATATCATGTAATGTTCGGACAGCCGGAAAACTGTTCACTAACAAGAAACGTGCTAAAGTGTATTTTCTTTGGCCACGTACTCGACTCAAACTCGAACTCGTACACAAACTCAAACTAGAAATGAAGCCAAAACTAGCTTGAAATTAGTGCAGCGGGGATTGCGACTGATTGCTGCATGATGCTCTCCCAGTTGTTGTTGTTGTTGCTGTTGTTGTTATTGTTCTTGCTGCCCTTTTCTATTTTATTTTCATTATACGATATTTATCTACTCATCCACGTGCATTTAACTGGCATTTACAAGAGGGGAAGCAGGAAGAGAGCCAAGCAGGTCGTAAGCTTGGCCAACAGGAAGGGGAAAGAGGGAGGAAAGGAAGGAAAAGAGAACGGAATCCAAGTGCAGTATGATTTCTGTTGTGCTGCAAATAGTTTACATTATTTAACAAACAACAGAAGGGCAGACACTACAAAGCAGAATAAAGGATACAGGAGAGACGTAGGGAAGAAGAAAAAGAGAAGTGATGGAGAAAGGGGGAGACAGGTGTTAGGGGTCGCTTTGCTGCTGATCCCGTTTGATTTTGACCAAATTGTTGTGTAAATATCCGCAAAAGAGAGAGAGAGCTGCAGTTTGCGCCCCCAAAAAGGCTATATGGTTTATACTTAATGTTGATAAATACTTGCTAAATTCAGCTGGCTATATCAACCACAACCCCTTGCCAGCCTCTCTCCCCCTGCACCCACTCCCCTTTAACCCCTCCCCTATAATAGGCAGTCTAATCAGTCTTCAAGCTCAGACATAAATTGTCGCATATGTCGCTGCAATTTGGCTTTGTGGTCGTATGGGCGTGCCAGCCACCCTTCTCCTCCTTTTCCCCTGCTCCCCTTCTCCATCTCTCTTCACCCTTGAGCCACCCTCTAGCCACCCCTTTTGTAGTGCTGCTAATTCATCCGATAAGTGAGCAATAATGCCATAAAAATTCTTGACGCCAGCAAAATTTGGGAAATTCTCTAGAGCAATCAAAACATTTCCGGGGGTTAACCTGCAGGAGGGCAGAAGGGTGGAGTATAAGGGGGTAGCCAATTTAAAGTCTAACGATTTGTTTAGCCAGCTAATTTGACAAGATTTGCAAACATTTTAAAACAACGAAAGCAATTGAAAACGCAGACAAGTTGGGTTTGCCTGCAAAGGGTGGGAGAAGGGGGAGGGAAGAGGGATTGCGCCGTCGTTAATCACGCGCCCACTGTATGAGATGCCACGCCCACTGTGTTGTGGCGCACACACCCGGACATGCAATTGATAATTGAATAAATATTTATGTACAAATAATTGGCATTAAATTGCGTTATCAATAAATAATTTTAACAGTCCAGCGCTGATACGAACTGCCAGAGATACAAATATAGATACAGATACAGATACGGATACAGTGACAGTTACAGTTACAGATACAAATACAGATAATGCTGCAGCTACAGTTGCAGTTGCTGTTGCAGATACATTTGCGGATTGCTGCAGAGTGCGCTGTGCGTGTTTAAGCATTGGCTAATTATGTTGACTGAGTTGCGGTCAAACGGAGTCTCTCAATCACGTTGACTTTATTACAAATACCCTGTAAATACCTTGTGTGCAAAGGGATTGTCATTATGTAACAGGCATATGTAAAATGGCTGTAGAAGTACAGGCTGTAGTCTGAGAGACTATGCAAGTGTAGGCTTCGTTTTTTATGTTGCCGAAAAAAGACTGATGCTATTGTTCTCCTTCTCATTCTGATTGTACAGCGTATGTTAATGTTAATGTTTACAGAGTATGGTTGCTTATAGATGTATACAGAGTAAGTTGATGTTATGTACAGATATGGTTCATAATGTTATGGTGTGTAGCTGCCACACGAGTAACAGACTGATTTTATTGGTCTCCTTCTTATTTTTATGTTCATAATGTTATAGTGCTTAGCTTAGGCTCTCTACAGGCACCCATTATGTCATCCTTGGACATACTAGGGTATGCTACGCTCTCTACAGGGCATTCTATAGTCACTCTACTATACCCTAGCATCTCTTACTGCATTTTTTATGTAATTTGCAATGCAAACTGCAGTTGAATTCATGATTGATTACTTGTTCAGTTGCAGTTGCAGCAGCTGATGAGGCATGTAAACACAGGAAGAGGAAGGGGGGAAACACCTTTAAAGCCCTTCAACTGTGGCTAGCCATGAACAAGCTATGCTATAATTACCTGACATGCTTCAAAAATAATAATTCCTTATAATATTGCCCTCTCCAGAGTGTCCTATCTAACGCACACACTTGAGTCACTCCTCGCGCACTCACTTCACATGCCTTGAGTCAGCAGCTCTTTAAATTTTAATTATAAATCAACTAGACATTCGCTTCGAGTGCACACACACACACAAGTAAGAGGGGAGAAATGATGGAGATAATAAAGTAAAGTAAATTTCATTTATTGACACAAAATTTTAATTCATTTGCAACATTGGAAATACTTTTAACGTATGTGTGGGGCCATGCCACGCCCCCTGCCCCCACCTCTGCTTGATTTCTGTCCACTTTTGATAAAGTTTATAATTGAGTTGTGTTTTTTTCATTAAGTGCGCGAATTGATTTGCTTTTTCTGTTGATTTTTTGTTGGAGCTTCGCGCACAGCGCAAACTTATTAAAAACTGATAAATGATTTTTATTGAATTTCATTTTTCGATCACACACACACACACATACAGAAGTGCGTCAATATAGGTAGGCTGTATCGGATGGTCTATATGCATATAGCCGCACATACGTGAAAGTATTGCAAGAATGGGGGCAGCTACTGCGTAAGCCTTGATGACGATAATGTCTCTGGGGAGTACTGGGGCAGTTTTTTATTTACGCATGTCGTAGCATCGATAAGCGGAGGATTTAAAGAGGAAATCGAAGAGTTAAGTGCCCCCAGATGGTAGAAGGTATAGGTAGCAGCTTGAGGGTGCTAAGCGATCGCTAAACGTTTGCAGATTATTTCAATCACAAGATTCTTTCTTTACGATTAGATTGAGAGCGATAATGAGGAATTATGTAGAGGTTGGTTAATTGAATACCCCTTTGGGCACTAAACTGACTTGTATCGGATTGAAATTCGGAGCAGAGCTAGATACTATGGTCAGTTTAGCAAAAAGAAGCGTATAATGGTATCTAGAGCTGTCTACAGAGCATCTGGCAGTCGCTAACCTTTAATTCCTTTATTAGCCACAATATTCGGCAGCTCCTTGGACTGCACTTATCTTTGGCTGCACATGCATAAATATACCATATATATATCTGTGTCTCTTATGCAACTATATCTGTATCTGCTTATATATATATATGTATCTGTATCTGCTGTATCTGTAACTACGTCTCAGTCTCAGTCGCTTTCGCGGTCGCGTCTTGTTGCGGTGCACAAATAAAGTTGCCTCATTAGGCGCAGCGCAAACAAATATCATCAAGACCATCAGAGGCAACAGGCAGCAGGCTGAAGCAACCTGGCGGGGCACAGCTCGAGCTGGAGTTGCATAGTGAGCAAGAGGAAGAGCCAGAAAATGTGTAGCAATGCGCGGCAGTTGTTTGCTCAGATACATTTGCTGTCGAAGCAGCAGTTGTTGTTTTTAGTGTTGTTGTTGCTGTTGCGACAAAGTTTTTTAACCTTTTGCTGCTCAGCTCGGGATAGCGCCAGGGCAATCTGGAACGGAGCACAAGCTCGAGCAGCTCGAGAAAGGTAAACGCGAGTCGGAGAGAGAGGGAGAGATAAGGCAAGGGAACCTTTTGGCTGCCTGAAAATCGCATTTTGATTTGTGTTCCGTGTTTGAACAGATACCCGATATGCCAAAGAGGGAGAGGGGCAGAGAGAGGGAGGAAGAGAGAGAGGGTTGTGGGTTGCGGGCTGCGGCTGGTTACGAGTTACTCAGTCACATTTACCGTATTTGTGTGTGTGTTTGAACTGCATTCGGTAATTATTTGCTTTGTAAATTCAATTGCCAGATAATGATATTGCTATCTGCGGCTTGAAGTATCTTGTATCTGTATCTGTGTATCTTTGTGTATCCTCGGCTATCCTGCGCTGCCTTGTCTGCCTATCAATATTTTATTTACGACTCTTGCTGCCTTGTTTGTTTTCAATTCTCATAATTTATCTGTTTTTACTCTTGCTTGCTCTACCTCTTCCTTTCTATACTTCTTTCTCTCTCTCTTCTTTGCTCTCTTTCTGCCTCTTTTTGTCTTCTTTGACGTCTATTATGATGGATTAATTTTCAATTATTGAAAACAGTTGCCCAGCTGCTTATCAGAGTCTCCAGCGTCCTATTACCCTACATAATCTCTCACTTCCCCCCGCTTTCTTCTCTTTCTGCCAGCCCTTCCCCCTCTACTTGCACTACTCTTCACCCTACCCTTCCCTCTCCTGCTTCCCTGTTGGCATCGCCAACAATCAAATTTCAATTAATTCAGTCGCAGGTTTCGTTGCCTAATCAGCCTATCAGAGAGGGCAGATAACGCCGCCGATTCGCGCGGCTATATAGAAGAAAAAATTAATAGAAATTTGTTTAAAGCCGTTTACCGTTAAATTGCACTTTAAGCGGCGTTGTGTCACTCGAGCCTGCGCAATCTAATCGACGCCTTCAGTCTGCGATTTAATTTATATAATCAACGTGTTTTCATAATTAAAAAATATTAAAATTGTTTATTGTACATTCCCAAAGAGTTGATATCGATAACAGCACCCCCTGGCCCTCTTTTCACACCTCTTGTGTAGTGTGTTTTATGGCCACCATTCGGTCAGTCTGATTGGTTTGTGGTGCCTTCCTTCAGTCAGCCATCGCCATCGGCTTCATCGTTCTTCTTGCTGCTTCTTATCGCGGTCTCCGCCACTTTGTGGCACTCTAATTGGAATTGCATTGAAATTGATTGATTCGCTCGTAAACGAAGGCACAGTTAACCGGTCCGGGTTGTTTGTTAATCGTTTTATTTCGGTCGGAATTAAAGTTATCTGGGTTATTTCTGTGTGTAGTTGTATCGCTTGATTTGTGCGCTCTCAAGTGGGGATCGCAGAGCAGCCAAAGGTTTCTTGCGGTTCTATGAATTGTGAAAGACTTGAACGTTAACTGCTTATCCAATAAATTATTGATATCACACACTAACTATTGTGAAGATACTCCTTTAATGTTTTTTAATTACTTATTATGCTCTTTTCCATTTTAATAATGTGTTTCCTTAGTTCTCTTTAACGATAGTGACGCTCAGTCGCTCCTTTTGCGTTATGCAACACTATGATATCGAAAGATAAACTTACAATAGTCTGTCCACTAAGCTCACTGTTAACAATATAGGACTTAACATAATAGAGTATAACATTATATATATTTCACTATTTACATTTGCATACGTCACGTAGGCAAAGGCGTTGCTTCGCTTTCCCACGTTCTTAATTAGCTTCGACAATGCTAGAAAGAGAGGAAGCGATGGAGAAAGGGAGGCAGAGACTGAGTAAATAGTTTCGCGACAGCATTTAGCAGTGTCAACAGCATCGGGCGCCTACAAAATATATAAAAATAAATAATTCAAAAAATATGCGTATTAATCTCCATTAAAAGGGAATCTCAATGAATTCTCACTTGACGGGCACAAAGTGGCGCCATCAGCTGCCAATCCTCCTCAACTTGATGTCGACGTCGATGTTGACTGCGCAGCTACCGCACTTACGCGTCGCGACTTGTACTTACATTCGCAATAATTCGAAAGCAAACAAATGCCAAAAATGCTTAGAGAAAATCATTTTATGCCGCACCCTGCCACGCCTCCCGCCTGACCACTGTCTTACCACAGCGAGGGCGACGCCACAGCGCAAACATTTTAGTCGCCCAAAACGCTAATGGGTAAACAGAAGGCGACAGCAGCAGCGACGACGACGACTGCGGCGAAGATCCAAAGCTGCAACTCGCGTTGAAGTTGGAGTTGCGCGCGGTTTTTGGGCGCGTTTTAAACCGCGAACGCGTCTCAACTATCGCACGGAAACAGGCACTCAGCAAATCTGCTGATTAGCGTAGGGTCTCTGCATTGCAGGCGTAGATTGGTTTGGTTTTCCCTAGATAAGATTCCCGCAGTCCCCTTTGATTTATCAATCGACCACATCGAGCTATCAAGATGGTATTAAGCTCTAATCATAGACGTTGATTTACCAGGCATCTTACTGCCCTCAGGCCGGCTGCGGCTATAAATAAAGCATTACGGACTCATATATAACCCAATATATAAGGTATATATAGCATATATGTATTATTATTAGCAACAATTGCAATTATCACGACTCTTTAGACTTCCATTTGATTTGTGTACTGCGATAAGAGAGAGAGAGAGAGAGAGAGAGAGGGAGACAGATAGAATGGGCGTGGAGTGGAGTGACAAATCTGTTTACTCGAATCAAGTTTCGGGTTCCCAATTAACACTTGTACTTGTCTCTATATCATCGCTATATCAGCTGCGATAGCTGTGCCATTTCTCGTAAAGTGATTCAATTATAATGAAACGATACTTGGCTTGGCTTCCTTATAGACATTGTGTCACCATTGATTAGCCACCTGGGGGAAACAGTACATGATGAATGACATTGACAGCACTATAGCTCAAGTATTACTAAGGGCAGCAGAGTTGTTTGACGTCAACCCAAAGTCCAGGGGCTTCGCCTCTTCCGCTTAATCATGATTCCGATTCCAATTTCGTGCGATATCTATCAGGAAGTGATATCTGTACGGGTCAGGGCATAATAATAGGTCGATGGGTAATAGAAAGAAGTGAGGTGCCCTCAATTGATCGAGTGATATGCCGAAGTAGTAGTGTAAACTATTTTTTGAGTATCCACTGACTATCGGTTGACTATCGCTGTTAATTTCCTTTGCTTGTTACTTGTAATTGATCAACTGAATTGCCTATCACTTAAGTATTAACTATCGGTTTAGTATTTGTTAACTATCGGTTGTTTATTACTACGTTAACTGTTGACTATCGATTCTCTCTTTTATAACGATCAACTGGAGTAATTGACTGCCACCCAGGTATCTATTGGCTATCGCTTGGCCTTACAATCACTGTGCCAGCTAACCATCGCAAGACTATCGATAGAATATTGTGTAGTTGACTATTAATGGAGTATCGTTTAATCTATCACTTGTCTGTCGCATTCCAGTGGCATCTGATTATCTGTTGACTATCGTTTGACTTTACTTACATTGAAATAGCTTACTATCGATAAACTATCGCTGCAATATTGGCTGAATGTCGCCTTTCTATATATTCAAGCTCTTAAACTATCACTTGCCACTGGCCTCCTTTACACAATGTCAGTTGAGTTCGAATCTCTCTGTACCCGTCAGCCTCCTCGCCAGTCTCCATTTGCCTCTCTCCACTCGCTACTCGCACAACTCTCCACTCGTTGCTGAGCACTCGAGTTGGAGGCAAACAAGCCGCGTTTAATGATGACCATTAGCCACTGTTGAGCGGCTACCGTTTAGAGTCAACACACTCCACTCGCCAATCCCCTCGCACTTTGCCAGCGGGCTCCGTGTGGATGTTTTAGCCATATTCAACTTGGGATTTTTGGCTGTGTCGGCTTACGGGCGCAATTCGCTTTGTTGTGCAAATTGTAGGCGCAACGGATGACGCTAATGGTCATTAATGATCGCTCGATATTGACTGACGCAAGCCGACTTGTGATACGCCCAGTCTATGTTCGATACACGATTCACGTGTGACTCACACACGGCGCGAAGCGGGTACGAGCGGGTACTCACGAAAGGGGGGTACTCATAAAACCATCGACCATCGATTAAGCTGATTAAACTGCGTGAAGATATTGAGTTTACAGAAGGGAGAAACCTCAAGATAATAATTGTACATTTATTTCATTTTATAAAGTGATTGCAGCCACTGTAAAATATTTATACTAGCTCTAAAGGAATGTCAAATTCGAGTCGAATTAACAATTCGTTATCAGAAAAAGGCAGGGTATTATTAGATAGCTATCATAAATAATACGGGATACCTTGACTACCGTCTAGGCCCATCAATTGGCAGTGGAAAGGCTTTGCCACATGCTACTTGTGTAACGACAAATCAATGCACTTGCCAAAGACCCCGTCTTAATTTACAACTAATTGTCATATGACCGAATCAGGCGAGGAGGACTATCAATGGTGTGTAATTTATAGTCTAGGGGGATTTGCACACCCAGTTAAGATCCCCGCAGCACCGTGCAGCCCCGTCTAATTGCATGCTAACTGTACTTAAATATCTTTATAATTGACGCCAGTGGGTGTCGTAAAGCGCATCGCGGCGTAATACCAGTAGGAGTATCTATTCCTCGTAGTGCCCCGTAGATACCTACGACTATCTATGGCCGTGTTTGAGCAGGCTTACTCCCCCCAGATGGGGAAGGGGCAGGGCAAGTCTAGCGAACACCACCCGCAATAAAAAGCATTTATGTTATTTGTCGAGTTTATCGCGCTGCCTCAGTGGCAGCAGACCTACGGGGTCTCTGTGCCTAATTAAACTGCTGCTTTATCGACTTGTAACGATCGCTCGAATGTTGCGTTTATGATTTTCAAATACCAGTAGCCTGTCTGCAGACCCCTCCCTCAAGGCACCCCATGTCGTATATTTCAGATTGCCTATTTACTTGATTTTTATATACCATTTCGATGGCTGTCCCCCCCTAGAAGAGAGTGAGAGGGTGTCGGGGCTGACCGCCTAAAGTGATTGTGATTGTGATTGCAACGGTAAACAGCAGAGTCAAAAGCACAAAACGGCAAACACAAACATCCGATAAAGAAGAGAGAGAGAGAGAAAGAGAAGCCTCCGAAGCCGAAGCCTCCATTGAGCTAAGAGGCAAACAGAAGCCAAATGAGCTTGTCCCGCGGACCGGAAACACCACGTCAGGTGGCAGTGAGGTGACAGTGATGGCATCTCCTACTACTCTCTTGCTCTTCTCCGACTCATCGTCGGCTAGTCTAATCAAAGCCAAGTGGCCGCTGCTTGAGCTGCAACTGTAGGGTCTGCAACGGCGATCAAAAGAGGCCGATACCAAGCGTACCGTGCTATGTCGTGCCGTGCCGTGCAGAGCCTCTCTTTGGGTCAAACAAACGTTTTAAGGTGCCTTAATCCAAAGTGGCTACTGAGTTGCCTAGTTGCAGGTACTCACTCCTCTACATACTCTACTCATTCATTCTGCAGGCGAGCAAACACTTCTGGCATTTGGTCAACAACACTTTGACAGAGCTACCGATCCCTCACTCTCTCTCTCACTCTCTCTCTCTCTCTCTCTTTCACTCACTCTCGCTGTCTTCTCATGATCTCAGGCATCAAACTCGCATTTCTGTCAATCTCCTGTGGCAAATAAACTCGAGTGCCTCATTGGCAAATATGCAAACATTTGCTCTCCGCTTATTAAGTGAGTAACAGCGGTCAGCGACTGATCAGCATCAGCTTCGCTATATCTCCCTCCCTGCAGTGGCATCGCCAGCGGCATTTCCAGCATTCCCTCTCACTTACACTGACTCATTCATGCATCTGTGCATGGCGAACTGTTTGCTTTGGCTGTTTAATCGCTTTAATGGCTAGGCAATTAACATATTTTCATTCGCAGTACAAATGTATATATAAAATGTTGCGAAAATATGCGATAGTCCCCATTGTGCGTTGGCGTTTGAAAGTTAACAGCCAAGCAGCGCCATCTTTTGTTCACTGCAAACATCTACATTGCCACTAAAATGTAGTGGTTGCTTATCGAATATTTAAAACTGTGGTTTCGCTAAAAAGGATAAGCAAACAGATTTAAAAAAGGCGCATTTGTGATTATTTGAAAAAATAAAATTTGCTTGTTTTTTCGCTAACGGGATTCTGCTAAGTAAGCAGTAAACTGCTTGGTTCGCTTGCTTACAGTGTAATTCCCAAGACACGATCCCATTTGTGTCCCGGATGTGTGACGGATGTGTTTTACATTATTTATTTTTTTTAAACGGATTCGCCCTGCCTCCCGCAATTTCGGCATTCAACAGCAAAGTAAATATATAATAACATGTGTTAACTGCTTAATGCTCGGCATTACATTTAAGAACCAGCTAGGACTAGTTCGCCGTTCAGCCGTATCGATATGCCGATAACATGTTAACTGGCAATAAGAAAAATCACAATCATGTTTTGTTTATAAAAACCCCATTTAATTGAATCGAAGCATGTGTTGAATGTGCACTACTTTCATTATATGTCACAAGAATGCAGCCTGGTTGTGCTGCATCTACTTTCATTTCATTACAATAAATACAAAAGTATCGTATTATTATTTTACAACTGCCCCAGCGCCGTTGGCTGACCGGTGTGTACAGAGCTAACATTTATAAAATGTTATTTAAACAGTAACTACTCTTGTTACCACACCCCGTGGCCGCCCCACGGCCCCGTTGCGCTTACTAACTAAACAATTGCAGGTGAGAGACACACGGCACAGATCGGCCCAGATAGCAACAACTTTAACATAGTCTCGCCATTGTTGTTGTCAATGCATTCCGTCTGAAACTGCTGCCGTGGCCAGTTTGGATTTTGTTCGCTTTACTCCTTGGACGCCATGTGTCCGACCAGATTACTTGTGATCTTCTCGATTTTCTTCAGGTCGGGCATGTTCTCTGCTTTGTACTGCACGCACTGCAAGCAACAACAATAAAGTTAATAACATTTTTGGATTTCTCTTTGATATTTCGTACCTTGACATTGTCCGTCATCTTGAGGAGGATGTGGCCCTTGGAGTGCACGTATTTTATTGTGTAGCGACAGTTCTGTGGATTCGCCATGTACATGTTCTCGGCAGCAATTTCAAAATCTTCCCAGTTTTTAACAAAAACCATTTTGATTTCTAATTTTTGTTAAATGCAAAATAGAAACAACTCAGCTGCGAAAACGAAATTCACCAACAACAACAACAACAAACGTCAAAAGACAGCGTGTCGACATTATCGATATATCGATATCTAGATTTGTGCGATGTTTTTGATTAGTTGTAATATATATCGCACACACACATATATCGTTACTCGTTTGCCAGCACTGGAGTTATTCTTTTTCATTCATCACGAAAATCATTCGCTCTCCTGCTATTTTTTCAATATTTATGGCAAAAATGTGCTAAACGGACGGTGTTTTTATTATAAGAGTGCATAAATCGAATGCATAATTACGCGACAATGTATTGGTTATAAAAAATTAATGCGGGACGTTGCGGAAATGTGGCAAATACGTACGCGAAAAAATGAAAAATGAAATCTAGTCAAAAATACGTCGCAAATGGAGGGGGAAAGAGGGTGATGGCCAAACATAGCCAGAGCGAAAAACGCAAATAAGTGACACGCAGAGAGGACAAGCAGATAATGCAATTGAATTATAAATAAGCAAGCTGAAAGCAAAATAATATAATATAAAAGCAACGTACAAACGAATTTGTTGACGAGCTACGCACACAACAAAAATCCAACTGAATACTTCGTGTATATGTGTATGTGCATGTGTGGGTGCAGTACACACAGTAGTTTTTGTTGTTTGGGGTTGATATCTGCATAACGCGTGACGTGTGACCCCCCAAACACACACACTAGCCACCCACACACACACACGAACACCAAAGCAGACGCAGCCACCCAGGCTGTAATGCACTAATAGGAAATCGCCTTCAAGAGGAGCCGCAAGAGACTCAAACCAACACAAATATGATGGACAACGATGACACAATGCTCAATAACTGCGGCCCTCAGTCCGGCGCTGAGACGGTCTACGGCACCGAGGACAACAATATGGTCATGTCCGAAAAGGTAAGCTGTTGCCAAGTGATTCATGCTCCTCCTCTAGTGATAAGACAATCATATTTTTATGTATGAATGTATGAGTATGAGTTGTTTTTCAACACTGACAAGATAAATCGAAGGCAGGAAGTGCTGGAGTTATCACAGTTACAGTTATGTCTGCCGTTCGTCTGCCTATGCATGACCCTTCTCTATTGCTCTCTCGCTCTGGCTTGTTTATTATGCATCAGCTGACTCCGTTCGCGAGTCATTGACATTCACAAGTGCCGAAAAAAGGCTGACCAAAAGGAGAGCAAGAGAGAGAGAAAGAGAGAGGGAGAGAATAGAAATCAATAAAGAGTGCACTGCCTCACGCAATCTGCCTGCTTGCTTGCTTTCCTATAAGCGGTTTCAGTTTATTTTTAAGTGCCTTTTCCCCTTTCGTCATTCCGTCTCTCCCTCCCAACCCTCGCCTGCGTGTGCCATTTTCTGACAATCAAAGCAGCGTCATTGATTTTTGCACTTTATCAGCTTCGCCGCAAGGCTTTAATTACTGCCACCCTCTTGCCCCTCCTATGTAAATACGACTGTGACATGAGCTCATCGAGAACGACTAAGCTGTGTCCTCAAAAAACTTCAGAGAACCTCAACCTGCTTGATAACTATTTGTTAATTGTGTTTATAGAGCTGCAAGACACCCCCTTCCCCTCTTACCCTCGTCTTTGATAAGCCACCTCAATTTCAATTCATTCATGCGACTCCGTCACAGCTGTGACGCATTCACAGTGCGTGCTTGATAAAGTAAAACCATTCAAAACTTCAAAAAGAAATTAAGAAACTTCAATTAAACTATTTATAAATATAAATGTAAAAGTAAATTAATGAAACTTTGGTTTATATTTATACACATTATAATGACTAATGAATAATTGTTTTTGTTTTTACTATGAGAGCGTGCACTGTTTTTGTTGTTGTTGCTGCGTAATAAAACTGGTTTAACTTCAACAATGTGTTGAAATGGTCTCTATGCATGATTAACTGGCCTTATAAGTATGTATGTTGAGTCTAACCTTGCTTAATAGCAGCATTTTTGGAGGTATTTGAAATGCGGAAAAATAGTTGGGGTGTTCCCTTACAACTGAATTAATCAAGTCTGGGGCTTAGCTGTTATTATATTTATAATTTATGTTTATTTACAAGATATTTAAAACGCTTTCATGCTTTACATTTCATTTCTCACTTTCATTTCATGTTTGTTTTGGTTTTTGGCAATATTTTTTTATGTTTTCATTCATTAATTTTAATTTAATTTTGTTTGATTAAATCCTGGTTTTTTATGTGTCCTTTTCTCTTCTTTTTCTTTCTCTTTCAGAATGAAGAGGTTGTCAGCATCGTGAGTTTTATAATATCTTGTCTAAATTTTTCATAATGTTGCACCTTAATTAACTGCACGAAAACTTTAATTTGTTTGTCTTTTCATGTTTCTCTTTCTCTCTTTTTATTCTCTCTTGTAATTTTTTTACGCTTTGAGTTTTATTTTATATGTTTTTCCACTAACCGCAAATGGCATGGGAAGCTTTTAATTTTGACCTTTGCAGTACTTGCCTTGTCTCTTACCTAACTTTACTTTGGGATCGTCTTAAGGCAACTTGAGGCATGACTTGTGTTTTTTCACAGTTTTCATTCACAAAACTGCCCGACTATGCCTGGAGTTAGTTGACCCATTAAGTTGTGACTTTTAACTCTGTTTTACTGTCTCTCTTTCTCTAACTTTTTCTGTGTGTTGCGCCTTGTTGCATTGGTTGATTGATGCACTCACTCCCCAATCTCTATTTCGATCTGCAGGTGCAGCAGCTGGCGGGAAGCATTTATCAGGAGTTCGAGCGAATGATCAATCGCTACGATGAGGATGTGGTGAAGAACCTAATGCCGTTGCTGGTAAACGTGCTGGAGTGCCTGGATGCCTCATATCGCATCAATCAGGAACAGGATGTAGAGGTGGAGCTGCTACGCGAGGATAATGAGCAACTGGTGACACAATATGAGCGTGAGAAGAGTGCGCGCAAGCAGTCAGAGCAGAAGGTGAGCGATACCAAGGAAAAGGAAGGAAGTTGGGAATCATCACTAATGATAACTTCTCACACTTCTATAGTTGCTCGAGGCAGAGGATTTGGCCGAGCAGGAGAATAAGGAGCTGGCTAGTCGCCTGGAATCTTTGGAGAGCATTGTGCGCATGCTAGAGCTGAAGCACAAGAACAGTGTGGAGCACGCAAGTCGCTTAGAAGAGCGGGAGACTGACCTGAAGAAGGTAAGGTACAAAGCAATTCCTGTCGTAGATCTTTAATTGAAACTATTCACATTAAATAGGAATACGCACGTCTGCATGAGCGCTATACGGAGTTGTTCAAGAACCATGTGGACTACATGGAACGCACCAAAATGCTGATGGGCTCGACGCATTCACAGATGAGCAACGCCTCCGATCGCATGGAGGTAAGTCGTGCCCGATTAAATCCCGTGGCGCGCAGCTCTGGCCCAGTGTCATATGGCTTTGCGTCGCTGGAGAACTCAGTCATGCTGGACACGGAGACAATTTGCAGTGTGGGCAGCCAGTCGGATGACTCTGGGCCACCGTCGCTGCAAAATGAGCTGGACACCTTGGCTGGCACTATGGAACGAGGTGCGGCAACGGACACACTGCAACAACAGAATCAGGCAACATCACCACAGAGTCCGGATCTAAGTCCCGTTGTGCCAAACGTGTCTGCAAATGGTAGGTGGAGGCCACCTGGTTGACCCATCCAGCTAACCAACTGCAACTCCTCCACTAATCTTCCAATATTTCTCTACTCTCTTTTGTGTTTGTGTTAATCTGACTAAACCCCAAAACAATATAATGATCGCCAGTTGGTCGATCGACCACGAAAAAGGAAGAACGATCGGACAATAACCTCTACCAAGAGTTGTCCTTTCAGGATAACGAGGAGAGCGAAGAGAATGAGATTGTTACAGGTAAGAGAGCATGATTACTTGGTGATTTTCTTTCTAACTCCCCTCTCTCTCTTCTCTCTACTTGGAATGCTCTCGTACACACAACAAAACAAATATAACCGCACCCACACACACACACGCACACTGGACCTACATTCGTTTCCTGCAATAGGAAGCTGGGTACATCCCGGAGAATACGCATCCTCAGGTAGGTACCATACAACACACGATCAACTTATCAACCCAGAACAACAACAACAAACTCCACCACCAACACCATATAATTCCTACATATATGGATTCATCTATATAACCTGTAAATACATCAAATATCATACGATAATCGACTGAAAATCTAAAAATAATATTAACGGACGCAAATGAGAAAATTATTTTGTGATTAGTGTTGGAATTGATGTGCTCGAGAGAGAGATATTCTGTTGTCATCACATGCAAAGCCTAATAAAAAAACTGTTGAAAATTGATTTCTAATGAAATTTTAAATTTCTCTTTTTATGCCGAAACATTTTTACATTAAATATTTCCCCTCTTTGCAACATACAAAAACAAAAAAACACCGACACTCACAACAACACAAAAAATTCAACATATTTATTATGATATATTGAAGCAAACGACAACTATTTCGGTAAGTTTTGTAGTGCCATAAAATATATGTAGGGTATTCAGATTGCAGAGATAACTTGGTAGCTGGATAACCGCATTTAGGTTAATGTTATCATGTTATCATCAATTTGAACCACATCCCCAAAGTAGTTTCTTACTATCCATAGTCTCTTTCTATGTAAGTAGTACGTTATTCTCTCTCTTTTATCTCAACTCTTTCAGTTTTAATTTGTTGGTGTTAGATCTTCTCGGTTCTTCACAGTTTCGTTTTGAGTTTTCATTTATCTCCCGCTATTTCTTTGGTTCAGGTTTTGGTTTTTGGTTTTAACTAGGATTAGTCGACCTCATCAACTCTTAGTTTTCATTTTATTTTGCGAAAATATAAATACGTGCATGATACTATATACAGTCCTTAACATCTTCACATGGATACGTCATTATTTGCATCCCATTTAGTTATTTTCCATATCACTTCCTGTTATCATTTAATATTGTTTATATATTATTTCTATTCAAATGTTTTCCTTTACTAATCCTTTGTGCATTTCTAGGCATGGGCAAAGAGGTGGAGAACCTTATCATGGAGAATAATGAGTTGCTAGCCACCAAGTAAGTGTAACCTAAACCGCAAATCGATTCACTTAGTCAACGAGTTATTCATTACAGAAATGCACTCAACATTGTGAAGGATGATTTGATTGTCAAGGTGGATGAGCTCACGGGAGAGATTGAAATTGTGCGGGAGGAGCTGAATGCGATGCAGCAGTCGCGTACAAAGCTACGGCAGCGCATCAGCGAGCTAGAGGATGAGCTGAAGAAGGTCAAGGAGCAGGTGAAACAACAGAGTGAGTGTCTGTTCAATAGTAGATGAGTCCACAAGCTAATCAACTCTTTTGTTCTTCTAACAGACACCGAGCAGGAGGAGAACGATGTTCCTCTGGCGCAGCGAAAGCGTTTCACGCGTGTGGAGATGGCTATGGTGCTGATGGAGCGTAATCAGTACAAGGAGCGGTTAATGGAGCTGCAGGAGGCAGTCCGCCTCACTGAAATCTTGCGCGCCTCGCGCACTGTCGACAACCTGGACAAGAAGTCGAAGCAAAGCATTTGGAAGTACTTTAGTAATCTTTTTACGTAAGTGAAGACATTATCAGATCAATATAGGATTCACTAATAGACACCTTCTTCACTTACAGCCCCTCCAACCGTCCGACGGAACGCGTCGCCGACGGTCTCGGAGGGGGGCCGATGTTTCGTCACACAGGCGGAGGAAGCCCTGCCCACAGTCACGGATCTCCCAGCCGTGGAGGAAGCGACAATCGCCTTGCCCTAGCCGGTGGACAACCACCTCCGCATCCGGCCAGTGCCGGCTTGGCCAATGCATTGATTATGGCCAAGGACTATGCGGAGGAAGGCAGCTCCGAACGCATCAGCGCCAGACGGCGTGAGCAATATCGCCAGTTACGCGCGCATGTGCAAAAGGAGGACGGACGTCTACATGCCTACGGCTGGAGTTTGCCCATCAACAAGACCAATCAGGATCCGAATCCGAGTCGCCATTCGGGTGGTGTGCCCGTGCCTGTCTACTGTAATCCACTGGCGGAGGCATCTCCTCACATGAAAGTCTTCTGTGCGGCAGGTGTCAATCTGCAGGGCGGCTTCACCAAGGATGGCCAATCCCTGATACCCGCTAATTCGCCCTATGCACCGCGCTCTACGCTCAAAATAGCCGAGATCACAAGCCCGACAGCCGAGCAGAGCGCCGAAGCGCTGGATCGTCAAATGGCGCGTGCCAGCCTGGAAACATTAGAGCCCGAGACTCAGCTCAGTTCGTTTGTGTGGATCTGCACGAGCACACACGCTGCCAGCACTGTCAGTGTGGTGGATGCCAATCAATCGGCGACGGTTCTGGATGCCTTCCCCATCTGCGCCTCGCATCTGCTGTGCATTGCGTCGGTGCAGGGCGCCATGGAAAGCGACTATGCGCTGCTGGAGCAATCGGAGGTGGTCAAAGCGGGAGAGTCGCTGCAGCATCCGGGCGAAGGGGCCGAGTTGCTTGGCAAGGTGGAGTTCATACGTGTGCGACCCAAGGCGGATCAGAACAGCAACAGCAACAGCAAAGAGGAGGCCGAGGAGGTCGTGACAGTGGCCCAGGAGGAGGAGGCCAAGGAAGCTACTGAGAAATCGAATGAGCAGCTGCCCGCTGTGGATGTCAGCGAACCCTTGGGCAATGTAGAAGCCATCAAGATACGCCAGGCACTGCCAGGTGCACCGCAGCGACTCTCCAGTCATAATAACACTGAGAGCAACAACAACAGCAGCAACATCAGCAACAGCAACAGTAACTTGCAATCGTTGAATCCCATACTAGGCACCAAGGAAAGAGATGAGCCCGCCGTCAGTTCGGTGGGTCCCACCATGTGGATGGGTGCCCAGGATGGCTGGCTGTATGTGCACAGCAGTGTGGGACGGTGGCATGAGTGCCTGCACAAGGTGCTCCTGCCGGATGCGGTGCTGGCGATTGTGCATGTCGAGTCGCGAGTTGTTGTTGCGCTGGCCAATGCCCAGTTGGCCGTGTTCCGCCGCCAGACAGACGGCCAATGGGATCTGAATAGTTATCATCTGGTTACGCTCGGTGATCGCAATCATTCGATACGTTGCCTCTGTGTGGCAGGCGAACGCATATGGGCCGCGCATCGCAACAAGATCTTTATTGTTGATCCCATTTCGCTCAACATTGTGCACTCGCTGGACGCGCATCCGCGCAAGGAGAGCCAGGTGCGGCAAATGGCGGCCACAGGTGCAGGTGTCTGGGTATCCATACGGTAAGTCTATCTTGTATGAAGTATGTATCTCTCTCGTTAACACGTATGTTTCTTCCACCTTAGGCTGGACTCCACACTGCGTCTGTACAACACGCATACGTTCGAGCACAAACAGGATGTGGACATTGAACCGTATGTGTCCAAGATGCTTGGCACCGGCAAGCTGGGCTTCAGCTTTGTCCGCATCACAGCGTTGATGGTGTCCTGCAATCGCCTCTGGATTGGCACCAGCAACGGTGTCATCATCTCCGTGCCACTTGCCGAGACGCAGCAGAAGTCATGTTAGTCATAATTTATCTTCCATTCTGTCTTTCCGACTAATCATCCTCCTCTCTCTCATATGCAGCTGATCCTCATGGGCAGATGCCGTTGTGCTGCATGGCCAATGCTCAACTGTCCTTCCATGGTCATCGGGATGCGGTCAAGTTCTTCGTCTCGGTGCCCATGCTGCAGCAGCCGAACGGGGCGCTGACCTTCACCAATAAACGACCAGACATGTTGGTCATGTGCGGGGGCGAAGGTTACATCGATTTTCGCATAAGTAAGTGCAGACACTGTACAGCCAAGTTCAAGCTCTAGGTTAGACCAACTAAGTTGCAAGTTGAGGATCATCAGACGCATTCACACACATTTGTATAATCCTACCATACTTATCCTCCTACTCTGCAGGACATGATAAATTCGATGCTAGTGATAATGCAGCGCATTTGATAGTTTGGAAAGTCGATACGTAAGCCTTAATCTTTTCATTTATTTTCAATTTGTATTTGTTTTTAATTACTCTTGATTCTTCTTTTGATTTGCGTTAGTTTGCTTTCCTTTTTAATCGCATTTTTTTTGTTTCTGTTTTATTCAACTTTTGCCACCCGTCGTATGTAGTACCTTCAATTTGTAGTGCTCCGTCCGGGCCCAAGTACTGATTCTGATTTGGAGAGTATGTGCATCTGTGCCGATGTGACCTGATTCCAAGACCCCTAAGGTTTATTCCTATTTAATGTTTCTGTTTGTTCCACTTTGCACTTTGTCACAGTTCCAGTCACTGCTTTACTCACAGTTCCACCCAAAATCCTAATCCACAAAGAGGTCACAGAGTGGATATTGTACTTGTTCTATGATTGGTGTCCTTGTAAATTTTCCCGTAAAATGTTACAAAGGGGAAATAAATACATAAAAAATATATTCGATTTTGTAAAGAGAGGAATAATTTTATATAAAATAACATAAATTCCATTTGTATATAATTTTATGAAATTTAAATATTTCGTGCAGAGTTTAGCATTGATTTCAAGCTAAACTCAATTTTGGTGGCAAAGTTGTTTGGTATTTTCTTTTACTTGTATATTTAATATTTACACTCAACTTTAATTTGCTATTTAGTTTTTGCTTTGTATATTATAAATTAATCTTTATATTATAAAACTGGCTTATCTACAGACTACCAAAAAACGCACTCACACTAAATCAAAGATTAAGGAAACTAAAATAACTAAATAATATACAATCCATTATGTAGTCAACTAAAAGAGAAAGATTTAAAGACAACACTAATACTCTTAACTGTAAGATATAAAAGAACATTTATTTCCCCCTCCTGTAGTTGTGTTGCTGCCGCACAAACTCTTTGTAAATAATGTCTCTTAAGTAATTGCAATATAATATTAATAATGATCTTTGTGGTGCCTCTTGCAGATGACAATGACATGGAGAACAGTATTCAACTGGAACCAAATCAAACCATTGAGAATCGAGGAGATAAGAGTTATTTGATTGTGTGGCATGTTAGTCAACGTTAATTCTAATTATTGTTTAAGACCTTAAATGCATATTTATAAACAAGTTATATATCTACATACATACATGCAAGTCCGACCGAGTTACAAGAAAAGAATACCTTAATTTAGTTTTCTAGGCAATTGATTACCTAACTAATTCACTAACTAAAAAAGATAACACACACTTTAGTTAATACTAATCAATTTTGTGCTTCAATTATAACTTAGCTGCACATAATGAATATATATAGATGAAATATACGTCGTTATTTGTCAGTGATAGGCCGCTACATTTTTCAAAGGATATATACCGTATATACACAGATATTAATTAAGATTTCAAACTGTACATTTTACGCCGATCTACACGATTTTTTGTTTTGTATCCATAGCCTTAAACAAAATGCCCAAAAACCTTAATTTGTGCGTGATGTTTGTCCAAATATTTAGTTAAATTTGATTTATTTTAAGTTGAACGAACGAACCAACAAAAAATATAAGTTTTTCGGTTAATTGTTAAATAATTTTAATTTTAGTTGAAACGATTTCGCCCAATTGTTATTAAATTGTTTAATAATAAAAGAAACGAGAGAAGAGAAACCTCTATTGTAATTATAATTTTATTTCGACTGTTTTCTGCAGAAGCAAGTGATATTCTTTTTGTCGATGAAGCACCCCTTTTCATAATATTTCAACTTCGCTTTGGCTTGAATAAGGAATATGCATAGTTAAACAAATACAAAGTTATTTATATTGGCTACAAATATTATAGGTAAAAGACATTGCTAACCAATATAAAGGTGTCTGGCGCTAATGCAAATATGATCTGTAAATAAAGCAACATTTATATTATTAGTAAATTATGTGAAATAAATGATTGATTCAAAAACTCGAAGGGAGATTGTATAATACCGAGATAGAAGAGAGATATGCATGTGTATATGTATGTGTATTGTCTATTTATTTATCTTATCTTTCTATAGTTTACAATTGTCCAATTTAAAAATTCCATTCAACGTCCACCGGAAATTCTCGCGACGTCTGTCTGTCTAGCAGTTCCAAAATCTCATTGTCGTCGTCCATCACGGGACTGTTTGGAACTTCGGAACGAGACTTCTTGATGTGATCTGAGATATACGAGTGGCGGCATTGCTTGAAGAAGGCGTGGGTCATCAACTTCTTGGCACTCCAACGGTTCTCCGCATTTCGATTCAGGCAGATCTCGACCAACTGATGAAAGTCATCGGAGAGAACACGTTGACTGAACACCTCGAAGGATCTTCTGCTCGAAGCGTTTTCAAATGGCATTCTGCCCTGCTCATCCAGCAGCATTGTGTAGGTCGATCTGTCCAATAAGGAGGGAACATTCCCGCGTATCTTCTCGGTGTACATCAGAGTGGGCTGTGTTTCCATATACGGTTGGATGCCGTTGGCCAACTCACAGGCAGTGATTCCCACGGAATAAATATCGCACTTTTCGGTGAATCCTTTTATATTCTGATCCAGCACCTCGGGCGCAGCCCAGTTGAGGTTTTTCTCGAGGGAGACACCGTGGAGGACGTCCTTCTTCTTGCCGTGCTTGATGAAGCTGCGGCTCTCGTGGAAATTCGATAATACTGCCTTCTGGCTGTCCAGCAATATGTGATTAGCTCTCACAGATCCGTGCACGAAGTCATTCGAGTGTATGTACAGAAGGGCGGAGAGAACATCTCTAAAGATCAATGCTATCAGTGGCTCGGGTAATCCGTGCGCATAAATGGTCTCCAGGATGATTTGGCACGTTCCGAAGCACATGTACGGATAGAGGATATAGACATCACTGTCCAAGATAAAACTATGCAGAATTTTATTGATGTTCGGGTGCTTGAACTGCCGACAGCAAAGAATCTCAGCGGACAACTTCTTCAGCTGCTCATCGTTTTCCTCATCTATTGCGAATTTTTTGATAACCACGACACGATTGTTGGCTACATAATTTGCCTTATACACTGAGCCAAATTTTCCATGCTTGAACTCCTTAGTGAACTGATAATCCGATAAACTATTGCTAAACATTGCTATGATTCTACTTATTCTACTAATTTTTTTCGTTTAATGCTGCGAACAGCTGATAACTCTACAAATGTCAACGAACAGCTGTTGCTGCTACGCCGACAGAAATGGCGGCTTCGGACTCCCGTTTGAATGTGTTATAAATTATAAGGTTCCAATTTGAAAACCAGTTCAGTGGTTCAATTGAACGACAACAATAATTCTCCTTGGTAAACAGATAATCCGATTAACTATTGGTAAACATTAGTATGATTTTATTTTTTGTATACTAATTTATTGTCGTTCAATCTCAGTGTCAGTTGTGTCTGCAAATGGCGACTTCGGACTTCGATTTGAATTTATTATTCAAGTTCCAATTTGACAGCCAGCTCAGTGGTTCAATTGAACTACAACAATCATTCGCAATATTTATTGGAGAAGAATCTGGACATGACGGCACAGCATCATTTTCATTAACGGACGCATCCACTTGGACTTGACCATGGCAACTGTGAGCGAAACGTTTCGTGCCCATTGGCTCATCTCGATCTTTGGCCTGGTGCTGTTCGTAGTCGGCGCCAGTGTACTCTACTGGAACGAGGGACGTGCAGTGCACACCATGCTGGCTCTGGACGAGGCCTATGCCGACGTATATTCCATGCAGTTTACAGAAGAGGAGCAGGAACAGAACTTTGAGAACCGCATTGTTCATCTCTCGGGTCCCATTATCTGTGGAGAGCCGCTTACCGAGCCGGACTACAACATCCAGTTACTGGCAGTGAAGCTAAGGCGACAAGTGCAAATGTATCAGTGGGTGGAGGAGACAGTGGAGCACAACTTTGGCGAGAGTGTGGGTACAGTGGACGCGGACTCCCGTTCGTATTACTACACCCGGGAGTGGCGTGACAAGCTTGTCGATTCGCGCAGCTTCCACAATCGGCACGGGCACACGAATCCCGCGAGATTCCCCATCGAGAGCGGCGTCCAGGTGGCCGACGCTGTCTACATTGGAAAGTACGAGCTGGGAGCGGCGGTAAAGGGCAAGTTCAACAAGTTCAAGGAGCTCACCTCGGACATACGACCCGACGACAGCAGCATCAAGCTGCACCTTGGACTCTATTATCACACAAACGATGTGTTCAATCCGGAGATCGGGGATCTGCGTATCCTCTTCAGCTATGCCGGCATGGAGGGGGAGATGTACAGCATAGTGGGCAAGCTGCAGGGCAACAAGGTGCAGCCGTATCTCACAACGCGCGGTGTGCCTGTGCTCCTCGTCTATCCGGGAGAGATCAGTGCCCTGGAGGTGTTCCGGTTGGAGTATCGCGCCCAAGTGCTCAACACCTGGTGGTGGCGCTTCATCGGTTGGCTGCTCGTCTTCTTCGGCGTCACCTGCAACTCCAAGCTGCTGCGCGTCATACGTAAGTGTCAACCCTCAACCGGTTAAAGGAAACCACAGAAAGGATTCTTTGATAGAAACAATCTAGTTTAATACTCTGTTTGGATATGTATCTCTAAATGAAAGCCCTTCTTCTTGCAGTGATGCGCGTGCCCCTGCTGATCCCCCTGGCACCCGACGCACACTTCCCGGTGACTGGGAACTTTGTGATTGCCTTCTCATTGGCACTGACCATCGCGGCGGTGGCCTGGATCCTGCATCGTCCTGTGATCGGCGCCTGCCTATTCCTCGCAGGTGCCTCGCCCTACGTGTGGCTGACGCGCAATATCGTCGATTACAATCGTCTGGATTGAGCCAATCCCTATACCAAAGAGGTCCTCTAACTATTTACAGTACTCTCCCCCCTTTAGCTTTGCGTCTACATGCGCTAATAAAACTGAATAACACTTAATCCTAGTCATCTCTAGAACTCTCGGATTGCGCCACCACTGGGCGGCTCGTTAAGGGCGCCACTGCCTGAGCCTCCTGCCCCGCCGACGCCTGCGGTCTTGGGTGTGGACTCTGAGGAAGTGTGCACGCTGGGGCTTTGCGACTTGTCCTGCTCGTCTTGACATCCTGCTGGCTCCTCGAAGCGCACATACGGCTCGAAGCTGTTGTTGATCTGCACGGAGCCGCGGTGCAGGTTGTTGGACTCGGCCTCAAAGAGAATCTCGTTTATAAAGCGCTCGGCGAGGAGTCGCTGCTCTCGCGGCAGGCGCTTCAGCTTGTGCGTCCAGGTGCGGGCAATGGACTCCTCCTCGGGATAAGTGCCCGCCAGGTACTCGCAGGCGATGTTGAGCAGCTCGTCTGTGTTGTGGGTGCTCACTGTGCTGCCTTGCGGGGCACTGTTAGTGCTGGGAGGTGTTTGCCGCGCTCTCTTCACTACGGAGTAATCTGCCTGGGGATGCGGCGCATGTGATGGTGCCTGGTGGTGCATGATACTCGCTGATGAGGTGGCTGGCGGTGGTGGAGGCAGAGGATCCACCTTCTGCACGTGTCCAAAGGATTTGTGAAACATTTCTGTGATGTTGGGCGTTTGTCCGGCTACGGTGCGATAAGGATAATGTAGAGCGGACGCACTGCCTCCACTTTGGTGCTGCTCCATGAAGGCTGCTGTGGAGCTGGAGTTCTCGTTGAACGAGAAGGAAGGCTCGTTCTTGAACGTGGGGTTCACTGCGAGGAACTTCTCTGTGTTGCGCAGGAAATCGAGCTCCTGGAAAGTCCAGCAACGCGGCGTGTGGAGATTGCCAGAGCGCATTGCACTCTCCACGACCTTTAGTTCCTTGCGGTAGTTGGTGCGCAGCGTGTTGATTTTCTTCTTCACGTCCTCAACTGTGGCATCCCTCTTCAGATAGTGGTAGATGGGCACCAGGCGCTGGTAGGCCTCGGCGCGCTTCTCTCGGTTCGTGTAGTCCCGCAGCGAGGTGTCCCAGAGCACGGGCATGTCTCGGTAGGTCTGGATGAACGCACGCAAGTAGTGGCGATTCTCCTCGGCACCTGACATTATTTTGATGCTATGCGTCGCCAACGGCGTCGGCGGTTGGTGGAGCATTTAGATAATTTGAATTTGATTTTCAAAATTAGAATAACAACAAAATTTAACGGCAAAACGCGAGAAAATTGGTTTTTCTTTTCGCAGCTAAGACAGAAGTGATAAAATTATGTATGGACCTATTGACGAAATGTCAGTGGCGTGTTGTTGTTGTAGCTGCGCTGGTGGTGGGTTGTTTGACAGATTGCTGGTCATATTGCTGCATTGACGTAACTGCGCTTGTGTGTGTGACGTCACAGCAACAAGTGTTGCCCGCTGTTTTTCGTTTTACTTGTGTAGGGCAGCACTGTTCAGTAGTGTTGTCAATTGTCGATATCGATAACTGTTGTGCAGCCCTAGCATTAACAGTGGCGGTAAATCGACAACAACAGTCCATTCTGAGTAGACGCGCGAGCAGTAATAACATTTATGTAAAATAAATCGAGACGAACAGCCGTGCCACCGGACGTGTTCGACCGTTGATTTTGATTTTTAATTTCGACGCGCTGCTGTAAAATTAATTTGAACACGTACTAGGCGCGGTGTAATTAATTCTATAAACAACCATTACAATAAACACTTGTGCAATTAATCGCGTGTGTTCAAATTCGTTGAGAAAACAAGAACAGTTAGTTGCAGAGAGCGCGTAAGAGTGACGACGCCGCCTGCTGCATTCATAGGAGTTCGCCGTGTGTTGTGATCGTGTGTGTATGCGTATGCGAATACGTGTATGTAAATTGTGACTGTGTGTAACTTTGCGCGCCGCTTTTAATCGTCCCAAGCCAGGCGTTGTTCAAATTAATTGTGCAAAAACAAAGATGTTCGAAGAGGAGAATGAGTAGAACATAGGAAACACCTAAAACTAAGCTAAAAAGAAAAACAAAGTAGTGAACGAAACAGAAGCAGAACACAAAGTCGAAAAGAGGCCTCTACGTGTGCGTGTGCCGTATATGTGTATGTGTGTGTGTGGCATTATTTGCCAAATTTAATGCAAATTCAAATTCATTCGAAATGGAAACAATCGAGGAACAATCTAAAACAGGTGAGTTGCACTAGGAAGGTCTACCTTATAAAGGGAACAAGGCAGCAGCTGTTTGCAGCTTGGATTTTATTTGGTTTCTCTTCTGAAATTTTTCAATGTCGCATCATTCACATAAAAAATGTCACTGACAGCAGATAAATATAATTTCTGTACTTATTTCTTGTTGCTGACTAAAAAAACGCCAGAACGGTCGCACGTCAGGGAATTTTAAGCTTCTTTCTCAATTTATTTCGGTATGGAACATATTTATGTGTATCGTCCAAAGGCGAAGGCGATCGTGAAGGCAGGCGGTGTATAAAAAGTGAAAATGTGTGCTAAATGTATATGGCGCCCCTCGACCCGGCACTGTACTCGGCAACAGCAACAACACAAGAAGAACAACAAAAATAATAACTAGGCGAAGCCGTCTCTGCCTGCGCTTTGCTCTTAGGTAGCAGAGGTGCAAACAAATTCTTTTGCGCACACATACTCCCTTCCCTCTCTCTCTTCCTCTCTCTCTCGTTGGCTTTCGTTATTGTTACCTACCACCATTTCGTGTCCTTTCCTCCCTCCCTTCTTTCGTCTCTCCCCATCTGCCTTCTTCCTCTGTTTCCGGGTATGCTTAACAGAGATCGCACATGTTATGACTGTCGGCTCAATGTTAATGGGAATTTTTACATGCACGCATATCGTATGTGTATACACGTATGTGTGTGTGTGTATGTATACGAGAGTGTAGATAGGCAAATACAGAAGTTACGCTGTCGCAGGTCAGCAACGCAGGCGTCTCCAAGGCAACGTAATGAATTTTATTACAAGATTCCACGTTGATGAGTCTATTTGACAATTTCTTGGCTAAAATATCTGTACTATCAGCATATATGTGGGTGTGTTTAGCAGTATATCTTTTTTCATTCAAAATGCCACTCAATTAGTTTTTCATCATGCTTTGGCTCTACGCCAGCAAAAGAGATGAAGCAGCACCAGCAGAGAAGAAGCAAAGATGAGAGAAAGGGATGGAGGTGCGAGGGGAGGCAAGATGTGCAAAAAGGAAATTCCCAAAGCAAAAGCCATTATACATTATACTCTCTTCCCTATCGCTATCCCTATTCCTTATTCCCATGCACCATGCACTCTGCACCACCTGTGAGGCCGTTTTGCACTTTACCCTCAGTGCGATAGGGTAGAGGGGGGAGGAACACCTGTGGCTTTCGCCTGACTGCGTCTGCATTCTCGCACAGAATTTGTGTGGCGCGGTCTCAGTTCGGGTCTCAGCTTAGTTACAATTCAGTGTTTGATCCTGCAACATCATGTTGCACGTATCGCAAGCAACGAGTCCTCGACTCAGTTTCGGCAGCAACTACAAAAACAACTTGGTCTCTGCTCGTCGCCAGGCCTGGTCCTATTTCACGTACGCAGCACAGGATGAAGTCAAGCAAGCGCATCTGAAGCAGGCCGCTCTCTGCCAGGTGTATGAGGATTTCACAGGTATCTATACTGTTGCTGTAGCACGTGGATTTACACAGGTATTCGCAGTTTCCTTAGAGAGGGATTTAGTTTGCTGGATACTTAAGATTCACGTATTCCTAAGGTATTCTGTAAATACTTTACCGTTGTCTGCAAGAATAATATTCAGAATTAGTTGAATATATAAATTATTGCACTGCGTTGCCTTAACAAAGTTCAGTAGAGCATGGTAAATGTTTGATTCAATAAAATAAGAGCAGAAAACAATTAATATTACGCATTACTGAATTTATTCCGATCGATCATCGATCAAAATCGATCTTCAACTCAATTGAAAGTCGTATATAATTTATATACAAGTTAAACTTAACATTTGTATATAAACTGAAGTTGAATCAGCCTCATAAGAGCGAAACAGCTGAAATGCTTGAAACAACTTTAGCCACTTCTCCGAAATGTAATAAAACTCATTGCGCTGGTCGTGTTAGGGTACTTCTCCCTCTCCCCTCCCTCTACATATATTAGTATAAACTATTGAATGTTGCTGTAAATAAGTGCCGTGTTATTTGTTCAGTGGCAACGTGCTACAGTCGCTATCATTATATCAATTAATTCTCAAAACTTGACGCACAACAACCAGTAATATCATATTGTATTGTCTATATAGACTGCTATTAGTGCATGTCGTGCAGTAAAATACATACCGTCAACAACTTGCACCTTTATAAACTTATAAACTTTTCAACTTGACTGCATTTTCGGGGGGATTTCGGTTCATAAAATTCCATTCCATAACTAAAATGTTCCGTGTGCGAAAAGTTCCAATGCGTCACACAGCCACGCCTCCTGCACCTCCCTCCCTCCTTCTGGGGTGCATCTCTATCTCTCTATGGGGGATGGGACGCGGGGAGTGTGGACTTTGCTCAATTGGAAACAAGTGGAACCGACACAGAAGATACAAAAGCGCAATTGGCATCAGTTACAGCTGCACAATTCTGGATAAAATTAATGCATAAGAATGACTATGAGTACCCCGGGGGGGTGGGGGATGTTGCAGGCAGCGAATGGATGCACTTGAACGTTTCTGTGAAGCTCGTGTGGGTGGTGCCTGCACTGCGCTGCATTTTCTTTTCTTTTTTCTGTTTTTCTTTTTGTTTTGTGCTTGTCAAAAACTAAGACGATGGCAATGATCTGAAGGTTACAGCAGGGGGTGGGCCAGAGGGAAGGAGAGGGAGAGAGGGCAGTTGCTTCTAGTGAGAACAACAGCAACAACTGTAGCTATAATAACAACAATCAGCACTTGGCGATCACAATTAAAATTGATGTCAACAGCTCGCAAAATGCTGTTAAATAATCGACGCTACTGCTGAGAAGTCTCACTCTGCCCTTCGTCAACGGCATCGGCATCTGTGGATGCTGTGCTGTGTGTGGATCTTGTATGTGGATGCTGTACATCGAACGATGATCATCCTCTTTGGGGTTCTGTTTGTTTGCTTTACTTTGCATTTTTGCACAGCACAACATTTGCCCTCTGGTTTTTGTTGGTTTTTGTTGTGCATCCCCCTGCTCCTCCTCCTCCCACTCCCACTCTTCCTTCACCTCTATTTGTTGCCTCGTTCATCTTGGCCTCATCTTCGCCTTGCTTTGCTATTTTGCATAAACAAACAAAACTGATGGCCATAAATCATAGCGCCAAACTTTTAATACGCTCACTCGATACTCTCGAACAAAGTGTACTTTAAATTAATTGGGCCGTTTTTGCCTGAAGTACCCAATAACCATTACCCATTAGGGCGTGGGTGAGGGTCACTTGATGATCAGAAGGAGGCAGAGAGGTGAAGAGAGAGGCAGACAGAGAGGGAGAGAGATCGTGTGAAGGTTATATTTAGTTCTTTCAGGTACTAAAACAAGATTGTACTCAGCTCTATCCCTCTCTCTCCCTCTCATCGTTTAATTTACAGGATATATGCAAGTCTATCAGTGCAACTGAGTCTTGCGTCTCATGACTTTGGCTGCCTGCACTTAAAGATTATAATCTTTAGTCTAAATTTAGGCAAGCACAAGAACAAACATGCAGACTATGTGAATATCTATGAAGAATGTGTATACAATAATGGGTTTTGTCTCTTCTCTTCTTCTCTCTTTAGAAATGTCCATCATGTCGAAGCTGCCCACACGCATCTGCTTGGTGGGCGGGGCTGGTGAAGATGCATCCACTGTGCAGGCAGCCGAGAGTTTCGGTCTGCCCATCATTCAATCGCCAACTGGGCTGGACATTCTCAACGATATGGAATGGCGCACCTACTACGTGCTGCAGGACTTCGAGGACGACAACTTTGATGCCATACACAAGCAGAAGGAATGGTAAGTGGAATTATAAATAGAACCCTTCTCCCTCCTCTCCGCCTCTGCTTCCCTAGTGTGACAGACGCCATAGAGAGTGCCACGAGCGGTGCTGAGGCAGCAGCCAAATTTGAAATTGAGACACACGACGACACACGCATGTGTCTGCTGAACCCCCTCTGTCCCTGCTGGCCTGATACGCTCTCCTCCTCCACCTCCTCCAGATTGACAGCCGCAAACCGCTGACATTCATCTCCATCTCAGCACATCCCCAACCCCATTCCCATGCCCATCCCTTCGTCATCGTTGTTTCTTTTTCTGCTACAAATTGTTGTCAAATTTGGAACTTGCGGCATAATTCGACACGCTTGATTAATTTACCCGCTGCGCAGTAATCGTGCAACTGCGACTACAACAACAACAACAACAACAACAACAACAACAACAACAACAAAAGCAACAACTACAACATACTTATAGAGATACACGGGCTGCCTCATTAGTGATTAACAATAATTTTTTATATTTATTTACGATCGAATTCAAGGTCAACAAATGCGTTTCGTTTTCGACTTGCAAATTTGTGGGTGGCATGTGGTAAAGAAGAGGGAGAGGGCGGGAAGGTAGAGGGTTCCCCTCTGTTTTCATGTTGAACAACATTTCTGCTTTTCGCGCACATACACAACATGTAAAACTAAGAAAAGCGGAAACTACAAGAAGCCCCCTGCTGACCCTCTGTTGGTCCCCCTTAAAAAATATTATTTATTTGCCAAAAATTCATTCATGTTTCGAATGTTTGTATTTTGTTCTTTTTATCTTTTTTGTTTTGTTATTGTTGTGCTCATAAAATTGTTTTTAGTTAAGGAGTAAATACATAGTCCACATGTATGTATACGTATAGATAGCGCTGTTTTATGGCATCTCTGCTCAAAATACATTTATCATAATGACTTATAAATAATCCTTAATTATTCAAAATACATTTTTGACAATGCCTTTTGCAAATTGCTGCGAAAGGAATGTTTACTCATTGTGTGTCCCCTGGGGAAAAGGAAATGTATTTGAAAAATTCATGTGAAATTTATATAAGTTATTTCTAAGATGTCCAGAGTAAAAAGCTTCTGATAGTTGTCAACTTGGTGACCTGCAGAGCGATTTCTCTGGTTCATAAATGTGCAAGTTGATGCACAGCCTCCTCGTGGCGTCACCTGCGTAACAATTCTAGCATCTGCTAGATAGTGAGCTCACATTAGCTGTGTACAGCGAGTCACCCTATTTCACGCAGGTTTTCGGACACGCTAGGTAAAAAAAGACCATCAATGAAAACGGGTTACAACCCGGCCTAGTCACCTAATTTCATAGACGATCCTCAGTAATTATCTAACGTAAATTAATGCATAGTTCAAGCTGAAATTCTGTTTTTTACAAAGAAACTTTAATTTTGATATAATTAAGGCATTTTCCAGTTAAATTTTTGACATTGGACAGATCTCTGAAGTGTGATTTCCGAGGAACACTATAAAAAGTCGATAAATTGCAGCAGCTCTTTGGAAAAGAAAAAGCCCCCTCTACAGTTAACAAGAATTGTTCTCCACTTAAACATAAAGATATTGCACATTCTGTTCACTTGACTATATACTTTATATACACAGACAGATCTGTATCTGAATCATAGGAATGCGTTCGTGGGCATTGCCTATTTTGGGGCGTTTTCATTCATCGGCTAAACGCGACTAAAAAAAGAAAATAAAACTGAAAATGAAAATCGAAAATGTCGTAAAAATAAAAATACCGAATTGCCTGACAACAGAGATGACAATTTGCTTATTGGGAAGACTCGTTAATCCGAAAACTTTGCATACTTCCAATGAAATCGAAATGATACATGGGTGGAGGTGTATGGTCAGTGAAGGGGATACTGATGGGGGGGGGGTCGCATTGCAGCAATCGTTTGGCGCCACGATTCTATAAATTTGTGTGTCAAGTGAGAGACGCGTAGAAAAAAGTGTGAGGAAAAGCGTCGCCAGCAAGTCGGAAACTCTTGAGAATTCAAAACGAACAACAGAAATCGCAGAAAAATCAAATATATATCGCTGTGTGTATGCCAGATATACAGACAGATATGTATGCTATATGTACACTTTTTATTATGGGTATTTTTAATATATAGTATACGCAGTGCTGTCTATAATTTATAAGTTTTTTGTGCAAGGGGTGGAAGGAAGGGAGAAGAAAACTGTACGCTTTGCTGTCATTGACTGTTCTATAGTTTTGACCCTCACAAAGTTCGATTGGTTGAAAGATCAGCGCACTTTACAACCAATTTCTGGCAATATCCACAACTCATCCACGATCGGGGGAGGTCATCCCATTCCCAGCCTCATCTACAGATCTACAGATCTCATCCACAGCACGGGCTGCGCATTTTTGTGCTTTGACTAAGCGCCTTCGTGCTTGGGTTTTCCTTGAATGCTCCACAGTGGAATTCTTTTGAAATCATATTCTATATAAATTCTATATAGACAATATAGACTAGATGCCATATACTCTATATAGATATATGTTTTTAATTCAAATATTTGCATAAATTCAACTGTCGCGCGCTCTGTTTACAGTTTTGTCAGCTGCCTTCTCAGTCTATTGTCCAACAAATACTGTGTGTGTGTGACAGTCTGAAGCACTTGACAAGAGTGTCTGTGTGTGTGTATGCTCTCCACACACACTCACAGCAAGTGGCATCTTTTCTATTTCCACAATTTTCTCATGGCATTCGCGTTGCTCGGGTTTTTTTTCGGCTCTCGTTTTTCTTCAATCATTTTCCGCAGACGCTCAACGCGCAACAGTTGTGTTTATTTAGTCGAGAAATTCGCATGAGTTTTTCCGCAAACTAGAACAAATAAATTCGTGCAATTGCAACTGCCAAACGGGGCAACTGCAACTTGCAGCTGGAGCTTCTACTTTTAGTGTGTGCCACAAGAGGCAGCATCTGTTTATCTGAAATATTTTATACTACACATGGAAATCTATCACTTTTGGTAGGTGTGCATGCGTGTGTGTGTGTGTGTGTGGGAAAATGTGACATGCCCATGTGGGAAAGCTGTAAAAGAAGCTGACGCCTAATAAAGTGAATTTGAAGTGCCGTTTAAGTTCTTATCGCGTTGTTAAAGTCTCTCACATTCAAACTGTGACGCAGGCATTGTGTTTATGAGTCGTGACATCGTCACATAAAACATATAGACAGACATTTGCCTATAGATATGCATAAAAAGGCAACAACAAACAACATTCATTCCGAATATTATGTGTGGAAAGGCGTTGCGCACACCTCGTTCTATTTATTTTGGGGCGAGTTACTCACACGTTGTCTTGTTGGGGCACTCGGTGCATGCGGGCCATGTCAATCCTTAAGTTATCCCAATTATCGCATTTACTTCCTGGAATTTCCCATATTCAGATATTCGCATACTTGCATTGCTCATTGTTGTTACTCAAGCGTGTATCCTAGGCGCGAATAACGCACGCATGAATGATGAGTGCAATCGAAATGAAATTAAATTTAAATATTCAATTCAATTGCCGACTGCAGGCAGGCAGGCAGGCATCGATTGGAGGCTGGAGGCAGTTGTGCATCCGCCCACTTCCGCTCGATTTTACTTGATTTGTTTATAAAAACTTCCGGTTGGCAGCGACAGAGCAGCACATTGGCAGCGCAGTCTATCTCTCGCTCTCTCTCTCTCTCTGGCAGTCATAAACAAAGGGCTCTTCAACAAATTGATGCTGGCTGCAGTCGAGTCAAAGTTCAGTTGGCTTCGTCTCGCTTTTGATTGTTGTTTACATGCCCCAACAATTGCCACCTGGTGTCGTCTGTGTCTCGTTGTGCGTGTGTGTGTGTGTGTGTGTGTGTCGCGCCTCGTCTCGCTTGATCTCTCTGCTGCAGTCAGTCGTTGCTCGCACTGTCGAGCTGGTCGATTGGAGGCGCTTTTAACCGATTTAAAGTCAAGTGTGATTCGGGCAATTGAATTATGGCTGAAGCAGTAAAAGCACCGCAATGGCCAAGGTCAATTGGGGCATTACAAAGTGGAATATCTGCTTGCATAACTCAAAAAGTGTGCCACATAAATATTTAATCTCGTTTTCCCCCCTCCTTGTTGCAGCATTCTGGGCCCGCCCGCTTTGAAGTATGCGGCTGAGAACAAACACGCACTCGGCCAGAATACGAGGCCCATTTACAACTATGCAATGCGCGGCGTAGTCACCTGCTTCACGGGCATACGCAAGAAGGATGAGCTGGTAAGTGCCTCAGTCATTCAATAACGTACCTGGAGTAACTCAAGTCTCTTCTGCACTTAGACAAAACTGGTGAATCTCATACACTCAATGGGTGGTTGCATCAAGAAGGATCTGAATACAAAGACCACGCATCTCATATGCAATCACAGCGGCGGAGAAAAGTATCAGTAAGTAACACAGCAGAGGTGCCTTCAATATGGAATACCTTCATCTCCCCTGCTTCCCTCCCATCCAACAGATACGCCAAAACGTTTCGCTTGACAGTGGTGCGGCCTGCTTGGGTCTATGCTGCCTGGTCAGCACGTGATTCGCTGGAGTTCGAGGCTACGCAGGACAACTTCACAAAGGCGCATCGCTTGAAGGCCTTTGAGGGACAGAAGATTTGCTTCTTTGGCTTTCCCGCCGAGGAGCATCAGCACATGGTCGATGTGCTGCTGGAGAATGGCGGCGTTTGTGCCGAGCTGGACGATCCCGAGTGCTCGCATGTCGTGAGTAGATTCACCTCTCATATATCTCTTTAGTTGCTTTGTAGTTGTTGTAAATTGCATGCTGGCATTTCGATTCCCTTTTCCTTTAGTTTCTCGTTTCACGTTTTGTTTTGTTTTGTTTGTGTCTCTTTGTGTGTCTCGTTTTATGGCTGATGTGTATATTATCTTGCAGGTGATGCCCAATACGGGCGCTGTCTTTACGAGCTCTAGCACTAGCACTAGTGATACTGATACTGATACTAACCCCACCAGCACTAACCCTAAAGAACCACCCCCACTAGGCAGCAGCAGCAGCAGCCCACTGCAGCAGCCCCAAGCCACGCCCACCAAAGAGCAACAAACTGACAAGGAGAACCAGGCCGATGATCTGGACGATATACACTTCGATGAGCGTCTGTTCGTTGAGGCAGCTCCGCCGGAGGAAGATGAGATTGATGACGACGAATTGGCATTGCCAGATTCGGATTCTGATGCTGAAGAGGAGAAAGAGGATGTGCAGGCAAGCACCCCAAAGAGTGATAAGCATCAAGCGTCACTCAATGACTCATCACAGCAACGCAGGTCGATTGTGACTGCTTCCACGACGCCTCCTGCCCGCCTGTCGCCCATACTGAAAGCACCCGGCAAGCTGCTGGCAATTGAAACGATCAATGAATGTGAAATGGAAACGGACGATCTGTTGCCCGAGAATGAGCTGAAGCGCAAGCGGGACAGCTTCGATAGTGTCTCTCTGATGTCTGTCGACTCGTTTGCCCTGCCCGCCAGCACCAAGAAGCCAAAGCTCATACGCACGGGTTCAATAACGCGCACCCTAAAGCGCTCCATGAGCTTTGTGGCCGATCGCACACCCATTATCAAAACACTGCGCACACGTCGGAGTTCCATTGCTGCCGCTGACGCATCCACATTTCTGGGCAGTGAGGCAGACGATTCCATGTGTTCGCTGGCCAGCATTAACACCACGCTGAATGAGTCCATACGGAAGCCCGTCAAGGAGAAGTTGCGCAGCATTTGCGACAGAATCACTCGGAGCAGCAGTAAACGTGCCGAGCGTTGTCCCGAGGCCACGCCCGAACAGTTTGGACAATTGGACAGTGGCTTCAAGACGCCCAAGGCGCCGTTGCAGCGTGCCAGCGCTTCTGCATCTGGCAAGAAAACAGCTAAACGTCTCTTTGGTCCCGTGGCTGGGGTTGGAGCTGCAGCTGCAGCTGCAGCTGGTGGCGCTGCTGCTACAAGTTGCTCTAATACGCTCTCGACTAACCAAAGCAATGGTAATGCTGCCACTGCTGCTGCTAGCCAAGCTGTGGCCTGCTCCACATCATCATCAACGTCACAAGAATCATCCACAAAGCAATCACCAACTCCATCAACATCATCATCATCAGCACCTTCGACAACTGCTGTGGATAGTAAAGAAGCCAACGGTGTTGTGGCCGCAGAAGAAGAACCCCAAATGGTACTTGAACAACACAAGCAGAGAACACGCTTCTAGGGCACACGCTTTGAAACGGCATTGCCGAAATCTTCTCTCTCTCGCTCCCCTCTGTCGCCTCTCCGAATCATTGCAACTTGGCAAATTGAAACATTTTGTGCTATTTATTTATTCATTTCATTCAACATTCCCCTAACAACAACAACAACATTTCTGCTGCGGATTTGCATTTCCATTTTCGGCTTAAATAGAAATTAAATTAAATTACTTGTTAATTGTTTATGGTTATGTTGTAGCTTAAGTCACTCATCATATGCATAATTCATAATTGGGGTGTGGTAGTTCGTCTTGGTCTGTCTTGGTCTTTATAATACTCACTCACTATCTGTCTTTGGCTTCTCCTTCTCCTTTTACGTACACGCAACAACAGCACAATAAATATTGATAAACATTTATTTGCCTAACGAACAGAGCACTCGTTCCGCGTGAATAAATGTTTAAAATGCCTACAAAATATTATAAGAATATTGAATACGCTTGAGTTCATTTCAAGAATTCCTAACACAACAAATATTTGCACAAATGTTTCACTGCACATTCCCCCAGATGGAGGGAATTTTGTATTTGATATTCTCTCTTTTTTTCTTATTTGCGATTGATATTTGCTTGCGATTCTCATTTGCCGTTTCAAAGTGTGTTGCCAAAAAGCGAAAAGTGCATTAAAAATGTTTTGTTTGAGTCAGAAAATAATTAAATAACTGAAATTTATTGTGCTGCTGCTGCTTGAAATTGAACTTGAACTAGATTTAATTAGTTAGACGCTTGACTTAATGCTGCTGTACGAAACAAACAAAACATTTTTATTCCCCACATTGCACAATCTCTAGTTGCTGATAAACAATTCAATTAATTTAATTGAAAACTTTCCCCACTCAGGTCGTCGACGAGCACACGACAGTCTCAAAGCCGGAGCCAAAGAATCACAATACGCACATTCTGAAATCGGACTGGTTCTGGTACACCATACAGAATGGCTATGCCAACGAGATGGATTATCTATTTGGCGATGTAAGTGTGCCCTCTCACTCTCTCCTCCTTCTCAACTGTGTTCTCTTGCTAATTCCATTTGCACTTTGCAGTATCTGGACAGCATTACAAATACGCCGAGTGCAGATCGACGCGACTCGTTGCCGATTAGCTTTAACAAGCGGAAACGGAAGCGTTTCTCACAGCGCATTCAATTGGAGGGCACTCCCCTGGGTTCGGGAAAACGCAGATCCTCGGTCTCCGATGCAGGACTCTTGTCCGTTTCGAACAGCTTCTTTGACTGCACCACGAGTCCCGATAAGCTCGAGAATGATAAACTCATTCTGCATGCCGAGCCAGAGGTGACTGAGGCCACACCAAGCAAGAGGTCCATGAGATTTAATCACTTCATGGACTTCTATACCACAGAGTCCAACTATGTGGGCATACTGGATACCATACTTAATGTAAGTCACGTATGAAGAGACGATTTCAAGATATACTAACATATCTATTTCTCTCCCCCATCAGTTGTTCAAAAACAAACTGGAGGAGCTTGCAGAGACGAACGATCCATTGCTGAATAAGTCGGAGATCAAGTCGATATTTGGCAACTTCCTGCCTATACACGAGGTGCATCAGAGCATGCTGGAGCATTTGCGGCAGTTGCATTCCAATTGGCGTGAGGATTGCCTGATTGGGGACATTATCATCCAGCATAGAGATGAGCTCATCAAGGCGTATCCACCCTATGTCAACTTCTATGAGCAAATGAAAGAACAGCTGCAATACTGTGATCGCGAATATCCACGTTTCCATGCCTTTCTCAAGATCAATCAGACGAAGCCGGAGTGTGGCCGCCAGAGCCTTCAGGATCTGATGATCCGTCCCGTACAGCGTTTGCCCAGCATAAGCTTGCTCCTGAACGACATCCTCAAGCACACGAGCAACAGCAATGCGGATCATTCACGTCTCGAGGATGCCCTGAAGGCCATCAAGCAGGTGACTCTGCACATTAACGAGGACAAGAGGCGCACGGAGTCCCGCATGGCAATCTTTGATATATTCAACGATATTGACGGATGCCCCGCACACTTGGTCAGCTCCAATCGAAGCTTCATTTCGAAGTGTGAGGTGAACGAGTTGTCCGATTCGTTGAGTGGACGTGGCGACAGTCTGCTGCTTTACCTGTTCTCCGATTCCATTGAGTTGTGCAAGCGACGCTCGCGCGGCTTTAACACGGCCAAGTCGCCCAGCACTGCCAAGACGCACAAGCACATCAAGCTCATCTCTCTGAATACGATACGCTTTGTTATCGACATAACGGACAGTCCGCGTGCCTTCGGTCTGCTGCAGCGTGGCGAAAAGGAGAAACTCTACACGTTTAGCATCACAGATGAGGAGACGGACAAGATTCAGTATTTGAAGAACTTGTGTATGCAAATAGCAGCGCACACCTGTCGTACTGATGCTGTGAGTACCCTCCCTTGTACCCGCTCTCCTAGTTGAAATGCTAACTAACTTCTTCCTTTGCATTGCAGGACAAAATGCTGCTGAGTCGCACTTCACTCGAACTGGAGGTTGACATCAGCGATGTGAATGTCAGCACGCTGAGCAAGGCCTTTAAGTTGGCTGCCAAAACGCGCCTCAAGGTAAGTTCTATATGCAGTTCTCTGGCATCATAAATGCCTTACAGTCATTGTTCTTTGCCAGGTTGGACGCGCCTTTTCATTTAACAAAACGCCCAATAAGCTGAAGCGTGCCGTTTCCACTATGATGACATCGCCATTCGGAAGTACCAATTCATTGACGCCGGCCTCACAGCTGGCGCAGATGCGTCTGGCCAGCTGCACCAACATTAATGTAAGTTAACAATATCAGTTTAAACTGAGTGAAATGTTAATCGAGCTGTTTCTCTTCACAGGAAGTAGACGATGAGGATTGTGCCAGCATGCGCAGCAGTTCTCCATCCACGCAATCTGAGATGCTGGTGGTGCCACCGCTTTCAGTGCAGCCACAGCGTAAGAATAAAGCCGTTGTGGGTCGCATATAGCCGGCAATCTGATGAGCTACTCTGCAGTAAAGAAGTGTATTCCAATTGAAACTCGCACTCGCAAACAGAAGAAAGAAAACTCGCTGAAATGTGCCCAACGTACCAATACCAATACCTATATTAAATGTTACCGTAACTGTAATTATAATCGTAACTACAAACTACTGTCGACAACGTAATCTCGTAATCTCAACTAACCCACGCGTCCAATCCCTAATTGTAGGTCGTAAGTTAGGCATTTGTAAGTCCTTGTCGCGCTCGCAAATGTTGAAGCATTTGCGAATGATTCACGTCTAAACATAATTGTAAATATCTATCCGTATACATATATATATATATATATATATATATAACTATATATAATCAATGTAATCGTATAATGTAACTAATCGTATTCGAGATCGCATTCACGCGTTCGTTTCGAGAGTCGATTCGATTCGATTCGATTTGATTTCATTTTGTTCGGCTTGTCGCCAATTTGCAAAAGCTGTGAATGTTTACTGAGTAAATCCTTTTAAAAATATGTAACGAATATAATGCTTAACTCATTGATTTAATTTGAGCAAGTTGTACCAGAGCAACAGAGCAAAATGATCAATTAAGATATTAATATACGAACCAATTTATAAAAGCTCAAATGTCTTTTGCAACACTCAGCGGCCTTGAATGTGAATAGAGTCAACGGCAATTAGTTTTATTGTATTGAATGAGAGTTAATAGTTAAAAATAATGTTCCCGGAATTTGCTGGAATTTCAACAAATAATTTGGGCCAGATACCAAAGTAATTTCATCATATACTACAAGGACGAGTATATTACGCCAGTCTCATCAGCTGTACATACGAGCAATCTTTGAAAATATTAACTGACTGAACATCCGTCATAGACTATATACAGAGCGGACTGCCGAATTTATTTTGGACATGGCATCCGAGTGCAGCTGGTATTGAAGATTGTGGGATTGCAAGTGCAGCAGAGCTTTCAGCTTGAAGCCAATCTCCAACACGGCCAGTTCATTGGTGCCATTAGCTGTCCAAACGGCTGCAAAGAGAATAAGGAATATGTATTCAAAGAGTGTGAATTTGAAGTGGATGAATATAGTACTCACATATCTTATTACTCTTGGCACGTATGTTGACAACTGCGCCGCAAATTTCAGTAGCGTATTCAAAAGACTCGCCTACCATCATTAACAAAATATCCAGCCAAATGCGATCCAGTGCCTCCTTGGAACTTTTACCGACAGTGAATAACCAACGGCCGCCTTTAATATTGGCCTCATCCTCCCACATTGGCCTGTAAGGAGGGATTATAACTTTAAACACTCTACTAGATAACCTTTACTTACTGTATGCCCTGTTTAAACATATAATAGTCACTGCCAATCTTGAGTTCCGATGGTGTTTTGATGGTATAGTATAAGCTGAAGGAATAATGAGTTAGGATATGGCACTAACATTTCTTAGCGAACTCACCTCCAAAACGTTTCAATGCTGTCTATCTGCGTTATCTCATTTAGCATATCCTTCCAGGGCTTGGTCCGATCGTTCTCCAGATACCAAAGTGTCCACACATGTTCCAGTGGGTGTTTGTACTCGATCTTATAGGTTTGCTCGCTGTTCTCCTCGGGCGCACTGTCCTGCTGCTCCTGTCCCCGTTCCTTTTGCAATTCCTGTCTCTTGTTGTCATCCAACCGGCTCTGGAGAAATTTATTTGGCTCGAACACCAACGGCTCGAAGTTTTTCATTTGAGCGCTGGCCATTACTATGATTCTTCTCAAGATTTCCTTGTCAACCTTGTGGACTCGTTAAGCAGTCTTTTTAAATGAGAGTGTATGTAGCGGTGAGTGCGTTTGCCGAAAATGTTGCGGAAATACCGAAAAGTTTTGAACGAAACGTAATGTGCCGAAACGAGGAAATCTAACAAATCGAATGACTTGCAGCTAGAACAGAATAATGTCTGACAACTGATGCACTGCTAAGTTGTATCGAAAGTAACAACATTACAAATGCCAATTCCACAGTCAAAGCATCTCTGAGAAATCGTTCACAATCGAATTGAAAATAAAATTCGTCCTTTCTTGTGTATGTCCTTGCGCATTTTACCGGCACTTGTTGCAATAGCTTCGTGTCGATGAACTCTATCGATTGGCATTTAAAAATTACGGGGTCATCTAGAAGTCAAGGACTTGTAAAATTTTCGTCCACGCAGTCGTAAATTTTCTCGAAAACCACTAAATTCTAAATAACTCTGCCATTTTAAAACCAATTGTAATGTCCTTTGGTCAGTCGATAGTCCTGGCAAATGTGCATACTTTAAGATAGGAATCAAAAGGATCTGCCAGGATGCGTCCGAGTTATAGGCTGTTTTATGAAAATCACAAAATGTCCTGTATCTCAGCTTTTACAAGGACTTTTATCCTTCTGATACAATATTCTGAATTGTCATCGTAAGTACTATCTTCCGTCACAAGGACATCCGGAAAGTCCTTCAAATGGCCGAGTTACGACCGATTTTATACTTTTTGCTCATTTTTTGCGAGCAAACCCCTGCAAAAAATTATTGTATTTTTTTCCCAACAGATTTTGACAAATATGAATGCCAATCGATAGTTCTGTTATATATTATTAACGTCTCATCTCCACAAAACAGGTATCGTGATTCTATCTATTGTTTTCAAGATCCAAAAGAACGGAAATCGTGGCTTTAAATATAGTTTATTATTAAAGAGCTGCAAAATGTGATAAATACTGCAAAACTTAGCTTATACATTTACAAAACATTAAACGTAAAAATGCGCAGAAAACTAAATATATAATTATTATATAGGCATAAAAAACATAAAGATATCGTACAGTATTAAGAAGTTTGCACACTAAATTAAGGAACGGTACACGAACCTAACACGAAACTTAATCATAACCTACAAGGGGTCGACGTATCAGAGAGCTGTTCCAAATGCCACAAACGTTTCAATTCCACATTCCTCCTACTGGCTGTGAAGCCTTCCTCCGCCTAGACCCAGAGTACAGCGGCTGCATCCTCGCTGGACAGCGTGGAGAAGCGCTGATAGCGACTGGCATTGCGATAGGTCTTCGAGGGCGACTGTGAGGGGGAAGTCAGGGAGCTGCTGCCGCCGTTGGAGGAGAGCGGCACGCCCACCACATTGAGGGCAGACTTGAGCGTCGAGTTGCGACTGCTGCAGTCCGCAATCAGAGTGGAGCTCAGGGGCAAACCCACGTCATGGAAGGAGCTGATCGAGCTGAACCCGCTCTCGTCCTCTGTGCTGGATCCGTTGTGGTTGCCAGCTGGTTTACTCTGCTTGTTGCTGCTGCCGTTCCCATTGGGTGTGATTATCGCAGTGATCTCCTCGTCGGTTTCCATCTTGGAGGAGGATGAAGCCGTCGATGATATGGTGGAATGCACGGAACTGTCGGTGGAGCTGCGCAGCGAGAGACGCGAGTCTCGCATAGTGTTGGCGCGCAAGAAGAGCATCTCTGCGGCACTGGACGTGGCGGTGGGAGTGGGCGTGTTGTTCCCGTTAGACTTGCTAGCTGGTGAAATGGGCGCAGCATCCAGCAGTGGCGGCGACACCAGCTGTGTCTTGCACAACCGATGGCCGCCTCCTCCACCTACTCCTACTCCTCCTCCTCCTCCACCAGCTAGCGACCGACTTAGATCCGGTTGCTGCTGTGAGGTGTGCAACAGGTTGCGTATGGTGCGCGCCAGGCGAAAGGCCTCCTGGTTGAGCTTCTCCTCGGCAGCCTCCGGAGAGGAGAGACGCGCCTTGCAGCCGCCAAGTTTCTTGGGAGAGCGTCGCCTGAATGAAGTGAAGAAGGGAATCAGCAAACAGATCTGGGAATGCAGAGAATGAAGCTTACCAGGTGAAGTCCTTGAAGGCGCTGTAGCTGCCTGCTGGCGCAATGCTCTCGTAGTTGTGATCCTCGTTCATTGTCAACATGGACTTGTTCAACATGAGATTCGTGCTGCTGCGAGCTCGCAAATATGAGCTAGAAGAGCATCCACTGGCGCTGGCAGTAGGTGTGGCCTCATCCGCATAGCCATTGGGATCACTCAGCACGCCCTGCACATGATGCAGACTCTTGGAACGGCAGATCTGCTCAGATCCGCCCATGCTGTGGCGATTCTGTTGCAACTGTTGCTGGCGCAGCTGCTGTTGCTGCTGCTGCTGTTGCTGGTAGCGCTCGAAGAAGCGAGCAACCTCCTCCATGACAGCACGATACATTTCACAATTGGTCTCCGTCTGTAAAGGAAGTATGCTTGGATTAGTCATGGACTCCATTAAGTGAGGTTGCTTCTTTTTCTGTGCTGTCTACGGTGGATTACGTCACTCAGGTTCAGTAGTTACCTCAGGTCTTGAGTTGTCTCTAAGTTCTTTGTTCTTTAGCTTTGTTCTTTGTGTGTGCTGCGGATATCATCATATCATTTTACGCTTCGCCTGCTCGCATTTACAAATCATTTGTAGCATTTTGTTATGCTAATTATCGCAAGTAATTTGCCATGCAAATTTCTTGGAAATCTTCTTTCGAAATTCTTCAGAATGAGTAAATTTATGATGACTTTGGCTCTATCCATAACGTCAACGAAATACTTTCTTCATATGTTGCACATGCCTTGTCCCACTGTGCAGGGGCTAATGAAAGATCATATTTGATACGAATCTATTCATCTATTCATAATTTACAGTTTATGTTAATTTATCGATTTATCTCTGGCTTTGTAGAGCAGTCAGCGACCTTTTCTCTTCCCCCCTCTCTCTCCTCACATAAACAACTTTCACTTAATCGATTTTGAGTCTGTCTGTCACAACAACAACAACAACGACAACAACAAGCTACAATATCTTAATATCTTGTGTTATTTCTGCGCTGGGGCCGAGCCAATTTTGCTGGCCAAGATCTGAGTGGGTCTAATTAACAGGCGTCGTTTGCCTCGTTGCCCACTTGGGCGGGGCGTGGCGGCGGGCGTTGCTTGATTGCCAAATTGGCAAAGTGTTAAGATGCCACCAGACCAACAAGCGTGCCACACCCATTTACGCCCGCCTACATGCAAGCAAATTGGCCAAAAAAGAGTTTCCCACCCGACGCCAAAAACAGTGCTGGCAACTGTGGCACAGCGGTAAATGGCTAGTTTTAGCCTTAAGCCGAAAGAAATGTGGCATGTGGCTGCCCAAATAAAAGCTAAACTTATTTATAGCTATTTACTAGCTTATTTACTAGCTTACTTTCTAGCTTCATTTCTCTTTCGTAATTTCATTTATGCTTTTCTTTAGCGTATTTCTAATTTATTCTACGTAGAAGAAGTAGCCAAATGTAGCATTTTTCTAGCCAACTGTGGTTGACAACAATCAATGCAGTTGGCAACACTGATTGTCCAGGTTTGGCCAAAATCAAGTAATACCAAAAAAAGAGTTGGCAATGCAATTTGGTAGCAACAATTTTAGTCAATGTTTGTTTGGCTTCTTTTTTTTTGGCCTGCCAAAGCTGATTACGTAATCTAGCTGGTAAATGTTGCAGTTGTTGTTGCAGCTACTGTTGTTGTTGTAGATATTGTTGTTGGTGTTTTGCGGTGGTTGCTAATTTTTGTTGCTGCTGTTGTGGTCGTTTTTCCGCTGCCACAGCTGCCGTTTTCGAGTTGCAGATGGGGCTGCGAATGGGGAATGGGAATTACGAGCGCCTCTCCTGGTGTGTGGAAATGTTGCTGCAATTTCTGTTGCTGTTGCTGTTGTTGCTGCTGCTGTTGCATTTTGTTATGCCTTGTTTACTGCACTAATGCGCAATTTGGGTCTGGCTTACACTCTCAATGGGGGGACAGTTTGTGTATGGCTTACACTCTCAAGGGGGACAGTTTGTGTGTCTAATCCCCTCGCCTGCAACTTAAGTGTGTCGTCATCGAATCGAATTGGAGTGCGTGCGGAACTTCCTCTCTCTCTCTCTCTGACTTCTTTTGTGCATCTGATCTCGCAATGTGGTTCATTAAAAACTCATCTAAATCAGCGCCAGCATCCGCTCGACTCTGTGCTTGCCTGTTAGGGCGACTTCCTTCAATCAATCGACGCCATCAATCAAAACGGATTGAGTCTCAGGCCTCCTCAGTCTCTGTGTCTGTCTGTGGTCTCAGCCCACGCCTGCTACACTCCGTGATTTGCTTTGCAGTTTAATGAAGTTGGCTTTTTTTCTGCTTCTACATTTTTAGCCGGTTACCAGCGCTGACCGCCTTTAGCTGTTATTTAACCCAGTTTTTGCCAAGTTTTCCGCCGGCATTCCAAGCCAGACACACATACAGAGAGAGACAGACAGACAGACAGACAGACAGAGAGAGAGAGAGATAGACAACGCACCAAAGTAAAATGGAAAATATTTATCACTGATTATATTGCAATTTTCTTTCTTCGGCTTCAGCTTCTGCTTGAGACAACTTCATTGAGACGCGTTTAAAAAGCGCATTAAATCGAAATGAAAGCGTAAACATTATTATCGCTCTTGTTGTTGTTGCTCTTGTTGTTGTAATTGTTGTTGTAGTTGGGCGAATTATAGAATCCCGAGCTGATTGAAAGTGTTGCAAGGTGTTTGAACAGGTGGACGGCGCATGGCGAGAAAGCTGAAGGTCAAAGCGGTTCAAATGTGGCTTGGAAATCGATTGAAAGAGCCGCACAAGAAGATGAAGAGCAGAAGAAGCTGAAGAAGAAGCAGAAGATGAAGAAATATGGAGCACAAGACGCGCTTAGTGCACGTTAACCAGGTTAGTCGTGTAGTCTTGTAGATCGGCCAACAAATTGACCCAATTATCGCTTAAACATTCTTTACCAAATATGATACGGTTTCCCATTTCATTACATATCGATAGTTATCGATAGAGAGTAAGTTCTTCTCTGAACCGAGTATTCTCAGCTGCATTCTGTTTTCCATCAATCTTCACTCATTTCCCGCTGATCGACCTGTGATTTCCCTCTTGCAAACTATGCTAAGATTTTTAAAGTCTCTCTTCTAACTCTTCCATCGATAGTTATCGATAGTAAGTAAGTTCTGCCCTGTCCCTAGCATTCTCAGCTGCATCCTTCTGCACAATTACTGTGCTGTAATCTCTGCCAGAAATCTGCTGCAATCTCAACTCATTTCCCGCCGATTGCCCTCTGATTTCCCACTGATTGATTCGATTAATTTGCACTTGTCCATCGGATTTCAAAGCAAACAGAGAATAGGGAGAGAGAAACTCCTCCTTCTTCTACGTAGCCAACCTTCAGTGAGGAAATATAAAATTAACGCCATAGAGGAAACGATCAGAGCCGAAAGACAATGAGTTAATGATGACCAGAGTCGAGCTGAATAGAATATATAAATGGGGCTGGAGCAGAAGAAGGAAGCAAGAAGAAGAAGAGAAGAAGAAGAACATTGACGACCACCGGGTCTATAATTAAGCGTTAAAAAGAATGTGCCGCCTAATTGTGGACGCCGTCGTGGCTGGACATCGCCCTAACAGGCCCCACAGTGTCCGGGAAGCATTGAACAAAACAGAACACAATGTTAAGAGAGGTGAAGGAGGAGGAGGCATAGAGAAGGTGAAGTGAAGTGAGGAAAGAAAACAAATCAAGGAAATGCTAGTAGAGATAAAAAGAAACAGAGAAACAGAATAGAACAGAAAAACAAAGGCCACTTAACGCGGCGCTGAAACGACAAGTTCAAGAGTGGGCAGAGGCGTAGCCAGAGGGGGTTCAAGCAGGCAGAAGAAGGGGGAGGAGGTGAGCCATGACAGCAACATCTCTATGTGGCCTGTCCATGTGTGTCTGTGTGTGTGTGTGTGAGGCGTGAGAACAGCGCAGACTGTGCTGCAGACTAGAGCTAAAGAATGCTGCAAGTTCTTGCCATGCAAATACCCTGTAAATTATTACTGCCTGCCTCGCTATAAAGAGAATCTTTACGACGCTGATAAGGCATAGAAGCATATGCAAATGCATACAGAGTCTGGCAAGCCTAACGGGGCATGCAAGTCAAGGGAACAGGGTGAAGTTGAAGATATTTGGAGCAGCTGCAGTTATAGAGGAGCATAAGGCAAAGGGGCAGTGAGGGGAGGGGGAGGCTGACTTTGCATAGCACAAGTTGCTCAAAGTGAGCGGCATCAAGTCACGATCACGTCTGCATGTCGCAGGTTTGTGTCTTAAGTCTTTTGTTATGTGTAGCAACAAGAAGGTGGGGGAGGGTGGGGGAGGGGTAACTCACCTGCTTCAATTGCCAGTGCAATGTGTCCACCTGATTTTGCAATATGACAGCCTCGACATTTAAGCTCGACTCATGCGGCGCCTGTTGCTGTTGTTGTTGTTGTTGCTGCTGCAGTTGTTGTAGCTGCAATTGTTGCTGCTGCTGCTGTTGTTGCTGTTGCTGGTGTAGCTGCAGTTGCTGGTGCTGCAATTGTTGCTGCTTCAGCAGGTTGTAGCTGATGATGTTGTTGTTGCTGCACATGTTGTTGTTGTTGGGTGCGGCATCCTGCAAATGTTGTCAACAGATTAGAAAAATGCGCGTTAAATTGTCTCGAGCAGTTTGTCATGTGAACAATGTTGCCACTTCAGTCTGCCTTAAGTGTGCATGGGGCAACTTGCCAACTGCCACCTGCCACCTGGGTGGCGTTGCCTTGCAACGGCAACTTGCAACCAATTGCTGCGCCATAATGCGCATTTGGCCACAGCAACACCAAAAGCGGAAAATCCTAAACTAAAACTTTAAAACTAAATCGCAACTAAAGTGTGCAATCTCCCCTCTTCCCCTCTCCCCCTCACACACTTGTACAATTAATTAGAGAAATTGTTTTACAATCTGCTGCTGCTGCTTCTTGTTGCTGTTGTTGTTGCCGCGTTTCTGTATTAATTTCAATTTCAATTTCCACTGCAAGTTGCAGTATTTTTTTAGTATTTATTATATACGATATTTCCCCTGCTCTTTTCACACTACATTAAAAAATGTTTGCAATAAATTTCTGGTATACTTAAAATGTTCAACATTTATTCGAGCGCAGCTTTTCCAGTTTTAGTTTTACTTTAGTCCGTCTGTCCCCGTCTGTCTTCCCCTCTCACTCTCTCTCTGTCCCCTCTCTCCCTCTGGTAGAACCCGTTTGTCAGTTATGCACCATATTATTATTATATTTCATGCGATATAACAACATTTTTGTATTTCTTTCTTTGGTTTCTGTTTCTGTTTCGTTTCGGTTTTATGTCCCTGGTTTACTTTTTCTTTTTATAACGTCATTTTTTCAAAGACTTTGACCCACAACGAAGAGAGAGATAGAGAAAAGAAAACACTCCAACACACACACACACACACACACATACACATATATATAGAGTGCACATTTGACCCGCATTTTAAGCTGATTAAACAAGTATTTAATATATATCAACTATATATATAAATACGCATTAAGTTCCCTTTTAAATTGAGCTGCTTTTTTATTGCTCTATTTGTTTTTTTTTTTGGTCAACCACAACGAAGTTTGCCATTTTGTGGTCGACTCTGTGGTGCCACAACTGCCACCCTGCCACGCCCCCTTTTCCGTTGTTAAAACATGCCCAGACCAAAGTCAATTTTGTATAATTTGATCGCTTGTTAATTAACGCTTTGACTGCACACACACACACTCCCAGTTATCAGTTATGGTTCGTTGTATCTGCGTAAAAGTGCATTAACAAATTAATAATAAATTGCCAGAGCAATCGTTGTTGTTGCTGTTATTCCTGTTGTTGTGGTAAATTTGAGGTAAATGTTTTTATAGCCATGAATTGTATTCAATTTATTACAGTGAAAAGTTCAAAAAAGGAAAGGATATGCCGTGATTACATTTATGCATTTCACTGTGTGTTAGATAAATGTCCAAGCTATATATATATATATGTAGCTCTTTTCCCTGCCCTTCCCATTCTACCTTTTTATTTATTGTTTTTTACATATTTCAATTATGCTCAAGCGACAGCCCAGAGTTGACTTGCAGCCTGCCCAGTTCCATTATAATGCTAATAAGCACACACTCACACATGCATAAACACAACTAGAATGTGAGTACATGCTCCCCTCCCCTGACACCCACTCCCCCCTGTAGTTAACTATAATTACACATACGACTCGTGTGACGCTTTATAAATCCATTTCCCAAAGTTCGCCTTCTATTCTGGCTATCATTAGCTACACGCTCTCACTCCACTTACAATCCAAACTGCATTCAGCCTGCCCCTCCCCCCACTTAACGATATGCTCCGCATCTCAACTAGTATATATATTCTATATAGTGTATTCTCTATCAAAATCTAATTAAAATGCGCGTTACAATTCGCATCAACGGCAACGGCGCTGACCTCATTGCGAGCAGCAAATGGCTTTGGCATGCAAATTTTTTGTCAATTGCAACAGCAACAACAGCAGCAACACCAGAGCAACACCAGAGCAACAACAGCAACACCAGAGCAACAACAGCAACATTCAATGGCAGGGAACAGTTCTAGCTGCAGTTGTAGTTGCCAGTTCCGAGTTCTGCTCGCCAGTTGGCAAAAGAAATCTGCATTTTAAATCAGCCTAGACAGCAACAACAACAAGAAGAACAACAGCGAGCATTGCACGCTCCAGTAATTCTGCTGCAACAAGTGCGGCAAGCTCTGCCACATGTGGAAGAAGAAAGAAGAAGATTCCCAGGCGCATGCCAGACATGGCTCTGAGATGCGGCTCCATTACCAACTTGTTATTTAAATTGTTTTGCACTACAAGCTGGCAGTAGAAAGAGACAGACAAAGGGTGGGGGTGGGGGAGGGAGATAGTTATAGTTAAGTGGAAGAGGGTCGAAAGGTCTTTAAAGCTGTGAGAGATAATGAATGCTGCCTCTGATTAGCCAGATGGCTGCTCTAAAAAGTTAGCTACAGAGGAAGGAACTGACTAAGTCTGTTTAGGAGACTTAGCCACTCCCCTCCCCTCTTTCCCTGTTACACTATAAAGAGGCAACTGTGTGTTGTATTTAAACAAGCTGAAACTGGCACACAAAAGGGGGAGTTACACGTAAGTCTTACTACAACTATTCTTCTGACAATTAATCACAGGCCAAAACTATTTAAAAGTCAACCTCGAATTCGTTACAGACCCAAAGAGACTTTGAAATTATTCAATCTGCAGCCGTAACTAATGCCGCCTCTGTTGGTATCAGTTTTGCACCATTCGAATCCATTTGCTGTGCCACACACACACACACACAAGAGTAGGCACACTTTAGTTGAAGATGAGGTAATTTCAAGGCAAGAAAACTTGAAATTGAAATTGTTTCGGCTTGACCAACAACAGCAACAACAACTACTCAACATCAAATTGATGTCATTATAATGATAAAGCCTCGACAAAAAGTCGCTGCCGCCCACAAAAACCCGCCATTCGCAATGCCCTCAAGCAGACAAAGAGGTAGCAGGACAAAGAGACAGAGGAGAGAGAGAGAGAGAGAGAGAGAGAGAGAGAGAGAGAGAGAGGGAGAGAGAAGTAGAGACAAGTGAGGCTAAATTTTGCTTTCAAGTTGACAGAAAATTAAAGCTAAAACACAAACAGAAATTGGTACATTATCATTATAGTAAAATCTGCATTTGGCACAACTTTCTCACATGAGTGCACAACAACAACAACAAAAGAAACAACAACAAGAGAAACATCAAACAAACAATGACAAACTCAAGCCTCGATTGTTGTCCGGCATTTGGCAATGCTCAAAGTTGTTTCCCTCCATCTGATTGCAGTTTATTATCGAGCATAATTGTTATTATTATTATCTCTTACAATTTGTTGTTACTTTTGTTTTGTTTATTGTTTACTTTTTATTGTTGCTTTGCCTAGGAATGTCGTCGTCGTCGCTTCATTTCGCTTTCAGTTATGGCCAAAATTCACTTTGCTGTCACTTTTCCAACATGGAAATCATCAAAGTTGTGGCACGTTGTGGGCTTTATTATGTGGATCGCTATTAAATGTGGAACGTCTTTAATGTGTATCGCTTTGCGTGTGTGCTGCTCTTCTTCATCGAAATTGGGTTACTCATACGCAGTGTGATCCCAGACGAGTCGTACTTCCGCCCAAATTGCCCGCTATTAGCACAGGTTGCTTAACTCTGTGTGCTAGGTGTGTGCGTGTGTGTGTCTGGTGTGTGTGTCTGGTGTGTGTGTCTGGTGTGTGTGTCTGGTGTGGCATCTGCTGTGCATAGAGATACAAATGCTGGGCGCGCATGACTGAAATGCACACGCTGCGAAGTGGAACGCATTTCAATATCCGCACAAACACAACAGAAGTACATCAAACTGGTGCAGGCACGCCTGCCCAACTAGCAGATACTCTGCACATACAGTTGACTGCAGACTGAGTTGTGTCTTTTGTCATCACATCTCTGACCGTCATCGTGGACATTCATCATCAGCGACGCCTCGTCCATCATCATCATCATCATCATCATTCCCTCCTCATTGACTTGACTTGTCAATGCCGTCGTAGATGTTGCAAGCATCTCTCGGGGCTCACCTTACGCCGTGTCCGTCGCCGTGTCCGTCTCCGTGTCGCGTTCCATTTCATGGCAATTGCAATTGCAATGACAGTGAACCACACACACACATATACACACAGTCAAGACTCGCATTGTTCCCCGTCTAGGGAAACACCCAAGGGCCACTCGCCGTAGAGGGGGAAGGGGGCTTAAATGTAATTTTAAATGGCGCCCTAATGGGCAACTGTTCACAGAGGGGTCGCATTGTTTGGCTACCTCCCCATTGTGGGCGTGTGCCGCCCTTTTTGTTGTTGCCTTTACGCACAATCAATTTCAATTGTTGTTTAACGCGCTCTTGGGGTAATTAAATTGTACTCTAACACGGCGACATTGCTCGACAAATGCTTTAAAGTGGCAAGCAGAAACAAGAGTTGCATAAAGTTCTCTCTTATTATTCAACATTGATTCATTATTCACATATTTATGAATACCCAAATGTGGCATACGATATTTATTATTATTTTTAAACCATTTTCATTTCCATTTGCAATTTCATATTTCGTTTATTGTTCCGTTTTGACAGTCTCTTGAGATTTGTTGCGCTCTATGCTTTATTCAATTGAGCTTTGATTTTTGATTTCTCTCTCTATATTTCTGATTTTTTGATTGGCCTGCGGCACAGAAAAAAAGTGGGCAACGTTTTTCAAGTGGCTTCAAATCACTTCAGAAATGTTCGCAAGTTGTTCATTTTTTTCTCTCTCTGCTTATCCACTGTTCCCTTTTCTCATGTTTCTTTTCGCAAATCATGCAAATTCGCTGATTACGTATTAAATTGATTAATGAAATAAAAACTTTCCAAAAATTGTTCTATGTGCGGAATTTAATTCAATTAACAAGACTGAGAAGGCAAAACAGCAAACAAGGCTGGGCAGGCAGGGGCAGGGACGGGCAGTGTGTCTGGGAAGGGGTACGAGTCCAACTGGGTGAGGCGTTTGATGCTGATGCTTTGAAGTTCTTTTCTTTTTTCTTTTTTATTATTATACGCTTGAATTATAGGAAATTTGAAATGATTTTTAAACGGGGGAACTGACAGCTGCCTGCGCTGTTCTCCTTCTCTTTCCCTCTCTATCCCTCTATCCCTCTCTCCCTCTCTTTCACTCTCTCTCTCTCTCTCTGTCTCCCTCTTCATTAGTACCACTCTCTGCGCTTTCAAGAGACTTTCGAAATTCGCATTAAATTGAATTTTTAGCCTTAACGCCTGCCAATTTGAGTTGTTTGGCCCGATCTAACCTTTTCTCCAGTCTGTTCCTCTGTTATTGCTCTCTCTCGTTTGCAGCCAATTATCAGTTGGCCCAAACACTCCAATCAATTGCCAATTGGCAACGGCCTGCGCCGCCACGAAAGTTGAAGCCAAACTCTCAAATTGCAATGCAAGAATATTCTTGCAGGTGGGCAGACAGACAGACAGACAGACAGACAGACAGACAGACAGACAGACAGACAGGCAGACATACAGTTAAACCTGCTGCTGCCATTGTTGTTGTTTTTGTTGAGGTTACTTTTACAGTGGCCATTGGCCTTCAGTGACCACTCGCTGCTGCTGCTGTTGCGGACATGTGCGGAGTGCCTGTCATGCACGAAGAACGGAAATGGAAATGCAAAGCGCGCACTGAGTGTTCAATGCTGAGCGGAACTCGAAAATTGTTTGCCTATTGATGGGGCAAACAAATGGTTAAATTCATAATATGCTGCTGCATGCTGTCTCGCTCTGGCAAGTGTCAAAGAGGTGTGTAACAGAATTTAATTCATTTATGCAGTTAAACTCTCCTTCTACTCACAGAACACTCATTACAGTTCCCCCATGGTGACTTTATTATGTGCATCTCGCTCTAGCAATTGTCACTAGCAGACAGCACAGTGGTGAAAAGAAGTGAGGGGTTCTACTCAATCTACTGTCAGGCTATTCAAGGTGACTTTAAATTTGGCAACTGCTGTCTCCCTTCTCCAAGTGTCACAGACAGACAGCAGAATCTCTAACAGTTCACTTATCCCACTCATAGTTCACACTCATTCTCACCCCTATGGTATCTTAACCACAAGAGCCGCAATGAGTCAAGTTCAGCCTAACTCTGAACACTAACAGCGTGGTGAGTGTGCGTTACAGCAGCTGAGAGAGGAGAGAGAGAGACTTAGACTGAGGTCAATTGATGCGTGCTCAAGGTGAAGAGTTTGCATAAATTGCAAGTGTTGATGTTGTTGCCATTGGCTGAGTGCATTTGGCAGCTGTTAGCAAGCAGTTACGTGACACAAGCTAGTGGCTATGAGACTCCTCTCATATATGGCACACGTTGTCGACTTATAAAGTCATTAAATACAAATTGAAATCAATAGTTATGCCACTTTGTGTGTAGTTTGGCGTCGTTGGCGTCGTAAAACGTGATGAGCTTGCGGCGAGTTTGAGTGAAGTGCGCCCAGGCAAAGGAGAAGGGGGAGGAGGACTGGAAAGCAGAGCAGCAAAGAGAACAAGCAAAAGAATGAACGGTTCATGACAGCATGACATGCAAAAGGAGAGGGGGGAAGGGGCGTAGCTACTTGTCGATATGTACGCATTGTTCTGCTGGCTTTGCTTTACTTCAGCGTGCCTGGTCGTGCACCCGTCACACCACCGGCCCTCCCTTTCCCCTCACCTTAGCTCTTTGGCTCATTGACTTTAACATTTTCGCCTTCTTCCCATAAATTTATTTCACTTACTGAATAAAGAACAGTTAGAATCGCACGACTGCTCGTCGCCTCTCTCAATCTGCCTGCCAGGCAGCTGCTCCTCCCCCTTCTCCTGCTCCTCTCCCACCCTTCCCTTCCTCCCTGCGGCGCACGTTCTTTTTAATTTTCTGATAACTACAAATAGGTTCGACACTCGTGCAGCAAATTTTTACCGCTGCTCCGAGGTGGGTTGAGTGTGGAGTGTGGGGGGTATGTGGTGTCGGGAGTACTACAGCGTGTGGCCTGCGGCGTGTGGTGAAGGGGAAAAATCCAAACAGACTGCGCGCCCTGCATACGTGATGAGCTCAGGGCGCAGAGGCCCCAGCACCGTTGTAGGTGATGACGAGGCGAGCGCTGTAGCTGAAGCTGAAGCTGAAGCTCCTCACGACTCTCTTGTTGCCCTACAATTCTAGAGTTGCCCCTCGAGCGTGATGAGCTCTATAAAGCTCAACGAGGTAAGCGGACAGAGTGTTGATTAAGAGTAAATTGGATTAGACTAGAGCTCAGGTAGTTAGGCTCTCAATAAGCAGCAAAGTAATTGATAGTAAGGAGAAGAGGAGAGAAAAGAATAGAGAGAGAGAAAATAGTATTCTGTATATAGTAGTAGCCTAATACAGAAGCAGTAGTAGTATACTTATACAGAAGTAATAGTAGTAGTTTTGTACAGAAGTAGTAATAATCTTATACAGCAGTAGTAGTACTCATATACAGAAGTAGTAGTAGTACTCTTATACAGAAATAGTAGTAGTATATTACACATTGTAATCTCATATGTAGTGTATTCCCAATTCGACTTGCGGCAAAGGCAAAAAGGGAATCCTTTTTCGCATGAATTTTTCAACATATTTTCAGTTTGTGCTTCTTGCATTTGATTCTTTGGGGCTTGTGCCGGTAGAGTGATTTTATTTATGCGCCGCTTGTGGCAGCACAGTCTCATAATTCAGTGAGGACGTTGGTGTTGCAGGGAGCAGGTTGCAAGTTCCATGTTGCAACTGCAATTTAATTGGTGCACTTGGCTGCCTTCGCATCGACTCTCGATTCGCATCCCTCTGTCAAGGATGCGCGAGTCATAAGTTAATTTACGCCAAGTTCTGCTCGCCTCACTCCCCCCCTCAAGTGTGCTTCCCTTATAGCCAGTGCTCACTGTGGGCACTCGTAAAACTTAACGGGCAGTTAGCATAAATTTTAAATCCGCACATAAACTTGGAATAGCTGTGGAAATTGCTTTTAAAATGCTCCAATGCGAGCGACAGCGCGACTGCCAGAGATGAGGAGGAGCGAAACCTTGGGATCTTGAGACTGTGAGAGTGTGAGATATGTAAGTCACGCGATGTTATGTACAATATAAGACGTTGCTTTTTTGGCAATATTCATCAGGCGAGTTCAACGAACTGCCCAATCAAAATTCATGTGCGAACCCCGAAGGAAACGTTGAACTTATCAGCACGATCTCCCAATATGGAACTGATGTGGGCACTATAACGAGCTGATATATGGTCTATGTGACACTCCAAGTTTGGACAGCACTCTCAACTTTCAGTTCTCAGCTCTGGTTAGATCATTCTCTAGATAATTCCCTTTTGCTGTATCTTTCTATCGAGTTCTTTACTCTCTGTTAAGTCAGCTTAACCCTTCACTGATTGCCCAATCAAGCACGATCTCAATATGGAACTGATGTGGGCACCATAAACAGCTGATATATGGTCTATGTGACACTTCCAAGTTTGCACAGCATTATCAACTTTTAGTTTAGATCATTCTCTAGATGATTCCCTCAATCTCTAGTGTTCTATGGAGTTCTTTGCTCGCTGTTCGGTCATCTTCTAAACCCTTCACTGGTTGCCCAACCAAGCGCGTTCATCTAATGTTCATCATGTAATACCTTACGATGATGTTGATGGTGTTGATGATGATCGTTATGCGAGCAAAAACAATTATCATGCTAATAAAGACCACACTCGAATATTGCATAATAATTCTTTTTTATGTGTCTACTCGCGTTTGTTGATTGCCAAATACATTTAACATTTATATCGTATACATGTGTGTCTATATGTGTGTGTGTGTGTTTTTAGGTATTTTTAAGTAACTTTGCCAACTCTTTGGCGCCCAGTCTCGCACTGTCTCCCTCTCCCCCTCTCTCTCTCTCTCTGTCTTTCCTTTGCTAGCGGTCGTCAGTTTTTATGCTTGAAAAATTGGGACAACGATTTGCACGCTTGGAGTCGAAACGAGACAAAACAAAATGGAAATAAAAACCAAAAAAACAAAACAAAATGGAAAAACTTGAAAATTCGTTTTATTTTTTTTTGCAGTTTGATTCTAACGGAAGTTGTTGTTGCTGCTGTTGCTGTGGTTGTTGTTGTTGCATCAACAACACTCTGACAGAGAGGCCACTCTTGGCGACTTGACGCTGATGGGCCATGCTAAGTGGCTAATTGCTTTTAATTGCCTTTTAACATATATTTCCCACTGTGCCACTGTTTATACGTCTGTGTGTGTGGTCTAGCCGGGAAGCTGGAAGTGTTTAAGGCCAAAATACCTTTTTAATGTGCTTGCGCCGTGGCTCATTAGCTCACGCAAGAGTTGAAGCTCTTTTTGGGGGCATGTAGATAAACAAATGAGATCTCAGACCAGGATGTGATTTGGTTCTCAACTATATCATTTAATGATTTAATTATTAAGATCTCAGATCAGGCTCTTAACTATATCATTTAATAATTTAATTGTCAGACTGTGCTAAAGTTGCCTTGAAATAAGCAAATAAGCAGACAACTTCTGACAATTTTTGTTGCCATAAATTATAGTTCTCTACTTACAATTCTAACTCCCTCTCTCTCTCTCTATCTCTCTCTGTTTTATAAGGAAGTTATACAACAGTTAAAGAAAACAAGCAAACTTATGTAGGTGTCTTTTTTATGCAGTCGTAGTCGGGTAGAAGAAATCCAATTACTGAAGTCTTGAAAGGAAGTGCGAGAAACTAATTAAAATATGGGCAACGCAAACTGTAAACAAAGTGCGACTAAGTCAGCTGATTTATGGCACATTATATGCCATACACACACACACATGCACACACACACTTATACAGTTGCCTACATTAGCGTGGAATCTAAATTTAAAGAGCTCTAGCCTGTAACGAGTACTGTCCTACCCCCTACACTGTCCTACCCACTCCCTACACTGTCCTCCTGCTCTGCCCTACACTGTACTCTTATTCCCTGTCATCCTCTTTCTCTCTACTTCCCCCTTCTGCCACTTGCCCCCTACGAAAGCGAGTAATTTATGTCGCAGCCAAAAAAGATAAATTTGCGCAGCAAGTGCCATAAGAGACAGAGAGAGAGAGAGGGAGAGACTGCGCCACTTGTGGCACTTGCAGCAGCTTCCAATTGAGCTATAAATGTAACTGCGCCTCCTCTGCCGCCTGTCGAGTTGACTCGAGTGTGGAGTGTGAAGTGTGGCCTGGCGAAATGTGATACCGCGTGATTAATTCGATGGGGGCCCTGGCGGCAGTTAACCGTGTTGCTCTTGTTGTTGCTGATGTTATTGTTGTTGTGGCAGTAACAATGAGGCGAGTGCGAGTGCGCTGCAAACGTTCGCTTATTAGTTAGTATCTCATGCAACACGTTGCACGTAGCACATTGCATGTCAATGGCCATAATTAAGCATGCGAAAACGGAGCAGAGTTTCTGAAATGAAAACAATGCGGCCACAGACAGTGCCCCCTCTCCCCTCGCCTTCCGCTGCGTCTCCCTGTTGGCCATTTTCATTAATGCGTTTCCCCCTCTCTCTATCTCTCTCTTTCTGCTGGCGCCTCCCCCTTTCCCTTCTTGTTGTCATTGTCTTGCAGCGCGTTGCACTTTTTTGTCTGTTGCATTGTTCCTCGCCGTGTTTTGATTTCAGCATCAGCATCAGCCACAGTTGTCAGCCAGAGTCGCCTCCACGCACACACACAGTTACCCTGCTGCCACACCCCATACCCCTGCCCCTCCTCCCCCTCCTGCTGCACCGAAAAAATGACTGCAGTCCGCCCCCTCCTGGGGCTGTCATTATTTTCAACGTTTTTCTTTCTTTCTTGCGCATTGTTTTGTTTTCAGTTATTTGTACCCTGTAAGCAACAACAGCACAGTCAGGGGGGCGTCACAGGCCATGAAGCACACCGGAAGAGAGAAGGCAGAGCAGAGCAGAGGCAGAGAGATCCTCCTACTGTGATTCATTTCTGTTGCCTCCTCTCACTCATAACTCAGCGAAAACCAAGAAAACTGTTCTGGGAAAGTTGAGAAGGTGAAAAGAACAAAGTGATTAAACACTGTCAGTCTAGGGTATTCGATAGTCTATCACTTTCTGTGCAGTTGCTGCATTCCTGCCAACACTTTGTTGTGTATTTTTTGTTGGTATTTCTCTCTGCTGTGCTTTGTTTCCAGTGCGGAAAGGACTGCAACGACAAAGTCGACGACGACGACGACGACGACAACGATGATGACGAGGTTGAGCTTCCCTCTCCCACTCTCTCACCCCCTCTCACACTGCTCTTCTTTTCCTGTATCTCTGTCTGTCTGTTGCCATTGCCTTTTGGCCACTTGGGGCGCATTCAAATGCAGCTGCACCCCACGCTCCGCGCCGCCCCGTCCGTTTCCGTGACCTTTATGAAGCAAACACATTTGACCTTATTACGAGCATTTCAATTTGTTGCTGCCTCCCCTCTGTTGCTGCTGCCTCTGCTGCTGATGTTGCCATTGTTGTTGTTACTTTTGTTATTGCTATAGTGAAGCCATGAAATTAGTTTCGAGTATTCGCCACATAAAACTGTAATGCAAAATAGTATTTGAGGTTTGGGATTTTATCTTCAATCCTCATTGCAAGTGCAGATATATCTTTCGATAGCTTTGACCCTGCCAACAATTGTTTGTGCTTTGGCTTTGAGTAAACGCTGGAAGCGATTGACAGAGTGGCCACCAACGATATCAGGCTGCGAATCAAGCTGCGACTACTGAAGAAAGATTGCAAGACTTTTCATGCCTCAAATTGAGATTGAAGGAGACTTGGCATTCATTTAGAAAACTACTCGATCCTTCCTTTACTTATTTTCCTCGTTCTTTGACCCTCTTTATCTCCCTCTATATCTCCCTTTTCCCACCACTTCTGAAGAACGGCTGCAAGTTTTTCCATGATTCCAATTTAGACCGAAAGGGAAGAATTCATTTAGGAATCGACTGCATCCTTCCTCTACTTCTCTCTCTCTCTTTCTTTAACCCTTTATAGAAGGATTGCAAGTCTTTCCATGTTTCAATTTGAAACCATCTACAATAGTTCTCTCCCTCTCTCGCTCTTTTTCTGTTTCTCTCCCCTCCAAGGAGTGACTCTCCCAGCAAGGTATTCTAGTGTTTGCAATCTTCAATGTGATACTGAAGTAAACTCAGAATTAATTTCGAAACCTTCTGTCTCCTTCTTTCCTTCCCTCTTTGCCCTTCTCTACCTCCACCTTCCTCTCCCCCTCTTTTCCCACTTGCTCTCTGGCAGAGTTCATCAAGTGTAAAACAAAACAATATCCAAAAACACAAAACAAAACTAGAAAAAAAGCTCAACAGAGCAGCAAATTTCAAAAGGCGGAATTGTGCCGATAACAGCAACAACAACAACAACAACAACAACAGTAACCCCCGCTACAACAACAACAGCAACAAGTACAACAGCAGCAACAACAACAGCAACTACAAGGTAGAGCAAATTAAAGTAAACTAAAGTAAAGCAGCCCGCAGCAGTGAACGCGTTTCGCTGCGTTGCCGCCGCCGCTGCTGAGGTTCCCCTTCAGCGGCCACCCTCGACGGCGCTAGTACCAGCGATGGCAGGGACGGCAGCGACGTCAGCGTTGCGCATGCGTACCTGTTGCTCAGCTGACGTCGCAGTCAACGTTGGCAGTAGCTTTGCATGACTCAATGGAACATCGCACGTCTGTCAACTCTGTGTTGTTGTTGCTGCTGTTGTCGTGCAACATGTTGGCGGAAATAATAAATTCTAGCTCGACAATGGCACCAAGCGACAGTTAAAGCTGCATACGTTGGTTGTTGTTGTTGTTGTATTACGTACAATTACACATGTCAGAAGGGGAAGAAGCAGCAGAGGAAAAACAGCAGAAATCAAAAGGATTGCCGTATACTTCTGCGCTGTCTCCCTCTCTATATTCCTCACTCTACCTTCTTCTCTCTCCCCCCTCTTTCTCCATCTTACTCCCATTCCTCCTCCCTCTTTTCATTTTGTTTTCATTTCTCTGGGTGAAATTATTGTTCATGTAACTTGGCAGAGAGAGAGAAAGACTTTTTATATTTATATCTCTTTATCTGTTATCTAGATACCTCGATCCGTTTGCTGACGCTGCTCTCCGAGCGTAACGACTAAATTAACAGCGTTTAAATGTAAAACGCATTAAAAGAAGCAGCGAAAGAGAGTGGAGTGCAAGCTGAAGCCAAAAGACGTAGAGGAAGAGGGGAGTCGATGGGAAAATCCACATTTGTATTTAAAACAATCGTCGAATGTTTTTCGTGTTTCCTATGAATCATATAGGGGTGAGTTCTGTTTAATAAAAAGCGTGTGAAAGGTTTAAGCAATGCGCAATTTCCTGTTTATGCGCAGCTTGAAAGAGTTTAGGGAGAAGAAAAGAAGAAAAAAGAGAATAGAAAGGGAAGAAGAACTTGATGGATTTTCTACTCATTTTATTCCCACTTAAGTTTGGCTAAGCAGCTTCCTCTGCTGTTGATAGTTTTGGTAATTATTCCTCCCTCTCTTTCTTCTTAGTCACGTCTCTTATACACAACTACCTCTTTACCATCCCACTTCCCCCCTTTCCTCGTCTGCTGCTCAGTGCACACGCAATTTCATGGCTGGAGGCAGAGTTTTCCATTTGCTGAAACTGGCTAATTGAGGAGGCCTTTGCTGCAGTTGGCATTTGAATGAGACAAACGAAATGTGGCCTAAACGCAAATAGAGGCTGACCAAATGTGGCTGCAACCTGTCGCTGCATGCAGACACAATCTCTGGCCAGCCTCAGCCTCAGCCTCAGCCTTGTGGCAGCCTCAATCAAACTGTATCAATGTGTCAATCACGGCCTGCCACACTGACAGATTGCCTGCGCTGTCTGCGTCTCTCTTCCCCTCTCTCTCTCCGCCTGTCCTTCTGTCTGTCTGCATTGCTTAATTGGCCAAGCCAACGTGAAATGACCAAATATTATGGCCAAATAGTTTCCGGTATGGAAAAATGCCTAATGAGCTAACGACGACGATTTCACACAGTCCAAAAAAGAGAGACGCGCGCACCCAAGTGTGATTACTTGATCACTTGTTGAATAGTTGATCAACCATAAGACAAGGACGGGCACTCATTTTAGTGCGACTTAATTCAGTGCAGTTGCTGCCACAAGTTGTTGCACAGTCTCTTTCAACGGCATTTAAACGCATTCTTCAGCTGCTGCTGCAGCAATCGAGGCGAGAAAGCAAATGAAGAGAAATCAATTCAAAACGGTTACATATAGAACCCCATCTGGATTGGTATTTATAACAAAGAGAGAGACAGAGAGAGAGGGAGAGAGAGAGAAGGAGACAGAGACACAGTCAGATTTGTCAAAATAGTCGCACATTCTCATGGCATATTTCCTTTGCGAAATTCGAAATGATCTCGCTGGGATCATCGACTCTTCTGGCAGCTGATCGATGAATGTTGCACAGTCTGTTGCTTTTGTTGTTGTTACTGTTGTTCTTGTTGCTTTGGTAATTGCGTCTGGCCAACACAAGACACGCAGCATCTTTCGCTTTGGCATTTTGGCAACCGTTGCACAAATTGTCTCTGACAGTTGCAAGTTGCAGCATTCTGTTGCCTGCCTCTTGCTCAATGAAGCAAGAAGCCAAGACTGTTATGATTTCCCCTCTTTCTGTCTCTTCCTCCCCCTCTCTCTTCCTCTCTCTGTCTTCATCTCTCTTTCATAAATATTTGCCAGATTTATTTCATTCATTGCATCTATGACTCGTGAATAAAACATGAATAAAACGAGCGAGCGAGCGAGTTAACCCATTTTCATTTATCTCGAATTTTCCTGCAATTTTTCTACTCTTCCCCCTCTCTCTCTCTCTCTGGTATATATAGAGATATATCCATTAGACTATTTTCGCAAGTCGCAGCAAACTTCGACTATAAATAAATTCAACACTTGCCTCTCTCTCTCTGCAGCGGCAGCTGAGGAAATTCTTTGGGATGAATTTATGTGTGTGGGACCTGTCCAATTTTCTCCGCACTTCCCCCACCTACACCCGCACATACTTCTCACCCTCCCTCTCTCGCACACACACACAGCAAGTGAAATGTGCAGAATCAACAGTCACATTTATTTCTTTTAACCTGCGGCTACTGACACGCCTTCCGCACAGTCTCCTGCTCCCCCACAGTCTCCTATTCCCACCAGTGTCCTACTCCCCCTCCCCCTCAGTGCACACACTCTGCAACGATTGACGAGGCAAATGCAAAGGGAAAATAAAAAAGTGTGTGCACTGTGGCATTTGCAGAATTGCAAGCAGCCTCCCCCCGACCTGCCCCTCCTCTTCCTCCCTCCATAATGATGCAGAGATTTCACACAAATTCGCTTGGAAAAATGTGTGAAAATCAACAAAAATGGAAACTGTCTTAAGGAAGATTTTAATCATTTGAATTTTCCCTTTTCAGAACTCATTCAACTGTGTTAATTTCTTAATTAGCAACGAAATGTATTTCTGTACGCCAAGTGACCTCTAACCAATGACCTTTACTGACTGCAGCAGTTTCCTTACCATTTTATGGCATATTTTCCCCTCTTGTTTTCATGGCCAGCAGCCAAAAAAAAAAACAATAACAATAACAACAACAACAACAATGAGTGCAGGCAAAGTTTTCCTACATTCGAAATAAATTCTTTGATAATTGGCTGTCGATTTGGATTCGGATGTGGATTGGTTAATAATGCCAGAGCACCATAAACAGAAGCTAAGGTAAACTTGGTCACTAGGTGGCAGGGAGGGGGGAGGTGGGCAGGGTATTTTAGGCCTGTAATTAGCCTCGAGAATTTGTTCGATTTTGTTGTTTAGTCTAAAAGCATAAATTTATTTATTTTGCATGCTCATTAAGGCGAAGCGAAAGGAGAAGGGGAAGGTGAAGAAGGAGAAGAAGGGGAAGCAGGCGAAGGCAAAGGTCGCAATTGATTTATTTTGATTGTTTCGTGGAAATTTGCTGGCCAAGCAGCTAAAAATTGCGCGTATCTGCCAGATACATTTCCCTGTGTACTGTTTCTCTGTTTCCCTCTCCCTCTCTTTCTCTCTCTCTCTCTCTATCTCACACTCCCTCTCTCTATCTATCTTTGCATGCAATGCGATATGCCAGCTGGCGTTGTTGCCTCATTACGAAATGTCGCCAAGATTTGCGGCTTTAGGAGACGCCATTAAAAGCGTAATGGGTAAAAGCCACAGCAGGCACAGTAAGCGCAGCAGCTGCCTACAGTGTGCACACACTATGGCGTATTCGACATGCAATAGATGGAACTATCGATTCGTCGCTAACAAACAAATCGATAACTATCATTGCCTACTTCCTATACCTTGCCTCGTGTCTTCTCTCTCTCTCCCGTTCATCTTGTGCAGACTTTACTGTACTTTTATTTCACTTTATGATTGTCACTCGATACTCATTGTCTTTTTGTTGTTGTCTTTCTTGTTGTTGTCGTTGTTGCTGTTGGCCTCTTGGCGCATAATTTGAATTTTTCTAACGCAGCTGCTTTCGCCACCTCCTGCCCCCTCCTCACCATTCCCCCCTCTGCAACACCTCCTTCTCCTATGATCTGCCTTGTGTAGGAGGGAGTTGCATGCCCAAGAGTTCATTGCATTTGCTTTTGGTTTTGATTTTCACTTTCAATTGGCAAAACCGCATCGACACTCAGCGCTGACTGCCAACTGCTACGCCGACTGCGACGTTGGCAGCTGCTGCTGCTGTCAAAGCAGACGACGCGGTTGCGGCGTTTGAATTTCATTTGGCGACAGCAACGACGTGGATTACGTCGTAGATCGGCAAGTTCAAACATGTTGTTGAAGAGCGCCATCTATTGCTCAGGCGGGGCAGGCAGGCAGGCAGTTGTGCGTGTAGCTTGAAGATTGTCATAATATCAAACGAATCCTGTCGAGCAAATCAAATGTCTTCATCTCCAGGCCTTGCAGACCGTGACCAAATTTAGGCATCTTTCTCGCCTTATATGGCCGCAATTCGCTCAGCCTCAGCTTTAGCTATGCAAATTGCCATTGAGCCTAATTGGCCTTAAACTGAAAGCCGAAACGTAGATGGAGACGAGACCAAGACCGTGTAGAACACGGGGGAATAATAATAATAATGGCAGTGCAATTACGAGACATGGCACCGATTCAGAATCTTGTATATAAATACCAGAAAATTGACGTTTTTATGACTCGCATGCAATATAATGTCTTTAAACGACAAGGTAAATACTTCCTCTATTATTTATAAGTTTCAATTTGTGCTTTTTTGCAACTCCCTCCCTCATACTTCCCTCAATCTACACGCATTCATTAATCTTCTACGCCACTGATTAAAAAGCTCTTTCTAGGCAAGCATCTCCCCCTTACTCTCTCTTCCTCTGCTTTTCTATCCTGCCCTCTGCCTCGCACTCACATGCATAAAACATATTCCATATTATTTTCGCACATAAATCAAGCTGACCTTAAAAAGAAGTTTGTCATAACATGCTGAGAGAGCAGAGAGAGAGAGCCACATACACACCACGACGCCCAACTTCACCTCAATTCACCTCCTGCGAGTGGAAGAGGGAGGGCAGTCAAGGCGAAACAACAAGGTGACATAAATATCCAGTTGCGCCGAAAAAGGAAACTAAAACTGCCAAGGCGAAGAAACAAAAACAACAACAAAGCTTGACATGTGAAGCAGAAACGGAGGCAGAGGCAGAGGAAGACGAAGAAGTAGAAACAGGAGACGATAAAATTCAATGAGAGCGCACAAGTTACGAACCTGCATGGACCAAGCGACGGCAAGACTCAGATTCCTTTGCTGTTGTTGCTGCTGCTGTTGTTGTTGCTGCTGATTAGCCGGCGCTGTGTTTAAATGTGTCAAATTGTTGTTGTTGTTGGTTGTGTGACGTCGTGCAGGCAGTGCTGGCGGCGGCGTCAAACAGGGCGACTGCAATTGCGATTCCTCCTGCTCCCTCTCTCTCTCTTTCTCCTGCGCCAGCTGATGCTGCTGCTGCTGCTGCGGTTGCTTGGCCTCAATCTGCGGCGAATTCTTGGCCAATGCCAAAGCCGTGTTGTTATTGCTGTTGTTGTTCAGCGAAAGCGAACGCGCAAAAGAACTTTTGAAATAGCGACACGGCATCTGGAAATCGAAGTCAGGCGGCAGAGGCAGCGGCGCCGACAGCGCATCCGCACCGACAGCGGCGCCGGCATTGACTGCGGCCGAGGGAAAAGTTTGTATTGCGTTTTGCATATTTGAAAATCAATTGTAATTTGGATTTGTATTTGTATTAATTAATTATTCCTCCGCCTCTCGCCTCCTTCTCAATTTGGCATTGTTGTTTTCGCTAATTCGCTTTGATTTCTTGTTTAGTGCATTTTTTCACGCACATTGAGAATACACACACGCACACGCACTTGACAACACTTCACACACACACATGTATTGCTTGTTGACAGCTGGGTTGTTTTAGCAGATTTCCAATTGAAATTATCATTTATTTATTTGTATTTAATCAAAATCAATTTGCAAATGAAGAATTTCCGCGCGCGCACACCAAAAAGTTCAACTGCGCACTGAGCACGTCCGACACGATCGACTTTTCTAATAAGAATGAGCGGCAGAGCGACAGAGCCAAATGAGAGCAGCCGCCTTAACAGACCAGCAGCTGCTCGCACGCTGTTAGCTGGCTGTTCAGCAACATGATCTGTTCATTGGCTGTTGGCACTAACAGAAATCTGTTAGGGAATTAATCAAGCGCGCCCAAAAGTATGCATGCATTTTATTTTGTAGCGAATCTTTAGCAGCGCCCGAAAGGCTGCCATGAAACCACTTTAAAAGGTCAGTTAAAATTCGTTTTTTGACGCCGCCACGCCCCCCTGTCGCCATAAAGGTGTTTTTCTAACGGGTTTTTCCTTAAAACGGCGGGGAAATCGAAAAAAGTGCCCAGATCTTTGGAGCCTTTTCCAGGACGACCTGGGCACTCCGCGCAGTTGGAAACCTGTGTGCTGTTATAGGAAGAAAAAACGAACAAGTTGAAAAAACCTCAAGTCGCTATCTCTACTGGTTTCGGCGCAATTTCGAATTGAAAATGGAAAAAAACTGCCGTTATTCCAAATGAAAAACTGCTTGTTTTTGCGCTAACAGAGTGCTGTTAATTAAGCAGTGCACTGGACTGCTTGCTAGTACATACACAGCAACAACAACCACAGGAAGAGGTTCCCAGGGAGGGGGTAAGGCTAGTGTGACCGATTTAATTTAGAGGATTTCGAATTTAGAGAAAAAGCTAGATTTCCCACTGTGTTTGGCAACACTGGCACAGTGCGGTTCAAAATAATAGAAGTACTAGCCAATATTAGTTTCGAAATTTACCTTTTCCTCACTCGCACCTCACTTATGGTACACTGTTCTTCTCATTTAATATCGGACAAATTGAGCCATTACATTTGACGTCATGTGACTTGGTGGTATTAGGAGACTTCCTCAACTTGGAACTAATCCCACCTAGCCAGGCCAGTTCCCGGCGGGGCCAGTGCACAAACATAATCCCCAGGTAAATCCCCCAACTTTATGTGGTATCTAAATAGGCGGACAGCTTGCCAATCAAATTGATTGTGCGTCGGGCGTTGTTTATTTGTTTTCTTCTACCGTTGTTGTTGTTCTTCTTGGGATGGGTCGACACGAATTAAAATACTCATTGATATAGTGTGACTGGAGACTTTTGCTTTCTCTAACTCATCCTGGTGCAACCTGAGATCGCCAGAAACTCATTAGTCTCGCACGATTACCTAAAATAGAAAGATCCGAGCACGGCGATTACTCATCGTCGGAGTCTCTTTTTTTTCATTTTCGAATCTATTTCTATTTTTGTGCCCACTGTGGCTCCCTGCGCATGCCTTGTCTTCTCTCAATTACATAAGCCTTATATAACGCAGCGACGGGAGTGCGAGCGAGACGACTGCTGTGCACACTGCGCGAGCACTTGGCACACATTCAAAAAGCACTCTTCTGCGCTCCAGCGAGAGAGGGCGACCACGTGACTGCAACTACCCCCCGGAGCAGCAGCACCAGCACTGAGTGTGAACCGTCGTCAGCATCGGCAGCGCTGCTCTCCGATCCGATCGCAGCTCATAATTTGTCTGAAATTCATTTTACAACTGTTTCGGTTTCGATTTCTGTTTCGATTTCGATTCTGGTTTGATTTGTTACAAGTGTTGCTACGCAGTTGTTGCTGCTCTTGGAGCGAAACGGTTTCGTGTTCTTTTTTCGCGCACTGCGTATTGAGTGAGTTGAGTTCAATTTGGTTTGAGTGGAGCATTCGCCATGTCTGCTGAGAGCAACAATAGCAGCAGCAGCAGCCCCAGCAGTGGGCCAGAGAGAGTGAGAGAGCCTGAGAACATTATGGATTTATCAATTAGAGGTGAGTTTGTCCTCCTGCCGCTTTCTATAAAAACTCAACTCATTCAGCTGCTTGCTGCTTGGCCATTTCTTTCATTTCACTCCCTTTCCTTTGTTCCCCTTTTCGCTGCCCGCGCTAAACACGTGTAGCGTCTTACGCAGTGTCTCTGTATGCATGTGTGTGTGTGTGCATGTTGTTTGTGTTTTGTTTACACACGGACACGATCGATTATTGCGCGAGAGAGCGCGCTCAATGCGCATGTGTGTGTGTGTGTGAGAGTTAAGCCTCCAATCAGCAGGCCATGTGACAAATTATTTGACTTTGCCTTCTTTTTTAATGCGGCCAATTGGTTTTGCAGCGGCGAATCGAGCAAATAGAACAGTTAACAAAAACAAATAATGATAATACTGAATATTAAAACAGAAGATAGAGAGAGATGCCGAACTTGCCATAACTAATTGCAGCATGCTGTGCAGCTACAGTGGGCTGCAGTGCACACATACTGAGTGGAAACTTAATTGGTGTAATGCGAACTACTACGAGTGTCTACTGTACTTTAATAAACCATTATTAATGCGCAAGTACACTGGCATGCACTTGATATACACTCCATGTAATTTCAACTACTATGAGTGCCCACTGTACTTTAATAAATAATGGATACTATGTGTCAACATAAACAAGAACTGTACGAATCTAATTAGTTTAGCCCAGCTGCCGTCTAATTGATATAACCCCTATTCCCCTCCCTCTCCCCTTCACGGACACTATCCAACTATTGTAGATAAACGAGTTTTAGCTTGAATCCGGCTAAATGCCGCTCACCTATGATCGATCCCGGTCGCTTTTTATGGTCTTTGATATCAGACTAATTATAGAGACGCCGAAAATACGATAAACCATGAATTGGTCAGTCAGCTCCTTCAGCAATTGGACTTGTGCCTCAGCATATTGATGAAATGGCGGCGACGACTTCGTGTAGCGCAATCAAGCTAAAGAATCCATAGCTAACATTGTCGTCGACGTCGCCGTCTCCGTCGTCGTCGTCGTCGTTTGTTATCATTATCACAGCCCAGCGACGAGGTTACCACGCGACTATAAATATTTACCCTCATGATTATTGTGGGGCCGCATAAAGCGTGAGTGTGATGATGAAAAAGGCGCTAGACAAATGAAAATGGAGCACGAAATTAATTATAAACTGCCAACGAACGGCGCAAAGTACAGCCATTCATAGTTACGGGAATTGTAGGCGAACGGCCACGCCCTAAAAAGCCCCAACTCGAAGTACAATACGGAGACAAAGGGCAACGAGTCAAGCTCAGTTGAGAGAGCCAAACTCACACACTCTCTCGAGAAAGAGCAGTCTAACTACATACCTACATATCTCTCTCTTTCTGTCTCTCCCTTTCTACCCGCTCAGCAATCAGATCACATGGTCGCACTCGCACTTCGCCGTCGCATTCGCATTCGCAGTTGTCGCATTGAAATATCTGTGACGTGACCGTTCACTTGGGCACGATAAGATCGCAGAGCACGGCGCACGCGTCTGTCCCACATCCACATGGACAGCTTGTCAGTCGCCTGCTGCAGCTGCTTTTGGGGCAGGGGTTAAAGCTCAAGTTCAAAGCTCGCACTCGCCTTCCATTCGCACTTCAGTCTAATCATCATTGAGAGCACGCCATGAATTCTGTTTCTGTTTTCTGTTTGTCATCATCGGCATCTGGCATTGTGCTCCAAACTAATCTGTTCCAAATTATAGTCATTAAAATATTCATACACACACACACGCACACCTAGACACCTTCCGTGTGTGTCTGTGTGTCGCACGCGTCTGGGCACTTAGGAAAATTTTGATTGAACTGAGTCAAACTTGAACTTTGGTGGCGTGATAAATTTCGACTGTGCCTGCGCTGGTGGTGTGATTCCGATTCCAATTCCGCTGATGCGAATCTAGCGGAAACTGATAAACCCTCTGGTGGGCAAGGGATTATTCAGTGTCCCATTCCAATCAGTATCAAGTTCGTCTGCGAGTCTGTCTGCCCTTTTCCCCATTACTCGAGTCAAATTATTCCACTGTGTTTCTTTTTCCGACTCAATTTGAAGGGCACCTCGTCATCCACTCGAATTCGCCTCGTTCCCGCCAACATTACGTCAATGTGCAATAACAGACAACAACAATAACAGCAACAAGAAACTGCACCGACAACGAGTGCGGTAATAAGCAGTCTATCTCGCTTCCACCCACGTGCTTGTCATAAAAGCTGTGTCTGAGTACAGAAACAAAAACAAAAAACTGCAAATGCGAATGCAAATGCAAGAGTGCAAAGAAAGAGAGGGAGAGGGGGGTGTGGGAAGAGAGCGCCAGAGCGGGTGATTTTAATGGAGAAGCCGGCGCGTCGCCGATGGCAGAGGCAGCAACAACAACAACAAAGGCATCGACGATATTATTATTATGTCATACACGCGAACAAGTGCAGCAGCGCGCGAGTGTGTGTGTGAGGGAGTGTGTATGTGTGTAATTAGTGCACTGCACTACGCGACGCTTTAAATTTGACTTTGATTCGATAAACACGTGCGCCGCGACGGCGTCTGATCGTTCATTGCCACGCAGTCGACATTAGCATAGACCAACACAGAGAGAGAGACTGAGGTGGATATGGAGTGAGATGAGGTGGAGAACGATTGAGTAAGAGAGCGGCTTTGAGCTGGGCTAAGGTGGGCTTGCCAAACAGACTCAAGTATGTTTAAGTGTGAGTGGGTGTGTGTGTGCACATTTGTTTATGTGCGTTTGCTTGTATATCAGTTTTAATTAGAAGGCGCCGCGGCACATTGAAAAACGGTACATTTGCCAGTCAGCCACGCATTTAAATTGCAAGCAATCAATTTGCAGAAATAAAATACGAATGTACACAAACACACACACATATACTAAGGCGTATTATATTGATGGCTAGAAGAAGAAACTGTAAACAAAATAAGCAAGAAAACTTTTATTTATGATAGACGCCATGACGAGTGTGCGTATGTATTAGTTTATATGTATGAGTGCCTGTGTGTATGTGTGTTTGCGTAGAGTGCAAAGAAATCAACAAACAGAAAACCATTAAATTATTTTGTTATTACATTCGCATTCAAGTAGCCAACATATCTAGATAAACAGTACTCACACACACACACACATACATACTTACATACCTACATGATTTATTCGCATAGAAAATTGCTCAAAGTCAAGCGCAAAGCTTTGTTGAGAGAGTCAGACTGAAAGAAAGAGGGAGAGGGAGAGAGAGCGAAGGGCAGCCGCAAGAGAGCGTCTCAAAATCAAAACATACATTGGGCATATGGTTGTGTGCCTGTGTGTGTGTATACATTCATACATAATTAGCACATATCGAACGAAGAGAGACAGAACAACAACTAAACAAGAGCAGGAGAGAGAGAGTGCGAGGAGAGCTTCAAAAACACGACTGACAGCAGCAAACGGGTTACAGTGGCGCAAGGTCAATTGAAACCTGCTAAGCGACAAGTGCTGTTCATTTCAGCACGCGCTTGCACTGCTTGCACCACTGTGCGCACTGTGTGGCGACGGCTAAAGCGCCGGCAAAAGTTTAATTGAAAAGCCAACTTTAATAACCACGTGGTGTGTGTTGCTGCACTCACTCACTGTTGTTGTTATGAATGTTCATGTTCATGTTCGTGTTGTTGTTGTTGCTGTTGTTATTCTTGTATTTGTTGTTGTTGCTTATGTGGTGCACTTTCAATTGTTCCTCGAGCACTTGTACTTTTGTTCGTAGCGAAACGCTGACGTCGACAGAGGCAGCGGCAGCAGCAGGGCTATCGTATTCATATTCATTTTAGTTGTTTTTGTTTTTGGTTGCACACTGGTTCATTGTTGTTGTTGTTGGAGTGTCAGCAGATGATGAAAAATGTGCCACTGGAGAGGCCTCTGCACACACGTTTTGATGTATTGACAGTGGCAGAGCGACAGAAGAGTAGGCAGAGGGGGGAAGGGACTACGCTGCAGTGGCCACTAGGACTCGAATTCTTATCGTTGTGTGTGTGGGTGTGTGAAAGGTGAGCGGCGTGTCAGCGCTGACAGCTTCTCGGTATGAGCATGCGATACATTTTCCCCACATCTGAATTTCCCCACTCGATTCGTTTTTTTCTCATTCTGCTTTACGCTTTGAACTCTTGTTGTAACTGACACTTTGCGGGGTCTCGATTTGAATTGGTTTTCCTACTCCCCTCCTCCTTCTTCTCCCCCTCCTCCTCCTTCGTTTGCCTTTGCGTTTGCCACTTTAAGTGATCCATCACACGGTGTAAGCCCATGTCCGCTAGTTTCTGCCCTACCTCCTTCCCCCTTCCCTTCTACTTACCCCACCCCCTTTCACACCTCGTCTGCTTTGTAATCTCTTTTGCGGTAATTGACAGTTTTTGTTGCCTCTGTTGCTGCCGCTGCCTCTGCTGACGTCGCTGCCTTCGTCATCGTTGCCTGACAGTAAATTGAAAAATTGTTGAGATTTTTTTCGACACGACGCAAATGTAAAATCTTTGTATACAAATTTCAAGTACAGTCAACTCTGACTAAGGAAAACAGCGCAGGTTTAGATAGAGCAAGTAATTGAAGACAGTTTGTCTTGGCTTGGTACCACTGTGGCAAGAGCAACAACACTTTTGATTGGATTCCAAAAGGGTTTCTTCATAGTCAGAATGCAGCGTAATAAAAACAAACTAAATCATCTTGAGGCGTCTTGAGGCATCCAAATCGAGAATACAATAAATGTTTAGTTCAAGGTCGCTATGCATGAAACTATTTATGTGGGCAGCCATGTGCCACGCCTCCGCGTGTAGCGCCCTAAAACACGCGCCGGCACCACAAGCGTCACACGCAAAATTTTAATTTAATTTACATTTCACACACACAGATACAAATAGAAGAACAGATACAGATACAAATACAAATACAAATAGAAGAACAGATACAGTTAGAGAAAGAGAGAGATACTAATAGAGTAAGAAACAGATATAGAGTAACAAACAATCGAGAGATATAAGTTCTTCTGTTTGTCATTTGATAAAGACACAACCGAAAAAAGGCGCAAAGCGAAAACAGCAAAGAAATTAATTCAATTAACGCAGCAGCAATAAAAAACGAGGGAAAACTGCCCAAGCGATTGCCTATTAAGAGGTCCCTGGGGAAGGGGAGAGGAGTGTGGGCGTCCAAGTGGGCGGGACTGGGCGTGAAACGGGTCGAACAAAAGGCCCCAATCGAATTCGCGTGTTTCTCTTTCGTTGTTCTTTACATTTTTTTATTATTATTTTTAGGTTTGCCACAACCAGCGTATGTGTGTGTGTGTGTGTTGAGTGTGTGCGTGTGCTGTTTAAGGGCACTTCCTGTTGCCTGCAATCCCTCCTGCCTCCCCTCCCTCGGAGCTGTCCTTGCCACAGACAGCCACAAAGAGCTGTTGAAGTTAATAAATGATCACCGCATGGTAGTGCCTGAGGCAGCTCAAAGGGGGGAAAGGGAAGGGAAGGCAGGGGAGTGCCTAGGCCAGAGGGAGGTGTTAGCTAGTAGAGCAGCAGGGCAGTGGCAGTGGATGGGAGGGGGTTTGTTACTGCTACAACCTTCTGTTTGACAGTCTAAGTCGTGCGTGTTTGTTTGTCTTTCTTTAGAGACTTTACTTTGTTCAACCTCACGTGCTCCCCCTCTCTGTGTGTGTGTGCACTGTGTGTGTTTACATTTGTTGTTATTATGCTGCAGTTTTTTATCAATATTGTTATTGTTGTTGGTGCTGCTGTCGCTGCCTTCGTTTGGCTAGAAAAGAAGGAGGAAATTGAAAATTGGATTTGAGTGGAGAAGAAGAAAGACGGCAAATGATTTGAGCAGACTAAGCAAGTGCAGTGAAAGAACCGACAATGTGCTGTACACTGAGAGAAATTTGATACACTGAGAGAAGCTTTGTAAATAAAGCAAGAGCAGAGAAAAAGTTCAAGAGAACTTTAAGCTGAAACAATTGAAAGAAACTCAAGTAGAACTTCTTGCATACATAAGTAGCGTGTTTCTCTCAGTGTATAGATATTCCCCAACACAATCTGGTACTGCTTCAACTCGTACATTAAATGATCGTAAAATACTAAATGCATATTTCGTATGTGGGTCAATTGAACTGAACAATCCATTGAATCAAATCGAACCACATCGAATCCAAATTCATCAAAATTCAATGTGAATTCTTCGAAGAAACTTCGAGTGTGCGTTGCCCGCATCTTTAACATTATAATAAACTGAGATATTGCAATGACATTTAAAACAAATTAAGCAGGTGATGGGGAGAAAGGGGAAAAGTGGAAAAGTGGGGGGGCGGCAGGGGTAATTTAAAATGTGCTAAAAAGTAAAAACTAACGATTCTCGTAGTTTGGTGTTATTAATTCATTAGAGATACGTGAGTGCTAATGAATTGCTGGAACACGAAGCACGCCTGATACTGGAACTGTAGCTGTATGTTCAGCTGTATGTGTATCTCTATCTGTATGTGTATCTGTATCTCATGCATTGCCTGCTTGCGCTAGCTCTACATCTGATAAGCAAATGTTCCAAATCTTCATCATTTGCATGCGTATGTGTGAGATGCCTCCTTCCCTCTCTCTCCTGCCCCTCTCTCCTTCCTCTCCCTATAGACGCACACGTACCAATTCCGTCATTCATTTTGTACGTTAATTTGTACAACTCGCCGCCGTTTGTCGTTTGTCGACGTTGTCTACAAATTGTTGTTGTTGTTGTTGTGTGTGTGTGAGATGTGTGAGATTTCAAGTAGAGCACACACAGTATAATATAGTTCAGATCAGCGTATAGAGGCTGATAAGGAAGATAGAGAGAGAGAGAGAGAGAGAGGAACAAATCAGAGAAACAAACAGAATAATAATTGTAAATGTGAAGGAATGAGGATTAGAGGGCATTGAGGGGGAGACTGGTAGCAGGGAAAGAGGGGGGGGGCAACTAACAACCTTGTGTTAATTTCCATCTATAAATCATATTTCGTTTGCCACCATTAATATGGTAATAAAATACCCAAAAAAAAAAACAAGAATAAATTAGATGCAACTTGGCAAAGACTTCAAAAAGTCTTGAAAGTTTTCAACTTTAGTTTGGAAATTCAATTCCTTTTGTGGGATCTGTAGTCAAGGCAACAATTTGCGTTTTATTCTTTGATGATTTGTGATAAGAACGCAAGAAAGTGCGTTATAAAAGGGAAACTCAGGAGCAACGCAGCAACAACAAAATTAAATATTAAAAGAAGTAAAGAAAAGGCAAAGAGGAACACGTTTTATTTTTATTCTTAGCCTGTCATCGGCTGCGTCGTCGCCGTGTGTTTGTTTAGTGATATGCAGCGTTTCAGGCTGATAAGCGAACAATATTTGCCAGGGGAGCTTAGCCTGCCTGCCTTGCTACCTTGCCTGCGTTGACTGCGTTAGTAGTGGAGAAGGAGGAGGAAGAAGCATTTCTGGCGGTCTGGCGAAATTCATTTTGTCGTTTGTCGAAATGCCAAGGCAAATAAACGAGGTGTCCGTGTGTGTGTGTGGACTGACGGCAACAATGTTGGAACTGGCGTTCATCTTCCACTGTGCATATATAGTACAGATAGATATATGCACAGGGAGAAATCAAGAAACCTTCTCTTTATCTACTTTTGATAAAACAAAGAGCCTTTTCTCGCAGTGTACCATATGTAGTTAGAAATGAGTAAACCCTTCTCTAAACTACTCTAGCCATACCAAGTACTCATTTACTCAGCCATTTTTCTCAGTGTAAATAGTTGTACTATGTATAGTACATGATCTTTCTATATCTACTAATATCTTGTTTGCTTGCTGGTTCCAACACCCACACACACACACAGGCAGAACCATTTGGCTTTGTCATTCTTTTGTGGGCAAGGCAGGGGGTAAGGGAAGGGGAGGGGTAGGGGAAAGGGGGTACAGTTCATTAGGGGGCGGGGTTGGCGCAGTCAAAAGTTGCGTCGCTTCGTGGCTCATTTATAATTTATTGCGCTTGAACACGTTTTGCCTTCCGCCTGACTATACAGATAGATAGATAAATATATATGTTATAGACAGGCTATATGTATCTGTATCTGTAGCATATACGATACATATATATTGAGGGCGACCTGCTTGCCTCCTGTGTTGGCATTTCCTTGTCGCTTCATTCACAGAATGTCACATGATGACAGGCGACAGTTTGAAAAACTTTTTCCAATTTTCTCGTTGTGTTTTCGGTATTTTTGTTCAGTATTTCAGTATTAAGTTGTGTGTGTGCCTGTGTGTGTGTGTTGGGGTGATTCACAGCTGCCACAGAAATAGCTAGACAGATGAACGAGAGTGGATCGAGTGAATCGAGTAGATCGACTAGTTCAGGCAAATGTGATTTTTATTTAAATGGTGATTTTTTAGTTATTATCGTTTTGGCAACACTGGTTTAAACAGCTGACGCACGTTTCGTGTTTTGTAACACTGTCAAGACAAAAGCTTGACTTGCATGACATGTGGTTGCAACAAGACATGCTACACAGCACGCGTATCAATGGACTTAATGAGAGACGAGTTCGGTGAACATTCAATTATATGCACCGTACTATCGATTCAAATAAAGATTTCATGCATTTCTCTCAATTTTATTTAATTTTTTTTGAAAAACTTTCCTATAGCTCTTAAAGAATCAGCCTTTAGTTGGGCTTCGCTGCTTGCAGGTTGAGGGTTCTGTGAGGAAGGCTTAATAGCACCCTCACAGGTCAGCTTCGATGGAAATATACTGAGAGAATTGAGGACGCTCTCTTTCGAATTGGAATCATGTTTTATGGGGTCTGCTTTATCAGTGGGGGAGGGGGGCAGACTGGACTGGACTGTGTATTTGACTATCGATTGCTTGCTATATTTTCTATATTTCTATTGGTTTTCTTATCTCCGATGTTCTTACGCAGCAGCAGGCATATCTGTTAGGGTTAGGGGTAGGGTAAAGGGGAGAGGGGGAGAGTGGGAGGGGTTCACAGTGACTATGCACAGTTATTGTCGAACTATTGTGAAACTGTCTATTTTTATAGCTTTACTCACAGACATTTCCGACTTGAGTTCGTCGTGTAGAAACATGCAGCTCATTAACAGCTTAACAAATGCAACCCCCTTCCCTCTCCACCCCCTTCACTCTCCCCCCTCCTGCCTTAGAGCTTTTCAAGGCGCTCTAATTGCACGCGTCTTGTCGCTACGTGAATTGCAAATTCAATTACAGCTGGCAAATTACACGAAACATAGCTAAAAATTCGATTGGCAGAGGCAGAGGGAGCTGCCAAAGCAGGGGGCGTGGCCAGGGAGAGGGCGGGAGGGCGAGGGTTGCTGTGTTTATTTATACAAATTACAGCGAAATGCAAACAACAAAAAATTTCCACACACATTAAAAGTTTTTAGCTATGAAAGCGACTCACGTGAGCGCTGCCGCTGCTGCTGCCTCGACGTCGCAGTTGCTGACAGACACACACACACACAGACATACAGACTGAGACATGTGTATGTGTGTGTGTGTGTACAAATATTAGAAATACATAATAACAGAAAAAGAGCAAAGCAAAACGCGCGTATGGCAGATAAATCAGAGAAAAACCTAAAAACATTGAAATGAACAGCGAATGCGGCAGTGTGCCCATAGTACACACACACACATTCACAGGTGCACATACACACACACAGAGATACGTCAGTGCTGCTGTCGCATTGACGTAATAGCGCAAAACTATAGTACGGCGAGTAAATTAAAATAACACAAATAAATAAAACGATAGCGCTGAGTGCCGGCTGTGATCTCAGAGAGAATGACAGAGAGAGCGTAAGCAGTGTGTAGTGGGAGAGCGATAAGGCAAGAGAGCGAGAGAGAGCGGGAGCGGCGCAATTAAAAATATCAATTTGAACTTTGAGACGCAGTGGAAAATGCCCAAAGCCAATAGAACTCACTTAGAACTCACCCCACTCAAGCACTGAGAGAGTGTGGTGAGTGTGGTGAGAGAGAGAGAGCGAGGCTGAAGCTCAAAGCTGAGCTTTGTGCCGAGTTGAGTTGCGCGCGCCTAGAGAGAAGGAAAAAAATGGTTGCCAAAAATAAAACTACAAAATATGCACAGCACGCGGCGCGAGAGAGAGCAGTAGAGAGAGACCATGGCAGCGGCAGCGGCAGAGGCAGCGACAGTGAGAGCGGGAGCAGCCACATGGCAGCGGCGTATTTGTATCTGCAGCGTGTATCTGAGCGAACAAATGTTGGCGCCGCGTGTGCTGTAACTGAGAGAGTTCTCTCTCTCTCTCCCTCTCTCTATCTCTGACAGTGTCGCTCTCTAACGCCGCATTTCGTACACTTTGCAACGAGCGCGTGTGCCCTGTTCAGAGTCAGACGAACAGTCGAACCCGTGTGAACGTACAACAAATACAACAAGAAGCAGAAGGAGAAGAACAAGAGAAACAACAATAAAATAAAAATAAATTGGCAACAGAAGAAATGTGCAAAAAATGTTATTAATTAATTGCGCACGATAAGTTAAACAAGTTAGTAAATTTATAACGCATATTTCGCGCATTTACCCCACGTTGCACAAAAAAGTTCCACATCGACGAAGCACGTGTGTCAAATAAGAATTTTTAGCAACAAAAAAAGGTTTTTTTAGTTTATGTTGCCTGACAACCAAAGTGTACGCGTATGTGTGTGTGTGTACGTGAGTGTGTGATTGCGTTCATAGTGCAAAAAGCAGCAAATAAAACAAAACAGCAAAGGAAGCAGAGCAACAACAACAACAACGAGAAGAACACACTGCAAATCAGCTGACTCTTGCGCCGACTCTCTCTCTCTCTGGCAACTCTCACTCTCACTGGCAAGTGTGCTCAGCACACTCTCTTGCTCTCCTCCTTCCTCTCCCTCTCCCCCCTCTGAGTTGCATCCTTAGTTTGTGTAGAGATTTTCCAACTGCTTCCGCATCCTACGCGACCCTTCGAACTTCGAAAGCGCCAGTGCCGACTGCACTTGTGTTTGTCTATCTCTACGTCTGTGTGTGCATATGTGTGTGTGTGTGCGACTCGCTCTTGTCACATGCGCGCTCAGTCAGCATAGGCAGCGACGGCAGCAGAGGCAGTGACAGCGACAGCGACGACGACGACACCCACAACGCCCGAAGACAGCGAGCAGTGGCTAAGCGAACAGTCGTCGTCAGGCAGCGGCAGCAGCAGCGTCAGCAGCAGCAGCTACAAATCCAACAAACACGCCACACGCGCTGAACAACAACAATAACAGCAGCAACAACAGCGACAGCAGCAGCAACAAAATTTGACCACAACAAGGACAACGCAATAAAAACGCGTGCTGTACAAATCGCTAGCGATTTCGGAAATCGCGCGAAACAGCGAAGAAGAAGAAGAAGAAGAGTGTGCAAAAAAAACCTCAGCGTGCATTTGCGTGTGTCGTGCGTGCGTGTCCGTCTTCGTGTCTCACTGGCTCACACAGTCCCTGTCGATGTGCTGTGCTGTGTTAGTGTGTGTGTAAGCTGAGCTGTCAACATTTTCCATCGATTTTCGGCGTCGTGTGTGTCGTCAGTGTGTGTGTGTGACGTCGTGTTTGGCGCGGCGACTTGCAAGCATCGCCTTCACCATCGCATCGCGTCGTCCTGTCGTCCCCGACTCGCTGTCGTCTCGCTCTTAGACGGTGTAACTGTAAACTGTAAACTGTCCGCGTGTGCGTGCGTGTGAGTCTGCGTGTGTGTGAGCGAGTGTGCTTAGTGTGTGTGCGCGTGTGTGAGTGTAAATATACTACACCCGCTAGCTCACTAGCTCGCTCCCCTACCTTCCTCCCCCCCTCGTCGTATCTCAGTAATTTCGCAAAACTATCTCTGTCTCAATCGCACGCCGGGCAAGGCCCCCCACCCGTTCCCCCACACGCTACACATCTCCCCCCACGACTGCCATCTACTATAACTGTTATTAAGTTTGTTAACTTGGGAGATAACTATGCAAATATATGTCATACTAGTGCTTTATAACTGTACAATAAATACGTGAAAAGGAGAAGAAGAAGCTAAAGGAGAAGAAGAGCAACAAGGAGAAGGAAGCAGAGCAATAGAAAGAGAGAAAGAAGCTAAAAGGAAGCAGCGATTGATTTTATTTTTAGTGCCACACAACAAAAATAAAGCAATAAGCCTACAACAGCAACAACAAAAGCAACAACAACAACAAAAGCAACAACAAATACAACATACAAATTTATGCAAGCAACGTTAAACGATTTACAACAATAACAACATGAGAAACTGTCAACAATAAAAAGAAAGAGCAAAGCGAAATAAATACAAAATAAAAAGAAAATAAAAAAGAAAATAAAAAGAAATTGCGGCATTTGAGAAAGAAACAGAAGACAGAAGAAGAATCGCTATATATATATAGAAATAGCGCAATTAGCCAATGAACCAAATCGGCAGAACTAAAACTAAATCACAAACTAAAACTAAAACTAAAACTCACGCAAAACTCAAAGGAAACTAAAACAAAACTAAAGTAAAACTACAACTAAAATAAAAAGAAAATACCAAAAAATATCTAGAGAAATAGAGAAACGCTCAACGGCAAAGCTAGAAGAGAATCCAACTGTGTTTTTCCTTGTTGTTGTTATTTTTTATGGGAAATAGAAAAAGACGAGAAGAAGAAATCTAAATAAAAAACAGAACAAATTGTTGAATGAATTCGCGGTGCCTTTATTTATAGCGAGCAAGCATAAATAATTATAATTATAACGCTATAAAACTCACATAAAATACAAATACAACAACAACAACCAATACGAAACCTAAATTATAGTACACAAATCGAACACAATCGATGCATATTTAGCCAAGCAATAAATAAATAAACGTGCAATATTTAAAAGTTTATTCAAGTTTACATTGAATTTAGCATAAATAATAAAAACAAAAGCAAAAAACATTCGCTTTTTGTACATTGTGATTCCAAAACCAACAACAACAAAGCAAACAAATTTATATTAAAAAAACACAGCAACAAAGTTAACGCAAATAAATCAAAAGCAAACAAAGCAAGAAAGAAAAAACAAAGTTTTTCATTTGTTGCAACTATTAATTAATTAAAAATATACGCTAAGCAATTTAATTAGTTATAACAAATTGTTATAACTCTATTGTGACTCTACATATATGCCCCGTGCTGTACGCAGAACAGAAACCTAATCGAAAACAAAGCAAAGTGTGTTGAATATACAAAATACAAAACTCCCCACACTTGTTGTTATAATTCGTGTATAATCACAAAATTGCAAAGATTTTTATGAAAAAATGAGCGACAGGGAGCGATCGTCCCCAACACTGATCGAAACTGGTTTAAAAAACTTAATCGGCGGCCGAGATGGCAACTATCCACTGATCAGCGGCATAAATGGTAAGTTCCGAGAACCACAGACTCAGATAGAGACACACATGTAGTAGGTAGATAGAATTCCCCAGTCTCATAGTACGAAAACCCCCCTTGCAAGTAGGTTATTTATAGTTAAACTGAACTTGTATTTGTCATACACTTACAGACTATACCAGTTACATATTCTGTCCACTAATAAGGGTATCCCTGACCAAGTTTCAGACACAGATAAAGTTATAAAGGTCGATTTTTTAAAAGCTATATGAAAGTTGTTAAAAAAAGAAACATAAAATTTTGAGAAATGCATGAAATCGTTATTTGATTCGATTGCGGTGCATATAATTGAATGTTTGAAAATTATTTCATGCAAACGTTGAACGTGACTGCGCCTCAAGTAGTTGGCAATTTTGTTACCAGTTACATATTCTGCCTTCTAATTAGGATATCTCTGACCAAGTTTGACACACAGATATAATTATATTACTAACCAATCTCCAAGTACTCATTAGCTCGTAATTTTTTCTATGTATTTTAGTATGAAGGGTGTCTCTAGTTTTATTTGTAATGAATTTAAAGACATAGGCAACAAGATGGCTATTCTCCAGCCTCCACGAACTCTCTCTTAATAAGTAGCATATGTCTTTCTATGATATATATACAGATGGAGTTATAGTAGTTATCAATCCCTAACTTACTCATCAAGCTCATATTATTCCTTGGTAAAATGTCATTAGTTTTATTTGTAATGCAGTTATAGACATAGGTACCAAGATACCCATCTCCACATGATACAGAACCAGAAAGAGTTAAAGTAGTTACCAATTCCCAATATTTCTATATAGAGACATATGTAGATACGATTCTCCAGCACGGGTTCTCTCTTAATTAGCCTTTATATGATGCAGATAGAGATACAGATAGAGTTATAGTAGCTACCAATGCCCAGCCTGCTCACCAGTTGCGTATTCCCCTTACTAAGTAGAGTATCTCTTGCTCTTATTGCTGCCCCACCTTCGTTGCCTTGTCAGCCAATCTCTTGGCACAAATCCTTATTAATGGGCTTAAATTTATAAAAACGAACCTGGCCGAGCATAAGGAAATTTCTTGTCGGGACATATCTGGGCCGTAAATCAAATGGGAACTCGGGGGGGAAATTGGCTCCACTTATCGATTGGCTGCCACGTGCTGCAGTACGATAGACTCGCTTCATTCCTCACTCGGTTATCGTGGCTCAGTTTCTACTGCATTTGGTGCAAAGTTCGAGGCGACAATGATTTGGAAATAGTATTAGAAAACGGAATCGGAATCGGAATGGGGAATCAATTGATAAGGTTATTAAACCATTGACAGGGGCCCAAGGGCATTTTTAGTTTCGTTTAGTTTCAGATTAGCACGATGTTTTGTATCAATTTAGAATAGATGACAACTGAAGGTAGTCCACAAGGCGACATAGAGACAGAGAGAGAGAGAGAGAGAGATAGAGAGCGAGAGATTAAGGCTGTGTATAGCACAAAGTTGTCTCAGATTATAGTGACTATATAGTGTAGAGAAGCATGTGCGATGGAATATTTGCACAGGTGTCTGTGGACAGAGCAATCTTCTGTTTTATCTTTGATTCAGCATAATTTTTATGATTGCACTGCAGAATCGTTCTCTCTCTGTCAGTGCACAGTCTGCAGTTTTCGCAACTGCTGTTTGCAGCTTCGCATTTTCCCGGCTTTTCCGCTTTTCCAGGCAATTTCACAAGCACTTAAGCTGCGAAATTTGCATATGGCTTTAAAGCATATTGAGAATAATTGTGACTGTGCAGGCAAAGATATTTCCCCAGATGCAAAACGTGGCAACATCGACCCACTGCACCACCCCCATTCCCCGCTGTACCCCTTCAGCAACCCCTCTGCCTCCTGCCCTGCCTTCGTAACCAGAAATCAATAGCATAAAACGCAGAAGAGGCAGAAAAGAAAACGAGAAAATGCTATTAAAATGTGTCATAATCGGTCAGCATAATGAAGTGTGTGTGTTTGGTAGTGTACAAGCCAAGGGTGCAGAGGGAGGGGGAGGAGGGCAGGCAAGGGTGTAGCTGCAGTGTGCAGTGTGCTTTTCGGCTGCCTTTCTCTGCTTCTTCTTATCCGTCTTGTGTTTTTATTTTTTCATAAATCAATAGGCGGAAACTCGGCAATCAGCTCGGCCCCGCGCCTTATCCGCCCTGTTCCTCATCCCCCTCTTCGACTCGTCGGGACCGCCACAAATTTAATTTATTGTAGCATAATTTTCGAGTAAGTTTCCCCGCTGAATGCGCGTTATCGCTGGCATTGCGCATACGCCGCGTGTGTTAACAAGCGCTTGATTACCGCATTAAAAACTTGTTGTAGAGCCCAAGCACACGCTAGTTAAATACGATCTGAGTGTACTAGCTGATAAGGCCTGTCTACAGACAGGGACAGGGGGTGGTGGAGAGGGGAGAGGGAAAGTGGGCAATAGAGGCAGAGAGAGAGAGGGAGAATTGGGGCTGGGGCTAGCCTGACAGCGCGGTCAACTTGATGATTGTGTGAATGCTTCCATTAGATGGTAAATTTAACATGAACATAGTGATAAGATAGTGTCTACTCTGAAGAGGAGGAAGTGTAGAGAGGGAGTGGGGGAAGGGGAGAACTGGAGACTAAAAGATTTCCAGACAGTTGAATTATCTGTGCAAGATATTGTGCGATTAACTGGGGTAAGCAGTGGCACAGCAAGAGAGGGGGAAGAGAAACAGAGAGAGAGAGAGATAGAGACAGAGATAGTGTAGTAGTAGTATAATAGACTTATCGTATAACAGTCCAGTTGTAGTCTAGTTATAATCAGTATAACAAAGTAATATCTGAAAGGGCTCGTCGGGGCAATCAATTGGGATTCCAATGCAGTAAGAAGTAGCACCAGAGAGAGAAAGAGAGAGAGAGGAAGAGTTGGTAGATGTATAACAGAGCTATCTATAGTATAAATATTAAAGTCATGTTAAAGTCATCATAACTGTGGCCCAATCAATTGAGCTGAATGCATACATGAAATAATTGAAATAACTGAATCATGTGGATTAGTGTCGCCTGAATTGCATTTAATAATATTCAATTATAATACTCATGTTGTTTATTCTTGCTACTGTTGTTGTTGTTGCTGTTGTTATTGGCAAACTGCATTTAATCGTCTCTTTTGGGTCGAGAGATTTGCGTGTCATGCGCCTCTGCTCAGCCTGCGCACGCTGCATGTTCGCGCCGCTTTCGTTGTGCATGTCAACTTTGCATAAAGCACACGGCAGCAACAACAATGTAATAACAACAGCAACAGTAGCAACAACAATTTGTATAACAGCAACAATTGGCACACATAAATTGGCAGCAGGCAGTCAAAAAATAAAATGAATTTGTTTGCCATCATAAACAAATGTCAATCGGGCAATCGATGTGGCGCCGACAGCGCCCTGCACTCCTCTCTCTTCCTCTTCTCCCTCTCTCCCCTCTCTCTTATCTACTCCCTCTTCTCTCCTCTGCCTCCCCCTCTCCCGCTGCCTGCACTTTTGAATGCCAATTAACATTTGCTTTTGTTGCTGCTGCTGCTGTTATTGATTGCAAATTAGCAGCTAATCATTGCAATACACACACACACACACACATAAATCATTTGGAAATGTTTTTGTGACATAATCGAAGTGATAAGCAACTGCAGCAAGAGGAGGAGGGTGATGAAGAGGGGCAGTTCATTGATAAGCTTCGCCTGTGCAAGCAAATTGAGCATTATCTGAGCTTTATCTGCAAACTATCTGATCATTATCTCAACTGTTGCAGCTGGAATTCCAAACTGAAATACCTGTTACTTTAACTGTTATACAATTGTTCCCCCCTTGCTCTTCCCTTGTCCCTCTTTCCCCTGAGAACTTTTGCTTCGTCATTCTGTTTGCAATTAAAAGTTTTAATTGAAAATGCGCACAATGCACACAAAGGAGACAAACTGTGCGAAATCCGATTGGATTCAATGTGTAAACGATGAAAATATAAACGTAAAATGTCGCCAGCGAAAGGGAGAGAGTGCTAGATGATGAGAGAGAGAGAAAGAGGGAGAGAGGCAGGGAGAGAGATGTCTCTGAATGATTTGCAACTGTTTGTTGAGTTCATAAATCTTAATAAATTTAATTATTCTAGTTGCACATGACTAACTTGCTGCCTACTAAAGGCGAGAGAAATATTATAAATTTAAATTCGCAATATGTAAAATATTTATTTCAACTTGTTAGAGTGTGTTTTACGCTGCGTATACGTGATGTGTGTGTCGTTTTATTATACAAATAAATGGGGAGCAAAACAAAAGAAAGAAAAAACTGCTGCACACTGACAAAGTGTGAAAAATATTTTCATAATCTTAATGTTGCATGCTGCGACAGCTGAGGGACGGGCAGAGGGGCATGGGCAGGGGCAGGGGCAGGCGGAGGGGTGCTGGCTATCAAGAGAAATGAGATGCATGCAAGCGTTGTGTGAATTTGTCAAGCGGAGCAGCTGATGCTCATTTCTTCTTCGTGCGCAAAATGCGGTCAAACAATTTGTTTGTGTTGCTATTTTAAACAACAACAACAACAGCAACACCAACAGCGAGGGGCAGCATGACAGTAGCAGCTACAACAACAACAACAATGAATCAAGCCGCTGGCCAAATTTCACGAGCATAGTAAAGTTTTCTCGAACTCAAGGGGGGCGCAGGGGAAAATGCCAACGCGCTGGGGGAAATTGTTTAATCAATGCCGCAACTCAAACTCTTTAAAAACTGAAATTCGAACAGAAAAATGCTACGGGCACTTATACACATACACACACACACACACACACACACATGCACACAGTCAAGAGTATGTGGCAAGGACGAGCTCAAACAATGGCATTTTTCTTCTTTTTATACCCTTCAACCATTGAAAATGATCAGAAGAGGGTATACTAACGTTGTGCATACATATGTAACAGGCCGAAGGAGGCGTGGCAGACCTCATAGAGCATATATAGATCACTAAACGTGACGATTCAGCCATGTCTATCTATCTGTTTAATTGTCCGTCTGTCCGTCTGTTTGTCTATCTGTCTGTCTGTCTGTGTGTCTGTCTGTCTATCTATCTATCTGTATATCTATCTGTCTGATCATATAACTTGACCATATTAATTGGACATATGTTTAGTCAATTGAAATATCTACCTCTGTTTTAAGTCTCAATACGATCGGACAGTATACACAGAAGTTATTTAAGAATGTAGAAGCACAGCACCAACTGGCTGTCAGCTGACAAAGGAGGCGGGAAGAATCACGATCTCCTTCTATTCCGTTATTGTCGTAAACTTAAGTAACTCCATAACTTCTTTCAACACAGGTGGAAGGGTATTCTACTGTCGTCTGCCTTCGTCTGTTGCTCTTGTTCCTTTTTCTTTCTACCTGGCAGGGAAAAAAAACGAAGCGTAGGCAAAAAAAAAAATCAAATTAAGGTTAAATACCACAAAGCGAGTATCACACACACATACAGTTGCACGCGTGCTTACACACACAGACGCACACACACACACACGCACACTCTGGCGCAGACACACTTACTTATACACTCCATAGTTATGCCTTAAATCCAAACTAAGCCAAAAGCGTGCAGCAGACTTACACCCACACGCACACAGGGGCATACGCACACAAACACAACGACGTGTGCTAGCGGCGGCGCCTGAAAGCAGGCAACACATTTTGGCATTTTCGCTGCTTGTTGTTATTATTATTGATATTGTTGTTGTTATTGTTGTTGCTGTTGCCGCTGCCGCTGCCACTGGTGCCGTAGGCGTTGCCGCCGGAATTGTGTTGGCAAAATGATGGACAACAACAACAAGAGGGACAACAACAACGAGACGTGCTACCACGGCGGCAGGAAGTTGAAAACAGTCACGAAGGCCCTTGTGCAAAAAAGGGCACTAAAAATATACAACAACAACAAGAAACAGCAGGAGAAAAAGAACAACAACAACAAGAAAGAGCAGGAGAAGTAGAACAACAACAATGCAAACTGGAAATCAACATTAATAACAAAATCCATAAATGAAATAATGTTGACTTCATTTGTTTGCGCATGACGTCAAAAAGGAAGCAGAGAAAACAGAAATAAAATTGGGGGGAAAATCAGAAAAGTGTGCTGAAAGTATGTGGAAAAAGTGTAGTGGGGGGCGGTGGGGGGGGGTAAACGAAAGATATGTATCGTCGCGAAAAGATTGAATACCCGTGACAGATCCTTACTGGGGCGGGACATGTTAATGTCTCGCTGGGTTAGTTGTTTAGCTGTTTTGGCTCGAATGCGGCTACTTTTGTCAGCTGGCGACAAATAGCAGGACAAATGCCGCATACCCTAAAAGGAGAGCAGGGACAGGGGAAAGGGCAGACACGAGAAATGCCTAAAAATCGAAACACAATGGGCAAATACTTTTGTTGCCTCCCTCTGCCCCGTTCCCCGCATTGAAGAGGCAGACGTCGCTCTGGCTACACTTTTAATGGCTGCGGCCCGGCACGAAAGGACAACACAGCAGTGGAAGGAAAGGGGAGAGGTGGGGTAGCAGGGGAAAGCAGGGAAAGAGGGAACTACAGAACGACACACAGACCCAGTTCGGAGCGAACATGTGTTGGTTGTAAACAGGAAGCATAGCCGAGGCAGAGCGAAGCGAACTTGCGCGCTCTCTCTCTCTCTCTCTCTCTCTGTCAGTCGCTCTCTGTCTCTTACACACACACACACTGAGACATTCTTGAGCATGTTGCAAATGTCAAAGTGGCAAAAACCCGGAAATTCGAAGGACAGCGACGCCCACACAGCGCGTACGCCCACACGCAGAGAAGTCTACACAAGTTGTAGACCTGCGCAGCTGAGACTACTCTCTCGCTTTCTCGGTCTCTCTCTCTCGGGAGAGATTCACTCTCAAGAGCCTCTCTCTCACTGACGTTCTCTCTCTCTCACTGCGCTCTGCTTAACTCGCTTTTGTTTTTGTTTTATTGACAGACGCGGCCTGCCCTCGCTCGGCTGTAATTGTTATTGTCTTATTGTATGCCGGCAATACACTTGCCACACACACACACACACACACACACACACAGCCACGCACATGTGTTCTCTGCCTGTGTATATGTAAGTCAACGTTAACCGTCTTTACCTCCAACTTGGCGTCCTACGCGAGCAACTCAAGCTTTGATTTGACACCACGTTTTGCCTTCTTCTCTCCCTCTCCCTCCCTCTTCTTTCCACACCTTATTTACTACTTCTTCTGCTTCACTCTCCGCCCCCCTAAATGAGTGTGATTTGCAGCGCGTGTTTAAATTATTAACTAACTTAGCAGGCAGCTTTTATTTTCTATTTCTATTTCCCTCTTTTTGCTCTGGTTGAAATCTCGTCACGAGTTTCAGTTTAACAGCCACGAAAATTGCATGTTCACAATTTATTTAGCATACGCCTTGGTATGTGTGTGCCAGTGCGAGAGTGTGTGAGTTAAAGTTTCACTTTGTTTGTTGTGCAAATTTTCAGTTAGCGAGTGTTACGTTTTATTAGTGCATAAAAATGTTGCCAGAGACGATGATGAAATGTCTGAAAAGCAGACGTAACTGAGATAAGAAGGTAGAGAAAGAAAGAGAGAGAGAAGAAGACCGTGTACAGTTGCCTGGGCTCCCACAGTGCGTATGCGTGTTCAAATATTACTCATACGCAGCTGATACGGGCAGGGGCAGGCACTTAATCTTAACAAAAGCTGCTGCTGCGGGCCGTATACATCAACTCATATCATCGCTTATATCCGCCCCCAAGGCTGCGCCATCAAGCATACGCACTGTTGTCTGGCCAATATTTGTACTCGCATTCAAAATGAAAAGCAAATCAATCAGAAATTATTATGCATCAATTGCGAGCATTAAGTATGCATGGCAAGCAATCAGATTTCATTCCCTCTCTTCCTCTCTCTCCTTCCCCCCCTCTGCCCAGCACTCTTTTCTCAGCTCATGTGCTCTGCTAAATTTGTCCAACTGGCGCTTATAATTAGAAGCGGATTCTGTTTTGTCACCTAATCGTTGTGTGTGCGATTACGTTGCTCGGGTCGAGTGTTAAATCAACAGGCAGTCTCCCTCCTGTGTCCCCCTTTCCTTACCCCTTTCCTGCATGGTAATCAGCTCTGACGTACGCAGAGATCTCATTGGAATCTGCTGCTAATGATCAGCGAGATGAGCTGCGAGATACGACTAAATTGTATATTTGTATATATACTTTCGTCTTTCCTCTGCCTGCCAAGCGAATATAGAAACAAATATGCAAAAATCTCTTGTGCTTCGCGACTAAAATTAAAAGCAATTTTGCTGCTATTTTAGAGAGGGAGATAGAGAGAGGGGGCAGACAGAGGCGAATACAGTGTTGCAATTGTTGCAGATGTAATGCTGTCGGAACAAAGGCGACCCCTCTCCAAATACCATGCCTCCGCCTGCCCCCACTCTGCCCCCTGCTGCTGCACAGACAGCAAATGTTCCACGCCCACGCAGCTAATTTACCTTAAAAATTCATTTCGTTTTCGTTTTCATTTTTAATTGCCAAATATTTTGTGTGTGTACAATGGAATTCAGAGTCTGTACATGAATTATATATATATTTCTGATGTAGCTCGTGCTCAAGATGGATCTATGTTTATAGCTATATCTGTGTGTGGGAGGATTGCGGGTGAAGATAATTCCCTCTGCTTAAGTCATAGAATTGAGTTTATTTTGATGACGCAACTATCGATTGTATGCGAATAGTTTTAGTGGTGCTGCATCAATTGCTTGTACTCTGCACAGAGCACATACCAAGGGGTATGCCTGACGTATTTACTTTATATACAGGGTATTTTGGGATATGTTAACATTGATAAGTATTCGCAATGCGACCGGAAATCGAGTGGACTGCGGCTTTTTTGGCTTATTGAATCGCTGCTGGCTGATAGCGACTGACCACGAAGAGGGGCTCGATTAGGGGTGCCCCTATTTAAGGGGAATGGGAAAGGGGAAGGGGGGAGGTGGAGGGACACTCGTGCGTTGGCCTCAAAACTTTATGATTGCACTTGATAGTAGTTTCTTGGAACACGCTCCATCGTCTGGCTATCGACAGGCTTTGTATAAATAAACATTGAGAGAGCGACACAACTGTGCAGGAGGGAGAGGGATGAGGGAGGTAGAGAGAGCGAGAGCAGTGGATATATCGTATTACCTCAACTCAATTCGGTTTCATGGCGTTTTTCTGTTGCCGCCTGCACTTTTCTTGTTTGTTTTCGTTTTGCTCTTATTGTTGTTGTTCTTGCTGTTGTTGTTGTTGTTGTTGTTCTTGCCTAGCGCTCGTTTGTCAAAACGGATCTTTTACACAAACAATTAACAATTGCGGATATTTGGCAGGAGTGTGTGTGTGTGGGAGGGAGAGAGAGCTCTTTATCGACAGTGCTTACGATAAAAGTGCACATAAATCAATTTTGGGCTGTCGCACTTCGCCTTCTAGTAGAGTCTGGCAAACGTTGCAAATTTATTTTGTACCCCTTTTCCTCTCCTTCTCCTAGAGAAACTATATACGAGTACAAACTGCCCCAGTCTGTATGGTATTTTAGGGAATTTTCAATGTTCTTTTGTAGGCTGCAATATTCGCGAAGAGTTTGTTTAGTGGAAAGCAGGCGATTTGCGATTTGTTTACCCAAATCAGAGCGTAAACAAAGCGCTTATGGTGCTTAAAGTGAACGGAAACAAAAGAATTTGGTGTTCAGTGTGAAATATGAACACGATTCTAATCGAACTGATAATACAGGAAGCGAACGAGACGCACTTGATTGATCGTTAGTTAATTCATAGCATGGCAAGGGGAAGCGAAGGTTTAATTTGCTTATCCGATTGTAAAGGTATTTTAAATTTGAAATCAGTTCGCAAAGGGAGAAGGGAGGGGAGGAGGGGACACACGGAAGAGCGCAAGGAAGCCTGGTTTATTGATTGGCTTCGGGTTTTATTTACCTGTCCGGGTGCGAGTGTAGCCGCAATAACAATTTCCTGAGTGAAAACTCATTTGTGTCATACGTCGATTCTGTCAAACTGTCATTAGGGAAACATGGACACACACACACATGCACACACACACACATTGACAGGGGATAGGGGCAAGTTTTCAATGAAAACTAAGCAACATATGAAATATTCAAGGCAATAATTTGTCTAGCCAGGCCACACACATCCTGGACATGCGAAGCCAAATGGACTCTCTGACTGACTGTGCCAGAGCCCCTGTGCAGGCTGCATAATGGATGAGAGTGTCATATGGCTATAAACAATGGCTAACACGCCCCCCCCCCTCTGCCTTTCCCCTGCCCCTTAGCAGAGCCTATTGAGCATGCAGCTAAATGTTTTGGCCGAGTAAGCGAGCATTTGTCCAAAATGCCAGGCGAGTTCATTAAGTTAGTTGGCTTTTCTTCTGCTTCCTGCTCGCCTTCTCCTACTTCTCCTCCTTCTCGCACCTTCTTCTTGCTGCTGCTGCTTCTCATTTCGCGCCTTCCTCTTTGTGCAATTAGTTTGTCGTGCTGCATTCGCTTGACATTTTGGCTGCCTGTTGTTGATTTCTCGTGCTCGTTTTGTCAAATGACATTTCTATTTCTTCAAGTAACTCACACAAAGCCACAGCGGATTTCATATGTGTGTTAGTGTGTGTGTGTGTTACCCCCTCCCCCACTGCTTGCCCCTTTCGCGTTGTCGTCTGCCACTAATGTGGCGTACATTTTTTGGCTAACACTTTATCAAGATGGCAGACGCCTTGGCACGCGGCCAAAAGCAATGCACAAACCTATAAAATGCTACCTAGAAACGGGCAAGGGGGAGGGGCAGGAGGGTCGATGGGTATGAGGGTATGAGGGTAGCACCTTGAGTCCTGCTGCTGCTGCTGCTGCCTCTGCTTCTGTTGCCAGGCCAATGATCAAAAGTCAAATGGGGCCCACTCGAAACTTGCCCCAATTGCAGTCGAGGAAATTATGACTCAGTTCAAAGTTACGAGTATTAAGTCAGGTAGTGGGCGTGGGGGGCGTGGCAAGCAGTCATAAAAGCATACGGCTTACAGTTTTCTACATATGCTATGTTGATTGAGATTCCGACTGCACCGAGCGAAATAAACGACTGTCAGAATTTTGAGAATAATTTTATCTGTCAAATAAATTTCGAGTGAAATAAATCGCAGATTAAAAAAATGATTAACATTTTGAATTTCTTATAAACAAATTTACCTATTATACGTTTATTTGAGTGCCCAAACAAAGCAAAGAATGTTAAATATCCTGTAAACATTGGGGAATGTTATCGGGTATGCTGACAACTCGAAAATGAGTTATACATTTCTTATAAAGGGTAATTTTGTATCTTTTTGACAACACTAACCATTGAGAAAACAATATTTTGCTGCTAAATAGATGTAGAGAAAAACAATTATGATTCTTATGCTTTTCGATAGAGTTTCCCAAATTTCAAAAGTTTAAATTTTGGTCAGTGTAGCCAGAGTATTTTGTAGCCCATGCTACCCCTGCTACCATCGCGAATTCCTCCAATATGTCACATCCTCTTGCCATTTTCTCTCATCTTTTGTGCCGCGCCACGCCCCGCAGCGCCTCCTTCGCCCATAGGCGACAACGTGAGGCATTTGTCTTAACCTTCAAGAACATTTAGACGTCATTCATTTCTCATAATTTTTGTGCGAAATCCAAACGATTTGTGTTTCTTTTTGGCTCTTCGTCTTCGTCTTGTTGTTGTTTGTGTTTCTGTTTTTGTTTTCATTTTTCTCTTTGGTATTTTTCCACACACCGCAGCCTGGTTAAAGGTATTTGTACAGTATTTGTTTTAGCCATTTTCGCTCGCAAATTAAATTTAGCAGCATTTCTTCTCTATCGCCTTTTGGTTGTTTGGTATCTTCGGTTTTCGGTTCTCGGTTTTCTTGGTTTTGCTCGGTTTTTTGGCGTCGCTTTTAGCGCGCGACTTTTGTATTTTCGGTTGGCTCATTGACATTTGCCTCCTTCCCAATCTCGTGCCCCTTTTGCAGCCCCCCTCGCTCTGGTTCCCATGCCCAGCTGCAGTGGGCAACGTCGTCACTCGAGTCATGTGAAAATCTTTTGCACAGGCGTCTGTGGCATGCCACCCAGTCTCAAGCATATCGACGCCCTTCCTTCTCCTCCCCTTTCCCTTCTTTCTCTTCCCTTCTGCTTGATTGCTTTATGAGCCACCCATAAAACAGAGCGGTGGTTTGTTTGCACAGGAGACGCCCAAGGCCGTTGATAAGATAGTCAAACAGAACACTAGAAGCAGAAGCAGAGGCAGCGGCAGTAGCAGCGGCAGTGGCAGAAGAAATGAACGGAAGCGGGACCTGAAGCAGAAGCAGAACCACAGGCAGAAGGGCAGCATAGGGGAAAGGGGGGCACATCATATTGCCGGCACATAACAAATGGCATTTAATTTTTTAATGTGCCCGACTCTGGGCGAACTCTGCAATTGGAGTTGGCCTGCAACAACGACAGCTGTGGCGCCACCCCTGGAAGTATGCTACGTACGCGCGCATTGCCTTGAACCTTGAACTGTGAACTATAATTGGCGCCCATTAGGCGCTGAGATTTGCCTCTTGCTGGCCTGGTGGAATTCATAATTTATACGAGTACTCGCAGAAGTGCAAATAGAACCCGCGAGATCTCTGGCATGCGGACTGTGGACCACACCAATTATGGCACTTAAATTCGGTCTGTCGGTCTGTCGGTCTGTTGGTCAAATGGAATCCTTGAACTTTACCCACATTTCGGAGCCATAAATTAAATTGCCGTTCCATAAACATTTCACAATGAAGAACGTCCCTGAGCGGAACAATGATGTTGCTGTTGAATATTGAAGGGTATTTTAACTTTGTGCCAACTGTCTGTCTGTCTGTCTGTATGAACAACTTTTCAATTATTCTATTATTATTAAGGGATCAGATATGCAATGTATCTATAACCTAATGAGTGTCTCGTGTTGTAATTATTAGTAATTGATTACATGAACACTTAGATCTCATAAGGGGCCTACTTAATTTGTTACCAATATGTGTTACTATTGTATGCAGGTCAAGTTTGTATCACAATTTGAGCACACCTCTTTTCGAAGAATCAATATAAATAGAATTCCAAGAGTAATTTGAATGCAGAACAGTTCATTTTTGGTTATCGAAATAGTTATCAACGTTCAAATGATATCTGAAACTTTGGTTTCAATTGAATAATTAACAAAGAAGTTATTGAAGAAGTAATTTTAAGAGCTACCGATTTCCAAAGCACTCCCTAAAGTGTGCAACACATTGAGGTCAGGTGTGTTACGGGGTATATCACAGTCGAGCACAACCAACTGTAGCTCATGTGTTTGTTTTTTTCTGCGTCGTGTTCTGCCTAATCCTACTGGGCAGGAGAATATATGTCAGCAGACCGCCTATAACTATGCCATTAAAATCAAGAATAGCCGCGGAAAGTTGATATATTATTAAATTTATGAGCACGAATTTCACACAAAATTTAACAAAAATACTATTCGAAAACATATACAGGCATGGGTATATATAGATATATAGGTAGATGTTTGAGAAATAGAAATAAAATGAGAATTATGTGCCGTTAAATATGAGAAAGAATTTCTCAGTTTAGCCAAAGGCCGAACGCAATCAAATATCGTGTAGTATTTATTTTTATTGTCTTGATTAGAGTCATCAGCAGCGATATGGATAAACATACACAGGGTGTGTGTGCAGGGGGGTGCAACTGTAGCTGTATGTATGCGATATGGACAATATATATGTATATGGCACAATAGCAGGAGATTGCCTGGCATGGGGCCAATAAATGCGACTGCAGATGAAAACGAAACAAAACGTAACGTTCTATGAAATGAATAATATGAATAAAACGAATACAACGTGTGTTATATACACGGAATAAACACGGACGGGGCAGACTGTGTGTGGGGTGTGATATTATAGAAAGTAGAAGTGCCAAAATGACAACAAATTCGATGAAAATAACATCAAAACCGACGACAACGACGACGATTGCACTCCGTAAATTATGCAGAATTGCTTGCCGTTTAATGAATACTATATGAATACTGTGTGAATGTGTTTCTACTTGGCTTTTTGGTACTCGTGATTCATTCTCCAGCTGTTTTATGGCCAGTTTGCTCGACATATCTCTCTTACAAATGGCAAAGGGGTTATCTGAGAGGGGAAGCGGCCGGAGTTTGTTGTGTAATTTATTGGGGTCGTTTGCACTTGCTATTCACACCGGTATTTGTGAATAGTTTGTGAGTGTATAGGTGTGAGTATGCAGTAGTAAATAACGCTACCTCGCATCGCTGGAAGTCGAAGTGGGAATGGGAATGGAAGGAGAAGCTCGTAATGCCGATAAGCTGAGACAGTTTGATTGCTTTCGATTCGAATTTATTTTATGCTTTTTGACAATTCCTCTTCTTCTTCTCTGTGCCAGTGTAACTAATGTTATTAATTATAAGTTGATGTGGTCGGGAAATATAAATAAAAGCGCGAGAACAAAATGTTCGTGTCACATTTTAACAGCTTGTAAATAAAAATGATTTGCGGCACTATCTGTCGCTTATATCATTGCCCAACTAGTGTCAGTCATTGCTTACTTAATAGCAACAACAACAGAAGCAACAGCAACATGCACAGCAACAGCAACAGCATGCACAACTACAACTGTTGCAGCTATAGCTCCAGCGCTCTCGCCGTGTGCCTTTGTGAGCTAACGCGCTCTTTGTCTATTTACCTTATCCGCCAGATTAAAGTGTCACGAGCTGGCAACCGGCTCTACCCTTGCCCCCTCCCCCTCGCTCCTCCTCCTGCTCACTCTTGTACTTCAGCATGTGCGCTAGTCAATTTGCGTTTATTAGATACAGACACACGGCAAAGCATAAGATACAGATACAGCTCGAAGATACACACAGCCTTCCCAGAGATGAGGGCAAACTGCTGTCGCTGTTGCTGTTGCTGTTGCTATAGTTGCTGCTGTTACAGTTGCTGCTGCTGCTGGTGGGGCTGCTGTTGGGGCTGTTGCTGTTGCTGTGCAGGGCGCAGCTGGCAAGCAGCTCGCTCGCTCGTCAAGCAACAACGTTGAGTAGCCACTCGAGAGCCGAAAGCGTGCTCTTAACTATTTTCATAGTTTCGCATAGTGTCGCTGTGTGCTGGTGCAAGTTTGTATCTTTTACATATTACACACCCCTCTCTCTGCCCCTCTCTGAGAGCACTCCTTGCCGTTAACACGGCGCCTCTCTCCCCCGCAGTTGCTACACATGCTACGCTTTTTATTCAATTAACACGAGAGCTGGCAGACGCTACCAAGGCGAATGAGGCATGCATTAATTTATGCCAACAGCCACAGAAACAGTGGCAACAGTAACAACACCAACAGCAACAACACTGGCAACAGCAACTCGCAATAGAAGCAGCTGCCAAAAATTAAGTTAATTTGTTGTTGAACACAAACAAAAGATAAAGAAACCCAAAGCGCGCACATTGCTTCAAAGCATTTCCCCAAGGGAAGACCTATTTATCACGCCCCAAAATCGAGGTGTATTTAACCCTAGCAAGTTGCCACCTCCCCCACCATGCTGCGCCCCCTACCCCACTGCCGCATATCATAAAAGCGAAGTGCAGCAAATGCATTGAGCACGAATATTGCACTCGTAAAAATGGCAAATTGCAGAAGTTCAAAGAATGTGTGAAGAGCGATAGCTGGGTGGACTGTGAGTATACCCTGTAGTGAGGGAATAGAGGGTAGTTGTTAATCAAGTGAAGGCTCGCTTGCTATATAACTGTGAACAGCCAAAGAGACTCGTCTAACTTGCCTAGAAACTGAAATGGAGGGTGGTTCTCTTTTGTTATTTACTTTTTAAACTGTAAAAGAGAGTCGTGTAACTTGCCTGGCAACTCCTTTTGTCATACATCTACCCCTTAACTGCACTTCCAATTCCAGGGTATGCGAAAAAAGTGGAAACTAGCATATAAAGTGAATGAAAATGTATGCAAGGCGACAAGAAATTGTGAACACTTTGCATTTGATGAAAGCGCCGAGCAGCAGTTGCCGATTCATGGCTGCCATTAGGTGTGGGCAGGGAAGGGGGAGGGGGTAGCAGAGGGGGACGGGGACGGGGACGGGGGATGTCGAGCAGACATTGCTACACTCTCGTTTCATTGAAATAAAAAACACTTAAGCAGCGACAGAAAAGAAAAAGGAAGAATGCGAATGCGAATAAAAAACAAGAAGAGTGAACAGTAAAGAAGGAGATGTAGAGAGAGAGAGAGAGAGAGAATAGAATAGGTAGCTGTGGCAGCCACTTGCTGCAAGGGAAATTGCTTGCCCCCCTTTCCCGCTGCATGCCTCATGCCTTCGCAGTGGCAGCTTCATTAAAATTTTCGGTTTTCATTTCAATTAAGTTGCGGTTAGTGGCCGGAAAATGCTAGGAAAATGCGGGCGGGCTTGTCATTTGATGAATGGCAGGAAAACTCAGCTGAATGAGTTGGCCAAGAATTGTTATTGTTGTCAATTAAAATGCAGTCCCCTCTCCCCCTCTATCTCTCTCTCTCTCAATCTCTCTCTCTCTCACTCTGAATTGAAATTGAATGGCGTGTGCAATTATCAATTATAATGGGGGCTTCTCATAATTAACGCCAGTTGCTTTAATTTGTATGTTATGGGAGTGTCTGGTCAGTGCTCGGCTTTGCACGCTTCACTTGCCACAATGAATTTGTTATAGTATTTTCAATGTTGTTTGCTGCAAATCAAAGATTTAGCTGGCAATCTATCGCATCAATTTGGGAATATATATTCAATATTTGTAGTATAAACTCACAACAGTCGGCAGCAAATGTTCGTTTGCTTTGATCGCGGCGAAAAGGCAATGGAATCCATCATTTTACTGCCGTGATGAGCCATAAAACTGCCAAGTTGTAAAATGCCACTGGGGCGTATGCGTAATGTGGTAGAGTCTTGAGGCTATTGGGGGCAGGTGGAGGCACTACTAGCTGGCTAAGGTTGCCGCTGCCACCTGCCAAATGTTTGCACACTTAATGAGCCAATAAAACATTTTCGAGTTGCCTTTTTGCAGCTAAATCAATAAAAGTGCAGTTCGCCGAGGAGATGAGGAGCTGAGCAGCTGCCGCTCCTTGCTCTCTCCTCTCTCTCTCCTCAGGGCCCCGAGGAGAATTCATATTTAATGCGAGATAAACTATTGCCCGACTGCTCGTTAATTACTTTGGCAGTCGAGTGGCTAATGGCTAAAACGGGGCGACGTAGTAAAATTACGTTGGGAAAGTGTCAAAATAAAAGAGAGAAAAAGAGAAATGGGGAAGAAGGAGAGAAACGCAGGAAGAAGCAAACAAAAGGCGAAAATTTCGAACAATTTCTTGATGCATTTCGCTCGCAATTTTGGCACAGTGCACACAGTGCATTTTCAAATGATTGCTGTCCATTTGTCCTCCTCTCCCTCCCTTGGTCTCCCCAACCTCCCTCTCTCCTCCGGCAGCTGCTGATGTATGTGCCACATCCGTTTCGCTCCTTGCCTCTCTTCAGCTCTTGCTGGCTGTGTAAAAATTGTGTGTTTTCCTTAATGAATTTAGTCACCTTTCCCCACGGTGCGCTACTCTATCTATGTGTGTGTGCGTGTGTGTGCTAGCCGTGTGTACTTTATGCTTATTAAATTTGTACTTTTAATTGCCCAAATTGTACATAGAGCAGAGCAACACAGAGAAACACATGTCATGCATTTTTGGTCTGTGTTTGCCCAGAAATTCTATTAATTTTTATTAATCTTAATTCTTCTATTTATCTCTCTCTCTCTCATTGCAGGTGAGTAGCACAAGATTCCCCCACAACAAAATGAAACATTCGCAATGGGTGAGTGATTTGCAGCATTTCTGTCGGCCAAATTGTTGTTTGTTGATTAAAGACAAGCCTGCCTAGCATACGAGTATATGGTAAGGTCGTGCATGGATGAAATTCAATTTGAAATACATTCAATTTCGAAATTGCCAAGAAAGAGAGACTGAGAGAGAGAGAAAGGAGGGGTCAGTTCGCAAGAATACCCTCGAGATGGGAATCGGCGTAGCTCAAACGACAAAGTCTAGTAAATTAACACTTGAAGAGAGACGGCAACAGTTACTTCGCCAACAGCAATAACATATTTCAAATATCAACAACAACATCAGCAGCAGCAGCAACAGCAGCAGCAACAATGACAATAACTATCACAATAAGCAGCTCAATTAACGCCAGGCAGACACAGCAACAAACCGATACAAAGGGAGGGAGGCCAAGTGTAGAGTGTGTGTGGCACAGAGGGCAGGGAAGTGGGGGCAGCTGCATTCATAAACCGTAGAAAATTACTAGTTCAAAGTAGTTTCACATGCGAATGCGCTGTGCGGCAATTAGGAGAGAGAGAAAAAAGCTAAACTAACACGGTTACATCATTTCGGGCAGCAGCCCGGGTTAATTTCCATTGAGAACGGAAATAAAAAGAATGAAACGAATAGCGAAACGACAAAAAAAGTTTCATTTTGTGTCATTGCAAGGCAGATTGAAAAGTAAATTTCACATATTTCTCTAAAATAGTTGAGGGCAACTACACCAAAACTGAAATCCAAGACGCGCCTTTGATTTTGTCGCAGCATTTGTAGATTTCTATACATTTGTCACATTTTTAGAACTGTCAAAGGCAAGTGTCGCAAATATTTTGTTGAAAAGCGCAGAACTTAAGAACCAAACCGAACCGAAAAGAATTAGTGGGCAGACAAGGAAACACGCACAATTTACGTACTTGTCTTGCATGTACACAAATTGGAAATATTTCTATACGTATATCTCTCGTCTAGATAATTGAGAAGACAGTGCTGACAGTGTCCAAGGATAGCAGAGTGTATTTCTGGCACACAATAAATCACAAGCATAGTCCCCAACTAAAGATAAAAGACGCCGAAATTCTCGAAATGCCTTATCAATAGTTCGATTTGGTTTGGCAAATAGGTCGGATAGGTTGCCTGCTAGACAAATCTCGATCTGCTCATGCATTCATTCTGCACTCGACGCATTGTCTGTGCCATATGAGAGTCTGCGCCCAACTTAAGATAAAAGACGCCGAAATTCTCGAAATGCCTTATCAATAGTTCAATTTGGTTTGGCAAATAGGTCGGATAGGTTGCCTGCTAGACAAATCTCGATCTGCTCATGCATTCATTGTCTTCAATTGCGCTGAATTCGACGCTTTGACTGTGCTACATAGAGCAGCCCCACATGCCCCTCAAAAGCGTCTACTTGGAGCAGTAGAAACCCCCAATTTAGTCAAGTCTGACAGCTCGTGCATAAATAACGCCATTAATACCAGTTTGATGGGGATAGAACTCAAATGAGCCGAAACTGAGGCTGAGCAACTGCGTGAGACTCGCTTGTGCCGCCCCCTGGCGGTGGCAACAGGCAACTCGTTGGCTTGCCTTCCTCTCTTACTTGCCTCTTATTCCACGCCCACATTGTGCTCTTCTTCATTAGCCAGGCAATTTTGTGAATGAATTAAAATTAGCATTTATTTATAAAACAGCCCGGAACGTGAGAGAGAAAGAGACAGAGAGAGAGAGAGAGAGGCGCTGAAAGAGAGAGCAGCGTTTGTACTCCAGTTGCTATCAGTTGAACTGTACTTTGTATTCGTCTGCCCTCTGATAATTGTGATAATTTATAGGGCCCATATAACTTGGATTTCAGCTTGAGTTTTGCTATCAATCAATTTAATTAAAATGAAAAATTGATAAGAACTCTGTCGATTACTTTAATTTCTGCCACTTCAAGTTTTACAATACTCCTACTATTTGTGCTACTACCTTTACTACTATTTGTGCTACTACTTCTACTACTATTTCTGCTGCTGCACTCTGGCAACACTATTTACTGCTAAGCTTTTGCTAAGCAGCGCCCTCTTTTGGCCATTTGTTGCACTGCAGAAAAGCTTGCAGAGCAGAGCTTTCTGCTCTGGCTTTCTCTCTCTGTCTTTCCGCTGTTGCGCGCGCTCTCTTTCTCTCTCATTCACTCGTATAGTGATTCTCATGCTGTAGGCAGATTGTCTGGCGCGTCGCAACATTCCCCCCTCTTTCTCCCTCCCTCCTACCCATCAAGTAAGCCACACACAACTGCAACACGTGCGCAGTGCTTAATAAATGCCTCCCCCCGCCGCATCTATCCATCCCCCTCTCAGCACACCTCCCCTCTCTCTCTTACTCTTCTCTCTCTCTTTCCCATCCTGCATTGCAATTAATTTCAATTTTTGTTGCCTACGACAACAATTTGTGTACTCGCTTCTCCTTCTCCTTCACCTTCTGTTTCTCATGCTTACGCCTTCCCCCTCTCCCCCTCTTCGCACTGTTGCTGCCTGTCGTCACATGTTGGCGCAGTGTGCCGACTACCTCGAAGACGTCAGCAGTTGCAGCGACAGCGACAGCGACGGCGACGGCGACGACGACAGAGACGGCGACAGCATTTGCCCTTGCGGTTCTTGTTTGTTATTGTTTTTTAGCTTGTTGCGCTTCCAATTGCAACTTTAAGTTGATAAGCCAAAAGGTTTTCCTGGCCCTCTCTCTTTCCCACTCTCTCCCTCTCTCTCTCATACTCTGCCTGTCTTTCTCTTTCTGCCCGCTCATTAGCTGAGTCGACCAAGTTGCCCGTTTTAATTACGTAAATCGATTTGCGATCCGATTACAAACCCAACTAAACTTTGAACACAGCCGAAACTGGCGGTATTTCTGGCGGTATTTTAGCTCTTTATTGTTTTATGTGCCCCTGCTATATCTATAGATATGTATGATATAGTTGCCTATGTGTATGGGTCGCCTAACTACACCGGAACCGGTTGCTGATAAGCGAAGAATTGCCAACATATGATCATATTTTGAAAGTATTCGGACTTGCTCCACACAAGATATACTATTATTCAGTTGACGTACATAGATAGATACATATATAAATGGAGATAGATATATATTCATACAGATAGATATATATACTCGTGTATATATTCATATTTGGTCAAATTCTTATAAACTTGTATAGAAATAGAATAAAAACCGAAAGTTAACGGCACGAGGCGATTTATGAATATTCTAACGGTATTTCTCGCACTATACAACTCTGAAATACGAAATGTTGTTCTAGAAACTAGAAATGTGTGTTTATACCTCAGCAATTCTGCTGAGTTATTTGCTTTGGAGAGGACTATAAATATTAAATGATTATAACTAGCCGAGTCAGCCTGGGACTCTTACTCTACTAGCTTTATCTGGGTCACAACTTGTCACTGGATTATAATAATTTGTTAGGGGAAGGGCCATAAAAAACGTTTAAGTAATTACTCGACTCTGGTGGTTTATGATCTGCCCCGGGTTAGCACGTGTATAACGAGGTATCTGTCCACCCTAACCGGTTCTACAATCCGTATCGAATTGAGAAATGGCAAACAAATCAAAAGCAACAAATTGCTCCTCTGCTTAATTGCTGCGTAAAAGCCAAGCGATTTACAATGAGTATAAACAATTGTAGCCCCCCCCCCACTCTTCTCTAGTTACAATTGTTCTGTTTACTATGAATGGAGGGTGTAGAGAGAGAGGGGTGGGAGAGGGAAGAGGGGAAGGCATAAGCGGGTCTTCTATATGCTTTGCTTTGCTTTGCTTGTGAATATATTTTTGCACAATTTATTTTCATTTCTGCATCAAGCGAAACATTGTCTGTGTGTGCGTGACTCACACTCATTGATGCTCAATCTGTATGCCAGTGTATGTGTGTGTGTGTGCCTGCATTTCCATTGCCTTCAGTTTCGCTATTTATAAACGACAAACGCTCGTCGTCGACTACTAAGTTGTTGTTGTTCTCGTTGTTGTTGCTGCTGCTGCTGTTGTTGCTGTTGCTGCGCCAGAATGTTCTCAGAATGTTCGCCCGATTGCCGATTCGCTCTCTTCCCCTTTAGCATTTTCACGTTTGTTTTGTTCTCTCGCTCTCACGACACTCATTCATTGCAGCCCAAGCGCCACGCTATCCGTGTGAGTCTCCCCATCTGCGTGTGTGTGTGTGCTTTTGATTATACTCACATACACACACACGCATGGGGCACTCTCACACACACACTGGCAAAACGGGGGCCGGCGCACGTGGAAGCAAAACGTGATAACACAACAACAAAACGACTGAAAGCAAAACAAATAGAAAACCTGACGACGACGTCGCAGCTGTTTGCTGCTTCGCTGCCCACGTTGACGTGGACTGCGGCGTCGCTGGTGACAGCGACAGCGACTGCGCTGGGCTGCAACAGTTGCCAGCGCCTGTTGCTCTGATTGGCGCAGCGAATTCACGAGGCAGCTGCGCCAATAGCAACCCTCGCCGCGGGATCCTTTCCGCTCGGCTGCGTCCGATTGGCAGCTGGACAGAGCGGACGAGGGATGGGGAGGGACGGACAGACCGACACGACACGCAGGAGTCGCAGTTGTCGCAGTGCTCGGCTTTGTTTCACTTGTTGCCGAGCCGATTGTCGATTGTCGTCGTTGTAGTCGTCGTTGGTTTAAAATAGACGCATCACGGGGCGTATGCTTGATTTGGATTGTCGTGGAAAGGGCAATCACGCAGAGAGGGGGAATAGGGGGAAAGGGTTTTAAGAATACAAACGCAAATAACAAAGGCAGATTTATAGATTTAAATATAGTTAAGCTATTTATAGCAACAACTTGTTTAATTAATGTTTTTCAATATTGGCGACAATATTCGATGTGAGCAGATTAAGTTGATTCTAATTAAGTTACAACTAAATGAATACCAAATAAGTACTACAGAAACTAAGCTGATCTTCTAGGTTTAGATTGGGCTCTTCTAGGCTTAAGTTCCCGTTCTATTTACTTGATTTTCAGCTTGAAATTCGAATGTTCTCTTGGTATTGCGTACTGGGGATCGAGACAGACAGCGCGCAGTTTCTAGAGTTAGTTAAACACTCGCAAATCAAACAACGATTAATGTTTAATTAATTGACTATTTCCTAGGCATTTTAATCGACACTCACTGCGAGTACTACGTGAATACTCGAACCGGAGACCGAGTCTTTGCCTGAATATTCATGGCGACTTTGCAATTGCGAGAATGGAACTTTTAATTACAATTGCCAGATTATGACTGCGCCGAATAAAGTGTAATTACATTTGACTGCTCATCCTCAGTGTTGCCTGGACAACTCACTCCCTCTACCTCCCTCCCTCCCTCCGCTGCCCCTCTTCATCATCTTCATGTAGGCAAAGAAACTTGCATGAAATTGCGCATTCGTCACGTGTTGCAAGCCAATTAACTGCGACTGCGACTGCGGCTTGTCATCGATACTTTAATCAGTTTTGCCACAGCAATTGGAGCAGGAAACAGAAGACGCGCTGGACAGTGGACAGTGTGGGACACTGTGGGACTGTGCGCTACAGTGGGCTCTCTTCTGCTCACTTGGGCAGTTTTTTTTTCGCATTCGCATTTCGTCTAACTGTTTCTATGGAGAAGGAAAAAGCTTCCACAGTCTTGTGTCTGTTTTGCTCTAAGTATGCCAACTGCACCGTTCGCTCAACGTGCTGTCCACCCCAGTGTGTGCCAGTGTGTGTGTGTGTGTGTGTACGAGTGTCTCTCACTCTCAGCAATCATGTGTCTGTGTGTGGCTCCCGGTGTGTTCACAACACGTGCTTAGAACGTTGCTAGACGTTGGGCTTTGGGTCATACTGAAATCCGCGTGACTTTGTCGTCGCTGTTGCTGTCGCTGGCTCAGTCGCAGTTGCAGTCGCAGTCGCAGCCGCTGTCGCAGTCACTGCTGCTGCTGTCGCCGAATGAATTTTCATTAGCTACAACTGCGCTGCGCTGTTTTCGCTGTGTTATTTATTTATGCATTTCGTAAACATTTCGCAGCATTCTGCGCACTAGCTGAAGAGCTCTTCTCAGACTAGAGCTAGACGAGCTGTGGAGAGTCTTATTGATATGCGAGAGTACGTTACATATGTTTATGTATATTTAGTTAATTAAAAAAACACTCTTCAGCACTTAACTACCCACCCACCTATCGCAGCCGTTCCCTTCTCTACTCCTCCTCTCACTTTTATATAATGTTCGTTTAGGGTTAATTTTTCTACTAACTTGCAGAAAATTGCAATTTTTGCCAGTCGGCGTCGTTGACGTCGCCTCGTAGGTGTGCGCCGACTGCGCTCGCTGCGCTGCTGGCGTTAGCTGAGGCAGCAGCAGCGCGCTGCTGCGCCGAGTGCGCTGCCAGCGAGGGCTGAGGCTGAGGCTCGGCTATGGCCGGCATTCGGTCACATCGCGTTCTCACGTCAAAATCGTCGTCGACAGCGCGAGCGGGTCTAACACGTTCAAAAACAGTGGAAAAACAAATGGAAAATTCTGAAAAATTCCAAGAGAATCTATAGCAATCATTGACTATCGATAACAGCTGAAAAGTGCAGATCTACACTGAAGTTATATGAATTAATTGCGCACTTTCGCAGCGGTGATCTGAAACTGCAATTGCGCAAAGAGAAATATAATAATAAAAAAGTCTATAAGCGATATATTTACATACATCGTGAAGACTGTATGGAAATAATCGTTGCAGTGCAAAGTGTGTGTGCGAGTGTGCGTGTGTGGCAGTGTGTGTGTGTTTAAGTAGTTAACAAAGTAGTTGACACATAAAAAGAAAAACAGCTTCTCTTAACGACGCTATATACGCCACATCGGGCACTTACTATATAGTGCGGACTATACGCAAGCAGCACCTCCAAAGTTACGGATCCAATTTCAAACAGTTTATTTTTTTTGATTTCGACAAATAAAAAAAAACCAATCAGCTCTCAACACACACAGAAGATCATCAAATAAATCGTTAGCGAATAGGAAAAGGTATTGCAAAAACAAGGAAAAGAAAAGAGAAGAAAATCATGATCTATTTCAATTGATATGGCAAATAATAATCTGTTTGTTTACTGAGTAATTGCGAAATTCCCCGCTTGAAAAGAAAAGCCCAGAAAATTAGTCAAACGCAAAAAATACAAAAATTTTATTATCACGATTAATTGAATCAAGTGCAAGTGAAGAAGAAGAAGCAACTGAATAACGATGTTATATATATATATACATATAGTACATACATATATGTAAACAATGCCTTTTCTTATTCCTTATCGCCACAACCACCAATGAAAATAGAAAACACAACTCATACTCAAATCAACTCGAATCCACTCAACTAATTCCATTCGTATTCGCCTAGAACAATCAAACAATCATTCAAACTAACACTCAAGCCACACTCGTTTCGATCCACAATCAACCAATCGAGATCATCATCAACAACAAGCTCTCATCGTTATCATCATCATCATCCGTTGCGATCGATTGGCAACAATCGATAACAAGAGAGTCCCTTGCAACACATCACTAATCAGTTCCGTTCAAACGAAAGTAATTCGTCTTTAGAAATGCGCAGCTTCATAGACGCTTTAAAACATTATCAAAACTGAAAAAACAGTGCAGAAAGAGACAGTGTTAGGTTACGCTAGTGCAAAGAGAGTGTTGGAAAATGCGCACAACTCTAAGCCGCAACTCAAAGTTTGTTCTGCTGGGCAGCAAATTCAACCACACCAACCACAAGGATAACGCCACCTAAGGGGGCACCAAGGATTACTGAAAAGATCTCTAAGATCCACAACAACAATAACAACTGAAGAGTGAAAGAGACAGATCTAATCCAGAACCAGTGAAAGAGACAGTGAAAATGTCGTCCGACACGAACTCGTGCGCCAGTTTCTTTGCCCAGGAGCACGCGAATGCGACACTGTCGCAGTACTTCCAGCAACTCAACTCGCAGGTGGCAGCAGCAGCAGCTGTTGCCGGCAACAACAACAATGGCAGCAACAATAGTTGCAGCAACAACAACAATAACAACGGCAATGGCAACAGTAGCAGCAGCAGCGGCAACAGCGACAGCGGCAACGATGGCAGCATGACGGGCTCGACAACAGCAACATCCGTCGACAACCATCGCAGCAGCGTCAGCAGCAACGACTCAGGCAAGAGCGGAAGCACCTCAGCAGCAGCAGCAAATGCGTGGAACTTGCAGCAACAGCAGCTACACAGTCACCAGCAACAGCAGCAGCAGCAACTGCAGCAACAGCAGCAACAACAGCAACAGCAGCAGCAACATGCTCAGCAGCAACAGCAGCAGCAGCTTCAACAGCAGCATGCACAGCAGCAACACGCTGCAGCTGTGGCCGCCGCACAGCAGCAACTGCAGCAGCAGCAACAACACTCACATCACGCGCAGCAGCAACATGCGCAGCAGCAGCAGCAGCATCATTCGCATGCACACAATGCGCATCTACATCCCCATCATCCGCACCAGCAACAACAACAACAACAACAGCAACAACAACAACAGCAGCAACAACATCTACATCAGCCGCAACAGCAACAGCAGCAACAACAACAGCAACAACATCATGCCGCTCAACTGGCCCACACACTTTCATCGGCTGCTGCTGTTGCTGCCGCAGCATCCAGCAACAACACCAACACCCACTCGATCTTCGGCACCGGCAACTTCCACTACAAGACGAACAACTCGTGGACGCTGCCGACGCTGAGCAACTACCCCCGCATCTACCAGGAGAATCCGCACTACCAACAGCGCAACAGCTTCATGGACGGGGGTCAAGGCGCCGCTGTGGGGGCTGCCAATGCGGCGGCTGCAACTGCGGCTGCTGCTGCTGCTGCTGCCGCTGTGGCAGCAACGACCAACAGCAACAACAACAACAATAGTTCGATTGTTGCTGGCGATAACAACAACAACAGCAACAGTAACAGCAACACTGTATTGAATGCCAGCAACACTAACAACAACAACAACAACAACAACCAGAGCAGCAACAACAACAACAACAACAACAGCAGCAGCAACAACAACGTATCCTCTGTGCAACATGTGGCAAATGCAGTTGCCGCCGCAGTTATCGCCAACGAGCATCAGAATCACTTGAACAGTCTCAAGGCGCGCTTTCAGCCATCCAGCTCAGGTGCGTCTCTCTCCCTCCCTCTCTACCTCCCTCCCTCCCGAGAAGATCAATAAATTAAGTATACGCAGTGTGGGCAATATTAGTTCAGCTGCTGCTGCAGTTGTAACTGGAATTACCAACTTGCAGTTAACTTTACACATTTTCATTCCCCCAGAAACTGAAACAGTCGAGACTAATCCAGAGTTGGAGATGATTCTCTACTTCTGAGCAGCTTCGTTTCTTGGCTACAAATCGTTGGAAAATTTTCAACTATTTGCACATTATATTCGCACTGAGCCAGTGATAGTTCTCTTTGTAGTCTGCTCTACTCTTGCAAGCCTCTCTCTGTCCCTTCTCCCTTTGCCTCCCATCTGCGACTATTGCTGATATCATCGTCGTCAGTCGTCGCTTTGTGGGAACTTTGAGTAAAATGCCAGAAAGCTTGCGGGGCACACACGTGAGCGCGTTGCCCGCTGACGTCTGTGTCGAAGTGAATTAACATACATACATATGCATGAATACCTCTCTCTCTCTCTCCCTCTCACTCTCTCTCTCTCTCTCTCAGTCTCTGTCTGTGTGTGCAATTGCCTATCGCAATAAAAAATTAATTAATATGCGCGACGCTTTGACGAGCTTTGCATTTTCAGCCGTAAATCGAAGCTTTTTTTGTTGTTCCATTATCGTTCCCCGCTGAAATAGGTTTGGACCTAGGGCACAGCTAGCAGCTCTGACGAATCTGTAGAATCGGCGTGCAAATTATCATTTAACACTCACTTTGTGCTGGAAAATTATGCGCCAAATCGTGAAATTGACAATTTCCACTTGCAAATGAACTGCTCAGTTTTAGGCCCGCCTTCTACAAGGGGGCCAAGTCCGTCAATAGGTCAAGTGGGCGCATCGGTAAATGGGCCTCACTGCACACAGCTCATTAGGCTAAAAGATCGTTTGACATTTGGCAAATTGGCATGGCATCAAATGCGCTACTCGTCCATTTTCCATTTTATTATTGAGCCTTTGACCCGCCACCAAAACTGCCCAAATGGCGAAGTGACCTCGCCTTTGTGCTTCAGCTTTTTACCCTTTTTTTAGGCCAGTCAACCTCATGTGCATTCATTTTGATTAGGTTTATGGGCAGCGCGCGAAAAAGAGCACACGCCGCGAGAGTTGAATTGAAAGGCTGATGACGATGATGATGAGCTGATTAAATTTGGCAAAATTATGAAAAATACTTTTCGAGTGCATATTGAATATTGTAAAGCAAATGTTGAAGGCGGATCACGGTGAACGGTACAGTGATACCCTGGGAAACGTAGCTTAGAATTAAGTTTGCCGTTTAAGTTTCCCATTACTGTAAATGGCAAATCAAAGATGATGATCTGACACATCTTTATGGGGGAATAATAACAATGCAGTGAGCAGTTTGCCGTGTGGGAGTCACCTTTGGCCTTGTTGGCTTTTTCAAGTGCTGCAGCCTCCCACACGCAGCCCAACACAACAACAACAGCAACAATTTGAGTCCCTCTGGGCGTCATTTACAATGTGACATCCCATCAAGCCCCGTCTTCTCCTCCTCCTGCTGACTGACCCCTTGGCAAATAACAGTCATCACCTGCGATGAGGTTTGTCAGCATTTTTATGGGATTGTACGATACGATACGATACGATACCATACTATATCGTATATAATACAATACGATACGCTGTGAGCTTCGGTTTCAGTTTGTTTCTCGCTGCTCTGGTGAAATTTTCAAGTTTATTGCCAACAATCGAATTCGCTTTATTCGCTTTATTCGTTTTATTCGCTGCGCCGCGAATTTAATTTATGTTTGTTTTGTTTTCTTGTTTTGTTGTTTTTGTTTTATTTAGTGAAAATTGCAAAAATGACCTTTTATAGGCAGACGAGGCCTCCTGTCGCAGTGTGGGCAGCAGGGGAAAGCTAAGCTGCCTCAGCTGCAGCGCAGTCGACTGCGCCATGGGGTGGCCCACTGTCAATGCCAACGGCAGAATGTGGAGAACTGACTGGCTATGAGGGTGGGGGGTACACAGAGAGAAAGACTAACTAAAGATATGGTAATATCTCGGCACTTTGTGATTATAGTAAAGATAAGGATTATTAGAGTGTTTAGCCATTTTCCCACCAACGTTTAGCTTGTATTATAATTGAAGTGTCCCCTTGTAATTGAATGTACTTTTTATACTCTTGCAGGGGTTATATTTATTTGGGTCAGAGGTTTGCAACGCAGCTTAGGACATATCCGAGCCTATAAAGTAATCAGCATCACCAGCGGAGTCAATCTAGCCATGTCTGTCTGCCTGTCTGTCTATCTGTCTGTCTGTTGCATAGCAAAGTTTTTATTATTTGTCAAGATAATGCAACTAAATTTACTCTATCGGACCTTTTCTATATACATATATAATATGTATTTAAAATTTCATTAAAATGGAACTACTATAACATATAGCTGCCATAGGAACAGTCGGCCGAAATGAAGGTTTTTAGATGAAGACGAGTTCTGATTATAGAAATACCCTAACTTGAGTGCCTATCAAAGCCAGACATACTATTGAATATGCCATTATGAATGTGCCATTCAATTCTGCAACATTATATATAAATAGTATTGGAACAATCGGAGGACATAAGAACCTGCAAGCGTATACAACTTGTCGGCTTGCCGAAGTTAGGCTTTCTTCCTTGTTTACTGCACTTTTTCCCAGTGTACGGCAACGGGAGCGGCTGCTTTGTGTCATTGTGGGTGGCCTGCGTGCATAGTATGTGTGTATGGGTGTGTGTGAGTTTGTGCATGTGTGTGTGGGCGAAATTACCCTAATTGTCGGCTGGGCCGCTTTGCATTCTGTCATTGTCAGTTGGCGATTTTATTAATTTTTCTCTCTCTCTCTCTCGTTGCAGGTAAGCATCAAACACCTCATGAGTGTGCCTACATGTGTGAGTGTACGTGTGTGCGTGTGCGTGTGTATGTCTTTGTCAATTGGGTCCCAAACGTGACTGAGGACTGCACTTGGCTTGAATTTCTGGTAAGCTTGTTATCATTGCGCCACTAAATGGGAGTAGGGGAATGGGGGAGGAGGGTGTACCAAGTGCAGAGCGTGAGAGAGGGCGAGAGAGGGAGCGCTCACTCAAAACAACTAACTGCATGCGAAAGCTTTCAGCGCAGTCGCAGTCGGCAAACTCACTCAGAGCAAATACAAAGCTGACTGCGCCGTCGGCGTCGCTGCCGTCGCATTGATGGAAAATCTAAAACTCACAACGCTTCCGCATGCAGCGCCGGCAACGTGGACAGCGACGCTGGCAGCGCAGCTCACACGAAGCGTAGCGACTGAGGCAGAAGCAGAGGCAGCCTGTGCGAAAGAAAGTAAACAACGGAATGCGCAAAAAAAAGTTGAAATGGGCAAGAGCCAAAGGCAGCGAGCGAGAGAGAGAGAGAGCAGAGGAGAGTGGGAGAGAGAGGGAGAGAGAGAGCGCGCAAGCGAGTGAGCGCGCGTTGTTGCTTTCGGTTTCAAGTTTGGCTTTGACGTTGGCTGCGCAGTCGCGTCGCTTTCTGCGTGGGGCTTTTGGTGGCTCGCTGTCGCCGCCGTTGCTGTGTTGTTGTTGTAGTTGTTGTTTGTTTTTTTTGGAGGCGATCTGAGCTGCGTTGCAAGAGGCGCACGACGCGCGCGTTCACTCAGCGTTTGCAGTCCGGCGGCACCGGTTCGGTTCACGGCTCCACAAAAAAACTAACAGCAAGACAGCCCACGAAAGCGAGTCCCAAAGTTCCAAAAACCCGACAACAACAACAGCAGTAGCAACAACTACGAGTAACAACAACAACAACGTAAAGCAACAACGACAACAACGACAACAACGGCGCGTGTCAACGTCTGCTTCGGCTGCTTTCGAATTCGTGCGAACTTGTGAACTTTCGTTTTCGAGCTGCGATCCAAAAGGACGTCGAGCAAGAGCAATTAATGAAATAGAATACCCCCTTGAAAAAGGGCAATGAATGCTGTGCAGTGCAAACTCGCCAAGATCTCAAATTGCCAATATACAAAGTTAAAGCTAAAGATATCAGCAATAAAAAAAGTGATTCAAAGTGCATGAAAATCAAAATTAAATTCCACAGTTAATAAACTTGAATATATTTAAATCATGGCGACTAGTTTGGCTTATAAATATAAATAAAAGTTTGCGAAATCATTCAAGAAATTAACATCGACATCGTTAGAACACAACTGCGCCCCACAACAACAGCAACAACAACAGCAACAACAACAGCAACAGTAACAACAATAGCAACTATAATAATAACAAGCAACAGTGCCCAGCTCATAATCCACAATCCACACAACCCACAGCCCACAAAAATAGCAAACAGTGCACGGCAATTTGTTGTTGTTGTTGCTGCCCATTCAAGGTCAAACTTTTCTCATTCAAACAACGACGACAGCGACGGCAACGACGGCTACTGTGAGACGACGCGAGAACCCCTTAAAAAACGAAAAGTACGCGAAATAGTTGACAACAACAACAACAGCAACAACAGCAGAGCAAACTGCGAATAATAGAAAAAGGCAAACAAAAGGCAGGTGACTGCGCAGTAGCAGCGCTAGCAGCAGAGCCAGTGACAATTGAAGAGCAGTCGGCAACAACAACACGAAGAAGAACAACAACAGCAATATAAACAGCAGTATAGCAACAACAACAGCAACAACAAAACAGAGCAGAACAAACTTGCGCTCAACAAATATTCTAAAGCTCTCACAAAGCTGCGCTTGGCGTCGCTGCTGCCGCTGGCGTCGCTGCCGTGCGCATTGTTGCTGTTGCTGCTGTAGCAATTAGAACAATAACGCGCGGTCGTGCGCGGCTGACGAAGTGAAGAAAAACGCGCGTGTGATAAAAAGTTTTATTATTCTTTTTCCCTTCTCCCCCCCTTCTCACCTACCCCCTCTCTCTCTCTGTCTCTCTCATTTTGGACAAGGAAATTTTAGTTTGAATTCTGTTTCAATTTCAATACCAATCGAAAAGGCACCGCAGCAACAGCAACATTAGCAGCAGCAGCGACGGCAGCAGCAGCAATGCTTCGACATGCCTCTGTGCAACAACAACAACAACTAAAGTAGCAACAATAAAATAGTTAAGAATAAGAAGTGAAAGAGAAAGAAAGGATAAACAACAGCGAGCTCTGAAATGAGAATGGACTATCAAATGCCCCCGCCAGCATTGGCACTGCAACAACAGCAACAGCAACACCAACAGCAGCAGCAGCAACAGCAAGCACACAATGTGCTGCAGCATCAACAGAATCAGCTGCAACTGCTGCAGAGTGTGCAGCAGCAGCAACATCAGCAACAACAACAGCAGCAACAGCAACAAATGCTCGGCAACATGTCGCAAGCGGCAGCAACATTGCCACCACTGAGCAGCCTGCCACTGCAGGTGGTGCACAACTTGCCACACCTGCTGGCGGGCAATGGCAATGTCAACGGCAACATGAACAGCAGCAATAGCAACAATGGCAGCAACAACAACAACCCGAATCTAAACTGCAGCAACAACAATCTGTTGCGCAACACGATGCAACATCAGCAGCAGCAGCAACAGCTGATCAACAATCTCAGCAACAGCACCAACAACAACAACAACAGCAGTAACAGCAGCAACACAGCCGGCAGCAATGTGCCGCTTGTTGCCAACGGTGGCGCATTGCCGCCACCCACGCAATTGCTGCAACATCACTTGCAACATTTGGCGCATGTCAATGTCAATGCAGCAGCAGCTGTTGCTGCTGTTGCCGCCAACAATCTCAGCAGTAGTCTGCAACATGGCAATGGCAACAGCAACAACAACAACAACAACAACACGATACTAAATCACAACAATCTCAACATCATCATCAATAATCACACCTCCAACAACAACAACAACAACAATCCAGCAACACCAAACGCAAATCTTACTGCGGCCACGCCCACCGTTAACAGCTCCGCCTCGGCAGTGGCACAGCAGCAACAAGCGCACGAGAACAGCTTGGTGAACAGCTTGGTGGGCGTCATCAATGGCAATGGCAATGTTAGCAACGTCAGCAGCAACACCAACAACAACAACAACAACAACAACAGCAGCAATAACAGCAACAGCAATAATAACAACAACAACAGCAACAACGATGATAACAATCGTTGGACACAGTTTCAGGTGCAGCAGCTGTGGAAGCAACACGCAAACTATCTGAACGGTATGAATAACATTGCTAACGCACACGAATCCTCTCCACAGCAACATTCGCGCAACAGTGGAAAAGATTGCCCAGCAACGTGGGGAAGGGAAGCGTTGCCAGCAACTTGTGTGGAATTTCTTCTTATTTCTATCTATTCTAATCTTACCTGATTCCTATTTAAACATATTATTGTTAACTCATTTCTTATACTGCAAATGAAGTTCCCCACCAGCAACATGGATAAAGTGGGGCAGGGAAGAGTTGCCAGCAACTTGTGTGTCTTTTCTACTAAATTATATTTATTATATTCTATTTTATTTATTATATTCTTGCTCGATTTCAAAAACCTTTCATACACTGCAAGTGAAGTTGCCCCGCAGCAACATGCGACAATCGATTGATCAGCAACGTGGGTGAACTGAAGAGGGAAAGATTAGCCAGCAATATGTCCGGCATTGCTGCCTTTTATCGATTCTTCTTGGCCAGTTGAACTTGTTATAGTTGACGCGTTCTTTAGTCCACAAATTGATGGCATGCCCCACTAATTCAATTCCCCTTTTGGTGACCGTGATCAGGTGTCAAAGTCGACTTATATCGATTGAGGGCCTGTCCAGGCTTATGACTGCAGTGGCTGCTCTACTCGTATGGGTTCATTGCGGTGCGGTGACATTTTCCAGCTGCTCTCAGTTGCTCATTTCCCATTTCCCATTTGCCACTTGCCATTTCCCGCTTACCCGTTTGCATTTGCCACTTCCGTATGGGGGTTGCTGCTGTGCTGCTGTTGCTGTTGCTGCTGGCAGTCAAGGGGGCTCAACTTTCAACTGCAGCAGAAAACCTTTTGGGCTCTCGAGGCTCGACTCTTGTCGCTCTTGTCGCTCGACTCTTGAGGGGTCTGAAGTCTTGAGGTCTGCAGTCTTGAGTCAATTTACAATCACTTTTGCTTTCGTTTCTGACTGTCTCTCCCCCCCCTCTCTCTATCTCTCGGGCAAGGGCCGACTTCAGCTTCAACTTCAACTTGTTGCTGGCCCGCGACATTTTCAGACAACTTTCGTTTCGTTTCGGTCGGGGTGCTTTCCATATCACCCGAAACAAAACTCAACTTTTGTTTTATATTTACCCAAAATGCCGAAAAAAAGCAGCCAGAAAAATGCCAGAAAAAAAGACTGAATCTCTTGTCCGTGGTCCGGTCGGACTAAGACTTTTGTGCGGGCCATTTTGTTATCAAAACTTTTATCTGCGCGTTCTCTTTATGGCCAAGATAAAAGGCCGGCTTTTACGGCCTAGCCAGCAACATCAGCAACAACAGCAACAGCCACAACAATAACGGCGACAACTACAACTGAAAACACAATAAACAATCGCACAAAAGAGCAATTTTGGCACTCTCCCCCTCCTCTCCATTCTTCGCTTCCCCTTCCTCTTCCCTCTTCTTTCTTCTCTTCCTCTTCTGCTCGGCGACATTGCCGCATAATTAATATGTGCCCGGCGACAACAACAACGACAGTAACAGCAACAATATCAAAATTCATTTGTCTCTACCGAAAATGCGTTTTTACTTTCATTGAGCGACGCCAGCTTCGCAGTCGACTGCGCAGCCAGCTCTGCTCAGCAGCAGCAGCAGCGGCCTCTGCAGACTTTCACTTTTTCGGCAGTTTTTAAATTCATTTCTTTTTCGTTTTTTGATATTTTTGTCTGTATCTGTGTGTTTTATGTTTTGTGGCTGTTGGCAACAGGGTTCGAGGCTGTGTGTGTGTGTGCGTGTGTTGCTGCTGCTTCTTCTTTGGGAAATATAATTTCATCCATACCAAAAATGCACAATTTATTTCGAAAGTTTCAACACTGACAATTTGCTAATAAAGAGCGCAGTGAATTTCTAAAAACTCTATTTGAATAAAATATAAATTAATTTGCTGCCAAATGATTGATGGGCTCGAATGCTTCAAATTAGATACAGATAAACGATCCGTCTCTACCTTCATTTCCCCTCAGTTTATCTTTTTTTTAGTTTCCCATTCGAGCAGAATTTGAGCTTAGAGCAGAGCGCGGCAATCGCCAAAGCGCTTCCTTTCGTGCTGTTTGCCCACAATTCGCTGAGGTTTATCCAATGCAATTCGCGCATGTGCCGCAGACATGACAAAACGGCAAATTCTGCTGGCAGAGGCGCGACTGCGCTGCTGCCGCCGTCACACACTCACCCAGATACGCGCAAAAGCGAAACGCGAAGCGAAGCTGCCTGCCAAAATGCAACGTAATACAGTTACTTCAATCACAGCCAAAGCTGAGCCACAGCCACAGCCACAGCCCCAGCCCCAGCCAGTGCCAGTGCCAGCTGATTGCTGCCAATTGCTGCTGCTGCTACTGCTGCTGCTGTTGTCCAGGGGCAGCAATGGTCATTGCGCAATCGACGCCAGCAACAACGGAGCAGCGAGCAACTGTTAAAACGTGCAAAATGCGGTTAGGCTGCTGCTGGCTAAATATATATATCAGTGAAAGTGACCCGAAATGGCTTTGCTCGCACCGCACCACGCGGCGTATGAGCAATCTTTTAATTGTTACTCTTTCACACGTTGTCGCGCCTGTCAAAGACCAGAAGCACTTTTATAGTTTGCCTGCCTGCCTCTTGATTGAATTCACATCTTTCCCTCTCTCTCTTTGTCTCTCTCTCTCTCTCTCTCCCTGCTCTTTGTCTTTCTTCGATTACGTTTCAATTTCGCAGCGCAATGTGCCACGCCCCTTGCTGCCAGCGACGCCTGCGTGCTCCGCATACTTGCAGTGGGTTTTTTATTTGGGTTTCGGTGTCTGTTTTTTTTCCGTTTTATGGCGTTGTAATTTTATAGCGCTCGTGATACAAACACTCCCCCCGTCCACCGTCCCCTCTCCACCTCTCTCCCCTCACCCTTGCCTGCTAGTGGAGCAAGCACAGAGCTATGATTATAACTATGATTATCGTCTATCGTCTGCTTCCTTATTTTGGCTAATTAACTGCACGGCGCCAACGTCTTTCTTTCACTCGACAGCAGCAGCAACAACAACAGCAGCAACCATAGAAAATTGAGGCTAATGGGGGAAGAGTGTTACCTCTCTTGCTCTCTCTCTTTCTCTCTGCGCAGTGTGTCAAATATGTTACAATTTGTGTCGCCAAGGGGCGCTGGGCGTGGCTGGATACCGTTTTCATATTATTTTCGCTTTCGCTGCGTAACAGTTTTCCAAGCAATTAAATCATTGCGAAATCACTTGGACATCGAATTCGACTTCGACGTCGACTTTCGTTGACTGACAAAGACAAAGTGATTAAATTAGTTGGAGATGGAAATCAATTTAACTTAACTGTTTAGTTCATTTATGGTTACTCTAGAAGTCACAGCTAGTCACAGTCACTTTCGCCTGCCTGGTCACACTTGCGCTGACTCGTGCGGCAAATGGCAAATAGTTGTTTATGCTAACAACCCGGAAATCAAATGCCCAACACATTTTCCCACACATAATTAATTTTCCGCACAGTCGAAAAACAAAAAAAAGAAAGAAGTAAAATAAAGCTGAAAATTAAGCAGAAAAAGTGATACATAAAAAAGCTATGCAAATGAGCGCGAATGCGGAATGAATGCAATGCACAACGGCAACAGCAACAGCAACAGCAACAAGAGCAGCAACAATCACAGGCACAGCAACAACAGCAACAGCAACAACAACGTCGAGTAGAGACAGCACAACAATCGCAAGTGTTACACTTTCTGCACTTCAGCAAAAGGCAACAACGACGACAACAACAAAACCAGAGCCATAAACGAGTGCCATGTAATACAAAAGCAACAGCAACAACAGCAACATCAGCAACAACAATAATGCAACTACAATTGCCGCAATTGCGCCATCGATGCGACGCGACGCGACGCATGCGCAAGCAGCGACGGCAACAGCGACTGCGACAGCAACTGCTGCGCCGACAGCAACACAAACAGAAACAGCAACAGCGAAAGCAACAACAGTAACAGCAGCAGGTGAAAGGGGCGTGCAACAGCAACGTACGTGCCCGCAGTGGCTCAATTGTTGAGCTGGACGCAGCTCAGTTGCTTTGATGTTGCATAACTTCAATTGTAGCTGAAAAACTACTGAATTTGGCATGTGGTTGTTCTGGCAAAAAGAATTTACAGAATTTCTATTCAATAGAGAGGGAAAGAGAAAGAGAACAAGATAGAGAGATATTTATTTATTCAGGCACGCCTAGAGTATTATTTCTTTATACGTATACGTAATAGATTTGTAAGTTTTAGATGTCAATGTCGCGGTCTCTCACTTACACAAACACACACTTTTTACTTTGTGTGTTCTACTTTGCGCATAGAACGACTCTGCTTGCTCTGTTGTTGTTGTCTTTCGAAAACTGGTTTTGTATTTCATTCAATTTTTTGGGTTTTTCAACGCGCTTCAAGCGCAGCGACCTGTTTGAGCTGTTGTTGTTGTTGTTGTTGTTGCAGGAGTTGTGTACTCTCACTTTCATTTTAAAGTGAGTCCGAGGGAGTCAATTTTATAGCCTCGAAACGGATGTGAATGAGCGATCAAGTTGAGCATTTGTTTTGATCTTATCAGGCCAGTGGGAAGAGTCTCCTAAGGCAGGGGAAGAGTACACTGAGCTAAGCCTCTCTCCAGTGTATTTTCCCACAGGGATCTCTGTGCGATTAATTGCACTTCCTAGTTCCCAATCCAGTATCACACACGGGGCATATTGTCGCAAATGGCAGCAGGCAGTGGCGGGGCGGAGGCAGAGGCAGCGGCAGCTTCGTGCTAAATGGAAACACAGAAAAGTGAAAGTTGAATGCGGCATTAAAATAATATTAACCAAAAAAGCAACATGGTCCACTAAAAATTGTGACCAACTCGCCGAACATTAACACAACAAAGGCCCAAGCCGGGGGGGGACTAACAGAGACACACAAAAACTGAAGCAGCAGCAGAAACAGAAACACAAATATAATAATAATAATAACAATAATAATAGCTCAGTCTGAACGCACACAAAGCAGACGCATTCGGCATTCCCCATTCCTCATTCCACATTCTCCCCTTGCCCATTCCGCATTCCGCTTTGCGGTCTTCGGTTTTCGGTTTCACCAAAGAAGAAACACCATAAATTTTGTTGTCGTAGGCTCGTAGTTCGTTTCTCGTTTCTAATGAAAGTAATACCCAAAAAAAAAAGCAACAGCGGAAATCAAATGCAAAAGAGCGACACGAAAATTATGCAAATTATTTTAATTACAAATGAGAAACTTCAAAAAAAAAAAAAAAAAGACAGAAACAGTTCCAAAAAAAAAGCCCATAAAAAGTGCGAAGCCCAAAAAACCAACAACACAAAAACTGTTGACCTACTTAAAATGGCAAGAGAAACTGTAACCTCAGTGCGCTCTTCGCTCGCTGCTCTCCTCTCTCCTCTCTGGAGTCGGCTTAAGTCATCGCAGTCTAAAAATAAAACCTGCGCCAGATTCTCTCCCTGTGCGTGTGAAAGTGACAACAACGACTGCAAAGATACAAGCTGAAGTATCTGTCGAATACCTTGAGAGTCTCAAGACTCTTTCTTCGCACTGATCCTCCTCATTTGCCTCTGCTTTATTTGTTAACCCCTGACAGCCCCCGCCCTCAAGTCTCTGCTCATTTCATGTGTCTCGTTTCGTTTCGTTCCGTTTAAAATATGTTTTGTATAATCTGCTCTTCTACTATCTGTACTATCTTCTTTCATTTCTTCTGTTTCTTCTTCTGTTTTTGCAGGCAGGAAATCTCCATTTTTGGGTTTTATTTGCAAAGCAAACGGTAAATTTTTCGTTGATTTTCTGTTTATTTCGTTTGTTTTATTTTTTTGTTTTCAGTTTTTATTTCTTGTGTTTCTTTGCAGCCTGCAAACAGTTTCATTTGTTTTATTGTGTTTTTTATTGCTTTGCGAAAGTTTTTCAATGTGCTTTAAAGTTTTTATGATTTGTCGAAACATTTATCCCGATGCGACGCGGGATTCAGTTCGATCAATCGTCGCTTTCAACTTTCGTCTTCTGTCTGCTTCTTGGGATATTCCCCCATTTCGCGTACCCTCCTCCCCCTTGCCTGCCTTCCCCCAGGAGGGGAGGGGTCTGGTTAATTAAAAGCATCGACCGCATGCAGATTTGCAAGTCCTAATTTTGTTAGCAAACGTGTTTGCATGTCTCTGCATGTCTGTGCATGTGTGTGTGCGTGTCTATTACTTCACCAGCAACAGCACTGCACATGCAACAGACTCAGACAACGGCAACAACAACAAACACTACGCTTCCCTGCCATAGAGAGAAAAGTGCAAAGGAAAGAAAAGAAAATATTACTTCACTCTGCCACAGACCAGAAATGTGGTCTCTGCCTGCGTCGCCGTCTCTGCTGCTGCTGCTGTTGCTGTTGGCATAAAATTTCGCAATAGTTTGTAAATCGCCTGCAAAAAGCAACAGTAATAACATTGGCGGCAGCAACAAACAGCAACAAAAAGTTCGCAAATGAAAGTGAGAGTGAATAAGAAAGCGGAAACTAATGCAGCAACGGCAACAACAACAACAACAACAACAACAATAAATAAACCAAAACTCTGCACGACGCAAACCAGTTTGCAGCCGTCGGCAACGGCGACTGCGCAGTCAGCGCCAAACTCGTTTGCCTGTGAAATGTGCAAGAAATCAAAGAGCGCGTCGCAGTCGCTGCGCAGCTGCAGCAAAAGCACGCTCAGCTGCGCAGACGCAGCTGTAACTCAACTGAACGAAGCTTTTTGAGCGAGCCGAAGCGAAGAGAGACAGAGAGAGAGCACGAGGCGAAGCGAAGCGACTCGATGACGATAAAATCAGTTGAAAGCAGAAATTTCACTTTCGCTTTTAGCTCTGCTGGCGCTGTCTGTTGTTGCTGCTGCTGCTGCTGCCTCTGCCTCTACTGCTGCTGTCTGTTGCTTCCTCTTTGTTTGCTTTGTTTCTTGGCATGTTTGCTTCTGCCTCTCGCTCACACACACACACACTCGCAGGCTGTGTTTGCTGTACAACGGGGCGCATGCGGAAACTGTCTTTGGTTTGCATTCGATTTTGGGCAGTTAGCCAAAAAGAATTGCGAATTGTTGCGTCGCTTTGGCTTGCTCACATGCACAAACATGTCTGTATCTATTACTTTATATAATATGACGCAGTGCTGACCCACTTTGCAGGCAGGCAGCTGCCCAAGTAGTGCTCAGGCCCTTATCGTGAACTACTCGACTCGAGGAAAGAACAACACGATTTACAGCAAAACACATTCGCCTTATCAGCGACAATTTGGCGACGTCTGTTTATGATTAATACAACTTGTAAGCACAACTGTGCGGGGGAGGGGGGATACAACTGTACTTTGCCCTTGATTTTTGTGCGATTTGCTTTATGAAATTTTCAGTGGAATGTCTTTATACTCATTCGTGTGTCTTTCCTTTTCGCAGGCAAATCCACATCGAATAGCAAAGAAATCATCTGCCCGGATGACAAATACAAAGAGGAGGGCGACATTTGGAATGTCGAGGCGCAGACGGCATTTCTGGGGCCCAACTTGTGGGACAAGACATTGCCCTACGATGCTGACCTCAAGGTAACACAAGTTAGTATCATATCATCGCTGCGTAGTGGCTGCGTCTACCGTACACTGTACACCTTATACCCTACACTCTCTATACAACACTCGCTACTCAAAAGAAACAGAGATTCCAAGGAACACACTCAGAAACACACACAGAAACACACACAAAGATACACACACAAGCATAAGACTAACCCGTTGATTTGGTGCTTTTAGTGCGAGAATTGTATTCTCTTCATCTTGTAAATACCAATAAATCTAACCTAATCTGTACAGTTTGTGTGTGTGCCTCTCTCGACTTGGCTAATACCTCCTTCCCTACCTTATAATTTGAGCTTGATTATCTGAGTCATTATCAACGAGTGATCACTTAAGTTTGCCACACTGTGTGTCGTTTCTGTTGCTACTTTGAGAACTTTTGAGATGCGAGAAAGCACTTGAAGAACCTTGACTACAATTGTGAAATTCTCTTGCAGTATGCCGACCTGGACGAGTTCTTGTCGGAGAACAACATACCCGATGGATTGCCCGGAACTCATCTGGGACACTCCGGCGGCCTTGGTCATCGCTCCGACTCGCTGAGTCATGCAGCGGGTCTGTCGCTAGGCCTGGGGCACATAACCACAAAGCGCGAGCGATCGCCTTCGCCATCGGATTGCATCAGTCCCGACACGCTAAATCCGCCTTCGCCGGCCGAATCAAGTGAGTACGAGGGAGAAGGAAAGAAGAACAATTGAGAGGAATCTCTTGATCGAGAGTGAGAGGACAGGAGGGAGGCCTGATATCAGTTCTGGTTCCACACAACGATTTGAAGTATACTTTGCGGAGCTGGACCAACGTTCAGAAGATCTTCGAAAGTTTACTTGAGATATTTGCGTGGGATCTAAACGAACTCGGGAAATCGGATATTGCTATTTATCCGTAGATAGTCCCCATACCACGTATACCTAATACTTAATCACTTTTAATTTGCTTACACAAATGGAATGGACATTGCGCCTACTTAACATTGATTTGATTTACAGTAATATATGTACATACTTGATTTTGTGATTTACCATACACCAACACACATATATTTTCCACCATATAGCGAGTCACCCACGCGTCCATAAGAGAAAAAAAAAGAGAATTCAAATGTTTTTGCTCATGTCTTATCAAATGCTAAATGTTAAAGGCTGATTACATTCCAATTTGTGCAAATCGAGGCAACTCGAAATTCGAACTGCTCCTTATTGCATCTTCTTATTCTTTTCTTTTGTCTTTTACTTCTATCTTCCATTCTTCTATTCTTCTATTATTACTTCTATGATTTTCCCTCCTTTGTTTCGTCTGCATTACTTATGGTTTAATTTAGCACGAACAGTCTGTGAAACATTGTTAACATTTAGTATTTGATATTCCAGCATTTTCATTCGCATCGTCGGGGCGTGACTTTGATCCGCGCACCAGAGCATTCTCCGATGAAGAGCTCAAACCGCAGCCGATGATTAAAAAGTCACGCAAACAATTTGTTCCAGATGAGCTCAAGGACGACAAGTACTGGGCCCGTCGACGAAAGAACAACATCGCGGCCAAAAGGTCTCGGGATGCGCGCCGCCAGAAGGAGAATCAGATTGCGATGCGTGCACGCTACTTGGAAAAGGAAGTGAGTACACTGTCTGCCTATATGCGATGGGATCCCTCTCTAATCTTTACTTTCGCCTCGGTCCCTTAGAACGCAACACTACATCAGGAGGTTGAGCAGTTAAAACAGGAGAACATGGACTTGCGAGCACGTCTATCCAAATTCCAGGATGTGTAATCTTAAATCTGACTTGGGCGATACGAGAACCACAAGAAAAAACCAAGAAAACAACAAAAACAACTACGTTTTAATAATAACTTCATAATAACAATAATACATACTAATAATTGTTAGAAACAGACATGAAAAAGTACACTATAAAAACAATATACATATATATGCTAAATACAAGTAAATATACATACATGTAAGCAGACATACATACACACACACACGCATACATAAACACACACAAGCAGACATTTGTAAGCAGCGCATATTTATTTTAAACTTAACGTAAAACTAAATGCAAATTAACTAAAAACATTTAACTTAAAGTTTTAGTGTAGCTTAAAGAAAGAGAAATCCAATTCAAATGCCTCACACCATAAATGATATCGGCAATTGTTTATCGCCTATCGCTTTGCTATATATATCGAGAAACTACCACTACAACTACAATTACAACTAAAACTTATCTAGAATTGTTAATTTTGTACCTAGTGTGTTTTGTTATTAGTTTTTAGAGACGAGTTAATCCTACGATGATTTCTCTCGACTTTCAACCGATTCTTTCTTAATTATTTTTGTTAAGTTTTCTTAGTGAATTTTATGAGTTAGTTTTTGCCTTTTTCTTAACCCAAATCGTGCATACATATGTAAATAATTTCGTTGCCTTATTCAATTTGACTCAAACAACAAACAACAAGCAGCAAAAAGCTAAAAACCCTAAAAAGAAAAATAAAAAAAAAACAACATAAAAGAAAAAACCCAAAAAGAAAAACGAAATTAAAACCAATTTAGAAATGAGAAAAGAACTTCCCTCCTCAGTTGCCTCAGCCTCAGCCAGGCAGCTGTTAGTTTAAGTGAGCTATGATTTTTATATATACCATAAAGAGATGCTAGAGGAGCGAGCAAACATTAATTGATAATAACTATGGCAGAACCCATATAAAACTATTATTTCTTAGTTGTTGTTATTTGTTGATAACTACAATAATACTACTTTATGGAGATGCAAACCGAAAACGAATGAGGAAATGAGAAGAAAACATTTATAAGCAGCACTTACTGGGCGTAGTCAGAGAGAAAGAGAGCGATAGAGAGAGAGCATAGAAAACTCCATAGTTTCTTACTTTCACTTTCACTTCCACTCCCCCACCCTCCTTCGAACCTTTTACAGTTCATCCTCATATATCTTTTATTCTATTCTATTTCTACTACTACATACATCTACTTCTATTTCTACTGGAACTTCTGTTTAGTTGCTTTTTGTTTTAACTAATTTGTTTGGTGTGATTTGCAAGATCTTAAATCTTATACATAATTATTATTATTATTGTAATTATGATTATATTATTATTATTACTGTTTACAGTTTTAGTTAAGTTTTATTAATTTTATTTGTTAAACATTGAGTTACATTTACCTGCAAACCTAGCGAGCTAAGCTAACAAGTAAACAAGAACCACAAAACAAACGTAAAGAAAACAAAACAAAACAAAACAAAAAACAACAAAAAGTGAAAGAAAATTCAAATAAATTTTATACAAAACACTGAGAAATTCATTTACGATCTTACGATTTACATATATGCAATTTATTTTTCAACTGTAAGCAATTCTTTAAAATTTTAATAAGTTTTATTTATTTTTTAACGAAAAAAAGAACATGAAAACAAACTATAAATATAACGTATGAGCGAATGGGAGAGAACAAGAGCAAGCAAACAATTGTGTAATAATAAAAATCTAAGCGTTGCTTTCAAATATCGAAAAGTATCTTTGGTTCTACATTTCTTATATTATTATTTTCGGAATGCCCTCACACAACACACAACACGACAAAATAACATAGAAAAGTAAACTAATGGATCTCACAGCAATTACAGTTAGCGAATAATACGTACCCGAAACCAACCCTAACGATAACACAAGCAAAAGGCAACAATTATCTATCTATCTATCGATCGATACCGATATCGATATTTATACCTTTATCTGTATTTAGCCAACTTATTAGATGTTTACCCAGTAGAAAAGCCTCGAGTGCACATAGCGAATAGTCGAAACAACTTCCGAATAGTTGGGCATCTATGAAACCTCTGAAAACTGAAAACAACGACAGGAAATTATTAACAACATGAACTCCCCAACTAGCAACAAAACTAACCTAAAAGCCTTTTGCACTGCTAAGAAACCACCTAGAGAAAAACGAAAACCAAATGAATACAACATAATAAACTCGTATCATTGGAAAAGTCGAATGTTGAGTCGAATATTTGAGCTTCGGTTGTTTTGTAAAGTGACACAGAAATATACGATTACTATAACGATAACGATAGCGATAGCGATAGCAATAACGATAACTACAGTAGTTGACTGTAGATTTAGCCCAATGAACTCCACAAGAACTAAGCAATTGCTAAATATTTGTATAAAAATCAATTAACTAAAACAAATCGTGTTATATTTATATGAATAATAAAATAAATAAACTTAAATCTAGAGATAATTTTAAGATGCGCATAGAGGTGAAATAATCGCGATAACTGCGAGTCCCGTCGGCCTGCGAGTACGACCCTGGCAGGCAGATGCCGAAGTGTGTGGCCAGCCCCATAACTCACAACTCGAATAGTTTAAAAGTATTTTTGAAAAATACTCGTTTCATTACTCGGTCGTTAGTTCGTAGTCGATTAGCCTTTTGTTGTATATCGATTGTTCGCATTGAATGTAGACAGGCCTCATTTTGTTATTCCTATCGAGCTCACTCGTGATGACCTCTCATCGTTTTTAGAGCATACTTTCAGGCGTTGCTGGTCGGGCGGCTCGCACAGCCCGAAGGTGAGCTGCAGCTCAGAGAATAAGTTATGGAAAATAGACACATAAATTATACACAAGTTTTATGCAACGAGTTTGTTGTAGGTTCATTTATTTTGTTAGTGATCAAACATTAGGTTTTTAATGAATGCGAGTTCGCATGAAAAGCATTAAGAATATGTATTAATACTTATGTATTTCTGATAAGAATGTTCCGTAACAAATTGTAGACTTAGCAACAACAGAAGACGATAAAACTGAAAGTAAACCTTTTGTTAGACGAATCGGGAGATTGGGTGCGAATCGAAATAATGTCTAATATACAATGCATATATATACACACATATATTATATATTTATTATAGTTATACAATACATACAGACGCATGCTATTGATTATAATTACCAGAGAAACGATTCTAAAGATGATTAGTTGGCGTAACTTCTGTAGATAAATTCAATACTGTAGCTGATGATTTTTATAAGTACTTACATGCATACTTAGTATATACCACATAGTATATGCCATATATCGTATAACATTAGTATATACCGCGTAGTATATACCACGTAGAGCAATGGAGCTGAGTTGCGCATCGTAATCGTAGGCAGGGTTAAAATAGTAACTAAAGACACAAATTGTTGCAGTGCAAAGAAAGATGAAACTTATCTAATTAGCTGACTAGCTAACTAGCTAGCTGGATAGCTGGAGCGAGTATCTAGGTAACGTCAAGGGGATATACTTATGTAACTAAGCCTAGAGAGACAGTCAAGTACAGTTAAGTGAGCAAATGCTGAGTGTATTTAGTCCCTAAGCGAACTGTGTGGAGAGAGTGTCGGCAATGCGAACATATTAAAAGCTATATACATAAATTATTATATATACATATATAATATTATATACATATACACATAAATACTTATATATACATATATATATATTCTTACATATTATTAAAGACAAAAAATGTTGTTGAATTTTAAAATCAATAAGAAGAAAACAAAAAAAACAGAATCAGAATCCGACGCAGATGCCGAGGCGGATGCTGATTAATAACATAAATGTAGTAAAAAGTCGAAAACATAAAAAAATTGTTAGTTGTTGCAAAATGATGCTAAAATCCCTAAATTAAACAAAAGATTAAACACCCACACACATGCGTTTTAGAGCCTTTACTTATATTTTGAGAATTTTGCGATTGAAACGAATGCAAAGAATTTTATATGAAAAACTACAAAAAACAAAGAAAAAGAGAACATAAATTAAACGGATAAAGCTAAAGCAAAAATGAATTAGAACTAACGATTTGTAAAGCGTTTGTATTAGTAAAAGAAATCACAAAAAAGAAAAACCAAGTAATAGCGAGCAATGCAAAAGCGAATAGCAAAAGAATCCAAAGCAAAAGCTGCGAATACGAAACGAAAACTGCGCCTAGTTGTTGTTGGCAGCAAGCAGATGATGAAATGCAAATGAAAGTAAGAGAAGAAACTTAAATTTAACTTTAATAAGAATTCAAGTAAATTTAAAACAGCCTATGCAAGGACACTAACATGTACCTAGATATATATACAAACCAAAACAGAACAAAAAGTAAAAATACTTAAAAGAAAAGTCAACAAAATGCTAACAAACTAAACACAAGTGCTCGGATTAAAGCGCAAATGCTGCAGATATTAGACTAGTTCTTATTTATACGGATTAATTTGTTAACTTTTATATATGTATGTGTCTCAAACTGAATGTTAAGTTTCATTAATTTAAGCGTTATCCAATGGGTTTAACTTATTTTAAACCGTTTTCCCCGCAAGTCTCGCTATGAAGTCATGTAATTGTTTCAAATATTTTCCAATTTTGTTTGGACGACAAGCGAAAAAAGATTCTGTGAAGTGCAAGCAAAAAGAAACCAATAAGATGAAGATGAATATTCATAGGATTAATGAGAGTGCATCACTTGACGCCGATAAATATGATTTATTGAAACTGCAAAAACAATAAAGGTTTAGATACAAATTTTGAAACGATAAATGCAAAAAAACACTGTGTATTTTATTTAAGAATATAATTGGATACACACTCATCTGCATACTTTTAGACGGTTCCATTTCAATGGAGGATCTTTTAAAATTGTAAACAAATCTCAAAGAACTGGCAAATACATCACATTCAAATAAAATCTGGAGAATAATGTAAATTACCTGCTATCCGCTGTGTCTGGGCTTGTCCCGCTATGGAACAATAAAAAGAGCCAGATATGCCGGGGAAAAAGCTAACTTGGCAACACTGCTTTGCCTAAAAGTATGCTGGGAAAATATACTACAAATTTGAAGGCGATTGTTGACCTTGAACAGCCGAAGTCGATTTATGCTCTGTTGTTTGCTCCCTGTTTAAGTTGCATAAGTGACTTTTGCAGCTGCTTAGGCATCTCAGAGCCATCCGAGGTAGATCCATAAACTACCTGCTTACCAGTTGCTGCCATTTGGATCTGTAATCTGCACTAATTACCAAATAAAATGCGTGCCACGCCCACCTCTGGCTTTGGCTCTGCCTCTGCCATTGCCATTAACTTATGCAAAACGCTAACGAATTTCCTCATATTTTCACAAAACTCGCTGGCAATTTCCGTTAACAGGGGCAACAACTACAACAGCAACGCAACATGAAGACCTGCATAACGGTTGTCGATTACTTCCTACGAAGAGACGTGCGTGGCCAATGTTGCAACAAACGCGAGCAATGTTAACACATGAGATCGAAGTGTGTGTGCGAGTGTGTGTGTGTGTGTATCTCTTTATGCAGACGCAACAAATTACCAAATTACGAAAAAGTAACTGGCAAACACGACAGCAACAACAAAAGCAACAACAGCAGGAGCTGTTGCTGTAGCCACTTAAAATGTTAATAACAACATCAAACGCTAAACTGGAAATATGCAGCAGGCCACGGCGACGGCGACGGCAACGGCGACGGCGACGGGCAACGTTGAACTTGAGCTTGAAACGCGAGCGGCGAAGCGGCGAATTGTCTCTGCATGGCTGAGCTTGGTTAGCCTGCAGTCTGTTATGTGTTGCTCATGTTGCTGTTGTTGTCTGCCAGTTGTGTGAGTAGTTGTTGTTGGCTCTCTTTGATCGCCAAATGAGGTCAACGCGTCGGATACGTAACACACGTAACATGCGTTAAATGACAAACTTATGAAACCAAACATGAGCATTTGCCTGCTCTCTTGCTCTCGAGTGGCGCCGGAAGCGCACACAGCAAAACGATAAATGATGAGCCCGCGTGGGCGTCACCTAATCCCCCCTGCCAGCCCCGCTGTCCATCGCGGCACATCACATCATCATCGCACACACGTACACCAAGTTTGGCGTCGCCTTCTTTGACAGTTGACGTTTTGCCGGCAAATCTCAAGCAGCAGCAGCAGTAGCAGCAGCCACCACAGCAGCAATAGCAACTACAGCAACAGAGAAGCAGCCTTGTCTCTTGTGCACCTAAGAGAGCGTCGAGTGATGACGCAACAGAGCAAGCCGAGCAACTAAGAGAGCTATGACATAATAGCTTGGCAGTATGTGTGAGTCGCTGCTGCTGCTGCTATTGCTGTTGCTGTTGCTGCTTACGTGCTGGTGCTCTCGCACGCTCAACTCACTCGCTCGCTGCGCTGCGCTGAGTTCATTTGCTGTCGAACAGCGGCCGTGGCAAGTACAGCAAAAGCAGCAAGCGGAGCGCCCACAAACAGCGCTCGTCGCCGCCGCCCTCGAGCAGCACGAACGAACACGTTGCCTTACGACAACAGCAACAGCAACAGCAATAGCAACAGCAACGTCGCGTAACCGTAACCGTAACCGTAACGTAAGCGCATTACAAAACAACGCCAACCCCGAATGCGAATGCGAATGCTTTGCTCTGCTCTGCTTTGCTTTGCTTCACTTTGATTTTTGTCAACGTAACCAGGCGCGAGTTTAGAGTTTTGTCGAGTGTCCAGTACAAGTTGCAAGTTGCCAATGAGCCTGCCCCAGTGCAGTTGCCCCCAAACAGAGAGACGTCTTTGTTTGCCCCGCGCGAAATGTGTAAGACTCGTGTGTGGGTTACGTAAAGCCGAGAGTCGCTGAGTTCTTACAAAACACTCACAACAAAAAAATAAATAGAAAAAGCAAGAAAAAAACGCAAAGGCGCAAGTTACGCGCACGCCCCAAAAAAACAAGCGGGCAGCGGAGGCGCAACAGAATAAAAAAAAGAAAATAAATAAATTTAACAAAATTGAGCAAAGAATTTTGCAGTGTTTCGTTGTTGTTTCGCGTGTGGCAATAAATTTTGACACAAAAGAATTTCGTGTGTGTGTCTCTCAGTGAGTGAGTGTGTCTGTGTTTGTGCCTGTGTCTGTGTGTGCTGTGGTTCTCAGACAGGAGGCGCGGTCGTGCAGTACAAGCCGAACAAGAGGAAGAATCAACAGCAGCAGCAGAGGCAGCAGCAGCATTTGCAAGTGCGACAGGTAAGGCCAAAGAGAGAGAGAGAGAGAGGGGGAGAGAGAGAGAGACTGGCGCTAAGAGAGAGCTAAGGCATACAGCAGCCAGTGCGCTCTCTTACTCTCTTACGTTACGACATCAGGCCACACGCCGTCTGCTGTGTGTGTCTGTGTGCAGTGCGCTGTGTGCGTGTGTGCGTGTGCAATGTGAATGAACGGACACTCAACTAAGTTGCATTGCTCTTTGAACAGCGGCAGCAGCAGCGACTGAGGCAGCGCAGTCACTGCGGAAAAACTGTTTTCATTTGTGTTGCTGTTGTTGTTGGTGCTTCTGCGAATTGATTGTGAAAACAAAATGCGCCTGCAATGAGCTGCCAAAAGGTGGTGAGGTAGGGAAGAGGGGCCAAGCAGGGTCAGGAGAGAAGGGGGGGGGCTGGGTACGTTTTGCACCGCTTACGTGTTGCCATATTTTTAAAGGCATTACTAAGCGTTTTTTTCTGTTTTCTGTTGTTGTTTCTGTTTCTTGCGCTGCTCGTCGCCCGCTGCCTCTGCCTGTAGCTCTGCCGTGGCGAACGTGTTGTTGTTGACGTTCTGGCAAATCAAATTGGCAGCACTTGATAATAATTTATATTTAATTTGTGATAAAAGCATGCAGAACTCTGACTCGCTCGCATGACAAATGCGCCTCAATTCAATTAAAGCTGAAATAAAACAAATTCGAATTCGAATTCGCATTCGGATGATGCAACTGCGCTAAGTGAATTATTGAATTATATAGCAGGCGATTACTTAGTCGAGTAACGAGAAACTAAACACGCCGATTGCTGTCTATAATCAAACAGAGAACATGCTATAGACTGTTGTTGTTGTCAGTCTGAGCCAGATAAGAAGTATAACATCATCAGCAGCAGCAGCAGCAGGTAGCACGAAGATACAATCTCAACCTGAACGGGCCGAGTCTTATATAACTCGGATGATCAATTACAATTATGCACAGCACTTTTACTCTTTGAACTTCTCAGTGAGCACGGCCAGAGGCAGAGGCAGAGCAATACGGCAATTTGCTCGCTTGTCAAATTAACAGGTCTCTGCCCCCGCCCCTTCTACTGCTAGCCTGACTCAATTTTCCTTCTCTGCTCGTACCGGGGGCAACGATTGCCGGCGCGTTGCAGTTTACGTGACGCTGGCAGCGTAGTTGACGTTGACGTTGCCATTACGACACGCGACGCATTATGCGACTAGCAGCGGCAACAGCAACAGCAACAGCAACAACAACTGCAACTACAACAAATGTTAAGCTGTAAACCCTTAACTGAAATGGCAAATATTTCCTTGGCCATTATGCAAAAGGCAAAAGCCACTCATCGCTGGGTGAGTCATGGCCTGGAGCTGGCAACGGGCAACGGGCAACGGGCAACGGGCAACGGGCAACTGGAAACTGCCAATTGCCAATTGGGCCTTATATAAATGGGCTGACATAAGTCGACAATTAGTCAGAATCTATTGCGAGTTATGTAAGCGACGACAGCCCCCCACGCAGTTGCCAATCAAAAGACCAAAGCAGAAATCACACATAGCCCTAAAAACACAAATAGAATTCGTTTTCCATGTCTGCTCTCCTTACTTCCCTCTGTTTATCGCCAACACACACAGAAAGTCATAAAAAACAAATGAAAAGCCAATAAAACAAATATCAGGGCAACTAGGGAAACAACAATACGAGTCGTGGCAAGAAAATGTTTATGAAAATTGTATAATAAGTTGAGGCGATTTTATAACTCAACTCGAGTCGACTCGACTTGACGCACTGCTCGCACTTATTGAGCGGCAATCACGGCAATTATGTAATTTCATTAGGCCCCAAAACTTGCCTTGACTCGGCTCGGCCTTACACACACACAGCCACACACACACTGAGGCCTGGGCACGCCCTTGCCACACCCACTTGTGGCTTGCAGGGAGGATAAATACTGTCGTTGCCTCTCTGCATTTGCATTTCCATGTGACATTGCATTTCAGGGCAATTTCTTGTCGCCAGCCACAACATTTGACTTGAGTAATGAAGCAGCTATAAAGTGAGACTGATGATAGACTAGTAGATCCCCTGTGCAGGCCTGAGTGGGGTAGACTTGCAGCCAATATGCCCCACTTGGAGTAGTTGCCAAGGGTGTCGAGGGTGTTCACAATGTATTGTAGTTGCTTGCTTGACGTCGTCGTTGTAATTGGTTTTTTGTCTCAGCGCTTGTCTCCAGCTCCAGCTCCCTCTGCCCCCCCTCCCTTTTGCTGTATCTACAATTCCAGTCTCCAACTCAGAATGTTGTCGCCAACGCTGCCAAGTCGTCTGACGCTGACGCTGGCGATGGCGACAACAGGCAACGATAAATGCAATCGCGAAATATGATTGACATTGCATAATACCAGTATATGAGAGAACTGTAAAAAAACTGAGAAACCAGAATGAATGTACATGTGTGTGAGCGTGTCTCTGCGTGTGTGTGTGTCTGTGTGTGTGCAGGTAGAGTGTGTGCGCTTGCATTCGCTTGCATACATAGCGCGACATATTTGCAGTTAATTTAGGAACGTTTATCAGCGGCATTTCCTTATGCAATTGCCCAGCCTTATAAGCACACACACACACACACACACACTGGGGCAGCCATCTAGATACACGTGCAGTTATATGAGTCGTGTACATAATTGTTACAACTGCGCACAACAACAACTTCGACTAGAACAGGCGAAAGAATAGAATCGAGTAGCTGAAAGTTGTTTACCAACTTATACCAACAAATGCGTTGCACGTCGCAGATACAGATACAGATACTTATATACAGACACAGACACAGACACAGATACCCGTAGAGTGGTGAAATACAATGTGCAATTAGGTGATTCCTCGCTAGTCAGCCGTGAAGTCTGAAGTGAAATGAGTTTGAAGGTCGTTGCAAGGAATCCGCATATCAACACAAGCAACGCGGAGCTGCTCGAAAGTGAATTCTTTACACACACGCCCCTTAAAACAATATACACATAACATACGAGGCTGACATAATGTCATATAAGGCAGTCGTAGTTGAATGAGTAAGAAGCCGATTACTTGCGTAAATTGAAATGGAAATGGAATCCGTGCGTAATAGATTAGTCAGCTGTGCGGGGCTTATCGGGGCGATCTTATAGAGGAACTCGCATATCACAGCTCGAGCTGTGACATCTGACACGTGTGCACGGCCTAGTTATGTGGGGAATGTGAATGCGAATGCGAATGAGATATTCTTGATTTCATTGTCGCACTGCGATGCGAACAGAATCAAATTGATATAAATAAAATAGAAATATATCTGCGGGAACCTTCGGGCACGTCTCGCTCTTCTTGGCCAACTACCAATATATTCGGATGTTCGGCATTACTTAACATCAAATTTATGCAAAATATTTGTCGGCTAAGCAACTGGGCCAACATTGCGTACACATAATCATACGATGCGGAGGCACCTTGGGTGAGGGGTAGAGAGGAGGGACGCGTAAACGTAAACTGCCGTACGCAATTTCTTTGGCACACTTTAATTTCATTTGCACTGTATCTGCATGTGTATGTGTGTGTGTGTGTGTATGTGTATCTGTGCCTGTTTATCTATGTAGTGCGAGCTGTAAACAAATTATACTCGACGAAAAAAAGAAGCAAAGAAGGAAAGAAACGCGAGAAATAGAAGCGCACAACATAAACCAAAAATTATTGTTTACATAACAAACCCGAAAACATTCGGACGTTGCCAATGGCCACGGCGCTCTTCAGCCTGCCCCCATGTGTGTGTGCGAGTGTGCGAGTGTGTTGGTGTGTTGTGCCGGCATTGTTTATCTTTAAGATACAAAACTGAACGTCAAAGAAAACGTGCGCATAAAACAGAGACCCGAAAACAATGAAGGCAGCAAACGAGCGCGAGTATAACAGACGCGCTCTTAGCTCGAGAAGCCGCGAGAACAGTTCTGAAGAGCAACACAGAGAGAGGGAGAGGGAGAGTGCGAGGGGGTGTTTAAAATAGAAGAGCCAGAGTTGCTTTGCTTGTGTTACTGCGGCTCTCTTTGTGTTTGTGTTGTTGTCGAACTGCTTTGCTTGTTCTGTGTTCTGTGTTCAGTTTTGTTTCTGTGCTCTGCATGTGCCTGAGTGTGCGTGTGTGTGTGTATGTGTTTGGTGAGTGTGTGTACGTGCGTCGACGATTTTGATTTTGATTTCGTTACTTGCTTCGTTTCGTGATTCAGTGTTAATTTTCATAATATTATGTAACAACATGTGCGGCCAGCTGGCAGCTGGAGAGCGACAGCAAGAGGGGGAGTGCCAGGGGGAAGTGGGCAGTGAGTGAGGGAGAAAGAGGGAGAGAAATATGGCAATGCCAAGCCAAGAGTGCTGCGAATCATTCACAGTTTTAGATTTAATCACTCACTCGTGAGTTCTTTCCTTCCTGCCTTCCTCGCTCCTCCTGCATCATCTGCTGCTGCTGCTGCTGCTGCTGCCTATGCAGGTTCGATGACCGTTTATGTAACGCGCCAAAGTCTCGAAGTAGACCCCCCTGCCCACAGCCCCTCGCAGCTGCAAAGCTCAGAACTTTGGGGCTGTCAATTAGCAGCATACGCGACAAATGTCACGTCACTGCGCGAAGAGAGTGGGAAGAGCGACAATCAGAGAGCGAGAGAGAGAGAGCGGGAGAGAGAGAGGGCAGTAACAAGAGTCAGACAGGTTGAGTAATAGATACGCCACTTTGTAGCTCGTGTTGTTGTTTCCTCTTTCATTTTGGAGCTGTCATAAAACAGGCGAACGAAAATTAAATCAAAGAGAGACAGGGAGAGAGAGAGAGAGCGCGTTTGCTTGCTCTTCGACACTGCGCTCTCTTGCGTCCGTGTGAGTGTGTATGTGCGTGTGCGTGTGAATTATAAAACAGAATCAAAAGCTGCGATGGCAGCAGCAGCAGCAGCAGCAGCAGAGGCAACTGAGGCAGAATCAGGCAAAACACAAACGGCATTTTGTACGTTACGTAAATTCATACGCTGAGTCGATTTGGTTTTGGTTTTGTTGTTGTTGGTTTTTATTTTATTCCATTCGCATTCGCATTTCGATTCACTTCACACGATTTCACGAGTCTCTTCCCTTGTCTTCTTCTCTGCTTTCAGATGCCCCAGCAACGACAGGCGACGACAAGCGATTCTCCAGAGAGAGAGAGGCCCCGCGAGGGCAGCAATAATTAAAGAACCCCGAGTATAAACATATATAACACATATATATACGGATATATATATAAATAGAGCTCTGTATGGGCAAGTGAAGTGTCGTTCAGTGCGCGAAAGAAGAAAGTAAAGCAAAAAGAACAGCAACAGCAACAGCAACAATCACGAGCAGCGATTGCACATCAAATCCAATTTACAAAGAACGTTACTGCGACGTCGCAGTCGGGCGAGTGTCGGGCGCCGCGTTGACGTCGGCGCCGTTGCCGCAGTCGCATACGTGACCACGGGCAGCTACACAGCACCAGCACCAGCAGCCAAGCAGCGCAAGAATAGCAGCAACAGCTGGCGAGATGCCGCTCTCTCAGGGCTACTACATGAAGCCCTCCGTGGCCACCAAGCGAACACACAAGGCGCTGCGCAAGGAGCACCAACACCAACACCAACACCAGCAACATCAGAAGCAACACCAGCAGCAGCAGCAGCAGCACCAACTACACCACCAACAGCAGAGCAGCGCGGCCAGCTCAACGCATACGCTGCAGGCGTTGCTGCACAACAACAACAACAAGAACCACCACAACAACAACAACAACAACAGCTCGCTGCAACTGTCGTTCCTGCTGGGCGAGTCGTTTGCCCGCTTGGGCAGCCTTGCGCAGGCCTTCGATGTCTACGAACTGATCGCCAGTCGCCAGGTGGACGGACATGTGCCCCTGGACAAGCTGGCAGCGCTGGCCAGCGCGCTCACGGCACACATACGCCAGCTGGGCTGCATTGGCGGCGACGTGCAACATGTAACAACGGCCAGCAGAACACTGGAGTGCAGTCTGAAGAGTCGCTACCAACAGGCGCGCCAGCACGTGGACAACTGGGCAGCGCATACACTCGGGCTGGAGCTGCTGCCGGGCGGAGGCGGGGCAGCAGCCGGGGCAGGCGATGCTGGGCAGGATCTGCTGGACTTGCATTCGCCGACGCGAGAACTAGGCGTGCACAGCCCTGCGCTGAGCGACGACTACGACCCGCTGCTGTGTCCGCTCTGCCTGGACATGCTGCGTGCCCCGGTGACCACCAACTGCGGGCACAGCTTCTGTGGCCAGTGCTGCGAGACGATCACACAGTGCAACATCTGCCACGTGAAGTTCCCGCGCAGTGTGGAGCGGGTGCCGCAAGCTGCTGCCCTCACCAGCACCACCAGCTCAAGTTCCAGCAGCATCAGCTCCAGCTTCATGGGGGGCCTCCCCTCGGCGCCCGCCGGCAGCAGCTTTCCCAACGGACTGGGCCTGCGTCTCCCGGTGCCTGCCCCCACCACAGTGACCACCACCACGGTGGCCTCCACCACAGCCACGGCCACCACCACCATGGCCTCCACCAGCTCGGCCTCGGCTCTGGTGGTGGGCCTGGGTGGATACGCGCTGGGCGGCTCCTCGACAATGAAGTTTATGCCGGACGTGCTGGTGCGCAGGCTGGTGGAGAAGTGGTGGGGCGCGGAGCTGGTGGCCAAGAAAATCATCGAGCGAGCCACAAGTTGCATGCATCTCAATCGGCTCGACGACGCACTCAAGTTCTGCAACGCCAGCCTGGAGAAAGGTGAGTCCATCAATTCTGAATTTGTAAACAGTTGAAAGGGAATCGAAGCAGAGTTGGGGGAATAACAGATCGAAGGGGGGCGAGAGGCAGAGGGAGGGAATCCATTATAGCTGCCATTAATAATTTATCAAACAATTTCAACTTGGTCTTCAATGTGCGCTCGGCTTCAGGCCGAGTTGCTCTCCTGCCTTCTGCCTTCGTTGGGTGCTCGAAAAATCAATAAGGAAGCGAGGGTTGGGCCACGCCCACTCGGGCTACTGGCGAAACTTTGTGCTGACGTCAGCAGGCCGCAGAACTGCGCAACAAGTTTTCAATGGAAAATCCAGGCCCCACAACCCTTCTGGGCTCCTGGTTGCCAAGGCCTGGCCGTGGCCCACAGGTCGTATGCGTAACGAAGTCAGAGGAGGAGGGGGATAAGGCAGCCTTAGCATCAATTGTCAACTCATTGTTGTTGCTCTCTCTCTAATTGTGTTGTTGTTGTTCAGTTTGCGACCGCTATGTGCTTGGCCCCCTTCTTCCCCTTTCCTTCTTTCCCCTTGCTTTACTTTGCTTCGTCATTCGCACTGTGTGCCAAGGACTCGATTATTAAATATTAATGTGGCAAACTCAAAGCAAATAAAACATGCCACGACTAGGTGCCAAGGGCAGCCCCCTTTTAAAGGGGAAAGGGGGGGGCCCACTTGGGAGAGCTGCCAAGCAAAGCAAATTAAAATGTCTACTTAAGGGACACAGAGATGTGCACAGCCACTTGCAAACCACTTCACCTCCTCTACTCCAGTCCAGTCCAATTGCAGACAGACAAAATCGGTGGCATGAATAATTGAGGTGCTGACTCAACTGAGTCGAGGCTTTTCCCTTTTCTCGCACAACAACAACAACAACAACAATGAGTAGAAGTGAGTGAAGCTGAAAGCACAGCCAATTAATCATTTAGCCCGACAATTCTGTCGCCTCAGCCAGTTCCACAAATAGTTTGCCAAAGATTTCAGTTTGGCTCTATTTGTATTTTTGTATTTTTGTATTCTTTGAAATATCACAACGATCCACGCACTTAGAAACCCATCAAACAAGTTGAGAAATACCAGACAAGACACTTGACTGCACGGACAGATGGCAGATGAAACGTTTAGCGGCAAATGGGAAACAAGAGATGGGAAATTCGAAATCGGAAATTGGAAATTGGGCAGGCAAGTGGCAGCCAACAGCTGATGGTCACTCTCATGAGTTGGCAATTAAATCAGAGCTAAATGAAATAGTTGCAGTGCAGCGAACTGTAAATTACCCCAGGGAGAAATAGAAAGAGATAAAGAGACAGCAAATCGCTTTATTCTTGTCTCATCAGACACATTCAATAAGTGCAGAGTATAACATTCGTAACGAGCTAATTTCGAATCGCGCGTGGAATACGCTTTGCTTCAAAGCCTGACAGATCATTTTCAATTATCATGTTCGAATACTTTTTGAATATTTCAAAGAATCAGTTCAAGAGTTTGGGGGATTTTTAGCGGATTTTACGGCTTTTTCCCGGCAGTGAAATGTTTACGTAGTCGCTTCTATAATTATCAGAACGTATGTGCTCAGATGTCTGTGTGTGTGTGCGGCGTAGTATTCGTGTGTGTTCACAGTTCACAGTTGTGATTCAATGCGCTGATTAGCAAGCAAGCAAAGATACAACTGACGCACCGCCAACGTTTGCTTGGGATGCAAGAAAGGAAAAGAAAATCAAAGTCAAAGCCGAAACAGAAACAGAATCAGAATCAGAGCAGAACACGTAATCACACACACACACACACACACACACACACACACACACACACACACAGACACTTGGACAGTCTTGGGCTATTAATAAGCACTGTTTGTTGTTTTGCTTTTCGAGACTCTCTCACAATCAGTTATTGACTTTTGTGCTGATAAACAGCAGGGCGAAAAAACGTATCGAAATCAGGGCAAAAGAAACGAACGAAAGCAGAACAAGAAGAGAACGAAAATTTGTGAAATACATTTGCTGATAAGCAAAGTGCCGCGTCATTGCGGTCAGCTTAAACTAATTAGGTGAGTGAGCAATTGGTTTACAGTGCACAATTAATAACTCTAGTGCACTCAGATGCTGTGGGAGCTGCGCTCTAATTGAATATCACGCATACGCAGTGCTGCCAGACGAGGAGCAAAGCCAACACTCGACGTTGACAATGAAGGCGCCACCAGCAGCTCATCAAGTGGCAGCATTTAAATCAGGCTAGACAAGAGGCAAAAGTTTTTGTTTAGCTGTTGTTGCTCCTCCTCCCTCCCCTCTCCTCCCTCCCCTTCTGTGCCAGGCATGCTTCTGTTTGTGCTTGTTGCCTGCGAGAAGGCACTTAACAGTGAGCACTAAATGAGCCACAACACGTGCCAGACATGAAGATTACCAACACCCACACAAGGCACAACATACACAGCACACACACTCGCACACACACGCACACACTCGTAGATGCTTTTAATGTAGTCGTCGACCTCGTGCAGCGTTTTCACATGTGCAATTACAGCGACTGCAATAAAAGAAGCAACGCACGACAAGGTGAGCAGCAGAATACCCTTTACTTTTCGACTGAGTGAGCTCTGCTGCTTGTGCTGTACCCTCTAATAGAGTGCACACTAGACAGGCTGTGCTGCCAAGTCAGGCACTTTCTACTATGGTGCAGCACAGTGCAGGGTAATCATTTGCTTGCTTGCCGTTTTGACTTGGTTAAGTGTAAAGAGTTGTTAAACAGCCGCGAGGACTTGGCCCGAATACACAGCGTGTGCAGGGGGAAGGGAGGGAGGAAGGCAGCAGGCATAGGCGTGTCCCCTCTAATATATTCATTGTTGCTGCGAGGCAGGCGCTGCAGCTGGCAGCAGCAGGAGGCAGCTGGCAGCCGGGAATGCCCGCGTGTCATGCAATGTTGTGCCGCTGCTGGCCTTTTGTGGGCACTACACGCAGCTCCATTGTAATTTATGTGTAAAAGGCAACAGCAGCAACAGCAAAAGCAACAACAATAGCAACAACAACAACATCAAATATAAATATCTCATATCGTAGATCGTATAATTTGATGGCGTGTGCTTAGGCTGACCAAAATGTGCATTAAATGTCGAAATGGGCAAAAGAATTTAGCACGCGCCATGCAATTACTAGCTATGTGTCCCCTCTTCCCCTCTACCCCTCTACCCCACCCTTCCCCTCGTCACCTCTGTCGGAAGCGAAGCTCATTTGATTCTATGGATTAAATGTAGGGCCGCGCTTAATTAGCGGCTAACCGAAGTGATATTTGTGCTTTCGTGGAACTCATTTCACTAATGAGGTCGCACGATATTCCCTTATTCCGGGGAAATGCGCTATATATACGATATATACGATATATATACGCTGTGAGTCATTCATTAGGCAAATGTTCTGTAATTGAACTCAATTTGCAGTGCAGCGGAATATTAATAAATCAAATTATAAGACCTCAGGTAGTTCGCTTTTATCTACAGTCCGTAAACAAAGCACAGCCCTGAACTTGAACAACCCCCCTCTGTGCCCACCCCCCTCTGCGATACCCAGCGCACTCTTTGCGCTTCTCATGGCCTGCTTCGATAAGCTTTGGACTTTCTAGTTTAAACGAATCGCAGAACAAAGCGAAATCTTGTGAGCCATTACCCAAATACATGTCACATATGACCGATAATCGTAGAGGCTATCAGCACACACACACACACACACACGAGCAGACACAGACTGCCAAAGAGAGAGAAGTGTGCATATATATATATCCATGCATGTGACTGTCGGCTGTCAGCTGAACACCTCTGGGAGAACAGCTGATAAAAGCGACTTTCAAATGAATATTGTATATTGTACTCGTATACCCGACGTACGTCTATATCTATTTGCATTGAGGTCTCTCAACCCGCTGTGAAACGTGCTGTGCGGGGCATACCCTGTAGCTGAACTCTGTCAAGAGAGGGAGGCATCAGCTGGCAGACTTCCATCTCCTAAGCTAACCTTCTGCAGGGTGTCTGTATTTCGATCACTGCCAGCAGCGCGTGCAGCTCAACTTGTTTTTGTTTTTCTTATCGTTGCTGCCGTCACTCGCAGCCGCCCCCGCTTGCCCGCTCCCGCTCTACAGTTGCTCAAAGTGAGTGCACTAATTAACATTTGTTTCTGCTCTTGTTGCTTTTTTATTGGCCAAGTGAGCGAGGGAGAGAGAGTGAGAGAGGGAGTGAGAGAGAGGGATGTATACTTGATATTTATATTAACCGACTTTTCAATTCTGCTGTTTGTTTGCTGCCTAATGCGCAATTGAGTTCTTTGTGAGTGAGCGAACAAAGCAAAGCACTGCGACTGAGAAAGTTTATTGACCATCGAGTGGATGCGGCCTTGAACTGAAGCCTCCTTGCCATATTTCCATATCCCCCCCCCCCTCCATCACTATACAGCACAAACATTGTGCTTTATTGTTGGTGCTAATTTTTGGGTCTGCTGTGTGATTCGATTTGATTTATTCATGTGACGCCACGTCGCAGCGGAGCTAACTTCTTGCCATACGCTGCATTGCCGGCATTCCCGGCGTGTACTTTGTTGTTGTGGCATGCGCCGGTGCCTCTGCCTCTGCCTCAGCCGTTGACACTCAGCATGTGTCTCATTGCTATTTGCTATTTGTTGCCCACACTCCTCCGATCGCCCCCCGCATGCCCCGCCCCTGCTTTGGCGCACATTGCTGAGATGCCTGAGCACATTTTTCGTACTTTCGCAGAGAAGCAACTGCAGAATTTCGACAATACAATTGAAAGGGGACTTGTGGCCCACAAATTGTTTGGCTCAAATACTTGCGAGGCAATCCATGTGGCAAGTGGACAGGTGGGTGGGTGCTACACTGGCTTACCAGGGGTGCTGAAGGGGTGCTTGAACTTCCGATGAATCGGAATGGAGGCGAGCAAATCGTGGGCGAATTTCAATGAATCCCTCGTAAGAGTTCTCGAGTGCAGCTATTTCGTAATCCGCAATTGATATGTGGTCACGTAATGCCACCAGAGAACGAGCTCAACATTCATAAGAGTAATAATAATAATAATAACAATGCTAATAATGATGATAATACACAATTAAGTCGCAGGCAACAACAAAACCTGCTGGCCAAGCAGAGATACTGCAAACTGCAACTGGCGCCACGCCCACAGCGCCTTCGGCTCATGCTGAATTCTGTCGGGCCAAGCAGAATGATGTAATATACACACACACACACACACGTGCACACAGCCATGTTTGGATACTTATTATATGAAACTGATATGCAGCATTATATTTATATGCATACTATGCACTCACTCACACAGACACACACTCACACACACACACAGACTGCTTTCTTGTTGCCTTTTCTTAATTAAAACTAAACGCCAGCAAATTATCGAACTCTAAACCAAAGCACAGTGGGCAGCTTATCGAGACAGTGGGCCAAAAGTAGCAACATTGCAATCGGAGTCATGTTTAGCTTGTGAATATTGACAGACTCAAGTGCTTGCTCCACCCACCTCCCACCTCCTCCCACCCACTCCCCTCAGTCTGCTGTCTGCTGTCTGCTTGTATGCAAAGCACTCTTCAGGCATTTTTGAGTCTGCAACAATATTCGCTTTGTAATTGCATAATGAGACCCGGCGGGCGCAAAAAAGATTCAAAACAAAAAACCAAATGGCAGCCAGATTGAAGCCGAGTTGCTGCAACAGCAGCAACAGCAGCAGCAGCAGCAACTCGGCGCCACTGCAATTGTTGTCCTCATTAGCCAAAAAAGAAAAAGAAAATAAGAAAAAGACTGTGAGCAACAGCTGTTGCAGTAGCCACAACAGCAACAGTCTGGCAACACTGGCTGCGCTGCACGTGAGTCACTCTCGCTGTCAGATTTGCGCCTATTACCTATTAAGTAATATTCTATTGTAAATTGTGAATTGCGTTTGAAAATTCACTTTCAACATTTGTAAACAAACAACGACAACAGCAGCAGCAGCAGCAGCAACAACATCAGATTACTCAATTGAATGCAGCAACAGCAGCAGCAACAGCAACAGCAACAGCAACAGCAACAGCAGCAGCAGCAACAACAACGAGGCAAAATCAAAAGTAAGTCGCCCGCTCACTTGAACAGCTCATAAGTTCGCTCTCTGTCTGCATTGCTATCTCACTCACACTCACTCTCCCGCTCTGTCTGTCTGCCTCTCTCTCTCTCTCTCTCTCTGCGCTCGCAGTGAGACTCTCGTGAGCGCATTTGAATTACAGTTATGTCATAGAACGTAGCTCGTAAGCGATGGCGGGCCACATGCAGCTGCTGCTGCTGCTGTTGTTGTTGTCGCTCGTGTTCGCTTTATCGCCGCTGCTGTAACTGTAACTGTAACTGTAAGCGAGGCGATTTGACGGCAATCAGCGACTGCAATTGCAACAATCATTTGTGTCTATTGAGTAATAGGCACGAGTTCGCCAGATGGAATGTCTATCTGGGTGTATGTGTGCGTGTGGGTGTGAATGTGTGAGTGGGTGGGTGGCTGCTTTGTCAGGCGATCTAAGATCTATTCCCAAGTTTGGGCAAATCTTAAAGTGAACAACAACTTTGATAGCTGTCTTCAATCTTCAATCTTCAATCTGTGGCATTTGAATTCCCAACCAGGTCAGCAACAGGCAGCCAAAAGGCCTCAAAGAAAACAGCCAAAGCCAACAGTGAGGTCAAAGTGCAAACTTCAATTACACTCAAAGTAATAAAACTTGGCAGAGTGTGGCCAACCACACAATCAGAATATAAAATTCTCTGTCTATAAAATTCCCATTCCTCTGCTCAGCAAAGGTCCGTGAACGTATTCAGTAGCACTCTTGTTCACTGCTATAAGAATACCCTGTATTCTCAATATAAATGTAGTAAGTTCTTCAAGAAAAACCCTTTTTATGTGTAGATTAACTTTATTGTTATTAGATTACTAGAATCAATAGTCATCAAGACAATAAATCGTGGGTTATCTTCTGCAGAGTGCCCACTGTGGCACACATGTGTGTGTGTCTGCCGCAAGTTATGCAACAGTTGCTGCCACAGCAGAGGCTTGAGTTCAGTTGCAGGTGGTTGTAAGAAGAAGAGGAAGCTGAACTCGCAGAATGCCGCAAATTGAATAAAAAGTTGTTAAAGCTTTTAGCGCTCGTTGCAAGGGGTGGAAAAAGCTCATTACGTATTCATTGAGAACATGTAAGCTGACATAAAATTTAAGTTGAATTACATGACAGCTGCCCTGACTGTCGCCCCCTCCCCTCTCTCTCTCTCATTCTCTGTGTTTGTCATTATCTGTCTGTCTCTTTCTGCGCCTTCGTCGCCTTGAGTAAGTAAAACTAAAGCGAAATTAGTTCTGCCCTTGCCAGCAACTTGTTATGTAAGCATACTAAATCATATCATGAAGAACACGCTCGATAAAAACAAAGCCCAGAGAGAGACTTATGTAATCGCCGCCCTGAAGAATGACACAAGATATCAACAATCACTTTCAACTGTTGCTGTTGCTATTGCTGTTGCTGTTGCTGTTCGCCTGTTGCCACATTGTTGTTGATTATTTAATCGCAACAAACAAAACAAAAGTTATTTCAAAATTGCCAAATTCACTGGGGGCCCCTCCCTCTGCCTTCCCTCCTCCTCCTCCTCCTGCTTCTGCCCCAACGAGCGAAACGAAAAATTGAGCGCATTTACAAATCACGATTTAATTTTGGGGCCGCCGTCGTCGCCATCGCCGACGCAAAAGTCAAGCGTTGAAATTGGCAACAAGCAAATGAGTCGATGGCAGCAGGGGGAGGGGGGCAGAGAGGGGGCCAAATCAGCGTGAAAAAGACAAAAGACTAAGACGAGCACTCAGCTCAGCTCAGTTGGGCTGATGAGAGGCAACGTATGCTTGGAATTGGGCTGGGGCTGGCACTGGGGCTGGCACTGAGACTGGGACTGGCAACGGGACTGGGCTTGGGCCTCAGGTTGGGCCTCTGTTTGGGATTAACGTAGTAACGTAACGAATCAGCGGCGATGATGGCCAACAGTTGGCTGCCACTGCTGCTGCTGCTGGTGCTGCCTACGGTCTGCTGTCTGCCGTCTGCCGTCTGCTGTCTGGCGTCTGCTGGGCTTACATAACCCGAGCTCCACTTACAAATAAACATAATAAAGTGACGTCGGCAACAGCAGCAGCAGCAGCAGCAATGTTTAGTAATGCGACAACGTTGCCGTCGACTGCGGCAGCGACGGCGACTGCAACTGCGGCAGCAACGTTTGACTTTGACATACTTTTTTGGCTTTGCCAACCTCAGTAACAAGAGCGAAAGAGAGAGAGAGCGCGAAGGGGAGGCAGAGAGAGAACAGCTACTGTCAGATTTTGACATAAGCCAAGCTTGCGCTCTCGTCCCATAACGCAGCATAACTCTCTCTCTCTCTCTCTCTCTCTCGCATTTCTCTGCTCTTTCTCTTTGGATATTGCGCTCTTCGTACACGTTGCGTATGATGAATGTTTCGTAAGCGAGGCGCTCTTGGCCCGTGTCTCTTTTTGCTCTTACACTGCTGTTGCACAAGCCCACGCTCACGCAATGCTCTTGTGCCCACATTGCCCACTGCCCTTTGGCCCGCGCGCCTCTCCCCTCTACCTCTCGCCTGCTTCACTCGCTTCGAGTGCTTCATTTTTGGCAGCTTTGCATAAAAAGCCGGTTTCGATGTCAATTTGTTCATTTTCGTTGTCGATTCGCCTTCGTCTTTAGGGGCTGTTCGCGCCTAGTGCATTACATAAGCGCGTCTTCCCCTCTCCCTCTTCCTCCTTCTCCCATTTCAACCTCTCTCACTCTCCCTCTCTCTCTTGCTGTCTGAGTCCGTCTCTGCAACCGCCCGAAATAGAGTCGAGCATTCAAAATAGTCGCCGCTGCTGAAAGAATCAGAGAATTGAGCTCCCCTCCTCCTTCTGTTCTGCCTTCTTCTCCCTTTCCCCCTTCCCCGTTTGTTCACACCAATGTAGTTTAAATGGATTATAGGCACATGTGTCGACAGTTTCGGATGTGCCCCCCTGTTCCGTCGGGTGTCTCAGAAATCAATTAACTACGCGTCAAAAATGCCTGACCACGAGCAGCGGAAGTGGCAGACCCGCACTTACACTTACATATGCACACACACACACAGACACCACACACACACACACACACGCATACATAGGCAACATTTATCAAGTGTCAACAGCAACATATGGCAAGTGCCTTATGCCTTGGCAGAGTCAATAGGCAACATATGGTGCGACAAGAGGCAGCTGTGTGCCACATGGGAAGGGACAGAGGCAGCTGTTTTCAAGTGATAAGGTTGTATGTGTGTGACTGCGTGAGTTGATAAAGCAAAGCAAAACCTCACTTAGCCTCGCTTTTAACTAAGTGAAGCCAAGATATCGCGATATAGAACTTGACTCAGTGTAGTTGAGCTATAATCACTTAAGATTCCCATCTCACATGTGTAACGACAACATTACACACCATGTCATCTCATATAAGAACCCCCCCCCAGCCCATCTACCCCCTGTACACAATTTGTTCGCATTTCGCATCTTTGGTTGCCGTTTCTGCCTCAATTGCATAAGCCGCCTGGCTTGGCTGCTGACAAATGGTAACTATCTTTGGCTACAGCAGCAGCAACAACAGCAACAGAGGAAGCAGAACAGACAACAAAGAAGGGCTATAAAAAGCATAAAGTGAAAAACAACTTCACTCGTATCTTACGCCCCACATGATTCCATAAATAAAAGAAAATATTATATAAAAAGGAAGGAAGCGGAGCTCGCTGTACCCTGGCCCCAGGCCACGCCCCTCCACTCCACTCCACGCCATTCCACTCCACACACTCCCCCCTCACTCTTACTCTACTCAAGCTCAAGATCTCGCTGCCTGGTTGACCTTGAATGCGCGCTGCGCTGTCGCAGTCGACGTGAGCAGAAGCGTTGCTGCTTTTGTTGTTCATTGAAGCGATTTTTGTTATTGTTGTTGCCGTGTTTATTGCACGCTCATTTTCCAGTACAATATTTGTGCGCTTCATAAAATTTATTTGCACACTTAAAACAATATTTAGAACAGAATTTTGATGGCTTCGCTTTACGGAACGTCGCCAACTCAAAATGTTCGATTCGAATTTTGAATATGAATGCGAATTTGAATTTGAATTGTTGCAAATTGTAATCTCGTAAAGTTCAGCTGTTGTTGTTGTTGGCAGTGCCTTATTTAGCTCGAAGGTTGCGGCTGGCTGAGCTGAGCACAGACACAGACACAGGCGTAGGCAGAGTGAGAGACAGAGAGGGAGAGAGGGAGAGAGAGAGCACATTATATAATATCTGGATAGAGATTGTTTTCTGTTTTTCTGTTTGGCTTACCTTGAAATCATTTCGCTTGGAGTCTCAGCTTAAAGCACAGTTTAAATACACTCTGTTTGTATCCGACACTGTGTGTGAGTCTGTGTGTGAGTGTCGGGCAGATAAGCACTTGCCAAATGACGCATACGCTCTGTTGTACCCACGAAAACTGCGTCGCAATTGTCGCAAGCCAGCAGAGACGAAGACAAAGACGGAGACAGGGAAGAGGGTAAAGCAAATGGAAATCAGCAGCTGTCAGCCCCGCGTGGGGTGTGTGGGTCAGTCACCCGCCTGGCAGAAGAAGAAGCAGAGGCAAATGAGATGCAGCAAAGATTAAGGCAATTCAGCGACATTTCGACAGTTCTATGTGCTATGCTCAGCTACCACGAATCGCAGCTTCCTGTTGACCTTGCCCTCAGAGCAGAGTCGATGAGTTGACAAGAGATACAAACTCTTCACGCTCTGCCAAACACAAACAGCGAGGCGGAAGAACCTGACGAAGCTTAAAAACACACTTGCAGAATAAATGGGCAAACACTCGAGTAGCTCTCAAGCACCACAAACCCAGCATGCCCCACTGCTGTAGGGTATTCGAACATCATCGACTGCGCTTTCCCTGTTTCCTTCTGCTGCTTCTTTCTGCTCGCTTGTCGTTCTTTGTTGACATTTAACAGCTAGTTGAGGGAGGTGCCACGCCCACTCCCACGCACTACGCACCACACAGCACGGAGTAAGCAGAACATGACGCAATGGGAAGACAAATAAGCGCAGCAATTTCGCCAGTTGGCAACCAGAGGGAGAGTTTAGCAACGCCCCAAGGAAGTTGCCTTAAAGCAGCGAATTTAATGCGAACTGCTTATCAAAATTCGAGGGCATATTAAATATGCTGCACTGAAACATTTCATGCATAAATCATGTATACGCCACGTGCCACGTGCGAGACTGTCAGAGCTGCATATCGAGCGCAGCAGCAACGACAACTGTGAACAGAGAAAACAACAATTGCCTGTCATTTAAAATAATATAAAATTGTCGTTTTTCACATTTCGTATTTCCACATTTTGCATTCACATTTCGCAGTCGCCATCGCATTTTGTCGAGTGGCTGCCGGCAGAGCATAATTAATGGGCTCTTGAGCATTTTCTGCAAATTGAACGTTAAATAGCCGCAGTCCGAGCCAAGCAAACAGAGCGTCGTGTTTCCTGTTCAGATGCTTAATAAACTGTTTAATAAAGGACTGACAAAGATTCAACAAAGGCTCCTCAATTGCACCTAAATTACATTCGTATGGCAGAGTTACGAGTTGGTTTTGTGCGGCCTCCCTTGGGCATATAAATAATAATTTACGACGGGGTCAAAGAGTTCATTTGAGATTCACTTTCGCTTGATATACCTCGATGGCTTCTTGCTGCCGTAACTGCAGTTTAGGCCCCCCATAAAACTAGCCCAATTAACCTCGAGTGAATATATTTTATGGCACGCCTCAACAAATCGACAAGAGCAGCAAAGGAAACAGGAATCTTCTCTCTGCGTTCTTCTATTTGCAGCATAGAAATGAATCCCTTGCGTCGCGCAGCTTCAACTTTGCCCTCTGCCTTTTGCCCTCTGCCTTTTGCTTGTGCCTTTGCCGTTGCCTTTGCGGCAGCTGCTTTGCGGGTTGCTGCCCTATAAAGTTGGCCCAATGGCTCCGCAAACAGCTCCCTGCCCTCCCCTCCGCTCCCCTCCTGTTCTTGGCACTCAGCGCAGCCGCCCGCTTAGATTGCGACGCAATTTTATGGGCATTCATTTGGTATTTGGGTCAGTTTTGGCTTGTTTGCGCCATGCGGCTCTGCTCTGGTTCCAGCACTTGCGGTTTTACATAATGATCTATGTATGCAGAGTGTGTGTGCTGTGTGTGTGTGGGTATTTGCATTGTGCTAAGGCAATTTGCACAGCATAATCAAAGCAATCGCTGGCATTGCCCAGCCGGACCACGCGGCGCATACGCAACGTTTATTTTTAGCAAATTGTTTAACGACTTTTGCGAGCTCTCAGTTTAGGCACAATTAAGTTTAAATGGAGAGGAGCATACACATGCTGTGCTGTGCTCATCATGATCACAATGATCATCATGATGGCGATAATAAAGCAGACGCTGACCCACAACTGCTGCAGAATTGGCAAATCTCTCGCCTGTTCCTCACCTCTCTTTCTCTCTCTCTCTGTCCCTCTCTGTGAGTTTGATAAAGATGAATCATATTGAGTACCCTGAAATTGAATAGTTCATTGTTGTTGAGGTTGCTGCCTCACAGTGTGTGTAATTCTGATTCTGATTCTAATTCTGATTCAGATTCACTGCTTATGCAATCTGCAAGTGGCGGCCACTTGTCAACGCAATTTGCCGCGAAATTCGCTTAGCAAATATGCAAATGATTTTCTTTTTCCCCCTCTTTCTTTCTTGTTGTTCTGAAAGTACGTGACGAAATCCGATGTCAATGCAAGAGGCGGAATATGACCAAGAGAAATCATTACTACACAGATATGAATATGCACTGAGAGATAAACATGTACATACGGGTATATTGTATATTGGGATTTGTGTGGATCGGATTATATATAGTACAAGTATCTGTAGCCAAATGCAATTTATCAACAGTTGGGCTTAAATTGTCTGCAGCGTAACGGAAAATGCTCAGACTCAAGGAGACTTCATCTGTGTGTGTGTATGTGGGTGTGTGGGTGTGAGTGTGTGCCACGACTCTTGGCGTTAAATTCTCTGAAAGTGCAAATTGACATCAACAACAACAGCAACAAGAACATGCGACGGCGTTCGGTTGTGCATTTTAATTGAATTTGCTCAGCACTGAACGAGTTGTCATTGTTGTTGTTGCTGTTGTTATTGTTGTTATTGCTGGTTTGGTTGTTGTTGTAAGCAATTACGGGTACTATAAGCACATATTTTGTGCTGTGTGCTTGCTTATATCAAACGGGAAGTTGAGTTCAGAACGTGGTAGTTTTAGCAATAAGATATATATATCAACTACAGCAGACACTCGATGTGATGATCATCCCCCAAGCAAAATAAAACGAAAGCGACAAATGCAATTATCATGTTGAGGTTTTAGTTTTCTTATCGTGTTTGTTCTTTATATTTATTTATTGCCATACAAACGAATCAATTGTGGGACAAAGTGCGATAGGCAAATAGTACGATATGATTATGTTAATTATTGTTTACTTACATACGTATCTCATTTATGCACGAGCAACTCAAGATACTAATGCGTATCATGCTCTTTCTCTCTCTCTATTCCTCTTTTTCCTTATCAGTGTACTTTAAACACGCGCAATGACTGTCAGACTATCGTCAATGTGGGACACAAATATTGACAAACATTTCGACTCATTTTACATAATCGTAAAACATATAAATACATTATTGTACACACACACACACACATGCACACGTCCATAGGGAAGAAAGCATAATTCAATTTGCCGCGTCAAATTTGGAAGAAATGCAAATTATACTTTGGCAACTGCAGCAGCTTGTTCGTTTTTTTTTGGCATCTGCCGGTTTGTAATCATTTATTTGTGTAACAATTGCAACAACAACAGCAACAAAGACAACTTTGAGGGGGGGAATCGCAGTTATCGATATCGTTGTGTTGTTGTTGCGCGTCTTTTTTGTCAAGTTGCGTAATGTTAGGCTACATAATCGCGATTATTAACAGACACGTTAACAGCAGCTGTTGCAGCGGCCCCTCATGAGTTAACAGCGTAAGAGAGCGCGCACACACACACACAGAGAGCAAGAGAGAGAGAGAGCACGCTCTTCTCATGTTAGCACTACTTGCTTGGCAGAGGGAGCAGTGCGCGTTGTGCTGTTAATGTTAACAGACGCTCCCAATTCGTCGCATGTTGCCAGACAGCGTTTACAGTAACAGTAACGTTAACAGTAATGCCAATGTTGCTAGGCTCATGTTGTTGGCAACTTGTAATTGTTGCAGACTTTTCTTTCAAATTGTTTTGTTTTTTTAACCTAAACGAAAGTTGCAGATACTTTTTCTGCATTTTCTCAGAAGAGACTCGTGCCGATCGTTAGCAGCGGCGTCTTCTTCAGCTGCTGCAAAGTGCAGTGTTTGACGCCGTCAAAGTAGAAAATTAAGAAAAACGAAAGCTAACATCAACGTCAGCGTCAGCGTCGACATCAAACTAATTGTCGAATTTACGCGCGTGTTGTACGTCTCTCTGTACGGTGGGTGTGTGTGACAGGGGGAGGTGCTGGGGGCAATGTAAGGGTATGCATGTGTACGTATATAATTGGCAGACGTGTGCTCGCTGTGCCAAATGATCGTTTCCAAAAGCATTTTGACATTTTCATTTCGCGAAGTTGACATTAAGTGTGCGATTTTCATAATTTTCATGACTTTTATCACTTTGGCAACGACTGCGTTGGATTTGTTAGCGCCAATTAAGTCCCAATTAACAGTTAAACTAACTCTCACCCTTTCTCTTCATCTCCTTTACAGCCCCCAGCAACTTCAAGAGTCTCTGCCTGCGGGCCGAGGTGCTGCTCAAGCTGAGCCACTACCAGAGTTCCTTGGCGGACATTGAGAACGCGCTAAAGTCGCGCTGCACATCGCCGAAGGTAAGTGACCCTCCGCTCTATAGTAAAAACCCGCTAAAACTAGCTTTAATTCTTTAACCCACAGGCACACTACTTGCGAGCCTTGGCACTCAGTGGTCTGGGCAGACTGGAGGAGGCGCTCTTCAATGGATTCCTGGCCATCTGCCTCGACAAAAACACAAATCTCAGCAACTCGGAAATATTTCAACATGATCTCGCCAAGGTGAGTTGATGGCAAAGTTAACATAAGAGAGTCGCATCTAAATCGTTTCCATTTTCAGATACTGCAACGTCTCCTGGCACAAACGCCCAAAAGTCGTGGATCAATCGAATCGCTGCCACGATCGGGTGCACAGCAACAGCGCAGCTACGCCGCCACCAAGACACCATACGCCCTGTTGTGGGAGCAGCTGCGGCGGCGCAGGAAACAGCAGCACCACCTGCACCACCACCACCATCACGTGCACCTGGACGACGTGGAGGATGAGTTCGGCTTGAGCTGCGAGCAGCACTACGACAACTACATCATGGCCGACGAGGAGGAGGAGGAGGTGGAGGGTGACGAGGAGGACGCATCGCATCTGCACATGGACGGCGACTTCCTCTACCCCAGCGCGCTGGACTACATCGACCAGCATAACGTATACGACCAGTTGCACAGCGCCAAGCAGTTCGAGCTGCAGGCGCGGCGCCACGCCAACCGCAAGCATTGCCGCAGAAAATGGCCGGCAGTTCAGGCTTCCTCACAGCTCCCCTCATCCTTCGACTCCTTCGACAGTCGCCGTTGCAGTCGGCTGCTGAAGGCTGTGCTGGAGCGCACACAGCTGGAGATGCAGCGACTAAGAAGTAAGCAAACACTTGACTGGCTTCACCAAGTCATTCTTAACTAACAGAACTCTCTTTCTTTCTTTCACTCGTAGAGCTCGATGCGTCTGGTGGTCAGAGACAGCTGACCGCTGTGCCCGGCCAGCTGATCGACGCGAGCGACTTCGACTGCGTGCTGTGCTGCCGAACGCTGTGGAAGCCGGTGGTGACGCCGTGTGGACACACCTACTGTCTGGTATGCTTGGATCGTTGCATGGATTACAACTCCTCGTGTCCATTGTGCATGTCACCACTTGTGGAACTAAATGTCAATAATAATCTGTATCAGGGCTCATCCTCGCCAGTTCCCTTTGCGCTGGCCAAGCGGCCAGTTACGAAATTCCTAGAAGCCGCAATGAAACGATTCATTCCAGACCACTACGAGGCGCGCTTTCGCCAGGAGATCGATCTGGAGCCGTCGGTGCCGGTGTTTATCTGCACCGCCGCCTTCCCTTCGGTGCCCTGTCCACTGTTCGTCTGTGATCCGCGCTACCGCCTGATGGTGCGGCGCGCCCTCGAGTCCGGCGACAAGACCTTCGGCATTGTCCAGCCGCACAGCGGCAAGTCGCGCTACTACGACTTCGGCACCATCCTGGACATCAGGGACTGTGTCCTGCTCGGCGACGGCTGCTCCATACTGAGCACCATCGGCTGCAAGCGCTTCAAGATCTTGGCGCGCAGCGAGAAAGATGGCTACGAGACGGCCAAGGTCGAGTACATTCGCGACGAGCCGATCGCCGTTGATCAGGTCAAGTCGTTGGCGGCCCTGCAGAGCCTGGTGCTGGCCAAGGCGAGTGAGTGGTTCGAGAGCCTGAGCAGTGAGCAGAAGCACGAGATACTGCAGAGCTATGGCCAGATGCCGCCGCTCGAGCTCAGCTGGGAGTTGATCAGTGACGGACCTGCCTGGGCCTGGTGGGTCATCGCCCTGCTGCCCCTCTCGCAGCAACTGAAGGTGAGTTCACCTCCCTGACTGTGACTTAGGTTCTTCTTTGCTAACCCTCTTCCCTCTTCCCCATCTCAGGTGGACATACTTGCCACGACGTCGTTGAAGAAGCGCCTGCGCGCCATAGACAAGACCCTCGACTGGCTGCACGAGCTGAGCCAGCCACAGCCACAGCAGCAGGCGCCGCAACAGTCGCCGCAGCAGGCGCACGATCTCAGCCTGGACTGCGAGGAGCAGGAGGCTGTGGAGGCTGCAGGCGTCGGCGTCGGCGTCGACGTCGGCGTGGACGAGTGCTGCCTCTACGCGGAGCCACACACCGACGAGGAGGAGCTCCTCGTGTAGTTGTAGCTACCATATATGTAGCTGTAGCTGTAGTTGTAGTTGTTGTAGCGATGAATGTCCATGAATGAGCACTTCTCAGCCACACGAAGGGAATTCAGAACTTGAAGAACTTGAAGAACTTGAAACTTGTGTAAATTCTGTGTCTAAGCCATTTGTATTACACGTTACCGTTATCCTAGGGGCCAAAACGAAAGATGTTTAACTTAGCAGAACCAAATTATCAGTAGATGAAAACAAACTGTAACTGTACTGTACTGTAACTGTAACTGTAATCTTAGCTGTAACTGTAACTGTAACTGTAACTGTAACTGTAAACTGTGTGTAAAGTGTAACTAAATTTGTGTAAAAGTTCAACTTGCTCGGTGTGTAGAGAGTTTTACAATATATATAGGAATATATAACTCATATACAATCAAAAGTCGTTGGGACAACCCCCAAGCAGAGCTGCACAACTATCGGCAGTCGCAAGCGATGATTGCATTGAGGCCATCGATAGTTGTGAGGCCTTTCTTCTAACCTATATCTATACCTTATATACATACGTATGTAGAGAGAGCCCCAGTCCTTGTTTAACCATAAAAACAATCCACATTCCACAAGAAAGCTTCTCTCCAGCAAAATGAATCTTTAAGAACAACAAACTCATGGTTTCTACAAAATACACAAATTTTAAATATTGAACTAATACTACAACAACAACAACAATTTAAAGGCCAACCAAATGGGAAATCTTAGCAATTCACATTTTTACTTGAACGACTTTTCACGTACACACACACACAAACAAATGAAAATGCAAAAGCAAAAGAGAAACATGTAGAAGAGCAGAGAAAACTTACGGAACACTTTCTTTATTTAGTATAAGCGGCTGGAACTATAAGACAATCTACAACAACATTTTTTTTATATAACTATAATGAAATCGAAAACGATATATACAGTACCATACTATACAAACTATATACATTTAAATAGGCAGGAGGAGGAGAGTAAGAAAGAAGACGTGAAGAGGGAGAGAGAGCGTTTTAGATAGAATCATGAATGGGAAAGAAGTTTAATTTCATTTTTCTGTTGTCTTCTCAACTCTGTCGCTCTGTACAGGTTTTACTTAATCTACGATATCATCTGTACTATCTGTACTATCCAACTTATATGGTATACACACACTATGCTCACCTATATAATGCCAATTTATCGCGATATCCGGCTAAAGCTCTTTCTGTATTTTAAATCTGTAACTAATTATTATCAATTTAACTGTATCTGTATCTGTATCTATCCGTATCTGTATCTGTATCTTTATCTAAAGTCCGCATTCCTACAAACAAACACACACAGAGAAAACTTTAAATTGTAATTTAATTAATTTAATTAGTCGTAAGCCTCATGCCTCATGCCTCATTTGAATATTCGTCAAGCAAATCAATTTTAAAAACAACAATTTGCTTAGCTCATCTATTGTTAATCTATGAAATTGTACATACTTAAGGACTATGTTGAACTTCGCCTTACCAATATCTTTCTTATACGATCACGAATTTAATTTAGTGCATGCAGCTAAACACACATACACACTCACATACTCACACACTCACACACACACACACTAGGCACATAGCTATGTAATTTTATACAATACAAAATAGTTTTGCAACTAAGTTTGGAATATTCGACATAATTTGTAAACGTTTTTTGTGTCTAATTTATACCGAAAACAAACTAAAAGAAATAAATGAATATATGATATATGATAAAAGATGACAGATATGTGCCTTCACTCCTGAAAATCAAACTGTACAATCTTTGGTATTGCCTCTCGACCCATCGACGATAGCCTTCGAATTCACTTCGAGTTCAATGATTCGAAAAATCTATCGGAAACGCGGAGGGTGGGCATACGGCGTACTGGGGCGATCCATAAATATTTAACACTTGCTCTGATCGGAGGCCTAGATAACTGGCCCCACTGCACTACGCCGCACTATATACAATCGCAATATATCCTGTGTTGCATAAAATGCATAAAACTTCAAAACAAATAATTCAGAAAAAACTCGAATGCTGAAACAAAATGCAAATATCACTGGCTATTACGTAAGCATCTAATAAATACGAAATTTCCCAGTGCATTCGAGGAGAGAGTGGGGCAACTCTTGAATTTGAATCGATTATTTGATATGCTACTCGGGTTCAAGCTGACACTAAGAGTTGAAGGCAGCTCTTTACATTCTATTGCTGTGAACCCGAGTTCCAAGATCTGAACTTAGGATTTGAAATATGCAATGCAAAGATTTACATATGAAAATCTATACAGCTACAAAGATGTTTTAGAATAAATTTACTTTCAGCTAGTTCTCTTCGACTTACAGATACTCTACGACTAAGTGTGGCATGAATCGCTATTTAAAATATGAATACAAAAAGAAAGTCATGAAAATCGAATAGAGTATCATACAACTAAGCAAGATAGAGCCGTGCACCTAAAGGCGGCGACCCTGTAGAGTCTCCGACGCTTCCGAACGAAGACCTTGTGAGAGTCTGATGGCTGATAGTGGGCCAACTGAAAGATAAAGCCAACGATCAATCGGCTCAGGTCCCAACGGTCATGTTGTGCAGTTGAGTGAGGCCAGAGTGAGGCGAGAGAGTTTCACAAATGCCTTAATATTAAATAATAGCCGGTCGCTGGCTACTGAGGAGAGCAAATGTCAGGCAACGGCGAGAACGCTCGCACATCGCGTATACGCCCCGTTCGGCAACGCTACCGGCTAGCGAATCGAATGCCAAAGCAAGGCAGCAATACTCGAGTCTCCGTGAGTGTGCATATATGTGTGTGTTAGTGTGAGTGTGTGTGTGTGAGCTTGCCGTTCTCAATGTGAGTGATGAGAATACTCGCATATTCGTATTGCCCGCGCTCGCATTTCGTTGCATTTTGTGTTCGCTCGACGTTTATCCACACACAGCACAGAATTCGCGAGCGGGCCGCAGCTTAGAAATCGCAACTGCAGTTCTCACTGCATTCTCGCGAGCTGCTTTTTGGGGCCTTTTCTTTCGGTTTCAGTTTTATTTTGACACGCGCAGCGACAGTCCCCGGTTACAGTTCAGCGCTTGCTTCAACGAGTCGTCGCGAGCGAGTCGAGCGGCAGCTTCCTACAGCGCTTTCCTCAGCCGACGCCGACGCGAACTTCGCGCATTCATTCAAATACTCTGTAATCGTTGCTCCAAAAAGAAAACACAAGTTACAATCGCTTGGAATATATTCCATTTATCGTACTCAACCCGCAATTGGCTTACAGCTGTAGGTCGATCAAAAAATATGTTCGTTGACGTCTCGTTCGAGTTCGAGTACTTGTGAGTGTGCGAGTGAGTGCCGTAGAGTGTTCTGGCCATTGTTTTCCAACTGATCGACAGTTTGAAACCTGCTGATTTGAAGAAAACCCACAACTCGAAAGTAAAAGCAGGCGAAACCGAATGGAAACGTACGCGAAATGAAAGCGAAATATGACAGAAGAGCAATGCAAGTGCAGCAAATGCTGATAAATAATTTAAAGCGCACACAAAAAGCAAAGTAAACAAAAATGCAAAATTATGTAATTTTGATGATTTATTCAAGTGCTAAACGAATAAAAGGAATACTTAAAGTTCTACAGATACACGCAAAATTCAAAAGAGTTTCCACACATAATTGAAAGGGATTGCAAGGAATTTATTCCTGTTCAGCAACAAATTCCGCACTCTTTAATTATTACAAGTGAATATGAGTAGCTGAATATAATTAAAGATCTAGTGGAACAGGGCTAGGGCAGAGGGAGCAGGGTGGCGAGAAAATTAGCGAATAGTGGGAAGCGAAATGAGAGAACTAATCAAAAGTGCATTCAACCAAAAATATTCTACGCTTACAGCGCGTGAAGAGAGAGTGAAAGAGAGAGAGAGAGGGGCAGAGGGGCAGAGGGGCAGAGAGGCAGAGAGAGGGCAACTAACTTGAGCTCAAAGGTGTTCGCAAACACTGCACAAAACTGAAAGCTGAAAACAATATTTCTTATTATACTATCGGGTTTTCATTATTCTTTCCAAGCTGTTTGTCGGCTCGTTCTGTACAATTCTTGCAGTTTCTTATTTTTATTTTTATTTTCTGTTGTTTTGCAAATTTCATTGTCAAAGTCGTTTGTTGGCTGGCAATTTAGGCTTCAAGACCCAAGGGGTGCGCACGGAGGTCAGCGGAGTGAGAAGCTTGTAGCGCGGTCCTGGGTTGGTATAGTCTGGGCAGCGTCTTTTTGAAACGTCACCGTCAGCATTTGAGCGTCAAGTTGACTCGACTGTGTGTGTGTGTGTGTGCCTCCGTAGGTATGTGCGAGTGTCTGTGTTTTACCTCTGCTTGCCTCAGTGTGAGTGCGCGTGTGCATTCTGCACTTGTGTGCACACACTCGTGTGTGTGTGCGTGTGTGTCAGTGAGCGCGTCTGCTGTTGCGACTGTGTGTGATCATGCGCCAGCCAGCCAGAAGCTACAAGCTAGAAGCCAGCGTAAAACTATTTCAATTGACAACTCGTAAATTATTAACAAATACTTTCCAGCCCAGAGAAGCAACCCAAGTTTTAAAATCAATTAAAAACAATGACTCCATATGAATAGTTCATTCCAAGGAGATATTGTCAGAATATCTCTGAAGTGAAGTTGAGTTACATGAGCAGGCGGAGAAGTGATGGTCTCATCACTCAGTTTATTAACCCAGCTGACTAAGAGCACTTGGTTCACCTAAATTGGTTCAACAATGGTCAGAACTGATAAGAGATAACGGCAGTTAGCAGCTGATTTTGACCGCACTGCCAGACAATTTATTAGTTACTCTGCAAATATGGCGGGAAATGTACATATAAAAGGTATAACGGCCCATCGATACTATCGAATGAAACTAACTGGGCTACACTGAATTACTGTTGTACAGTTACCTCATAGAGGGTGCTAGTATCGGCTGATCTCGAGTCAGTTCATGTCATCCCTATATTTACTAGGCAAGTCAGGCACTCAATCATTCAGTCAGACAATCATTTAGTCAATTTCTCATTCCGAGAAGGCGGGAAAAACTTATTAATAATCGTTTGCTACTTTGTTAACAATTATCTTAGAGATATAACTGTGGCTTAGAGATACAAAAGTATCATGTTGACACATAAATTGAAGCGTATGGTGTAAGAAAATCTTCTCATCCAGCTTGGTGTCTTTAGCTCCTACCTCCTTTTTTTCGTATGTGCAAACAGATATACAGAAAAATAGACAAATAGACAGTTAGACAGAAAGACAGACAGGCAGACAGATAGGTGGGCAGACAGACAGACAGACAGGCAGACAGACAGGCAGGAAGACAGGCAGGCAGAACCAACGAACAGATCGGCAATAAGGCTCAATCGACTCGGCTAGTGATTGACACTAAGAATACATATTCCGTGTGAAGTCCGCAATGTCACTTTCTTTCTTATATACATGAAAACAAAGTTAGTATACCCAGTACTGACACATTTCAATCAACGAAGGGTATTAAAACAAACTGACAATGTTTAGTTTCAAAATCATGATATTTTTTCAGATTCAACTCTAACGCGTGCTTGAAAACATGAACAAACATGAAATTAGTGAAAGAGTGTAAAATAATTACAGGGCAAGCAGCTGTTCTACAGCTGCACATCCGCTTTGGGGTCCCACCAGTTGTTAATCAGGGGGGTGTAAGATGAGTAAGATGTGTAAGATGAGAGATGAAGTGCCTAAGTGCTTAAAGATCAACTATTTATGGGAACTTGTCTATGGCAATTGCGATTGCCGGAATAGTTTCGAGCAAATAAGTTTGTTCGCCTTGAAATTGACTAGACATGGAAATCATATTCAAATGGAAGCAGCAATTAATGACGCATCCGCCAAGGTATTACAGGTAGCCATGTAGTATATGGTACTATAGGGGGAAATGAACTAAACTTGGACTAAGGCAAATCAATGAAACACACAGAATTGGCAAAAGATAAAAATAAAAGCAAAATAGTAGTGAACAATTTAATTAAGTCAAGTTTAAAACAACAGCAGCAAAGAGTGCAGCCAATAGAGACGGCCAAGGAGTGCGAGCGAGAGCGGTAGAATGCACCGTGTGTGCAAGAGAGACAAAAAATATTACAAGCGTCGCGCAAAGCTTTGTGCAATGCGGAACAGAGAACAGAACGAAGAAAAAGCTGCGAGGCTAGCAGAGTGTGCGCGTGTGAGCGTGAGTATGAATGTCAGTGTTTAGTATTATCACACACAACACATGCACATACACACACACACACACACACAATAGCGTGTAGGGAACTCATACTGCTGCGCTATGCTGTAATCGCAATGCAATTAGCGCCGCCAGCAAAAGCTCAAGTTCACTGACAAAGAAATCAAACACTGATACCAGCACATAGACACAGATATGCACACAGACACGGACAGAGACGTAGACACGCACATACACGGAGGGAGACGCACACAGACACAGTGCAAGTATGCGATAATTTGCGAGCTGAGCGAAGCTTTAGAAATGCAATCAAATGACGTTAGTTTCCCCAGAAAGAGAGAGAGAGAGAGAGAGAGTGCTAGATGAATAGACAGCGAGAGACCAACAGTGAGAGTAGGGGAGAGAGCTTTGGGTCTCTCTCTCTCACTCTTTGTCTGAGTAGGTCAGTCAACGATCTTTAAAACTTGCAGCTGCCTCAGTTGGCAACCGGCTTTGGGAGCTTTTGCTTCCGCATTGCAAATCGCACAAATATTATCAATGCCAAATGCATCGCATAGGTGAGGGAAAAGTTGTCTGTTCGGGGTGTGGCTGGGGGGAAGGGGTGTGGGAAGTTAAGTTGTTTGCATTTCGATGCATTTGACATAATTTATTGAGCGATTGTTCAAGCAAGTGTAGATAAAGAAGAGCAGCAAAATGTTTGTTCCTCTTCCACAATCTAACTGAGCTTCGGAGTTAAATGGGATTCACTGCTACAGAGTTCTGTCTAATAACTAAAGCAACTGTCTCCTATAGAGGCTCAACAGCACCAAGCTGATGTAATCTAGTAAACTAGTTAAGCTAACTTAATAGACAAGACTTGTTAAGAAATTCTACAAGCTGGTTAAGTTATTATCACCAATGAATCGAGATTTGATTATTTAAACAGTTTGAGCTTGCTTTATCTAGACTTGACACTTGATCCTACGCTCCTCCTATCTCTATCTATCTGTCTCTCTCTCTCCCTCTCTCCAACCGAACTCACTTGCGCTGTAGGTTCAACAGTCGCGGCAATTGGCAGTTTGCAGCAAAATAACCGCACTAATTGCAACACGAGCCATTAAGCCAGTCGTTGGCAATTATCAGCAGGCACTTTTAAAGCTGGCAAAGCCACAGTAAGTCGATCTGTGTAGCCAGTAGAATAACAGAAGCACACCAGCAACAACAACAACAAAAGGGATGACAACAGCAACAGCCACTTACGGTTAACCAGCAACACTTGGCGAAGGCGCCCTCGCCCCCAGCAGGAGCAACAATTACAACAACTAGAGTAACCACAGCGGGAAGGGGTGCCGAGGGGTGACGGGCGACGGATGATGGGTGGCTGGATAACCGTCGGCATTTCGGCTTTGATGTGTATTTAAAATGTCAGCACGCAAGCCGTGACTGTGACTGTGAATGTAACTGTAACTGGATCTGTGCTGGTATTGGTGACCGTTGAATACATGTGGGAAATTATGACTCGTTAAATGCTTCACTTGCTATGCTGCTGACCGGCCAAACAGCTAAACGGATTAATTAAACAGCTTTGCATATGATGGAAGGCGTACGCACATGTGTGTGTGTATAAGTAAGTGTGTGTGTGTGGTTACTTTGCTTACCCCTTGTTTTTGAGGTATTTAAGGTCGGATTTGAAAACGCGTTCATTTAAAGATGCCAGCGACAGCTTGAACACCTCTGGGGCAATTATTTGTTGCAAGTTCTGCATTTGCTCGGCTTTCCATTGACATTTTCTTTGCCGTGTTGCCGTTTTCTTTGGCAAGTTATGCGGCAGCAGTGAAAGTTTTCCCCCAGAACTGAAGCCATCCATTTGGCAATTAAGCAAACGATTGTTATGCCATATGAAAATTGCATTCAATTAAAAAACAGCAGCAGAAACAACTCGAAATCAACTGTTGAGAAATGTAGTGTCACACACACACGCACACACATGCCTATGCATACACACGCACATTGGTTATGCAATGGGAGTGTGCGTGTGCTATAAATAAGCGAAAGGCAGAAGGCAACGCAGACAGGCAATTGGTTAGCAGCTGCTCAACATACACACACACAAATTCACACACACACCCAAACAAGTACCAGTATATGGCACACACAGAGACAGCAGCAACTGTGAGCCAGCATGAAAGGTTGTTATGGCATTCGCCGTCGCATTTAGTAACACGGACAAAATACTGTAGCATACTTTTTAGGGGTTGCAAAGTGCAGCAGAAAGCAGAAGCTGCCCCGCCGCGGCGACTGCAATGATTGGCGCTCGCATGCAGCACATTCACCACAGGGTATGCCGTGTGGCACATGCGCAGGCGCAGCACCGCTTACGTTACATAACTGCAGCAGCAGCAGCAGCCACAGCAGCAGCACCGTCAGCAGCAGCAGCAGCAGCGAGTCCTTTGCGAAGGATGCCAGCAACACAATACCTGAACAATATCTCAATACCTCTCTAGGTGTACGTGTGTGTGGGTGTGTGTGTGTGCTCGTATTATGTGGATATGCGTGTGTGTGTACTGGTGTGTGAGTGAGTGTTGTCGACAGTAAATGGACAGGCGACAGGTAACGGTGAACGCAGAAGCTCGACTGCACTTGTTGCTGACGGTACGCAAAACTTTGCGCAGAGAAAAAACCGAAAACCGAAAAACGATAAAAGAATAAAATAATTGAAAATGTAAATTATATTGTTTTTATTTGCATTATTTCCACGCAGTTGTCCGCAGCAGAGACCCAAAATGTGGTTCACATTCAAAAATATTGAAATCAGCTGCCGTGTGAATGTTACCTGAAGTGAATAAAACAAAAGTGAAACGAAAAGTTGAAACAAAAGTTCGTTATTAATTGCAAATATGAAAACAAACATGTAAAAAGTCAATCTGCTTCTTTTGCCATCGCGAGTGTTTAAAATAGTTTTGTGCAAACCAAAAACTTTCTATTTTTTGGGAATCTTTGGAAAACGCAACGACTTGAAAGTGGATTATCTAATAAATACGAAGATGGACGACGAGAGCGATGACAAGGATGATACGAAAAGGTGAGCAACGCACAACAGTTCCTTCTCCCCTATACACACCATATTCATACATGTATTGTACATATAATATGGGGGCACTGCAATTGACAGTTATGACTCGAAGACGTAGACAAACGCGAATTTGCGCAGACAATAGAAATTCATGTGTTCGGCAGTGCTTCAACCTTTGCAAGGGTAAAAACTTTAATTGAAATAGAAACGATTGAATGATTTTCCCTAGAAAAGCCAGAGAACTGTGACAGATTCTCTCTTCGACATCTTCTCATGTTGACGAAAATGGAAAATTCCCTCTTGAGAAGTTGTTGTTGCCCTTTTGATTTCCACGCATTGTCCTGGTAATACATACCCCAGAGGGAATCCAGTAGAATCCAATTCACAACTTCAATTAACTGTAATTCGAGCGTGATTTGATTTTTGGCCCCAAACCCATATACAGACACTTAATAATTACACGATTTGTTGTTGTCATTGTCTCTCTCTTTGTGTCGTTGTTTTCCTTTCCGAGATTGCATAATAAGTAAACGTGCCGAGGTAATGTTGCAATTGCAGTAAAAATATCAAATTAGTAATGTGATAGCCCTGAAATAGCAGCGCGAAAGAGCGACACTCCGAGCCACAAACACTTTTATGTTATTCTTATTATTATATTATTAATAATAATATCACACTCTGAACAGCTTTTGCTTTGCTTGCACTGTGAATAATTGCTGTAACTTCAAATTACATTGTTAATTATGGGCGGAGAACGGGAGAGTACTAAGAATGTGGAAAAGAATAGCTCAATGAAGTGAAAATACTAGATTAAATTCTCCAGTTCTTAACTTTCGGATTAGTAGTGATTTTCCTGCATAATCAAAACGAAACTGCACACTGCAAGCTGACAAAAACAAATAGAAATCTTCACATACCCAAATCAATTTTCCATCTGAATCTATCTCTATCTATCTCTTCCTCTCTCTCTCTCTCTCTCTTCCACTCTCTCCCTTATCTCTCTTTCTCTCTCTCTCTCCCATTTATTGGCTCTCTGTGTGTGATACAATTATTTGACATGCAAATGTCAAATGCAAAAATCCCAGCCCAAAAATGTTTGTCCTAGCGCAACAAATGAAAAGCGACAACGGAAAAACGAACTGTAGCCCCTTCCCCGTTGTACTTCCCCTTCCTTGGCAGGCATATATGACTACGGACCGATGGGGTGTGTGAGCATGTGGGCTTATTGCTCTAATGAATGCCAGACAAAGCAGGACACACGTGGGCCGCAGGTGAGCAGCTGTTGCCCAAGTGCGTAAGGGTGGAGAGAGGGTGGCGTGGGAGAGGGTTGCATGAGACTCACCCACACTTAAAACTTAATACTTGACTAATATTAATCTTTCCCATGCAGTTAAATTCCTTACGATTTTTTACCAAATTGTTCATTTTTGTGTAACTCGCAGTCTTATTTGCAGGAAATCCCGCAACCTCAGCGAGAAGAAGCGACGGGATCAGTTCAACTCGCTGGTGAACGACTTGAGTGCACTCATCTCCACGTCGAATCGGAAGATGGACAAGTCTACAGTGCTGAAGTCGACGATAGCATTTCTGAAGAACCACAACGGTAAATACTAGCCAAAATTCCATGAAGTATTAATCTTAACTGAGCTGCTCATTCACAGAGGCAACGGATCGCTCGAAGGTTTTCGAAATTCAACAAGACTGGAAGCCGACATTCCTGACCAACGATGAGTTTTCGCATTTAATGCTGGAGTCTCTGGACGGCTTCATGATTGTCTTCAGCAGTCTGGGTTCCATATTCTACGCATCGGAAAGTATTACCTCGCAGCTGGGCTATTTGCCGGTAGGTGACGAGACAGATGAGCCATCAGAGAGCTGGAAATAATTGAGTATTTATTCTCCTTCCTAAGCACGAGCTCTACAACATGAGCATCTATGATCTGGTCTACGAAATGGACCACGAGGCCCTGCTGAACATCTTCCTTAATCCCACGCCAGTCATCGAGCCACGGCAGACGGATATCAATGCCAGCAACCAGATCACCTTCTACATTCACCTCAAGCGCGGCGGCATCGAGAAAGTCGATGCCAATTCCTACGAGCTGGTGAAGTTTGTTGGATACTTTCGTGGGTAGTCGAGCAGCTGCAACCAGGAAGGCAATCTAACTAAGTTCCTTGTTGCAGGTAACGATGCGAACACTCAAGGGAGCGGCTCCAGCTCAGACAGCCAGAACAGCAGCAGTCAGACGCTTCCTCGCATCTTCCAGCTGAACCCGAATGTGGAGGTGGACAAGAAGCTGGTCTTCGTGGGCACAGGCCGCATCCAAACTCCGCAGCTGATACGCGAGATGAGCATCATCGATCCGACCAGCAACGAGTTCACCTCGAAGCACAGCATGGAGTGGAAGTTCCTCTTTCTCGACCACAGAGCCCCGCCCATCATCGGCTACATGCCCTTCGAGGTGCTGGGCACCTCCGGCTACGACTACTACCACTTCGATGACCTGGACAGCATTGTGGCCTGCCACGAGGAGCGTAAGTAAGTTCCCCCCTAGGGGTAAGCAAATTTCTCACATCTTCCCCTTCTTGCAGTGCGGCAAACGGGGGAGGGGAAGTCCTGCTACTATCGCTTTCTGACCAAGGGGCAGCAGTGGATCTGGCTGCAGACGGACTACTATGTGAGCTACCACCAGTTCAACTCGAAGCCGGACTACGTGGTGTGTACACACAAGGTCGTCAGCTATGCGGAGGTCATCCGGCAGAACCACAAGGAGCGCCAGAAGTGCAGCAAAGCGATAACCTCCAACTCCAGCAATGGCAGCAAATGCGCCTCGGCCACGACAACACTGCGGGACTTTGAGCTGAACAATCCGAACCTGGACAGCATGACGAGTCTGAGCAACGATGTGGCCACAGTTGCCACAGCAGCTGCAGCCTCACCCCCTGTGGACTCCTCTCCCATGTGGTCGGGAGCTGCCGCGCCTGCGTCCAGTTCCTGCACACTGAACCCCCTGAAGACCTCGAGACCCGCCTCCAGCTACGGCAACATCAGCTCCACAGGCATCTCACCCAAGGCCAAGCGCAAGTGCTATTTCTACAACAACAGGGGCAACGAGTCCGACTCTACGTCCATGTCCGCCGACTCCGTTACCAGCAGACAGTCCCTGATGACGCACGTCAGTTCGGTGAGTAGAACTTTCTCTGTAGCTGTAGTTCCCTCTTTCATGTGCTCCTCTTCCTCCCAGCAAGGGCAACGCCAGCGCTCACATCATCACCAGCAGCAACAGCATCAGCAGCAGCATCACCAGCAGCAGCAGCAACAGCAGCAGCAACACCACCAACAGCAACAGCAGCAACACCATCACCTGCAGCTGCAGCAGAACGCAGGACAGCCCAAAATCCTTCCCATGTTGCCGCTGGCCCCGACGCAGATTGTCACCAGCAACGCTTGCCAGTTTCCCCAGTCAAATTACCCACTGGCGAGTCCGCAGCTGGTGACACCCAGCTTCCTAGAACCCCCTCAATATCTGACTGCCATCCCGATGCAGCCTGTGATGGCGCCATTCACGGTGGCGCCCGTATTGTCGCCGTTGCCAGTGCAGACGCAGTCGGAGTTGCTGCCGGGCGCCGTCGTCATGACGCCCACACAGAGCCAGCTCCAGGATCAGCTGCAGCGCAAGCATGACGAGCTGCAGAAGCTCATAATGCAGCAGCAGGATGAGCTGCGTATTGTCTCCGAGCAACTGTTGCTGGCGCGCTACACGTATCTGCAGCCCATGATGCCGATGGGCTTTGCTGCCAGCAACATGGCAGCTGCTGCGGCTGCTGGGGTGGGCAATGTGCAGCGCAACTTCAACTTCACCAGCAGCAACGCAGTCGAGCCGCAGTTCAATCAATATGGCTTCGCACTCAACTCGGAGCAGATGCTCAATCAGCAGGACCAGCAGATGATGATGCAGCAGCAGCAGAATCTGCACAATCAGCAGCAGCACAATCACAACGTTCAGCACCATCAGCAGCAACAACAGGGACAGCAACAGCAGCAGCAGCAGCAGCAACAACAGCAGCAGCAAAGCCAGCAACAGTTGCAGTTGCAACAGAATCAACAGCAGTTGCAGCTGCAGCAACAGCAGCAGCAGAACACCATTTTTTCTAGGGAGGATATGGAGGATATCGACGCGTTCCTGAATCTATCGCCACTACAGTCTCTTGGCTCACAGCTCGCTAGCAACAACAATGGCAACAGCGGCGGCAACAACAATCAAAGCTACAATAACAGCAGCAGTGGCAACAACAACAACAACAACAGCAGCAGCGGCAATAATAACAATAACAACAGCAGCAGTGCGAACCCGCCGCAGAATACGAACGAGGACTCGCTGCTTTCGTACATGCAGATGGCCACGGAGTCGAGTCCCTCCCTCAACTTCCACATGGGCATCAGCGACGATGGCTCCGAGAGCCACAGCGAGGACAACAAGCTGATGCACAGCAGTCAGCAACAGCAGCAGCAGCAACAGCAACAGCAACAGCAGCAGCAGCAACTGCAGCAACAACAGCAGCAGCAGCAACAGAACCAACAACTGCTGCAGCAACAGCACCAGCAACTATTGCAGCAGCCCCAACAACAACCTCAGCAGCAGCAGCAGAGCAACAACTTCTTCAGCGGCAATCCGTTTCAATCGCTGAGTGGGAACCAGAATCAAAGTCAGCTGCCAAATGATTTGGAAATATTGCCCTACCAAATGTCGCAGGAGCAGTCGCAAAATCTGTTCAACTCGCCGCACACAGCCGGCAGCAGTCAATAGTATATAGCCAGCATGGGGGCGTGGCACACATCTTGATGTCTTCAAGTTTCCTTAATTCGATTTCACCCAAGTCCAATTCTTGACGGGCTTCATACTTGCATTCTAATTATCATTGTAGTCATAAGAAGCGATTCCCCGTCGACTCATCCCCTCTGCCGTACCGCAGTGTGTATTATGCAGAAGCGCACTCCTTAGTTTCAGCACATGGCTCTCTCTATCCAAGCGACATCCGCTGCGAAACATCTGACACCCGATTCCCGTTGCTACATAGTTGTAGATCTCAACAGACTGAGTATTGTTCTAATGTTAATATATTGTGTACTCCTTAACTTCTATATTCGTATTGAATTTGTTATGTTCTCAAAAGTATGATCGGAATGGAATAGAGTTAAGGTAGGATAAGCCTAGACTTAAGTAGTTGTGTTTTAGTTTTGATAAGAACAGCCCAACGTTTCCATTAGTTACCACTATCCAGTAAGTGCCATCGGCACCAACCGGGATCTCTGATGCATAATCGAACCTTACTTATGAATAGACGCAATTGATTACGCTCTGTATATATCTAATCCAGCACGACACACACCTAAAAGCAACTAAACAAAAATAGTATGATACTACTATATATTATACTTTCTATATATATTATTTTAAAGACTGCGCTTCGCTCTTGGGGCCATACGAATAGTTAATTGTCAATCTGAAATATCTAGCTGTATAACACTTAGTCTAATAAGTCAAAACTCAGGTTGAGATTGCAACTGAATTATTCGCTGTGAACATATTCATATATGAAATTCGACTAGTTTATTTAGCAGGTTCGCAAACCTTTCTGATCCACTCGAAACGGAGCTTTCGCTTTCATAGGCAGGCTTTCAATCTGGCCACTGATTCATTGTAAATATTACTGTAATGTAAGTGCAATATATTCAAAGTGTATTCTCCATTTGCAAATGAATATACCGAGCCACTTACGGATTCGCATTCACATACGCATTTCCATTAGCAAAGAGCCAAATGCTAAAAACTAAAAGACGCATTAAACTAAAATGGCTTCAACTCAAACTAGAATAAGTAGGAGATAAGTCTACGCATAACTGTACATACCTATACGAATGTAACGATCCTTCTAGGCCTGTATATATGTATGTATTGATATTTGTAAATAACTATATTCAATCGAATTGAAAACCGAGAACGAGAAATATACAAACAACAAAAATAGTTACACAAGATGGTTCAGAGTATTCGGTTATTTATGGTAATTTCAGCGTACAGATAGTGTTCTTAAGTTACATTATATAAAGAGGAGATTGCACCTAAACGCGCAGCTTGGTAATCGCGTTCTGGAGAATCTGAAATTCAGAGTTGATGTTGTTCATCAGGTTGTTTATCTGTGGCTTCGAGTCCAGGACCTCAATGCTCTGTGTGTAGGCATTATATCGCACACCGAATGGACGAGGGATTGAGTTGGCGAATTTACTGCAAGAAGGAAAGAAGGATTAATCATCCAGTAAACCTCCTAATTATTCACAGTCATACATGGTCTTCTCCTTGGCGCTCTCGAAGCTGTCGGCCACATAATAGAGTGGCTGGAACTGAGTTATGGGGTATTTGGTGACACCCGTAATCTCTGGCTCAAAGTCCTTCAGCTGCGGCTTGTCGGTTAAACAGTATTCGAGCTCACCATAAGATGAGAGCAAACCGGCACCAAAAGCCTTTAATTCACCCTCCTGACGGCACATTCCATACTCCACCGTGAACCAGAAGATCTGCGACAAAACAGATTAGAATATGGTCTGGATACAAGGAAGATACACCAACTGACCGTGGAGAGCTTTTCGATATAATCATCTGGGGCCCCAAGGGAGGCCAGGCCGATCTCCTGGCTGAACTGGGCAAAGGCTGGATCGGCAAACAGCGGAACGTGACCCAGCAACTCATGGCACACATCTGGCTCTGGTGTGTACATGGGTTTGCTGGGGTGGCGGATGTATTGCGTGGAGTGGAAGACGCGGAAGGCCAATCCTGCTAAGAAATCGCGAGAGCTAAGTAGACCTGCCACTGGGCGAAGGGTGAAGCCTGTGCAATCTGGGGAAGACATTTGAAGTTAGCTTTCAAATTCATAAGTAAACTCTGCTTGTTCTTTTGTACCTCTCAGAAAGTTGGAAACATCCTCCAGCTGAGGAATATTGTCTTCACGGAAACCGCAGTTGTCTACCAACAGTGGGAAGACGTGATTGTACTCGCGGCAGGCGTGCGTCTTATAGAGCTTGGTCAAGTTGCGGAAGATAATGCCCCAAGTCTCGATCTCCTCCTTGGAGTAGTCCACATGTGGCAGTGGCTCTCCATGCTTGTAGTTGTAGGCAATGTCAGCAAAGTACTTACGGCGCTGGCGATACTCGGGATCAGTGAAACCAGGATGATCAGAATCGAGTTCGGCACCATAGCTGAGAATCTGATTGGCGAAACGATCCAGATCACGTATACGACGCGGGAACCAGGGCACAGCAGTGGCATTGTCCTTGTAGTCGCGTGAGATGATGTTGAAGTAACTGCACTGCTGCTTCAGGTCATCAATTGCCTTGCCTAGGGCTCCCGACTTTCCATCGCATTCTACAAAGAACTCGTAGCCGGGAACACGCAACGATGAGCGTGACTCTATGTGCACCAGGTTGATGTCGTGCTTCTTGAAGATGGCCAAGGTGTTGGCCAGGGCACCGCTAGAGAGCGACGAGTCCTTGGGCGAGAACAAGAGGCAAGTGTTGCGGGCCTCCTTTATGTCCACACCCTCGACAATGTACGCGGAGTCCTCGACCCGAGTGGGCTGATCAAGAAAAAAGGGAAAACAAGAACATAAAAAGTTAATTCGGTTGTTAACTTGCTTATCAATGCGATGATTGATGCGTTTGCGTAATAAGTAGACGCCGTTATTGCATCAATTAATAATAATCGAATCATGGCGCGACCAAACTGCCCGTCAATCAATCAATCAAACACTTTTCCATGAGTCGCAATATATTTTCCCAGCTGTAAACAGATATTAACGTCAGGGTGTTTACCCCATAGATAGACCGACTCGTGTCTCAGGTTACAAAGGTCGACCCAGCTCAAGACTCAACTCATTTCAGATCAACCGCAGGGCCAGCAAAATTTACGCACGTTTTGCCTTGAACTTGATTGTTCAACTTGTCAACAAGTTTTGTCTACATTTTGATATTCGAAATTCAAATCGAGCCGCTCTTAAACAATATCTATATCCAATTTGACGCAAATAACATTCCATTTAACAACTTGCATCTTATTATAATTTCGCTATGTATTCACTGTGTTATTGTTTTGCTCGCCTTTGTTTACTTATTGATTAATCAAATCTTTCCACTTAAATGCAAATAATTTCTTCTTTTTTTTGGTAAAAGGTGCTGAACCACCAACCTTATCGAAGGAAACTTGACGTTGGTACATTTTTTCACAAACAGAAGTTCCGAAAAAAGTTGTTTAAGACAATGCAAGCGATGCGGGCAGCACACGATTTAAAACTGACTTGATTTTACTGCTGTGCGCCGACTTATAAAGACTCTGGCGGCAGCACGAGAAGCTAATCTTTGAGACAATACAATTAAGAGTTTTTAATAACAACACAACACAACCAAAGTGAGAACTGAAAACAGAGAACAGTGGGCCATCAAGCGGGTGAGCGATCGCGATCGAACAGCATCCACACTGTGGATCGGGGGTTATCAGCTCGTACACGTATACTTGATAGGCTCACTTCATAGGCGGCACACTGAGCCTAACACACTCCAGATCTTCTATGTAAATATGTATGGTTCGCATAGATTATAGACTACGGCCTTATCGACAACAAGCGCTGCTTGTGGTCCATGTTGGATAGTTTTGTTTTTTGCACAAATATATACAGAATCAAAATAGCACCGAAATAATCAAAATTCGAATGACAAGTTCTAACCAAACGAGTTCAACGGCATTTCTGGCCAATTATTCCAAGTAAATAAACTTTAAAATGTAGCATGTGGTGCTCGGGAGCTTTCTAAAACTCGACTTGAGAAAAAACCGTTTTGCAACCTGTCTTAAGTTTTCAGCAAGTATCACGAAGTTTTTGTCTTTTGCGCCGCTTTGCTTATCAACTAGCCCCGCTGACGAGCCCAACTGACAACCGGCCCACCGGCCAGCCGGACACTCTGCCAACTTGACAAGTGTGCGAAATCAGCATTCATTCAATCTCACTCTCGATCATCGAGGCCGCTCTACACAATCCACATGCACGCGTGGAGCTCGTACGCTTTGTGGAACGTATGCCAGACGAGCTTGTTTTCTTGGCTGCACTCATTGTGTCAGATTATTGAGGGCTCTCTAGACTCTCTCCTAAGATACAATATATGATAGGGTCAGCAGTTACGGCGCTTTTGTGCGTGGTCATTGCGTGTTGGAAACTATTCGAAACTGATGCAATATGCAGAGTGTCTTTCAGCAGCCGAATACTTCGACTATCAGTTCAGTGGCTCTGGGAAATTCCAAATAAATAGCTCAACGTTCGAAAAGTGCAGAGTTCTCGAGGCTTCCAATAAATTTGAAACTCCCATCAGATTATGGACCGAATTCTGCTGCTATCAAACAGAAATTCAAGGAAATATTATATAAATAGCGCAAGGTCGCAAAGGTGCAGAGCTCGGGACATTGCAAATCAGTTTGAAACTCTCTCCCATCCCAATAAAAGCCTGATTAATTATTTAGATATGTATTTATTTAAATTACGCATTAAATATATCCAAAAATATTCGTAAAATGCTTATCAAAAATGCATGTCGCTTTATAAAATTGTGTGAATTACATTAGAAATTATTATAGTGACGCCAGAGCGAGGTGAGCAGGCCGCGCTTCGGCTGCGTTTGTGGATTCGCTTGTGGGCGCACGTTCTTCAGAGTGCAGCCCACGGGCAGGTTGACCTACACAGATACAGATACAGATACAGATACAGATACATATGGAAAGAGAGATAGAAATACAAATAGTCACAGATACAATTAGATTAAGGCCCTAAGCGGCTTGCTGGCAGTTGCGGGTTAACGTCCAACCTTCGCACGGTTGCTCGGTTTCAGTTAGTAGCATTGGCATTAGAAGCGGTCTTGGTGATGCAGTGATGCAGGCACAAGCAGAGGCAGATGCAGAGGCAGCAACAATTGTTGCTTCTCTTCCCAACTGTAGTTGAAGCGAAGTTGCCGCTTGGGCCAAGCGTAACTTACGGATTGATGGGAGGTCACTTTAACCGGATCCTTATCGGGACACACCACGTAGGACTCGTGCCCGGCGAAGAGGCTACTATGCGTTTGTTGGCCTGCATCTGGGAATGCAACCTCTGGAAGTGCTGCTAAGGGCTTAGCTACAGCAGCTGAAAATGAAAGATATGAAATCAAAGTCAAAACATAAGAAATATTTCTCACTTACGCTTGACATGAATCACAAAACTGCAGGTTAACTTCAATCCATCCGTAGTAGTTGCTACATATTTGACAGTGTGGTGTCCCAAACCAAATAGAGCCCCAGGGAACTGATCGCAAAGGTAGGAAAGAGTAAGGCATTTTTTCCACATCAATGTATATATGCAATTTTTGCTATGCTTACCGACGACTTGTAGATCTTGAGTAGCTTTCCCTCAAATCGTGGCTCTTGCCAGAGCACAGAGCGCAGATTTTGATGCTCCTTCAAATGAACTTCAAAGGAGTCTGGGCAGAAAGTGGATCCGGAGGCGCCCAGATCTACGCGTGTGTTCTCAGAGCCGTCATTCCTTGAAAGTGTTTCCTCAGCAACTGTCGCCAGGGGCAGGCGGGCTGGCCTCTGCTCAACTAGGTTGTCAAAACGCCTCGCAACTGGTAGACGCGGCCTATTCTGAAGAGTGAAATCATTGAACTGAGGAAGACGTGCTGGCCTGAGCTGTGTAAAGGGGTTGGGTGCTGGTTGATGGTGTTTGACGGTTATCTGGGTCTCACAGGCAACGCTTTGCTGCGTTGCCGGATCGCGTGCTTGGAAGGTGACCTTGTGCTCACCAACTGGCAGGTCACCCTGCAGCTGCTTGGCCCATGCCGGAGAGGCGACTACGTTGCGATAATCCACATTGGTTGCCGGCCGTTGAAGAGTCACGTGTGCCGTGCTCTGTCGCGGATCCAGCAGAATTACGACGCTCTCTGGGCACGTAATGAATGGTCTAACGCTTTGCGATTGACGATGCACTGCCGTCCTAGTGCGGAAGGGGATTTGATGTTGGCGCTGTAGCAGGGATTGCCATGGCGTCTGCGCCTGTCCAATGAATTGATTGTCGAAGATCGGCTTGCACTCCAGCACGTTGCCCAGAGTCCAGCCCTTCATGCACACGTTAAGCGCTCCGCCGGTTGCCATGAAGCCCATATTGCATCGCAAGTGGCAAATTGTACCAAAGGTTGAGGCACCTTGGGTGCAGCTTGGCGGCGAAATGACGCCGTTACGCGGCACTGGCAGAGCAGCACAAGCAGAGCCCCGACCAGGGACAGAGGATGAGGGACCCGCGTTCCATAGTTTGGGTCGGGAAACACCTGTGAATAATACACGGTTAAGTAAAATGACAGACAAAAAAAGGAATCCAGATACTTACGCACACACTTGTTGGCTTGCCCATCCCATATGCCGGATGCACCACAGGTCCTGGTCTCTGGGCCGATCAGCTTGAAGCCGGCCTTGCAACTCACCTTGCAACGCGAGGTGTAGAAGAGCTCACTCTTCTTGCGATACCTGTTGCAGTGTGCAAAGCCATTCTTCGGCGCTTGGTACTTCACGCATTGATCCCTGGGTTGCAGAAGAGACACCTCCGGCCTTCTTGGCACAACGGTAACCAATGGCGGCTGTGGCTGGGGTGGCTGCGATGGCGGCAGCGGTGCTGGTGGAGGCAGTGGTGCCAGAGGTTTAGTTGGTGTCAGGGGCTTATGTGGTGGCAAGGTCGGCAGCTCAATGCAGGTGTATCCGTCGAAGGACAGAGTCATTCCCGAGCCACATGCGCACTTGAAGCTGCCGGGCTCGTTCAAACATCTTTCCTGGCAGCCACCGAAGTCTTCGGCACACTCGTCGATGTCCTCGCAGTCGCGTGAGTTGGCACCAACCGTGTAGCCTTTGGGACAGGAGCACTTGTACGATCCCTGACTATTCTCGCAGTGATGCGAGCAGCCGCCGTTGTTGACCTGGCACTCATCAATGTCCACACAGGTGCCGTCGACACCAAGCAGGAAGCCCAGGCCGCATTCGATGGGTTCGCAGCCCTGGTCCGTCTTTTGGGTGCCTGGCGGGCAACCCACCAACGCTGGCAAGCAGCTGCGTCCGTCTTCCTGGAGGCGATAGCCCACAGGGCAGCCGCACTCATAGCTACCTGGCTTATTGATGCACTCATGCGTGCAGCCGCCGGCAAGGAGACCAGCACACTCATCCACATCCTGGCAGCTGCGCCCATCGGCTGTCAGTTCGTAGCCCCTGTCGCAGGCGCAGTTATGCGAACCTAAAAGATTAATGCAAATTTGACTGCAATTACCGAAATCCTGAGCACATTCGTCAATGTCCAAGCAGCCAAAGCCGTCGGGTGCCAGGTCGAAGCCCCCCTTGCAGGCACAGGCAAAGCCGCCTGGCTGATTCAAGCAAAGCTGCGCACAATTCCCATTCCCCAGCTGGCACTCGTCATGATCCCGACAGCTGCGCCCGTCCACATCCAAGATGAATCCCAGTGGACAAGCGCACTGATGGCTACCCGGCAGATTGATGCAGAAATGGGAGCAGTTGCCATTGGACATTGAGCACTCGTCGATATCCAAGCAAGCAGATGGAGTTGAAGATGAGAGGGAAGATGATAATGATGATGAGGATGATGATGATGATGATGATGGTGCAGATGAACCCAAAGCGTAGCCCCGCTCGCAGATGCACGTATATGAGCCGTTGAGATTCTCGCACAGCAGCTGCGGATCACAGCTGTGTGTGTTGGTGGCGCACTCGTCTATGTCAAAGCAGTAGCCGGCGAGGCCCTGCAGCTCCAGTGGCTCGAAGCCGGGCGAGCAGAGACACTCATACGAACCTGGCAGATTCTGGCAGAGCTGCTGGCAACCTCCGTTCTTCACCCGACACTCGTCCACGTCGGAGCAGCTCTTGTTGTCGGCGTCGAGGATGAATCCCTTACTGCAGGTGCAGGCGCCGGAGTCGGCGCTGAGGCAGAGCTGCTCGCAGCCATTATTGTTGATGGCGCAAGGATCGGGGGCAACGCAAGTGTACTCCTCAGGCTCCTGCAGCGACATGCCGCGCGGGCAGAGACACTGGTAGCCTCCAGCCGTGTTGAAGCAGTCGTGTGAGCACTTGTGGGTGCCAGCAGCGCACTCATCGATGTCTTGGCAGCTGTAGACCTCGCTGCTGTAGCCCAGTGGGCAGACGCAGCTGAAGGTGCTGTTGTCCGCGCTGTCCACGCAAGTTCCTGGGCGGCAGCGTTCGTGTCCTTGCTCCCTACTGCAGACGCTCTCGACTACCTCGCAGCTGTGCAGATCCTGGCCGAGCACGTAGCCCTCCGGGCAGACGCACTCGTAGCGACCTTGGGGCAGATCTTTGCATTGGTGGTCGCAACGTGTGCGGTTCAGCAACGGGTTGTCAAGATCCGCGCAGCTGTCGGGTGCGCAGCTAGTCTGATCATCGAGCAGGTGATGGCCCGCATGGCACGAGCAACGGTACGAGCCAATCGTATTCTCACACTGCTGCTGGCACACACGGTGTGGCACATAGTCTGCGTTGTTCCTGTCCTCTATAACCATTAGACACTCATTAATGTCTTGGCATTCACTGCCGTCCTCTGAGAGGGCAAAGCCAGCGTTGCAAGTAGGCTGCACAGGCTTAGCTGGTTCAATGTGGTCAATGGGGTCAATGGGGTCAATGGGGTCAATGGGCTCAACGGGCTCTACGGGCTCTACAGTCTCTTCCTGATTCGGCTGAGGAACTACTTCGATCTTGTTGTCTTCCGAATCAATCTCAGCAGCCCCCTCCTTAGTGTTCAAAGTGACGACACAGCGATAAGATCCAATCGTATTCTCGCAGCCATTGGCGCACTCACCTGCCACTTCAGGCTGTGCGCACTCGTCCACATCTATGAGATATATATATAATGTAAATAAGTTGCATACATGGACAACAGAATCAGTGCGACTCACCCACGCAGGTCGTGCCATCGGCCCCGTCTATTTGAAAGCCTTTTTCACAGGCGCATTCGAAGCCGCCGGGCAAATTATTGCAGATCTGTGAGCAGCCGCCGTTGAACTCCAGGCATTCATTGATATCTAAGAAATATTATCAAAACGAGTTGAGTAAATGATTTGCAATGGGTAACTAGGACTTACCATGACAACTGGCATAGTCCTGGGGATCCAGAGCGTAGCCATCGCTGCAGCTACACCTAAGACGTGGGTTATTCTCGCCGGGAAACAGTAGTCGCTCGCACTTTTGCGAGCATCCACCGCGATCCTCGCCGCAGTTTTCGTCCAGCAGACGTGGCGAATAAGGATCCTTTGTGGGAGCAACAACAATGTTTATATCAGTGGCAACTTCCGTCTGACCCTCGACATTAGGCTCTGGTTGGTTTTCTGCCTGCAGCTCAGGTTGCAGTTCAGGCTGCTGCTCAGGTTGTTGCTCAGGTTGTTGCTCGGGTTGTTGCTCGGGTTGTTGTTCGGGTTGTTGCTCAGGTTGTATCTCCGGCTCCCATTCTGGCTGTTGCTCTGGTTGCTGCTCTGGTTGCAGCTCTGGTTGGTACTCTGGCTGGTGCTCAGGTTGCTGCCCAGGTTGCTGGACCTCAGGTTGGTGTTCAGGTTGCTGCACCTCAGGTTGGTGCACATCAGGTTGTAGCTCAGCTTGCTGTTCAGGCTGTAGCTCAGCCTGCAGTTCAGGTTGCAGTTCAGGCTGCAGTTCAGGCTGCTGCTCTCGCTGCTGCTCTGGCAGCTGCTCTGGCTGCAGCTCAGGCTGCTGCTCTGGCTGCAGCTCAGGCTGCTGCTCTGGCTGCAGCTCAGGCTGCTGCTCAGGAGGCGGTGGGGGTGGTGCCACTGGATGAGTAGTAACTGTAGCGTCGGGTAATTCTGATTCGTCATCATATATATTATCTGGATCATAGTCTTCGCTTTCATCATATTCATCCTGGTCCACGTCTTCGTCATCGTCATCGTCATCGGAGTCGTTCAAGTTTGGCAAACATGTCGGTACCTCCACTCCGACCCACTGTTTGTTGCTACAGAAGAGCGCATCCACCTGATCACTTTCGAAGTGATAATTCTCGTTACAGGAGTAGTAAGCTACCAAGAAGGTCCTGTCCCCGCGGCGACGCCTCTCGTACTTAGAGACAGCACCGTGATTGATTAGGGGAGCCTCCACCTTGGCTTGAATGCAGCTAACGTCAAGCGTCTGAGCTAGTTTATTGTCTACACGTGGCTCGTCAGGAATAGCTGACACTTTCTTCTTGCGTTCTGAAAGTACAATCGGTTCAACATTTTCAATGCAAACTATTAAGGAGCCTTTAATCTAAGGACTCTTGATAAGACTTACCTTTGGTCTTGACACAAGTGGGCGGCTCACCCTGCCATTCTTCAGTGTTCACATTGCAGACCAGCTCCGCGGGTCCCTTTATGGCATAGCCGGGCGCACAACTGTAGATTGCCGTATTAGTTTTGCTTTCGGGGTCTGTGAGCAGCTCAGCCTTGGCATGATCCACTGGAGGAGGCGTCCGGCAGTCCTCATACACGGCGTTTGTCACTGCGAAGCGTAAGCCTGTTAATCTCTAGAACAACTACTTATACATACTACATACACCTACATATACACGTGTATGTATATTTCAAATCCCACCAAAAAATCCAAAATCTACAAAAGATCTTTCAAATCTTTGCTAAAATAATTTTCAGTGTCGTTATGTTTATTTTCGTCTTTACGGAAATTTACGATCAGTATTTATGCTTCTAGTTTGTTTGCCGGCCGGTAATTAAGTGGACTATTCGTAGGGCGCGAGGGGCCACTCATAATACTAAAGAGACAATCTGACAATGATTCATAGAACTCATGTATGGGAGACGAACATGTGATGTCGAATGCCCAATACTCTTCTCATCCCGTTCAAGTAGATGCTGGAACTCATTCATCTTCATTGATACAAAATCAGAATACCCTCTTGGAAAGTGTATACTCAGAAAGTCGTAAAAGCGCTATAGCTCTGCTAAATGGGCAATTTGATTTTATGAAAAATTGCTCGTTTGCCACTTTGATAAATGATATTCCCTAATAAAAATATTCTGGCACAATAAACATTAAGACCACATGGAAAATAATGCTCGAAAAGTTATTTCCATTGTTCGGAAAAGTATCTGCAGGTTTTGCTGTAGATCTTTGATCTTCATCAGGAATAAGTGTGCCATATTTATGATTTACACTCGAGTTTCCCAACTCTATTTTCACTTCCGCCACCCACTCACCTCCGGAAAATGCTATGCAGCTCAGCACACATAAAAGAAAATGTGCTGGCAGCATTTCGATGCTTCTGCGAAGTGTTTACTCGATCGAAACAATTTTCTTCACACCTTTTTCGAGATTTGCCTTGTTATAAATATCAAGACATTTATTAATTTCACTTTTCAGAACATTCTGTAGTCGAGCAGGCTGAAAATATAGGTGTATATGAGAAGACAGGCTGGTATAAAAAACCATTAGGATTAAGGCGGCTTTATAAATAGCACATTACACATCTGCACACACACGCACAACACTTCTTGAACACTCATTTCTCTTATATTTATTTATAAAGGAGACTTTCTTCGACATTTGTCAACATGGTATAACATGGTATAAGAATCACTTCACAGTGCGCACTTCAAATTTATGAAAACCATTAATCATTGCGCGCGACTTTTCCAAGAAGATCGAGCGATTCAATAAAGAATAGATATATCTATATATATATATGTCCAAATTCAAGGAAAGGATGGCCACTTCTATCAACCATCTCTTCGCAGAGAAAACGTACCGTTCCCGACGAGCGCCAAGGTAAGACTGACGCCTCGAGAAGGGAGCATGATTTTTGTCTCCAAAGATATATATGCTGATCTTTAATGTCTATCATAAAGCAAATTAGCGCGAGAGACGCACACAAGTGCTGCCGTCTGAGGAAGAACAGAGACGACCTATTTTTAATACGCGCGCCAATGCCTCATGATCATTATCATTATCATCATCAGCTTCTACATCTCAATAATGATCATGCAAGTGCGTGAGAAATTGTACGTGGTGCCTGTGCCAAGGAGCGTGTCTAAGTATCTTGCATTGAACTTGATAGAATGCGGAAAATGCTCTCAAAGAAGGCCATTGTTACGAGAGAATATCGCCTTCATCCCATTATATTTTAGCTGTCAAAATTACTTGTTAGCCATTGACATGTTATAAACGATGTTAACAATATTCCAGAGTATCAATTTATTACATAAAACCCGCTCAATCAAATGAACCACTTGCGATTTCTATTTGGTCATACATTGTATGTCTTATAAGACATTTATACACACACATATGTGCCTATTATATATACCCTATAGACGCGATCAGCTAAATTGTTTTTAATTAAAACTAAATACGTTCTCGAATGGGAACAAAAAGTAGCGTAGGTGTGGTAAACGCGCGACTCGCGACTCTCGAGTCTTCTACTTATTTGGCTTGCCTCAAACATGTTTTGTTTGTGTATTTCTGTATTTGTTATTTGTTATTATTGTTGTTACTTTTATATTTTGTTGTTAAGTAGCTAACAAAGAGTTGATGCGACCTATATAGGCGTAGCCTTAGCCCAGGCCCCCAACTGAATAAGATACCCAGCCCAGCCCAGCATAAAATCAAAAGAAATTCCAACTAGAAGCAACGCGATGTCGTAAATTAATTAAATTAAATTAAAAACTAATTCAAGAGACAAAGCACAGACAGGCATGCCCTTATTAAGACTTTAAATTATACGCAAATGACCAACAAGCGACACGCCCATGCCCCGTCTGAGGGGAGCAGGGTATACAGAACATTTAATTAAACGATGCTGGCAAATTGATTGACAAATTGATTGTTTCGGCTACAAACAATAAAATGTTTTAAGGTTACACGCTGAATGAACCGGGTGTAATGATTGACCCATTGACTGACGTTGCCTCAGAAGCCGCGCGGCAGTCGCACACTTGAAAGTGCGCGCGTTTAAAACCGCGCGCAAAACGCGTTTCTATTTAGTTCCACTGTGGGAGTACAACTTTTTATTTGTTTACATATATTGCGATGGGGTTTTTACATATCTCACTTGCTGACCATTATGGCTCGCTGTCAGATGTATCTCCCAACAGAGTGCGCACCTTTTGCCATGTAAATGTATGTGGATCTGTATCTGTATCTGTATCTGAGTATGTAATGTGTAGGCTCATGTTCGTCGATGTTGTTTATTGCTCTATTTACATTTTGACATTACCTAAGTTGGCACATGCGGAAATCGCCCAAGGGCGTTCTCTCTACACTGGTTTGTACTTGTCTGGGGTTAGCCACTGACCCTAGCTTGTTTAGGTCAACTTATGTTGAAATTTGTATCCATTTTCCAGGTTGACTGCAGAAGGAGAGAGGGGGCAAGGCACAGCACTGGGATTTTGTTGGGTTTTAATAAATTAAACTTTTATTTTGTTTAACAATAAATGGTTTCGTTAATTACAAAAAAGTCCAATCGAATTCCTATTTGAATTAAGCGCTTGTGAAAGTAGTCTTAAATTAAGGATGTGTAAACAAATTTCGTTTCAAGTGCCTCCAACAGAAAACTCAAACTAAGAACTGTGTGTCTGTATGTGTCTGTGTGAGTGTGTGTATGTGTATGTGTTAGTTCTTAATGCTCAGATACGAAGGTCCCACTTGACGAACGTAGACACTGCGCTCGTTGGTCAGGTACGGTGGGCAGCGCACGGTGAGGATGCCGTCTGAGGAAAGCTCAGATCGCACATCGTTGGGGTAGTAGCCACGTGGCAGGACGAAGCGCTTGACAATGTGGCGGCCTACGAAGCTGTCGCCGTCGCGCCGCTTCTCGTGCTTGGCCTCCACGACGACAGTGTCTCCGGTGGTCTTGACTGTGATCTCGTAGGGCTTGAACTGATGCACGTCCACGTTGGCCTCGAAGCCATCCTTGCCCACGATGACGCGACTGAGATCGGGCGCAGATCCGACGCGCGAGAGACGCTTCCAGTAGGGCAGATCCCAGTCAGCGGCCAGATCCCAGTCCCGCCACAAGCGACGACGGTAATCCCAGAGATCCCAATCCGTATTGTTTGTAGCTGGTACGAGAGCCATCTCAAGTCTGTGTGTTAAGTTTCCTCTTCGGCAGGACGCAGCAATGCGTTACGAATTTCGCGATTAGTTTTCCGTTTTCTCGTTTCGATTCGCCGCGTTCTCTAAACGTCCGCACGCGATTTTTGCGCTGAGTGAATTAAGCTCGGCACAGACCCGACCGCCACCTTTTATAGAGCGAGAGCAGCGAGCTGCCAGTGGGCCAACCCCAGCAATGACAACTGTGACGTGCGAGAAGCAGCAGCCCCAGCAGCTCCAGCCTCAGCAGCCAGAAGCGGGCTGTTGTTTATCTTGAGATTGTTTTCGAATCGAGAGGCTGGAGGCGCTGTCGGTGGGCTGTGCTGTGGGCTGTCGCCTCAATGGCATTTCCTAAGATTAGATACTTCCGTAAACTAGCCAAGATCTCTTCTGGGCTCGCTCTCTCTCTCTCTCTCTTCGATCAGCTGTGCCCATCCTCAAGTGAAGACTCAGAGTTCATTCTCCCAAAACGCAACATTTCGAGATTAATTACGCAACATTTCCGCCGTCTCTCCACATCTGTATGTGTGTGTGTGCGTATCTCAAAGCTGAACTAAGTCGAGCTAAATTAAAAATTTCTTTAGCGGAAATCCGAAAACAAAACGGTGCATAATTCTTTTCACTTTTTTACCAAATTCGGCATTGCCTGTTTATGCGCGTTTTTCATTTTCAATTAGCTGGCTACAGATACAGATACAAATACAGATACAGCGACAGATACAGATACAAAATCAACAGCATGTTGGGCTTCATGTTGTACGCCTCGCACATGGATTGAAACATTTGTAGCGCTGGTTGTCATAACAAAAGGCAATTTGTTTGTCTGCTAAACGGCTTTTCGGCTATCGATTTGCACCAGAAGATTAGCGACAACAACAACAACAACAAGAGTGATAGGCATCGGCATCGCGAACACAGCAGCATTTATGGGCCTGACCTGCTCTGCCTCCCCCTTCCACCCCTCTGGCCTACTGGCCCACCCCCTGCAGCAGCTCCATGGTGACAAATGGTTGGGGTCGCATCTCTATGTGTGCGACCCAACCCGTTTGTAATTGTATTTTATGCTCTTGCACATTCGCGTGAGTACCAGAGATAGAGATTATATTGACATGCCCTGGTACAGCATGTTCTCAGTATATACTATTCGTACATCGTAGTATTGTATTCTATATGCAGAAGAAGAGCAGCATGTCTCTCTACGTTGCTCTACACAATAGTGGCAATTATAATAGAGTAAAGTGAAATATAAAACTTGCAACAGTTTCTAATCTCCTAGATGTTATTCTAAAGTTGTCCACTGATTTTATGACTAACCTGAAATCAAATGCGCACCGAGGGAGGGAAATTTATGGGAATCCACACAATTTGGAGAGTAATGTTTGTGCGCTTGACACCCATTTGGGATCCCTCGCCCAAGAAAATAATCAAAATATAATTTATGCAGGCTGCCAGAGAATCGGGGACTAATTTTAAAAGCAGAACTATAAATACACTTCGAACACACGTCCGTCTCTTTATAGATCGCTGACGCATTGAAACTCGCTCGTTTGTTAAGCAGTGTAAACGAGAAATGCGCGCGCAAAATCTCGTTTGGAAATCAATGAAGTGCCGCAACAACTACAGCAACAACTACACAGTAGTGACAATAATGCAGTATAATTATAGCTAAACAATCTTATAGAATCACAAAGCAATCGACTAATTTGTTTGACAATATGGCAAAATCGAATCAATTGCGAAGCAAGCGACCCCAGCGATCAGTTCCAAAGGGTGTGGGTCGCACTCAGGAACTTTCTCTGTGCCTGCCGCTTACACAAGATGATCCGATGCATTTGACGAATGCATCCATTCTACTCATTTGCTTTCTACGGGGCTGGGGCTGGGTCTGAACTGATTTGCATGCAGCCTCCCACCATATGGCAATTTTGGTTAGGCAATTTAAGGGAACTGCAGCTGTCGACAAATCTTGCTGAGTTGTGGGTGGTGGTGACTTGATAAGGGGAGGAGGGCAGAGAAGCGCAGAGTAGTTTGGGCTGCTGAGTACACCCCACAGATCGCATGTAGCTTGTTTATGGCTGCCAATGTTAGCTCATTTGCTCGCCACAAATTTGTCATGCAGGCAACGGGCAGTGGGCCAACAGCCTCTGGCAACAACTCACCTCAGCTATGGCTCCTCCTCTTGCTGGTCCTCCTCCTCCTCTGTCCCCCAAGCCTCAGTCATCTTTAGCATTCCCTGCGATTCATTCGATTGGCGCAACATTCAACGTTCGTCGTTTGATTTTATGAGGCCGCGCGTTGACAACACCTCCGCAAAGTTTATTGAGCTAATAAAAAGCATAATCATATCCGACATGTGAGTTCTTGGAACACAACACGCAGTTAGCAAAACAAATACGTGCACCTTGTGCTCTATGCTAAATGCTCATGAAATGTTAATCCCTGCGGCATGTTCTGTGTGGGCCCAAAGGGCCCCATCAGCCTAAGGTGTTGAGCGTTTTCAAAACATTCGCATAAAGCCATTAAAAGTTTAACATGATTTCGAGTAACTGCACAGAAGTGGACAGCGATGCAATTTCGTGGTAAATAAACGTGCTTTAAATATGCTTGAGTGGAATTGAGGTGAATGCGCGACATTTTAACAGAATGCAATCGCAAACAACATCAAATAATAATACGTGAAATAAGCAATCAGTGTTGTCAAATCAACTTTTTTTCGCAGAATCTCAATGAGTGGGGTTCCACTTCATTTCCGGCAACTGCCTAAAAGTAGACTGCAATAGTTGTTAAGGTAAAAATGTAAACAAAGTATGTACTGATTGGTTGAAAACAAAGAGAGCAGAATTGCGCGTCTTCTAATCCACTCTCCTTGCGCTCTCTTTGATTTACTTACTCTCAATTATTTTTTGCCTGCTGCTGTTGCTGTTCGCCTGGTGTAAATTGACTTCGCAACGAAAATCTTTGCAAAATGCAAACATGTTGCATACTTTGCCGACCCCTGTAGTTGAGTCGTTCGAATTGAAATGTAATAAAAGAAAACCCGGTTTTTCATATTGAACTGAAGATTTAACCACGACACGGTCCGTTGTTATTGTATTAGCTAATAACAAACCGTGAATTTCAAATATTTAACCGAAATTGTGTCAACTAATTACGACAAATCAATACGCTATACATATGTATATTCAAAGGGCAATGAAGTAAGTCGGTGGTTCAGTTGGGTGTCCCTACAAATTGCAGTGAACTAACTCACCAAGGCAGTCAGTCAGTCAGTCGACAAGCCGCAAAAGGGCAACTCTTCTGCGGTGCAGGTGAACTGAGGCGAACCGCGTCATTGCCTGCCTCTGCAATGCGGCGTCCAAGTCGAAGACAGGCATGCAAGCAGGCAGGCAGGCAGTCCCAGTGCAACTTAAACTGTAATTGGCCGTGCGAGTGAGCACAGCACCTCCGCTCCCCTCCTACCCTAGCCCGGTAAGCCTTTCTCCAGTAAAATGAGCACAAAGAAGTGAAGACCACAGCACGTAGAAAGTTTCGATTGAAAGTGGGAAGACAAGGAAAACACAAAATGAGAGCTGCATTTCCTTTGTCCATTGCAAGGCCCATTTCCCTATACACCCCCCTTCCCCTTCCCGGCACGACGACTGCACTTGTTTGCTCACGAAAGAAACAAAGATGTATTTATAGCGGGCGAGAAAAGGGGGAGAGGTGAGGAGAGGGCGCCCTATTAGTCTATTTCGGGGCTGTGCTATTGAACCCAATGCAGAAGCGAAAGTCGCTGCTCAGGTGCCTCAAACGGCAAATGGGCCCGGCCTTTGATGCGGCTTTTTGGGTCAGTTCTGGGGGAGGGGGAGACGCAGGGAGGGAGGCAAGGAATAGTGGGAGGGTAGCAGTCAGTGCGGCTCATTTGAAATTCCAAAAAGTGACGTCGCATCCTTGGCATATCCGCAGCATATGCATGCAAAGGCAGCGGACAACAGGACAGGGGGACAAGAGGACAGCGGAAGGACGTGTCACGTCCCATTCGCCAAAGGTCACAATTTTCAAATATTTCCGTGTTTTCTTTGCGCTCTTGCTCTTGAAATTTTTGAGCTGACACTTTTGGAAAATTAATGCAAGTGTCAAGTTACGGTTTCGCAACTTGAAGGACACTGTACACTGCACACTGTACACTGTCGAAAAGGCTTTGTCCGGCTGCCCAAGGCAACTGCAATTTCCGGGCAAACAAATCTGTGGAAGAAAGAACAGATAGATAGATAGGGGGACAGAGAGAGATCCGCACGTCGTTTTGTTACACATTCATTTATTGAATAAAGTTCAAGTTAAATATGTATTCGATACGACTAGCTGAGAGTTTTAACTTTAAACTTTAAAGTTCCAACTTTACTTTGTATTTTGAGCTTGAGTTTAAGTTTGAGTTTGATTTCGTTATATTTCATGATATGCGTTGCGTTCTAAAGTATGAGTTACAAGTTTTGTCGAGTGCCTAGAAGAGATGATACATTGCGTGTCTATCGATATCGATAATAATATTGAACAGTTTATGTTTACATAGATCGTAATTCTCTGTCTACTTTGTCATGTTTGGGAGAGAGTTCTTAAGTTAGCTTGTTAATTATTCCATTATGATTGACATCGAGTAACGTCTAGCAGTAATTCGAGTTGAGTATATGTTCTTCTTCTTCTTCTTCTTCTTCTTGTTCTTCTTCTTGTAATGCAAATATCTTATAAAGCTACGTGTTCTCTATAAGGCTCCCAAACATCGGGCGAGCCTTTCATGTATATTGTATGTATTCGAGTATGGAATATCATGTAGTTCTCTAGATCATTCTATAAACTCTGAAAGTGCAAACAGTGTGGCTACTATATAAATGTATTTTCTTTTGTAAATATAAAATTCTCTTTAGTTTTTTGCTTTTTTAAGTGTTTTTCTTTTTCAACATTTAAAATACATTTGGAACACGGAATCGTTATGTTCTCGTTGATGTTGTTAGATCAATCAAATCCATAATTTCAAATAGAGCAAGGTCCTTAAATGCCCTTAGTCCTTCTGCGTCTGCTACTAAAACATGTTTCACTTTTCATAACCCCAAAAAAGCAGAAACAGAAACAGCAACAGAAACTAAACTCTTCGCTTTGCAACACCCGCCGACATTGTCGAAACTTTCTGCAATTTTTGTTAGTTTTCCACTCGCTTTTTCTGCTCAAAATAAAGAGAGAAACTTTCAGCGTATGTGCATGTGTGTGTGTGTGTGTGTTGGATAGTTGCTTTAAACGGTTCCTTGTGTGCCTTAAAGTTTGTATAATACGAATACGAATGCGAATACGAATGTATATATATTGGTATATAAATAGTATTCTTTTTGCTCGGTATCAAAAAATTCGTATAAAAACGTTTGCTTAACAAATCTTCGGTATTTTGTAGTCGGTATAAATCTGGCATTAAAAATTGTGTGTGTTATCGATTAATTCGATTATTCATAAATCCAAAAAACAATTTCGGTGTGAATTCTTTTAGCAGTTGCTTAAGCGGCCACTTTTCATATTGTATTTGAGTTTGTAATTCGTTATTTGTATTTCAATTCGTATTTGGATTTCGATTTCGATTTGGATCTAGATCTGGAGTTGTTGGCCAGCCACTAGAGTTGCCAGGCCATGCCAAAAACTAATGTTAATTTACGTGAGTCGCGTGTGCCACGCCCCCTGCGTCGCCTAGTAGGTAATGCGTCCCAGGCGAGTCACAGGCAGCGTCGTGGGCTCTGAGCTGGGCAGCTCGCCGCAGCGCTGCAGCCAGCCCCAGGCCTGGCCGCAGAGCACACCGACCCGGGCCAACATTCAGAAGCAGTTGCTGCGCCGCTTCGACGTCGACGTCGACGTAGCCAAGGAGGCGGTGGTTGCTGCCGTTGTTGGTGCTGTTGTTAGTGTCGTCAGTGTCGTTGTCAGCGTGGTTGTCGTTGCCGGCAGCAACGCGGCCGCGTTCTATGTCTTCTTGTGGCACTTGGGCACCCGCGACTTCTTGACCAGGAAGCACGTGAGAAACTCAATGGGCGACGGCACCTTCTGCAGACTCTCTTCCGAGTTGGAGCTGGAGGAGCACGACGGGTGGCTCTGCTCGGCCCGCGCATTGCTGCACTTGCTGCCAGAGCCGTCCATCTCGAGGGCATGGCGATAGTAGTTCTTGCAGCACTTCTTCGACAGATTATACATGCGCACGGTGCGATCGATGTTCTCGTCATCCTCCTCCTCGCCGGCCTTCAGGTTCAATCCCATGCCGCCCACGCCCACATCGTGTGAGTTCGACTTAACCATGACCATGCTGGCAGTGTGTGCTTGTTGCTGCTGCTGCTGTTGCTGTTGCTGTTGCTGCAGAGGCTCCTGTGTCTCCAAGGGCAGCTGCTGCGGCTCTGCGGGCTCCTCCTGCTCCTCCTCTAGATTGTTCTGCGAGTCGTCGTAGAACTTGTAGCTGCGATAGCGCGCATGTCGTCCCTGCCAGTCGCGTCCGGTCCAGTCGCTGCTGGCAGGCAACGAGAGCTGGATGGTTGGGGTGCGATAGTACTGGCGATGCGGATGGAAGCCCAGGCCAAAGTCGTCCATGTAGGACTGCGTGTGGATGTTGTCGAGCTCGTCGGCCACGCTCAGAAGAAATGGCAGCGTCGACATGGTCTCCTTGTAGATTGTGCGTCGTATTTTGTCCCGCAAATAGTCTCAAGAGGTTTCTATTTTCCTTCAGCTCGTTTTCACTTTTCAGTGACAGTTCGCTGCAGTCGCAGTTTGCTGCAAAATGTGTAAGTATCTCTGTATCTGTATCTGTATCTGTATCTATGCTACACGCACACAGCGATGCACAGCACGACAACACACGGACACGGACACACTGAACTGCACTTGTTTGCTATTGCCTTTGCTTTTGTTTTGCTTTTACTTTTCGCTTTGCGTTTGCTTTCTGCACTCGGCCGAGGCGCTGGCACTGGCACTGGCTCCGCTCGCAGGACTGCACGGACTCGAAACTGAAACAGAACTAAATTCTGAATCGGAGCGAGGCACGAAATGCACTTGCACTTGCACGACGAAGTGCGATTATGCTGGTTCATCGTCAACATCGTCATAATGACGCTGGAAACTCCTTCGGCTCTCTCCGTCTCTCGCGCTCGCTCTCTCTTTCTCTCTATCTCTCTCGCCGCAGCTGGTCACGCGCTCGTTGACGAAGTGCAGCGGGAAATCCAAATGAAAACAACCCCAACCCAGCTCCGCTATGCCCTCATCAGGTTCGTGTAACTACTAAATTTGGGACTCGTTGCTCGGCTCGGCTTATGTTTTGATTTTGCACGTACAACGCGGCGTATGCGTGTTATTATGGCCCAGCGACGCTGGGGGGCGGCATCTGGACTGCCTTGAAATTGTGCCTTGCTGCGTTTACTGGGATTTTCCACGCGCGTTTTTCGCGCCTTATTGTCATTAGCATTGTATGCTCTGCCTTTCTGCTTCTTCTTCTTCTTTCTCGTTTTGCTCTTCTTCTTCTTTCAGCCAGTTGGCCTCTAGCATAGCACGCTGCAACGCGTCCCTGGGCTGACTGCGCTGAAGGACAACGACGGCGACTGCGATTGCCACTGAGATGCGGGTAGGTATGTGTGTGTGTGTATGTGTGTGTGTAGGGTGTATGTGTATTAGTGTGTTTTCTATCTAAATGCGCAGTAAGTCAATTCACAGAAATTGCTGGCAACTGCAGGGTATGAAAACTGTTTGATTTGGTTAGCTAATTGGAACTTGAATGCACAAAGATCTGCTACCTGCCGTAATACACACCTGAATCTGTGCGGAAATTGTTTTCTCTGGCTCAAAGTTCATTTGGAAGCAGATTATCTCTATCCTGTCTGGGACTACAAACTGCCTACATTATTCATTGGCAACATCAACTGCATGGTCCGCAAATCCAAGCCAATTGGCTTACTTGGGCCTCACAGTCAGAGGGTCAAGGGGCAAAAGAGAGAGAGGGAAAAGGGAGAGCAAGAGACAGACAGGGAGACAGACAAAACAGTCAACGAAACAGGCCGGGCAATTATGCAGAATTGCTTTGCTGTAGGGCACACATCAGCCACAACAACAAAGCCAACAACAAGAACAACTTTCAAAATGAAAACTGCAGCACAGACAAACAGACACACACACACACACATGAAGAGAGACTCATAGGTCCTGCTGTCTGACACTTGAGCCTGCGGTGAGAGAGAGAGAGAGAGAGGGGAAGAGGAAAGCGGATATAGAATAGGGACAGAGTTGAGGTGCAGAACATAAATCTTTTAACACTCTATATGACACAGTTTCAGAGGACAGCTGGACGACTTAGACACCCTGTCGCCCTGTCGCACGCCCATCAATCTGCCCGATGTCCATGCACCTTGGAGAGGCTCTAGACGATGACAGGCTGGCGATAAGCGGCTCTTGAGCTCATGTGACTGCCATTGTTCTTTGAAGGGCCAGAAGCAAACACAGAAATACAAACACAGTTCACAAAGACACGAGCAACACGAGCAACGCAAGCAACAGCACCTACAACCGGCGGAGTAGAGAGCGAGGCTCGTTCGTTTGTTTATTTCGCATACGCCACGTTGACCTCATTTGCCTCTCACTGCCTTTTGCTGTCGTTTAATCTATTTAATTGCAGTTTAAGCCCCAACTTGCAGTATAGAACACGCATAAGACTCTCTTCGCCCCCCACCCAAGCGAGCCACGCCCCACGCCTACAACGATTTATGGCATTGGCAATAGCAAGCATAATACAAATTAGAAATGCATTCCGAATCGCACGTAAACAAACTTATGCCCCGCGTGTCCTTGTGCCAGTTGGCAACAAACTGATTGACTGATTGACTGTCGGACTAACTCACTGACTGACAGTTCGTATCAAATTATCTATAGATCGCACTGCTGGCACTCGCACGCCATCGATGAGGATATTTTGCATGCCGTGCCTCTGAGTTAGATTTGATTGTTGCCATTACACGGAACTCAGTCCGTCTCCCGCTCTTCCTCTCTGTCTCCTGCCTTCTGTCGTGTGAAATTTCATACATCGTTATATCGAATGGGGTGAGAGGTCGCCTCACCTCACCTTACCTCACCTCACCTCGCCTTGCGACGACTCGGCGTAGGCCCAGGACACATGCAATCAATTTGCGGAACACAAGCTGGCAGCATTTTTTATTTTCTCTCTTTGCCTTCGCTATTTACCCGAGATTTGAATTTAATTTTCAGGTCACACCGAAAAGGGGACACAACGGCTGTCCGCCAGTGTGTGTGTGTGTGTGTGTAGGTTTGTTTGTGTTAGCGCAAGCAAGGATGTTCTGCTGGTGCTGGTGCTGGGGCTGTTGCAGGGTGCCTGTGCTTTGCGCTAGTATTCGTAGTCAAGTGGCAAGCGAGGCATAAAAAATGCAATAAATATTTAAATTGCGATATCAGCGAACTGCACGCAAATAAGAAACTGGGTTCAGGGCCCTTCAAAAACTAGGCTAAAGGCGGATAATGCTACAAAATAATTAACACAAACGTTTCTAGTCGTCTGCGATGTAAACAGCTTAGGCGTAAGGAGCAGAAGGCGACACAATTACAAATTCCCTCTCAGAAGTATTTAATTCAAATCTAGACTTATTACTTTGTCTAGGATTATCTGAAATTCGTCGCAGTTGACATTACTATATGTTAATGAATCCTCACTTGCTTTAAAGGTTTTTGTATACTTTGTTTATTATACTCACCTTCTACTAGAGCCTTCCTTCGCACCCTGTTTTGTGCTGTCTGTATTCCAGGTCGTGATTATTGGGGACACCTCTTGAAGGACAGGTCTTCTCCAGGTCTTTGGCGATAGAAGACTCGTCTGCTTCCTTGGAGTTCCACTCCAGTGCCCTCCTGACGATGCTACTGGACTCTTTCTGAGAGTGTGTACAATCCACTTCCATTTTCTAAGTAAATTACTTAAAAACAATTCGAAATTTCTAGATATTTTTCAATTTGAGTAATTATTATTTCGGTTTTAAATAGCTTAGTTTGATTTGCATTTGCTGAATATTTAAAACATCTACATATTCGCAATGCAACAACAACAACAACAACACTGAACTAAATGCGATTCATATTAACGAGAACAACAACAAACAGTTGTAAGCTGACAACAACAATAATACAGACAATGTTGGCAACAACAACAATCGTGTCAAGTTCAGCAAAAGCTTCACCCGCTGCTTTTACAGTTGTTGTTATTGTTGTTTTCATTTTTCATACATATACAAATCGTGGCACGCACAAAAACCTGTTAATGCGTTTGCTTTTTGTTGTTGTTTTGATTTTGATTTTGGTTTTGGTTTGGATGTTGCTGTTGCTGCTGAGCCATTCGAAAACTGCACCCACGCGACTCTCAAAGAGCAGAGCAGCTTCTCTGCACAGAGCTAAACGAAGGGAGATTTAGAGAGAGAGAGAGAGAGATGTGTATATGACCTTAAAAGGATGCACAGACTCCCCTTGATTGATAACGTATCAACACATAAAAGAGACAGGTATATATCTCTGTGCCCCTTTTACGCAATTGGCAAAGAGACTGAAAGACGAAGTAATAGAAGAAGAAAGAAGAAACAAAAATACAAACAAATTAGTTGCACTAATTTGCTAATGGGCCGCCCATACTTTTATAACCAAATTACACAAAAACATAAAAACGTGTTGCTCATCAGCAGCAGCAGCAGCAGCAGCAGCAACAACAACAACGACAACTCTACGAGTCGCAGCATCATTAACGACGACCCGGGACTTTTGCCATCTCTTTGGGAACTGTCAATGAGTTGCTCGCCTCGCTTCGCTTTGCACTCTCTGTGTCTTTCACTCTCTGCTGCTTCCGTCGCTCTTTGCTTGTCTCTCTCTCTCGGGCCTAGGGCTGCCTATGCAGACTGTGATCACCTCGCAGGGCAGAGAGAGGGACAGACGAAGTACACAACGGACAGACAACTGAGCTCAGCTCACGACGCGGCTTTGCTCTGAGCTTGTCTTGAACTTTGGCAGTCGTTTACGGTCGGTTGTTCAATGCGGCGCGTTGCTGGTGCGCTACGATCTGCGTAACTCCGAAAAAAGTGAAGCACCGAAATACCGAGATTCCTAAATACCGAATAATCAAGTTACAAATGTTCCCAGTAATGAATGCAAACAAAGAGAAACAAATCAATTAGCAAGTGAAAATTGTTCTGGTATTTCCCTTTTTCAGCCTTTTTCCATTCGCGTGCGCCCGTTTAAATAAATGCTCGGTGATTTTATCGGCGCCTGAGGCACGACACCCACATACCCTATACAGCAGGGTATACCCAATAAAGCAGTCCTAGTCCAGATAAAATCAAAAGCCCTCGCAGTGTGCGTGTGTGAGTGTGCCTGGGCCTGTGCCCTGTGTGTGCATGTGTATGTGAGTTATGTAGAACAAATAAAAATGTGTCGCAATCATCTTGAGCTGTCAGTTTGCCGATGAGCTTCGGCGCGTCCAAGTGTCGACCCAATTAAATTATTTCAAATTGTAAAAAATTAAAAATAAAAGCTTTCACCTAACAACACACGAAGAGGCGAAAACTTGTTTCTGCGGGCGCTTTTACTACGACAAAGGCAAATAAAAGACATTATAAATTACAATATCTGCCATGTGTGAGCGCACACACGCACACACACACATACACACATATATATGCAGACACCCAAACGCACAGCAAACTAAACCGAAGCGAACTGAATGAAGCCAAAGCTAACCCGACGAACGCATCGCATCAGCAACTTGTTTATTTCAAAATATTATAAGTATATATAACAAAAGGCAAAACCTGAAAACGCGTATTTATCTTATAAATAGTGAGCATTGTTTCGGCACCCAGCACCAGCAACAACAACTCCAACAACAACAACAAGAGCAAGAGCAAGCACTGCGAACAGCAGCTGTCTTGACGTAGGTCAGGCAACTCCAAGACGAAGCTGGTCCAATAAATAAATCACAAACTATGCGCTGATTGAGCTGCCGGCTGCGAGTTGAAGTTGAAGTTGAAGCAAAGTTGAATTGAACTCGAAATTGAAACTGATTGAACGACGAACAAGAAACTGGAGTAACCACAACACACAATGCTGCACTGGTCCTTGATTGTGAGCGCCCTAGGCGCTGTGGTCGCCGGCCTGGGAGCCTACTGTGGCTGGTCCCTGTTCCCCACAATGATCCACAAAAAGGTCGAACAGGTGAGTCAATAGGGAAGCTAAGTGTAGCAGAAAAAAAGAAACTCTACGAATGTTTTGTTTATGCAAAGTAAATAAATCCCCGCATATTTGCACTAAATATATCTTCTCGGCAGATAGACAAAGAATGCTCTTCTTAGAAATTGACTGTCACAAGCCTAGTCATATTTTATTTTCCCATTAATTCCTCATCGTGTTTGCCTTATTATTAAGTTGTTTGCCTAATGAGAAGTGCAAACTTTAAAGTATAAATTCTGTAGTCTCAGTTGACAATAGAGTTCTTTCTTTGTTAACATTAGGCACGTAATCTTAGGATCAAAGAATAAAGTATTTTCGAGAAACTTGTTTGGCTAAAAGTTTTTCAATTCTCTATGGCATCGATGACCTTCGAAAGAACATGTAGGCATTACATGAACAGGCTGGCAACCAACACTCATTACCGAATATCTGCTGGATCTACAGAGTTACGACAGCCCGCAGAGAGCGCTTCATTACCGGCATGAATGACACTGCAGAACTACCTGTAAATTCCGTTCAAATTGCTGTGTCTCTCCAGTCTAATTGCGATTTGATAAAATCTACTCATAACCATACATATGTTCGCTATATATGAGTGTATCGGATGCATTTCTGTATGACACAAGGGCCTGAGGGCGTGCAGCGAACACAAATTGAAGCAAATGTCATGCGATCCCCTCCCAATCACGGTCCTACCTTGCAACACCTCGCCACATTGTCAGAATGCCAACGAAATTGAAATGCAACGAATGCAATCAAAATAAATTTAGATTAAATGCATTCTCGAATAACTCAATGGAGCTGCCAAGAAGTCAAAAGTTTAATCCCACATACTCAGATCTAATTTATGAGCAATAGTATTTGATATACGATCGACGGAGACGCGCTAAATGTATCGAAGTGTCATGAAAATTGGGCCAAATTTTCTGCCGGCACTTGAGGTGAATACTAAAGAGGGAGGGCAGGGCAGGGGAGGGAACTACGATTGACTCATTCAGGTACTCAAGATTCAGTTGTTGTTTTTATTGTAATTAGAATGTGCACAGCGCTTTTTAATTGCCCTGGCCCTGCCCGAGTCACATAAATCGTGGCTCTAGGGTTGTCATGCTTTGGGTACGGCATGGGAAACCTTGCCCCTGCGGTTTTTAAGGTTTACTAGCGACCTGGCCGGCTGGCGCCCATGATAGAGGTTAACTCACGTTGTTTTTTTTATGAGCCATTGTAGTTCCGTGTGCGTATCTTTGAGATGCAATCTAGAATGGCCCAAACTAAAGTTGAGCACCTTGTTAACTGCTTGTCGCCTTCAGCCCGAAGGCAACTGCCCGTTTATTTGTTTCAGTTTCAGTTTCTGTTTCTGTTTCGAATTCAAATTAAAATTCAAAGCCATTGATGGCCACATTACGTTTCCCGAAAGGTCATGTCAAGCAAATAGTAATTACCATAAATTGGCAGCCAACTCTTGCGCGGCAATGACTAGAAAGTTGCAGTAGTTAATTGTTAAACGTTACGCATACGCCGCGTTGACCCCTTGACTGAGCACATTCTGAGCCTAAGACGCGATTTGCATTTTGCATTCGATGAACTTATGAATTTCAGTCACGTTTTGGCACTGGCTTAGCTTTGATTTGTTGTTGTTTTGTTGTCGGTCTGCGTCGACAAACTGTTAAAATTGGTCAATTTCGCAACAATTATGCGTTGTTTTTATTTTTATTATTATTTGTTTGGCCGCTGAATGAATTTTGGGCCAGTGTCAATGCGTGTCTCCAGTTGTTGTTGCTGTCTGTTTGGCTCTCTTCAGTTTGGGGCTCTTAAGGTTAATCAAACGTTTTGTATGCTCTTCGATGCGGCGACGCGCGACTGCGTGTGCATTGACCTTGAGACATTGTAGTTGGATTTATGTTTTCTGAAGATCTTTTGACAAATTGACAATTCTTCAATTGTATCATGTACGTGGGCATGGCATAAGTCCACCTATAAAACTATATTGCTGGTCATGCCTTTGGCTCTTTTTGTTGCCCTTTTGCCAATTTCATGTAGTAAATATTATTTTTACCTTACAAGCTAAATATTTGCCGTGGTATCTAGTCAAGGCGCCGCAGCTTTAAGCTCTACATTTTCAGTGTTAATTGATGCACATGGTCACAATTTATGGCTAGTAAACTTTTATCCAAAAACGTGGCACATTTTGATAGCTCGATGTGTATAATTTCTATGCAGAGTTATGAATCTATACGTTCTTAGGGGTAATATGGCAAGTTAAGAAATAAATATATTTATAATTGTCATTGACTGTCATCAATATCTCCATAAAAGGTTAAATCATTCCCGAATGAGCACGGGCTATGATATTTTGTTGTTAGTAACTGAAAAGTGATAAAACTGGTTCGTACACATGTCTCTATCTCGCTGGCGACGATCTGATGATGTTGTTGTCAGTTTTATCGCCACTAATTCTTCATATTGGCGATTACTTAGTCGCTGAGGTGACAAGTTATAGATGAAATGCAAATATTGTCGAAAACTCGTTAATTTACTTTGTATTAAGACATTCTCTTTACTTTTTCTAAACATAATTTCATTTCTTACCTTTAGAGCGTCATCATCTCCGATGGCTCAGAGCAGTACAAACGATTTGTGAATCTGCCACAACCGCTTAACTTTAAGGTGTACATCTTCAACGTAACAAATCCCGAGATGATACAGAACGGTGCCATACCTATTGTTGAAGAGATCGGACCGTATGTTTACAAGTAAGTTCATAACCCTGAATAGACCCCCACAACACTAACTCTGCATTGTTTTCTTGCAGGCAATATCGCCAGAAAAAGGTGAAGCATTTCTCCCGAGACGGCTCGAAGATCAGCTACGTACAAAACGTGCACTTCGACTTCGATGAGGATGCCTCCGCCCCGTTCACGCAGAATGATCGCATCGTGGCACTCAACATGCACATGAATGTGAGTACGAATACGAAGTAGACATGCCAACTACCTGTGATATTTGTATTTTCAACTGAGACTGATAATATTCTGACTCATCCTACAGGCCTTTTTGCAAGTATTCGAAAGAGAAATCACAGATATCTTGCAGGGTTTTGCCAATAGATTAAACTCGCGCCTTAACCGAACACCAGGTGTACGCGTTTTAAAGCGTCTGATGGAGCGCATTCGAGGGAAACGTAAAGTAATTTTATTTACTACTAATTCTAAAGAGCCAACAATTATTATCACGGACAGCGCAAGCATGAATTTGGGCTGGGATTTGGTATTTGAGTTGTGGGTTTTGGTTGCGGGTTGCGGGTTGGTGAGGTCAACTAACTAAGCATTGACCCAAATCGATTGCTGAGTAATGAATTCTTCTATATCGGCACGCGTATCACGTAATAGCTCAATGGAGTCGACTGTTCTCGCCATTGTCCATCTTTTTTACCGATTGCCGACGATGGTAACTGATAGCCGAATCGATTTTATGTCTTTTAATATTATTAATTATTATTATCGCCTCACCCACGCGTTGAGTAATTAAACTTCATGATTTATTCGTGTCACTCCTCTTTACTCAAGAGTTGCGAGTTTGAGTCAGGTCACGGTTAAGCCATGAAGATTCATTGCAATCCCAAATGTTTGTTTGCTCTACAAGTGTGGGAAACACTTTCGATATCTATGCATCTGTTATGACATTAAAGCCCTAAGCCACTGACGAATGTGCTGACCACAAATTGAAATTGCAAATCGATATATTCGCTTTGGGCTTAAATGTCGATATACAGAAGGCAATTCAATTCTAACACTAATAAAGCGTAAACAATTATAGCGCCCTTTAGCTGGGTTGAGGGCATCTTAGTCAGCCTTATCGAAGATGTCAAAGTAAGTCTCACCAGCAGTACTTGTCAGTTGCATGCTTTGATTAATTGCAGTTTCGCTCGTTAAGCTCAAGTTCGCACACATCTCACACAGCTCAATCAGTTCTGATTGGCATAAACCTTGCGGAGATAACTCTCAAGTGTAAATATTTTGATAAATTGAAAACTGATTAACTCAACTACTCATCCCTCGTAATACATCGGCGATTGGACTCAGTTGTCCGTCGAACGGCAGCTCAACACATTTGCTTATGCTAACTTTTTGAGTAATTAACTTTAACGAATATATCTCCACCTTCCTACTAAGTCGCTTAACTTAACATTTAACATGGCATAAACACGATTTATGGCTGCTTTGCCCTGCCCATTTCTAACGCCAATGCTTGCCGCCTTTCCGCCTGGTTACGGATCAATGCCAAGCTGATCCTGTTTGTAATTACCTGTGATATTTGTCCCTTTCAGTCCGTACTGCAGATTGGGGAGAATGATCCCGGCCTGGCACTGTTACTGGTCCATTTAAACGCCAATCTGAAGGCCGTATTCAACGATCCACGCTCAATGTTCGTGCACACCTCGGTGCGGGAGTACCTCTTTGACGGAGTCCGCTTTTGCATCAATCCCCAGGGCATCGCCAAGGCCATCTGCAATCAGATAAAAGAAAGCGGCTCTAAGACGATACGTGAGCAAAGCGATGGCAGTCTGGCATTCTCCTTCTTTGGGCATGTGAGTGATCATTTATCAATCAGCCAACTTCAATCACTACAACTATTTTATTCTCTGTAACTCTGTAGAAAAACGGATCTGGCCATGAGGTCTACGAGGTGCATACTGGCAAAGGAGACGCCATGAGGGTGCTGGAGATTCAAAAGCTCGACGACTCACATAATCTGCAAGTGTGGCTCAATGGCAGCGGCGGGGAGGGCGACACCTCCGTCTGCAACCAGATCAATGGCACCGACGCCTCCTCATATCCACCCTTTCGTCAGCGAGGCGACTCCATGTACATTTTCAGTGCGGACATTTGTCGGTCTGTGCAGCTGTTCTACCAGTCGGATATACAGTACCAGGGCATTCCCGGATTCAGGTACTCTATCGGCGAGAACTTTATCAACGACATTGGACCCGAACACGACAACGAATGCTTCTGTGTAGACAAGCTGGCTAACGTGATCAAGCGAAAGAACGGATGTCTCTATGCAGGTGCCCTCGACTTGACCACCTGCCTGGGTGAGTAGTCTGTGCAATTCGAATGCCCATTAATAAACCATTTCTAAGATGAAATACTCAACGTACTCAATATCGAAATTGATAAACTTAAACTGTATCAAATTCTGCGCTTCTGTATCGATTTCTCATATGAATCCGCTTTAATTTAATTACCAGTTTATTTATGGGAATTAAACGAACTTTTGACAACTTTTTGGACAGCTATCTGATACGTTATGCTAACGACTCTTAGGCCCATTAGTATTTGCATTAATTAGACTCCCCCTCGAAGTCGTAGCAACAGAGAACCAGTTAAGAGACAAAACTGTTCAATTGCCCATATAATTATCTACTCGCGTTTGTCACAGCCAAAATTAAACCAAACAGAGGCGACAGATATCTGTATCTACCTTCGGATGGGCAGATATTAGCCATAAAATTATCTACAGAACGTCAGAGACTAAAATACGTTCATACAAATAAGAGACGATATGCAAAACAATTCCAGAAAATCCGGAAATGCTTAACATGCTTGTTTACGCCCCTCCGTATCGATAGCTTAACGTGTTTGTTTAGCATTTGAGTCTACTTTGTGTTTCATATGCTCATGACTACAATACATATTCAGACACATACATATATATATTCAAACTACAGTTGTCTTGCAGAATTATGCTTTAGTGTTATTCCAATATTACTATTATTAGGTTTTATTATTGAGATTGGCTTTGTTTCGAACGCATCGCCGACAAGAATTTCCTACTCAATCTAGTCGAAACTTCTCGTTAAATTTTTTAACGTGTTTTTTATGCTAATTGGGGGTGCAAACACAGCTCGTAAACCTGCAGCTCATCAGTGCCAAATTATGCGTTCTACAACAACAATGAGACCCACATTGATATAACATTCCCCGTATACGTAACTCTACTGCGAATTCAAAGAACTCACAACTTTGCGCACGCGCAGCTCCAAAATCAACTCAAGTTGCATATCAATTTGAAGAGCGGCGTGGGTTGACATTTAAAGACTATACTCGTTGAGAAAGTCCCCTGAAACTTGGATTGCTTGTGTAAGCATTAGCTGAATGAAGTAATATAAGGAATGAAGCATAGTGTATTCCATCTTCGACATGATTCTCGAGATCAACAGCTGTTCTTGTTGATTTGCCATTACCACGCTATGTTCTACAGCTGCGTCGTTTATTGACCCATTCCCATCTCCACTCAAATTCGCATTCCCATTTATCGTTAATTTCTTAATTAACACTTGAAGCGAGCAGTTGCAGAATACGAAGAAGAATAAGAAAAGATGTAATTTGTACTGCGCATTTGAAATGAAAAGTGTTGACGGCGGGTTTTATGGCTGCTGAAGTGACCATCGGCTCATTATGATCTTTCTCGAGTGCGCTCTACAAATTGAAGTATTAAATTCCATATTCGTACTCGTCTCTCACTCGTACTTCTTGCCATTCTGCTTGGGTGTTTGCTGGCTGTCTGTGCACGCTTCAGACTTGAGATTCTTGTGCCTTTTAATTGGCAAAACGTGAGTTAACAGTTTCATTAATAAGCATTTGGAATATTATCGCGACTGCTTCCCCATGAGAAGGCTTCCATATGAGGAAGCTCCAGCAAATTGGTTCAATGCTAGCACTAAATAAATAAATAAATACTATGTAAATAAATGGAGCCAAAACAGTTCCGCACTTTGGTGTACTTAAGATTACTGGAGATTACTGAAGTCGTTGCTGGGGTACTTGGCCTACAGTTCCATTGAACCCTAGTCAGTGTGGAATTTTTGTAATATATTGTACTTTATGTGTCAATTGTAAACTGGTTGCAATCCTGTTTTTGTTTTGTAAACAATTTTAGAGGCGACATCGGCATCTTAATGCGTTTATCATGCAAATGTTTATCGCTTTCGTTAAAAATGTAATTATTTTAATGCAGATGCCCCCGTCATCCTGACGCTGCCCCATATGCTAGGCGCCTCCAACGAGTATCGCAAGATGATACGCGGTCTCAAGCCCGACGCCAAGAAGCACCAGACTTTTGTGGATGTGCAATCGGTAATCCTTGAAACTTGAGTACCCACACACTACATGATATTCATTTTATCCCAATTATTATGGCACAGTTGACGGGCACGCCGCTGCGGGGAGGGAAGAGGGTGCAGTTCAACATGTTCTTGAAGAGCATCAATCGCATTACCATCACCGAGAACCTGACCACGGTGCTTATGCCTGCCATTTGGGTGGAAGAGGTCTGTACACTTGACTCTTTGACCTTCATGAAACCTCCTTGCATGACTTGCAAATGCTACAATTACAGGGTATTCAACTCAATGGAGAAATGGTCAGTTTCTTCAAGAAGAGACTCATCAACACGCTCAAGACCCTGGACATTGTGCACTGGGCGGGGCTTGGCGGAGGCATAGGCGTGGCAGTACTGGGCGTCATCTACTACATATTTCAGCGTGGACGCCAGACGGAGGCTCCAGTCAAATAAAAAGGAGGTAGCGGCCCAGCCGAAAAGCAAACGAGTCCTTAAATGCTATATATGTATTTTACTTTTACGCAATTATTATTAACGCTATGTATGTAGTATGGATGTTATTCTCAATCTAATTGTCCACGAATTTGTATATAATTTATTGTTTAAATGTGATTATATTGTATTGTGATTTAGCCATTACTAAAAACTATGAATAAAGTAAAAACTGTTGAACGAAAAGCAACAAAACAAGATTTTATATTCATGTGTGATAGATAAATTGGCATAAATAAAAAGATAATTCCAGCGAAATCTATTTTGTTTCGGGAGTCTGTGAACTATTTCCGAATTTCATTAGAATGTTCCACAGAAATTTAGTCAACCGCAAATGCTTTGGCCATTTACAATTCATGAGACATTCGAGGCCTCTCTACAAGTTCAAGATCAACAAAAGGAGAAACATAAAACATTCATTAGGTGAATCAATCAATGACTGCAGGCTGACAAAGGCGACAAAGGGAGAGAGCGAGAGGGAAAAGGTTTATTAAGTTTTGCGCAAAACTGCTAATTAAAACATACTTTAAATACAGTTGCTAAAGCCCGTAGTAAAAAAAAACGAAATACACAAAAAGATGCTTTGAAATCGATGAGGTGAAATGTGTGCGAGTGAGACGGCGAATTGAATAGAGAGAGGGTTGACCAAGTCCGATGTATGCAAACAAAATAAAACGCACCAAGGTGTGTGAGATTCACTGTGATTGAGACAGACTGGGACTGCGAGTGAGACTGACATTCGGATTGACAGGCAACTGCGTAACAGCCAAGCCAAGCTGAAGTGATTGACTGATCGACCCGATCGACCCAACCAAGTGACTGGGCGTGTGTAGAAGGCGTTAGAAATCGCGCGAAAAAGTCGCGCAAATATTCTCAGCTATTTGCATATTATGTTAATCGCTAAAGCGAAGCTGTTGTCAAATAAATATTGTAAATTAATTTCATTAGCCGTTCTCCGGCTAATGGCTTGCCCCAAATACTCTCGCCACTTTAACGATCTAACCTTCTTCCCTCCCCCTTCTCCTCATTTCTTTTGAAGGGGCGCTTCGCGCGTGGACACTTTAGACAAAGTGTCTGCGTCGTCTGTCTGTCTGTCTGTCGAGAACCTTTCCGTTTGGTCAGTAATTATGCAACACGCAGAGCCCGCGCCAGAAATGGAGCCACAACCAGTTTGCACACTGCCGCCTCTTGGCATCGCTGTCGTCATATTCAAATCGGCCCGAGTCAATCGGGGGCTCAAGATGAAACCCGCTGCCATCGGCTCGCTCAGTCGCCAACGAAACGCGCAGAGCAACAAACGCGTTGAGTGCGAAAAATATACGGAAATTAAAAATTCAAATAGATAGGACTGTCTCGTCTTCGTACTCGCACTCGTCTTCGTCTTCGTGTTTGTCGTATATAGGGTGCCTAAAGAGCTGCGAAGCTCGCATTACATCGCAAGATGTCGTCCATTTCGGTTCTGGCTCTGGCTCTGAGCTTCCTTCAGTTGCAGCTCCAGTTCCAGCTTATCCCAGCCCGCGTGTTCGAGCGCTGCGAGCTGGCTGCCCAACTGCAGCATCGTTACGGACTGCCAGCGGCCCAGGTGGCCACATTGGTGTGCATCGCACAACACTCGAGTGACCTGAACACGGCTGCCTTCGGCGGAGGTAGCGGACCTGCTGGTGGCTCCCATGGAATCTTTCAGATCAGCGATGTCTACTGGTGCTCTCCGCCAGGTCAGGGCGCAGGCTGTGGGCTAAACTGTGCTCGCCTGCGGGATGACGATATTGCCGACGATGTGCTGTGCGTGCGCAAGATCTACGCGGAGCATCAGCGCATTTCCGGAGATGGCTTCACGGCGTGGCAGGCCTATGGATCGTATTGTCGCCAGGATGCAGCATCCTATGTGGCTGGCTGTGGGCTGGCAGGGGAACATCATGGCGCCAGCTCTTACCAGCAGCCGCAGCACCAGCAGCCACAGTATGTGGCACAGGTGCAGCATGTGCAACAGGCGCAGCCAGTACACCAGGTGAGCTATCCACCCTCGAGCAGGGGAAAGATCTACAGTCGCTGTGAGTTGGCGCAGGAGCTGTACTATCAGCACAAGTTGCCCATGCAGCAGATTCCCACGTGGGTGTGCATCGCTCAGCACGAGTCCTCGTACAACACTGCCGCCGTGGGTCGCCTGAATGCGGATGGAAGTGCGGATCACGGCCTGTTCCAGATTAGCGACCTCTTTTGGTGCACCCACGATCAGCGCGGTGGCAAGGGCTGCCACGCTGCCTGCAACCAGTTCCTAGACTCAAGCATCGTGGATGACGTGCAGTGCATCAGGAAGATTCATCAGGAGCACACGCAGATATCGGGAGACGGCTTCACCGCGTGGACGGTGTACAATCGTGACTGCCGCAACCAGCGCTACGAACAAGTGGCCGCCTGCTTCGCGAAGCCACAGCCCACTCAGGTGACGCACACACACCCGAATGCCATTGGGCCAGTGAGCAAGGTCAGCTACGCCTATCAATATGGGCAGACCACGACGGTGAGCCCCTTCTACGGACAGGCGCAGACTGTCTCCGGCTACCAAGGAAATCCCTTCTTGCGACCACATCCCAATGCGATTGGGCAGTCCCTGAAGCCACAGTATGCAGGCAGCTCTCCTGCAAATCCCTTGCTTCATTACAAACATCACACAACACACAAACAACAACAACACTACCAGCAACAACAACAACACTACTACACAACACCTAAGAGAGCTGGTAAAGTTTATACACGCTGTGAATTGGCGCAAGAGTTGTATTTCTCACACAAGTTTCCCATGCAGGACTTAGCTACTTGGGTGTGCATCGCAGAGCATGAGTCGCGGCTGGACACGTCGGCTGTGGGACGATTGAATGCAGACGGGAGTGCGGATCACGGGCTCTTCCAGATCAGTGATCTTTACTGGTGCGGGAGTGGCGGGGGAAAGGGATGTCACATTGATTGCAACCGTCTATTGGACTCGGATATCTCGGACGATGTCAAGTGCATACGGACCATCCATGAGGAGCATACAAGGATATCAGGTGATGGTTTCACAGCGTGGACAGTGTACAATGGGCACTGCAGGGATCGCAGCAGAACGGAAATTGCCAGCTGTTTTGAGGGAAAGGATCTGCCAGAAGAGAAACCCCAGAGGAAAATCGAATACAAGCCAAAGCCCAAAGGTAAGATATACCAACGCTGTGAGCTGGCACAGGAGCTCTACTACAAGCACAAACTACCCATGAGTGAGATCCCCACATGGGTGTGCATAGCCCAGCACGAATCCTCCTTAAACACGGCTGCAGTGGGTCGCCTCAATGCAGACGGCAGCGCGGATCACGGGCTCTTCCAGATCAGCGATCTCTACTGGTGCGGGACCGGAAGAGGCAAAGCATGTCACATAGATTGTGATCGTTTGCTGGATTCGGATATCTCGGACGATGTCAAGTGCATCCGGACAATCCATGAGGAGCACACAAGGATATCAGGTGATGGTTTCACAGCGTGGACAGTGTACAATGGGCACTGCAGGGATCGCAGCAGAGCGGAAATTGCCAGCTGTTTTGAAGGAAAGGATCTGCCAGAAGAGAAACCTCAGAGGAAAATCGAATACAAGCCAATGCCCAAAGGTAAGATATACCAACGCTGTGAGCTGGCACAGGAGCTCTACTACAAGCACAAACTACCCATGAGTGAGATCCCCACATGGGTGTGCATAGCCCAGCACGAATCCTCATTAAACACGGCTGCAGTGGGTCGCCTCAATGCAGATGGCAGTGAGGATCACGGACTCTTCCAGATCAGCGATCTCTACTGGTGCAGCCACGATAAAAGAGAGCAGGGGGGTAAGGCATGTCACATAGATTGTGATCGTTTGCTGGATTCGGACATATCGGATGATGTTCAGTGCATCCGCACCATACACGAGGAACACACACGTCTATCGGGAGATGGCTTCACTGCCTGGACCGTCTACAATGGACACTGCAGACACCAGAGCCTAGCTCAGCTAAGCGATTGCTTTGACGGTAACGAAATAGCCCAGACGGAACTTCAGAAGCCTGTCAAGCCAAACCATTACGGGGAGCACCCTCAATTACCAACAACAGGCCAGCAAGTGTACGCCACGAATCCTTTTCTTAAAGGTGTCGCAAGGCCACAAAATATCCCAGTGTCGACTCCGACAATAAAAACAACTGTCAAGCCCGCAGTGCCAATAAAAGTTGTTCCAAAACATCCCTATGGATCTAATCCTTTTCTCCGCACAATTAAGCCATCATTGGAGCCTACTGCAAAGTTAGCTGAGAGCGCTTCTACTCCCAAGTCTAGCTACAACAAAAATCCTTTCATTACTCAATCCAAACCTCCCGCACCAAATGCCATTCAAGCAACAGAATCAAAGCCTAGTCAGAGCGCGAATTATAACTCCAATCCCTTCCTGAATTCGTTGAGTAAACCAACCCCTGCGCCAGCTCTGGTTAAACCCCCTCTAAGCACCACACCAAGGCCCCCAGTTTTTTCTAAATCAACTCATCATCCCTATGTAAACAGCGACATCTTTCGCAACGAGATTATTAAGTTTACAGCGACATCCTCAGCAACAACGACCTCTAATTATCTGCGCCATAGTCAATCGTCTACAACGAATGCAATCATATCTATCACAAAACCAACCGGAACAACAACAACAACAACTACTCGACAGCCAACTGTACCAACGACAACCCACTGGCCCATAACTAAACCATCAACCACAACGCCAAAAGCAACGTCGATATCTACTCGAGCAACAATGCAACCAACACCCCGGACAACAACCCGATCAACAACGCAACCAACAACTCGAACAACATCGCGCGTGGCAACCCAACCAACAATCCAAGCTACAACCCGATTACCAACTCGGCCAACAACTCGACCAACAACCCGAGCAACAACTCGACCAACATCCCGAGTAACAACCCGTTCAACAACATGGCCAACAACTAAACCATCAGCAACAACCCAACCAACAACCCGAGCAACAACTCGACCAACAACCCGAGCAACAACTCGACCAACAACCCGAGCAACAACTCGACCAACAACCCGGGAAACAACAATTCCAACAAACCTTCCAACTACCCGTCCAACAACTAGACCATCAGCCAGAACAACATCCCAGCCAACAACCCGAGCAACAACTCGACCAACATCCCGGGGATCAACCCTTCCAACTACCCGGCCAACAACTAGATCATCAGCCAGGGCAACAACAACAGTCAGACCAACATCTCAAAAGCCCACAACCTACTGGACAACGAATAGACCCACAACTCGCACCACAATTCACCCAATAACTCTGTCCACTACAAGAACCACAGCCCGCACAACAACGAGATCCACAACCCGTGCCTCATCGACAATCCCAACTACAACAACCACAATTCGTACAACAACGATAAAACCTTCCACTCAAATAACAACGAGGGAGCCAGCTCGCGCAACAACGCCACCAACAACAGCAACACGTCCCACAACCCGCTCTACAACAAGAGCCACAACCCGTGCAACACCTCCCACAAAGGCGACACTCACAACCCGCTCTACAACAACAAAAGCAACTACTCGCGCTACAACAACGCAATCTTCCTCTCAACCCACATCGAGACCTACAACACCATCTACAACAACATGGCGACAATTCACCTCAACGACGCCTAAGACAACAATTCGTACACCTTTCCAATCAAAGTCTACGCCTTCTACGTCACGCCCACAGTCTTCCACCACGCCTCCACCCTATTTATTCACCAGAACAACAGTGGGAAGTAAAACTACAACAGATCCATTCAGTCATCCTTTCTTTGCCAAGTTCAAGGCAAAGTTTGAACACTTATCCACCAAACCGACTACAACAACAAAACCCACACCGGCTCCATCCCGGTTTACTGCCAGCCCGTACTACGCCAAATTTCAAGACAACAACGCCAAGGGGTCGCTTAAAACGGTATATTCCTACAGTTTTGGGCGACCATAAATGGAGCTCCTCTAAATTAAATTGGAGCGAGAAAGGCGAATTTGTAAATAATTTATGTTACGTGGCTACTTTAGAATAGTCAATAAATACTCATAAGTTATAAGATTTAAGACTAATAAAATATATACGATAAATAACAATAAATAGGCAAGTATGCCAAATTAATTAATTCAAAAGACCAGTCTGAGAATCAATTGAAGCAGTTTATGTTGATGCCATAGGCAGATTATTCTAATTAGCTTCGATAAGTTTTGTGAATGGTTTACATATTGCACTTGTTGTATAAACATAAATTTAATTGTTTAGTCACAGAACTAGTTGTAAACATTAGCATATTATTTTTAAATTAAATAGTTTGGTTCATTTTTCCCGCCTTTACAACACTTAAAGATGAAGTATAATACATCGATAAATAAAAATATATCGATAAATCAAATTTACTTACCGACCAATAATTATATTTGTTTTCGGCTTGATATATTTTAGTTTCTACTTTGAGACGATATACATACATATGTATGCATAAGTATTTATGTTGCAGATCATTGTTAGTCCTAAGGTTTTGTTAGTGTATTGCTTCAGGTTATGCTACACTCTTCCCGACGCTGTATTCAAGTATAAAATTAGGCCGTTCATAATGCAAAACAAAATCTAGAGGTGTTTTGCTTTTTTTCTTTTTATACTGTGCTTCACTTTCCATTCTCCCATTTGTTGCTTGCCGAAGCTGGTCACACTGATGTAAAAATATAATCTGCATTCGGTGGACGGTTCGTAAACATTCAATTGTTGGTTTTCATCAAGAAAAACGTACGATTTAACGTTAATAATGCGCTCATGTGAACACAGTTCAATCGGAAAATGATTTGAAGTGAGTGCCTTTGCCAATTAAGCCACGATTTTGAAAAACTGCTGCAGTCTGTACCACCAGCATACCCCTAACACCCGGCGCCGTCGGACGACAATGACAGTCAGCATCCGCTATACTTGGCAACAATTTGTATGTTGTGTTTTTCGATTATAAAGAAAACGCATTCCCCATTCATTATATGCATAAGTAGCAGGTTTACATTTCTACACGAAAGTCCAGTAGCAGAACGAGAGACAATTCCAGAACAGAGAATGACAACTTTTTACTTGTGTGAAGTGGGCTGCGCACAAACTATCACTCACATGAAGTTGGCTGCGCGCAATAATTGAGATCACGCGAAGTTGGCAGCACGCAGTTTTCTGCTCAACACTACTATTTTTAGGTTGGCAATACCCTTTGCCGCTGGCGACACCTGGCGGCAAACGGTGTAATATTTTCAGCGTTGCGTTTTGTCTTGTACTTTTATCGACGTCTATGCCCCTTGCGCGTTTACTGTCGTTTTGCACGCGCATTCGTGAAAATGGCGGCGCTGTCGCTCGGTCGCTGCCAAATTTTTTGTACATCCAAAATAATCAAAATAAAGCGAAAATAAATACAGTGCTCAACAAACCGTCTGCGCTAGAGGCTGCGATAGAGTGCGCGCGTGTGTGGGAAAATACCAAATTGAATAAAAGAAAAAGCAACAACCTTCTCGGTCCCCCAAAGAAAACATACATATAACAAAATTCAGCTAGTGACAAGGAGTAAACGTCGTCGCCGCCGTTGTCGTTGTCGCCAGCGCAGCAGCAGCAGCAGCCGCGTGAATAAGCGAAATACGCGAGTGAACGCGTTTGCTTTGGTTGTCAGCGGAGCACCCGCGCCCAGTGGCAACCAAGGCTTTGGTCAAGGTGATTACGAATATTATTCATGCAATACAAACCTAGAACCGCATTAGCCTGTCTCGTTTGTTCGGCTTTCACCCGCCTTCGCGCCCGTCCCCCGGTTAAAAAGTACACTTTATGACCCACAGGTACCACTGTGCCACTGCCTGGCACAGGTAGTAGAGCGCTAAGCCAGCATATTGTAAAAGTATTTGCTCTATATGAATACTAAATGGCCCAACATCTTTGCCTTGCAGTGTCGCTTTGAGTGTCGGGAATGCAGCATGCAACTGAGTAAGGACAAGAATAACACAACAAACAGCAAGATGCCCCCGATGCACAGTTGATTAAGAAAACAGGCGGTACAAGTACGTCAGCAGCAGGAGATACGCGCTAGTTTCGGCTTCAGCATCAGCTCCAGCTCCAACCTACGAACCACCGCAAACGCGACGCAATGAACAGCAGCCAATCGGCGCCGACGGCCACTTCGGCCAGCAGCAACCGGATCACCTTCACCAGTCAACCGCTGCCGAACGGCAGCATCAACATAACTGGCCCACCTGGGGGCGGTGGCATCGGGCCGACAATAATCTCGACGGCGCAACTGCCAAATACGACGACGATCAAGACCATTACGGCGGGCATTGGAAGTCATGGCGTGCCGGGTCTGTCGCAGGTGCATCACCAGGTGCAACACCAGCAGCAGCAACACCAGCAGCATCAGCATCCAGGGCAGCAACAGTCGCAATCAGTAGGTGCCACCCAAACACAAACCTTAGTTATTAAATCCAATCACCATGCTGTCACCCTGCCGGCGGGTCTAGTATCAAGTGCACCAGCAGGAATCGTAACAATGACCAAGACCATCAATCAGGTATCAATCAATCACTAATCCCGTTGCAACGGTTGCGCCAACACATACACAACCAGGCGATCTTCAGTTCTCTTATCCTGCCTGCATCCAATGGTTTTCATCTCCAACTCCTTCTTTTCATAATCTCTCTCGGCTCTGCTTAGTTAGTAATTATTAATTTTCACAAGTTTTTTTATATCATAAATGTATTTGCTTAAGATTCTGTCTACAAAGTGTTTCTCAATCACTGTCTGCACATTTAACTCCATTGAATTTATTTTCTTTACATTTTCCATATATAATTTTTCCTAAACTTGTTTCTGCTTTTTGAAAATTCTTTAAATTCTTAAAAACGGTTGCCGAGGGAGTTATTGTTATTTTTCTCTTTCTCTTAAGTTGTGCTTTTTATTAAAACATATGTATAATTTATCAAGACTTTCTTTTAGATCGAAAACTGCTTTATGTAGAAAATTAATTTGTGTAGATTTATAACTTGGACAGTACTTGCCGGCCTCTTTATTGTTTATATAGATATCACATTTAGATGTGCACATTTATTGACAACCTCTTGACGCAACGTGACACGACACGACGCCCCTATCGTGAACTGCTGCATGTGTAGTGGAAGAGAGAGTAGATATTAGACTCTCTGAATCCTATGAACGCTTTTGTATGCCGCCTACAGATACCTCACAAGGCTAATGAAACTACTTTATGATCTTACTAACCATTCGCACCTCTTGCTCTCCAATAAAACAGCCCGGACAGCCTTTGCTTAACTCGATGCTGCCAGCCGGCGTTGTGGTCGGTATGCGTCCCCAGGCGCCGACGCAGCAGCAGCCAAAGAACATGCCCGCCAATCCGCTCAGCCGCGTGGTCATCAGCAATTCGCATATGACGGGCGTGAGGCCTCAGAGTCCATCGGTAAGGCTAACAGTCTCCCGCTGATTTCCCCTACTAACCCACCACACACACACAAACAAACACGCCCATACACACACCTGTACCAGCAGCAGAGCAGACTATAGTTAATACTATCGTATGTTTGTACCGCATCTAATCTGATCAGTGCTCATGGAATTTATCTTGAGTTCGATAGTATTATCAATGGGTCTGTTCTGCTTCAGCTGGTATTGATCCCCCTGGCCCCCTGTATTATCTAAGTGACTGTCCAAGCTCTCTCTCTCTCTCTGTTTCTCCATTCTAGATAACCCTAAGCACACTGAATACAGGACAAACGCCTGCACTGTTATTGAAAACGGATAATGGATTCCAGTTGTTGCGCGTGGGCACGGCCACAACGACTGGCCCGCCGACGATGACACAGACCATATCCAACACCAGCAACAATAATAACAACAGCAACAACAATATTAACAACACAACAACAAGCACAACAAATCATCCCACAACAACACAGATACGTTTGCAAACTGTGCCGGCTGCAGCTGTAAGTAGATATCAACAACAACAACAGCAGCAACAACAACAAGTGCAGCAACAGCAGCAGCAGCAGCAACAACAACAACAGCAACAGCATCAAACAACAACACCAGCATCCTCACTAGCAACCACTGCCAGCACTAGCATTGCACTGCGCAAAACGATTGTCCGAACATCATCCACAATCCTCCCATCCAGCAATAATAACAATAACAATATTAATAATACAAACACCACCACCACCACCACCACTAGCAACAACAAAACCGCTACTAACCTGCAACAGCAGCAGCATCAGCAGAAGCTCCAGCTACAATTGAAGCAGCAACAGGCACAGCACCAACATAAGCAACAGCAGCAGCAACAGCAACAGGCCTCAGTCAGCAGCGCCAGCAGTGCAGCCGCCGCGGCTGCCGCAGCTGCAGCGGCAAATGTCGCGGCCACAATAAAGATCAAGCAAAACGTAAAGATCAAAGCTTAACTTGTTGCAAGTGGAAATTGTTAAGAATTTTCACAAATTTTCCAAATATTTCAATATGCTTCTTTTGCTCTTATATATTCTCGTATGTTCTCTAATTCGCCTTTCTCTGTCTCTCTAGTCTGTTAATGCTGTTTTTGATCTGTTTTTAAATGCTATGCTTCAGTTTCGATCACAGTTTGGAATTCCAGCCAATTATTTGAGCTGTTCCAATCATCCAAACCTTCAATTTCAGTTTTGATTTCAAGATTCATTTTTACTTTTGCTGAGTTTTGCATGCTGCGTTGTAAAAGTCTGTGTATTTGTTTCTATATTATTCATTTTTTTTATCCTGCGAATTCGTTGATGTCAAGCAGAAAGATCATATAAGTTTCTACAATGTAGACATTATCATATGAACAAAAACACCTCATTGGCCTAAGGGCTGCTTAGCGAATGTGTAGAAGGAGAAGAAAGTGTTTAAACTACGTATTTAGATTAGTAATTCACAACTAATACATATGGACGACGTATCTAAATTGATATTATATTATGTTAAAGACCCCGTAGCACGCACACCCTCTCTCGCACACACACTCACTAATCGAAACCCTTATGAACCACAGAGGAGTTTTTTCTTTTTACATTACGCTTACGCTTATCGTTCTTCATTTGCACCGACTGGACACAGTTTAGTTGTATATATATATTTATATACATATATAATATTATTCATGTTATTATACTAACGCAATATGCTTATTTCTGTAACCATAGTCAATGACCAGCACCACCGCCTCCAGCAACATAATTGTAAACTCGGTGGCCAGTAGCAATGCGCACAGCTTCGGCAGCGTCTCGCAGCCGCCGCACTTGGCGCAGCTGCATCAGCACCAGGCGCCTCATCTGCCCCAGGTAACGCAAATCCAAACGATACCAGCAGCGGCAGCGGCACATCATCAATCGCAGGTCAACAATGTGGCGGCAGCAGCGGCTGCTGCAACGGCGAATGCGAGTGCGGGCACGGGAGCATCAACGACAACAACGACGACGACGGCTGCGCAGGGGAATACCAAAGAAAAGTGTCGCAAGTTTTTAGCCAATTTAATTGAATTGTCGACACGGGAACCGAAGCCAGTGGAGAAAAATGTGCGTACGCTCATCCAGGAGCTGGTAAATGCGAACGTAGAGCCCGAGGAGTTTTGTGATCGCCTGGAGCGTTTACTCAATGCAAGCCCACAGCCCTGCTTAATTGGTTTTCTGAAGGTAAGATCAATAGATTCTTTTTCCGTTACTCTAATCTCTAATATCAAACTGAATCCCACAGAAAAGTCTGCCACTGCTGCGTCAAGCGCTCTACACGAAGGAGTTGGTCATCGAGGGTATTAAACCGCCTCCGCAGCATGTGCTGGGATTGGCTGGACTGCCGCAACAGTTGCCGGTAAGTGATATTAAGATCTTATTATCTCAAACACCAAGCTCAACTCTGCCTCTCTCTTTAACAGAAAATTCAAGCGCAAATCCGTCCGATTGGGCTCAGCCAGACAACAACAATCGGTCAGACGCAGGTGCGAATGATTACACCAAACTCACTCGCCTCGCCGAGGCCCACAATTGGTCATACGACGATATCAAAGCAGCCGCCAAACATTCGCCTTCCCACAGCACCGCGTTTAGTGAACAGCACCTTGAGAGGACAAATGCCTTCGCTGCCTATGCCCACGCAGGCTGTAAGTCTTCCAATTCTCTTCGGAATCAGTCTATAGATACTCATTACCTTTTTTATACTTAGAACATTGTGCAGATACGCGGCCCACATAACTCACAGCTTCAGCGCACGGGCTCAGTGCAGATACGCGCCACGGCCCGTCCGCCAAATGCGACACCAACGTCGAACAAAGTCACTGCCGTAAAGGTTGGTCAGACGCAGATAAAGGCCATCACGCCCAGTTTGCATCCGCCTTCTCTGGCGGCCATATCATCCAACAGCGGACCACCGCCGACACCCACGTTGTCGGTTCTATCAACGATCAATTCAGCATCGACGACATCGTTGCCAGTGCCGTCGTTGCCCACAGTTCATTTGCCCCCGGAGGCATTACGTGCTCGGGAACAGATGCAGAACTCCCTGAATCACAATAACAACAATCATTTTGAGCCTAAACTGGTTGAGATTAAGGCACCGCAACTGCCACACATTGAACGAATGAATCCCTCACTGACACCCATTTCGTCTGCCAAGACGCTGCCACGCACGTTGCCAATGTCAGTCAACAAGTCGGCGAGTAAAAACAAGAAGAGGGAGGCCCTGGAGCGGGAAGGCAGCCGTGATGAGAAAGCAAATAGTGGAAGTGGGATCACAGCATCATCCGCAGCGGCGGCAGCAGCTGCCAATTCATTTTTCCAGCAAAGCTCGATGTCCTCGTCCATGTATGGAGATGATGACATCAACGATGTAGCCGCAATGGGCGGAGTTAATTTGGCAGAGGAGTCGCAGCGTATTCTCGGCTGCACAGAGAACATTGGCACTCAGATCCGTTCGTGCAAGGATGAGGTGTTTCTCAACCTACCAGCATTGCAGGCACGGATACGCGCTATTACTGCGGAACGTGGCCTGGAGGAACCATCACAGGATGTCGCCGTGCTCATATCACATGCGTGCCAGGAGCGGCTCAAGAACATTGTGGAGAAATTGGCTGTGATAGCGGAACACCGCATTGATGTCATTAAGGTGTGTGATCCTTCTATTCTTGACAAAGACATAATATAAATTGATGATACATCATTATTCTTTAGTTGGATCCACGTTATGAGCCCGCGAAGGATGTGCGCGGGCAGATCAAGTTTCTTGAGGAGCTAGACAAGGCGGAGCAGAAGCGGCACGAGGAGTTGGAGCGAGAGATGCTGCTGAGAGCGGCAAAATCTAGAACGAGAGTCGAGGATCCCGAGCAGGCAAAGATGAAGGCGAGGGTGAGCAGGCAATATTCTCCCATCATATGTTTCCTCTCTATTCATCTTTTGTACTCGCTCTAGGCAAAGGAAATGCAGCGTGCGGAAATGGAAGAGTTGCGCCAGCGCGATGCAAACTTAACGGCACTCCAGGCAATTGGTCCCCGCAAGAAGCTTAAGCTGGATGGCGATGCAAGTGGCGTGGGCACGGTGAGTACAATGATCCACATTTTCGGCATACTGATTATTTGAACACCCTCGTCGACACACAGGCATCCAGTAGTGGCGGTCTGCTGAACAACTCGGGCACGGCAACAACAACACTACGACCACGGATCAAGCGGGTCAATCTGCGAGACATGCTCTTCTACATGGAGCAGGAACGCGAGTTCAGTCGCAGCTCGCTGCTCTTCAAAACTTACCTCAAGTGATCGCTGCTGGCGCAGACGTTGTTCACACACACCTATGCACTTTTACTGCACCTGATCCATCAGATCCTGCTCCAGCTCCAGCTCCTCCTCCCAATAGTTGTCCTACTCCTCTTCAACTACTCCAACTCTGCAGCCAATCAATCAATCAATCAATCCTTCATCAGTTTGCAATATAATTTAGCTGTCACAGTTTACTGCGTCGTCTCTTTGTTATTTTAGTTAGGCACCTCCTAAATTGTAATTAAAAGTTTTTAAATCTTATTTACCAACCGTTTTCCCCATTTAAATGCACTTAAACCAAACCAATCCAAAAAGCGGTAACATCAGCAACAAAACAAACAAAAACAACATGAAAAACTCAACGTGCAGTCAGCCAGCGTTTGAATTTGTAATTATTTAAACATAATTAATTGCATTAATTGCATTGACGGCCTTATCTAACGATATAAACAAACATATATATATAATAATAATAATAAGATTAAATTGTGTAGCTTAGTTTGTTAAACGAAGTCGAGCGTAAATTATAGACTAAGTTAGCCTTAGCATTCGGCATTCAAGAGATCATAAGAGATAAGATGGTTTTAAAAACCATATATCGCGAGCAGAAGAAGAAAAAAAGAAAGAAGGAGACGAAAGAATATCCACATTACGCATACATTAAACTAGTTGTAGTTGTTTAAACGAATTGATGTAATTTTAATTAGCTTATGTATGAAACCGATAACACATACAAATTCAAATAACAGCAACAGAGAAAAAAAGAAACAAGAGAAACAACAAATTATAGATGTGTATAAAGTCCAGACGTAAGTTTTTCTAAAATGTAACTAGGTAAACGCAAAGTAATTAAACAATTATCGGCAAAGAACTAAACCCGAACGTAGTCGTAGACACTTAACAACATGATTTTCATTAGTTCAACTAGACAGTTCAAAAACTTGACTAGCGGAGGGGTGTGCGTTTTATAGTGTTCGTGCAGCCAGTTAAATTTTTTGTGAACATTTGCACCAGCCACAAAATAGTTCAATTTTTTACAACAAATTAAAACAAAACAAAAAAGAAAACATTGTAAATTACACCTTGGTATAATTAACTAAATACATATGGAGAGAACAACAACAAATAACACAAATTCAATTTCAGTGTGTGCTAAAATTTACAATACAAAATGATCATGCAAAGGAAGAAACACAGGCAACAACTGCGCATAGTTTGGTAGGCATATAACTGAATATATATATTATATACACACATTTATATATATGTACATATATATATAGATATATATATATGCATACATATTTTGTTTTACAATTATTAAATACAAACAACAAAACTATTGTATGTATAAATTAAGTTTAAATGAAACAACAAGAAAAAGAAAATAAGCCTAAAAAAAATAAAACAAAATTCAAAAAACTTATTTATCGCAGTTGAGAATGTGTAATGGTATCTCAGTTAATTAATTAATTAGCTAGTTAATTCATTAACTTCTATCTAGTTGAATTTAACAATTTTTATTGATATTTTTTATAATCATTTTATTATTAAAAATTGATTTCATTATTAATACAAAAATAAAACCACCAAATTGACATTTGGACCCAAAATTAACTGTTCTGTGCCACGATGGCTTTCCTGATGAGATTCCTCTTGGCTTCATCAAAAAAATACGAAATCTTCCTCCATAGATTTTCATTAATTTTATTATTGTTTCATTCATTATTATCAACATTTGCATTACGTACTGTGACGGCTAATTAGTTCATATGTGTCTAAGATTTCTTGCTAAATTCTATGAATATTAGTTTGAGTTAAGTTCAGTTTAGGTCTTTACTTCGCCCCCGATGCGGCGGCGCCCTCGTCCGTTCCATCTGCTCGGGCATACTTGAGATATTCCTTAATATCGTAGCCGAAGAGAACGAAATCAAATCTGCAACGAGTTAACGGGGTATGTAAGATTGCTTCACTACAAACCCCCAAGGAAGGAAACACTCACTGATAGTATTCGTAGAGTTCCATCATCTCTTGCTTGGTGAGCTGGGAGTAGAACTGCTGCTGCAGCTCCTGTGTCTTTCTGCCTCCCTTGCCCATGTTGCGCCACACGGGCGCGATGACGCGCTTGAGGCCAGTCTTTTCAATTAGATATAGTTGATCCTCTGCCAGCGACTCGAACTTGAGTATCATGTCGAATCGGATCAAGCAGGGCGTGCAAAACGAAGTGGCCGACACGAAGTGCATGTCTATATAGCTGCCCCGCTTCACCTGATCCAGCAGCCAGTGCACGAACTCGGGAAACGACGGATACTTCGTGTTGCCAGCCCTGGCAATCAGTTTCGGCTGTGCGGGGTAAGAAATGCATGTGAGATATATATTCTTTATACTTTTTAGGGTCAATCTCTACCTTTTTTCGATAGTTTCGTACAATGCTGCGGCCCAGTTTGTCGTGAAAGGAATAGGGCAGCGCGAACACGATCTTGTCTCGGTAGGCACTGAGCAGTCTCTCGAAGGGATTTCTAGCTATAATAAATGTGACTGAATCGTTCTGTGCCTCACGCAGCTACAAATAAACACAACAGATAAGAAACAGTTCCCGCAGCGAGGCTGGCAAACTCACCTCCTGAAGATTTACACGTGGATATCGCTCCCTGGCTAGGTTTAATAGAATCTTTTTGGTCTTGTGTAAATAGCTGGGGGAGTAGCCGGCGAGGACGTTGAAGTTAAACATCCACGAGGAGGAAGCCGCCTTAAAGACATTGCACCTGTAAGGGAGACACGCCTTGGTCGTCAATCATCGTATATGGGATATGCTATCGTTGCTGCCTTACCATATAATATGATATTTTTTATTGACCAGAAACTCCCATGTGTTGGGCGTGTGCCAGGAGTCGCTACCTGAAACACAGATGAGGGGGTAGATGAGGCAGGGGATATTTGCATGCGTCTGCTATTAAGCTCACCCAATACATCCAGGCCGTGCTCCGAGCACTTCTCTTTCAGTCTATCGAGTCGCGCCTCCATTCTCTGATTAAACACATGTAAGTGTATCAAACATTTATCATATCATTAATGGGACACTCCAAGTGGGCACTTACCACAGACATTTCCTGCATTTCCTCCGGTGAAAGCGTCTGCACCGCGTAGTCGGGTATGAGCGGGAGTCCCGTTTCATTGCTGATCTGTGGGGGCAATTAGGGACTTTATTGAGGACCATAACATGTGAACATGCATGCATACATTTGTAACCAATGACTAACTATGCGAAATTTCAGAGAATTCAGATAAACTGGCAAAGTACCCTGACCCCAATCCCCTCCCCCTCCACCATCATCCCTATGCGCAAGCCCGTAGCCAAACAACTGCCAATCATCCAGGTGAATTCTTGCGCGCTTTTATAATGCACTATAAATTTGAGTTGTGTGGGTGTGCGTGTGTGTTTACTCGTTAATTATATGCGGGTGTGTGTGCGTGGTGTGTGTGGGTGGTTGGGAAGGTGTGAGTGTATTTTATTGTATATTTACTTTATCAACATAGCGCCACTTATTCTTAGTCTTGCCGGTTGCGACCACAGTGAGGTCCTTGTTTTTATTTTTGTTCAGCAGCAGCACAGGATAGCGGAATGTCTGGCCCGGCACTGGCTGTTGTTGTTGCTGGCGTTGTTGCTGATGTTGCTGCTGATGCGGCTGCTGCTGCTGTAGCGGGAGCTGTTGCGCATTAGAAGCCTAAAAAATCATTTGTAGTTTACATTCTTTTTTTATTCTGTTAAGAGGGTCAGGCGAGGGGGCGCTGAGCTATCATGACGTGGCAAATGCGTAATATTTATATGTACAAGCGGTTTTACGGTGATACTCTATGGAAAACAGAAGCTCAAGGAGTCAAGAGACCTACTGACTCATCTCACTGGCTCATCTCATATCACTGGCAATGTCAAGGCAGCCTCTACAACCCAACGAACCCAATTAAAGTCGCGATTTCATAAGTCTACGGGAATTTGTGAACACATGTACACATATTTTTGTATCACTGTAATAAATCTAGACGATTGTCGCGCGGACGGGGCGAATTTTGAGCGGGCATACGGCATGTGCTAGATGTATATATCCTGGGTTTTAGTAATTATAAGTATGGGGTACATTAACTCTGCTATCTAACATACATATTTATGTGATCTACTGTACTTTTCAATTAAACTACACGATGGAACTGAGATATAAGTTATTTCATTATTATAAAATACATTATAATATGTCTCTATATAATCCAGAGTAAGTAATTAAATATAGTTATTTCAAATACATTATTAGTTGCTATATATAAATCAGATTACATTCAACTTTGATTAGACATTATATACGAGTAATTGCTCTTCTAGATGTATATGATCCAGAGTGGATCCGAATTCCATTAGCTAATTTGCAGACTGCTCTTGATTACAGGGTATCTTAGAGCACAATCTGAATGTGCCGCTTGGTTCTGGTTGGTTTTGTTTTTGCAACGAAAGTGGCGCTATGTGCATGACGTGAACTGTGGAAGGTTAATAAGTGTATATGGGAGATGGATGTGGATGTGGCATGTGGGCGTGGGCGTGATGTGGGCGGCTTGTCACTTAAACGCCACTCGCTGCCTGCCTACCAGCGTGCATGTGTGTCTGTGTGTGTGTGAGGCTCTGTGTGGGTGTGTCCATGTTAGACGCTGTGCTTAATTATGCCAATGTAGAACACAACACGGCGTATGCGTGTTTTCGTTTTTTGGCCTGCCTGCCTGCTGGCTGCACTGCCTGAGCATTGGGCCATTTAAATAAAGTAACACAAATTAGAGGCCGACTTTCCATTTCCATTGGCTTTTCCGCTTCCATTCCATCGATTTTCAGAGCGTGTCCTGGCAAATGCGACTCCGCTGCAAGAGCGATTAAGTCCCACCCAAGGCCGAATGAGCGGGCACAGAAGGGGAGCCAAAGGGGACGCGGTGTGGCAGGCAAACGAGCAAGCAAAGTAACGCACAAGTGGCTTAGGGCGTTCAGCTTGGGGCGGGGCGTGTCAATCCGTTAATTGTTGATTGTAAACTGACAATTGGAGAATCACTAAGATCTCACAGAGGCCTGTGAGCTAATTTTGAATTAATTCGCACCTTTTAAAAGCGTTTACCGCCCCTCTACAGAGCACACTGCGCCTCCTCTCACTGCCCCACCCCGCCCACAGAGAACACAAAGATGCACAGTGAGGTGTAAACAGAAAATGCTAAGTGCTTTGATAAATAGGCGAGAGAACGTATTGAAATTTAAATATGATGACTGCGAGAAGTATCCATATAGAATGGAAGTGAGCGTGTGTATCTATAGCATATGAATATTATAATTGTATCTTGCGGATGCCCTTCGCGCCACACACGGCTAAACAAGCACTCGATACTCGTTGCACTCGGCCCATAACTTGTGCAAACGAATAGCCATAAAAAGTGTTTGATTCTATATCATATATATTTACAACCTATTGCCGGATTTGTGGGGAGGGGGCAAAACAATCTTTCAATCTAACGGGCTCCATTGCATAAGCGAACAATTACATAAGGCTGGAATTGTATATAGTTTGTGGGAATATTCGCCTGTTGTCAGGGCAGCCTCAGGTGCTAACTAGACCTAGAACTATCCTTGTAGAAGCCAAACAACAACAAAAACTACACTACAGTCATGACTATTGAGCGTCTACTATGCGCTAGTGGGATGTGGGGCTAACGGGAGGTATACGTAATATGTGTGCAGGGCACTTAAAAGCCAAAGCAAAAGCTACCAACAGTCAACTGGAACTCGTCCTTCACAGCACACACACACACACACTGTGAGGATATACGTGTGTGTGTGTGTGTATTGGCAAGTGTGCGAAATGGCCCATATGGAGAGGGAACTCACCTCGTAGCCCTTAATCTTCTGCAGCTGTTCGTTCCACACCAAGTAGATCAGCGAGAGGGGCAGCAGTAGAAGCGATAAGGCGGTGAAGATGAGCAAATATCGCCGAACGCGACAATTTGCGTGGTTCTTGTTCAATTTCATTTAATCCGCACAAGGCCAACTGCATGGGGGCTCTTTGGGGCTGTGTGTTTGCTTTGCTTTTCAATGTTGTTGCTGTTTGTGTATCGGTCCTCCGTTATTGTTGCCCAATTTGTTTATGTTTATTTCAAGATACTTTTTCCTTATGCTATTGCTTATGACGTGCACGTAGTACATCTTCCTCGGCGACGCACAGTGGGGCGAAAAGGCCAAGAGCGTGCCATAAATCAGGGGAGTCTTATAGTGTAAAAGTAACGATGCAACTATTAAAAGACTGTTCAATTATTATATAAAAAAAATATAACAAATATAAACAACTTTGATTTTCTTCGTGTAATTTAATAAAATAATAAAAATAAAATATGTCTGTATGGCAACTATAGATAGAATTGTCCGATTATAAGATGAAATTAAATGGAAAGTAAATAAATCTATTTTGTCTTGATTTGTGCACTGCTAGACCCACTATGCGACGGCGGGAGTTTGAGATATTTCTTTAAGTTCTGCTGCTACGCGGCAATTTTGCGTGCACTTGGCGACATTTTCTCTGCAATTTGGTCGAGCTTCGTGATCGCTGTTTGTTGTTGTTCTTTCCGACTTTTCTATATTTAAATATAGTCAACGTACTGTATGAGAGAGCGGGTATAAGAAGCATACCCTGTTAACATTTCATATAATTTCCGTTCATTTTTGAGAATTTAATCACTTTCGGTTCACAAATGTTATATTTTACATTATATTTCGCGTTTCTTATCACTTTCGAGACACTTTTTTGCGTTGCTATTTGTTGCTGTTGTTCCCGATTAGACATATTATATTTAAATTTAGTCCGCGTGCTGTGCGAGGAATGTATAAATGAGTGAACATCCGAGCATTTTAATGAATGGGAAATACTTTTGGATTATGCAAAGTCACAAAGTCGTATGCGTGCTGGCCCAAATAGCTGTGAAATTGGTGTCATTGCAACAACGACAGTAGCAAAAGCAACAACAACTCGAGTACAACTTCATTTTTGGGCGCTGCTTCCGGGGGTGTGTGTTCGCTGCCGAACTCCCTCAGCTGCTGCCGGAGTCAAGATGTGAGTTATTGATTTTTACGATGGGGGAAGTTTGTTTCGACTCGTTCGGCAGGTGCAATGCCGTCGCCTTGACTTCTGAATCTGGCTCTGGTTCTAGCTTATACGTTTTAATATTCGAATATTCGTTAGTTAATAGTTCTTTAGAAATCGCATCGCGCTACTTGGGATCATAAAAATGGATTTAATTGGCGATTCATTCGCATTTTTTCGCCAACTTTTTGCCGCTCCAAGTTTGACTCGGTATTTATATAAAATTCATTCAAATAGGCACACGACACAGAGGCACACACACACATTTGCACTGGCACATTGGCACCCATACATGCACGCATATTTGCACATACATGCAAACAATCAGAAACACGCAAACAAAACAAATGGAGGCACACGCGGCGTATACGTAATGCTGTCAATTGTTGTTGTTGCTGATGTCGTGCCCTCTAGCTTTGCTGTTGTTGCTACTCGATTGTTTGCCAATTGAAAGACGCTCAATCAATAACAATTGAAGCGGCTACTGTGATTTTGGGTTCCAATCAAACAATGCAACACACAAAGCTCCATTAGGCTGTGTGGGGGTGAGGGCGGGACGGCAAACACAACACAACACAACATAACAAAACACTGCGAGGAGACGAGACCACAACAGACCGTTCCGAGCGACGCACATTTCACGAATGAATTCAAATGCGAAATGAGCACGGGCTGCCGCAGAATGGGCCAGTGCTGCCCGGCCAGAGAAACAAAACGGCTAGATTCAACGGGATTACTCAAGTGTGTCGTATAAGGGTTAGATTTAATGAACTGTTTAATTGTCTTTCACATTAAGTTGCCCCTTGCAGGCATTTGTGATTCGTGTCTCTCTTTCTTCCCTTGAATAAACTCGCAATTCACGGAATTGAGTTGGCCGGAAAACAGCTAAATGAGCAATGCGCGGGAATTGAGTCGCCCTTGTCAGTTGGTTTTTGCGCCGGCGTCGTCAAGTAGCAGCTCCAGTTACTGCTCTGCTCTGCTCTGGCTGGGAGAGAGGAGGCTGAGTCTGAACTTTTGATTTGTTTATCGTAGAGCACAGACCGTGGGCTGACAGTTTTGTTTATTGCAGAGCGAAAGGGAGCTCGCCGGCAAGAGAGCGATACGAATAAAAGAGAGAGACAACATAAGAGAACTCTCTCTTGGAGTGCTTAGGGTTGCTTCATCACGTTGGGGAGAGCGCGGGTAGCTAGCAAACTTGTGGGGAAATTCCATTGACTTAGAATGTATGTTTATTCAAAAATATAAATTCATTTTCTCGCTTGTTCGACCGTAACAAACATAACATTAAACATGATCATTCGTGTATAATAGATAATTGCGTAGTTCATGTATAGATATAGTTTCCTTGAGGTAAGATTGCTTTTCTAAATGCACGTGACAGAGTCGTGTCTTCTCAGTACTGAATCAGGGAATGTACTTTGCAGTCCAGTTTCTTGCGACCCTCTAGGCCGATCAGCTCGATGACAACCAGGCCCTCCAGCACCACTCCGCCCACCTTTTGTACCAGGGAAGAAGCAGCAGCCAAAGACCCGCCTGTGGCCAAGAGATCGTCTACAATGACCACTTTCTGGCCTGGCTTAATTGCCGCACGTTGCATCTCGAATATATCCTGTTGGGGTGGAGCACGCATTAGTAGCTGTTGTGCAACAAGTCGCTCTACATACCGATCCGTATTCCAGTTCATACTTCACGGACTCCACTTCGCCCGCCAGCTTGCCTTTCTTGCGAATGGGGGCACAGCCCACTCCCAGTTCGGTCGCGATCAGCAGATTAAAGAGAAAGCCGCGGGAGTCAAGGCCTACTATCAGCTCAACTTCCGGATACGCATCCCGTATATGGCGCACCAGTAAGTCCCGCAGATACACGCAGGCCTTACCGTCCGTAAGGGCGCCAAAAATGTCACTGATAAGAGAGCAAACAAGTTAACTGATAAGCCGAACAAGCACTACATCGATTAATGCTTGTAAATATGTATATCTATACACGTGCATTGTGAGCAAACATAAAATCTGATAAGCTCACTGACCCACCGGAAAACGATTCCCTTCTTGGGGAAATCTGCGTACTCGCCAATCTTTGACTTGACATAGTCGAGTTTATCTGCGGCGCTTACTTCAGTCATCTTTCCAATGGGATTATTACTCGGAGTTATCTCTGGCACGCACTAATCTCGCGAGTATTATAATTTCATACGCAGCTACGTGCTTTACTAGACGGATTCTGTTAAGGTGCTGTGCAACAGCTGATACCAAAAGAAACCCACCACAGCTGCTAATCAGCTGATTTCCAGCAGAGTGTAACAAAGCAGAGTTGCTTCGCCGATTATTATCGATTGTGGGCGGCAATATCAAAATTGGATCGATTAAATTTTAAATATACCACAAATATACAAAGCCCTTTAGAAAATATCAATCGGTTCACAGCAATCGATTAGCTTACTCATTCTTTGTTTGTAAATTACTACAAATAAATTTTGCTTCCTCCTTCAGACATTCATCTGACTATTTTTTTGTCCAGCATTTCATGGATAAGGATAAGAATGAAAAGGAATGTAAAAAGCAGGTAAGCATTTACATCCAGGTAGTAAAACACCCGCACTCTCCATCCCTCGTTTTGCAACCACCACATGATAATTGGAGAAATTTCAATAATTCTTCCAAGAAACTGACGGAGGCGCATTCTGCGATTTTTCCTACTTGCATTTATCGCCAAGCAAAAACAAATAATTGAAAAGAAATTCAAACAATTTGCGCTGCACTTATCAGAGGCGCGCCAACTGTCACGACTCTTTTCTCTTCCTCTTCATCTCCCTTTCTTGTTTACATGCTTGCACTATCGGTCTTTCTCGTGTTTCGCCTCTTAGTTGTACGATGAGCCGAGAGAGCGCGACTTAAAGGTGATTGTCTCCCGCTGCCCCCTCCCTCTCCAGCACTCGCGCTATCGGTATTTCTCGTACCTCTCACCACACACACACACACACAAGTTCGTTGGTATCTTGTACTGTTGGTTAAGAGTGAGAGAGCACGTCTTAAAGTGATCGCCTCTCTCAACCACAAACGGATCTTAAGACGCGCGCTTCAGTTTGTTTTCCACCTCCATTCGCGACGGTTAACAGCGGGTCTTGCGCTCGCCTCGGTCGACTTTGTAGTTTAGTTCGCGATTTTTATTAAATATTTATGCACAATAGCAACAAAAGTGAATAACGTTAACCAACAGCAAAAAAATACTCTTTCAACCGGTTCTCGACACTCGGACTTCGAAATAGAATTGTAAGACACACAAAAAGCTGCTTAAGCTAAAATTTAACGGTGAAGGCACTGCAAATGTCAGCAAGGTGGGGACTTCGCCCAGTTTTGCGGGTTTTGACATTAAACAAACACGGACGGCGCAGCCAGCAACAAAGTTCATGCAACTGCAACGTCGAAACGTGAAAAAGCCACAACAACAATTGCAACAATATTACAAACAACATTCACACTCACACACGCGTACAATCACATACAGACGCACGCACAGACACACACACACTGATACATAGAACTTCATTGAGTGACCATGTTGGCTCTGAAGACGTGCGTTTCAAAAACTGCAACAACAACAGCAAATGCAGACACAACAACAACAACAGCAACGGCTGCAAAAGTAGGGAAGAAGAAGAACAGCAACAACAGCAACAGCAAAAACCGCGCAGGCAACGTGAAAAACCAGAAATGAGACACAGTTTTTTTTGTTTTTGTTTAAAGCGAACGTCTGCGGCTGCGCAGTGGCGGATCGCAATTGTATAGGGCGCCCTACACGCCCGGCATGAATAGCTATAGTCGAAGGCCCTACCTTAAAAGGGCCATGTCAGACTATTTCAGTAACTCATCCACATTCCGTATACATAGTAGAATACTCTAGGCTTTATATCATACAACCTTTTAGAGATCACTATTCAATTTCCCCTCAACTCTGCTCCTGGCGTAGGTACAAAAAACTGTTGAAGAATCTCAGTGTAAGTTATAGAAGCAGCTTGGTAGTAGGTAAGGGGCCTATATTGTTGTTGCTGTGTGTGTGGCTGTTGTTGTTATTTGCTAGCTTGCTGGGCTTGAGGAATGCGCGAATGTTTGCCAACATAAAGAGTCGTGATCTAATAAAAAGCATAGACATCGCACGGCATCCCACATCTCTCGATGAAGATTGTTGGCTCTTCAACCCAAATGGAGTCCATGCTAATCTCGAGCGTAGCTGAATAACTGATCCGTTGCTGGAAAAGAAATCGTCTGCCATAAAGATATGCAAAAAACTCAAATTGAAAGGGGCTGGGGAGAAATGAAAAGAAGCCAAAAAACATTCTGCAAAAGTAGCTGGAACGATATTTCCGCATAATTCTGAAATGCGTTCGGCTGTTGTTGCTCTGTTGGAACAAGTTTGGTGGCAACAACAACAACTGTGGATGTGTTAATCAAGTGACTGCCAGCCCCTTTACAAGCGTCTCAGCGTGTTGTTTAAGGTTCCGCTTTGTTGGTCAGTCCAAAAAATTACCGAGAAAATAAAACAAGCCTAAACATAGCTCGGAACAACGCGGAACAAAACACATACATACATATGTATGTACACACATACATACACATATAAGCAGCTGAATAAATGTAAGCTCAGACGATATTATCCGAGAAAAGCTGCAAATGAATTGAAGGCGCGCACCCCATCAAAGTCAACATTGGCTCGTCTCCATCTCTGACTCTGTCCCCCCCTTTCTCTCATCCTATCACTCTTCGCTTTTCCAGCTAGTTATGCCTAATGTGAAATTTATGTTTATGCGGCGCTTTTAAAGTAGAAAGTCCACTGGGCCAGGCGGGCCGTTCCATTAGACAGTCGCTTAAAAAGAAAGTCACACGAGCTTAGCAGTTGCAGTTGCAGCTGAAATTGCAGTTGTTGTTGGCTAAAACCGTTCTCCCATGTCTGTCAAATGTTGCAAAACCTTTTCGCCACGTTTAAGGTAACCAAAGAGCATTGGAATCATTACCCAACTGACCTTATTTCACGGTATATGCAACTGTTGTGACACACACACACATATGTACACACACTCTGACAGAGTTTTATAGCTTCTTGAAATGGCATTTCAAGCTTGCCAACGTTCCGTACGCGTTTTTTGCCGCGCAAGCGAGAAAAACCGCTTGGACTGCAGCTTTGAGCAGCCATGGGGAATTTGAGACTGCTGCTGCTACTGCTGCTGTTATTGATGTGGAATCAGCGCTGATTTCTGTCCGCGATTTGCTTGTCTGTCTGCAAGTGAAACTTTGTATATTTCAAGCTGCTGACCGCCGGCCGGCAGAGACATCAACAACAATAACAACAACACCTCACATGAGCGAACGGATGTAGATACAGCATCTCTCCATCTGGCCATGTCCACCGCATCATCTCGGCCGCAGACGTTACTGCTGTGTCATAGCAATGCCAGTAACGATACCTCTACCAATACTCCAACTCACACATACACACACACACACACATGTACGCATACCAATACCCAAATCATACCCACTCCAATACCAGTTACAGTACCCGCAACAGCCTCGTCTGCTGGTCACTTTCTTTTCTTTCTTCATGATCGATGTATGTAAGTGCGCGAAGAATGCAGCAAAGTACAAACAAACAGCACAAACAAGTACACTGAGCAAAAACATATTGGACAAGTGAAATCAGAAGTGATCATATTGATATCATATTCAACAATCATCAGTGATAATTACATATTGAAGGAGCTAGAATCCCCTTTGAGACCTTGGAGTTAAACAACCTTTTTGCTGAGTGTAGTCTAGTCTAGCCTAGTGAGCACTCCGTTTATTGAAAACTGCAATCTGCAATTATCGCACAGAACACGAAGTATTCATGTATGCTATCATGTGTGTGTGTGTGAGACTGTGTTAGTTTGTCCATATTCACATTCAGTTTTCATTTAAATTATACTCCGATCAGTCGCAGTCGCAGGAAATTATTATTTGTCTGCGGTTTGTCTGCGTCCGTGTCTCGACTGGCCCACAATGCAACAACCGGACAGCCTGGACGAACGAACAGACAGCAGCAGCAATAGAGACTCGTTTTCCCATGATTTTCCAGACCGGCTACGTGACTCAGAAATGCAGACTGCGATTTGCACTCAAGTTTTCCATTGTTGTTCCCATCGTTATTCGACATTTAGCGATCTCAGTCAGTTTTGCTTTGGCTTTAAATATGTGTGGCTAGTCCAGCACATTTTAGCTTCTCTCCCTCTCTTTCCATCTTTCTCTCTCTCACTTTATTCGCTTTTACTTATTAGCATTATTATGGTAATTGCCTTGGACTTGTGCGTTTGCTTTGACTTGGCTGCGTGTTGTTGTTGCTGCTTTAATTTACCCAGATCAACCTATTTGGGATGGTCTGGAATTTAGGCAGTTCAAGTCTTTCTTTCTGCTTTTCCTTCCGCCCCATAAAGAGAGTAAAATAAAAATAAATTAATTACGCATACGCAATGGTGTCCGTGGGATCACGATCCCACGCGGTCGCAACGAAACAATGCCATGAAAACTCACTTACATTTTTCGTTTTTCAACACAACCTTTTGTTTTTAAATTTCAAAAATGCTTTGTGTACCGAATTTACCACACTTTCGACAAGAAAAACATGTTTATTGATAGGTTGCTCGGCCTGTTGGCTGGCGCTTTTTCAGTTCAGTTGGTTTTGGCCATTGGCAAGTTATTGCCATGAATCACAGTTAAAATTAGACAGTCTCGAGATTCGTTGTGGTGTCCGTCTCTCACCTCGATCTCTCGGTCTTTCGTTTCTTCCATCACACGTAAAATATTTGATTTTTTTGCATAACGTTTTTGCCTATTTCTTTTTCTTTCTGCATACGCTTTTCTTGGCGATCAGCTCGTTTAACATTATCATTACCTGCGGGCCATAGAATTAGTGGTGAAAATGAAGCAATACTTGGCAAAGGTTGTTAACAATTATCTTTCGCATTTACATAAGTCCCAGAGTTGTTAGCAAGCTTGGCTTTTGTCGAATATCTTTGATCGAAGTGAAGGGGAAAACGAAACAACGAATAACATGTTTAATGAAATTAAAACTTCACTTTGCAGAGAAAGGAAAAGTATATATGAATGTAAATAAGCAAACAGTTTACGGATGATTCTACTCAATTAGGCCAGCTCTACTCGGGTTTCCCTTCGAACAGTGCCAATTTTCAAGCTCCAATTCATCTGTTAAAGTATTTTGAGAAACAACAAACAGGGTCAGCAAACTAAAAGCGCTTGAAGTTAATAAGCTTAAATCTACAGTACTCTACAGAAAAAAAACCAATTCATGACTGTCAAAAATCGGAAACCATTATTATGATCCATTGTCGTTTCTGTTGCTCATAACTGGCAACATCATTATTGTTATTAAATTGTTACTAATATTAAGGTGTGCTTGACGTTTCTTTAACAGAAAACAGCAACAAGCAGCAGCAACAAAGGCCGAGAGCACCCACTCCACTCCGCTCCCTCTGTACTTCAGCACGATGGGTACAAAAATTGAGTACGTCGATACGACGCATCTGTACGCTTCCAAATACATCCGAAACTCGAAAGCGATCGGCGTGTTGTGGGCGATTTTCACGATTTGCTACGCGATCATTGGCATTGTGGCATTTGTCACGCCAGGTAAGAGGAAGATAGCACTAGTAATAACTACAATATCTAAAACTATTCATTTCTCTTTCAGAATGGATTGGCGATCCAGACAGTGACAGTGCTGGTCGCCTGGGCCTATGGCAGCAGTGCCAGCGCGATGAGATATTTGACAATTGCCGGCGACGCTGGGAGAACATCTTCGCGGTGCCCACCTTTTCATTCCAGGTGAATGCTTCCTCCCTTCTATAGCACCATCATTAATTAAATTTCCCTTCATTATAACATGTGTCATTAATATTGCGTTCATTTGTTATAGTTGGCCACGTTCTTCATGATCGCCGCCGTTGGCCTGGCCTTGCTGACGATATTTTTCTTGGTCTGTTTGCTGTTCATGAAGTCGACGCGCGTCTTTCACATTTGCGGCTGGATGCAGATTATTTCAGGTGTGTACACAGGTGTTGACCAGTTCTAGAGATTACTGACATTGGCGGAAGTCTGCGAATAGTTATCGAAATTCTAGCTAGTGCTCTGGTCACGTCTCGAGGTGCAATCTTGCAGAGTTCCACGCGATTAGTTTTTTCCTTTGAATTGCAACTGCTGTTGTTTCGATCAGCATTTGTCACGTATTTAGCCATAATCTAACTGTGTTCTTCCTCGGCAGCCCTCTGCATGGTGGTGGCCTGTGCTGCGTTTCCCTTCGGCTGGAACTCAGATGACTTTCGCAAGATCTGTGGACCAGAAGCGAATCGATTCGAGTTGGGGCTCTGCGGCATTCGCTGGGCATATCCGCTGGCCATCATTGGCTGCGTGGATGGCGTCGTCCTAGCCACGCTGGCCTTCATTCTGGCAACGCGGCACGTGCGTCTCCAACCGGACCCGATATACCAAAACTCTCTTTACAAAGGTGAGAAAGCGTGGACAAAACGTACCCAAAACAAATGCTTATTTCTTGTGCTTTGCAGGTGAAATTAACAATGCGTATCTGACGGATGCCATCAGCTTGGCCGGCTCGCGCAAGTCCAATCCTCACATCACGGGCTTGAATCTGCAGCCCATACTGCTGGTGGCGCCTCCCAATGAGGACAGCATTTCTCAATTTTCGCGCTATCACTGAAAACGTCCGTCGCTTGCCCAAATTCAATTTTTGATTGACGCGCCAAAGCTGGGGTTGTTGTACTTGCTAACTGTACGGACTGTCAACCGATTGGGTTTGAGCATACACTGGGAACAGTGAGGTTTGTGTACTCAATGTGGTCAGTTGTACGAGGCACGAGACTTATAGCAAGTACAAGAACCGAAAGGTGAAAAACTTTACATTCGTTGAGTTGAGAATTTGCATTGGGGCTGTTAAAATTTAAAATCTAATTAATTAATCTGTGTGTGCGAGTGTGTGAAGGCAATGATCGACTGAATGATATGATAGACTTAAGTTTTATTTAATCTTAACTCTTGTGTATAGCTCGTGCCTCTCTAAAACGCCTAAGAACGTTTAATGTAAGAAAATATCGCTGCCTGTAATATATACATAAATGGATACCCCTAATATATAATGCCTTGTACAGAATACTAAACTCACAATGCTCGTTTTGAATGGGACCACAATTATAGTATGCCACCATCATTATGCTATAAACATTAGCAAGGTCAGCAGCCACTGGCCACTTGGACAAACAAAAATCAAATTATGTTCAACTCAGCCACTGCCCCACCCCTGCCGTCCTCCCTCCTGGGCCTGCTCCAGCAGACATCTCGCATAAAAACCAATAACGGGCAACTTAGCGCCCAATTTGTTCGGTGTTCGGGCCTGGGCTGCGCCCCAATAACCATTTGCCACATACTTTTCCAATAAAGTATTTACAGCAAACTTTTCGCCTGCCTGCTGCCAATTGAAATATTCCGCGCAAAGACGGAATCAAATGGAAGCAAAAGAAATAACGGTTCCTCGTCTGATGTTTCAGTTGTTGCCTCTCGATGGCTGCCTGGGCACGTTTTAATATTCTTGTATAATTCATAAGCAATTCCATCAACGCTTACAAATGCGGCCTAAGTGGCCAACCAGCTGACGCCAAGCGCCCAGCGACATTGAGGGGAGTGGAATGCGTAGCATCCTCCCTTCTCTTCTCTTCTTCTGGCCTGCCCCATCTCCCTCGTCGTAACTTTTTATTTACTTCAGCTATTTAATTTGGCACCACCACCCTCCCCTCCCCGGCTGCAACATATGGCAGTCGCCTTGGCCCGTTTCGACACGCATTGGCTACGTGGTCCACCCCGTCTCGAGCCACCCCCTCAATGAAGATCTCTGCCTGCCCTCCTGCCCTGATGCCCACCTCCCCTGCTGCCTCTCCTGTGCTTAACTGCTCTGCCTCGCGGTATTCTGTGATTTTTGATGTGCCAATTGTTTTTATTCGATTTTATGGTGCGCCATAAATGAATTTTTAACTTTTGTTGTCCTTGAGGTTTACTCCGCAGTTAGTGGGCGTGGCAGTGGGCTGGCAATCGTGTGAGATGTGTCTGGCTCGTGTTGCTGGCAACATGTGCCGTAAATCTGTTGTTGCTTATTAGTTTATCACTTGGCCGTTTTACGCGTTTCCAAGTGCTCGTGAAAATGAGGAAAAACAATGACACACACGCACACACACGTACACACGCAGAGCACCTCACATGCGCACACACACACACTCACACATGCAGACGCAAGTTTTTATGGCTCATTTGGTGTGCGTAATTACGAAAACTGGACATTAGTTGACCTTAGCTGGGCCACATGCCACGCCCAACAGAGTAGGAGGATGCCCCGCAACATCGGCAACAAAGTCAAAGGGTCGTCAGAAGGGGGCTGTGAGGAAAAGGGCGGGGCGAAGGGAAATGAATTGCGCCTTTAAGGTTTTCGTTTAAGTGAAATGTCAGCAACAGAAATTGAATCGAAAATTGTAAAATTGGTTTTGTATAAACATTTTTGCCAAATGAAATGAAATGAAAATGCTTTTGTTATAGCTTCCACTTGCTCCCATTGCCCCGTTCCTGGCCCGGCTTCCCCTCTCATGGCTGCCTTTCTCTGCCTTCGCCAAGTTCAGTTATTTTTTCTTCGCTTCGTTCTTCTTTTCTTTAGTTTGCAGCAGCGAACACATATTTCTTGTGCCTGTTTTTTATATATTCCGGGCAAAACAAAAGCTTTGCAGTTGCCGTTCCCCCTGCTCCCACCTCCCTTACTTCCTCCTGGCCCAATAATTTATTGCTCATACGAGCTGAATGTGTGTTTTTCTGTGCTGTGTGTGTGTGTGTGTGTGAGGGAGAAAAACTCAACGGAGTCTGTGGAATTGTGCAAACGTCAAAAGTGCGTCAATCAAAAGCAAAATAGAAAAACTAGTGAAGACGGCTAGGAACAACTAACAAATACCCTAGGAACAATTGCCTAGTTTACCCTTGGTTTGAATCTCTTAATACTAATATACCCAACTTGGTTATTCCCAGATCATAGAGTGTATTTACAGAATGAACTGCCCGCAACTTTCTTGAGTGGCTTTAAATTATAGTCAGGACGTATCCTTGGCAATTCCGTGATTTATCTTAGCTTTTCCAGCTTGACTCAGTCATATTAAAAGATTTCCTCTTTTACCAAATAATATTCAATTTATTTCACACACGCTAAATCGTAATTACTTTGTAACTTCCGCTGCCTTAACAATATTACAAAATGAATTAGAGGTAAACAGTATTACACAATTAATTTAGTTGGCCTAACTAACTAAGAGTAACTAGAACTAGAAACTAGAAACGAGCTCGCATTTTTCACATTGTAAAAATGACTAGTGAGTTATTTGTAGCTTTAACGATTACAACCTACAACTACAACTACAACTATATACACATATTCTATATGTAGGGTACTTACATATCTATACTGTATATAACTAGCAAACCCGATTTGGCTTTTCGTTGCAAGATAATGAATTATGGAACCGGTTAAGATGAGCGAATGAAATGAATTATAAACCCCTGTAGCATCGAAACCGTTTTTGGAAGAGATAATAATATGCCACATTGTTGGCCAGACGTGACTAAACCTAACATCACGCAACGCACTCCTACACACTCCCTCCTCCTCCACCCCACGCCACTCTCTCTCCCTCTCACTTGCACTCGCACTATGCTTCCTGGCTGACTACGGCACAGTCGATAATGGGCTGGGCATCTTCGCTGTCCCTGTCCCTCTCCGGATCGAGGCAGGCGGACATGGCATGTGGCATGGTGCGCAGCAGGGAGTAACTGTCTCTGTGATGGATCAGCATCAGCTTCTGCTGCTGGTGGTGAATGAAGCTGCTGCCGCGCCGCAGAGACCGACGGCCCATCTCCAGTATCTCGAGTGAGGGATCGCGGGTGAATACGAAGTTCTGATAGGCACGCACAAAGCTAAATATCACCGCCGAGGCGCCGCCCACGATCATCAGATAGGATCCGATGGGCACCGCCAGCGGGGCAATCACTGTGGCCAGATACAGCCAGCTCTTGATGGCGGGTGTTAGCTCAGAGATGCCCTGAGAATAAAAGATATTAATGATTGGTTGTACAGCTGCTGGAGTCTGTAGACATTTGGGGACGTACCTCCTCCAGCCACATGACCGGAAACACGAAGTCACGAAAGTCACGCACCGGATGAACGTCCTTGGCCTGAGTCACCTTGAGGTTGAGCTGTATGCGCACCTTGCCCTCGAGTGGTACTCCAAGTTTCTAGAAGGGAATTCAGGTGTTATAATTATTCGAGATCTGCGCACCGTTTCAGCTCTTACGGGTTGTATTTTGAAGTATGTTTCATGTTTCTCGCGGTCAGGCATCAGGCCCTCGACGGAGTCAAGCAGTGCAGGATCCGCGTCGTAGAAGTGTGGGTTGGATATGTAGACGGGAGCACCGTATTGACATGGACTGATGTTCTGCAGACCCCTCACAGCTTCATACTCGCCGGCGTCGTAGCACTTGTTCTCCGGATTGTGCGCTGCATCGCCGTAGGAATTATTCGGCAGCCTGAAGAGATCTGCTGCCAGCCCATCCTTCTCCACGCGCTCCACATACTGCAAGGGAATGATGCGGCACAGATCCTTGTCGTAGATATGCACTCTATCGGACTTGGTTATGTCACGTGGCGGGAAGAAGGAGCCCTCCGAGCCGGCAATGCTGGTGCAGGGTTCCTCGTTCCAGTGCGGCAGATGATCCATCCCATTCAGCGAGTCGATGTAGCCGAACTGGTCCATGCCCTGGTAGCCCGTCTTGATGCTGGACACCTCTGTCAGTGTGCCATTCCTCGCCAGCAGCAGACCCATCTTCTCCATGGGCCTCATGTGCTTCGGATAGAATCTGTGAGCCAGGCTCACCAACGCATCGTCGTAGCCAAAGACCAACTGGTCCGCAGTCACATTGACGAAGGGTTTAAACTTGGCGGCTGTCAGCACGAAGGATATCGTCCTGGACAGCAGGTAGCCCAGCTTAGGGCTGAGACTTGTTAGGGTCTGCACAGGGAATGGAATATAGGTTATAACATTGCAGTGGAGATCGTATCTCTGGTGTACTCACTAGCATTGGTATGTTAGGCGTAACTATGGGCGTGTTCTTATCAATACTCAGTTCAGGAACAAATTGTAAGATTTTCTTATGCTGATATGACACCGTGTAGTTGTTCTCGTGGAATTTCACATTCACCTTCTCCATGTCTTCTCTGCAATACAAAAAGAAAAACGTTAAGTTGTAATCGTTGTTTGATGACGTGGCACGTGGCAAAGTCAGGGACGCAACGAAAGTCGTAAAATGATCCGAAAACTAAAAGCCAAACCTAACTGAATGTCAAGTTCACTTGTCGCATACGGAGAGAAATGTCGACAAACCCACGATCAACAACAAAAATAAGAAAAAAACGAAACCCAAGTAAAATAAAATAATGACAAACGTTTTGGAGTTTGTGTCGCGTTTTAGTGGCGTTTTCAACAGCTACCGTTTAAACCTATCGTTGGCTGTCAACACTTTTGTTTGTGTTTGTTTTCATTATCTCTTGCGATTCCATCAAATCATCGTCAAGTTGAAATTGACGCTGAGTTGCAGTTAATGCGAGTACTTCATTCATATTATCTTTTCTTTGTTTCTCGATTCAATTCCAGTAGAAATCTTTGCCTCCCCCTTCTCTTTCTGTATCTGTATCGTAATAGCGTCTATGTACATAAGTTTATTAGTTTAACCACAGACACAGGCCCCGATACATAATTTAGCTCAATTATTAAGACTGGAAGACTGGAGTCTGAGTTGTCTTGGCACACTGCGGCGAAAATTGTTGGCACATTTTCAATAAATCTCGCGTGTCAGCAGCGATGGAAGTTTTTGCAAGTTTTCTTTAGCTGGGGACTAATTGCAGTTGTTACTCGGTTTATTAAGTGTTAAGATTGAATACATTTTAAATCGAAGCACTTGTATTCCGTTGTTGTTGAATAAATTAATATGACTTAATAAACCATAATGGATAAACTCATTATTGGTAATGTTTTATTATGACGTGTTGACTAATGTACTCGGTGCTTAGTTTAGAACAATAAATTTATATACATTTTGCATTTGAAATCGAATGAATTAAGTTTGTTTGTTTCCATTGCTAAGTACAAAGCGTGCTGAGAACGCTTTCTATATGCATTAAGAGCAAAGAAACACATAATTATTGTAATTACGCTCATTAAGTTTGATTTAAACACGTATTTCTTAACGAGCCATGGCAAAGCTGGCATGAAAACACTCGCATTATCCAAGTAATCGCAATATCCAAAGTTTAGAATCAAAAGGCGTAACAACTTTCCCCCCGACTTCATTTGGAATACTTAGGCAATAATGGTTTCCGTTTATAAGGTAATGGGTTGAGCTCACCTGTAGACAAAGGGACCAACCTCCTGCAGCTTGGGCTTCTCTCCGCTGAGGAACCCGTCCGGATTGGTCACATTATAGATGTAGACCTTGGTCAGTCGTATAACCCCGGGCCTCTGCCAGTAGTGGTAGCTTAATGTATCGTTCCACAGCCTTAAGTTCTGTCGAAATCAGATATTCCATTAGCACTCAGTCATTCTGTGCTGGAATGGGACTCACCTTTAGTATAAAATAGTCCAGCCATGGTATGGATGATAAAACTATGCCTAAGATTAACGTAATTACACCAATGATTATCACAGCTAGTCTATCTGAAAGTAAATGGAGTTGAAGTTTACTTTAGTTTAGTTGCATCACTTTAGTCGCACTCGTGTGTCGTAAGTCTCGGGTACGTGAACGGGAACTTAGTCGGAAATGAGAGTAGGAGACAAGCGCGACGAACGTCAATCCCCAGAGTACTTCGTCATGCTTCCGTTAACAAGATCCCAACCCATTTCCTGAGGCACTTCGCACCTTCTTGTTGATTCAATGTAATATGCGCTGACGTCGCTATTTCACGGCTGTCAACGTCACTTGAAGTTCGCCGATCACAAGTCGCAGATCGGAGATCTTGCTCTTGGCCGACTTATCAAAACTGTTTTGCTTGGGATTTTATTTTGACACGCGCGAAGTTTACGATTCATGCATTACGCTTATCACTTAACGGTTTCGCTTGCGATTTCGATTGCGATGCGGATCATTATATTTACGAGCCGATGCACTTAGCCGTGTGCCATTACCTTGTTGGCATTTCGTTGAGGTGGGCGTGGCCGACAGCCACAGCCACAGCATGTCGTGGGCGTAAGAGGGTGGCGTGAGTGGGTGTGGTTGGCGACCAGACTAGGTACAATGCCAACGGGTCGTGTCGGCGAGCTGCAGCCCCCCGAAACAGTCATCAAACTGACGGAGCTTTGCAACACGTGAGCACAGTCTACGCCGATGAGACAATTGACCAAATAAACTAAGGCTCTAATCATCCATCTCTCTCTCTCTCGTCTCTTAACTCTTTCTCCCTTTTTGTTTAAATTTCACAAGGGGCTGTCAAAATTAACGAACGTAATTTCCAATTATAAATTGCAAACTACAATTTGCAGCTGCTACAGACTCAGTTAAAATAGAGACACTTCTCAATAGACATTTGCGATCTGCACCCTCCTAAAACAGTCAACAAACTGATTACATACGGACCCTTGGCAACACACGAACGCAGACAACGGCAAAATGTGCAGGGCTAGCATTAAAAGTAATAAGTAAAAAGTAAATGTAAATCAAAATTCAGTATATTCTTTCCAAAATTGAAGTGCACATTTCGGGTCAGAGCAGGCAAAGCAGCTTAAGTCAGCGATCGTTTCGTTTCGTTTCGATAACGAGGCAACGTCTGGTGTTGTTTATAATAAATTAATCGGGAGATTCATTAAACTCATATTGAACTATGGACGCGATAATTGTGTTGGTCGCGGCGGCAAAATCGAATCGTTCCATTGACCCTGAATGCAACCTCACTCTTGCCCCTTGTCCCCCATTCCCTCCACCTCTGCCTTGCCGCTGTCACTTTGCCCGAAGATCGCCAAAAATTGAGGCAGAGAAAGTTACGTAAAATGTCATAAAATTGAGCCCAAAATCTTGACATTGTTGTTGCTGCTGCTGCTCTTTTTTGGGGGCAGCTGTCAGACTCAAGGTCAAGGGAGCCAGACCAACAGCTGTAACAATCTGATCGCAAAGAGCCGCGTCACTCCACGTCGGTTTACATTTATTGTCTTTCGGCTTATGTCTGGTGGCTCTTCGCTTCATCTGGTTCACTGCGTTCAAGCCGATATCGATAATTACATATCTATATGCAGGCGAATATATAAGTGATTATATGTCTGAGTATATGTCGCAGTTGTTGCTGCAACTGACAGCGCTTGCTCCGGCTTATATCTGGCGACATGGTCACTAAACATTTGGCACACAATTGATACGTCAGCGCCTGACGCCGTTGACAATAATGCTGAAGTTGTTAGTAGTAGTTGCTGCTGTAGTTGTTGTTCTCGTTGTTGCATGTATGACGTTGTTGTCTTTGTAATTTCAATACTCATAACAGTGCTTGCTGTGTACTCCGGATAGGGCAACGAGGTGCTCCAAGAGTATTTCAGCTGTAACTGCAAGTATGTACAGCCCGATTAAAGTCGGACTTTATGTAGATGAAAGAGTATTCAGTACTTCTTAAGATTGAGGTCTAAGTTAATGTAACTGTAAATTGTAATGTAAATATTACTACACCTACTATATGTGAGAAACAGTTCAATCGAGAATTAAAAGAACATTTTATATTCGACCAATGACTGAGGGATTAACGTTTGTATTTGCAGCGTTTCGAGTTACAACAGACGCAGTGACGTCGTCGAGAAGGGGCGATATACTAAGTAACCACTAGCCTTAGTTTTTCCAAAACATTCCAGCCACAATTAACTAACCATGTGAAGTTGTTAAGGTCTCGTCAAGTATACCCCGTAGCACTAAGCCACTGTCTCGGCTTCATACGTTCGACGGCCGAAAATTATAGCTGAGCATGCAACATTCTCGTCGAAGTCGAGGTTTCTGGCTGGCTTTCTGTCCATATTGTTTACTGAACTTTGCAGCCACTTAGAGAGAGGCAATTGGCCAACTAAACTTGGCTTTAAATATCCAATGCAACTCCCTCTCTCCCAGTCTTTCTATCTTTTACTAACTCTCTCCCTCCTTTCTTTCCACCTCAATTTCAGAAGAGACTCAAAATTAGCGAGTGCAATTTCAAATTACAAATTACAAACGGCAATTTGCAGCTGCTCTCGACTCATTTGGAGTGGAGCCACTTCTGTATAGATGTGCTGGCTACGCGGAATTGTTGGCTCCAACAATGCCCCAACAACAACTGCAGCAGCAACAACAATAAGTCAGCGGAACATTGCAACGCCTGCAGCTTAACAATTAGACACGGATTTCGTTTCAGAACGTGCTGCGAGGCGGCAGACAAACACAGAGAAACAACAATGAGACGCGGCATTATTCATGATCGAGCTGCCAAGTATTGTTGCATTGTTGTATTGTTAAACAACAATGTAAACTGTTGTTGTGTTTAGGTAGATTGTTGCATATTCTTGCAGGAAATGGAATTGCACTGGCCGCACTTCCTTGTGCCTGGTGGCCCCCACAATCAGCATCTGCATCTGCAGCGATCTTCCGATTTGTTCCCAATTAGCTCTCTACACATGCTCACTCATAAGATAGCACAGGGACGGGGGCATCGACTGGGACTGGGACTGAGGTTGCCGCATTTCGGCAAACCGGTTGATCAGCGGCACATCCTTCGTTTTGGACCTCCAACCTCCAGCTGGACCTGCCTCTTTGGCAATTTCGCTTTTAAGTTATCGCGCATTGGCCCCTAATTAAAGCACTTACAACTGATTTCGATGTCGGATAATAAAGACGTTGGCTGACAAGTTTATATGGAGGAGTAGAAATGTGCAAATGAAATGAATTGCTGGCAAATTACGAGGGCAAGTGATGGAAAGTGAACGGTCGTCGAGTGGGAGAAACCCGTAAACGAACCGATAATGCAATCAAGGAAGGGCACTACTGAAAGAGAACTTGGGAATTTCTCAAAGGATTCTCAGAAATGTTGCTTTGTCTTTAAAGATACAATATCTGACAATATCTGAGATGACACATCGAACATTGTCCAGAGCCGATCGTGAGTCTGCTGTCTGCGATCCCCACGATTGGCTGCTGATGACCTAAATAAGCTGAATCAACTGCACATTTCGTTATATAATCTTTGAGCAGAAACGCACGCACGCACACTGACACACACACACGCAGCCATGCACAGGCTTGCGAATATGCGAATATGCGACTCGTTATTGCCACAGACTCCATGTGAGCATTGAGTATTAAGCATCGGCCAGTGCAGTTGCCCGACTGGGACCTCTTCTTCTTTGCTGCTTGCCCTGGTGCTGCAGCAGTAGCCACAGTAGCAACGAGCACCGCGCCTATTTCTGTTTGTGCTCAGCACATAAACGCTTCAGCAAATACGCGCTGAGCGGGGCTCAGAATTAGCCGGCAACGGCAACGGCGGCAGCAGCAGCAGCACCAACTGAGATTGCTGCCTCGGCTGGCTTAATTGTGTTAATTTTCGCTCGCTCTTTCGAAGTCGTCCAACATCCCCGTATCCATGTCCAGAGCTAGCCAATCCACTCACTTCACTCTTGTCTCAGTCTTAGTCCAAGTCGCAGTCTCTGTCGCAGTCGCAGCCGTCGCCGCGGTCTGCTTCTCAGTCTCAGTCTTGGGCAGCGTCAAATTTCGGTTTTGGTATTTCACTTCTGCGGCGCGGCCTCTTGAGCTCTTGTAGTATATTGATTTGGCAACATTTTCATATTTGCTTTGTATGTACGAGATTCGAGTGTACTTGTAGTCGTTGCTAGTTGAAGTCTTTGGCAGTTAATAGCTGCTGTTGTTGCTGCTGTTGTGCTGCTGCTGCTGTTGTTGGCGGTGCAGACTACGTTGCACTGGCCAGTTAAGCACTCGCTTGGACTTTTCAATTGCCATTTTTTCACTTCTGTTTTTCTATTCAGCTTTTGCTTGTCGACTTGTTTAGCATTAAATTAGATTTGTTTAGGCACCGTGGTGTGAAACCCACTGAAAGTGAAATTCGATTGCGAATTGACTGATATTGAGTTTCTTAGCTTAACTTGACTTGGTTCTAAATTCGTTCACACCTGGGGTATTTATCAAGTGTATAACCTTCTGGCTACAATCATAATAAGAGAGAGATAAGCATCCAGTGCGCAGTACTCATCCGGTTTGATTAGTCGGCTATGATTCCCAACAGCATCCACAGCATCCACATCACGGGCATAAAAAGTAAACATCAAATCTATCACAGATTTATGTAAAACGAAACGAAAACGACAAACAAACGATGCGCACTGGCAAACATTGGAAACCTTTATCAGATCGCACGTAGCACAGAAGTATTTAAAAAATGCCAAGCCCAATAATAGTTATAATTGGACACATGTGCAGCCGTAAATTGCCCGATGGGCCAGTGTCACTTGTTGGCTGTCACTTGTAGACGTGGCTATAAAACCAGTGAGTAGCGCTGTCAAGTGCAAAACGCTTAAAAAATATTCTAGACAAGCAGAACTTGCCAAAAAGGAAGCCAATCAAATCGGATCCAAGCGAAAACCAAACGAAACCGAAAGCCATGCGAGTCTTGGGCGATTCGACTAAGCCAAGTTCAGAGAGAACACAGAGAGAGACGGAACAAGAGAGAGAGAGAGAGAGAGAGAGAGAGGCAGTGTTCTTGGCCATGGTAGTTGTTTGCACACTTGGCTGCTTCGACTCGGTTCGACTCAACTCAACTCGACTCGACTCGTCGAGCTCGGTCCCGCTCATATGGCGTATACGCAATGTCGTCTATGTCGGCACAGAACCAGGCAAGTCTCGGTGTGTCTGTTCGTCCGTTTCCTTGATTACAATCGCGTTGCTTGGTTGCCTGCTTGGCTAGTTAGTCGCAGCAGTTGTTGTTATTATTATTGTTGTTGTTGTTCTCTTGTTGCTGTTGCTGTTGCTGCTTTTCGTATATTTATTTTCAAGTCTGCATCACTTGATTGCCTTAGCGCCTTCTTTTGCTGTTGTTGTTGTTGCTGTTGTCGTTGTTGTCATTGCTGCTGTTGCCGTTTATCTCGGTATTTTTGGCCAAAGACTCGTTTTGCATTGCAGTTGCAGTTCTTGGATGACCAGTTTTGTAAAAGCTTTTGCTTTTGCGGTATTTACAGCGCTAGTCGCTCGTTTAGCTCGATTCTATCTGTATACTATACAATATATGCGAATACCTACTATGTGGCATTATGCTGGTGTTGTTGTTAATGTTGTTGTTGTTTAGCCCCGCCAAGCATTTTTGCAAGTCTAAAGTGGCGCACAACTTGTTTGGCTTTTATTTTGATCAGGTAAATGGCTAAGAGCAACAAAAATAAAAAGAAACAAAAAGCATCGCCGAAACACCACCAATTTGGCAGTTGATATTGACTTTAGTCAGGCTAATTGTGCACTTTTCTGATTAAATTTAATAATTGTTTGCAATGTAGTGTGAAATAGCTGATGAAAACTAATGATCGATAATGGGAAAATCAATAAACACAGAATACTTCAGCAGGTCGAATGACTATTCTGGGGCTGGGGATCACTTACTATTGCTTATCTTTACGCCATGCGATATCAACATGGACAAGGGCGTCCCTCTGTGTGCAGCGTGGGGGCGTGATCGACGCCCAGTGGAGGTCGATGTTTGTGGCTGTTGTTGTTGCTGCGGTTGCTGTTGTTGCTGGTGTAGCTGCTGCTGTTGGTGCTGATGTTGTTGCTGCTGTTGCTGCAGTTGTTGCTGCTCTCGCCGATGACCACGCCCACAGCTGGCCCAGTCGAGTATATGATCTCTGGCTGTGCGTCCATATCGCAAATAGTGTTTTTCTAAGCCCATTATTCAAGTCTGTCGAACGAGAAGAAAAGAGGAAGAGAGAGCATTAGTGCCAAGTAAACTAGCTTAGTTGTTATTCTCTAAAGTCAACAACATATTAATTGCCCACAATAATAATTTAATTAGTGCAATCTCCTTGACTGGGGTCAGTTACTAACTCTTTCCGGCTCAACAAACTGTCGACTTCAGTCAGGCGACTACGTAGACGCTCTGTTGATCCTCAGCCATAACCTATGAATAGAAGATACCTCACCTAGAATGTCCGGTATGACAGAAACCCCACCGTATCGTGCCATAAATTAAGCAGACAAACAACAACAATTGTTTACATTCATAGAATAGTTGATCTGACTTGATTAATGCTTAGTTAGTTATAGGTAATATATAGTTAGCCTGACTGCAAGATACCCAGCTGATTAAATTCTCTCATATCAATTTATAGAAAACATACTAATGCAAGCACCCCTTAATTACATTCTACGCCTGTTCCATGCTAACTAATCTCTCTGATTAATCTGTGAGATCAATGAGTTCATACAGATTAACCGATCCGCAGCTGCTAATAATATACTTCCACTACTCACAAGTGATACCCCTCTTGTAACGTTCATGCAAATTGCTATAATGCATTTGTCACTCTCGAGGGATGACAATAATTATCGCGTCTATGTATTTATACAGATACATATATGGGTGACAATTTATGCAAATGAAGTGCGCTCTCGGGGATGCCCAGTGGTCGGCAAAGTACAGTAATCAATTGACATGAAAGATTCCTCTGTCTGACACCCAACGAGGCGGTAATTGAAATCCGTGTATCTGCACGACAAAGATGACAAGCATTTTTTAGCTTTTAGTATTCAGTTTTTCCACTGGGCAGCGGGAAAACAAACAAATAAAAGACTCAGGCGACAAACTTGCCAGCTAACGCGAAAACTTTCATAACTTTTATGCAGCCGCGTGTGTCGTGCCTCGTGCTAAGCGATCTGCGGCTCATCTTGGCTTCATCTTCATCTGTGTGCAGCGTCTTTCGACCCGCTCTGATATAACATGACGCCGTAACTAAATGAAAAGTTGAAGTTTTTGCTACAATTGAGCGATTTTTGAGTTATGAGCAAAATGTTGTTGTGTAAAGGTAAAGCAGCTAAAATAAAAGCTAAAAAGTTGCGCGAAATTATTTAAAGACAATTAATGACATTTAGTTTTTTTTTCGCTGTTTTCGGCTTTCGGGTTTAATTGCCACTCGCAAGCAAAACTCAAAACATTGTCAACTGCTTTGGGCCAAGTTCAAAAGCCCTGTTTCTGGCCTGTCTCTGGCGTCGCCCGGCGCCTATCTCGGCTTGGCTGAGCAAAAAACGGAGCAAATGTCTCGAAGTCTTCAGGCTGCGCTTAATGAGCATGAAATAATTAAGGCCAGTTTTAATTTTCGAGCATTTGCGCAATGAGGAAACCACCAAGCCCCAAATTTGGGCATAATGGAAAAGGAACAGGAAGGAAACTTGTAGGGTACGAGAGTTATACATTATTGAACAGCACTTCAGGAGGTCTGACTTATAGAGTATCATTCAAAGCAGACACTCGACCACATTCTTAAGGTTTCGAGACTCAACCCGAATTGGAGCAAAGTTAAGTGTTCATTTCTAGCTGTCAATTGTTATTGAATTGGATGTTGAAGTGTTTTCTTTTCGCATTTATTCCCCAATTAACGGTGCTAGTTAGAGCACTTTCCCACAATTTGCAGCTCATAAGAGCCATTGAAGCCAATCCATTAAGAAGTCCCCAAGACATTAGGACCGCCCCGAGAAAACTAAGACAACAACTGAGCAGCTTTGACTAAGAAACCGAAACTGAAACCGAAACTGAAACACGTTTTAACAATTTTTTGCTTATTTTCACACATTGACTCCGGCATTTTGGCCGGCTTCGACTTGGTCACCTGGTCGTCTCGACTTCTTTTTGGCCCCGGCTCGTGTTCGGTCTCGGCTTTGGCTTTGCCTTCAGCTTCAGCTTCGGCATCGGCATCGGCTTTGGCTTCTTTGGCATAAGTGTTATGTAATAAAAGGCAAGTGGCGCGCGCTTTGCCATTTTTCTCTTTCCTGAGGAGACACGCCAAGAAAATAAACAACAAACGATCCGAAGAGAAATCCATTTGCCGCAAACAAACTATCTAGAAATCATTAAAAAATAGCACAAGCATTTGCGTAAATAAAGAAATTACAGCACAGAGAAATATTACAAAATTGCACAAATACAAAATCTATTGACCCAAATACAGTTTTATAACCAGTCGAGCACATATGGCAGCCTATCCGATCCGATCCGAACCGATCCGTGTTGCAACTGCCCCAGCTCCAGTCCCGGTCCCAGTTCGAGCTCCAGCTCCAGTTCCAGCTCGTTTGGGGCTTTCCAACGTTGCTGCCAACAGCTGATGACGATATCGAGTTGGGCTTTGGTCAGCAGCTCATTGCGAACAGTAACACTTTCGATTGCAGCAGCAGCGCCAGCTGACTCGCCCAGGCACCGATCGGGCCATTCCCGCCAGAAGTAAGTAGGTTGCTTGGCCAACAGGCCGCTGAGCCAGTGTGCCAGCCACCACGACTGGTTGGCATTTGCCGAAAACCTTCTTTCCTGCTTGCACCTGTTGCATCTTATTGTTGTCGTTGTTGTTGCTGCTGCTGCTACTGCATTCGCTTCGTGTCGATAGCAAAGCGTGAGCCAATCCCGCAGGCTGCCTCGGTTGGGTTAGCAAACAATAACCTTAATGCTCCAGTCTGAGCAAGATTTATTGGGGAATTCACGATGATAAATGTCAGTCCCATTCGACTGTCCTGCGCTGTTCATACGACTTGCACTCACAGTAGCCAGTGCATGCTCGGGTGCTGTTGTTATTGTTGTTGTTTGTTTGATTATTGTCGCGTTGTCGTTGTTGTTTGCTTTGGCTACTTGTTGTACGTGTATTCACTGTAGTTGTTATTGGCTTTGCTGCCTGTGGCAATCATTTCACACAGCCTCCAACGAGGTGCACGGGTAGGCGGCAGCAGTGCGAAGGTCACGCACCATTTATCTTTCTCTTGTGACAGCTGTGCCATATCCAGTTTTCTCGCTGTTTCGCTTCTCTCCCGCATCTCCTGCCCCCTCCTTTAATGCATTTTTAATAAATTTTTACTTAATTTTTTCCCTCAACTTATTATTTTATGTATATAAAATTTCAATTTTTTCAACTGCGGCATTTTTGGCTGATTATATAGAGAGAGAGGGAGAGGAGCGACTGCTTCGTCTCGACTGCCTCGGCACTTCAATGGCTTCATAAACCAATGCCAGGACAATCAGAGGAGTGGCGAGGGATAGGGATGGGGGGTGCAAGGGAAGAGAAGAGCAGAGGGGCTGGGCTGGGCTGCATTTCATAATTGGCATCGTTGGGACGCGTTGATTGGCAAATTGTATGCAATTATTGACTGCCGACTGACCACAGTCGATGGGCTCAGATGGAAAAGTTACAAATCGTTCGAATATTCGAATTGAGCCGAAAGTTCGTTCATCTTTTCCCCTGTTGACATTGAGACGTTTCGATGTTGCGGAAGTTTCCGCTATACGGACAGACGGGCGGACAGCCAGCATAAGTATTTAGCCTTAATTGCAGCTTACACATCGCTAAGGTATTCATTAGGGGCCTGCACCATATGCTGGCAATTTCTTTGAGTCTGCCAAAAAGCAGAGGCACGCAAGCCAGAGAGGCCTCATTTCATATATCTTTCGGTGGCCGCTCCGCCTGACGACCGGCAAGAGGCAAGTAGCAAGCAGCAAGCAGCAACGGGTAGAAGGCAAAAGGCACTCGGCATGTAAATCATTTCGCTGAGCTCAATTAACTTGAATTGGCAACACTTCGAGCGCATCAAATCATTCTAAAACAACAACAACGCTCAACATTTTTAATTGTTGTTAAGTAATTTAACATTCAACTTTGAAGTATTTTCGTTGTGCAATTCACAGCAAGTGCAAAATGTAACGAAAGACTTAGGCAACGAACTTGACATGCAGCCAGGCCAGGCCAAGGTGAAGAGGTGAAAGAGAGTCTAATGCAGCATTCGCGAAAGCAGAAGCTGGATGCCCAGGAAAGATTGATTAACAAATGAACTAAGTCTGAAACACTTTGCCGTATTCAATCAATTTTAGGTTCTTGCGGTACCTTATCTTCATGTAGACGCCTTTGCAACGCCTCCAAGCTGGCAGGTGGGGCCCCACACACCTACAACTACCGTCGAGTAACTGCTCTGCTCAGCGCTGATATTCAATTAGAGCCGAGTGGCTTTTGGCCCTCTGTTTCTGGCCTGGCCAATTCTCAGGTCTTCTCTCGTCAGCTGCCGTCCGCTTGCCGTGGCAAATCATTGAAGCGTGGCCGCCTCAGCACATTATTGGCAAACAGTTTTTCAATAGCCAGCTAAACAGCCACTGCAGCAACAGTGGCAGCAGCAACAACAACAGCAACAGCAACAATACATTAGCAGCGGCAGAGGTAGTAGCAGTGGCAATTGCTGCTTTTGCAGCTTTTGCGCTTGTCTGGCTGTGCGTCTTGTTGCCCGAGTGTTGTAATTTATACGTTTATTAACTATTTCTCTGTCTCTATTTGTGCCTCAGCCATGCGGTTTCAGTTCGCGGGCCATTTTCAGTTAGTTATTTGTAACACATTTAGCTGTTCGCTCTAATTACGCTGCAGAATTTCGGGTTCGATGCATCTAAGTTGCCTCAAAATCCTTTTCAGCTGTTAGACACTCTTGTTAGTTGGTATCTCGACTTGATTTGCATACCTGCCTCTCAGTTTGAGCTGACAGACGCTGCTGCACTGAAGGCCGCCAACGGAGCGTGGCAACAACAGCTCAACAGCACAACAACGCAACAGGCAACTACAAGTCCAATCCTGACCTAAGTCACTGTGATTTTGATTGCCGTTGTTCGGCTGTCCAGCTCTGGCTCTAGGGGCTCTTGGGCTCGTGCTGGGGCTGGGATTGATGGGTTTCTGGCACATTAAAGCGAACCCCCGAAATAATTGCACGCTTATCAATAGGCAAATCAATTTGCAATTCGCTATTAAAAAGCATGCCGCCTCTTATATAAGCTTGTCGTATATTCACTTTATTAGCCAAAGTGCCCCGCGGGCAACAGCTTAAGCAAAGGTAACAACAACAACATCAGCTGACATGTGGCAAGAGTGGCAAAAAAAGAGCCGTGAATCACATGCTCGTGTCAATATTTCAATTTAACAGCCAAGAAACACACATCGACCGAAATTCCCTAGGCAGAAACATCAACAACAACAACAAAGAGAGCACTTTGTCATGCTATTGTTGCTCTTCGGTCCTATCGCAGTTTCTTTTTGTGTGACGTCTATTGCACTTAAACATTTTGCAGTTTGTGGTTAATTAAGACGACTTCTGTGCTGTGCACGGCACCAGGCCAGGTCAATTGGTAATGTTTGATGAGGGAAGAGGGAAGACTTGAGTGTCGTTGGTCGGCGGGTGTCGGGAGTCGGTGATTTTGTAAACTTAAGTGGCAAAAACAAAAACAAATGTTCATCTTGACAGTTGACAGTTGAAAGTTGAAATTAAAGGCTCAAGGAAATTTCTAAATATTTAAATGTAACACTCAAATAACAAGCCGTTACTTTTCCGACTATTTTCGCTTTCTGTCAATGCCAATGTCAATTCGTACATTGAACTACCCACACAATCTGAAGCCGCCTCAGCTATTCGGGGGCCAACCTTGGACTCATCCAACACTTTCGACACACCCCAACTTTAACTAGCATTTCTTCGCAATGTTTGCTTAATATTTCACACTTTATATATCGTTTGTCAACCGCCCATACAGAAAACTATTATTTTATTCGGAACTTGACATTGACTCTAATCTATTTTATATTTTTGCAGATCGTTACTGTTGTTCGATGAAAGGGAGCCATAAAAGAACGGACCCGTTGTTGTTTAGATGTTTTCACAACTTTACTATAGGTGGGGTCCGAAACAAACGATTCCTGAATTCGTTGGACTCCATCCGAATGGGGTGATATTGAAGAATCCGTCGAGCTGCCTAGAGCCGAGCTCTATTAAAAAACACCAACACATACATGCCACAATTGCCCATTTCACCTTAACATTGCCCTGACCTCAGACAAAACGCAAACACTTTCCAAAATGTAGGTCAAATGGGAAACTATCATCAGCTCTACGTGTTTGCGGTGCATATTTGCAAAAACCTCACGAAAGATCAAAGACGAAACTGCATATATGGTATGTACATAAGTGCGGCTTTACCGACAAAATACTTTGCACGATGTTTCGCAGCAGTTGCAAAACTGCATTACATAAAACGAAATATTGCGAGAATGCAATCCAAATCAAAGTCAACGATTGTTCCCGGTTAAGCCAAGGGCTGATGTGTCGATCAACTGTGACTAGACAAGCGCAAGTCTAACATTTCTCGATCTCAGCAAATAGTTCAGTCACTTTCCCTTGCCTGCTTCTTGTTTATATACAGACATATAGCCCATTGTAACTGACAAGTTCATATAATGTGAACTTAAATATTTGACTTGGAAGGTTTGTCTGCTTTATATGTAAACTATATATATATAACTACGATGAAATAGATTCTATAAGGGCTCAATCACTAATCAAATCTACCCAGGCACTTGAGGGCCTAACAGTACTTCATGTTAGTGTTGACAATATTGAGTTCTTTACTATTGATCACTTATAAGGAAGCCCTTTATTTTTTTAAGTTCAACTTGTTTTCTATACACAGAAATTATTTGCTCATGTAAATAAGCGCATATTGCTTATACGCCCTGTTGCACGATTCCGCTGTCTGTAGTAACTTACTTGTAACCTTAGTATTCCTGTTGCTGCGCCGTTAATCCAAAAAAAGGTTTTTTTATTTTTGATGGTATTATTTTTGGGGTTGGGATTATTGTTATACGTAGGCACTCTTAGGCATGTTCAAATGATTTAAATTTCCGTTTACTGCCTCCAATTCCCGAGCATATTTTGCGGATCCTTAAAACCTTTTCGCACCCACACAAAGCCGCACTCCCGAATATATTCTTCTCACTTTGCTGTAGCATTCAACTCAAATTCAGATTCTACTCAGCCCACAACAAAAGTTAAAACGAAATCGAAATTGAAACTGAGTCGCGATCGCGCACGGTGCCGAGCGTGTGTCGTGTGTCGTTTGGGTTTCGTTTCGTTTTTAAGTTGAAGTTGACGCGTCGAAATGAAAAGCTCGCATGAATGGACGAACGACGTCGCAAGACGTTTTTGTTCAAAACGCAAGACTTAAGTCGGCGTCGCAGCTCAGCAGCAGCAGCCACAGCCGCAGCCGAAGCAGCCGTAGCAGCAGCAACAGCTATAGCGGAGACGCCGACTAAGTATCGAGCCGAGTAACAACGACGTCGGCTGCTGAGCGCTGAGTTGCATTGCACATGTATGTGTGCGTCAGTGAGTGTGTATGTGTGTGCAAATCCGAGCTTGAGTGTGTATGCGTTTGTGTCGCTTAGGCTATCATTTAACGCAATCCTCGCTGCCAGCTGCGCTGCCTCCGTTCCGTTTCAGTACAAAAATTTGGCAACTCAAGCGGCGTCAAGCGGCGTCGACGTCGCTGCGATTCGTTCTCAGCAAGTCACCCGGTACACTGGTACCGAGTACTGTTGGTCTGGTGAGTTTCCACGCCTGTGCACGCTGTGTTGGGTTTTCCTTTTGTTGACTTCTCGTTTTTGGCACATTTGCTAGGGGATTTTGGAGTCGCTGCTTCTGCTGAGTCACTTGTCGTTTATCGTTTAGCACCGTCTGCTTTCTGGTGTGGTTCGCATTTAGTGGCCGTAAACAGAACTGGACTTAAGAGCGCTCATCAAGTGACTCGATCGCTTCCTACCTAGATTACTTTAGTGTAGCTCATAATCGTTAAGGGTTTTTTCTGACGGATATTCGAGGCGACAGTGGAAGTTTCCCTACGCGTATACTTGATAGCAGAGTGTGTTTCCTTTTACTTGTGCATTATGAACGCAAAACTTGCCGCAAGCCTGGCACTGACCTCCCTTAAAAGGCCCCAATTCATAAGTAGCACATTGCAACCGTTTCGAGACTACGAAGGGCGTGTTGCGAAAATTCTACACTTGGAATACTTAACAGAAACAAGGGGCAATTTAAAGTGGAAAATTTTCAAGCTCATAAAGTGCAATTGCTTGCTTTTATTTGTCTGGAAGTTAACTGGAAGTTAATGCTAACGATCAGACATTCCGTCGCGCTCAGCTAACCATAGGCTCCCCTAGTTAGTGTGTATTTGAGAAGAAATGTGCTCGCATCTGTATAAGTAGTACTAACCAGTTGTACAAATCAATAAACCATACTACGCACTGTAGCTTTTAATAAACAGCCTCGATTTGTTTATAAGCAACAATTATAAACGGCGTAACTAGTATAATGCAATACATGATCGCTACCTGACATCAACTAACTAGCTTTCAATTATAAACAGCGAAACTTCTGACAGTTAGACCTGACCCATTAAAAGACTACTTTTTATAAGTACTAGAAACTTCGCATTGGCTTAGGCAAACTTCCTACACAGCTCTTCAACACAACATTCCTGAAGAGCTTTATTATGTTAGATACTGAGTGTGCAAAGCTCAGAGGGACAGTAAACGATCATTTGAAATGCACTCTGTAATGAACTTTTAACGATCTGCGAGCTGATTTGCATGTCGTTCAATTCTACTGCGATATATGAGATCCCACTCCATTCCAGGCACTCGCATAGATCGGTTCGCAGTTCAAGCTTAGATTACATAAGCTCTCAGCACATTAATCAGCATGACCAGCAAAGCGGAAACACGCTTTGGTCACTTGTCGATTGCCGACACGGGTAGACAAAACAAAAGGAGAACTTTAGCATCGAATTTCCAACTCGGAGATAAGCGAAACTTTATGTTTATCAAGAGATCTATCCAAGCGTAGCCTATTTCCCATGTGCATGACAGTTCACCGGAGTCAAGCACAAGTGTTTAGCTCGGAAACGACTCCGGTCTGTTATGCGACATTGCATCATATTGAGTGTATGCGGCACAAGGATGTTACTGCAGTTAGGCAAAGACCTTAGTCCAATAAGCCAGACTCGCGAAGGTTGCACTACTCGGTTTCGGTTTAGTTCGAGTTTGACAAGAACGACTTAATTGCAGTCGTGAAATGAACTTACACATTTGGACATGTTGTGCAGGCACAGGCACAGTCACAGGCATCACAATTAAATGTATATTGTTTATAATTATAATTGTCATTTTGTTTTGTGTTTTGTTTGCTGGAAAAGGCCACAATACACATTAAAAAGAGTCGCAGCAAACATATTATATTATACATAAATTAGTAGCTTGACTGTCCAGCAGTATTTCTGGTGGCAAAGGGAAGAGACCCCCGAGACGAGGAAAGACCTTATTTTAATAGCTCTACTATTGCGGATGCACAGGCCCCATTACACAGAGAAGTTCAAGTTTACAAGCACTGCATGTATGGGTGATAAGTAACGGCACTTTTAATTTAAATATAAATACATCTTTAGTTGTGCTTTCCCTGCACTCTCTGAACAAGAAAGAGTAATAATGAAAATTAAAGCACTGTCCTCTCTATATATGTTGACGTATAGCTGTCTCTTGAAAAAATTTTAATTTTCTAGAGTTTGTTTCTTGTTTACCTAATAATCGGTAATTTCAGATAGTAAATAAATCTGGCAAGAAATTCGCAATCGTGTGTCCACATGCATTTGCAAACAAATATGACAGATGCTGTTGACAGCGGAAAAAGGGTGTGACCAGAATAAGTGGTGGAGAAACCCATCCTTCACATTGAGAGTTGAATCACCTGCGTAAACATGTGCTGGGTTCGTAGCCTACTAAACATCTACAGATCAAACGGCGTTTCATTGCCAAACGAATCGGAAATCAGACAATCAGACACCGCAACGTACAACGTACAACATGACACATGTGAAATGACCTAGCGAAATATGATATACGTACCGACGTATATTAAATATTGTATAAAAATAAAAATTTAAACACTGCCAAAATGTGGCATGAAGTGCAATCATTTTACATGTATTTCAATTACCCAAACATAATGGACTCGTAAACGGGTTTACCAAGCAAACAGTCAGCGACTACAACGACTACTACTACAAGCACAGAAACAACAACAAAAACAGCTTGGTCTTTTTGGGCCATAATTCACAGACGGCTGACTTAGAAGCAACCCGCAATTCGAGGAGTTTATACAACATTAATGTAGATTTCTTAACTTTTTTGTTTTGTTTTCAATTACTCTACGAAGGACACTGCTTTAATATTGCTTTTGTTTTTGTTGTTCTGTTGTCTCACTCCCCGACTAAGGGAGGCCCGAGGGGTCTGTCCAAGTCTGCGCATGTCGAGCAGAATCTTTAAAAAGTTTTCATCGTCATCAGTATTCGCGCCATACAATGAAGGCGTTGATATGGAAATAATTACCAGCAGACTTTTCACATTAATTTATTTAAGCAGACCGTTTCGATTTCTCTAATGAGTTGACGTCTTGCCAAATACATATGACTATAAATAGGTACTATATTCTTTAAATGTGTAGAAATAAACACAATATGAGAAATATGAAAATTTTAATGTATTTTTTTTTTGTAAAAAATAAAGTTTGATTAACATTTTTAGACTGTGTTGTGTTTCTTGGGGTCTACTAAAAGACCTTGCATACTTTCGGGCTACGCAAAGTATTTACAGTGGTATTTATATTTTTATGTATTTATATATACATTTATATATTTTATTTATTTATTTATGTACACTAAGTATGCCAGTGAAATTAACTAGAAAATGAAAATGTTATTAAGAAATGAACTCATAAAATATATTATTGTATTGTTTACTTGCTCAATTAAATAATTATTGAAATAATGAGCACTAATCCATTTTATTCAGGGGATGTATTTAGTTGCTGACGTAAGTGATTATTGATGCTAATTTCATTTAATTGTTGCTTATTAATATACCGCGTAAACCAGTAACAAAACCAACTGTGGCGTACACTGCAAGGGTTTCGATAGATACACTCGTAGAGAGCTTATTTAATTCTAAGAGCAGCATCAACTTTAACTTCAGCTCATTTGAGGCCATATAAATAGTAATTCACAAATCGTCAACTCTATAAAAAATTTATTTATAAACAATAATAAAACAGGTAAGACTCAACCCGTTAGCATCTTTCCTACCCTAACTGAATATCCCACCATAACTGTGGGTCATAAAGTGGTATAAACTTGTTTTATTCACTATATGTAGTTTCTGCACTTTCAGAGACCCAATTGAGAATTTAAATGCCACACACATGCGCACACAAACATATCCATAGAGAACGCTGGGTCAGTTATGTTCTACTCACCCATTGCCGGCTCTTCCGCTTGATTTAATTAACTCTCTCAGAATGCCACATGGCCGACACTTAATTATGTTTCAATTGTTATTTAACCATTGGACGTTTTGTTTTGTTTATTTAATTTCTCTCAACACACAGATATGTAAATACGATGCCAGAGCCTACTCATTTTATTGTAATTAATGGAAACACTGGAATAATTTTCACATCAAGTGCGAGCGATAATTGTCGTTGTTATCTTTGAACAACATCTCTCGACTGTCTACGCACGACTGTTGCCCCAGCTGAGTCCAGTTCAAATTGAGATTTCTTCTATACAAGAAGCAGAAACGTTCAAGTGGCACGCTCAGGAGCGGAGTGAAGTCAATAATTGGCAATAGTATTTAATAGGCATAGAGATTCATTTCTTATTGACACAATCTTCAACCTATACACCCTAAGAAACTCTAACTTATTCTCTTCTATTAAACCGTAGGCGCCATGCCTCCGCAGCGCTCCTGGACTTTGCATATTTAATATGCTTTAATTGAACTATGTGACTGACCTGCTGATGCGTGTATATCTGAAACCATTTGTATATGTTATGTATGTTAAACTGTGTCTCAACGTATCTTCATACTCACACTCATTTCTTTTGCTCAGTTATGAGATGGGTATGCTAAAAGTGCTGTACATAACGAGAGTTGAATTGGAGCACCATTTAAGATATGATAATCTTGCGAACTGAACTAGAGGGATGTATCAAACATTTCAGCAGCGTACCATGAAAATATTAATTAATTCGAGCCACAATTCGTAATTAAGTACGAAAGGGGTAACCCTTTTTATGAGATTTCCCCTCTCCCGCTTTATAAATGTCAATCAACTGAGAATATACAAACAAATATTTTGCATAGACACACGAAATGTTTACAGAATCTATGCAAATAAAAAACGGAAATCAAATTAAATTGTGCAGTCAAAAACGAAACCGAAATGCCAAATGGCTTTGAAGGCTGATGGCTGACATATGCAGCATGGAGAGGGGGAGGGGCGGGAGCGGCTCGACGGGCCAGGAGCTGCAGCTCGGACGTTGCCTCGCTCAGAAACAGACGCAGTGTGTCCATCAAAAATGCAGCCAATGGGCAGCAGCAGGTGGAAAATGGAAAATGGGCGCTATCCATTTACGGGTTAATTAAAAACTCTAAGCCTCGGGCCGCCTACCTTCACTCAAAGTTTTGGCAGCTAGTTAATTGAAATTTGAATGCGTTTTTCCTCCAAACTTCTTTGATATCGAATTAGTTATGCATTCATTTGTCACATATTTCATTCATATATCCTGCTTTACTGCTCTTAAGTTCATTTACGCAACGAACAAGCACGTGACCAAAACGAATTTTATTTTCATTTTCATTGCCATTGCTCGGCCTAATCGCATTTCAGTGCCAACTATAGGCTCTATATATTTAATGAGATTGGCCACATATGACACACAGTGTGCCACCCTTTCGCTAATCTCCTGGAAGGCATCCCCTAACTCTGTCTGCAGTTATTGTCCTCATAATCTCCACTAACGAAACGATACATTTCAGCGCAATCTGTTGCCAAACTAAGCGGAACATCGGTATCACTTTAAGGGTAGTGCGGGGGTCGTTATCTGGCAACTCATTCCTAACCCAGACGCTCATCTTAAGTATCTCAGGTAAAAGTGTTAGTGCGTAATGACAGGCATAGTTAGACCTATTTGAATTTCATATAAAATTCAATAATGTGATGATACTTCCAATAAATAAACCCAAGTTGCATTGCGGTGCTATAAATTACACCAATTCCTGACTGATTACTTGCTACCTCTTCAAGGGCAATTCAACAGTTTCTTGGTGTGCAAAGGAAAGCGATCAACAATCGCTTCATAAATTTTCGACTTACTTACGCCTGGCTAAGTAGAACGGGAAGCTGCACTTCACAATACTGCCAATGCCCACAGAGAGTCACATAACTCAGCGCAGACAAAGGGACAGTAACAGAAGGCAGACAGACAGTCGGACCGACAGCAAACATAAAAATTAATTAAAGTCTCGCCTCAAGGTGGCTGCACCCCTCAGCCGGCAACCCCTTGGCCGAGGCAACGTCAAGTAGCAATGTCTTCTTTTTCCGAATAGTTCACACGTTGCGCGATGACTTGGTTGCAACATCTTGTGGCACAGTACGGCTTGAAGGCTGCAATAACAATCGCCAGTGCCACAGATTCGCTCTCTCCCTCTCTCTCTCTGTCTTTGTCTCGCTTTGTCTGCCACGTTTTAGCAGCCGCGGCGTCAAGTGATGCGCCTTTTTATTTAACGCCCAAATCGCCGGGGCATTCAAAAGGTAACACGGCAGCAACCCTCGTCGAGACGCTGATGTTATTGTTTCTGTTGTTGTTGTTGCTGCCGCTGCTGTCGTTATTGTTGCGAGCTGTCAAATTTGTTGTATGTTGCTACCGCTGCTGCTGCCTCTGCTGTGATTTCGTGTAATTTTATTAATCACAACAACACATTTCTCTGCCCTTGGCTTGGTGAACCCTTCTTCGTCCCCCACCCTTGAGCGTCCTTCGCATGCGGATCCCTTTTCCGCAGTCCTGTCATTTAGTTTTGACTAATTATGCAATTTGTATGCAATCAAAATATTAATTGCCTACAACATTTGAGCGGAGGACCTAATTATTGTTATTATTCCTTTAATTTTTGTTGTTATTCTTATAAATTATGCAACTGTCCTTTTCACCTGCATCCGCATCTGTATTTGTGTTTTTATTAAAGCCATCGAGTGCTTTGTTTATTTATTTGTTGTTCTTTTCCCTCATTGTTGTTTTTGTTGCTGGACAGGGGAGCAAGCGATTCAATAGCCACATGCGAATTTTCCACTTGGCTTATTGGGGGCCTTCATGCGGACATCAATGCAAAAATCATGCGTTAAAAAACTCTGCAAAAATAAATAATGCAAAGCGCCCTCTACCCCTTATATGGTCGTTCGTGGTCGATGTGCTGAGTGTATCTGATAGAACTTCATTAAATTGAGTCAAGTTTTAAATTCGCAATCGGCACGATCTTGAATTCGTATGAAACTCCGCAAACTGCAAGTGCTGCCTGCACATAGTATGAGCCATATCAATCAATTCAAGAGCCTATCAAATGGTGTCGACAACACTTGGAAAACTCAATACGAAACCGCTCGGGAGACCGCAGGCAGACCACAGGCCACAGGCCATTAATATTCACGCATTGTGTAATATTCATAAATTGCGCAATTAAGCCGCTGTTATTCCGATACAAGCCCTGTTTACTGTCCACTTTGACAAACTTTACACATGCAGAAGGAGTGTCATAAAATTAAATTAAATTAAAATTAAATTTTCATGGAGTCAACTCATGAACTGCGCCTCATTCACCTCGTTTCGCGGCAGTCACAACTTTGGCGTTGCAAGTGGAAAATATAAAGAAATTGCAATTGAGGAAAGTAAACTTTGAGAAGTTTTGCGACGACGGCAACTAAAAATCGCTTCATTCTAATTACTTCCTCCTGGACAGGGGATCGGCAGCGCGAGCCGCAGAAGAACATCCTGCCAACAGCGCGCCGGGACGAGTCTAGTTTCAGTTGTGACTGAGAACTGGCGCCGGGGCATATAAAACAATCGTTTCGTAATAAAGATGAAAATTTTATTAAAAGATGTCGGAAACAGATGTCGCCGCCAAGCGAATAACCCCGCCCACACTCGCTGCCCGCCAGCACTCGGCACTCAGTAGCCCTGCAGCCTCTGCCTGTGCTTGAGCCGGAGCCGGAGCTAAGGCACAAGCCAAAAGTCAGCACGAGAATGAGAATAAGGACGAGGACGAGGACGAGGAGAAGGAGGAGAAGCAGGCAACGAAGCAACCAACCAACACACACTTTATAATCTTTTATCGCATTTTTTCTACTTGGTTGACACAAAGAGCGTATTTATGCGACTGTTAACGTTATGAAAAGCCCATAATTTGCCAGCCACCCTCCCGAGTTGCCCGAGTATAATAAAAATAATAAACGTTGTGCTGAAAATCGATAGCAAACAGAATTCGCATTCATTTCATGGCAGAAGAGGGGGCGAGGGGCGAAGGGTGGTGGGCCAGGGGGCGTGGATGGCAGTATTATCGGGTAACAGCTGATATCGACAGTTGACTTGGCGGCGGTTGTCGTGGCTCATGAACTGTTCCGTTCCGTTCCGTTCTCCTCCGTTCTGCTCGCCTTTACGAGCATCCATCGAGTGTCGAGTATAAATGTTTGCGCTTTATTATATTGCCCATCCACGCCCACAACCAGACATAATCCCCCTGCCCCATCTCCACACCCATCCCCGTCTCGCTTATCCCAACATCTTGTGACATTTTACCTTATTTCATTTTATTCCTTTTCCATGTGACTCTGCGTGCAATCGACGTCCATTGTCGGCGCTCTCATGGCGATACACCCGATACAAGTACACGATAATGATATCCATATAATGATGCGGCTGTCAGTTCCATTCCATTGGCATTTTCGCGATGCCATCAAGTTGTTTGAGTCGTCTGTAGTCATCTGAGATTCCTCGAGGAGCTCCACAAGGCCTGCTCAGCTGGTGGGAAGAGGGGGGAATAAACGCAGAGCAGTAAATATATAAATATCTATATAATAAAACTCTTTTGCCAGACGGGCGTATTGATTGGCAATCTCTGTAAGCGAGAAGATGAAGAAATGAGAAGTAGGACAGCAGCTGTGGAAACAATTATTCGGTGGGGAATACAGAGAAGTAGCCTTTGATGGGTCAGTTTGTGAAGTTGAAAGCTTGAAGCAGTCAAGAAAAATGAAGAAGAGAGATGAAGAGCTGATCTAGAAGATCACCTTGCTATAATTTCTAATTGGGGGAATCTTCAGAGCTCACTTATAAACTTTCTTTAAAATTGTGGAGTCCACACCACATTTTACATTCACATTCCAGACTTCCTTATGCATAATATACCCCGCCATAGCAGACAATAATCCCGCTTGAAGAAATGATATTCTAAAATAATTCTACCATGGTTTGGCTGATGTATTTAAATAGAGCACAAAAATGCGAATAATTTACATATTTCCATTTCAGCGCACACTTTCACCCATCACAAAAGCTCGAAAGCTGCGCCGAAAAAAACAATTAAAACTTTGCCTTTAACACTTGCCCCGGATGTGGTCGGGGTGTGCTAACCCCACCAAGTAACAGTTCCTGCGGTGCTCTACCCCGACTACGGCGTAAACTGTGACCCTTTCATGGCCAAGAAGCACGACAGAAGGATTGCTGATGCTGACGCTGCGCATTCGAAGCACTTATCAAATAATTGTCCTCATATTACGGGCTATGAAGAGACTCACACACACACACCCACACAAATCTGGCAAAGTACCAAGTTGGAAATTGAAATAATCTTAGCCGAATCCAAGCCAAGTCGCAGAACCACCCACACAGTCGCCCGATTGTGAATCTGTCGTTGGCTTTGGTGCCAAATAAAAATGTAAGCAAACACAGACAGGGATAAGGATGGAGAGGGATGGGGCAGGGACAGAGCCAGAGACAGAGACCCACACAGACAAGGACATGGTGGAATCCTTTGCATAAATGATGATGGCTTGGCATGATGAGAACTTTTAATCATTATTATCACATATTTATACGCTTATATGAGCATGTTTTATGTACTCGCTGGCAGCGGCAGCAGCGACGGCGACAGCGAAGGAAGCTGGATGTGGAGTAATCCTTTTGAAAGCAAAAACCCACAAATGGCAGCGCAAAAAGGCTGGCAAAACAAAGCCAGGATAACACACACTCTCACACACACAAAGACATGCATACATGCCTGTGCTTTGTTATCCTTATTCTTATTGTTCCGCTGAGAGTGCTCCTGGCCGATGATGAGTTTCCAATTCGAGTGAGGCCACGCCCCCCACGAGGACGAGACCGACGGGCAACCACTTGCACTTTTCGTTTGCTGCTCAGCAAAAGCCACAACGAGGGTTGCTTTCATGCCACGTCTCTCTCTCTCTTTCTCTCTCTCTCTCTCTCTCTCTCTCTCTCGTTTTCTGCGTGTGTGTTTGTGTGTGTATGTGTGAAGTGTGTTAGAGCTCTAGTCTTGTGTATGTATGTGGGTATGTGGCATACAATAGAGCGACGCACACATAAAAGTCAAAAGGACAAGCCGGGCCAGTTGCTAAGCTTAGAGCAGGACGAGAATCCTGTCACTTGGCGAACTCGCTCTATGTACTTGGCAGTTGCTGTTGTTGTTTCTATTGTTGCTGCTGCTGCTGCTGCCGTGACTGTGCGACTAGTAAATAAGTCATCATTGTCGATTGTCGTCATCAACGCGCCGAGGACAACTAATTTGCGGTCATAATAAAAGTTAATCTAGTGACTCCTGGCACTTGCTTCGCCGACAAATGCTGTCCCTGCTGCAACAAATTGCGCGAGGACTCGGACAGAGCAGGGGCAGAGACTTGGGCAGAAGGATTCGATATAAGTATATGTTACTTGATTAGGACTGCGTATTATCTGCTGTTCAACCTAACAGCACTCGAGTAATGAGTGTTACTAATCAAAGTAAGCATTCCTCTATTCAAACTTAAATCTGAATTCACGCACTTCAACAATAGTTGAATCTTTCGACCCCAAAGTATTCTCTCACTGTAAGGCGAGTTTAAGTAAAATAATGAATATATTTCCTTATATATTTCCTTCCTATAGCACCTTCGTTGCCCACTGTGCACACTCAGCACAGCGTCTAATGCAAGAGAGTACGGCAACAAAATGGAGGCACAACAAGCCGGAGAGGAAAAGCGAAGCGAGTTCAAGTCAGCGGCGAAACAAGAAAATTAAATTTTTATTGTTTTCACACAAATAAAATCAAATAAAAAGCGAACAACAATAACAGGACAACAACAGGAAAACCGAGGCGCCAACACTGAGTGTATGTGTATATATAGCTATGCTCACATGCGTACGTATGTGTGTATTGTGTGTAAGGAGGCCGTCACGTGCCACATAACCAAGTGCGACTGGGCAGGAGAAAGGACCAACCACCGTAGAGCAACCCCTAAATGAGGCGGCTGTGCTGCTGCCGCGGCTGCTGTTGCTGCGTCAGGCCAGAGCAGACTTAGTCGCCTGGTCGCAGTTCAGTACGAGTGCAGCACTCGACGCGAACGGGGCACAGCCACAGCACAGGCCAGGCAAATAGACACACCAGTACTGCGATCGAACGGCGCGTGATGTCGACGGCGTTTCTCGTGGACAGTTTACTGCATGCCCAGCGCGCCCAGAATTACAGTGATAATCAGCTGAAGTCGAGCCTGAGCGAAATGCTACTTAGTCGTGGCCAAGCGGATCAGGGGCCTCCGGAGGACCAAGTGTGCAGCGACAAGTGTGCCAAGCGTGGATACAAGTGTGATAAGTGCCGCGATAATCGGGCGGAGAGTGTCGATAGCATTGAGGAAATGGAAATCGAGATGGACGAGGACGAGGAGGATGAAGATGAAGATGAAATTGTCGCCGACATCAATAGCATTGAGACGACGCAGCACTTGGACGAGGATGAGCTAGATGACGAGCTGGACTTGACGCCTCGACGGCAGGCAATCAAATTGCCCAAGGTGGAGCCCAAGGAGACCACCAGCCCCGTCACTGGCGGAACTGGCACCACAATCCTCAAGGATAACAACAGCAAACCCATACTCAAGTTCAGCGTGTCTGCCATTCTGGGAGACACTCGTGAAGGAGTCCGTGTGCGGAACGGTAAGGCAGGGGAAAGGGGGTAGGGCAAAGTACGTAATAAACGTGGCTTGGCAATTAATTTGCCGTGCCTAATGCGAAACATAAACAATGGAGAATGCAGAATGCAACAACAAGAAACTATAGAAAGAATAGAGAATGCGAAATCAAAACACAATCGCAATATGAAAAGCCAAAAGAATAACAATTTGCTAAAAGTTCTGGGCAAAGAGTCGCTCATCTTCCCGATTCCAATTCCCATTTCGTTGTGCCACAGGGATCAGGATCAATCCCACTTTTTATTGTGCCCCCTAAGCCCTCGCGGCACTGTAGGCTGTAAAAACACAACCAGACCTAATCATGTTTAAATTATTGTATCTGAGCCTCGCAAATCCGCCGGCAGCTAAACCAGTTCCCGACTCTCAGAGTCTTCCATGTATCTCTGCTCTTCTTTCGTTGCTCTGCGGCTGCGCGTGCTGCTTACTTCCGAACCGGAACCACACCGAGCCGAAACGAGGGTTCATTGAGGGATTTTCGGTTGCAGCTAACCAAAAAGTAGGAGTGTCGAATCGTCCGTCCGTCAATAGAAACTGCGTCGTGTTCCCTGGAACTTTTTAGCATGTGAATTGCGTTTTTTGTTAGAGGTTTCTCCATGAAGATTGTGGGACTTAATGTGTCTTTCATTATTAATGAGTGGGCTGGTTTTTTATGGTGTTTTATGGCTTTTTTATGGCATTTTCTGACCTAATTTTCGCAAATATCTAACGACCAAAGTGTGCCAGGAATGGGATACATTAAGTAATGAAAATGATTAGATTTCTTCGTCTGGGTATACCATATACTATTATATTTGTGTGGGTGTTGTTCGAAGTTATGTTTAAAATAAGAACTAACAATTATAATTATACAGTTATTGTGCTCTTTGTTGCAGTTTCAGATTATTCTAATGAGTGTCAGTTAAGTTACAGTTGTCTTACCGTTTCCATTTGGACAACTTTTTGTATAATATATTCGAAATTCTGCGAAAGTGTCGAAAAACCGCCGAAATATAGCAAACAATGCGAACAATTATAACTTAATTTGTACGCTCATTAGGCACACATGTGGCAGAAGCACACACACTCCGGCATACACTCAGGCACACACACGCACGACGTGGATTTGGGCAACTCACACTAAAAAGTTTGCCCACAAGATCTCCGCCATCAAATTATGCACACACACACACTCACACACATATAGAACTAAAGAGGCGTTAATATGTTAATTGTTTCAGTCGCTCTAATCGAATTAAAATCATATCCAGCAGCGCCTCCCCCCCACACTGCGTGTGCGTCTGCCAATTTCTGTGGGAGTGTGAATGTGTGTGTGTACGCGCACATGTGTGCGTCTGTTTTCGGGTGTTTAATTAGAAAATGAAATGCAGCCACAAAGCGCCAAAATCTCTCCGCAGGCTGAATTCCTGTGGAATCAAAGGCGCTAAACTTTTGTTTGCCTTCCACATGAAATGAAATCCCAAAATGGAGCCAAGGTGTGCGTGTGTATGTTCGTGTAGATATGTGCGTGTGTGTGTGATTTCAAAGTTTTCATTTAAGAAGGGAGGAAGATAAGGGAGAGAGGCATTGGAGCTGCAAGCTGTTTAATTATGCCAGTTTGACACTTCAAAGCAGCATCTGCCGGGGAGTCGCTTCCAAGACAGTTCACCAACACACACACACACACACCTACACCCACCGCGCTCATGTTTGAAGGGTTGGTTTCCTTAGAAGATGTTGAGTTGAGTGTTTGGGAGGGGGTGTGGCTTAAACTTGAGCTTAGATATAATCTATTGTGTAAGTTTAGGGTCATGCAAGATGACAGATCTTGTTTGGATCAACAGATTTGTAAAGTCTTCTTGTTAACACAGATACTTCTGTTTATCGACCATATTTCACTTGTTTACAGAGTTCATGCAACCGCAGCATATATGGCCTTATCTACAGCAGAACTTCATGCAACATCACACACATCAATATCACCAGCACCATCAGCAGCAGCAACAGCAGGCTGCGCATCACCATCAACAGCATCCGCATCATCATCAGCAACACCATCAGGCACTGGTGGGACAGCCGCCATTGACACTGCCGCTGCCCCATCCGTTGCACCATCATGGCCACGCCCACTTTCCGCATCCCGCATTTCTAACGCATCAGCAGCAACACCAGCAACAACATCAGCAACATCAGCAGCAGCACCAGAGCAATAGTTGTCAACCGCAAACCACAGCAACGACGGCCGCATCCTCGTCGTCACCTGGCAGCACAATTAGTGATAGCGACAACAATCACAGCAGCAACAATCACAACAACAACAGCAGTAGCAGCAACAACAGTGCCCAGGAAGGGCGACCACATGAAATCGGAACTGGTAACAGCAACGTTAACGACTCCAACGAGGACAACAGCAATCGAAGATTAACGCAAGAAAAGCTACAGCAACAGCAACTGCTAGGTGGACAAGTTGCGGGAGGGCCCCCAACAGCGCACCCGACTCCACCACCTCCGCCGCCGTCAATACATCCGGTCATTGCCAAGCCCATGCCCAGCCGCCCGACTCCCTTTCTGCCGCACACCCTGAACCATCCGCATTTGCATTCACTGCTGGCGCACTGCCGGAATCCCTACATGAGTGGTAAGTTGCAAATGGAGTAAATGGAGATGGAGATGGAGTTGGAAATGAGTAAGTGATGAGTGAGTGCTGCTCTCCCAATAATTCGGCACCCCATTGCGCTCATTAACAAGTGTTTCCCTTCCACATCCCCTCACACTCTGCCTCCGCAAACTGTCTAATGCATGTTCCCCTTTCTGTTATTGTGTTTAATTGCAGTCGGGGCACAAGTGTTCCCCCTGCCGCCGGGCCAGGGGTTTCCCTGGGCACACTCGACACGTGGAAAGCCTCGAAGGGGCATGATGCGGCGTGCCGTCTTCTCAGGTTAGTAGAGCATGTCCACTCCGGATTGGGGATGAGGGTTTCACGATGTATCACTGCAGCTGCGGTTGCAATTATAATTGCTGCTCTTGTGTTTATTGCAGACTCGCAACGCAAGGGCCTGGAGAAGCGCTTCCAACAGCAGAAGTATATCAGCAAGCCGGATCGCAAGAAACTAGCCGAGAGATTGGGCCTGAAGGACTCTCAGGTATGTTAAGTGTTGCTTTCATCTACTGAACTTCTTTCTAAAATTTCCCTGACTGGCAAACTCAAATAACAATACATTAAAAGGTATTATGAAAATCCTTATTCAAACATTCACAACTTTTCCAATATCGTACACAAACTCAGTGTAACCTACCCGACCGCCGTAAACACTCACCAGAATAATCAATAAACTCTGCTGAGACGTGTTTATAATAAACCTGAAATCAATTCTGAAAAAGTTTTCAAATCAGCTTTTGTAACGTACAGCAACAATGCTTACATAAAAACTAGAAAGTATTCCTCGTCAGCGAGATACCCTATACTTAATTATTAAACACATATTTACAAGCCAAGTGAAATCTGATGATTTTTTATTTGCATAACGAATAACAGATATTGACTATAGAATGGAAGCAATACTTAATATTTTGAAATCTTTAGTTTGCTCATATTTTGAGTATACATGAATTTAGTTACCAAACCATAAATTTACAATTTTAGTTCTTTTTGCCAGGTACTATAATAGCTTTGTCTGCATAAAGTTATTAGGTCTAGCATAAAGCTGATCAAATTATATTGAGAAATTTGTATGCTAAAGGTATTTTAGTATCATTAAGATACATTTGTACCGCCACCAAATTTTTAAATCGGACTGCGGTACAAATGTATCTTAAAGATACAAAAGTAACTTTAGCATACAAATTTCTCAAAAACTAAAAATTGGGTTGCGGTACAAATGTATCTTAAATATACAAAAGTATCCTAAGCATATAAATTTCTCAAAAACTAAAAATCGGGTTGCGGGACAAATGTATCTTTAAGATACAAAAGTATCTTTAGCATACAAATTTCCCAAAAACTAAAAATCGGGTTGCAGTACAAATGTATCTTAAAGATACAAAATTATCTTTAGCATACAATTTTGTAACAAACTAAAAACCGGGTTGCGGTACAAATGTATCTTTAAGATACAAAAGTATCTTTAGCATACAAATTTCCCAAAAACTAAAAATCGGGTTGCAGTACAAATGTATCTTAAAGATACAAAATTATCTTTAGCATACAATTTTGTAACAAACTAAAAACCGGGTTGCGGTACAAATGTATCTTAAAGATACAAAAGTATCTTTAGCATACAAATTTCTCAAAAACTAAAAATCGGGTTGCGGTACAAATGTATCTTAAGATACAAAAGTATCGGGTTGCGGTACAATATACTTTTGTATATTTAAGATACATTAATGAGCTCAGAGTATGACAATATAAAACAGCTACAATAAAAGCGACGGAGTATAAAATAAAAAGCATAAGGCAGGGAAAACAGAACTCCGCCCTTTAAGCGGAGAGTCACAAAAGTTCTCTGCAATGGCTGCGCACAGCAAAATGGAAGCCAGAGCAAGCTGAACAGGTCCAAAGTGGGTGGAGAAGGGAAGTGGGGTGTCTGGGCGTGCTTCCTTTAAATGCGCAGTCGCTCGTCTTGGATGCGCGTTTATGTATATAGAGGTCTGTGCTTTTGGCATCGAAATACATATAATGAAATTATAACGAGCTATAAGAAATTCATTTCGACTTGCCTGCTACTGAGATCGCGCCGAGGAGGAGGGGAAGGGGGAAGAGGAAAGGTGGCTTTTATTGATTACGTGAGAGTGGCATAATTAACTTAACGTTTAAAATGGCCACAAGAAAGAAGAGAGCGCAGCAGACAGCAGCTGTTCAGGACTGCTCACGTTGGTATACTTGTATGTAGATAAGATGGGGAGAAATGTTCACATGAGGACGATGCGACAATGTGGCATAACTAATTTGGAGTTGTCAAAATGTAATCGATCACAACTCAATCAGGGGACAACTGTGCACATCAGCAGCCGGCGGTGAACGATTAACAGTTAACACAACAGAGAAGGCAGCATAACAACCGTCGGGGAATGATGCTGACAATTTTATGCCAAATTAGTGCAGCTCTTTTTTCATTCCTACTCTGCGAGTCTCTTTTTATATTTCCTTGTCTGCCAATTCATTCATAAAAATTTCATAATTACGCAATAAGCGTGTCCAGTTGCATTTGGCTCACAATGAGCGGGACATAAATTCATCAACATCATCAACAGCATCCACCCAATGCGGAATGTCACGCCCCTTTTTTAAGGGCTGCTGAATGCCGATCGATCATATTCACCTTAATGATATTATAATGCTCTGCTGGCGCTGCGCTACATTGGTGTTCGAATTGATGTTCAAATCTCTGTAATGTCTGGAGTATTCAGATGCAGATGTTTTAAAGGTATCATTCTCGATATGGAATCCAGTCTCAATTGAAGTCTCTCCAGCAGGACTTACAATTATTTTATGATTATTGTGCACTGCTCTGCGAGGCCATTAATCTCCGCGTTCCGTTCTGATATGAGAGTAGATTGGAATAAAGGGGAATCACGACATATCAAAGCATTCAATTGCACTTTGTCGACTGGGAAAATAGGGAAAATGGAAAATGAAAATGTCAACGGGTTGGCGTCAAAAACAAAGCCAAAACCAAAGAAAAGCAAAGCGGGGCAGCCCCTTAAAAAATGTGCAAAAATGTCAGAAAAACTCGCAGTCAAATCGCAGCAGTTGGTCCTTTGGTCGTATGGTCCGATCCTTTGGTCACCGGAGAGAATGGACAAGGTAGAGGGAGAGGGAGGAGATACATGGGGAAAGGGACAAGGAACAAAGTGTTGTCCAGCCGTCGGCAATGGCGACACCGGCTCCATTAACAGCTAAGCGGGGGGTGGGGCAATTTGTGGTTGGCTGTGGATGTGGAATCGAGTGTGGGCTGTAGGTGATGAACGAGTGCGGATATTCACACTCAAGTGACACACACACACTCAGACTGGCACACACTCGCGCAAGTATGTGTATGTGCTTGTGGGAGTGCATTGCAGCGCACTGCCTGGCGCCTAGTTGTATGCAACATGATTTAAGGGTTTCGATTGTCGCAATGTCACGTGTGTCGTGCTGCACTTTTTGCCTCCGCTTGTTGTTCATTTGCCGCACACTGCCTTTTCGAACACTCACTGCCATTAATATTCGGCAATGCAATTCGCCTGGGCCGCAGTCGCGTGCCTTGCGGTTGACAAACGTTGCACTGATGGCCGCAACGTAGAGCAGCGCAGGTGATTCATCATTTCAAGTGTTGTTCACTGCAACTTTTATTGCGATTTTTACAAACGCACTCGAAGGCATAAAGGATCACTCGAGCATTGTGCATGTGCCCCACAAGCTTCAGCATTTATTTCTATTTTTGAATTTATATTGCAATTAAATTCAGATCTGCATTCTGCTAAATCAATGAATCCGATATCTATTCACTTCCCACGCCCCTGTCGAGCTAAAGGCGCCACTGCGAGTGACAGTTACCAGCCTCATAATCCACCCGCTATAAATTTAATTGCCATTAATGACACTTCAAACGCCAGACCACCAAGGATATACAGCAACAACAACAAGAGCCACAATCTCTGGTAACTGGCGAAGCAACAAACAACCCGCCTGCCAAACTCAGAGAGCGGAAATGAAAACATCTTGAGGCCAAATTCCATAAACTGATTTGCATTTTTAAATCAATGCACAAAGCAGAGTTCAAGGAATCGCGGAACCACGCGTTAAACGAGTTGGCAACCCCCGCAGGCACAAACACACACACACACATGCAGGCACACGTGTCAGAGCTGGCAGCAACTTTTTAAGTGTCATGTCCAAAACAAATTCGTCTGTTTTTGATTTGCCCAAAACGGGGGAGTACAGAAAAATGTATATGTGTATATGTATGTATGTATATGTATATGTATGTGAGTGAGAGAGAGACAGTGGGCAAATCCTTAGCTTGAATGATGCTAGCTGCGGGACTTTGGGCACTTTTGGAATTTTCACGTTATAAATATTTTTATCTCTATTTCGTTTGTCTGCCTCCCGCTGCTTGCATTGTGTGTGTGTGAGGGGCATGGGGGCTGGGGTATATATCTTTTAGGGTGGATTACTACGGCATTTTTATTTGTTTGTCATTTCGATTTGGCTGCTTTTTATTTACTCGACCAACAGCGACGAAGACTTTAAATCAATTTCAATGATAAATAATCTGCGAATTGGCGGGAGGAAACTTTACAGACGTCGCCGGGTTGGTCTTTTTAGACTGCCAGACTGACTGTCCTTTTGTGTTGCTTGTTTTTTATGAGACTTGTTATCGCCTCAAGGGCCATGAGTTCGTGGTCGAACGGTGGCAGTTTTGCAGAGAGCTGCAATTGATTTAAGATCAGTGAGTCAGTGAGTCCTGGAGATCCTGTCACATTTGCAGCAATCAAAAGACACTTTAACCCAATCCGACATTGGCACAACTCAAATTTCATTTCAGACACGCAAAAACGATTTGGAAACATTAGAAACCATCATTTGCAGCTTTGGTTACAAAATAAATTCATGACAAATTGCTAAATAAATGCAGCAAGAGGTTTGTCCTCAGCACTCTCCACTTCCTAAAACAATAACCACAGCCGGGACAGTAACAAATTGTTGGTAACCCAAAACGCAGGGCCAACTGCCCGAAATGACTTGAAATGACTTTGGCAAATAGTAGCAGACTATTTAATACGCTATTAGGCAGCATATCGAATGACATGCCAGGGAAAGAGAGTGAGGTATAGAACGGTAGAGTGAGCTAGAGATGTGGCGTTGACAAAGCCACCCTCTGCCCAAGAACTGCCTCATTAGTTAACATATGTTGCCTAGCCCAGACTCTGGCGCTCACACAGTCTCCGACTCCGTTTCTGTCTCCATCTCCGTCTACGACAACAGCTTGTGCTCATTGCCAAAGTCAATTTTCGGCAAAAGGGAGCCAAAGCCAGAGCAATTTGTAGCCAAACTGACTGAGCGCACCAATTCCCAGTCACCCACACCCACTCGCACTCCCACTCCCACCTTGCGTCTCTACTCTACTCTAGTTACCCCTCGTTGTCCAACTTCTCTCGCTCCGCTTATAGAAACTTCAAACAAATGCCATTCCCGCTATGCAGGCGGCGTGTCAGAAAAATCTGTTACTCACTTACCAATGGGGCTGAATCTGTTCGAGGGTAATGCGACGAGTCCTTAACAGAGAGCTAAACGAGGGCAATACGAGATGATGGCAATCATTTCGATGCTTGATTTGATTACGCACATAAGCAGCAACAGCAATGAAGAGTCCTTACAGATCCTCGAGAGATATAAGCTGACTTGGTTGATTCCTATAGAGTTATATTCCATTTGACTCACTCATAGTTCGTATATAATTACAACCCATTTCATGTCTATTAAACACATGTGTAGAATATTCATTTTGCATTATTTTCCACAGGCTAATTGCCCTGGTACACATCCAATTCGTGTTTTAGGCCAGAAACAAACGTAATATTTGTAAACATGCCTAAAATCAATTGTGTTTAAATGGATTTATTTTTGATTTACATACTTATTGGATCATATGGGGAGCGCCTTGCTGGGGCTGTGCGCTAAACCTTATAGCAGTAGTTCTGTGCAGACCTCAGGCAAGTGAAACCCATTAAGAGGGCAGAGTAAACATCATAATTTCAAGCTCATTAAACTTGCAGGGAAAGCTTAGCCCTAATCCCGGGGTGGGGTGAACGCTTTACCAGTGGGTGTGTGTATGGAATGGGGCGGGGTTCAATTTCGGGTCCATTTTCCAGTCGACTTTTTGCAGTGTCCGCTGCGCGGCCGAGAAGCATACTAAATTGCACGCTTTATAATTAATTTCCATCAAAAACAGACGACGAAAAGCACGAGAAGGAGAACGACAACGAGAACAAGAACAAGGGCGATGACGACGGCGGTCAGGACAGAGGCTGCCGCTCGCAATCCGGGTTGGGCCATAATCATTAATCTTATCGCCGCCTGAGCTTATTATTTCAATTGCCGCCGGGGCAAGGGGTGGTAAACTGCTTGGGTGGGAGCGACTGACGCTGGCGAATTCAATGACCGGAAGTAAGTAAAACAGCAGTAGTCCTTTCTACCCCCCCTCCCGCCGCCCGGCCTTACCACCATCTCCAACGCACACACAGATGCTGAGCTTGGCACGTGGCCGAGATGGGGCAGAGGTGAAGACGGCGCTTAGCTGGGAAAGTCTCTGCGGTTAATCGCTTGTTGAACATGTCAGCACTTTGCTCGCTGATGTTGTTGTAACTGTTGTTTATTTATTTATACGTCTGCGGATTATATCGGTTATCGGGGAGTGGGCTTGTTCCTCTTCGGCTGACCAAAAGTCAATTTTACTAAAAATTTTCAACTAATTAATTGTTGGAAGGGGATCACCCAGGGGGGTTAAGGAGGAAGTTTACTGCAACGTTAGTCTTGCAACATAGTGTGACAGTCCTGCTGTGTCCTAGACACGCACAGAAACTGGCGAGGTAAACACCCATTGAATAATAACTCAAAAACAGTTGCAAACCGAGCAGAGCAGTGCAAAGCAAAGCAGGGCAGGGACGCCGCTTCCAATGGGGGGCTGCAATTTGCTGTGAGTGTTTGCGTCCTACTTGTCTCTCGCTGTCCCTGTCAACTGCAGCACAAGCACTCACACTCACAGACACACACACACGTGCACACTGTACTTACAGCACTTTGCAGGGCAAACTTTGCTTAACACAGTGTCCCAAAAGTAGTGAAAAACAAAACATAAAGTTGAGACTTAGGCAACACCAAACACAAACTTCCATTTCATTCTCATATGGCATTGTACAGCTATCAAGGCATTATTCTACTTTTCAAGAGAATACTGTGTATCTTGCACCACTGTGCGGCCTCTAATCAATTTGTAGCCGTTTAGCAGATGTCCCTCATTTGCATTTATTATGGATTTGCCAGCGTCTGCTGCTGGCAGTGCAGTTCAAACTTTTGTCCGGGCCACACCCCCACACGTGCCACCCCGATGCCCTCTTTTGCAGGACACCACACTCATACACACACACACACACATACACTCGTTACGCCTTTTGCCACAAAAACTTTGCAGTTTCCCGAAAGTTGAATTGACCGGAGAATTTCGGCCATGAATTAATCTGAGCCTGTGGTCATGGAAACTTTTGGGCCCGCTCCCTGTGACCCATGGCTGGGGCTCGAAACAGGCAGACTGACGAACAGAATCCATCCTACGTTTGGCACTTCCAATTTACCCATTTCAATCATTATTTTCATTTTCATTTTATCTTCAATTTCAGGTAAAGATTTGGTTTCAAAATCGCCGCATGAAATGGCGCAACTCCAAGGAGCGCGAGCTTCTGGCCAATGGTGGCTCACGCGACCAGACACTGCCCAACAAGAACAATCCCAATCCGGACTTGTCCGACGCCAAATGTGATCGCCCACTGACGCCTCTCTCCCCCTCGCTGCTCTCGCCCAACGGCAGCGCTACCCCGCCGCCGGCAGTAGCTGTCGCCAAGGATGAGCCGACAGGCGGCGGAGGAGGGGGTGCAACAACTGTCACACCCAAGTCACCACAATCTGCGAGCAGCAGCTCACCAGTTGAGGGTGGGTCCTCAACCCCCACGACTGGCTATAACATGCAAATTAGCTCGCCACCCCCCCTGCTGACCAGTATCAAGATAAGCGATCAGTCAACCACGCCCACGCCAACCACGACAGTGTCATCGGCTGCCTCGTCCCCACCAGGCGTGGGTAGTGCTGCAGAGTTTCAGGCTAAGATCAATGTGGAAATGCAGAAGCAGCTTGTGGCAGCCGATCTCAAATTCAAGCTGGAGACCAGCATCCAGGAGGCCAAGCAGCGTCGCTTCGAGCAGCTGCAGCAGCTCCACCACAGCCCTCACTTCACAGCCATGCGGGAGGTAGAGTTGGCTGCCGCTGCGGCTGCGGCGCAACTGCATCATCACCACCAACAGCAGCAGCATCAGCACCAGCAGCAACAACAACAACAACAACAGCAGCAGCATCAGCAACAACAACAGCCGAGCGGGACACATTTCCAAAGTGCTGAATTCATGAAGCTGTACTATGATGACTACGATGACTCCAACTCGGACAGTGATGAGGAAATAAGCGTGACGTGATTACCAGGACCTGCTGTGGAGTCAAGTTTTTGTAAATACGTAAATCTGATCAGCACTTTTAATTGTACATTTTGCGTAATTATCATTATTCTTATAAAGTAATCGATTAATTCATTAATTAAATTATTGTACTTAACGTGTGCATATTTTTTCGAATTTAAATTCAAACACAAAATAAAGGTTTTTGAACTATTCCCAGTCTGTTTCTCAATGCACACACCAATAAAATCGATCAATGTGGAGATGAAACTTGGCTAACTTATAAAGAGACTTCGTTAAATATTGTAAGAGCTTCTCCCACAAATGGTTTGTGACTTAACTGCAAAACTGATTTAGCACAAATGAAGCATTTTTATTTTCACGCAAAAATGCTGCTTAAACTAATTTCAATTAAACATTAGTACATAGTACAATAATAAATAATATGCTTTAAGTGGGATATCTTTACCCACCTGGTGGAACTTACAAGTTATAAATCACTCGGTCGGCTAAGCTTAGCGACTTGACTCGTATTGACTAAGAAATAATACGACAACTTTGTACATGGAGGTTACAGTTACACCACGCATTTTTCGGAATCTATTTTGGAACATGTTCATCATCAATGCGGATGGCCAGATTAATATGACCCTCCGCACTCGTAGTCTCAATCGGTTTAACCGAACACGTTACCGAACTTTCGTCTTCGCCCCGCAGGACCTCCTCGCTAATTGCAGGATTGTCGATACCCTTGCCAGTGATCTTCAGTACACTGCGTCGCTGTAGTGCCTCAATAATAAGTGAAATTATCCAGCCCAAGAACACAGTTAAAAGGCATCCAATCATAGCAAACCACATGTAACTCAAGCGAAAGATTGGCCAGGAACTATGCAAATAAACAAAAATATGTTCAACAATTTCATAAATTGTAATATGTGACACATACGTGAAACCATTCGGTTTAGTGGTTAGCAAACTCTCGCTAAGCAGATCCTCTATGACTCCCGTCACATTCACGTGACAATTACAACCCTCCACTGATGGGGGCAGGAACTCCAAATCGTTATCGCCAAGTTGGGCAACTACGCCCACAAATATAACCAGGGCCAGAGATAATAGCCCTCCGTAGAAGGCTCCCTTGGTATTTGCCTGCTTGCAGACGATACCCAACACAAACAGACCCAACGTCACGCCTCCAATAAGCCCATTAAGAGTCAGGGTTACCTGCAGAACCCCGCCAAGCTGTTCCACAATAAAAACTAGACCAAAGGACAGCACTCCGTAACCTAAAGACATCCACTTGGCGTAGGTTGCTCCCTTCTCAGGTGAAATTTTGATGTTCAGTCCATTAATAATCAAATCCTCGCAGGTAACAGCCGACAGTGAGTTTAACGCAGAGGCGACAGTGCTGCAGGATAGTATAATTAGTCCTGCAGAAGCGTTATGGTCAAACAATAAAGGACGTACCCCAGACTAGCAGCGAAGATGCCTGCAACGAAGATGCCAGCTATGCTAAACACCTCCTCATATGTGGTGATTACATAGTAGGGCAGCAGCTGATCCGAGGCTGTTATGCGTTTCACAGTCAGTGGATCGCAATCCGCATAGTGGGTGAAGACCATGAGGCCAGTGTAGAAGTTGAGCAGGAAAACGACAGAAAGTCCAATAATTGCGAATCCTAAAGCAATCTTGGCCAGCCTCAGCGACTTGAGGGACATACACTTCTGCACGGACGCCTGATTGGTGCAGAAGAGCGACGTCCAGTAAAAGAATCCGCCAATGACTACGGACCACACTGTGTGTCGTGTGGTTGGGTTCGGATCGAAGCTAAGACAATTGCCAAAAAGTTAGACAGATAGTCCCGGTTGAGAGATGATTATCACTTACTTGAAGAACTCAAGGCGACCACGCTGAGCCGCTGTTTGGAAGATTTGTATAGCATTGCCGCTGTAAAAGGAACCCAAGCCTACAATAAGGATCAAAGAGACAGCCAAAACACCAGCCTAAAGAATATGAGTTAGTATTATTATCAGTTCCATTGGATTCTCAAACTAAGTGTTTTTGGCACTCACCTGAAAGGAATCCGCTATGACACAAGCCTTTATGCCACCCATCGACGAGTAAAACACGCAAACGACGTAGATAAGTATGACCGCAATCTTTGTATCCAATCCCGTTGCCTTAGATAGGGCAATGGCAGGAGCCAGTACAGCCACAGCAGTGTAGAAACACATCTGAAGATGAGAAATATAATATACAATATAATGCTATAATTTATGATAGCAGAAAGTGCACGAAAGCTATTCACCTGTATTACGTAAAGCAGAGCTCCTAAAATGCGAATCTCCTTGCCGAATCGTATACCCAAATACTCATAGCAGCTAGTCAGCTCCATCTTATAGTATATGGGGTAGAAGATCTTGACGGCTACAGGAATCACCAGCACCATGGGAAGTACTATGAGTACAAACTGTGTGCCCTCGAAGTACATCTCGCCAGGATTTCCCAGAAGCTCGATAGCCGTGATGAAGCTTGTTGTTAAACTTAGCGTTACGGGCAGTAAGCTCATTCCGGAACCAAGCAGAAAATCGTCGGACGACGAACCACCAGTCTCAAAAAAGCCATAGAAGATTCCGATGCCCAGTGAAACTACAAGCATGGAGAGCAGAATGAAGTAGTCAATGCCAGAGAAGTTGGCCTTGTGCGTAGGTTCGCTGCACTCCTCGACTCCTTCCGTAGAGGCAACACGTTGAGCCTTGAAAGATGACAGCAGTAACTGAGCTGCATCATTGAACTCCAGATGATCTTGGGATGCAGCTGATCCCTCTGATGACTCGCCGCGCACGATCAAATACTTCTGTTCTGGCGTGATGGGCTGCTGCTTCAACGTGTGACCGCTTATAAAATGTGCGAGAGCGCACAGGGTTAGTAGTTTAAGGATGGTGGGAAACATCTTCAAAGTCAGGTTGTGAGCAAATAAGTCGGGTTGCGAGCAAATAAAGAAATGAGTAGTTGCTTCGTATATGAATAGAGCTTTTATTACATCTCTGGATCATCAGCACACAGACTGCAAACAAAAAGAAAGTAAGTCGTATAGGTAAAATGGGTAATATAGCCCGAACGTATGGATCGAGAAAATATTTAATTGAGTAATGACAAGTTCAGGGTTCTATTGGAGAAATTGCGCCGGGGCGGCAATTACAAAGCTGTGGGTTGTAGGCGTCGCGTCGTTAATTAATTAAGATCGGCAATTGTCCAGTAAGATACACCCAACGCAGCTCGTGTCAGCGCCCAGTCAAGTGCAAAAACACTTACAGACCACTCAATGTAATTTTGTATAACAATATTACTTTCCCAGATGTTTTAATGTGTACTTTTAAATGATAAATACATTTCGATGGCATTGCTACCTGCACCTTTTTCTGTTACTTTTTGGACACATTGTTATTTCTATTGCTGCAGCCTGATTTTAATTCACTTACTTAACTCAGCTACTTTAATGACTCAATACAGTAACAAAAAGACTCACCCAGAAAATACGTTGCACACTCCCAAAGCAAATCGAACCCAATAAAAACATTTGATGAACGTGAAATCCCCTTAAGTATACAGTTTTCAGAAGCTCCTTTTGCATATGCACAACATGGAATTCTAAGCGAATTTTACTGGTTATAATCGGAAATGATGGCGTCGGTCGGCTTGTGCCAGTTCCATCTAGAAATTGGCCCTGAGCCAAAGAGAAGCCAACCCAAAGGCGCAACGGCTCAAAGGGCTTCGCTTAACAGATTGATGACAAAACAAGTTTCTCTGTCAAAGAGCACAATCTACCGCTTCTCTTTTAGACCTCTCTTCTTCCCCTCTCGGCTATCGTATCTCTCAATGGGATCTCTGTGTGGACATATCTTCAGCTCGCAGTCTTGTCAAGCCAATTGATATGCGCGTATCTTTCCCTCACGCCGACCCATTAATATTAATAATAATAACAAGACGCAAGTACACAATTCCATTTTACATTTTGCAGCGTTGTTATTACATCGGAATTTCAGCTTTGTGTGCAGAACTCTTTTATAATTTATGATCAGTAAACGCACAACAATCGCGAAGATATCATTCTTAAGTCAAGAAAAGATTTCACATCCATCTTAAATATTTCAGATATGAATATATATACTGAAAGGGTATATTCAAGCTCAATCAAGTTAGTAATTGATGTTTAGGTATAACTCATGGGTGCATCTCGCTTAGTAATTAACTAAAATCAGGCCACAAATGAAATAAATTTGGCTTGTGTGTTTTCAGCAAAAAGTAACAAATTAATTATATGTTGGTAAAAATTAAGTTGAGTGCACTTAAATTATTTTCTAGTGATTTTTTTTAGTGGGATTGTGTACAGTAAGGTTTTTACAATATCAATTTATATTGCTAATACCGATTATTATTATAAGGTTCTTAATCAACAATTTTATAACTTGATTTTTTTTTATTTTGTGACAAATTTATTTTATTCTACAAAATTATCAAATCACTAAAAAAATATTAAAAGGTTGCAATTGTAAAATTTTAGCACGATTGTTTTTGTATTGCACTAGCTTTCTTAACTGTAAATTAACTCAAACCAATAGAACGCACAATATTTATAATGAATAGTTTATATTTATCCTTATTTGCTGAGCACTGAGATTGCCGATTTTAATGTCGAACGGTTTCACGATTTTGAAATGAATGACTCAGGCCTCCGCTTGAAAGGCATTTTTATATTGCCTCCAGCCGAACTACTCGGAAGCGAGTCTCCAGCGCTCTATTCTTGGGAATCGAAAGAGCGAAACAAAGAGAATAGCGAGCTTGGCTAATAAGACGACGTATCGTAGTGATCGAATCGATGATAGCGAAGCAGACAGCGCAGGGAAAGAGAGAAAAAGGGAGAGAATATTAAAGAGCACTTGGGATTCTTAAAGATTTAAAGCACTTAAAGCACTTAACTTAAGTAAAATAAGTCACTTAATAAATTAGTTAATTCATTAGAGTTTTATTTTTTTAATAATCACTATTTATGTTCATATGCTGGAATTGTTGTTATTTCTTGGACATACCCAATGTACGTACATTTGAATGTAAATAATGTATTAATATATATATATATGTTACAGGCTTCGAAAAGAAAAGGGTTTTGCGGAAAATTCAGGAGACTACTTCTTTAATGCGGACACTCGATCCGATGCGTACTTATTAATTGAACCCGCACCCAAAAGATAATCGGAGATTCTTCGCCAACGCAGACACGCAACTTTTAAAATACAACTGGAACATTGAGCTTACTGTTTATTAGGTTTCGAGAAATGATTTTGAAATGTTCATATAATTTAAGAAAGGCGTAGTGAAGAAAGTATGTCAATAAACAGTTGAGTGTCTGAATATTTGTCCGATTTTATCTGTACGATTCAATTGCTGCTGCGGGGGCTTTCGTCTTCGGTTATGCATATTCTGTACCCCATTCTTGGATAACGATAACGAGTTCTATCTGGTAGCGATTTACATCGAGCTTCGCGCAATGGGATCGTGTTCTTGTTAATAGAAAATTATTTGTTTACATTTTTTTATAGTGTTTGCTATTCTTGCCAAATGCTATTAAGTGTTTAATTTTTATTGAAAAGTATTAAGAGCTAAAATTGAATGCATGGGCTGTGCCGTCGCACAATGAAAAACACATCAAGGCTAATAAATTTAAATTTACATCAAATGACTGTCTAAAAACTTACATATACCAACATGCGCTCTTTGTTAAACCTACCAATCAATAAAGTGAACATTTATCAATCAAATAAAAAGGTAGTGCAATATGTTTCTTAAATTTCATTTCATATGTGATTTGGATGTGTCTCCCATTCAGAACACCGAATACTAAACTGCGTCTTTGAATATTTCTGATAAATGTTTTCTAAAATGTTGACACTGCACAATAAATTTTACATTTTACGGTTTTTTAATCTGAATGTTTCCCCATTTGAAATTTTGGAACGCGCCAAATGTTTGTGATCTGCGTGCATCGAAACTCAACTGAAACTGTTAACCATATGGTCTATCGACTTATCGATAGAAATGTCTACGACAGCATTCTGTTAAATGGAACTGAATGAAAAAACTCACTTAATACAACTTTGATGAGAAGAACACAAAAGCATAATATTTACCAAAGATTTTATAAAACAAACTTAACAGAATATAATCTTCCAAAACTATATTAAAATGAGCATCCCAGTAGCCCCAACGGGCATTCAATGCACCGCTGGCGCCGTTCCTATCCGGAATGAAAAGGGTAAAACACCAACACTTGGTCGTGGAATCAAATAACAAATATTTATTCTACAGGAGAGATTTCCATGCAAAAAGTTAAAGTGCAGCGTTATATATCTGGTAAGCGACCTGATTATGCTCGTGCCGACTCCAGCTCAGAAGAGAGCGATGATGACGACTTTGTGGACAATCGAAAACGCATGGAGCGCCACAAGGCAGACCGTCACAAAGTTGGCCTGGCGCGGAGGGAAAGTGGTGATGAGAAAACGGTGGTAGAGCAGGAAGATGAAGCCGAAATTGATGACCCACGGTTGCGGCGATTACGTGCCCGGCCAGTGGATGTAGAAGATTTGGAACGTGAACGTCGTGAACGACACAGGCACATTCATGAGCCCGAAATGGTTGAAAGCGCTAGCGAGGAAGAAGAAGAATCATTTCTTAACAACAACAGTGATCAGCATCAGGGCATTGAACGCGCAACTAATAAAATAACACTCGCCTCAGAGTCGGATACGGACTCTGAGCTAAGCGACACAGAGTTGGAAAAGCGACGTTTAAAGCTTCGTGCTCGCATGTTGCAGCAGCAACGTGAGGAGGAAGTGTTACAGAAAGAGGACGAAAAACAGTCGGAATCATCTGAATCAGAGAGTTCTGAGTATGAAGAGGAAACGGAGAGCGAGGAAGAAAACGAGCCACGTCTGAAACCATTATTTGTACGAAAGCGGGATCGGGCCACTATACAAGAAAAAGAACGCGAGGCTCAAAAGCAAAAACAAATGGAAGCCGAGGCCAAAAGAGCGGCCAAGGAGAGAAGACGGGCGACATTGCGCCTGGTAGAGGAGAGTGTTAAGAAGGACTTGGAAAAAGTTAAGCCGGAAACTAATGAAGCCTCAATTGACGATGTGTGCACAGCTGATGAGAACGACGAAGTCGAGTATGAAGCCTGGAAACTGCGGGAGCTTAAGCGCATGAAGCGTGATCGTGAGGAGCGTGATAAGTTAGTAACTACACTTAAACCTGTTATTTTTTTAAGTTAATAATAATACTTCATTTTTACAGCGCTGAGCGTGAGAAAACGGAAATCGAACGTATGAGAAATCTTACTGAAGAAGAGCGGCGGCAGGAGCTGCGTTCAAACCCTAAGCTTGTAACAAACAAGGCCACAAAGGGAAAATATAAATTCCTACAGAAATACTACCATCGGGGTGCTTTCTATTTGGACGAAGAAAACGATGTGCTGAAACGAGACTTTGCACAGGCGACTCTTGAGGATCACTTTGACAAGACCATTCTGCCTAAAGTTATGCAAGTCAAAAACTTTGGAAGATGTGGACGCACAAAGTACACACATTTGGTTGACCAGGACACCACTAAGTTTGACTCTCCGTGGTATGCCGAGACCTCCAACAACATGAAATTTCATAATGAACGTGCCGGTGGCATGAGGCAGCAATTTGACAAACCAACAACATCTAAACGCAAGAAAATTGAATAAAAAACATTTAATTGTATATCTTAATAACAAGGAAAAGCAAGTAAATATAAATATATAACTAAAACATACTGATCCAAATTATTTAACAAGCGAACACCGATTTTATTGACTGTGTTTTCTCGATAACTGAAATTTAAGTTCGTTCAGCAGCTCAGTCCTATGTTGCACCAGTGCTTGCATTACGGCTTCTGTTTTTATGTATTGTACATTATTAATGTTTCTAATTTGTTTCTCTAAATGTTGATCCTGTTGATCCAACACCACATACAAAGGAGACTTGCATGTGATTGAAGGCTCTTTGCTATGGACAGATCCGCCAGCACCTTCAATGATAGCTACAATAATTAAGCAAAGAGAAAATTATGTCTTGTGCCATATTTTATGAATTGTCCAAAATTAATTCACCTTTCATATCCTTAGCACTCGGCTGTATTGTGCTTCCAAGCATAAAGCCGATGCCTTTTAGTAGTTTAGGCTTATTCATGACTAATAATGGCTTAAATTTATAACTTTGTTCGAACTTATCATCGCTGAATATATGTTCCGGCTTAACATCAATGGAATGGGTTTCCTTAACTGAAAGCACCCAACGCGTTGAGAGTATAGGCTTATTTAACGCGACTCCCACCAAAAATTTATAGGTGCGTTCGCCCTTATCCATGATGAGCACATCACAGAATTGCGGATTTTCAATGACTTCCATGGCGCCTACAAAGGGAATAAAAATGAGCTCCAAAAATTTAAAACTATTTTAATTGGTACATACTTTTTAGAGAAAATAAAGTAGACCGAAGTTCGGCAAGATTGCATCTGGAAAAAGTCAACTGGATTTTTCGACCTGACTTCTTTATTTTCTTTATGTAGGCGTTTATATCTAAAAATTACAAAAATATTAGTAGGGAGGACTCCAAAAAACAGTAAAAAGCAGACCTTTTAGCAGTTGGTGTTCAGATAACTTGCTTTCACAGCCATCATCTGAAGTGAAAGGAATAAATCATTTATTAATATCAGCCAACCAAAGAGCTTGACGTGGATGTTGTTTGGAACAAAGCCAACATATGGAGCTGCTTTCAGACAGTCTCTCACCACTTGGTTAGATGTACAGATTGCAGTACCTGCCATACCACGCCATTTTATAAGCTTACCGTTTATAAGTTCCATTGAACAAGTCGAATCCGACTCACCTACAACTAATCTGTCAATCTCCTTTACTTCCGCTTTTTTGTGGTTTTTAGTAACTGAATAATAAAAGAAAATAAATTGTAAGCAAATCATGCATATTAATATGTTCTATAGGGTAGAGCTTACGTTGTCTTTCAGAAGTGGTGACAGCCTTTATTCCCAAATCATTTTGTTTCTTTGTTTTAGTATCCTTAATTTTGAAATCTTTTGACGTTTTTGATTGGTTAGGGGGAAGATGTTCATCATTTTTCTCTATAAACCCATTCTTTTCGTTTTTTGCTTCTTTTTCTCTTTTCGTTGCAAGAACCTTGGTACCAAAAGATTTCTTTAAAGAGACTTTCAGATCTTTACACTGGAATGATTGTAGTGAAGTGGAAGAAGATCGATCTTCCTTTGGTCCAAATTCGGTGGTCCCATGCTTCGCAACTTTAGAATTATGGTCTATTTTAGGTGTTTTTGAGCTTTTCATTATTGAAGCTAAAAACGATTTATGTTGCTTATAACTTGTTAGAGGGAAATCAATCTCATGCTTACCTCCTGCAGAGTCTGTATTCTGTACCAATGATCTTTTTCGAAGAGTTTTTAAAACTCTTACAGGAGATTTTGTCTCAACCTTAATCCTTTTTTTTGGACGGGCCTCTTCTGAAACTGGTCGAGTAGCACTTTTTTTCTTTGCTGATAAAAAAAAATATTTATAAAATGATGAATTCCAGGAATTTTATAATTTACACAAACCTTTAGACAAAGAAGCGGTAGTTTCTGAACTTTTTTGAGCCGAATTTTTAACACTATTTAATTTATTAAGCGCAAGCCGTTTCTAAAAGAGAAGAAATATTATTGTGCATTAGTCATAGCATTTTCTAATTTCTTTAAAATCAACTGTTGACGCTTTACCTTGTTTTCATTAATTATGGCTACGTTCATGTTGTATTCTTCTACGTCAGAAGGCGAGCTTGGCAGGGAAGAAATATCCATAAGTTTCTTTAGTTCTTTGTCCAGCTTATCGCCAATACTTATGGAATCCGATAAATTAAGACGCATATCACCCAATTTATCTAGAACATATAAAAAATAATATTTATTTACTATTTTTACTTAATTTGTAAATATTACCAGAGCGGGAAATTGTATTATCTGTAGGACGAACAAAGACTTGTGTCTCGATCATATCTTCTGTTGTAGTGTGTATTAAGGCACTGACGTTTAGGACCGTGTGGTGTGGGTCTTGCGCAGTTGATTCACATGTTAAATGTTCTTTTGTAAACGCCAGTGTTTCAATAAAGTCTTGGGAGTTGTCTTCGGCTTCTTTAGATAATGAACGCTGAAGAAGCAATCTTTGTGGAGGAAATATCTGCGTTTCAATAAAGTCCTCATTGCTAGTATCAACATTTGAATTTTGTAAATGTTTTGCTGTTTCAAATTTCTGTGTGGCAATAAAATCCTGTGTGTTGAAACTTTTATTACTCTGATTCATTACTGGGAACACTTGCGTTTTAATGAAATCTTCTGAGTTATCTCCTGTTTTCGCAGGCGTAGGATCCGGCGTTTCCAATTTTTCGAACGCATCCAAGAAATCTGGAGTACAGGGTACATCGTCTTGAGCACTCAATTTATCTTCAGGAGTTAAACAAACATTCTTTGCGGTGCTATTAATGGCAGTGCAGTTGGAATTATTTGCGCACCAATTTAAAGCACTCATTTCCAGTTCAGTTCCAATTTTGTCTGAAAGGGTTTCGTTAAAATTAATTCCATATGGTAAACGTGCGAATGTTATTACCTTTTGGCTGGTTGGCTGTATGATTTCCCGCTTGCCTACCATCTTCTAATAAAATTGACGAGTTAAAATCATCAATTGCATCTTCATCCGAATTATAAAAGTCCTGTGTGCAAATGCGTATTTGAGTTCCCAGTTCAGATTCATCATCTCTACAAGGAATATCAGTATTTTCATGCTGCGCAACCGGATTGTTAAACAAAACATCCTGAGTTTCTGGTATAACGATATCCTCATCCAATGATCTCTTTGATTGTTTGTTAGATGTTGATGATCTGATGAAGGAGACCACTTGTGTTTCAGTTTCTAGATCAGTTTCATCATCTTTACAAACAGTATCATTGTTTTGACGTTGCGCAAATGGATTCTTAAGCAGAACATCTTGAGTTTCAGGTATTAAAAAGTCATCGTTCAATGAAATCCTTGATTTTTCGTTTGGCATTGATGGCCTGTTGAAGGAGACCGCTTGTGTTTCTGGTAACATAAAGCTTTCCCCATCTCTTGTGGTGTTAGTCGACGGAGGTCTCGTTTCGGGAATAAAAGAACTATCAGTAGTTGTATCGGCCGTTTTGTTTTTTACTTCTTCATCATAGCCACTGCTATCAAGGACCTATAATGAAGGAAAACTACAATAAATACAACGGTGAAACTATTGACACCTTTGATCTCTCACCCCTTCCGCATCCAAGTTCCTTTTAAAGCGCAACTGCGCTCTTACATTGCCAAAACGCAAGATGACAAGACCATCCACGGCATCTGATTCGGTGATGCTCTTTGCTTCTATTTCCTTTTCCCCCACATACGTTTTTCCAGAGACAGCCGATATACGCACAGCTCCATCAGCTATAACACCAATCCAAGCGTGGACAAGTTCGATTGACTATGGAATTAGTAAAAGTTTGTAAGCTAACATCACAGTACATAAGGATATTTACCTCATCGTCCTTATAAAACTCTACTCCTAATCTGCGACCAATGCGATAAACATTTTCTGGTACAAGCTGTACTCCTTGTGTGCCATCAATGCCTAAAACCACAAATACCATTTTCAAGCTAAAATTATGCGGCGCCCAAATTGTTGTGCGATAGAAGCTATTGAGGAACGCATAGATCTATTTAGTAACCACACTCATTCTGATAATTAGCATTAGGAAAAACATATAATACGACGAAATATAAATAATGAGTTCACAATTTAAACAACAAAACACTAAAAACCACAAAATCGCGCTATTTTCCTTCCACCGCCAGCAGTCAGAATAACAGTGTGACCAGTTAGCTGTATGATGTTAAATAACAAATGTTAAAGGCAGTTCGGCAATGTATCTTGTACACAGAGAAACGTCTCTGTTCTATGAAGCAGGGACGTCAGTTTTCTGACAACAGCAACAATCGAGAAAATTAAGAAAACAGCATTTGTTTGTAATTTGCTTGAAAATTGTTTTTCATATGTGTAAATTTTCTTAGTAACAACTAAAGAACATGTCCGCACGTATGTTAAAAAAGCTGCAGGGTGAAGCCGATAAGCTAACACCGCCACCAGATGACGAAATAGACAACGACCACTTAACTGACAACGATGAGCTCGACACGGTCAGGGGAAGTTCGCATTTAAACCCATTCGACTTGGTAAGTAAATGCATGCGTAGTTAGTACACACATATTGCAGTATTTGACTCAAATGTGGTGGCTTGCAGTTAAATCAACAGAGTCTCTCAGAGAGTGAGTTCAAAGAGGATGACAACGAAACTGAGCACCCGTCTGCAGCCATGCAAACGAATTCCGCAGCCAAAAAGAAGAAAAAGAAACGCAAGAAGAAGGTCAAGTCACATGGAAACCATATCAGTAGTGAAGACAATGAACACCAGGATAAATACTTTGAAAAAGTTGATCCATTGTTAGGCAAAGTCTACGATGCTGTGCCCAAGCATTTAGAGAAGCGTCCGCCAATACTTGGAGGGGCGAGCAAGAGACTACTCGCAGTAGAGCTGAAACACTTGAATCAACAGAATGAAATGCGAAGAACTTTTGGAAAGCGTGTTGTTAAAGTTGAGTAAGTACAGCAGAACATTCGTTAAAACATTAACTAACTCTCAAACTTTTTAAGAAATAAACGTGGACGACAGAAACCTACACTGAAGTCCACCTACATGGTAACAGCGAAGGATACATGGCCGCCTTTAACAAAAAATATAATCACAATGAAATTGCTTCCAACGCCAGATACACCAGGCACTTCCTTCAGCCCCAAAATCCAAATCAACGACGAGGATAAGGTGCAATGGTTTACCTTTCAACACACCCAGTACTATCAGGGAGTGCAGCACATGTTTCTGTCTGCCTTAGAGCGAATCGACTCTGAGTTTTTGATTACCTTAATTAAGCGGTGTCCATATCATGTTGATTCTTTAGTCCAACTTAGCGAAGTCTGCAAAATGACCGAGGATTTCGCGTTAGCTTCAGAGCTGATTGAACGTGCTTTGCTGCTGTTGGAGTCATCGCTCCACATTAACTTCAGCTTGACGTCGGGCAACTCGCGGCTAGATTATCGGCGCCAGGAGAATCGTGCTTTCTACATTGTCCTGTTTAAACATGCCCAGTACTTGGAGGAGCGTGCCTGTTGTCGTACGGCATTTGAGATCTCCAAACTGCTCTTGAGTCTCCAGCCCGATGTTGACCCGTTGGCCATGATACTTGTAATCGATTACTACGCTCTACGTAGTAAACAGTTTGCCTGGCTTGTGGAATTCTACGAGCAATTTAATGCAACACGTAATCTTGCACAGTTGCCCAATATGGCTTACTCCTATGCGCTTGCACTATTTACGCTTCACGGCAGGTGCGAGCGAGCCAATGAAGCTTTACAGTACGCCCTCCTTATGTTTCCGGGCGTTCTACGGCCACTACTGGATGAGATGTCCGTACAAACAGATAAGCGTGTACTTGCTTCTCCGTACTTTTTTGCCGATGTGTCTGGAAAGTGAGTCACTGTATTTCAAATATGGGTAACTTATCAGCTTTTCATATTTACCTAATCTTTCTTCGCTCTCTTCTAGCCAATCCCCTGCGCTGCACCAACTTGTTTGTTTGTATGTGTGCCGCGCTAAAGTCGTGTGGCGTCAGAACGAACTTCTTAGCTGGCTGGAGACTAATGTAAATGATGTACTGGATCGAATTGACAGCAAAGACATTGTTCTAAATGATTTTAAAGAAAAACGTTCATTGCGTTATGGTGGTACACCACCACGTCCCATATTGCGTCACGTCATTCTTTCTGATTTCAAAGAAAAGGTCCCATTGGCCGTATTTGTCTCAAAGGAAAAGCAAGCGATCATGACCTACGATCCACTGCCACCTGTTGACACTGTAAATTGCTATCAGCGGTTAGTTTAAATCATGTTAAAGAAGTTATGTGGGCTTTATTTGTTTTTATATTCTTTTTGTACATCAGGAAATCATCTTCAAGCAGCAGTCCGACTACAAACACCAACAACTCTGTGTCCATGTTCTTTCAATCGCTGTTGCCTTCATTCAATCTAAACAATATTGCGGCCTTACAGCAACAACAACAACCCGAGGCTCCTGCCGACGCTGGCGCCGCTGCTCCAGAATTGATTCCTCCCCAAGATCCCGCCGCTCAGGGCGAAGCTGAAGGTTAAATTCTCATAGATTTTTGCATATGCATTCATATAAATACGTTGACTCTAAATTTAATTGATTTTGTTCCTTTTATTTGATGACATCTCCATAAATCTTTTTGTTAATTTATTCTTGTAGAAGCTGGTCTCCAGCAGTCGTGGACTGTGATGATGGATGCAATGCGAGACTTACTTCAAAACTTTCGTATTGCGGAACACTCGGTAGCACAGTCTAGCAGTAATAATGATGAGGAGGAAGGATCTAGCGACTATGCAGACTAAGTCAATATCCTCTAAACTACCTAAAGAAGACAATTACCCGACATGTATACAAACGAAAAAGAGTTTACATTTTGCTTACATCGCCCAAACAGCGCTTTTTTCTTAAGCATAAGCGCCAGTCACAAATTTTGAGCATCATAAAATGTTTAATACACATGTGTATTTAAAATATGTAATGCATTAATAAAATTTCTTGCAAAGCTTTAGAACAAACAAAAATTGTTTTTTCCACTATGCAAATATTGGGAGTTTGACAATTTGGACGTCCAATTTAATTTATTTCACCTTGAGCTTAAAGATTGTTTTATCGATTTAATGAATGCCTTTTCAGTTACGCTTATCAATATAACAAACAGATTTCTCACCAATATTACTTTTCATTTTTCTTTTTTTTATATAAACCTCTTCCAATTATTTCAATTTATATAAATATTACTATGACAAGTACAATTTCATATATTGTGTGCAAAGTGGAATTCAATGGAGCGCCGTTTAGTGTGTATCATTCTGTGTGTAGATTATAACAAAACGTGACACATATAAATATTATCTTGTAGAAATAATGCACCTTATAAAAGATTAACTGGCAGAAATTTATGTTTAAAGATTTTTTTGCTTAATTGAAAATCAGAGCCACACGGAAAATAAAGATCAGGACCAAAAATGATTTTCAAATATTGCTGATATATAAACATTTTAGATAACTTTAGAGCTTAACACATAAAAATCATTATTAGCGGCTAAGCAATACTTTAACGTGGAATACGAATCGCATGTAGAATATGAAAAACGATATAGAAATAAAAATAGTATTATGCGCGGCATTCGACAGGCGACACAGCCACGTACATCAAACTTATATCATTGTCATTATGATTATGTCATGGTACCGAAGACAGGATTATGACGGCAGATGCTTGGTCCATATTCCTCATATGCAGCCTTTGTGTGACATACTTGATAGAATTCAGGCTACAAATATACAATTTTATTTAGTTGTGTTAAATAACATATTTCGTGTATATCGCTTACCGTTGAGGCCAACATGCTACCACCAAACCAGACAGCATACCGTTGCATGTGATGCGTAATCACCTGAACATCGATCGGCTTTGGCTGTAATACAACTTAAGATTAGCAACTGTTGTCAAGTAAAGTTTTACAGACTATACCTTGATGCGTCCCTCGGATAAGTTTTCACTAATGCGTAAGCGGGTATCAACCGATCGCTTAATATCGCGTTGCAAGCGTCTGCCGAAGTCCTTGAACATGGTTGAGCCGCCGCTAAGTACAATATTGTTGTATAGGGGGCGTCGCACATCGATTGGACAATTTTGTATTACATTGTCAACAATCTCCGACAGAGGTATAGTAAAATCCGGATTCGAGAACTCGGGATGGAAGAAAATTTCCGGTCCGAGGAAGCGTTCATAGCCGACATCTACGCTAAATGGCTGCTTCGTGACGGTGTTCATACCCGTAAAATTGCGAATCCATTTGCTCGGCTCTGCATCATACTTGGCAAACTCTTTGGCAATGTCTGGGCATATGTAGGAATGCTTTTCTTTTATCGCTTTGGCAGTCTCGAGGCTTTGTTCCGGTGGTATACCGACTTCCCTTTCACGCAGTAAACTCTGTATGAATGATGTAATGTTCCGACCAGCAATCGGTATATGCTTGATGCACGATCCAATAACATAGCCCTCGGCCTATCGGTGAGTGGAAAGTGAAGGAGAAGGAGCACAGATAAGATAAGCCTACCAATCGAAATGTTACATACATACCACAGGTATGACGTGCGTAACACCGTCACCACTGTCCACTACTATGCCGGTAAGTGTACGCTCCTCCGCAGATCTTGATGCCCAGCTGGCGGCTAAAGCTAGCACCGCCTGTACAGCAATATAGAGACCAGGAACATTAAATGTCTCAAACATAATTTCAGCAGTGTATTCACGATTCTCTGGAGTGTTAAGTGGTGGCTCAGTTAGTAAAAAATAATGATCCTCTGGTTCAGCACGCAAATACTTGAAAACGCATTGTTCCAAAAAACGTTCCATAAGATCCCAGTCTTCCACCAATCCATGACGAACCGGATACTGTAAGAATAACACCACAAACACATTTATAGAATCTGATCTAACACAACTTTACTTGTAAAAGAATGACTGTCACAACAAGTGTATCAACAACATAATGCGAGTTTTGTATAAATCATAATAATCAGCTGTTATTCAAATGAAAGGTTTATTACTCACTTTAATTGAGTAGCCCGTTGCATCGAAAGCTTCGTCGCCTATGAAAAAGTCCAAGTCTTCGATTCCCTTTGTAACACGTCGTGTATTTTTATCACCTACTCCTGCTGACTCCTTGATCGCAATGGCTGATGGAATTATAAATTGTGGCTCTTTGTTTCCAGCGAAGCCCAATTTAGAATAACTGTGGGGGTAAATAAAACATCATTAGTGCCGTGTGCGACCTCGTTCTTAACTGTTCTCTAGGTTGACTGGGTCTCGGGTCAAAGAATACATGTATAACCATAACTTAAAGTAATGAAATTGGACAACTTACCCGGTGCCCACATCGATTACGCATGCCGGTAGCCTGCCTGCCATGTTGACTGAAGATTTTGGTAATGTTGTTTTTGAACAAGCTAATTTGCACTTAAAGCTCGAGTTGAACACCTTTTAAAGTTCAATTGTATTTTGATAAACAGCAAACTTTACAAATTTTCAACCACACCTCCTCCAACAACGATGTGTCATTTAGAAAACTTCGGTCTTTGTCACTCCTCACACATACATTTATTCACACCTACAAATTACAGAGTTGCATTAAAATCATCGTTTTCCAGCACTGTTCATACAATTCAAAGCATTTAAGGCAATTTAATTCGGATCAATTAAAGTCTTAAGCTATCTAACCTTTATTTTTAATACCATCCTTAGTTTACCTCATTACAAACAAAATTAATGTCTGATATTAAGCAAAACTTTAAAATCGATACTTCAGTAATAAACAGTATCGATGCTAGTATCGATATATTTCCGAAGTTCGTTCGTACTAGCAAATTTCGGCGGTGTTGTGTGGCTGTGGCTGCCTTTTTCCACGTTTTTCTTATTAGCGAATAATTTGCGATTGGCCTTGCCCGTTTACCAGTTGTATCGATAATTCAGTTTAACTCGAGCTAATTGCGGGTGCTTTGTGGGAGTTTCTCTGTTTGTGCAGACAATCAACAAAAACCGGCGAATTGGACAACCACTTGCATGAAAATGGAGGCACAAAAATTGACGGAACTGTTGCGCGCAACCATTGATCCAAATCCTGAGCAAAGGAAAGCAGCCGAGGATCAATTAGCTCAGGTAAGTGGCAAGCTCATAACCAGCAAAGGTACACAGCTCTGATACGGAAGTTGAAAACCATCCTCCCTCCCTAGCAGCGCCATCGCCACAAGTAAAAGGAAAACCATGTGCTTTTTTAATTGTTCGCTTTTAACCTCCCTCCTTACCGACATAGTATAGTTGCATGTGTATGATTGTCTGAATCGCTGCGGTGTGGGGGCGTGCTGATACTAATAGTACATTAGCCAATGAACAGTAGATTGTTAATACTACTTTTTTATGGATTATAATATGTTTTTGAGACGCCCTATTGAGATGACTAGCTGTGCGGCAACAAGTATGAATAATAGAAAGGAGATGCATTCTTATAGAATATACTAGACGAATCCAAGATGCATATATAGAATAGGATGTTAAAAAAATAAATGTTTTTAAAGCGATTCAAATTTTGAAACTTCTCTTATCATCTAATTATTAATTACATGCAAATTCATATCCACAGTGTCAGTTTATCTATGAAATAAGTACTCGAATACATAATCTCTGATTGATAAAACAAATTATCTTTAGTATAAAAGACTTACCGTTAATTAACTACACTCAACTGTTTTTATGGAAGCGTAGCTGATTGTAAATTTAGCATGTTGAAATTGGTATCAATTAACGAACACTCTTGCTTCACTGTCCAAGGGGCTCTAGTTTTCTGGCTGAGTCAGCTTCTAACGATTTCCCCGCCCCTCCTTATTTAATCGGTTAATTGACTTTATCAACATATATTTGCAAGCTACTGGCACAACCCGAGCACGCTGTTCGGAAGCTTCTTTAATGGGAAAACGCATGCCATTTAAATGTATACATATGTATGTTTACGTATACATATGAATACACATTTAAATGAATGTAAATATGTGAATTGTGTTTAGAATTTTAAATGTGTGTATGAATCGGAGGCACTGAGCAGCTGGTGCTAGTGTTTTATCAATACAGTTTTTGCCGAATTCACCAATGTATACGAATGGGAATCGCATTACTCATACGCCACGCTATGGGGCAGCTGCATAAACAAATTGACAGCTAGAACGGCTGGCTATTCACAAATAATCTTAATATCTCGCAGATACACAAAATCATTGGATTTGTGCCCACCATACTGCAGATTGTTATGCAAACGTCGTTGGAGCAGCCAGTACGACAAGCCGGGGCAGTATATCTGAAAAACCTGGTCAATAACAGCTGGTCGGATCATGAAACGAAACCAGGCGAACCCATACCCTTCTCCATTCACGAGCAAGATCGTGCCATGATTCGCGGCTCTATTGTTGATGCGATCGTGCATGCGCCAGAGTTGATCAGGTAAGATGCGCCTCAATGTTACAAGTCGCGACATTCCATAATTTGTATGTATTGCATACATAGGGTTCAACTGTCCGCCTGCGTAAATCACATTATTAAAAATGATTTCCCCGGACGTTGGCCTCAAGTGGTGGACAACATAAGCATATACTTGCAAAATCCAGACGTGAATGGGTGGAACGGTGCACTGGTCACAATGTATCAGCTGGTTAAGACGTACGAATACAAGCGCTTTGAGGAGCGGACGCCATTGAATGAAGCAATGAATTTACTGTTGCCAATGATTTACCAGCTTATGATGACACTGCTCAATGACCAGTCGGAGCAGTCGGTGCTTTTACAGAAACAAATACTCAAGATTTACTACGCACTGACGCAGTACAGTTTGCCGCTTGACCTCATCACCAAGGAAATATTCTCGCAGTGGATGGAAATTTGCCGTCAAATAGCGGATCGTGCAGTTCCCGATTGTTCGCACTTGGATGATGACGAGCGAACCGAATTCCCCTACTGGAAAACCAAAAAATGGGCCTTGCACATTATGGTGCGCATGTTTGAGCGGTAAGCTTACTATACTTGTGGAAAAATGTTGAAATCGCTAAATAATTTTCATAATATTGGTTCTTTAGCTATGGCAGTCCCAGCAGCGTAGTCAGTGAAAAGTATCAGAAGTTCGCAGAATGGTATCTTCCCACATTTAGTTCAGGTGTCCTAGAGGTGCTGCTCAAAATCCTAGACCAATATCGTAACCGAGTTTATGTGTCGCCACGTGTTCTTACTGATGTGCTCAACTACCTAAAGATTGCGTAAGTATTTAGTTCTTCAACTCATCAATTCTTATAATTTTTGTTTTATTTTGTCAGTGTGATCCATGCTTACACATGGAAACTGATCAAGCCACATATGGTAGCTGTTATTCAAGATGTCATATTTCCTATCATGTCCTTTACTGATTCTGATCAGGAGCTATGGGAAAGCGATCCATATGAGTACATTCGACTCAAGTTCGGTTGGTATTATTAAATTAGTATGAATTTAAACAAATTACTGATTAAATCTTTGTACTTAATAGATATATTTGAAGATTACGCCACACCTGTTCCAGCTGCACAATCCCTGCTTCATTCCGTCTGCAAAAAACGTAAAGGCATTCTCCCCAAAGCAATGAGCACTATCATGCAAATAATAACCTCACCAAATGCTGACAACAAGCAAAAGGATGGTGCTCTTCATATGATTGGTACTCTCGCTGATGTGCTCCTTAAAAAAGCCCTTTATCGTGATCAGGTAGAGTCGATGCTCACCACTTATGTCTTTCCGGAATTCCAAAATCCGGCTGGACACATGAGGGCACGCGCCTGTTGGGTTCTACACTATTTTAGCGATGTCCAAATCAAGAATCCCCAGGTCTTGGCCGAAACAATGCGCCTGACTACAAATGCCTTGCTCACGGATAAAGAACTTCCCGTCAAGGTAGAGGCTGCCATCGGCCTGCAAATGTTCCTTTCATCACAGGATGAAGCGCCTAAATACGTGGAATCGCAAATCAAAGAAATTACCAAGGAGCTTCTCACCATCATTCGCGAAACTGAAAATGAGGACTTGACCAATGTTATGCAAAAGATTGTGTGTACATTTACGGAGCAGCTGCTGCCAGTTGCAACGGAAATTTGCCAGCATTTGGCAACAACATTTAGTCAAGTACTTGAATCAGAAGAGGGCTCCGACGAAAAGGCTATAACGGCTATGGGTCTTCTTAATACTATTGAGACACTACTCAGCGTTATGGAGGAGCATCCGGATGTGTTGCTGAACTTACATCCAATTGTCATCAACGTAGTGGGTCACATATTTCAACACAACATTACTGGTAGGCAGCAAGATAACCCTAGATAACCTTTTCCTGATTTAAAATATCTCTTTGTGTCGATAGATTTCTATGAGGAAACCTTCTCGTTGGTTTACGATTTAACGTCCAAGTCCATTTCGGCAGAAATGTGGCAAATGCTGGAATTGATCTATCAAGTTTTCAAAAAGGATGGTGTTGATTATTTCATTGACATTATGCCGGCACTCCATAATTACGTCACAGTCGATACATCAGCCTTCCTTTCGAATCCAAATCGTCTGCTAGCCATATTGGACATGTGTAAAACTGTAAGCTTTACCAAAATTGTGTTCTTCCACTCCTCTTTCTAATTTTGTATGGTTTTGTTTAGATGCTAACTAGTACTCCTGGCGAGGACCCTGAGTGTCATGCCGCCAAATTAATGGAGGTCATTATTTTGCAGTGCAAAGGACAAATCGATTCCGTGATACACATGTTCGTGGAGCTGGCTCTAACGCGTTTAACACGCGAAGTGCAATCCTCGGAGCTGCGTACCATGTGTCTGCAGGTGGTCATTGCTGCATTGTACTATAATCCTCAGCTCCTTCTCTCAATATTGGACAAGATGTCGCAACCTAACAATGAACCAATTAGCTCGCATTTTATCAAACAATGGCTGCACGATACGGACTGTTTCCTTGGGTATGTAAACCTTCAAGCAAAATCTTTATACTATCAATGTACGAACTAATTGCTCTTTGAATGTATCAGCATTCACGATCGAAAATTATGCGTACTGGGCCTGTGTACACTAATCTCATTGGGAGATGCAAAACCGCAGGTATTGAGCGAGGTAGCAAGCAAGATTGTCCCATCCCTGATATTGTTGTTCGATGGCCTCAAGCGTGCTTATGAGTCGCGTGCACAGGAGGAGGAGGAGGAAGAAGAAGAGGAAGATGGTGACGATTGCGAAGGTAAGATCTACATAAATACGCACCTCAAGTGTACTAAGCGAAAGTTTTACAGAAGCCCTATCGAGTGACGAGGACGAAATGGATGAAATGGCACCAAATTACTTGGACAAGTTGGCAGACTTTGCTAAGAACAAAGGATCTGCGGCTGGATTCGAAGTGAAAGCTGAACTGAAAGACGATGATGAAGATTCCGACGATGAAGCTGAGGAATCAATTGGTGATTTAAACGAAACTGGTCTAGAAACATTTACAACGCCCATTGATGACGAGGAGAACGAAAGCGCTATTGATGAATACTGGACTTTCAAGGAAGTTATTACCGGTAAGAGAACAACAAAATCTAACTGCAATGGAACCATTACAAAATATTTGTTTTCCTTTAGCACTTTCCGCACAAGATCAGGCTTGGTACTCCCTGCTGACCTCAAATCTGACACCCGAACAGGCTAAAGCACTGCAAGAAGTTGTTGTTACAGCAGATCAGCGCAAAGCGGCGAAAGAATCGAAACTAATCGAGAAGCAAGGAGGATTTAACTTCCCCCAGACAACAGTGCCCTCGACATTTAATTTTGGTTCTTAATTTTGTGCTCCGGACTCTCGACTTTTGTACCATTATATCTGACTTGATTGTTTCTCGTATTCTTTCCATCACGAAAATGAAAACAATTGATAGCTGACACTTTTTATAGGGGCTGTTAAAGCTAGATTCTCGTACACATTGTGTACAAACATACACATACACGTGTTGCATGCATCGTCGATTAACGATCAATGGATGGGGATGATCGATTTATATTTATTGTAGATTTATATTTTAAATTTCTATTTGGCAATTCCATGCCAACTAAATTATAATAACTTAAGTTGAATTGTATATCATTATATGTAACTAAAAAAAACATTTGAAAGCCGCCTCATTGAATGAGTTGAACTAAGTTTGGACTTTTCAAAATACAGAATGGTCAGAGAATGGAAATTCAGCGCAGAGCATTCAATTAGATTGTCTTTAAACACACGTACATAAATAATTTACTAGATGGAGCGATATTTTTGAAAAATAAAAGCATTTTTAACGTTTGAATTGTTTTAACTATTATGTTTAATGTACTCAAATCAAAGTACTTCATTAACGCGCGAAAGTACTCTGGCCAACCTTTGGATACTAAGCATTGTTCGATGCTTAGTGCTTCGGAGATTCAAGAACATGCAACAGTGTTGGAAAGCGACCAGTCTGGTAAATGACGCTGTTTTAACACATGCGCCTTGTGCCAGTCACGGGAAAAGGCTACACGGTGAATGTCAGTTCGCTTTGTTTACAAAAGTAATAAGTTTGTTTTTACAATCGTTCGTTAATAGATTGAAGTATGAAGATAGCAATTGAAGGCTGTGCTCACGGCGAGCTAGAGCGTATTTATGATACTATAGAAAGCATCGAAAAGGAGGAAAACACCAAAATAGACCTGCTTCTTTGCTGTGGCGACTTTCAATCAACGCGAAATGTTACGGACTTGCAAACAATGGCCGTCCCAAGGAAGTACATGGACATGTGTACATTTTACAAGTATAATATTCGCATTCAAACATATCTGAAGTCCAACTAAACACCATCTTTTTACGTATATATAGATATTACAGTGGCGAGCGCGTAGCTCCGATTCTAACAATATTTATTGGCGGTAATCACGAAGCATCGAACTATTTGCAGGAGCTACCCTACGGGGGTTGGGTGGCACCAAATATCTACTATCTGGGATATGCAGGAGTTGTAAACGTGAATGGAATTCGCATTGCTGGAATAAGCGGAATATACAAGGGTCACGATTTCTTAAGAGGCCACCACGAGTTTCCACCTTACTCAGAGAAAACAAGCCGCAGCGTATACCATGTGCGCCAGTTGGAGGTGTTTCGGCTAAAACAACTTTCTGGTAAAGTTGACATCTTCATGTCGCATGACTGGCCCAGAGGAATTCAGGAATATGGGAACAAGGCACAGCTACTTCGCTTTAAGCCCCATTTTGCAGCAGACATTGAAAGTGGGCAACTTGGAAGCCGTCCGTTGGAAGAACTTTTGAAGAATGTCCAGCCGGTGTATTGGTTTGCAGCACATTTACATTGCAAGTTTGCTGCACTTGTACCACATAACAATAACATAAGCAAAGCGTCTGATGGTGAGAATTCCAGAAGTAGTAATGATGATGAGAGCGAAGAAGAGCTAACACCCTCAGAAAAGGTAGCATCAGTGGCAGTAACCAAATTTTTGGCTCTAGACAAATGTCTACCCAAGCGACGGTTTCTTCAAGTGCTGGACATACCCGCCGATGCGAATAAATGTGGAAAAATAAAGTTAGAGTATGATGAGGAATGGCTTTCGATCCTCCTTACAACGAATCATCTTACTTCCATAAATGACAGTAATTACTATTTGCCAGGCAAGAAAGGAGGACACACTACAGAACGTTGTGACTTTACGCCGACTCCTGAGGAGATAGCACGTGTTCGTTCTAAATTCCAGGATCTTAATATCCCTGAGAACTTCTGTCGCACTGTGCCTGCCTTTAATCAAAATGAAGAATATAATTATAAACAAACCTACGTGGAACAACCGAACCCACAGTTAAACCCACAAAACAATGAATTTTGTACAAGGTTAGGTATAGACGATCCACTTTGCTTGGCCATGTTGGCCGACGGCAAGGACTTACCTCCACTTGTAAGCTTGCTCGATGTTGAACCGCCCAAAAAAAGCACTACCGAACTTTCCGAAGAAAACATTTTGTGTACCGAGTCTTTACAAACCCCGACTAAAAGAAAGTTGAACCTGGCATTACCCGCACCAACTACTACAGGAGTAGAGAGGGATGAGCATGTCATTGAGCCTCCCCCTAAATTGGAAGAGGCTATCGATGATGTCCCTGAAGAGAAAATAATAGAAAATCCATGCACTCCCTCGAGTCCTAACATTAAAAAGCTTAAAAGGAGGAATCAAAGCATATATCAAGCTGAAGATGTACAAATTTAAATATACAGTTTACTACTAAAAAAAGAAGCAATTTTATTCAAATAACACAGAATACGCTTTACACTGCAGAAAGGAGTTCAACTGGGCTGCATGTGATGTTGAGTCTAAATAAATTAAGGTTACACTTCACATGTATGTAAGTAATGAAAATAATCTTCACTGAACTTTGGTGACATTTGCGCCATAAGCTTCGGCGGCACATACGAAGCCACACTGCAAAACAGAATCGGGGGTTTCAGCTAAATCACAATAATAGCTTGCTGGGGAAGAAATGCATTGCAGCTGCAACTGGTCACCATCAGACTTGGGGCGGTAGAAACGACAACGGCGTGGTCCATAGATCGGCATATTGGCATCATAGGGCGGACTTAAAATATCGAAGAAAGCAGCAATACCATTCTCGACTTGCGTTATCTGGTGATAGTTACGCTTGCGTGGCGTTAGTAATGCACTCGAAGTATCTGGTGTCGCGATACAGGGTTCTTCTGCAACCACTTTGACCAGTGTAGGGTTCTTGTCATACACCAAAGGCTCCTCAGCGGGCTGCTGCAACGAATAGCTCTGTACGTGCAGTTTTCCCCAAACGGCCCGCAGCAGGCCGTACATCATGGGATGGTCGTGCAATGGGATCGAATTGTTGCCCCGCACAATGAACAGACTCATGGAGAAGCGATCATCTTCGAATATGTGCATGTAGGTACAAGGAGCGAGGTGGGAGCTACATCCAATGTCTTCGCGGAATAGCTCCTCCTTGATGTGAAGATCCCGATAAGTTAGCTGGTCAGTAAGCTGCTTTAAAAGGCTCAGATTGGCATTGAAGCTGGCAAGATTAGCTCGATCGAATGTCTTGAAAGCCTGGCGCAACACGCTCATAAAGTGGGACGTCATTGCCAGAGCCGGAATGGGCAATTGATTACACGTTATCACTAATGCACCACTACCAACTTTGGCAAAACACTTCTCACTGACGTAAGCTGTATTTTTAAAGCTTTTATGGGCTTAAACTCTAGATAATTGGCTGGATGGCAATTGCGGCCAACAGAAACGTCAGATAAACAAAATCAGCTGTTGGGCAGTGTTGGATAGCGCACCAGGTCCGAATGCTAAAAAGGTTAAATTATTTAAATAAATACATTTACTTTCAGTTAGAAATTTCTTTACGGCAATCCAGTCTAAATAAATCGGTACAATAAACTTAAGTCTTTTTTCTCATTTGATATTTTTGTTTAAAGGCAAAGGCTACTATTTTATTCAAACTATCGAAATCCAATTTTCCAATTGTTGAAGTGTTTATTTTTTGTTTACCCGCAAATTAGCATGATTTTAAAGAAAATATTGAAAATTCATTGAATAATGTTAACTAAAATAAATATTGGGTTAGTAGCTTCTTTCCTTTGATTGTGTAGCGTGTGTCAGTATCCACGACTTATAATCACGTTTCTTCATTGCCATTTGCTTATGGCGTGGATGCGTTGGACATATGACATAACCGCGCTCCTGGCGAATCACAATGTAGCAGTCCTTGCAGCGACGCTTTAGGCGACCTTTCACCTTGAATCCTGCCACTTGTTGTATAAGTGCATTGAATGGTGCAAGTAGAGAACCCGCACTTGCTGTTTTTGGTACCAATTGCTGCCCAATTATACTATGGCCCGGTGTACATGTAGTAGATGCCGCGATTCCCGAGGGACGCGTCATTATATGGAATCCGCGAGTAAGGCCGATACCATTCCACAGCCGTGCACTGCTTAGAAATAATTTACTCGCGAAAGACATCTGAAACGAAGGTTTTATGTTACATTTTTATTAATTATAAAAAGTCAACCTTTACTTTATGTGCAGTGTTGGAAAGAACGCAAATGTGACTGATTGATGGCGTTGCCAATTCGATTTTTCTTTGCGTTCCTTTGTAATCGTTGCAATTGGATCTTATTAAGAAAAAAGAAAATAGTCGCTGTAAAACTGAACTTATTATTTTGTTAAATATTATTCATATCCTTCGTCCATTGGAAATGCTCAATAAAAGATGTACTTACTTTATACAGAAGATATAACATGAAGGCCAGACCCCAAAAATTTTAAAATTTATTTGGAGAATATTTTCTAAAAAGCAGACTTAATAAAAAGAAATGTGGGATATTAAAAGTAATATATGTATGTATGTATTTCCCTTTGAAAATTGCATAGAAACGTATATTAAATTAGTAGTTGACTAATCCAGACTTATTATTTCAACGCGGCCGTCTGCCTCACTTAGTTTAGTACGTTTGCTTTTTGTGCGTCCCACATCTTCCTCGTCTGAAGAGTTAAGTATTTCTGTTATTTCATCATTGTCATTTCCTTCGCTGGGTTTCCGTTTAGTTGTCGCTTTTGCGGGGCTTTCAACAGAAAGATTGTCTGTTGCCGCAGTAACAACTTCCGTAATCTTGACGTCGTTGTCCTCATCGTCCTCAACTACAAGGCAATCATCATCGTCGTCTTCGGCTATAGTTGGTCGACTCCGCTTTGATGTCGAAGGACCATCATCAGAAACTTTACTGCCATTAGCCGCACGCTTTCGAGCGGTTTGGTCAACACTGGTGTCTTCGGGCTTATCTTCCTGCTTTGGCTGTAACTGACTTTTATCGGCAATTACCTCAAACAACACGTCGTCGCGATCAGCGTCAAAGTGCACTATGATGATACTTAGCTCATAGCTTTGGAAAAAGTCATCGCACTTTAGTATAACGCCATCGACAATATTCATTTCACTTAGCAATTTCGTTTCATTATACTCAGTTTCTCCCTCTTCCGATGAGATGAGAATAGAACCGCTGGATTCCACAGTTACATCAGGATTTACCATATTCAGAGTCTTAATGAGAACCTCATCCCGGAATGCTTTAATTTGTATGCGTTTAGTGTCAATGCGCAGTGTTATAGCTGGGTCACTGGCACATACATAACAATTAGGGTTGGGAGCCGGGAAGAAAGCATCTGGGACAAGAAACTGATTGCGCCCATTAAGACGTAGTCGCGCATAAACGGCTTTGCACTGTACCCACTTAGCTTGCAAAACACTAAATGCCCGCATCACTGATATTCCAGCAGTAATCGCATTGGTGGTTGCAATAGCTGGAATAATGTTGCCAGCCATTGACTTTATCTCGAAGCGTGATTTTTGCTCAATATTAAATATATGGGCACGGATATTGGCACAGGCAGCAACGAAGTTCATAGCTGAATGATCGTCCTTATCCCACACTAAAGTGTCGTTTCCTTCCAATTTAAGAAAAGAAGCGCTTAACTCCTTTAATGCATCGGCAAAAACCTGTGCGCATTCCTCCACTGACCAAACTTTATGATGCTGCCGTGATAGTTGCTGCGCATCAGGTTTGACCCCGTTCGACAGCGTAGTGTCCCATTGCACGGGTACTGGTGCCTTCCGGGATTTCCAGAGATTTGACATGCGCAGTAAGTAATTGATGTCCTCGTTGAAGAACTTGTTGAACAACTTGGCGGCATCGTAGTTGGAGTCCTTGGCCCACTGACGAGTATTAATACGCACAACATTGCCATTAGAGTTGCTCGAATTGGTGTTTTCATCTTTGTCCTTATTCGTAACGACTTTTTCTTCGATTGCATCTTCAGCTTTAGCTTGTTCGGATTTGGTTTGTGCCTCAGGATCTGCAGCATCAGGGGAGATGTCCTCATCTTCAAGGGATTCCCCAAAGAGTTGACTGCAAATGTATTATTCATGTAGTTAGGTACATGGTATATTTTTTTCTCTACTCACTTGAACAGATGTTTAGCCCAAACAATGCAGTGAATTGACTCCGAAGGCGTGTTGCGTATGGTGCAACCAGGAAAGCTGCGTTGTTTCTCCTTAGGTGTGCATTCGTAGCACTGGGTGAGACCTCTCTTAATTAGTTCAACTTGTCCATTGTACCCGGATGTACCGCTTTCAATGAGAGGTACATCTGCATTCAAGCACATTCGATTAACATGGTTGCGCGCTGCTCGGTTATCCAAGGCGCTCAGTACAACATTAAACTTCTTGAAGAAATTTACCCCATAGTCGGTGCTAAATTGATCAAATAAATAAAAATAAAAATATGTAATATATATTTCTAATAATTGGCACTTACGATGTAACACTATCGTGATATGCAGTTATGTTCGCATCTGGATTAAAGCTCAGTGCACTTTCGCGTGCCACACGGGCCTTCGATTTGCCAACATGTTCCCGATGGAATAGGAATTGACGATTTAGATTGCTCAAATCGATGGTGTCCAAGTCGATCTGTTATGGCAAATAAAAAATATACATATACATATAATTTCTTATATACACAAACAAGATTTAAATTCGCAAATCTACGTACAATTTCTATTTCTTTAAAGCCGCTTAGTACAAGATTTTTGAGAACTTCGCAACCTATGCCACCCGCGCCAACAACCAAAACTTTGGACTGTTTAACCAGTTCCTGTAATGATGCAGGAAAAACATTTTCGATAGATGCAGCCATGCTAAGAATTCTAAATGATCCGTTTTAATATCAGGCAAAAAAAGGCATGCAAAACACAAATTTGCAAATGACGCCGGCATTCACACATACACAGCTTTATCAAGTGCAAAAACAGTGTTGTAAAAGGGACAACTGAAAGAAACCCTTGGTTTCTATCGATATTAATTACGATAGGTATACATAGCTGTTGAGAGAATGTCACATTTATATTGCTATTTTTTAAGTTGGTCACACTATACTGATTGATTTGTAGATGTAGCTTGTGTGTGTGTGTTTTGTGTGGAGGCATAAATCGGACGTTTATATTTCAGTGCTTGTTTATGCAGCACGACAACTGCGCGTGAGCTAAAATTTGGTAGCAAATTTTCAAATTATTTACGGAAGTTGTTTAAAATATAAATCATGGCTGAAGTCCGACGCAGAAAGGCAGACAATGATAATGAAGATGCTGCGGCTGCTGCTTTAGCAAGTAGTGCAGCTGATTCTTCAGACCATGTAAGTCTTATTCTTGAATAATTGAAGATAAATTAGTTTAACTTATTGTGCGACTATTGTGGCTTTTGTCTCCAAAAATATTTACATTCATTGAAGCGCAGCATTAAGCGAAATGTGTGTATACCGATACAACAAAATGCACGTATGTACATATGTTTGTTGTTATTCTCCGACGCACAAGCAGGTGGTAAAAGAGCGCCGTCCAGAGAGCCAATGAGTCGCGAGAGTGAGAGACAGATGAAAACCAATAACAAATGCACTGAATACACACACAAGCACGTATACATGTATACACATAATTATATATACTTGTGTGCTGCAAGCAAATCCAATTAAGTGACCCTTACGAAAGCGTCAAACCATCCCACCACCCACTAAGAATTACACAAACTATGCTTCCTGGCCGTCTATCTGGATTTGTATCTCTTGATTAAATGATAACGTTTTGCCGCCCGTGTTTGCATGTCCCTTTCTCGACAGCGAACTTTCTTATCAGATTCCACATATATTTGTCAACCTAAACAAAACACGCCACTTGATCAACCAACCACAAGCAACTTGGATAAATTACCAAAATGTCTCCTATCTGCTCATTATACTATAATATTTACTCATCGGAATTGGACTTTGATTTTTTACCATGTGAACTTTATTTTACAGGTTGATTCGGAAGAAGAGAAAATACCAGAAGAGAAATTCGTCGAGGAACTGGCCAAGAATTTACCTCAAGGAACGGATAAGACGCCAGAGTTATTGGACTCGGCTCTTAAGGACTTACCAGATCGGTAGGCACATACAAATAAAAGTTGTTATTTCTATGAATGTGTTCTTATTTACTAGAGCAAACTATATTTTAAAAATATATATACAAATCCATACTGGTATACATATGAATATATGTATGTATATTCCAGATGTGTGCATTTGGCAGAAAATTATATTCACACAAATCCGATACAAAAATAACTTAAGGCTTATGGTTGCATAAATATGAAAATGTAAATGTTAAATTGTGTATTCTGTATAATTATTTTTTGCTTTCTTAAATTTGATACTCTCAGCTGGAAGAACTGGGTCATACGCGGAATATTCACATGGATTATGATATGCGGATTTGCCTTGATTATCTATGGTGGTCCATTAGCCTTGATGATTACGGTTTGTTTGTTAACGAAACTTAGTCGAACCGGTGTTATAATTAGCTTATCATTTAATTTTTTAGACGCTACTCGTACAGGTTAAGTGTTTCCAGGAGATAATATCGATTGGCTATCAAGTCTACCGTATACATGGCCTTCCTTGGTTCCGTAGTCTTTCCTGGTATTTCCTTCTTACTTCAAATTATTTCTTTTATGGCGAAAATCTTGTCGACTACTTTGGTGTTGTCATCAATCGTGTGGTATGTTTATTTATAAGTTCGTAATTCAATTACTTATTACATAGATTTTTTTCTTCATTTCAGGAATACCTTAAGTTTTTGGTCACCTATCATCGGTTCCTCTCGTTCGCACTTTATATCGTTGGGTTTGTTTGGTTTGTGCTGTCGCTTGTAAAAAAATATTATATCAAGCAGTTCAGCCTATTTGCCTGGACACACGTCTCGTTGCTTATTGTTGTGACACAAAGCTATTTGATTATACAGAATATATTCGAGGGACTTATTTGGTTTATAGTACCTGTTTCGATGATTGTTTGCAATGATGTCATGGCGTATGTATTTGGTTTCTTCTTTGGACGTACACCCCTCATCAAGTTGAGTCCCAAGAAGACCTGGGAGGGCTTTATTGGTGGTGGTTTTGCCACTGTTCTTTTTGGCATATTATTCTCATATGTTTTATGCAACTACCAATACTTCATCTGCCCCATACAATACTCAGAAGAACTGGGTCGCATGACAATGTCCTGTGTTCCAAGCTATCTCTTTACACCTCAGGAGTATAGTCTGAAACTGGTAAATAAGCTAAGGCTTCTATTACAAGTATTGATTGTTTCTCTAATTGATTACTATTTTAGTTTGGAATTGGAAAAACCCTTAATATTTATCCTTTCATTTGGCACTCGATTTCACTGAGCTTGTTTAGCTCTATAATTGGACCATTTGGAGGGTTCTTTGCTTCCGGATTTAAGCGGGCCTTTAAAATTAAGGTAAGTTTAATTTCAACATAACTTGCGATGATACAAAACTTCGTTTCTTTAGGACTTTGGGGACATGATTCCTGGTCATGGCGGCATCATGGATCGCTTCGACTGTCAATTCCTGATGGCCACCTTTGTCAATGTCTACATCTCTAGTTTTATAAGAACTCCATCCCCAGCAAAGCTCTTGACGCAGGTTTGTTGCATTCGAAATATTGATTAGGCATATTCAGTTTAAAAATTATAAAATCTTTTTCAGATTTATAACTTAAAACCAGATCAACAATACCAAATATATCAATCATTGAAGGATTCTCTTGGCGACATGCTAAACTAAATCACTGGACAACTGCAATTGTTGGTTATAGTCGCATATACAGAAATATAATGAAAGATCGTTGTATATTGCTGTATATGAACTTACTGAAACGTCTTACTCGAAAGCTGTTTAAGCCCTCTAAAAATGGTTTTATCGAATTAGACGTTCCGATCATAGTTTTATCTATGAGTATAATTTTTATTATATTTTAGTTTTAGTTTAGTACTCGTATAACTTTGTTGTTATAAAAATTTTAAGTTTTTTCATTACGGTTATTATAATTCTTACTCTATAGCATTTTATAGTGCAATTGCAATCCACATATCGAAAATATGTTGGGCGATTCCATTAATTTTAATGACATACGATTATGAAGTTCATATTTTACCAAATCGAATTGTACACTGGAAAAATGTCAAACAAAAGGCAAGCAAACCAATAGGTCGAGAAGTCCTATGAATTTAGTGTTTGCTTTCTTTCCATGTGTGAATTTATACTATATATACATAAAATATATTTAGTGTCTATATTCTTATGTGTGCTATTTTACTTACTATTAGTTGAAAGAGAGCTCCACGCCAAATCAGTCATGCAAAAGAGGCGCGCCTAGTTTAGTTTCCAAAATTCTCTTGCTAATATTTAACTTAAAAATATAATAATTGGATGCGCATTTTCATTTATCTAAGTAATAGGTATGATCAAGTATCTAAAGACTCTTTCTGTTATGGTTACAATTTGTAGTGCAATATATAAAATTGTGTTTATAATATTAAAAAAATGGTCTTTATTTATTCATTTATAACTCATAACAATTAGCATAAATTCATGTGCATATGAATCAAATAAATATTTAGTTCCTTGAATCAAATATCATTTAGTTGAACAATTCCGTAGATTTATTTAAATGATCTTTAACAAAAAACTTAAGAATACAAAACTGTTTTAGATATAAGGCAATTCCCTATTGATGTTATATAACTACCATTAAAATTAAATGAATGTATTTCAAATGAATTCCAGTAGTTATGTGCAATGGTATAGAAATATTCATAAACTATATGGCACTTGCGTATGTAATATTTATATATATAAAAATACAAATGAGAACTTATTCGACTCAGCTGTATTTACGAGCCTTCATTCACAGTAATTGGTTTTACGAGCATTTTGCTGATTAGAGATTGCTTCAAATCATTAGTATCGCTACGAGTCAGATCAAAGTAAACTTTTCGGTTACGCGCATCGTTAAGCAAATGACGCCACATGTCTACAGCCTATGGAGATGTTATAATTATTAACTTGTACTTAAAGACAAGTAATTATCCTTACCTGCAAGTCATCAAAATTACCACAGATGATTAAGCAACGCTGTGGTCTAGTTATGGCCACGTTCAGCCTCTGGTAGTTAGTAAGGAATCCTACGCCGCGGGTGCGTGCATTCGATATAATGATGACATCTCGTTGCTGGCCCTGATAGGCATCAACAGTGCATGGTGTAATTTTCATTTCACTTGGTATGACCTGGCTCAACGCATAGCATTGGTTGCTGTATGGTGTTATCAAACCATATCTGTAACGCTCTGTAGGCATATGCTTGTTAAGTTCGATTAGCAAGCTAGCTACAAAGCGAGCTTCTTCATCGTTGCTAATGCTTCGACTGTTTTTATCATTGGTGTCGCGGGTGTAACTCAAATTGATAACGCAATAAGGAATAATGGGTGCCATAAGACGCTTAGTGGAGTCGTCATTACGTAGTTGACCCTCATAGAAGTAGCTATTAGGCCATTTGCAAATCTCTGGATGCATGCGATACTGCATGCTTAATTTGTAAACTTTCGTATGCAAAGAACGATTTTGTTTTGGCTTGTCCAACTGCTGCTTCACATTGCGCTGAATGCGATCGAACATAGAGTTTCCAAGTCCGTAGTTAATCGCTCTTTGAGAGAGTACCGTGGCAGGCAGCTGCTGTGTGTCTCCCACCAATACGAGACCGCGTACACCAAATCTCAGAGGCAGCAAAGTCCAAGGCTCGGTGCACTGTGTTGCCTCGTCAATTATACATGCATCGAAATAGTCGATATAGGAAGCCAGCTTTACACAACTGGAGAGTGTGGTGCATACAATGTTAGCACGCTGAATAAAAGTTCTAGTGAACTCATTCTCTTCGCGCGGCGTCAGCGGTGGATTTAGTTGCTCGTTGATTAGGCGTAGAGTGCGCTCTTTTGTTTTAACCTGCTCTTGTAAACTACTAACTGTGTCGCTCCGTTTTCTTAAATTTAAAATTTCTGCTTTAAGATCTTCTTGTTGTTTTTTTAGGTGCACGATGTTATCTGCCGTTAGTCGATCACGTTTCGCAGTACGCTTCTTCCTCAAATAGTCCTCCACAGACAATTCACGCACATTCGCGTCCATTTTTTGAAATATTCCGAATCTAACAAGTTCGAATTGCGTATGCGTCATGCAATTGCGGGCATGTTTCAAGCCCAATGTAATATTATCAACTGCTGCATTGCTATGAGCACATATCAGAATTTTACGATCCAGTGTGTGGTTACTGCTGCTATACATGCACTGTAGAGCTAGATTGGATATAACCGCGGACTTGCCAGTACCTGGTGGTCCTTGTATCAGCGTAATACTCGGCTCTGAGTCGTCCGTTAGCCGAATCGAAGTGCTCAAGCATATATCCAGTTGTGGGCTATTTAGTCTCTTAAAGCCTTTGTACTGTAACTTTGTACCTTTCAATAATTTCGGATCAAATGTTAGAACATTCTCACATGGTTTTAGGATTCGTTGAAAGAGTGGCGAACGACTTAGCTGATAAATGGCACTGAATGCACCCAACTCCACCCTTATATTATCCACAATAGGGCTAACAGTCAATGTTTTTAGGGTTTGCAACAAATCCGAGCTAATACTGCTCTGCAGTATCTCAAATTTAATTTCATAAGTATCGCCTATAAAAAATTTGATGTAATCACATTTTTTTAATCAATATTGACATACTTACCGGCTATATGCTGCATATGCGACACTGTCGCAAATATTTCCTTCAGCAAATTTCCGCTACTTAAGGTATACAGATCGAACTTTCCAAATGGTTTATAATTGTCTAAGTATATAAATAAAAATTTATAAAAACTTGTAGTTAATCGTTACATTAAGGAGATAGCTTACATCTTGTAACCAGTACAAAACGAGGTCTATGCCTGGAATTTTCCTTGAAAAAACTTTGGAGACTCACTTGAAATGAGCTCTTACAGAATTTGTATTCACGCTGTATGGTAGTCAATAGCTCCAGCTTCATTAATGGTATAAATGTTCTAAAGTAAAATTAATTTACATATATACATTTTTTACTTGAACATATCAAGCAACTTACTCTTTATACTGTTTGTAGCTGCTGAACTCAGTTGGAATCGGCATCAGCACATCAGATTCAGCAACTTCATCAGCGTTTTTTGAATTTAGCCACTGGTTACCCCACTTCAAAATATCACCAGTTATAATATCATTGTAATTTTCCATTTTTCCCATGGACATAGCCCATGTCCGACGCTCCGCGTAGGTGCTCAGAGTCAGCTTTTTGGTATCCTTATCGATGCGTACTTTTTTACTGGCACCTACGCGTTCAATTAATTTAATCTGAGGAGTGTCGTTGAATCGCACATGTCGATTTTTTTTTGCCTGTTTGTCGCGTAGCTGCCTTAATTCAAAATCACTTTCCATATCAGCGAAAGTAACTCGATTGCAGGTGCGTTGATTACGAGCTATTTCTGCCTCTTTGCGCTTAATAGGACGAACTAGTAGCTTGGATGGAGCTGAAGGTGCATCTGTTTCGTATACATCAACTGTCTTTTGAGAAAAGCATTCAATAGTTGCACGACGTTTGGGAATCGGTTTTTCAAGTGGTCGCTTCGTTTTATCCAATTTAAGTCTCTTAGTTGTTGGCAATTTACCTTCCACAGTAAGAAATTCTCCTCGATTAGAATTACCAAGGGTTGGTATTTTCAATGCTTTACGCTTGCGGTCACTGGAAGATGCATCTAGAGGTGCGCTACACTTCGATTTTTCGGCAAGTTTCTTAAGTTGCTCCCGACGTTTTTCCTTAATACCCTCACATTCTTTTTTCTTATTCTTTGGCTTTTGATACCATTTTGCTTTCATTACCATATCATTATCTACTGAACGTTGCCTCTTTAGTACAGATTCCTTGTTATTAGCGGCCGATACGCCGCGCAACTTTCCGCGACATTTAGGCAAGTGTGGTGCTGAAATTACTGTTGGTTTACGCCTGTTTTCATCGTTATTCTTGACTTTCGATTTGCTTGAAGTCGGGCTTAGAACCGTCTCGTTAACGTTAGTTGGTGAAGTTAAAGAGCTGTCTAAATAAAGGGACTTAGATCGGTTTAACAAACGAGAGCTTCGTGGTTTCTCTTCAGGTACTGGACTTGAGCTTGGAGTCTTTCCTAATTTATCATTGGCATCTGAGTCAGAACGTCCCTCAATAGATTTATCATTGGGATCTGAGTCAGAACGTCCCTCAATAGATTTTGTGCGCTTGCGACTTGTTGAGATAGTATCTGGTGGTTTCGAGTTTGATTCATTATCTAAATTGATCCATTCTGCTATTTGTTCAGAGTTTTTGTAGTTTGACTGATTTATTGGGACATCCAGCTTTGGCGGACTGGGTAGTTTCTTTAAAACAGCCTTGGACCCTGTTTCAAGTGGGTCTTTATTATTAGGTGATTTGTCAACATCAGACCGTAAAGAAGTGTTCGTTTTAGATTGATCATCAGATTCCAGTTCCAGAATTTCATGAGATTTGGTTTTTTCTTGATTATTGGCCTTTGATGATGGCATAGATTGTGGGTCACCTATTGATTTTAAACGAACGCTGCAACGCCTTAACTTACATCCTATTGGTGAGATAGTGTCAGCTGTAAGAAATGTTTTTAGTATCAAGTCATTACGGATGGCAACGCGTATCTTACCTGGTAACGTTGTTGTATCTTTGCTGGCATCAAAATTCGGTGTAGATGATCTTTCTTCATTAAGAAAAGGAGGATTGGGAAAATCATCTTCATTTGTCTTCGTATTGGAATCTTCAACCACTTGCAAATCTTGATTTTCTCCTATTGATAGAGCTTCGTCTTCTAATGGATAAACCTGAGACATGACATTTTGCGAAAGCAGTTTTGATGACCAATCCGTAAATTTACTGAAGAGTTCATCGTCGTCGTCCTCAATAAGTATAATCTCATCTTCATTCATTTGTGTAGCTATTTCTGTCTTAAAGTTACTTAATTCCAGATATTCCTTTTCTTCCTCGGCTATCTGTTCGTCTTCATTCTGCTCTTCGTTCTCACTGTAGCTAAGATCAGCTGACTCATCAGCCATCTCTTCCTTCATTTCTTGTAGCACAGCCTGTGACATAGCAAAATTTTCATCATAGTCTTCAACTTCAAAAATGATTGTTTCAACTATTGGCGAATTAGCTTGTTTAGAACGCGGTGGCTCAATATTTGACTTGCTTGTTTCTTCCGGCACTTCAATTTGATCGCCATCGCATAATTTTTTGCCAGCTGTATTTAAGTTATTGTTATTTAGGGTCTTATAAATATACGGATTTATATTAAGCACTGATTCTAAGAGTTCTTCATCGGCCTCTCCGAATATATTTTCTATTTCTTTGCTCGCCTGTGATAATATTTCTTTCTTCACTTCTGATAGAATTGGCAAATGTATGGTACCAGATGCTCTTTCACCAGCGTTTGGGCTTAATGGTTTATCAGCTGGTAGGGGCTTAACCCAGTCGATATTTGACATTTCTTTGGGTCCATTATTGCCTAATTTTTTTCCAACAGGCTCATTTTTGTCTGTATCTTCGTCATCGGAGATAACTACAATGTCTTTCATATTTACGAGGTTTTCTTTTAATATAAATATTCCAAATCGCGGAGGTACTGCTTCATTCTGTTTAACATCGACTCCAAGACCAATTGTGTCGCCACAATTAAGTGAGTAAACATCAACATCTTTGGCGAGCCTGGTATGATTGATGAACACGCCATTTGTTGTGTTCTATAATGGTTGAATTTTTTTTATTAACATAAGAATTTCAATTAAAATAATGTGGAATATATACTTACCATCTGTTGTAAAGTAACTGTATTTGTGATATCTACAGTTATTTTGGCATGTAGTCTGGACAAGTAGTCGTAGTCTTTCAAAATCAACTTGCAGGTAGAATGCCTGCCCAATGTATTTTCGCCAGATTGCAAGATTATCTTTTTACCAGTAAGAACATGCTCAAGATACCAATATTTATTTTGTGTCTCCATTGCTAAAAAGCATTGATATTTATCTTACTATGTTATACAGTAATAATTGCAACATCTAACTGCAGCGTCTACCTGCATTTAATAAGTGTGACCGAAATCCGGACTGCCATTACATACTTCATAATACTAAAAAATACTGGAAACTATTCAGTTATCGATGGCTCGATTATTTGTATTTTACTAGTGCAGCCCTAGTATGAAAAACTCAGCTGATTGGCTTGTATGTTTTTGGCGCCTCGTTGTTGATTTTGATGGAATTTAGTGTAAAATATGTCGAGTAATCCGTTTGGCAAACGTGGATTAAGTTCATATCACTCCGGTAAAGCAAAACGGATTTGCGCTAATCAAACAGAGGGCAGAGATAAATGCAAAAATGAAAAGACAGGCAATTCTACAGCCGAAAAGACAAAAAGTCAAGGTATCAATTGGTCGGATGAAGATGATGAAACTTTCCTTTTAATTGCTGAAGAAAAACTGGAAGATATATTTAGTGGTCAGGATGTTGTGATGTCGGCTCCTTTCACCAGTCCAATTGGGCAGGAAGCACAGCATAGTAACTCTGACGATACTCTTTTTGCTGATACACTTCAGTCCGGTGTGGATGATCCAACGCCTCAAAGCGGTACCGCAACAATTAGCATAAATGAGGAAAGCTTTAAAAATATTGATTTAAATGACTTTGGCATGTTTGGAAAGGAAGATATATTTCTGACTAATGATTATGAAAAATATGAAGTACAAAACACGCAACTTTTTATAGATACAATTGCGCAATTGCCAAAGTCGCCTGTGAGTAAGCAAACTAAGGAGGATTCATTGTCCCTGACTCTAGGGACTTCGTTTCTTTCGAAATCCCTGCTTGAGGGTATAATACAAGGCAGCCAATATGATACATATGAAACATTAAACAACCTAACCAATCCCCAAGTACAACTGGAACAGTCAACATTTTTGAATAACCTGGATTGGCAAACGCAATCGTTGGACGATTTTTGCAGCGGCTATAGGGTTCCCGCTAAAGGAGACTTTTTTGGACTTCCTGACACAGTAAAGAAACTAATATTTGAGCACAAGGGCATTCAAAACTTATATGGTGAGTCAATTGATGAAATATAAATCGAAATATAAATATAAAACTTATCCATTTACCATTCCATTGCAGATTGGCAAAATGAGTGCCTTAATTTACCCGCTGTACGCCACCGTAAGAATCTTATTTATGCATTGCCAACTAGTGGGGGAAAAACTTTGGTAGCTGAAATTCTCATCCTGCGGGAGCTGATTTGCTGGCAACGTAACGTCCTCTTTATATTGCCATATGTATCAATAGTGCAAGAGAAAGTCAGTGCCATGTCCCCTTTTGCCATTGCTTTGGATTTTATTGTTGAGGAGTATACTGCCGGAAAGGGCAAGTGTCCGCCACAGCAGCTTAACAAGCGCCAAAGACTTTACATTGCCTCTATCGAAAAAGGATCTGTACTAATGGACAGCTTGATTGACATAGAACGACCGCATGAAATTGGCCTGGTTGTTGTGGATGAGCTGCACTTGATTGGCGAACGAGGCCGTGGTGCCACTTTAGAAGCCCTTCTTACCAAGACCATGTTTCTTAAAGGTAATGTGGTATAAAAAAAAAATAAAATATGATATTTGTTAATAAGTTATATTTCGGCCTAAAGCCAACATACAGATAGTTGGGATGAGTGCTACAATTGGAAATCTAAATGAGATCTCGGCCTTCCTTAATGCCGATGTTTATACCCGGGGCTTCCGGCCAGTGGAATTAAAGGAATACATTAAATGTGGAAGAGACTTACTCGAAATTAATGCAGCGGGAAAAACGGTCGAGGAGATCTTTGTGCCTTCTCGCAGCGTTAACTATAATGTAAGTCAATAATGGTTATAATTTTCGAATTACTTTACTCTTCCTTTCATTGTAGTACAGTCCCGCTGTAGAACACGTGGATCCTGATCATTTGGGTGGATTGGTCAACGAATGTGCCCCAGAACATTGTTGTCTGGTGTTTTGTCCTACGCGCAAGAATTGTGAAAATGTAGCTCTTCTGCTGAGTCGTATTGTCCCAAAGGAAAGGTTTTTAATGCATCGGAAGAGCGAAAAAACTGATCTCATGAATGCATTGGATAAGATGTGTGGCTATCTAAGTCCTGTTCTAGCCAGAACATTGCCTTATGGGATTGCCTACCACCATTCTGGACTAACAACAGAAGAACGCAAGTACATTGAGACTGCCTATCGCTTTGGGGTTATCACAGTCATATGCTGCACTTCAACTCTGGCCGCTGGGGTTAACTTGCCCGCCAAGCGAGTGATAATTCGTGCACCTTTCGTGGGCCAAGAATTTATGACTTTATGCAAGTACAAGCAAATGGTTGGACGTGCTGGACGTGCAGGCCTTGGCGAGGCTGGTGAAAGTATCCTCATAACGCAGAGTAGAGACAATCTGCAAGTGGGTGAGATGCTGTTTTCACCGATGGATAAAGCACTCAGTTCGCTGAATCAACTGGACGCCATTGGCTTACAGGTTGTATTTGAATTATTATTTTTATATTACTTCTACTTATTGATAATTCTATTTAGTCCTTAATAATGAGCGTTATTGGATTGCGTCTAGCCGACTGCCGTCGGGACCTCAACCGTCTACTATATAGCACACTTCTATCTGTGCAGGCCGGTGATTTGGGAATCGGAATGGATGAGCTAGTGCTGCGAGTTTTGCGTGATATGTTTAAACACAAAGTACTAAGACTTGCGGAAAGTGTACCCACAGAAAATTCGGATTTATCACATATATATACCACACAGGATATTAATTCAAGCAATCGACCAGTCCCTTCAGATCGTCGACTATTTATTAGTCAGTCCACTCGATTTCAGCTGACGAGCATTGGCTACGCAGCATTTAAAGCTGGCATCGACTACAATCGTGCATTTGCCTTGTACAAAGAGTTAAAACGGGCGCAACAGCAGTTGATCCTAAGCAGCTACGTGCATTTGTTATATTTGGTTGTATGCTTCAACTCGAATGAGCGTGGGGATGAAATGTTTCCAGCTGATGCCAGCATTCTCTTTCGCGAATACACATCTTTCTCAGCAGATACAAGCTTGCTTTGCAAGCAGCTGGGCTTTACTGAAGCGCATGCTGCTCGACTGGCCAAAACGCAATCGGTGCAGGGCCCACTTGCCTTAAAACTGAACCGCTTGTACAAGGTGCTTATCCTTGCGGAGGTGTTGGCACTGGTCCCGCTACCCACAATCGCCACCAAATACAATATAGAACGTGGAACCTTGCAGCAGCTTGTCAGCCAGACAACGGCTGCTGCCGGCGCGGCTGTAAGGTTATGCGAACAGATCGAAGAATTTTGGTGTTTTAAGCCATTGTTCGAACGCATTCACCATAAAATGGATAGATGCGGAACTTTAGAGCTGGAGCCTCTGATGGAACTTCCTGCTGTCAAAATTGTAAGTGATTTGTTATACTATGTTAAGGTAAACAACGTTTAATATTTTCTGTTCACAATGAAGAATCGCGCCAGGCAACTATATGCAGCTGGGTTTAAAACAATTGAGGCTGTGGCCAAGACTTCACCAATGACATTAGTCAAGTCCGTCGAATTTATGCCCATTAGAGTAGCAACTGAGATAATATCTGCAGCTAAGGTTTGTGTATCAAGTGCTAATAATATTTATTGGATATTAACTTTAATATTTAACGTTGAACAGATAATTTTAATGAAGAAGTTGGATCACTTGGAGGAAGTGGCGGAAGAGCTCAAGAGTTGCCTTCGTCAGGGATCAGATGGTTCAAAGTAAGTAACTAAGATTATAGTTACATTATAAACAATTCTTTCCAGTCAGTTGTTTTTTGTTTTTAATTTTTAATTTTCTTTATTCACTCAACTTGAGCCTAGAAGATAGCTTAACTATTACGCAGAGAAAATATTTGCGAACTTAATTTAAATTATTCGAATATAATTTTTTGTTTTGTGTATTAAGCTAATTTTATAAAAATGTTAAGAGAATACTCTGTAGTCTGTGTACTACACAAAACTTAACAGACAAAACTTGAATCATCTTATTTGTCTCGGTTACTATCACGAGAATTGAGTATTATGTATATATATTTTAATTTTGCTTGAACTTTCACTAAATGAAATTATCCGTAAGTTGCAGCTAAAAATTAAGGGACTAAAATATGTATCAAAAAATATATTAAGGATAAAATTTGCATCTGGGACGCCTTATTCTTTTTGTAAGTTATTTACATCTGGATAAACTGAAAAAGAAAACTTAGTCGGCTTTAATTACGATCGTGTACATGTATTTGGGAGATACGTACCTTGTATTAATTTACAGACTTTTAGCCGCGTCTAAAATGCAAAGTCTTCGTAAAAATGTTGGATGGGTTGTACGCCCACTTGGCTGTTTCTCAGTGTTCCTCTGGTAGCGTATTCGTGTCTATTGGGACGCGGGACTTCCGCCGGGGCGATCGCTCTCCGGCGTATATCTGTCGATGAGAAATATGAATCACTGTGATAGTTTGATAGCTGTGACTGAGACTGAGACGACGTCGGTGACTGTGACTGCGAAGCGGATGCGATTGATGATGACGGTGAATGATTCTGATAGATGGGTGCCTGGCGATAGTGGCTGCTATGACCCGCGAATGGATTGGCTGCAGGGGCTGCATACGCACTGGCATAGGGCCGGCTTTGATAGTTGGCAAGCTGATGCTGAAGCTGATTCTGATGTGGGTGCTGTGGAGTTAGCGGTTTAAGCGTGGGATCTAGTGCATCGTTTAGCGTCACATCGTAGTCGTTCTCATAGAGTTCGTCCAGATTGAGCTTGGCCGGTTGAGGGTCGGGTCGTCGTGGCGTGACCGATGTGGGCAGGGCGCTACGGGGCGGCAATGTGGTACGCGGTAGATGCGGCAATTGCGCAGCCCCTGGCAGTGGAACATCTTCACCGTCGATTTCGCCACGCAACAGCGGTGCACCATGCTCCAACAGACGCACACCTGATATGGTGGAGCCCATGTCGATGGGCGTGCTCTCTGTTGTGCGTGCATCGCTGTCAAATTGCTGTCTCACTGCCACGCCAACTGGTTGGAGACCCCGGGGCAGATAAGGACTGCCGCCACGTGAGGGCAAAAACGGTCGCTTGACAACACGTACCGAAGCAGATCGAAGTGGCTTGGACGGTGCTGCTGGCGCCAGCGGCTCGTCTGCCTCCTCTGCTTCATCTACCTGTGGCTCATCATGCTCCGACAGTAGTGGTTCTTCTTCTACTGGTGTCGTCTCTGTCGTGGTCGTTGTTATTGGCCTTGCTGTTGATGTAGGCGTGGGCAATGCACGCTGTCTTGTGGCTGGAGGGAGTTTTTGGTTGCGGCGAGATGATGTGATGCCCACCACTGAGTTCGCTCGTGTCCGCGTTGGCTGTTCTTCACTCGTTGGCTCCTGCTGCTCCTCTTCCTCGTCCTGCATTATGGGTTGTCGAGGCCGTGGAGCTGGTTTGCGAGGTGCAGGACTGTAGGTTTTGGGGCGTACACGCTGCACCCGAACAGGCTTCGGCTGTTCGTCGTAGTCAGAATCGTCCACAAAGTCTGTATCAGGTGCGGGTCCACGTGTTCTAACCTGCGGTCGTTTGCGTCTAGGTGTTTCGTGTCGTTCAGCTTCATAGTAGTCCTGATCGTCCGAGATAGGCTTTTTATCCAGAACGGGCTTGCGAAGAGTTGAACGTGTGGGCTTCTGTTCCCTTGGGGCTGCAGTCCTACGGCGCGGTAGACTACGTGTGGTTTGTGGCGGCTGCTCATAATCTTCGTCTTCCTGCTGTGCCTCTTGATCATGATCCTGATAATAGTCCTGGTCTTCCTGATCGCTAGTGGCCGCCCCGGCAGGTAAGGGTTTAGGGTCTGTGTTCTTCTGCACTGGATAGGAATACTTAGTTTTCTCGTTAATAGGTACGGGACGTGCAATGCGAGGCGGTGCACGTGGTCGGGAATAGACAGAGGCAGGTGCTGCTTTCGGTGTAATAAACTCAGCTAGTGGCTTGGGCGTTGTCTTTACTTTGTTAGGTGTTTGCTCTTCGGCAGCTTCCTCTTGATCTAGTTCATATGGCTTTTCATACTCGTCCAGCTCATCCAGAACCGCTGCAGTGGACGGTGTGGTACGTTTCTCATTACGTCGTCTGCCGGTGACACGCCTCGGCTCCTCCTCATTAAAGCTGCGTCGCTCATCAACCCTTGCCGGTTTTCGTGGTGGTGTTTTACCACGAGCTCCAGAAGTTGATCCAGACGACGGTTTGTTGCGGCGTGCACCCGGCCGATTTCGTCTCTCATCGTACTCCTCGTCACTGAGTTCATCGTCATCCCTGTAACGATCGCGGTTGCGATTTCGTCGAAGTGGTTTCTCTACGACCCGCTTATCATCATCGTATTCATCGTCATATTCCAGCTGCACTTGTGGTTTACGCGGACGGAGGCGTGGTTTGTTACGACGATTCAAACGCTCCTCGTAAAAGTCATCCTCAAGTTCGTCTTCGTCATAATAATAGTCATCTGGCCGGCGATTATATGGGCGATGATATGGACGCTGTGCTCTCCGCCTCGACGGTGGCGACGGCGGAGGGGCTTCGGTAGTACTGGTGCTGGTCGATGTCGTCGTTGTGGCCATGTATAGTTCATCGTTTCTGAAAGTTGCTTACTTAACAGTTGGTGGTGCTCGTGTCCTCAATGGCATTGGCACACTCACCTGTTCCAATATTTTTGAGAACCCTCACAATCCACATCAGAGGCAAAGTGGCAGATGAAGGTGCGCTGGTCGAAGGCCGTGAAATTCGCGCAGAGAAAATCATGTCGAATGCCGTAAACGCAATGATGATAGATCTGTTGATAGTTGAGGGATTTCAGCTCGGGTCAGTTAGGAGTTAGCAAAGTTGAGAGCTGTGAACAGCGGCTGCTCAAACTACGTTCAATTTGGGGTCAAGACCAACATGCAGACAAGTATTTTTATGTTTTCTTTTGCTTTGCCTTTGCTCACGTAAGACAACAGACGGTAAAAGAGAAATTACTGGATATGAATTACGTTGCAGCCGTTGAACTTGCCCAATTGGTATAACTGTGTATGGATGTCTCTGAAGGTTAAAAGTGGTCAAACCTCACAGACATTTCATTTGTGAAGTCGCCTTCCCAAGATAACTATTATCGACTTACCTGACATTTGTACTCAATGGAAGCATAGAACCCATCATGCAGACCCTCGCACTTGAAGTGTATTTCATCCATGGGCGGCACAGTAGACAAGAATGGATAAGTTGATAGGTTGTAGCTGCGTTGCAAGAAGTAAATTGTCTAATTTCATTCAATGCAAGTTATTTGTTGCTTACCCTCTCAATTCACGTGGCAAATTTGGATCCCAGATATAATCAATTTGTGGTATGCCCGTCAGTTTTGAATTTTTAGATAGTGTTCCATTGTCCGACTAAAAATTAAACCGAACTTTAGTCGGAATTATCTGAAATGCCTTAGACTTACCTTTACTTCTTCGCCCGGAGCAGTGGATTGAGGCAGCTCTTCTTTTTCCGTCGCCTGCTCTGGGGCCTCTGTGGTCGTTGTCGTTGTGCTTGTCGAGGCGGGAGTTTTGGCAATGGAGACCTTCTTGAAAGGAAGCGCAGCGTCCGTTGAGACAAATAGACTCAATAACATCACTATCAAAGTAGGGAAAGAAATGCCAATAAAAGCATTAGTAAGTATGACATCTGCTTTTTGTTTAAATGCATAATTTGACAAGCAGTAACTGGTTACACTATTTTCTCGTTTCGCATTTTCATTTGTAATCCAGTTCGAAACCAGATCATATTAAAGATTATTTGTAGGAATAATTTGAAAGCGATAAACTCACCTGTTGCTGCCAAAGACAGCCAGCCTTTGGCTCTTCTCATTTTATTATTGTTTTGTTGTATTTATTCCACTTTGTTTTTACTGAAATTGTAAATAAATAATACAAATGTTAAATAAGAGTTATATGCAAGTGGGAGAATCCGTTTTAAACACTCCTTAAATAAAAGAATGGAATGGTTCGAAGAAAGAAGTCATTGAACGCTCAATGGTTTTCAATGGTTCTCGAATTGTTTAATATTTTCGACACGCACATGTTTTGATTAATGTTCGTTTTTTAACTGGCAAACAGTTAGTCAGTCAGCGAAGGTGGAAATGAAAGGCATGCGATTGCCAGAGAAGGTTGTAGAAAGTATTCTATACAAATTTCATTAACATCGTTTATATACATAGACAAAGAAATACAATTTCTGGGGTAGTATACAATAAACATCTTTCGTTTAAAGAAGATATTTTTTTTCAAATTTGTAATTACAAGAAAAGCTAATGCACAATTGGATTCATTTTGGGATTCAAATTTTCTTTATTTACTTGAAATAATTGCAAATTTAGCAGCTGCCTTCAATATCACTTACGTAAGGCGCAGCGAAAGAGCAACGGAACGCACACAGACAGAAGGAGACAATGCAGACCTCTATTAAATTAGAGAGTCAACAATTGTTGCAATTACAATGCTCCAAAACTTTCATTTCCAATGCGTTTCAATTGGATGTGCAAATATCAAATAACAAAAACAAAAAATCAAAAGTCAAAAAGTAAAAATCAAAAGCAAAAGCCAAATATAAAGCAACAGCTGCCATAATAATTAAGTGTTTTAATTATTTACAATAATAACCATGCACACACACATGCACATACTCATAAATAGAGTGAAGTATTAGCGGGGCTTTAAATTCCAAATCCAACGCACCTGTTCGTTTATTGCAAAACAATGGCAAATAAGTAAAGAGAGATAAAGAAGAGAGCGATGAAGAGATAAAAGAGAGGAAGAATCTCTTTGTTGGCTCTATAAAACTTTAAAGATTGAAATCGAATACAAATGGGAGACAATCAAGTGCAAAAGTTCATTTGCACATTGTAATTTGGCAGTTCACCATTGTTCGTACGACTGAGAAACACTTATACATTGTTTATCCATTTTTCTTGAATTCTATAACATATCGACAGATAGTGATACACACATATGCTGTTTAAAATGTCAGACGGCTCTTAGTTTCTCAGTTTAGTCAAGTCTTTGATGCAGATTATTTGCAGTCCCTGATCAAGTGATCCTCAATTGCCTTTCATTTATTCATGGCGCAATTGTTCGTAAGCTCTGTTAGCCATATTTTGTACGACGAAGACGTACGTTTTTGTGGGCTTTACCGATGTGATGGGTTCAAAGATTCACCATTCACACCCGCTCCCAAAAAAGTGTGTCGCGCATTTTAAGTGAATTTGTTTTTTTCATGATTTTTTGTATTTTTTCTTACTTCTTACATATGTGTGTTGTTAGTATTATATGACGAAACTCGCCTCGAACTGTGTGTAGTCGCTGACATTTTTACTTAGCGTTAGATAAATATCTGACAAAATATATGATAATAGCTTGCACAAAGCTGCAGCTAACTGGTTATTCTTGCTTGGCATCTGATGCTTCCACGAATAGAGGGTAAATTGACACTTGCTAATGTGTGGTAACTCATAGATTGACAAAAATATCATCTACTTCATTATAATGAAGAACCAATAACAAATAGTATAATGTTGCTATATAACTTGTATGAAACACTTTTATTTGAATCACAATGAAAACATTTCTATATGAAAAGCACAAACTATCTTGGTAAAATGTCTAAGGTCAACAGGGTACCTTTTTAAACTTTTTGATTTATTGCCGCGACCAAGCCATTTATGGATTTTATTAATAGCTTTAAACGTTTACGAGTATACCTAATTTGTTTTTTTGGTGCACCCGGCGTGTCATAAACAAAACGACCACACAATACTTTTGTTTTAAAGAGCATCACTTTGTTTTTAGATAATATAAAATTATGACGAAAATAATAATAATATCAGCATATTCATTTTTACAGCCCACCATTGACTTGAGGCGAGATGAGCTTGTATGTCTCGAATTTTCGATGTGGTTGAATTGCCTTAGCAGTTCTCAAGTTCAAATTCAAGGCTAAGCACGATGACTTACAAACAAATGAATACCGGTAAAATTATGTGGTTGTTGTTGTTTTTTGTTTCTGTTGTCTCTATACTCTATTGTCTTTGCTTAAAGTTTTTGTCAATTTAAAATTAATGAAGACGGGCGGCGAGTCACAGTCTCCGGTGCGAACTGTGATTGTCGCATTTGCCGGTCGAGTTGGAGAGTTCGGTTCACATTCAGTTCAGACGGGAAAGGGAATTATTCATGTGTTTTAATAAAATCACATCACAGGAAGTGTTTTTATAAGATTTTTATTTTCATTTATTTTGTTTAACTAGTTATCTTTGTTTTTATGGGCGCAATTTCCTTGAATTTGTGCAAATTGGTCAATATCACAAGCCTCCAAATGGTTTTTTCCCATAATTTAACAATAAATTCTGTGTATGTTTGTCTCTGGGTTTTTTCTACTTGATTTTGGCAACTGACGTTAGCTCACTCATTAATAAATTGTACAAGCCAGTCAAAGACAGTCAATGGCGTTTAGAATCGAGCTTAAGGTCAGTCACAGACAGATTCAGAGTCACGCTAAGACCACAGTCACAGATTGAGACGGAGACAGAGACAGACAATGCACAATTAGAATTAACTCGTTGAATCTTGACTTTATATTCTCAGGCCTTATTTATTTAAAAGTAACCTGTTAAGCCTGTGTCTTTCTTGATTAATAAGCGATTTCATTTTCATTTCTAATAGTCTGAAGTCAAATTTCTGTGAATTGTGTCTTCGAGACGACGTCAGTAACTAGTTTGGTCAGATAGTTTTCCATTTTATTTTGTCTTGGTAATATATAATTTATATTTCAAGTCGCATTAACCGGTTGCTTCTCCAACTGAGGATCAATGCTGATCTTCGTTTGGGTGCCGGTTTCAGTTGACGTCTGCTGCGTTGTCTCTTAAAATTAGCATCTCTGGTTCACGTTGAATTGGACTTTTCGATTTTCTTTAGCGCCGTTTCTTATTGATTTTTTAATGCTCTCTCAAGGTCGCTTGAAGTCTTTAGGTTTCGTTAAGTTTTGTAGTGCAGATTTTGTATTGTTTTTTAGCATGTTATTATGCAATCCAACATTTCGTATTTTTCATTGAATTTTGATTAAGTGATTTACTTGAGGTAGAGAATTGGAGTACAATAAATTGATTTTAATATAACTCGATTGTTTCTGCTTTCTACTTTTAGTAGTTGGTAAGGTGTGTTTCAACTTTCGATTAATTTTTCCTAAAAATAAGTTTTCGTTTGCATCTCACATGTGTGTTAGCGCAAGTGAAAACAGTTTTCTTTTGGAAAAACGTTTTCAATTTCAATCAGCGTCTTTTTGAGCTTATTTTTTGCTTTTCTTTTTTTATATTGTACATCTTTTTGCTGCAAATAAGATAATCACAGATTCCGGTTGTGATTTATTTGAGTAAGTTTCAGTTTAAATAATTTTTAAATCTGAGTTTGTGGAAAATTTTTCTTGGTGGGAAATTTATCTTAACACACATATCCATAATTACAAACATAAAGCTAAAACAATTAAGGGTGTCTAGCATTAAATTAATGTATGCACCTTCCAAGTAGTTAAAAATGTTTTACTGTTTTGGGTCAAAAAACATTTAAAAGTTATTGAAATACACATATACACTTAAGTAAAGATGTGAATATGCATACTTATTCATATCATCGCAGATGAATGAAAGTAAAATTTTGTAACTTGCGTTGTTGTTTCCCAAGATGAAAGTAAAATCAGCGTAGTTTTGTGCGCCGTTTGGCCAAAGATGCGCTCGCGAAAAGATACGAGATACAAAGAAAGAAGACAAAGTGTGTATAAACAAATTACTGCAATTGTTTGTGTTTTAGCAAGTAATGCACAACAACAGCAGAAAAGAAACGACAACCGATTTCAGCATCTTAAGTTTGTGTTCGTTGTTGTGTGGTAAGCAGCGAAAACAACAACAGAAAATTGTACATGGAAAATAATTAGCTACGCTTGAGATAATTTTGCAAAAATTGCCTAGAGATTTGGCCCTGAGTCTGCGCGAGATACCCCAACAACGACAGCTACACTTGCACGTCTTGACGCGTTGTCCGCATTTGAATATTGGAAAAATAGGTTAAAACCCAGCTTACCTTACAGTAAATTATCCGCAAAATTGTATAAAATTATAATTGCATTGCTAGTATAAATAAAGGGATTATGTTTTATGAATGTTTACAACAAAACATATGCTAAAAGTGCAGCATAAAAAGAAAAATTGTTTACTGTTAACTGCAAAACCACACAATCAAACAAGTAGACAGAGTGGGACCGAGAGAGACTGCTATAATATGTGCTTATGTATTTGTGTGTATTGCAGCTTAGCGCAAGATACCGTGCGTGTGTAGGTGAAAAATTCGCATTGCCTTTTATAAAATAAATTTCATTTTCTCTAATTTTACTAACACCTGTGTTTTATTATGAAAAATCGTTACGAATACTTGTGTTTTTTATCGAAGTTACAGAATGAAAGCGTTGCAGGTATTACGACACTTGAGCTTTGGCTTTTTTGACACAAAGACAACTGCATTTTGAATTTAGCACTTGATTAACTTTTTTAACGATTTGATTGGCTTTCGGTTTGGTAATAAATTAACATAATCGTAGTTAGTTGTATGCAAAACTTTTGTTGCTCCTAAACAATTTATATAATTTTGAACAACACAAACAACACTGCCAAATGCACACAGAAAACACACACTCACGCACTCAGGCTGACGCACACAAACGTATTTTTTCCTATGTAACTATGTGTATATCCACTTGTGCGATTACAGCGCATGCGCAGCGTCATTTGGGAGACAACCACACCCACTTACTGTTGCCAACCTGTCTTGGCTGCCGTTCACTAGGCTGACCGTTTGCAGACTGAAATTGCAGACTGTTGGCCAACTTCACGTTGGCATAAAATCGTCTTTCGGTATCGAATCGGAGCTTTAGTTCGCTAATTTGCTTTCCAGTCTCGCGTCTCGGGAACAGGTTTGTTGCCGCTTCGCCGCAACTGCGGGGGCTTCGCGCATGCGCTCGGCTCGACAGACAAGACGAGAGAGAACGAGTTAGAAAGAGAAACATAGAGTGAAAAATAAGAGAGAGAGAGAAATGGCTCGTACTGAGAGCAAGTTTGAGCCTTTTATTTTGACGCTGTTTTTGTTACAGTTTTTCTCTGTTAGCATTCTGCAATAGCTTGCATTAATTTTTGTGTTTCTTTTAGACAATCTTCGTTTAGTTTTACTTTTGCTTCGCGGTCTCTGGTTTTTGTCCCATAAAGACATCAACAGGTTTGTTGGCTGGGATTTTGAAATGGATCAAAGGGTATCTTACTGTCTAGCTCGCTTGTTTGTACCTGTTCTAGTTGAATTAAACAAGTTATCTTTCACCCAATCACCTTTTTATGTTCTTATACAGATCTTAGTTTCCGCGGTGAACAGTAGTGTTTTGAGCAACAATCAACAGTCGCCCATTGATATTTATGCGTACATTAAATTTTTGAATGCTTTCCGTTTTATTTGCTGACAGACCGCTATGACATAATAACAATATCACGACAAATTGCTTCAACAGAAATAATCAACATTGAACAATAACAACAATACCAGCGTCAAGCATTTCAATAATGAACTAACGTAGGCCAAAACCATCTGCCATTAGTCACACACAACGACAGAAACAACCGTAACGCGGCAAGCAATGCTCGGCGTCCAGCAACATAAATGCTTAAACGGCTCATGAATTATTGCGCATACGCCGCGTGGTGCGGATCACAATTAAATTTTAGTTAAGCCATTTCATATTGTACAAAGTGCAGGCGCACGCAGACACACAGATAACAAACAGTGGAAACTGTAAATCTGAAATGGACTGAATGCAAAATAATGTTAACCAATTCAAGCGAGTTATAATGAAATCAATCAGCTGCTGGTTGAACTGCTTCCCTTGTGCATTGTAGTTGCTTTGTTTTTGCTGCTGTTGTTGTTATCGGTTGCGGTAACTGCGGATTATGGCATATTTCTTGTTCAACTGCCAAACGACTTGAGGCTGTGTCTGCACTTCGCGCTCGTTTTTGTGTCTGTATGCATATTACGTCACTCAGAGAGTACTTGATGTGTGCTGCACTGCATCTGCGCATGTGAAAGTTGAATTTAATTTTCTGTTGCTGTTTTCGGTATTCAAATTGGAGCAGCAACAGGCTCGGTCTCAGTCGCAGTAAAGTCGAGACCCCAAGTAGAGACAGACACACATACACATATACACGACATCAATCGTCAAGTGTTTATCGCTGGTGTTTGCCTCAAATCTCGTTACACTTACCAAATCTATGTATATTTCCTATGCTTTCTTATGTACGTAATCAATGGCGATCACATTCGTGTATATGTGTTTGTGGGATTGCCGAGAACTGTCGGTGCCTGCAGTGGTGTGTGGGTCAGCTAGCCGAACCGGTATTCGATTTGCTCGTTGTTTAGTACATGTTGTAACTGCTGTGGAGCTGAACTGGTATTCAGCCTTTATTTGTACTTATAAATAGTTTGCTATGATTTAATACTGAGCAGGAAAACTACAATTCGAGAGGCAGCAACAGTTCGATTTATGCCTGTTTGCATGCTTAAAAAAAAGGATTTATTAGCATAAAAGATAATGATACAAAAATTATTATTGAGTCAATGTCTTATTCCTTATTTAAATGTAATTACAGACTTCGCTTACAACGATCGTACATTTTTTGGAAATTCAAAACTGCACCCAAAAAAGAACAAAATATATGCAGATTACTTTTATTGTTATTGCAAAACGAAAAAGTCGTTCAACCCGTTTGTGTTTGTTATTACAACGGGTAATTACGCGAAAAGAACGTTTTTGTTGCCGCAAGTTTACATTCTCTTACAGACCTTGAAGGCAGTTACTCAGTACTCAATTCCGCAACACATTACTTCGATTTTCGAATTTAGGTCTGAGTTCGAATTTAAGTTTGAAAATTTGTTGTATAAAAATTGATAACTCAAATCTGTTGTAGTCTATCAGTCTATCATTATAAAATAAAGAAGTTTAAGACTAACCTAAACACCTTATACAACGTGCTATTCGAGCCTGGACGGTCGTTGGCTGGCACTTGGGCGTCCAGCTGGTCCTCTAGCTCGGCTCCGTAGCGCACAATGTACCATTCGGCTACGAAGTAAATGACTAGAGTTATGAGTGCGAACTTCATATAGATTTTGAATATATACAAAAGGTGGAACCACAGCTCGTGCAGCATCTCCATTGGGTCCATACTGGCGTACGCGTCGGATGCGTTACCGATCAACACACACGAAAGCTGGCTGGAAAGCAACAAATGCAACTCTTGCGTTTGACTCTCCGGTTAGCTGGAGGCAGATGAGATTGGCTCCACTTTACTCAAGTCTACTCTGTCCGTTGGGTCGAAGAGCTGGCAAAAATTACGATTAGAGCAAATGAGGTCGTTGGAGGCGATGTCTTCGATTTTGGTCTCGCTCAGTTAACCGTCACTTTGTCGCTTACGCAATTGTTGCGGCTTTTGTTATTGTTGTTATTGGTGTTGTCGATGCTGTAGTAGTATTTGTTGCTGACAAAGCGTATTGTTTATGAATAACGCATTAGTGTTGTGTTCAAGATGCACATTTTGTTTAGGAGTCCCGCGACTGTCCAGCCTCTTTCAGTGTTGTCTTCGCTGTCGTCTCATTTGAATTTAATAGTGTTGATGATCCCTCGTCTCGAATTGCGTTTGCTTTGATATTTCGGCTTTTTGCATTCGTAATAATTATCGCTTGGCTGCCGCTTTCAGTTTCCAGCTTGTGGCATCTCTCACGTTGTCATTTGATCATTATGTGCGCACCTTAATTATGTTAAGTTGTGGGCCAGGTTTGTCCGATTTTGTCCCCACTTCATAAGGCAAAAATGACTGTTGGTGTTGGAATTAGCTTGCTTTATTTGCGCGCGCTGTAAAGTTTTAAAATAAAAAAAAGTTTAGTGCATTTAAATTTGATTGAAAATTAATTTGTTTCGGGCTATCTCTATCTATAAAGATAATGGGCTGTGCCATAAATAACGGCAGTGTATATTGACATATTGAAACTCGATTACAAAAGCTATGAACTGGAGCAGGTCGTAAATTATGTGATTGGTATGGTCGTAATAATAGTATTATAAAATAGAAGAAGTTATGGGATATAGTAAATGAACCTGTACTTTACATGAACTGATCGATCTGTATGTTTGTTAATTCAACTATACATATATTCGGATACTTTTGAAATTCATAATGTTCGTTAAGCCTTAACTCTAAATTTAAATTTATTGGCTTGCAGTTTTAAAAACAAAGCAGACAAAATAAAAAAATAAGTATATTGTATTAATTTAAAAAGTACGCAAAACAAAACCCGCTGTCTCTGAACACAAAATAAAAAACCAGTCCCTGAACCAGCAAAAGTGGTTTGCCTTCATTGCCTTGAGCCAGGCTGTTTTTTTTCTTCTGGCGAATCGAATTCATCCTGAGTGCGCACAAAATTGAAACATGTAAATGACAGTCCAGACAAAGACGCAACTGTGCAATGAATAAAAGAGAACCAGAGTGAGTGTGAAAGAGCAGTCCGATGGAGCTTAACGAGTGTCTCACGTTCTTTATGCAAGCATTAAATCTTGCTTATTTTTCTTCAAATGCATTCATAATACATAAGTGAATCACTTCACAAAGGTACCCGCTTTAAATTTATAAGGTAATCCGCTCTTATATAATGCAAACGGCGTTAAATCGCCGTTGGCTTTGCTGTGGCTACTTGACAGTAACTCATTAAGACGTGGGTGACCAGTGAGTGGAATGGCCGCGGTCAAAAAAGGGGTCGGAAACTTTTCAAAACACTATAACACACACACACGCAGACAGTGTCAATATTGGGGTATATGCGAGTACGAATGTTTCCCATATTTACGAATTTGCATATCTACATAAGTAGGTACATATGTAGTATGCATGTATGTATGTTGAATTGGGACCAACTATCACGCAACAACAAATTGCAAAAATTGGGCCACTTGGCAGCCTAATGATCAAAATTACCGATTGACTTTTAATTAGTTTGGCTTTAAATAAGTCTTTTTACTGTAGGGCGTACATACATACATACACAATTAAGCGCGAGTAGCAGTAACCGGTATTTTAGACCATATGCCTATGGACTTGTCCATTTTGGTGACCTGTTTTTCGATAAAATTCAATCCAACAAAAATGCACATTTGGAGATACATACATTTTCCTTTTGTTTTCGTTGATCTCGAATGTTGATTTGATTGTCTACAAGACTCATACAACATCTTTCTTTATAATAAAACTCATTTTTTGCAACAAGTGTGAATCTTCCCACTTGTTTCACTTTAGATTTACCTCGGTGTTATCAATTTGCGGCATTTAACTGATAAATCAATAAAAGAAACCATATTCCACCGCAAACCTATAGCTTACTTTGACAATTGGAAGCTGAAATTGTAATATTTCCAGTGATGATCAAAGCTTTCGGCAAAACCATATGACGAACAGCTGATTTCAAAGCAGAGCTTTGAAAGTAAACACGTTTATGTGGCTTGTGCGCAAGAGAGACGGTCTTACTGCGGTTCAACGATAGCTTTTGATCACCAGTGTTGCCATCTCCATTTTCCAAAGATAAAACTTCTGAAATTTTTTGTGCTTCTCTTAAAAGTATGCCACAAAAATCATAAAATTTACGTTATTTTTGCCCCTCCACGCACTCTTTTCACTCAAATACGGCAAAAACTTGTTCGGGCAATAAATCTACCGCATCGACGTTTTCACAGCTTAACACGATATGTGTGATGCCAGGAGCAACACGGGATTCTAGTATTCCTTCAATTAAACCACTCGTAATAAATTTTACATTTTATTCTAGTTACTTGTTGCAGGTACATAATTTTTTAAATGAAATATGATGATTTATAAAATGAAATGCACAAATTTGGAAAGGGAAAGGGGCTAACAGGTAACGGCTGGAAGTCTGGGAACTACAAATCTATTGCGAGATATTTGAATTATTTGTGATATTTTCGTGATTGTTTATTCAATGGCCTCAATTAATTCATATTCTTCGTCCAAAGAATGATCATAATCGATATTGTATTTGTTTTTAATTTTACTCTTATAATCCTTGAGCTCATCGTCGCTTTCAAACTTATTCTGATTGTAACGATAGCTGCCTCGCTGCTTGTCTTTGTAGTTGTTTGTGCTGCTATGGATTATGCTTTTATTGCTGTTCAGGGTGCTGGAGGTGCGATTTCTAGGTCTAGGTCTCGATGTGCTAAGTCGATAATTGATTTTCCGACCGTCTTTTCTATTGGTCTTCTTACGATTATTGCTGCTACTATTATTACTTTGATATTTACTATTTTTGTTATAATTATTCTGCTGTTGCTGTGATGATGAGTACGACGATTGAGACTTGGATGTGTATCTCATGCTGCCTCTAAAACTATTTTTGGGCATTTTATTGTAATTTCTTGGTGCGGTGCTATCTACGATGCTGTTGCTGTTACTTATATTGTTGTTGTTGATGTTGCTTTTGGTGATTTTGTGCTGTCCCGCAAACTGTCGCTGTCTGCCGCCTCGTTGCGGACCAACTGCCTCTGCTGTTGAGTGCGCTGTTCCAACCCTATACTCATCATCGGCCTTATATCATACTTCGTCCTGCTGCAGTTGCTGGCTGCGCTCTGGTATGCGATAGAGCTCGTCATTGTTTCGATAAAGCTGCTCGGAGCCGGCGCAGTTCACATTGGACCACCAGTCGCAGACGCGCACAGCTTGATTGAACACGGTGCCATTGGGACAGAGGAAGGAGTATTGATGACCAGAATGCAGGCACCAATGCCAGACCTTAATAGCAGATGAAAAATCAATACACTTTTAAATTAATCCATTTAATCTTATTTTAAACCATTTCATTAACAAGGAAATTTTGAGCCTAACTGTTTTCAATACGAACCTTTGGTTCATTTAGTAGATTCATATATGTAGCATATATATGTATGTTTAAATTAAAAGTGGTTAGGTTCGAATAGGTTTCGTATAAAAAACAGTTGCGATTCCTATAAAACAATTTCAAAATTGATTTCATTGAGCCTTGGTATTCGTTTCAAGACAGTCGTCTGTTTTTGATCGATTCCTTAACATAACACACATACCTGACACCGAGTCTCGGTATCTGCGTAGTATCCTGGCTGACGTCCTTGGCAGTTAAAAGACAATCCGCGGGGCACTGCGTCGTAAGCTGGATAGTCCTCCCCAGCAATGTAGCCATCGATTTGCTAAAATAGATCGAAAATTATAATGAAATTAAATAATTGGCGAGAGGTGAACAAACGCAAATGAGTGAGTGTGAACTATCCCATGGAGTGCAAGTGCTGTGACCTTCATCTAGTTTTGGGGTGATGTTGATTGCCCAAGCTCTATACAAACATTTCAACCAAAGCGAAACAACAACAAAGTATCTTAACAATAACAAATTGCAACAAGCTTAAAACAATTGTCACACAGCAAAAATACAACAAATTTGAAATGCAAATTCATCAACCGAAAAATCTGTCGAAAACCAAAAAAAAAAAAAAAACTGAGTGCAACAAAAGAATCAGTGAGTGTTGAGTGCGCAACTTCTGACAGATGAAGGGGCTAAAGGGATGCAGAGGTTTGTGGGTTGCTGCTCATGTGTATGTTAGTATGACAATAAACCATAGCTAAAAACAACAGACAACTGTCAATCTCATGCGTATGAAACCATGAAAAGCAGACACTGCAACAAAGCGTGGCAAAGTTACAACCTCATACCACTCACACACAACACACATATATTTCTCCCATGACTGATATTCGACAGCACTGTGCAATCGGTTCTTTTGTTTAACCAGCTGACTACTCACAGCTCGCATCTGGTTGCAGACCAAATTGATACCACACCATTTCAATACCTAAAATGTCCCCTGGTTTCTGCTATGCAACATGTTGCATGACGCTTGTGCATATCTATCTTATCTTGATCTTACCTCAACTGCAATCTAAGTACAATTTTTCATTGCACTCTTCATTGTTGTTGCTGCTGTGGTGTTACTGATGCGTTACGCCCAAATAACTCAAAGCCATGTGAGAGAATTCATTCGTGTAGCTCTAACATCTCAGGGGGACAGTTGTTCTACGCTGAGACTTTTTTGTTGTTACATACAATTCCGATATCGATTCCCATCTATCTATGGTTGCTTTAGTATTCTTCTACTGGGTTTTTCTATTTGAGTGTTACGCTAATCACCACAGCGAAAACGTTTAAACACTTTCAACTGGAGCCAAGTGGCTTAGTAATTCAACTGAACCATTTTCTTTTTCCATGTCTAAGTTGTTTTTGTTGTTTTTGTCTAATGCATGGCACCAAGGCTAATTGATAAAAGAAGAGCTTGCAGAAGAGGCAACTAGCGAACGTCGGAGAAGAAAAAGCAAACGATGACGACACTCGGTTTCGTGTTGGGAATGGGGCATGGGGGTGATCTGTGGTTCGGGTTCGAGTCTGGTGTGGCGCTGCACGGACGTGAGAAGATGTCTAACACTCTGCAGACAGGTCGACGTCGTTGTCTGCACTTGCAAAATCGCATAGAGCGATGCAATGAAATGAAAAAAAAAGTTGTTTTTTTTTTCATTTTAGTGGCAACAATTGTGTTGTTTTTGTTGGAAACTGTGACTCCAACTTGCGTGGGAGGCTGTTCCTGCTGCTGCTGTTGGTTACTATAGTAGATCGCTATCAACCACTAGACAAATGGTGTGCGCAATCTTTTTCTCTGAACAAGTATAGAAGTTATCTAAGATGACACTTTTTCTCCGCTCTAGCTGCCACTAGTGTTATGTCTGCTGTTCTTTCTCACATACACATAGAGATCAAATAAAGTTATCAAATTTTAAATTGGCTTAATTTAAAAATTTGATATGATCATTCCCAGACCAATAATCTTCTTCGCAGAGAATTTGCAGAAAAAGAGACGATAAATGGAAGATAATTGGCCCAGAGCAACGAAGAAACAAGACGACAGAGGGGACAGGCAGGTCAGCAACGAGGTTGACAACTGAAAGGGATCAGGCCAGAAAAGAGGTGGTTACTACTCGCCTCAACTTACCCCATTGACACAGTTCCCTGCCAGCAGTAGACCGAGCACGACAACAAAGACGATGGATATGCAGGAGGTGGGGGAGAGCGAGTTGTTGTTGGATCTGCTGGTGCTGTTGTTGTTGTTGGTGCTGTAGCTGCTGGCTGGTAAATGAAGATGCTGCTGTCTGCTGCGATGTTGTTGTTGTTGTGATGATTTGTTCGTTGTTGTTACGGCTGCCATGATGTCTGTGATTCCGGCTTTATGACTACGCGACGTAAACGTTGTTTGAATGTGCTTCACTGTTTGTTTCGTTGGTTTTTTATCTAAAATACAAAATCGGGAGAAATAAAATGAAGTATCTGACTACTATTAGATGGTATATACAAGCACGCTATCCACTGGCTTTTTAGAAAGGAAGCTGCAGCTGAGCGTCTGCCATGTGAACGAAAAGAAGCGCAATTCTAGTGTTGTCTGTTGCTGCTTTTTTGGACTCCGCATATAATTAGATTGGATTTTTATATTTTTATTATTTTCTAATACATGAGCATGCGATTGGGTGCTTGGTTTGGAAATGGTATATTATGGCAACCACAAATGGTAATGGGCAATTGTGGTTTGTGGTTGCCTGATCGGCTGGTGCCGAGAATACAACATTCACTTCTTATAGCGTCTCTTTTGATTAGTTTCTTGATTGTCTTTTATGGTCGATTATATTAGAAATTCCATTGCTAACAAGGGAAATATATCCCTGCAGAACAGTGTACTTATGTGTAAGTCAATGGTAAGGCCATAAATTCAAAGGGAGTGTAATTTTACTCAAAGATTTTTGCTTGATATATCATCCATTTAGTTTAAATTAAATCAATAGTTTGTTATAAATCCATATGCTTTTATTTAATGTATGAAATTAGTTTTATATCCTGGCGAATGCATTTTATTAGATGATTTTTTAGTTATTTTGAAATTGTTTTTTGAAAGAAGTCCATATGTTTTTATTAACATATATTTAAACATCTTTTATTATTTATCATTCAGAAATGAAACGCACTTTACCGCACACACAAAAACTTTTATGTTCGTTGTATCTTGCGTTCAGATCGCGCTGCGAACTGCACGTGTTACCGCGTTTGAAGTTGATGCAAAAGTTAGAAAAAATTTCGCATCAATTTTAGTTTTATACTCAAAAGCAGGTCGCTCGTCCAGGGGCCAATAGAAGAGCGAGCTTCACACAAAATGCACAGCGTCATCGTCATTGCTGGAGTTAGAGGTAGAGATACATAGCTACACCAGGCACCACCGCCTCCGCCACCGTCCGAAAGCCGTTGCCAAAGAGCAAACTCATCGTCATCGGTAGATGTATAGTACGAGCAGCAGTTGTCGAGACCGAACCCGAAGCCAAACTTTAATCATCGTGCAATCGGCGCTTGTTCGGCTCTCCGGTTGGGCTAGCTCTTAATTCTCATTCATCGCTAAATATTTGGCGCTGGGGAAGATGCGGCAGTTTGTCTCCGTTGCAGCTTAGTTGTTTACGGCTTTTGTTTGGCGATGTTTTTGGCATATTTTGTTACTTTGTATGTTGTTTCTTGTGTTGCAAACGAAAAATTAGTGCAAATTTTCAGCTTTGTCAGCTATTGATGATTGCCAACAAAAGACTTAAGCAACGAGCTTGACTAGGCTATTAGGCTCGTTACTTTCTTGACCTGCTTCTTTTTTTGCAAAATCTGATAGAAATAAGAGGCGTAAATCTGACTCCTACTAACTATATCAATTGCGCCCTTTCGTCAGGTTATATAGATCATAGATTAACCTTCAAGAGAGCGTTATCCGACTGTTTTCTTGCAAATAGAAGCAATATAACAATCGCTTTCGTTTTCTTGTCTACGTAAATTACCATAAATTAAACTAATTAAAATCAAATGAGGCAATAAATTTACGGCCGACATTCGCTCTAGAATTGATGCTGCTGCGGCAGCCGCTCACTTTCAAAGATGTGCAGTGGCAATCCGGTTGAGCAACCGAGCCAAGGAATATATCGACAGTCGCTGCAATGGGACGGCTTTCAGTGCGCTTCAATTGCAGCTCCAGTAGTGGCGAATACTGTGAATGAGAGTGAGTCTGTGGATGTGACTCCGACTCCGGCTGAGACTCATTCTGGTTCACCTTCGAGAAAAGCATGGCAGCTTCAAGTAGTACGAACAACAACGGCGACAATAACAACAAAGTTTGGCAATGCGCCTTGTGCTGCTGTCGGTTCAGTTTTCGAGATATTTTTATTTATTTTCGTTGGATGTCTGTGAGAAATTCCCTTAATCAGCGTAGGTAATGCAACTGCAACTCGGTTGTGAACAAGAAAAGTCTAAATATGTTGAGACAGGCAGCTCAAAATGGTCGGTTTGCTTGGCTTGGTTCCATGCCCGCACTCGAATTATCGTTAGTCGCTGCTGCAGTCATTTCATAATGGATCTAGCAAACCCGGTCTGATCGGTAATTAATATGGCAGCCGAGCCGCCCGTCCCATTCCTCATTCCCCATTCATTTCCAATATGTTGTGGTCGTATTTTTTTTGACTTTACCGTGTAATTCACACGCTGCCAAGTATTATTTTTGATCCGAAGCTACTGTTGAAAATCGACCTGAGCCTGCCCTTGAATCGGCCAGACTGAACGTGTGCTATCATCTCGAGTATCCGCATAATTTAGAGTCGTCTTGGGAGAGGGAAGACGGAATAGCCTTGACTTTTACCCATGCGGAGGTGGCACCCGCAGTAGCTCGGAAATTGGCTTAAATACGTGACGAAAACAATGAAAAAGTAATTATCTATGTGACTCATTATTGTTGTTATTATTGTTTTTAGTTGACACTGTTGGCCGCAAATGAGTTTTTATGTGGACGTCATTCTGATCTTCCGTCGCCTTCATTGAGGATTATAGCTTTTAAATGGTTTTGTCTCAGATATACTTTGGGTCACTTTATTGTAGTAATTTGGGCATGGAATCAAAAATGAAAAATCGCAAAGTATGTATTCTTCTTCTATTTCGCAAGTTCCTAAGTTGTTTACAAAGATAAAAAAACTCCAAGGCTCGCCGTTGATGTAACAGCTATTAAATTATTTAGAATTCGAAAGAGACTGTGAAGTTAACAAGTAAATGTTAATTCAAATGTTCCTCCTAAACAGACTGCAACATGATAAACTCATTTAGGCAGCTACTTTTAGATCTCATTGTTCTGTTACTTTGTAGTTTTGCTCCTTTTGATGATTTCAGCGCTAGAACTAGAAAAAGACGCTACAATGCCGTTGTATGATTATTGTGCAAATAAAAGTTCTAATGACGATTTCGGCAACAACAAAAGAATTATGCAAAGCAATGGCAACAACAGTAGCAAACACCATCGGAACAAGTAGGATGGTAATTAAACGTGGCTGAAACAAGAATAAAACGAGAAAATATAATTATCTTAGATCTGCAATCTGCTGCGAATATGCTAAACAACCGGACGGAACATCGTCAGTTCGAGTCTTAACGGCATATGCCACACATGCCGCATCCGCCTCTATTAATGCAAACATCAACAACAACTACAGTGGGGCATCTGCACTATCTGAGGTAGCGATTTGCGCAACTTCAAAGGTAAATCCAAGCCCCATTCCAAAAAAAAAAAACAAAAACCGAAACCGAAATCAAAGCAAATATCATACATCATTGCAAAGGTTTCCAAATTATATCGGATCGCCGCGTTTCTCTCCCATTCAAATCGTTGCAAATTGTCGAAGTTTTGTAATCAAACTCAAAGCATTTTTAGCTCTTCTTCGAATCTACTCTTTCACTCTATTCTCTGTCCAGCAATTTCACACATGCTGACTTTTCGATAGTTGACTGAACGTAACTTCTCCTACTGCAATATAATCTTCGTCTTGTTTTCGCCTCCTCCTTAAAATGGGAACTTTTTGCCTTGACTAACTTTATTTATTTTGAAAATAAGGGGGGATGAAAGGCGTAGCACTGACATCGATTTGCAATTCCAGTCACTGATTGATTTCAGTCCTAAATCACACAATTGTAGTCATTAGTCCAAGTGACTTTTAAATGATGTCAGTTTACAAATTGGATGTCTCTTTTGCGAGCTTATTACAATGTTGGGTAACAAGATATATATGTATGTCTTTTGTGCGAATGTTGGGATCATAAAATATGCAGAGCCTTAAGTATGTTTATCAACATTTTTAGGTTTTGTTGCTAGTTCTGAATGTTTTACCAAGAAAACGTCAGCTGCTAACTGCCACAACAATCAAGAAAATTCCAAAAAATGTATTGAATTACGAATCAATGCAGAGACAATAACAATAACCAGTAACAAACGCCAGCAACAATTATGTGAATGATTGAAAAGACTGGCGAGTCATCGACAACTGATAGAAGGCCAAAAGTGCCAAAACAATTGAAGCAGCTTTGGCCGCTGAGCGGGTTGAGTTGTAAGATGTGCAAAGGTTCCCACTTCGATTGAAAACACAAAACCAAGTCCAGCACAGGCCACTTAGACAAGTACAAATGATAATCATGACGCGTTAGAGAAGACGATGATGGACAAATGCTTTCGGCGAAATTGAAAGCAAATGCTAAAGATGAAAAAAATTATTATAGCACAAATTGAGAGCGGCTACAATGCATTGAAAATGCCAGTTGAAGAGTCGGATAACCAGTTGGGCATTGGGGATACTACGAATAATAGAAACTATAACGAGGCGCGAACAGGGTCATAGCAACGAGTTAGCCGAACTTGTTGGCCAGCTTTGAGTTCGAAATAATGTCCAAGCTCGGATGTCTTAGGCGACAACAACCTGCAGCTGAGATGGTGACGCAGACGCTTAAAAAGTTATGTGTAGCACATGTTGTAGACCACAAATATTCATCATACGCCATGTGGTCCCCACAGTTGCCGAAGCTGCAACGCCAGTTTTTTGGTTTGCATTTTAATTGATTTCTAGTTCGAGTACAAGAAGTGTAAAGCAAGGTCACCTAGCCTAGCATCTGCATTTGCTATGGTGATGCTTTAGATAGCTCAGATGGAAAACGCGTACTATAATATAAAATACCTTACAAATAGCCTAGTCATAATTCATATGCTTCACCGAGCACCCAATAACGATACCTTATTCAATGATTTCTCACGATGCTTGTGCAGATTCCCGAGGTGCAACTCGAATGACCTTTGTTGGCTTGTGCGACTTGGACGTGGACCGAGCCGAATACGCCTCCCAACCACGAGATCTCAATGAAGATGACACCTTCACTTACCCGCTCGCTTGATGTTGGTACTTAATGTGTCAGGTAGCAATGCAGCAGCTTCAATTGTTGTTATTCTTTATTCTGTTATAGCCTTTTGTTGTTCTCTTTTCTTGACCATACAACAATTGAGGCTCTCTAAAGTTATAGTATAAAAAGCATTTACTGATTTGACCTCAAATACTTTCACTTATATTTTTGATACACTATACGAAATTATATTGTTCGAATTGTTAATCGTGGGATAATAATCGTTCATTGGATGCTACTCGTTGAATAAATAAGTTAATGTCAACTTCAGATTATCCTTAAAACTCAAATTATAGGAAGTTAAGAAATGGGTTCCTGAATAAATTGTATAACAACGGAATCTCTCCAACAATTTTTAGTACTGCAGTATAACACTGACACAAACGTAAAGTATGCAGAAGTAATTATAGCAAGCAAAGTTGGTATAGAAAAAATGCCAAGTTTCGCGCTTGCTATTGAGTTAGATTATGAAAAAGCTTTGGTTCGAAACTTGGCTCAAAAAAGTTTATTTGTACATATTCGACATGCACAGACACATGCATTGATGCGAATACATATTTATAAGGGTACTTTCGAATCCTATTCTGCTCCTGCATTACATGCATTAGGAATCGTTAATTCGTATTTTGAAGTTATTTATTTTTTATTAGGAATCGCTAATTCGTATTTTGAAGTTCTCTTTTGAAGTTATTTATTTTTCAGAAATATCCGACTAGCAATTACGTTTTGACCGCGTAATAATCAAATAAAATAAATACTAAATAGCAACATAACAAAAATATTGATTTTCTGGCCTGTCTTTTGGTGGGAATGCTTTAATGTTACTTTTGTTTTACTCACAATAAAATTAAAAATAAAATAAAATTGACCAATTGCGGAAAAGATGAGCAGCCTCCAAATTTCGACACTTGAAATATGCACAAGTGTCGGAATCAATAAACTTTGAATGACGTACAGCAATACTGACTGTCAGCCTACTGAGCAGGATCTTGTTTCGATTCTGTAGTACCCGCATGAGCCCCGTCCCTCCCTTGTGTCACATTTTCCATGATTTTGCTGACAGAAGCTTGCTGACTGTTGACATGTGGTCGATTTTGGGGTAGGGGTGCTAAAGAGGCTAGAGGAAAGGAAGCAGTGAGGAGACTACTCTTGATTGCCGTTTAAATTTCGAAATCATGCATGTGACTGACAGACACTGAAATGGATCCAGTGGAAGAGAGGTGACGGGCGGGACTGCTGCTTTCGAAATTATAGTGCATTTGTGTTTTGTAATTAGATCCCAAATACTCTTGTACCTACAAGCCATCAATGCACCATGTGTGTTAAGTGGTTGTTGTGTGTATGTGCTCGGATTCTGTCGAGCCTAATAAGGCAACACTTCTAAACATTGGCTACTGGCTCATCCACAAAAACAATACGAAACACCGCAATGAGGACACACAAATTGTTAAGCGATAGTCAAAATGCACTCGACTGGCTTGTTAGGCCAAGAACCATGACTACCTGTCTATCCGTCTGTAAACTGTAAAATATAATCACTCAATGTGGATGCGGTGTTTATTTTCCAAGCATACCTTTGAGTACCTTAGCTTTTACATACTAGATGGTGCTTTGAACTTGTTTTAATGAATTTTACGTAGTTAATGATTTTATGGAAGATGTCGTTAGGTCACATGATAATTCCAATTGGATTGGTCCCCTCCTCATGTATTTTACTTTTATTAGTCATACAAAACGCACATAATTATTATCCCGGCAATTTGAATTATTTAATTACTTTCCACGCAAAACTAGGCAATGCCAATTGACATATGAGCTACCAAATTGCGGATCTGACACGCCCTTTGGCAAATTTCAATTGATTTGTGAATGATTCTGCTATTGGCGAGGCTGTTGGCTGTTGTGTTATACCCAACTTGTGGGCAGGTCAAGGACCACACGCCTTACAATACCAAATAGCTAGTGGGTTGGGGATAAAAAAAAGCCCAGCCAAAAAGTGGACAACAACAACGCTAACTAACACATACACACATCAGCACTCTGATGGAGGAGCCCTTGTGGAGCTGACGATGATGCAGCAATGCATGCTAATTCTATGTGCCAAAAATAAGTTGGTATAGTGGTTTCGGTTTTCTGGTTTTCGCTTGTCGGTCGTCGACTGTTGCTTTTCATGTGGTTGCTGTTGCTGTTTGTGTTGGTGTATTGGTGCAATGTTTGTTGTTTATATGGTTGCTGACAATACTTAACTCAGCTGAATGGCTTTGATTTGCATAATATGGCACCATGCTACAATTTCCTGTTGTGTGTCCTGGACACACAAGGTTGCATCAAAATCACGCACATATATAAATTGTGGAGGCAACATGCACAAACATTAGCACACTATCACTTTGATTTGTTTAGTTTAGAGCATTGGGAGTCTAAAGAGCTTTTGTATCTTTTGCACCTTTATTCCATGCTTTTTCTTCCTTTCACCAAACGGGGGCATGCAACCGAACAAGTTTCTTGTTGTGTGCTCCGTTACCAGATGCTCCCTATTAGGCATAATCAAAGCTAATTCAGCACCGTGCAAGCGTACACAGGCAAAGACTCGTAAACCCTCACGCACATAGAGACTGGCGTGTACAAAGGTACGATGGGCCTTGCTTGGGGATGTGATGATTAGCATTGAAGCAGGAGACGCAATCATAAAATCTGTGCAGAGCTCAACGACGTTACGGTTGACTGCAGGAGAACTCAGGGCCACAAAATCTTTGCTGTTGAGCAATGTTTTGGGGCTGGCAGGTGTTGGGAACGGGAAGGGCAGGCTAATGGGCAACTCGAGTTGGAGATGAGTATGGGCATTTATTCTTATTGAAATGCACTGGCCGTTGGTCTCACACACAGTTACAGCATTATAAGTGCGTCGAGAGACGGGACTCCTCATAAATGCACATTCATCTGCAGAGCCGAGGAAGTTGGGAAGTTGAGAAGGCACTGCGCAACAACAAGAATTTGACTGAACTGCAATGGTCGCTTTTGGACATGCGTAATTAGGTTTGCTGTAGCCACTAAATATGCGTGTCAAGTTCCAACTGCACGTGGTATGCGTGCGTATTCGTATGCGTATGTGTGCAGGTGTGTTTGCGTGTGCTTGTGTGTTGCTAATAACCGTCCTGGCAGCCAGCAAATGTTAATGTCTACGTCCGAGCGGTCGTCTTGTTGGGCATTGTTGCCTGCATAAATCATAATTGAAACCTCATTTCCGTTGCAGGCATTTCACACGCTGACATAAAACACCCATTGCCGCCCCCCGACTCCGGTTGCCGTGACACATAATTTGGGTTTGCTTTAATAATAATAAACTGTCATCGTCAATACGAACAATTGACAGCTGCTCAGGAGGCTGGCCGAGCTTTGTCAATTGAGAAAAGCCGGCAGCTAAGCCAATTGTGTGCGTTAACGTATTGGGAATCACAATGCGACACCAAAGTGCTGAGATGTAAATGCAATTATTTGCATACTTTTCCGGATAGTGTATGCTGAATAGCCGGCTGGCAGCTGGCAGTTGGCAGCTCTGCTATGACAGCCAAACAGGCTCGACTGCTGGCTGAAGTTGATTCAAGATAGAATTTAACGAGCTTTGCCTGTTAGCAGGCAGTTATTCGAGCACTCAAACACTCACATGCTCAGAGCACACTCAATGCGGCTCAAATACACAGCCTTTCAGCAGCTGATGTTGTACTTGTTGCAAGTGGCTGCAGCTGAATTAAACGACATTGCCTCTAAGTAGGCTCCACCATTATCGCAAACTCCTGTAAAGTATTCAGCAATTTTTACAGAATATGTAAGCTTTCTCAACTGGAAAGGTCGCTATTGCAATTCAATAGTTGCACACTCTCTTTGTCTGGTACTTCCACTAAGAGCATACCGATGCGCCTTCTACTGTTACAACAGTTGCTCTCGTGTTTCGTTCCATTGCATTCCAAGGGAAAAGAAGTGCATGCAAGAGAGAATTCCACATGTTCCATTTGAATAGAGTTGACTTTTGCTCTTAAATTCCTAAGTTTCGTTGAACGATGCCTCTCTTTTCTTCAACTGCAGTTGTTTGAGCCCTGACCCTAGGCAACATAAATTTTCTTGCGTTGTCTTCCCTTTTCGTTCGTATTTTGTACTAGAGGCAGTTGTCTTCGTGCTGCCAAAAATAAGAAAGCGCCACGGAGTATTAGTTAATTGCATATCGGTGGTCCAGGCCGATAGAACGAGCAGATTGTCTAACAAAGTTACGCGCAGGCTTATACCAAAAGCAAAAGCATTGTCGCAAACAATTCCTGAGACGCAGCAGCGAAGTTGCTTACTTTTGGTAGATTGGATGGTAGTCAGGTTTAGTTAATGGTAGTTTCTTTATTTGGTTACTTCTTGACAATACTAACAACTATGTATTAATAGCCCAGCAAAACTCCACTTAAACTGATATGTTCTTAATGCTGACAGAAGCACTAGGTCTTATGCTCATACTTTCTTAAATAACTTCTGTGATTATTGTCCGATCAGATTGTAATTTGGAGACTACGTAGATATTTCATTCAGCTTAGTATATGTTAAAGTCAGAAATTCAAATCCAAAATTAAATTATTGATTTGTGGGGGCGGTGGGCGTGGCACCTAACATTTGAAATAAACTTGATCTGCTTATAGTACACAGGAGTCTTCCTGCCAAATTTGGTAACTCTAGCTTTTATAATAAGTGAGATCTGTGCGTTCACACAGACAGACAGACAGACAGACAGACATGGGTCAATCGACTCGGCTTGTGATCCTGAGCAAGAATATATATACTTTATGGGTCTCCCACGCCTCCTTCTGCCTGTTACATACATTTGCACAAAGTTAGTATACCCGTTTTTGACCATTTTCAATGGTCGAAGGGTATAAATATTATCAGCTATTTTCGAAATTCACTCAAATATTTTGCATGCCTTCTATATGTGAGAAGTTGGCTTTCCGCCAAATTTTGCAAATAAAAATCGCAAACATTTACATCACAATAATAAATGAAATGGGAATAGGTTGTAAAGACTTCTGTAGAGTGTAGGCGACAGTAAAATACCAGGTTCAATTTATATTGTACCATTTAGTCACAATCCTTAATTAAATCAGATCAAGTAAGATACCCAGTACAATTTATTTCAAATATTATATATTTTTTATGTGTCTGAAAAGTTTTATATTATACACTGTTCATATTTTTCATTTTAACAAACGTCTAGTACCCTTGTTCTTATGTTACTGGGTGTAAAAAGTTGTAAAATTAACTTAAATAGAAGCGTATACATCATATGTAGCATGACGTGTGTAAAATTACTTAATTAAATTAATTTCTGCACTGATAGTCATGAGAGTGTAACGAATGAAGCGTGATATAGAAATGTCACGCTAATAATTGCTGACAAAATCACTTTGTTGATGGCATATCTAAGAGTTGACCAATTGCGCAAAATCAATTGCTGGTAAGGGAAATGTATATAGATTTTTAATTCTTACTATTCGGGGAATATTTAAATTTTTTGTCATTGAGTTGCACAGATCTTTGGCTTTGGCTGTTCTCTTTCGCCTACACAACAAAGTGTTTCCACCCGGAGTCACGCCCATACACAGCATGAGTTGCGTGCATGTTACAATGCGGCAAACAATTGCAACAACAACAGCAGCAAAACATTTAAATCAAAATGATAAAGTTGCATACTTGAGTAGAGTTATGCGAGACGAGGCGAGGCAAGGATATGTACTGGATAAGAGGGTTCGGGGATGTGAGGATGCTAGAATGCGAGAATGACAGGATGAGCTGAGTAGGAGGTAAACAGAGCGCGGCAAATAAATATGAAAACATTTTTTCTTCCTGCGGTTGCCGTTGTTGTAGGTTGTTCGCTGTTGTTCGTCGTTGTTCTCTATTTCAGAGGCTTCAACGAGCGTGCAAAATAATATGCCAACAACAATGGCAGTTGAACACAAACAACAAACAACACGCCGGAGCGGCAGCATCCAAGAAAGCAAAAAATAATAATGGCTAGACCCCGCTGTATTGTTGTGCTACAGAAACAACAAACACATTGTTGCATTCGCATGTAAAACGCAATGACAACAGCAACAATCTGATGGGAGCAGACACCGCACTAAGAGATACTCACAGTTGCAGCTATTTTCTCTTTGTTGATACTTCTCTCTTCGTGTCAGACTGTCAGTTGGTCTGGGCCACTGTCTGTCCATCTGGATGTGTGCAGCAAATGCCTGTAAAGTGCAGTAAATTAATTAAAATAACGGGGTATCGCCTAAAATTTTAGCTATTTTAAAATTGTAAAATAGGAAAGTACAGAGTATATGTTGGCTTTGTATGCAGATATTTTTCAGGTAAAAAGTCTTCGAAGGGTATATTCGTTTCCGTTGTTAATGATTTATTTATCAAAAGCTCTGCAACATAATTCGAAACTGCAACACGCATATCCCCATTCCATTTCATCACTCACCAATCGTCGATTCTAAAGTATTCCAATAGCAGTTTTGCTTTCGGTTTTCCATATTTTCGCTCATTTTACCTGTGTGAAAGCGTTGTTGACAATTGCAACCCCTCGATATAAAGGCCTTTTTCAAGACTCTAGAAGCCCCCACGCAGAACATGTTACCTCCTATGTTGATTCATTATTATTGTTGTTGGGACTGTCGCGGAGCCAAGCTGCACTGTCAACTCTTTTCTATTGTTGACATAGCTGTTTATGTTTGCATTGCTTTTTTGTTTAGCTATGTTCGTTTTTTGTTTGAATGGGGTAACCTTTTAATATTTTGTAATTGCTGTTACTTTTTCAGCATAAGCTATGCCATGACGCTTAGACAAATTGTCTGTTTTGTCTGAAATAAAATTAACCTTAAAAAACTTCTTTAATTACATGTTCAACTATCGTACTTCTTTTTATACCCTTCGACCATTGAAAATGGTCGAAAAAGGGTATACTAACTTTGTGCAAATGTATGTAATAGACAGAAGGAGGCGTGGGAGATCCTATAAATACATATATTCTTGCTCAGGATCACAAGCCGAGTTGATTGAGCCATCTCTGTCTGTCTGTCCGTCTGCCTGTGTGAACACACAGATCTCAGCTATTATAAAAGCTAGAGTTACCAAATTTGACAGGAAGATTCCTGTGTACTATAAGCTGAATAAGTTTATTTCAAATGTTAGGTGCCACGCCCACCGCCCCCGTAAATCAAAAATTTAATTTTTGAACTCAATTTGTAAGCGCTGTATAAAAGCTACAGCTTTCTGACTTCAACATATACTAAGCTGAATGAAATACCTACGTATTCTCCAAATTACAATCCCATCGGTCAATAATCACAGAAATGATTTAAGAACGTATGAGCATAAAACGAAATGTTTCTGTCAGCTAACAAGACCGGCGGGCAAGCGCCATCTGTTGGGAATAATTGTAAAGCATGTGCATATGCATATGTGTATGAATTTAACAAACTAAACTACACGGGAATATAGTTCGAAGGGTTTCCCACTGTCGCGTGTTGCGCGACTGTTGCTTTTCTTACTGGTTTTCTCTGTGAATCGGCTACCTAGATGTATTTTAGAAAGTTAGAACTCTTTAAAACCTTCCAATTTATTTCATCAACTTTTGCCACAACTTATTTGCCCGTCCTTACTTCTACTTTCCCATATAGTTTGCTGCTTTGTTAAAAGCTTTAATTTTCTTTGTCTTCTTTTACAAAACCAGAGATATCTCGACTTTGCTTTTCGAAACTTACTTAAGCGACCTTCACTCGAAAAGTCTTGAAAGTCTTACATATACTTCCCTTATGAATAGCAAACTCAGAGCTGGTATGACTGCTATCATTGAAGCAGCTCACACACATGCACAGACACTAGCCGCCTGGTTCACACATATGCAAATTGCTGCCCGTCATACGGTGCGTATGATAAACGCAAGTGAAATTCGTTGACTCGTTGCGCATACGTTACGGTGTACGCAAAGCTACGCGAATCTGCAGCGCTTATCTGGCCAAGTTTCAAGCGCTCTCAAGTGTACTTAACTAAACAACAACAACAGCAAGAACAACAAAGCAAAGGCTGAAGGAACATGTAACGTGTGTGGCATTCTATTAAAACCAAGCTGTAGTCCAGGCGTCGAGGCAGTAACAAGACCTATGCGCAACGTAAAATGCATTTAAACGCCCAAGTTTCAGACTGCTGCAACTATCAAACACAACTTTCCCTCAAAGCAACATCAGTAGCTGCAGTAGAAGACCCTGCAAGCAAGAACTGTCATCATGACCAGAAGAAAGAACAAAACAACAACCAGCAGCTCACATGAGTTATTGCATTGTCGTCGCAGCAGTCGGCGTCATTGCTTTTGTTTTTCTTGTAGTTGTTGCTAGTGGCCTTGCAATGATCCTAGTGCTGCCACATCCAAATTGTTGGTGTCGCGGCAGTTGAATTTAGTGGCGCTTAGCACACAAAAAAAGTACAGAGTGCAAGAAATGCAAACGCCAACAATTCCCATGACTCTTGAAACTAGTGCCACTCCTCTAACTCCCATTGCTGCTCCGCAACTGGTTTAGCTTAGCCTTCAAAAAGTGCGGATACAAATTGACTGCTCTGGCCTCCCTTTACCCCTGGTGCAGCTCCGGCCTTGTTCTACCACGTCAAGTCTTTGTCTCGCGTTATTTGTTAGCACTTCAAAAGGATTTTAATCAAAGTTTTCAAGTGCCACACTTCGTTCGTTCTCTTTCTCTGTGTCTTTTTTTCTGTTATCCTCTTCTCTCCTTGTTCTCAGTCGTGCATTTTGTTGTCCAAGTTTTGGCTAACTCAGTGCACTTATTGGTCGGGTGTTTGCTTAGAGATTTATGTCCCGTCACTCACTGTGATTTAATTATCTTTGTGTATATTTTTTTGTTTTTGTGGCTTGCTTGCAATGCTTTAAAGTTATGAGTTTTGAGAGCTTTTGTTGGCTGCTAGTTTTCAAGATCTCTGATGGACTGGCTTTCATTCTGCTTAATCCTACAATGACCAATTGAAGAATGCTACTCTTAATTGCTTTATAAGAGAATGATATATTGATGAAAAGTCTCCAATTAAAGTGCAAAATCCAAATTTGTGACATTTTCTGTCCCTCCTCCCGTAAATATTTTCAGGTGTGATATTCTGTGACCAGTTCTGGCACTGAACAATTTTGGCTTTGGGTTGTTTTAAAATTGTCGCATCGTAGACGTTTTCCAGTTCTCTTCTATACATTCGCGTTGTCCGTGGTTGCACTCAAACTAGTTGCCCCTATGTTGATTGACTAGATGCATGGTTCTGACACAAACCAAGTGCCGAAGCCCGACGCAATGTCAAAGTGTCATCCAAATGGATATCATAGTTTGGCGTGCACGCATTGGTCTGTTGGAACCTGCACAACTTGAGTCACAAAGGTGGCACTTAACGCTTATGGACAGCAGTAGCAGTACCATATGAAGTATGTGGCTTACAACAGCAACACAGACCAGCTCAGCACAAGTGCAGCTCGCGGCCTCAAAGTATGTTACGTTTTATGCCCATGTGATTCTCTAAGTTATCGTTTTTTTTTTTTAATTAAAGGTCAGGAATATGTGCATTCTTTATGTAAATCACAAAGCCAAAAATGGCCAAAAGGCAAAGCTTAAAAAACTCCTGTTGTCGCAAAAAACTACTTTTGTTTCCTTTTAGTGTGTGCGGCTGAGTGTGTAAATTGAGGTTCAGGCGTAAACGTAATTAAAATAGTTGAATATACGAATCAATAAGCAAATTGATTATTCAAATTTACTGTTTATTTGCATGCCAAATGCCATTCCACATCTATGTGTACGGGTGTGTGTGTGTTGTTTGTTTGCCATTAATCGCTTTTGTTGCAGTTGCCGAATTGTTTGCTTGCTTTATTTTAGCAAAATTGATATGCGTTTAATGCTCAATCAGAGCGGAAACAAAAAGTTTTTTGCCTCTTTTAGTTGCGCGCAAACTAACTGAAAAATCAACTGTAAAAACGGAAACGGAAAGCGCATGTTTTCCGAATGTTGGGAGGAGAGGGATAAAGTGATGACTCTTTTCGTAATTGAGTTATTTTTGTAATTTATAAAGCGCCACATGATTGCAATAATGAAGTGCTCTGCTCGGCGTATGTGTATGATTGAATGAGCCAGTGTGAGTGTAGCAATCAAATGTGTTTTTAATTAAACATCGACAACAAAATACAAATATTTTGTAACAAATAAGCAAATAAAAGACAACTATATGAAAAAACAACCAAATACCTAATGAATGTCAATTTGAATCCGATATCAATGCTCGTGAATTTGATGAAAATACATCAAACTAGAATGTTTTATAACTAACGGAATAACTAAGCCAGTACAAGTCTAGAACCTAGTGACAGCTGCATACGGTCCGGGTCCTAAATGTAACCTATACTGGACTCATGAGCCGATACCTAGGTGCAGGGTGCATCTATTTTTCTCGAACCAATTTTCTCAACTGTTGCTAGTAGTTTTCATTTTTCTTTTTCATTACACTGCCGTTCTTATAATTGTTGCTAAAGCAGCACAGGCAGAGTGCAGCATGTAGCAGAAATAGCAACTGTAATAACAAAATGGCCCCCGGAGTTGTTGTTGTTGCCACACTACGCGAGCTGGGCCGAGTAATTGGGAGAGGCAACGAGGAGAGGAAGTGTGCGCTTGTAACATATTTCCAGCTTGACTTATTTTGACTTTGTATGTTTCCCCTTTTGCTAGCGCTCGAACCAGGGCAGAGTCAGACTTGGCGTCTTTTTGTGCCCACTGACAGCAACGCCCTCTTTATTGTAGTTTCTGCAGTAAATGGCAAAGTTTATTCAACGCAAAATGTGCAACAAAAATGTGAAGCGTGTGTTCGGTTTCCCATTGCACAAGCCTCTGTGGGGAGGGGGCGTGGCAGCACTAACATTGCGCACTGATTTCCTGATGCATTTCAGCAAAGACGAGTGTGTATGTGTAAGCGTTTACTTACATAGCAGTGCTCTAATAAAATTATATCAAATTAAGCGCAAATCTAACGAAAATTTAAAGTTACAGACACAAAGTTATTATCATTATGCTTATTATTAATACAAATTTGTAAAACTTGTTAAAATGATTTTGATAAAGAGCGCACCATAGTTCCCCACCTTTAAGTGAGTCACGTGGTAAATGAATCAAGAAATTGGGCGGCATCGACAGCTACCTCTTAACCAACTGTTGACATTGTGTTGTATTTTCTTACTGAATACTCCAGAAATTAATTTTAGTAGTTGAGACCAACAATACAAATGAGTAGCAAGAAGTAACCATTTACTTGTTTTGAGAGACACTCTCCGTCCCTTTCTATATCTGCCTTCCTCCTTCTCTATATCTCTGCTCAACGCTGGACTTGTCTATTGTCATTTTGTGAACAATGGTAGGTGTCATGCAGCCATTGCCACGAAAGGGTACCCAGGTTGAGATCCCTTTGTGCATTTTACGCGGAATTACACAGCATAAGCAGCTGCTACAGTAAGCCCCCGCCCCCACGCACCTAGCACCTTACCCGCCTGACTTTCCCACCATCTCACATTGCTCATTGCACCATGCGGTAAACGCCAGCAGGCGACTTCTTTGCTTTGTTGTGCCCACGTAGCCAGCACACCGAGTCACCCATTGTGGCCAAACGCAAACACAAGGCAATGACAACGCCAACGCCACCGCGAACCAATTGCCTGCATTCCTCCGTCTCCCACTTGTCTCCGTGCGTACAAAGATGCCTACTCTCCCTCCTGCTGTTGATTTAGACTGTACAAAAAACTATTCAGCCTTAGCTATAGAAAACGAGAAAATGGGATGGCAACTAAGAAAATGCAAGCACAAAAGTAACTCATAATTAAGGCGAACCAGCCAGCAAGCAGCCAGTCTGTACAGAATACCTGGCTACCAGGGAACATAAGAAAGTAACCAAAGCAAGCAAGGAGCAAACCCCGGCGACAGCAGCCGAAGCTCTAGTTCATATGGCAGATGCCTGCACTTTGTTGACTACTTTTTGGCTATGGAACTAAGTGGTTCGCATTAGAGATATGTTTTTCTGCTGAGAGTAGTTCTTATCCGATTAACTACTCGCGCATAGAGGGTATACGCCTTGCGACCGCACCTCGGTCATGAAAACTTCAAGGTCATTCAAGATTCATTGCGATCAAACATTTATACATTCAGTTTATGTCAAAGATGTATAGTACAAGATACGGGAACTAGTTAATAATGTTTCGCAACCATAGGGCTGTTGTTGTGAGGTCGCCACTCGTGGTGCAGGCAGTCCTTGCTATAATCATTTTTATTTTGTTGTGTATATGCTTCAGCAAACACCTGCAACGTCTCAACAACAATGCAAAATATTGTTAAGTAAACAGCACAAAGGAGCGACGTGGGTTCAAGAAGCAAGACGTGGCCATATTTTCGGTATACAAGCAGCAACTGCTTCATTCGCACTGAGGGAGCTCCCATACTGCAGCCCACGAAGCACTCTTTATTGTTTGTGTTGGGCTCTAGCCCCACGCTGTTGTTCTCTGCACTACCAATTTCTTATTCCATACGTATATGTTATGATGTTGATAATGCATTGCAATTGCTTGGCCGGGACATGCAATCTGCATTTGCGACGAGCCAGAATTGTAGCTATCCACCTCCATCTATCCTCCTCACCTGCTTTACTCCACCGACTGGAGCCTCGTTTGAGCTTTGCCTTTGACTTTGTGAAACTGCAATTCATGGCAATTGCCGTTGGTAGACACTTCTTTTATTGCCGGCAGTGGCACTTGGCTGATATATGGACGCGAGCCATTGAAACTGCAAAATGAATATTAATAATGCTAGCCGTTTGTTGCGCCCAATTCGCTTGGCTTGGCCTACATGGCGTATGCACAACATTTCCATTAGTCTGCAATCGTTTGTCAATTTGCTAGTTTAATAAATCCCATGGCTCCTTGGGTGGTTCAGCGACTTGGTATGAGGGGAGTATCGCAGTCGCCTTAAACCCAATTAACCCATTAGGAGCGCGACTTTCCCATTTCATGATGCCGGCTAGAATGCAATTAAAAGATGCATCCACCAAGCAGGACTTCGTCTCAAAATTCTGCTCTACTCACATTTAATTTTAATGCTGGCAAGGACGAGGCCCAAGCAAGACGCTTAGGCGAAACATGAAGGAGTGCGCAACGAGGGAAATGAAGAAGAAAGTAATAACTGCGCATTGCCATTATTTATGTTTATGTCCGCACTATATCATCTTCAAGTGTCCAAGACCCGTGTCCCGCTCCGCTTCCTACGGACCATAAAAAACAAGTGCCGACGGACAAGTTGTGTGCAGCACCAAATGTCTAGATCGTACTTAGTTCTGGTGGGCTTGTGGGTTGAGTCGGATAGTTGGTTGGGCGCATCGGCGACGTTTAACTGCCGCATTTTGAGTACCGTTGAACTAATTTCCGCCGCCGACGTCAGTGCAATAGATGTCAGTGAGGGAAGATGCGGTCTACAAGTCGGTCTCCGCCTCCTCCGATGTCGCATCTTTTCAGGCTTGTTGCAATTACGGTATATCTCTTGCGCTTGCATCTGTCATTGACGCACGCACTAATTTCACATTAGTTTTATGTTGAGAGCGGGGCATAGCAAGGCCAACAATCGTGTCCTTACGTTGTGACTCATCGCAGCTAATATCGAAAATGTTTTAAACCATAACGGTATTTTTCATCCTTAACCAAGGGATTTTCACTGCAGTTGCTATGACAAGTGATGTGTACCGAAACGAGCGGGTACCTTGTTAGTCTTTGACTTTGACAATTTGCCGGTGGAGCAGCTCTTTTATGTGATTTTATAGTTATTATTATGGTTGGCAAATTGGCAAACCTGAAAAAATAAATGGCCAACAATTGTCGGTACATAAAAGTCATGGCTAGGTTTTGGGCAAGTGTTTGAAACTAGTTCGCTATTAGCCGTCTTGTAAGTTGATGACGTGATTAGCGACTCGCTTTTGGGCCATTGTCCGTTTGTCTGCGGTATTACACGTGCGTGGCATTGAAAAGTATTCGATCGAAGACCCCAGAAAAAGAGCTGTTAGTCGTTTCGTGGCTTTTTTAGGACTAACATTAGGAAAAACTTATTTTTGAAGTTTCGCTTTTTAATCTTACAAGTCACGCACTGATTTTGCAATTTACATGCAACGACCGCTAGATGGCGCTTACAACGGCACGTGTCAAGCGCACTCGGAGCAAGCTGCAATCAATATTTGGATTTTCATTCCCAAGCTAACAAGAAAAAAATCTTAAAATTTGTGTGAAGTAAAGCAAATATAAAACGAGAAATGGCATTAAGAAATTTAAAATTGTATCACAAAGTCACAGAGTCAGAGATATGGCGGTCCGTAAATTGATTCAGTTATCGCAGATATTAACTTATGTTATTGCTATGTTTTAACGCTCAAGCAATGTGAGAGTCGGTGCAATTTCCTCTACCTTTTGCTAGTCCTTTCAGCTTCTCCTCGCATTTCGCTGCATCCGCAATAGTATCGATAGCATTCACTGGGCCATAACCTCCCTGTCGAGCGCCTTAAATGCTTGTTATATACACAGATATATAGAGGGGAGATATCCGTATGCATACATTCATTGCATAAAGCCCCGAACAAGTTTTTCATGCTCCATTGTGTTATAAATATTCATAAAAGCGCGCCATTTTTTGTGGAGCACCCGACCACGCCCACAACTAAAGCCTTGATTTCTTGCATTTCGCTTTGTTGCTGTACTATGCTCATGCCAAATACCTAACCAATATGCCACACATCCCTCCTCGTCCCAGTCTTTCTGCGTGCGCCTTCTGCAATGCTCGAACCGCAAACTATGCTTCTAATGCCGCGCTGGCATAAATTTAAAGCAGCAGCTGCGGTTTTTCACTGCTCGCTCGATATTTGCACGGGAAGAATGAGAAGAGGAAAGGTGGGGGTGTTTACATGCCACACTGATACCACCAGCAAAAGCAGCAGCAGGAGCGAGTGCGGCATTAGTGCGAACCTAACCGGGTCTCGGCTTTAAGCCAAAGCATTTTATGCTGCTAATTGATTTTTCAAACCCGACTTTGTTTTTGTTTCACTGTTGCTGCGCATTTGTTTGGCGTTCAATTAACGGGAATTTGCATTTTATCTAAAAACACTTCTGACGCAGAATATCAACGAAATCTATACATGAACGGTATCACACAGCTACCCTCTACGGAGCCACGCTATCCATAGGCTAGAAGCCGCCATCCCGTTTACTAGCTGAGCTAACTAAACTAAGATGCGTACATATTTACATTCGTATATACGTTTGTAAGTATGTACCTACATATGTGCATGATTTGTTTGCAATGCCAAGTGCTAAATAAGCATTGTGGGAATTTTTCAATTGCTAATCTTAACATTGATCTTTGAGATCAATCAACTACACTGTTGTTTACAGAATGGCATAACTTCAGACAATTCGAAGCACAACTCAATTGAAAATGTTGTAAATTAAGCAGTATCACCAGAAACATGCTGATGTTAAGGTGTCGAATACGAAGACGTTACCTTAATGTCTAATTCTGCGACTTGTTGCAACAGCCGTCGTAGTTTTCTAAATCGAAGCCACAACTAGGTATTTTTAAATTTAAGAGCCAGTCCAAGTTGAAAGTAGGCTGTGCCCGATTGAGCACATTACTGCATCGCCTCCATCGTTTACCTTGAGTGGTCTAGAATCAAAACGATTATGAGGTGGTATTGCAATATGTACATTACTTTTAATAGTGATTATTATTGAGGCTGGCAGCCTCATAAAACTTGATGAACCTGGGATACATAATACATGAGCTTGACCACAATCTGTGGAGTACACAGATGACCAGGGACAATACACGAAGTCATGAACGGGCTTCAAGGTCAAGTGGTAGCAGCCTGCAGTACATTCATATCGAAGCTGCAGTCTAGTGCAGATCTAAACCGGTTGCAGACCGATGCGTCTTCTTAAGTTCGGGTTTTGTTTTTGAGCAGTAGGAAAGTAATGCAAACCTGACATTGAATTGTAAACGAACGCGATAAAAACCAGGCACATAAAACACCAATAACAAAGAGAGAGAAAACCCAAAAGCAGTAAATAAGTGAATGATGCTTATGCAATTTGTGTGTGCAAAATCGACATACACATGTGTATATATATATGTACATATGAATTGTACATATATGCATACCATATGTTCGCAGGGTCTTGCATGTCCATAAAAATGGTCAGCTTGGTTGTTGTTGTTGCGTGTGTTCCTCTACTCTTGCTCGTGTAAAAGACATTGACATTGTTTCTTTACTTTGTTGTCACTGTTTACCACTTTTATATCCAGCTTCTGTTTTATCTCGCCAACCGAACGTCGAATTACGTCACTTTCACTCTACTTTTCGGGTTAAAGATTTGTTATTGCTGCACCAGCTAAAGCATCGCGCGTCTGTTGTTCCTGCTGCTGTTACAGATGACCGTTGTTTGTCCTTGCTATTTGCTGGTAGAAACAGGCGAATTGCAATAAAAATATTCGCACTTTGATTTATCGCTGCTTGCTGTCTCATTCTCTTTCGTATGATTTATCTTAGACAATCTCGGGTTTGTTTGGCCTGTTTTTGGTGTGCCGTGCTTAAATTATACGTGTTTGTGGGGCCAGCCGGGCTTTTAGTTCAAGTTCATGAGCTGATTTCAGATATCTTTGGAGCAATTTAATTCATATGTGGCTCAGTTGTTTGTCAAGCCAGCCTAAAAGCCACGAAAAATGCTTTTATCCCTCAGTCGTTTAAATTTAGATTATCAACAGCGAATGTAGATTCGACCGTTATATATAGTAAAGCGAAAATCGGAGTCATTCACCAGGAATGTGAGTACCCGACTTTGGACAAAACGGAAAACGCCGCCATTTATTTTATTATGTTATGTTTTATATGCTTTGGTTCTTTAACTAAGTGGATCGCTCTCTAGAGACTCTGATATATTGTCGGACTTCCCTTCTTCTTCATTTGGGCTCTTCTTGACAAGCTTAATTTTGCAGTTCATTAATTTGATTACCTCCTCGTACACTTGAATGAGTTCAAATTGCACGAGATACCTTCCATCATCAATACGCAGTGGGAACAACTGCACATCGATTGAGCCCCGCTCAACATAGTAGAATCCCGGTATTAATGGACACGAGACCAAAAATGTTGATGGCATTGAAGATTCGCCTTGAAAATCATCTAATGTGAGATTGCGTAGGGATTCGAGTGTTTTACAGAAGTCCAAATTCTTCATTTTCACCATTTCTGAAATATTTTTCCCTCCGGGCACGTCGTCCAGTTTTCGTAAAAAAATATGCATGAGCAGTTTTCCTGGAAAGTGTTCCCGTACCGTCATGTTATAGTTGAGAATCTCCAAACCTTCTAAGCTATAGCTTATTAATATGTCATTAGGCACAAATGATTTTGAGTAGAACTCGTCGAACTGTAAATTCACCTGTAATAAAATGTAAGAGTATAGAGTAAATTCATAAGCGCAAATTTGCAGTAGTTTTTGTTTGGATAATTTATATTGTACTTACGCCAATGACATAGGTCGTAGCAAAAACTAATGTTAAACTAATTCGATGGTATATAATCATAATATTTTCCTCCCATATGACAGTTATAACTGGTATCTGAATTTCTAGTAGTTAGTAGGCTCGTTTTAAAAGTGGTTCAGTCACGTCACATCGGATGAGTTAATAGATTTGCTCACTTATTGCTCTGATCATATTGATGGGTTCGTTGAGTGCCCTCAAGATTCTTATCTACCAAGCCAACTGTGAACGCGATGTATGCGTGAAAAATTTTGATTTTACGCCCAAGCAATTGGTATGCAATCGGTTTACTGTTCTATTTCGACAAAGGTCGTCAAAACAAAACGAGTTTGTACCTTTACACTTCATACATTAGCATCATTTGGCCTTATCTCCTTTTAAAAGTAAAACGCAAAGCTCGCACATTACACAAAACTTCCCAGGCAGTTGCGACAATCTTAAAATTGTCATGTTGTGCAAATTGAAGGAAGGGGCAAACGAAACAGCAAAATAAACATAAATGACATTTCGCATCTAACATATCCCACACACAGGCAAGGGTGACAAAAAGACACGCCTCTTCTCTGCGCTGAAATTGATGAGCTAATAGAAATGCCCATGAGCACGAAACAGGTTAGCAATGGTACAGTCTGGGGAGGACTGGCAGACAGTAAGACGGCAGTTAAAGATGACGCTGACAATGAGTGAATCAAAACATTCGTGTAATTTATTGTCTTATCATTCACACCGTTCAACATCAGCTTTGAAACCTTTATGTTCGACCGCTCCGTGTTGTAACTCCAAACTATATTCAAACATATTTGCATAGACACTGCTATTAACATGTTATCTCATGATGTGCTTAAGTTGTCTAAATTGTCATCTAATGTTTGCACTCGTTTCCGCTCTCCGACTGCAGTCTTATTGCCTGTTGCCAATGGATATTTATGCAAATGCGAGTTGATTTGACTTTGACTGACTGAAGTCTATAAATTCAAAAATACCAAGAAATTAAATCAAATTTTGACCTCTATCGCACTATCTCTATCGGTAACACCCAGCCTGTTCGTTTACTCGTATATTCTTTCTCGGTTTCGGTTTCAATATCGTGTTGATTTTGAGCTTGGACCTTAAAGTTTGGTGGCGACTAGAAGTGCTAAATGTTTATGGTACTTGGACCGCTTTTATTTTCAATAGAAATGACTTTAAGTGGCATGATCATTGATCGCTTTATTTGAAGTGTCAGTTTGACGAGTATGCCTTAAATGCCGGATGCTAATGAATATTCTTTCAAGGCTTATTCCGTTAGACAATACAGTTTGACATTGGTTCTTATAACTGCCATGATGTTCCAAAATACCATCTGTAATAAAAACAAGATCACTTCTTTGACCGATTTGTCAATAAAGATTAAAAATACCATTGACCCACAGTAGCATACTCACTTGTCTAGCTCATCTCTTTTATTTTGTCAAACTTCGTATAAATAATTTCAAAAATTACTGGCATATTACCAGGAGCTATGTAAAACTGCTCTTAATTTATGAAAATAGGGTATTTGATCAGTGTACTGACAGCTTCTGAAGTGGCGCTATCGCTGATGCTCTTCTCTGGGCTCTGACTTAACCAATGCAAACAGTGCCAGCCATGCTTGCGTTACTTTAGTTGTAGTTTCGCCTTATAAAGATGCTTTATTTGCAAAGCGGACAGAAGAGTACCATGCGCAGGTGCCCAGTTGGGCCAGGCACCACGTTCAAGTCGTTTGCAATTTTTGTCGAGTTTTCTTTTTTGTTTTGTTTTTCGTTGACGAGACTCGTTTATTTATGCACCTTTGTTTATGTATCGCTGTTTCTGGCCACTTGTCCAAGACAGCAATGTAATGCAGTTTACATATGATATTATCATCGGTTTAGGGCCGAAAAGTTGGTTTCGGTTTTCTGTACGCGATTTCTTGAGTATAAAAGCCACCAGCACTGAAGTCACTAGGTGCAGTCAATTTTTGGATTACCCAGTTCCACCATTGTGTACGAATCAACAACCAACCATCAAAATGAAGTGCATTGCATTGGTGAGTCCGCAGCGCCTACCAGGGCTCTCTGTGCAGAAGGATTATCCGGTGTATTCTTGCATTTTTAGGCCCTATTCTTTTGCTTGCTGGCTGTAACTCTGGTGGCATCTGTGCCAGTTGATGAAACGCTTCAGGAGGACATCTACGGTCAAGCTGAGGTACACAATCCCCATGATCCGCAGGCCATTTTCAAGTTAAAGAAACTGAAGAAACTGTTGCTTGGTTAAGGTCACACGAGTGACTTTTATCCTGTTGTTATCTAGTCCATGCAAAAACTAAAAAATTCACTGGGCAAAAACAACTCCGCTTGGGCTCTTGTAATGCATTTAATTATTTAGCATATTCACAAAATTGCCTAATATATCCTTTTCTGATCCTTTTAAAATATATATGAATTATACTTATGTAATCGAATAAAATACCCATCAAATCATATTAAGATGTCAAAGATTATGTTTTTAAAGGTGTATAGTTTATACACATTGAATTATTCAAAATCTGAGAAACTTATCATCATTTTAGTTTGGAACGCTGTTTCATAAGAATTGAAGAGCCCCAATTCCTATTATTCTGTTGCAAAATCTTCTAGCATTTAAACAATTTTGAGAAACAGTTACGAATAACTTTTTTATAGTGTGTTGATTAGTTTAAACAAATTTAATTAATAATAATCAGTAAACCAAATATATTTTGTTGTAAAAACATATTATATAACAAATTAAAGACCTGAACTCCTGATACTTTATTTTAAAGTCTAAGAAAAATTATAGAAAAGAAAAGGAAAGTAGTGTTGTTATCGGGTTCAACTCTTAGATTTCAACAACTAGAACAGCTGCATCAGGTCTTTACTACTTGAGTGTATATGTATGCAACTCGGTTGTCATATACTTCCTTCGACTTAATATTCACAGTAAAATCATAAAATTATTCTTTTCTATTTTTTATTATTCGCCTTATAACTAGACACGCAATATACACGTATACTTAAAATCCATTATCATCATAAGTAGAAACCCTCAGCATTTAACCCAGGAAGAGCAACTTTTTCAATATTTTAAGTTTAAGTAGCAGGGACTGATCATCGGCGGGGTTGGCGGGCTCGTTTCCAGGTCCTTCAAGACCCTCTGGAATTGCCTCCTCTACGGGCACTGCACTAGTCGCCATAAAGCAGACCGCTAGGCAAACAAACAATGTCTGAAAGTATTCCGCAATTAGTTAGATATATATGGTATACATATATTCAAAGAATTTCACATCCAGTAGACGCACCAAGAGTAAGAAGTTCATTTTGATTGTGTGTTAAGTATCCTTGGGTAAGTGCTGAAAGTTGAGTTATGATCTCGCGGGTCGCGTTAACAGGTTTGTACTGAGCATAGGGGCTACCCGACATCTATTTATATGAGCGCTTCGAGTCGTGCTTAAACGCTCTCGTCTCATAGAAATTAAAACAACACGTCGCCACAATGCATGCCTTAAAAGTTCGACCGCGAATACAACAACAAATTTGTTTGGACTATTAAATGTGATTTTAGTGTACCACGCAAGGCGCTCTGATGTGTGGAATTTTAAAGAATACAGCAAACCAAACTATATTTTGTTAATGCCGCTTTTGTTGTTATTGACCCCATTGTTGGGCTAGTCTGACGCTAAATTATTTTGTTGACTGACATCTCGCTGTGGTTTTTCGCTAATCGCTATGTTTCCTCAGTTTTTAATTCTGTTTAACTTGCCCATTAGCTAGACATTTTCATTGCCGCTCCCCCGTTTTTGCATTTACCTATTAGCAGTTTTAGCGATCAGTTGGCCTCAGTTCTGAAATTTCTTCTAATTTGACATCTTTTGTTATGAAGTGCCTAATATTTGGCTATTTGCACCAAAAATAGGAAAAAATAATATTTCTGAATAACGGTTTAGTTTCTTATTTAATTTTTCTTTAGTTTGGATATAAAGCAATCTATGCAAGTTATCTCCAAAGTTACGTCCTAAGAAAATATAAAAATTAAAATTTGGCGCGCAGTGATAATTAATTCCCATGCTGTTAAGTGGTAACGCTAATAAAGTGGCAACACTAGGGTTAACAGTTTGCTGTTAGTCCACTGGTAACACTGAATGTCAAAATACCAAACAAAAAAAAAAAGAAGAGAAATATAAATTAGACAATAAAAAACACTTGGCCAAATCAAGTCAAAATTCACACATTCAAAATTTTAAAATTCCTAGTTGACATACAGTTTTCGGCATACAGAAAAGGCTCTATCAAAAATGACGGGCTCTTTTAGTGTGAAGCTGAAGTCAAAAAAAGGTCAATTCATTGTCAACGACCTGAACGAGAACACAACGTTGGCTGAATTAAAAACGCGGATAGCCCAGGTGACGCAAATTAAGGAGTCTCAGCTCCACGTGCTTATGGGCTACCCTCCCCGGCCTCTTGATCTCAACGAACAACAACAGCGTAGCCTTAGCGCAGTTGGGGTCAACAGTGGGGAGACCTTAATAGTAGAAGAAAAGACGGTGCCTGTGTCAGGGTCCACGAATATCGAGGATGACGAAGCACTGGCGCGTCGTCTGCAAGCGGAGGAAGATGCAGAGCATCTGCGTCAAGTTACCACCTCAAGCAATGCTGAAATGAGCAATAGCGACAACGCAACCATATCTATGCCTCCACTCGAAGCATCGGAAAGTGGCCCCAATGGTGATTTTAATGGCATTTTGCTGAAAAAAGTAGTGCCAGCTGATAATTCGTGCCTTTTCACAAGCATACGATTCGTACTTAACGGCAAGGTGGACAACGAGGGGAGTGAAATGATGCGTCACATTATTGCCCAGGAGGTAGCTGCAGATCCGCAACAATACAATGATGCTGTCTTGGGAAAATCCAATGCGGAGTACTGTGCATGGATACAAAAAGCCGACTCATGGGGAGGTGCAATTGAAGTGTCGATATTGTCCAACTACTATGGCATTGAAATCGATGTGGTTGACATACAAAATGCTATTATCAACCGTTTTGGTGAAGACAAAAATTTTGGCCTTAGAGTATTTCTACTATTCGATGGCATACATTATGATCCGCTTTACATGGAGACTTCCCAAAGTGCCGCACCAGCTACAATCTTCCCCGTCGAGGAACAAGGCATCTATCAGCAAGCTGAACAACTGGCCAATGAAGCCAAGTCCTCGCGTCAATTTACAAATGTGGATAAATTTAATTTGCGCTGCTTGCAGTGTGACCTGATGCTTGTGGGTCAAGCCCAAGCCCAACAGCATGCCAAAGCCACTGGGCATGCTAACTTCGGAGAAATTTAATACGTGCTTATTATTGGTACAGTTTATATTTTGGCTTTTATTCTGTTCGCCTATTATATACTCACCACCTAAAATGCAAAAACCTCCAAGTCCCTCCCCAAAATATTGATTTTTTATAATCGTTTCACTAAATATTTCAAAAATCTGTGGTTTATTTATTTAAAATCTTTCTTTACCCATGCAACTGTCATTTTTATTTTGGAAAGTAATAAAGTTCCATTCATTACACTAGCATCAAAGCATATTTGATTTGTGATCTTACGAGTCAAGATGCCCAGGGCGGCGTCATGGCAGCCGGGTTCTGCAAATATGACATGACCACAGCGCTAACGCTCAACATAAACGAAGAAAGAACCTAATGAAATATCACTTAGTTAGGTTCGAATTAAAATTGACGGAACTCACCTGCTTGGCATCATCACTAGCTCTTGAGCTGGAAAAGCTAATGCAGGAGCAGTATAGTGCAAACCAGGCACACCATTTAAGCTATTCAAAAGTAGTCGTTTAGATAAAGATTATAATATAAATTACCGGACTTACTTTCATCATCAGACCACACATGGAAAAAATCATGCCAAGAATATTCATATAGTCGGGCATCATATCCTCATTTGCTCCCCCACTCTGTCCCTGATTCTTCGGTGCCTTGTACCGATTTATTTTCTCTTTTCGTCGTGGATCTACTGTAATACTCATGTTGAAAATGGTTTAATTTAGGATTGACAAAATTAGTGAAAAAACTAAATTTATGTGGATGAAACTAATGTTGACGTTGCCACATCAATTGAAAACAGCTGTGTGTGGCATTCACACAATACGTGTATTGTGAATGGCAATATTATTGTTAATATTGCTGCTTTACTGCAGTGTACACATTCGAAGACAAATTGTTATTTAACCATAATAATATTTTAAAGTTCCAATTAATAATAATGGCATTACGGTTTTTTACCTTTGGCTTAATACCAAATGTGCGGCGCTTGCAATGTTGTATGCGAACAAGTCGTTTACATATAAAAACGGTACTTAATCTCCCGAATCAAAATTGGAGCAAGCTAACTCGCCCACTGCACGTGCGAGTTTCCGACCTGGAAGCCGGGCTGCAGACCAAGCGTGAAGCAAACAGACTATCAAACCCATTTCAAAATGATAATCTAGATGAGAACCCAGCAGACTTGTCTTTATTAAATTTGGATCATAGGATCGAGAAAGATCGTAATAAAACGAGTATAGCAAAAGATGCAGTTTGTGACTTTGGTAGTCCAGACGTCTTTGGCGATGCTACAGTAACTAAGTTTACAGAATGCGAAAGTGACATCCAAGAGGAGGAATTCATAAGCAAACCTAAACCCAATAAATCGCAAACCAGATATTCAAAAAAACTGCGCACCAAAGAGTACGCTCGTTTAATAAAGGAGCATTTAAATGCCAATCGTATTAATGATGCAATTGCAGTTTTAGAGGTGCAAATGCTGCGAGAAGACCGTGTCAAACCAGAAAATTATATATACAACCTACTAATCAGCGGCTGTGCCAAAGCGGGGTATACTCGTAAAGCTTTCAGTCTATACACCAAAATGCGACAACGTGGTCTGAAAGTTACTGGCGGAACCTACACCTCCCTATTCAACGCCTGCGCTAATGCACCTAGTCCCATTGACGGTCTGGGAAAGGCAAAACAACTTCGTGCTAATATGTCAGAGAAGAACTACGAGCCAAATGTTAAAAACTATAATGCCATGATAAAAGCTTATGGACGCTGTGGAGACGTGCAAACAGCCTACACGTTGGCAGATGAGATGCTAGATCGTCAATTGCCAGTTAATGTGGAAACTTTTAACTTTTTACTACAAGCCTGCGCGAGCGATGAGCAGAATGGATTTCGACATGCTCTTCTTACGTGGCATAAGATGCTTCATAGTGGCATTCAACCCGACTTCTATAGTTTTCATACCATACTACGATGTGTGCGAGATTGTGGTATAGGAGATCTAGAATCTATGAAAGAGACGATAAAACAGATTGCTCCAGGTGCGTTGAGGACTACACCACAGGAGCTTCAAAAAGACGCAACAAATGCTATGAGCAACCTTGCCATCGCTTCTATACCTACTGGTGATGATCTAGTTACAACTTCTGAGGATCAACTGGAGTTACCAAACCTGTTACTACCACAGCCACAATTGGGAAGTCTGGTTGCCTTATCACAAATAACTCGTCCACACGAACGGTTTTTATTGCTGCGAGGACTGACGGGTTTTCTAGAACTAATGAAGCAGCACAAAGTAACTCCCAATATTCAATGTTTTACTACTATGTTGGAAGTTATACCTCCCACAAATGCAGCTGAAAAGCAGCTTCTGAGCTTTGTACGTAAGATTGGTCTTAAAGCTGACATAGATTTTTTTAATATACTAATTAAAAAACGATCTATGCGCTTCGATTATGAAAGCGCCAGCGAAGTGCTTAACATGATACGAACAGCGGGACTACGGGCAGACATTGTAACGTACGGTGTTCTAGCGCTAGGCTGTAGAACACAAGAGGAAGCCCGAGAATTGCTGAACCAAATGCAATCGGTGGGCATTCGTATTAATGTTGTCATACTCGGTGCAATGTTACGTCAAGGATGTGCACAAAAATCTTTTGCTTATGTCAACGAAATAATGCAGCTAAGTCTAGAGGAGAATATTAAACCCAATGAAGCCTTCCTCCGTCATTTGCACAATTTCCACAGAGGCTGTGCCAGGGCTATTGATGCCAGGGTAATGATAAAAGAAAAAAATTTTGACAAACTAACAACATATTTTTTTTATTGTTTTTTCTAGCATCCTTCAACTAAATCTGCTTTATTTAAGAAGGGACACTCGAAATTCTGCGATAAATACCGTTTGTTTTACGAAGAGTATGGACTTTCTGACTTAAATCTAGAAGATGCAATTGCCAAGACTAAACACCGTCCCTACGCACAGTTCAAGGAAGCTGCAGTGGTAGGGCTAGAGCCAACGAAACACGAGCTTGTCAAACGCAAAACGAAAGTGCGAAAGTATATTAAGAAAATAAAAATAGATGAGCTCAGCGAGGGTCCAGCCAATCAAAACCCATTTAAGAGAATAGAATAGACCATCGCTATGTAAGTTTATGTTTATTGTTACTTAAACTATTTGTTACATAAATCGTTTATCTAACCAATCATTGTGCGCTTACGTCCACGCGCTCGGACCTCCTCAAATTTAGCTAAAATAGCCTCTTCATCTTTACCGCACGCATTCCGATATGTCGCCAATATAAAGTCGAAGATATATGGCTGTTCGCTATGCGTGCTCAATAGAGCTCGTTCGAGAACATACAAATCCACGCCCTTGTCCTCTGACGCCTGACTGTAGTGACTCAGTCCAAAGTCAATGAAGATAACGTTAAATTCTGCGTCTGAATTTGGGTTAATAAGCATATTCGATGTTGTCAAGTCACCGTGTATTATATTGTTCAAATGCATTTTGCCAATTATAATACCAACACGTTGGCATAGCTCCTGCAGTGAATGCTTTGCACCTTCAGCACCCGACTCAATGAATGTTTTTTTAATAAATTGCTTTGCTGTCTGTGCCTCACTGAAGTATTCCATGTAAATTTTATGGGTGCCGAGATCCGAGTGCAAAATACGCGGCACAAGAATGCCAGCGGCTGAACAGCGACTACATGCCTTTACCTCAGCTTTTATACGCTGACGCGTAATTTGTGTATCCAACTCGGGATGACGATATTGTTTGACAAAACGTTCTTTAATGAGACAAGATTCGCCTTTAAATTCGCCAAGGTAGAGCCGTCCTTCGGCACCTTGCTTAAGTATTTCTGACACCATGCTGAACCAAAAGTCAATGTGTGTCTATCAGATTGTTAATTTCCTTAAGTTATACGTTTTGACATTCACCCATTTTGGCCATTCACACATGTTGCGAACAGCTGACAAAGCAACAGCTGATATTGTTGTGGTATTTGGATGCAGCAATCGTCATATATTGTAGTGATTCATAGTTTAAGAAAATTTCTTGTTTTCGTCCTGAAGTACATTTATAAAGAAACATGTTCAACTTATTTGGCAAGAAACCCACTGTAAAAGAGCAACAACGAGAGAATGATCGTAATCTTCGCAAAGCAACTCGTGACATTGAGCGAGAGCGTAGAAAAATGGAGGAAGAAGAAAAGAAACTTGAAGCTGAGATCAGACGCAACGCAGCCGCTGGAAATAATGATGCTTGCCGTATTTTGGCTAAGCAACTTGTAGAAATCCGTAAACAAAAGTCTCGCAGCTACGCAGCAACGGGTAAAATTCAATCCATTGGCTATCAAAACAAAAATATGGGGGCAAACATTGCTCTGGGAGAAGCGATGGGCACCACGGCAAAGACAATGGCTTCCATGAATAAAGTGATGCGACCGGAAGCTATAGCAGGCACAGTACGCGATTTCCAGCAGGCAAATATGCATATGGAAATGACTGATGAAATGATAAATGATACATTGGATGATATGCTAAATGAGTCTGGTGATGAGGAGGAGTCTAATGACGTGGTCAACCGGGTGCTTGATGAGATTGGAATTGAAATCTCTGGGAAGATGGCTAGCATACCAGCTACCGGCTCCGGCGAGTTTGAGACTAGAGGCAAACGTACTGAAAAGGACATTGCGGATCAGCTGGCGAAGCTAAGATCATCATAGTTATATTATTTTCTATACATAATACCATTATCCAGAACTACATATAAACTACTAATTTGTAAACAAATTTTATTTATGGGCCTTAAAACATTTAAACGTCTATGAGGTTTAGGCGCAAATTTATAGACGGGCACTCATTCCACCAGAGGCAATAATAGATTCTCCTGTTATGTAGCCAGCATCTTCAGATACCAAAAAAGACACAACGCCTGCCATTTCTTCGCTAGTACCAAGTCGACCCAATGGGATTTTGCTGAGCGCAGCTTCATTTGCTGACTCATTTTCATATAACGCTTTGGAGAACTTTGTTCGTATTATGCCTGGGGCCAAACAGTTTACTCGTATTCCCTCAGGAGCCAGGTCTTTAGCGGCTGCCTTAGTCAGTCCAATCAACGCTGTCTTGCTCACAGAGTATGCGCCTAACAACTGCGAAAAAGATAGCCAATAAACACCACATACTCGCGGCCTGGTTTACTTACCTCAAACGCATCGTATCCCGCAATTGAAGAGACAAATACTATACTAGAGCCTCTTTCCTTTCTTAAATATGGAAGTGCTTCTTTAGCCAACAAATAAGAACTCTTCACATTTACATCAAAAATTTTATCCCAAACAGCTTCGTCGCATTCCAGAACCCCGCCAACAGCCGGGTTAGTAGCAGCATTGCTTATCAATATATTGAGTTTTCCATACTTTCCAATAGTCTCCTCAAAGAGTTGTTTACGGTCTTCTGCATCGCCAACATGACACTTAAGACCATGCACATTTAGACTTAACTTTCTAAGCTCAGCCAGGGCGTTGTCGACATTTTTTTGCTTCCGGCTGCTTATAACAACAGCAGCACCATCTTCGGCCAAACGTTTAGCAATAGCAAAACCAATACTATAATCAATAAAGAATTCCAATATTTTTGTTCACATCACAACATAATCAAACAAATTTGACTCACCCATCTGTAGATGCTGTGACCACTGCAACTTTACCTGCTAAACGCTTCATGCTGCTGACGCTCGAACTTTGACTGGGGGCATTGCCGCTCGACAAACGTTTATGGCAAGTATTGTGATACTCGCTTCTATTATGTTGATTACGGTTTCTAATCGTTGATGAATTCTGCATAGTACTTTGGACTTGGTTTCCAGTCAAACCGGCCGTAGTCGACAATTGCCACTTTGAAGCTCTTACAACTATCTTTTTGCTTAGATGAAACATACTAGGCCGAATCTAATGTTGAGAGAGAAGATTACAATGTTTATCAATTGATTTTCTTAGTTCGATACTTAATGGTCGAACATCTGTCGATTTCCAGCTGGAAGTCGTGTTTGTTGCACAGAACAGTCATTCACCACGAAATAAAAAGCTTTTTTTGAGCGCGTTTTTTAAATTTCTTATTTAATAAGTATGTATTCAAGTTAGACATCTTTGCTTATATTTTCTTAATACACTTCTAAGCTATGTCTTGTACCTATTCTAATATTTTTTATTAATTAATTCAAAAGACACTTCCGAGGTATTTTTGTCTGGTACTCACATTAGTACTCTCTTATACACTGATAAGAAAGTTTGAAAATAAATTCTTTAAGCTCAAAACAAACATTTGCATATGTATATAACGTGATCGCGATGTCGTAACACACTAGACAAACGTAAATATGATATACAAACAGAAACCGCAATGTTGGAAATGAGTATTCCACAAACTGAAGTACAAATCATATCCAAAAATAACAACAAAAACAACCACAAGTTGTTACTCTCAGATATAAGTGCAAATTAATACGTGCGTCTCTGGAGCTATTTGAGTTGCTCATTTATTACTCTGATGTGCTTCATTCCCATCATCAGTTAGTCGTTTTCTCTTGTTGCCAGTGTGCAAGTCGCTTTATTTTTTGAGTTCTACGTTTGGGCTACGGGTAACCTTTGTTTTCGTTTTCGCAGTCGAAAAAGCATGTGATATAAAAATTATTGTTTTTTAAATAAACAGACTTCATAGGGAGATGAGCAATCAAGCTGAAGAAATTGCGACTAGTTCGCCCGCACCGCAGGATTTTAAGGCACCAGTCTTCCAGGGCGACAAACTTGTACTCTATTTCCACCCCTATAACTTTTACTCTCAAAAAGTAAGTGACCGATGTAAATCATGTGACTTATGAAAATCTGAAAAACAACAAGAGCTCACAAATTGGTTGTTTAAAATGGCGCGAAATTGGAAAAGTAATCGCAGCAAATGTCATTTATTTTCAATGATATTTACATAGTTACGAAAGTATAAGCTTGTATTGTGTGTGCAGTGTTCAATTTTGCTTGACAGAGGTGTATGCGTAATATGTAGAGTTCTTTATAGTAGCAGTAATTAGCTAGTATTCGATGATTGATATTACTTTTTAGCTGAAAATAATAAATTTATGTAACTGTACATTTTTGGGTAGTTAGAAAAAAATTATTATCATTTTTTTAGGTTCTACTCGTGTTATATGAGAAAAATATCGACTTTATTCCGTACGTGGTCGACCTGTCCAATGGCGAACAATATTCTAGTTGGTTTCTTAACCTTAATCCCAAAGGCGATGTGCCTGTTCTTCAGGATGGCGTATTTGTTGTACCTAACTCTCATCACATCATCAACTATGTAGAGACGAAATTTCGAGGAGGTAGGTTATTGTAAGACTTTTTGAACTTAAAAACATTCTGTACTTTCTTCTTAGAAAAACATTTGCTTCTGAAGCCTTACAACCCAGATTCATTACAGTATGATCAAATGATGGTTTTTGAACGTGCATTGACACAATTGCCCGTAGGCGCACTGAGTCTTGGCTCTTTCATCCATGATGATCTAAAACTTGTGCCAAAGGCTCCCTTTATTGGGCCTGTGCGGTTGTCCTGTCTGAGTGAGCTGTTTGAATTGCAATAGTTGAAAAATGCACTTTTTACAATTTCTAATACCTGTTTCTATTTGCTTAGAGAACAATGACAAAGTCCTGTCGATTTTGCGACGATCTGTAAATGAATTGGATGCAACTAATTCTGCTTTACAAAAGAAACTAGAGACTCAGCTGCGTCGTAGGGATCTTGTTAATTCGCGGACCGATTTTCAGCGTGTCTTAGATGCAGTCCGCGACACACTACTTTATGTGGAACAAGAACTTTCAAAACAAACACCACGCGGTGAGTGGCTTACTGGAAATACACTCACTTTGGCCGATGTCAGTCTGGGCCTGTTTCTGCAACGTCTCTATCAACTGGGCTTCGAAAATTATTATTGGTGCAACGGCAAATTGCCTCAAGTAGAGTCGTTCTTTTTGCGTTTCAAGCAGCGATCTTCCTACCTTAAAGTCATGCCTAGCAGCAATTTTGAAATACTTAAGGAAATGTGGAGTATGACGCCTGCTAATTATAAGCTGGGAGCCACTGCGGGTGTTTTGGGTATGGCCATGTTCGCTGCATTTGCTCATAAATAAGCGGTAAAATTTGTTAACAATCATTCGTTTTATTACTATTGTTAAAGTTGGATACATTTAAACACAAACATAAAAACGCTTAAATCTACGTGATAACAATGAAAATTGTCGATGGGAGTCGTAAGGCGTAGCAAAAAAACAGAAACAGAATGCGAGAGAACGGACGACCTACTCAATGAAATATGAACATCGGACTACGCCGAAGTGCAAGCCTCAATCTGCTAATGTTATATTACAAATTTCGAATATATACGCATTTCGTATAATGTTATATTTGGTACAAAATTATTTACTAGCCCCTACCATTAAAAAAAAATTGTCAATTCATGTGATTCAATTCCTGTATTGGCATTTCTGCTTCTGAACTACTCCATTCCTTTGATTTAAGTATCCACGGTCGCCTGCTGATAATCACGCTTCTGTTGCTCTGACTGTAGCAAACTAGCCGCTGCACTGGCCGCCTTAACATTGGTAAATAGTGGCATGCCCATGAATGTGGGAATTTGCTGTTGCTGTTGTTGCTGTGACTGAATACCCGACTTGCCATTTGAGTTTCCCCGTGTTCCTGTGGCAGGAATCTGCACGCCAGCCGGTCCTGAGCAGCTGGCTAAATGCGTGGGACGCTTGAAAGAGAAGATTTCGCGCTGGTAATGAAATGATCCAATACCTGGAGCTTCTGGCAACAAACCGTTTGTTGGATACCAGAAACGATACGTAAAATACCAAGTAAGAATGGCAACTATGCCACTGATAACTTTCTCAATCATACGATGATAATACAGCATCGTTCCCACAAGCATTATGTCCCACAGTAGTTGAAGTGCAGCCATTCCAATAAACAGGGTGCGAATAATAGGGGTAAGGCGAGTATACAAAAATTGTAGACTACGTATTTGTTCCTCGTTTAAGCTACGAAGCGGATTGCTACTATTTGTATCTGAAACACTACGATTGTGAAGCTCATTTCGAAGGTGCTCCTTAATAGTTTCCCACTTGATAATCGGTCGCGCTTCCTCGATTAAAACTAGACTTGAGTGAATAAGTATAAACGCATGTCCAGATATATCAAAACCCTGCCAAAGATGGCCTGCCTTTAAACAGCTGGACTTGCTTTGATAACCTGCAATTATAGAAAAATAATTGTATTAGTGCCGCATTAGAATGAAAAGTTGTATAGTTTACCTTTGGTAGTACAGCGTCCGTATGAGGTCTCCACAACGTTAAAAAGCTTTGTCCAGAAGAACCAAAAGAATGTAGCTATTACAATACGAGGGAAGTGATGTCTTAGCATACGTTTCATATCGCCACAGTTTAGCGTATAAGCGGAGAGTGCTGTAAACGGGACCAAAAACAATAAAGTCCAGCCCCAGCCCACTTTGACAAAGTACAGATTGAATAAATTATCTGAACGGGCAAAGTACGTTTTGGGAAATGGCAAGAAGTCGCCTATAAGCGAGATGATGAACAAACTGCCCAAATAGAGAGCAACTTTTAAGTCCGTATTAAAGAATATAGTTTTTTTACACAAGTGTATTACGCCCATCACAAGTATCTCTCGTATACTGGTGGGTGCTGCTGTTGGACGCGTGCCTCTCGCTTCAGACCGAGTAATGTCTGGTCCGCCAGGTCGAAAATTCATATTTGAGGTGGTTCCCTGGCCGCTGCTAAAATTTGGCCGTAGTGGACGTCGTTTTGTGGCCATGATTACGTTTGTGCACTCTTTCCTTAGGTGTATAATACGTAGTTGAATTTATGCTTTTTTTGGTTACGGTAGGAGCTTCTCTAAAGGTGAAAGCGGAACCAAATAGGAGATGTCAAAGTTCAAATTTAAATAAATATTCTTACTAGTACGATAATGTTGCAATGCTCGACAGATTTTCTTTTATATGTTAGCGTCGTTTATGAAGTAAATGAACTTTTCTCTTAGCACTATTTATTTTCGTTGTTTTTTATTTTTGTTCGTGGCATAGTTTAATCAAAACTCGCAGCTGTTGCTTCAGCTAAAAAATAGAATTTTATGTGAGTACGGCGTTCCGCTTTGAATGTCAAAAGTCACAAGTGAATGGCAAATTTATCAGCTGAGACAGCTTCTGGTATTAATTACCGGCTCAGCTGTCTCTCGATTGTAGAGTAAAAATTGCTCTCGCATGTAATTAAAATTTAATTTCAATTGGCATGTACAACTCAGCCAAAAAGCTACAGCGTGCACTCACGGCACGCGAAATACGAAAAACATTCATAGACTATTTTACAGTCAATCATGATCATAAGTTCGTCCGCTCCAGTCCTGTTGTACCATTCTGTGATCCAACTGTTGCCTTTGTCAATGCAGGCATGAATCAGGTAAAATGAAATCCTCTCTTTCTATAAAATGAATTAAACAAATTATTCATTCATCTAGTTCAAGTCAATATTTCTGGGCACAGCAGCAACATCACACAAGCGTGTAGTCAATTCACAGAAGTGTGTTCGAGTTGGTGGAAAGCACAATGATCTGTCAGTTGTGGGTCAGGATGGGTACCATCACACGTTCTTCGAGATGCTTGGTAACTGGTCATTTGGTGATTATTTTAAGGTTTGCTGATTTTTGTGTACAACATGGATGTGTCTATCGCCATTGTATTTTTAATTCATTGCAGCGAGAAGCTTGTGCCATGGCATTGGAGCTCTTGCGCGGACCTTATAACATTGATCCGTCGCGTTTATATGTCACCTACTTTGCAGGTGATAAATTACTCGGAATACCTGCTGATTTGGAGTGTTTTGATACCTGGCGTAGCTTGGGGTGAGTTGTATTTGATGACATAATTATTTTAAATTGTAGAGATGTTTATTCTTTATAGCTTTCCCTCTGAGAGGATTTTGCCTTTCGGGTGTAATGAAAATTTTTGGGAAATGGGGGCTTCCGGCCCTTGTGGACCTTGCACAGAAATTCATATCGACCATAGACCAGGTTCTGATAGCGTTGAGCAACGCGCAAAATTGGTTAATGCGGGGTGTCCAGATCTAACTGAGCTGTGGAACTTGGTATTTATTGAATACAATCGGTCAGTATTTATTTGTGTAAAAGTTCCTTATCATTATAATTATAAAATCACTTATCATTTGTGCTAATTCTGTAGTCACTTAGATGGAAGTATAACACAGCTACCAGCTAAGCACGTGGATACTGGCATGGGATTTGAGCGTCTAACGGCACTGTTGCAAAACAAAGTTTCTAATTACGATACGGATCTATTCACGCCCATATTTGACGGAATTCAAAGCGTAAGCTAAAGCTCGTAATTAAGTTAGTCATTAAATAAATAAATCTTATACAGTTTTATTACAGATATCCAAAGCTCCAACATATACAGGCAGCTTCCAGGACTCTCAGAACTCAGTGTTGTTGGATACTAGTTATAGAATTCTTGCCGATCATGCTCGGATGATAACAGTATGCCTTGCGGATGGTATGCTTCCGGATCATAAGTAAGTTTCATATTGTAAACAAATGTATGAACATTCGCCCAACATGAATTTCATACACCCAGTCAGAAGCTGCGTCGCGTCCTACGCAAGGCACTCCACATCTCGGAACAAGTGTTTGCACATGAAAATATGCTTAGACAACTAGTGCCAATTGTAGTCGAGACCTTGGGGGAAACTTATCCAGAAATGTCAAAAAAGCAACAAGCTGTCATTGAACTAATTGCCCACGAACAAGAAGTGTACAAAAATCTGCGTGAGAGCTCATCAAAGGCTTTTGCTGAGGTGCTTACGGAGTTTCCAAAATTAGACGATATTGATTTGATGGAATGTCCTGGATTTGTGCCTGCTTATCGCGAGTTTAAAGAGCAACGTTGCAATTTTTCAAATAATACTATACCAGGTGACTTCTTGTACAAACTTACTGATACCTACGGCTTAACTGAGGAGAGCTTTCTAAAGTTAGCTGAGCTTGAAAATATGAACTGTGATCTGCATCGATATCGTGCCGAGCTTGCTTTGGCTAAACTTAGAACTAAAGAACCACAACGAAACGGAGAAGACTTTGATGAACTTTTCCAGGCACGAATTTCTGAAGCACAAGTGGAACTTTCGAAGCGGTTGCCTTCTACTGACAATAGCCACAAGTATGTCTACAAATATGATGAAGAAAGTCAAACCCACACAGTTCCAACACTGGAAACACACGTGCTAGGCTTGCTTAGCAACGATTTAGAAGTTTCCAACATTTTAGGCAGTCGTTTGAAGAAGACTGATACAGTATCAATAATCACAGAGGCCAGCAATTTCTACTATGAATCCGGTGGTCAACAATCAGATCTAGGGACGTTACTAGTAGAAAACAAACTTAAACCTGATGAGCCCCATGAGCTTGATGTTTTGGCTGTAAAATATCTCAATGATTGTGTTGTTCATGTTTGCTCTTTGAGATCACCAACTGAATGCTTTGCGATCGCTGTTGGAGATAAGTTACACCTTAAAGTGGATACTAAAAAGCGGCAGCTTAATACTATCCACCATTCAGGTAGATCACAAGTTACGAGTAGGTCAAATTTGATGATTATTTGTGTTCTTTTATAGCTACTCATTTGCTGAACGCTGCCATTCGAACACTCTTTAATAAGGTGACCTATCAAGTGTCAAGCTCAGTGAGCAGTGAGCAGTGCAAACTAGAACTGGGTCTACTGGGTAAGCGTATAAACAAGGCAGATGTACAGCTCATTGAGGATTTGATAAAGTAAGTATATTTTCCCATTTGAGTGCAACTTACTAAATAAAAATCGTTAAATAACAGTCGCTCCATTTGCTCCGCGACTCCTGTTAAAGTGGAGCACCCAACTGCAGCTGATGTTCTACAACAGAATGACATAACAATGGTGCCTGGGGAAGTATATCCCGAGCAAGGACTGCGCCTTATTAATATTCAATGTCCTGAGCTAAATCTTAGCTCCAGGGAATTATGCTGTGGAACACATGTGACTAATACTAAAGAGATATCATCTTTCTGCATTGTAAATCTAAAACAAACAAATCGTGCTCGGTTTGCTTTCACTGCTGTAGCTGGTCAGGCAGCGGAGAATGTAAGCTACAATAGGTATAAAATTATAAAAACCCTTTCATGGTAACTAAGATCTATTTCTCAATACTTTTGTGTAGGTGTTAAAGACAGTTGCTCTGCTCCGACATCGCGTGGATATGCTAGAACAACAGTTCCGGACAGATAAACTAACTAATGCCACTGAGATCGAACTTCAAACCATACGTCACAATATGCTTCACTCAGACATTAAACTTCCATATGCCTTCAAGATGGAGACTTATGAGCGTATTAAGGAAATGCTGCGGAAGCTCAAAGAAACTTCGCGTGTAACTCTTAAGTGGGTTAAATCTTAAATCTTTCGAACATTTTCATCATTTCATTAATGACCTTTTCAGAGAATTTGTCGAAGTAGAAATGCGCACTTTACTACTTGAGAAACCATTGAAAACGAATCCCTACATTCTACACTATATAACGAGTTCAGCGTTGGTCGAGGAGATTCCTCTACAACGTGCAACAAAACTGTGTACAGATCGTCCGATTTTAGTAATCAGCATGTGTGGAAACATTGTCAAAGCTCGTTGTTGTGTTCCGCAGGTAGGTCTATCCAAATTTAGGTTAGATTTATTATTGAAAGGAGATTCAACATTTTAATTGATTTTTATATTTTAGGACTATATTCACGATCAGTTTAATGCGAGTCTTTGGCTACAATCTTTTGCAACCACATTTGGTGGCCAGGTGGCGACACCTAAGGGTCAGAATGCGAAGATTGTGTGCAATATGAAGGGGCGTAAAGTAAACACGCAGTTTGAAGAGCAACTGGAACAAGCGATGCGCAGCGCTCATATTTACGCAAAATGTCATTTAATGACTTAAAATTTCTGTTCCCCCTTAAAACCAAATGCCGTCGACAAAAAAAGTAAGAAGCTTTAAAATTGCTTTATGGGGATAATATATTGTTGTTTATTAGACTACTATGTGAATCTTTACGAAAGTCACTCGCTTTCACTGATAAGAACAAAATCTTGGGAGTGAACCATACTTGACTCCATTAACTGTTCGAAAACATCAGGACCCTCAACGCTGTTATTAAAAAAATAGCTAACACTAGTTTCTGTATTTTCTGGTGATTCTGCGGTTTCCATTCGTACTGTCTTTGTTCTACTTGCAGTTGACAGGTGATGCTTATGTTTAAAACGTTCCAATGGGGTTTTTACTAAATGTGCCACTTTCTTTAAATCTCCCTTAACCAGCAAATCAAAGCTGTCATCCAAAGGGCAGCTTTTTATCTGAGGACTGTCTTCAAGATTCATTGAAAGTTCTCGTCGGGTTTTGGGCAACAAATCTGAATTATCACTAAGCTTTTTATCATTTGATTCATGTAATACATCGACGTTGTTTAAATTTAATTGTGTCAGGCCTATACTCAAATCTTCCTGCAATGGCTTGTAATGAAGCAAATGTCCAGCGTAATTAGTGACAACAGGCAATGAATGAGGATTAGTAACAATGCCTTTTATAATGTCAGACATATCCATTTCGCAATCGCTCTCCAAATCGGAGGGCAAGCATTTGTTGATGGGTGTTGAGCATTGTTTTTTACGAATAGATTCCCTAACTGGTGTGTTCTCCTTTTGCTTCAGAAACTGGAGTATTTTTCTTTGATTAGTTTCCCCAGTGCTATCGACCTTTTTTTTACGTTTTTGTTTTGGCTCAGCTTTTGTGGCTGCAGCAACATTTGGTAAGCTGTTTTCCGGTACATCAACCAGGGCATCCAGTTTAAGTGTATTTTTACTCCTTTTAGGCTCTTTTTCATTAAACTTAATAAAATCGTCTACCATACTTGGATACGCATTATGTAATAAGTCTAGAGGTTCAATTGTAGAGTAGAGGTCTTTTAAACCATTTGGATTATCTTTTTCAAACTGGGAAATTTGATCATGCGGTATAAGTCCATTAAAACACCCGCGGGTATCTTCCCACTGTAATTCGAGGCTTGCGACACCTTTTACTGTACGTTTCTTGATAATCTTGTGCGGTTGGACTAAGCTATCGTTTGAGTGGAGCAATTGCCAACGTGTCACAATCGGGAAAAATTTCTGAAAACAATAAATTTCTGGCCATTGTAAAAGAATTCCAACTTGTTTAATGAATTTAACGATATTTGGTTGTTTCCAGTCCAGATTAAGAAGTGGCACTGATGATGGCTCACTAAGAAATTCGGATATTATTTCTTCATTTGGAAAGTTCTCATTTTCAAGGGCCTTTTTGCGCAGCGCTAATTCTGACTTAATAGAGAGTCGTTTATCCCTAAAGGAAATTCTAAAGAATTACAAATCCGATTAAAGTTTTCATATGCAGGTTTCTTACTTCCACAGCTTCTCGTCACAGCCACGATGCGTCCGGCAGACAGAGCAACCGTTTTTTGAATGACTCTGCGTGCGTCCGATGTGACCACAATTGGTACATATATTCTTGTCATCTACGCGCAGCTCCAAAGAATTGTATGTCTCAGTTTCATTGCGCCATTTACGTAATCTATAAGTAGCAACGATTTTAATTATGAATGTGCATGTAATTTTAATACAAAACAACTCATTACTTTTCTAGAATTTCCGATTCCTTATACAATTTAAAAAGTTTTAAAACTCCATCCTTGCCAATACCGCCGATACCATCGGGACAATAATCGCAGCCACAAAGGAGTGCCATAACGATAACCTTATGCTGACCAAAGTCTATTCGGTTGCAAATTTCTTTCATATCGTATATATCTATGGCACCTCCGGCAGCAGCCTGAGTTCCTTGAGTCGAAACAGAGAAATTTCGATAAACACGAAGTGCTCCATAGGCAAAGCAATCGGAATCTTGGCTGATGACACCATCTACCAACTTTAGAAAACAATCATTGATTGAACCAATTTAAATTTAAACGAATAAAACTCACACCGTGCTTATTAAGAAACGCACAATATGCTTCAGCCTCTCCTGGTCCCTGCACACATTGTATGCCCATGGACAGCAACAAATTTTCACACTGTTTAAGCACATGATTGAAACGCGTTCGTCCTTTGTGACCTTTGCCTGCTGCCACTGTTTCTACAGGATTTAACTTATTTTTGGGACGTACACCTCGGAATTGAAGCTCATTGCGTTTAGATATTACTTGATTCTTAAGATTGGGAGCGACTCCTTCCAACACAAAAACTGGCGTCACTTGTTCCCAGATAAGATAACAGGTTCGAAAAAAAAGATTTCTGCAAAACAATATATCTCCGTTAAAAATATATATGTACGTATTTGAGATCAGATGATAACGCAATAATCAAATTACTTCAAGTGATGCCGAGGATGAACAAAATAATCAACAACATTAAGACTTTCACACACCCACCCAGCCAGATCTATGGCTACTTTTTTGCCCCTTAGTTCACATATTGGCTTGCGTTCAGCATGTGGTGTAAGAATAGACCACAATTCCTTAACTCCCATTTATTTGTTAATTTAGTTACTTATACTTTCATTCAAAATCAAAAGTAAACAACTTGCATTTTTTCATTCACAATAGATGAAAAAATCATGAATTGCCAGTCACTTGCACAACCGACATAGTGTTGCATTATTTTGACGTACGCACGTGTCCATTTGACTGTCAGTCTTCTTCTTTACTGTGTTGGACATTTGACGTGTCAGAGAAAATAGTTATTCGTTTTCGATTCGCATGTTTTGTTTTGCAAATAAGTCAACAAAATTAAAACGCACACAGTTGCAAAATAGTTAACGTACTTTGTAGCAACGTATCGTCAAAATGGTTTTGGCAGATCTAGGCCGCAAAATAACAACGGCGCTGCACTCTCTGAGTAAAGCGACTGTTATTAATGAGGAGGCGCTGAGTGCCATGCTCAAGGAAATCTGCGCTGCACTACTGGAAGCTGATGTAAACATACGACAGGTGAAGCAGCTCCGCGAGAATGTAAGAGCGGTAATTGACTTTGATGAAATGGCTGGCGGATTAAACAAACGCCGTATGATACAATCCGCCGTTTTTAAGGAACTTATAAAACTAGTTGATCCAGGTGTAAAGCCCTACCAGCCAGTTAAAGGAAAGGCCAATGTTATCATGTTTGTCGGCTTGCAGGGATCTGGCAAGACAACCACATGTACGAAGCTAGCCTATCACTACCAAAAACGCAATTGGAAGTCGTGCCTAGTGTGCGCGGATACCTTTCGTGCTGGTGCCTATGATCAAATCAAGCAAAACGCGACAAAGGCACGCATACCCTTTTACGGCAGTTACACAGAAATAGACCCAGTAGTTATAGCACAAGAAGGTGTTGAGATGTTCAAACGTGAAGGATTTGAAATGATCATTGTGGATACTTCTGGCCGACATAAGCAGGAAGAGTCACTCTTTGAGGAAATGTTAGCGGTGTCTAATGCCGTTAGTCCAGACAATATTATCTTCGTAATGGATGCTACAATTGGACAGGCTTGCGAAATTCAAGCAAAAGCTTTCAAGGAGAAAGTAGACATTGGATCCGTTATTATAACCAAGTTGGACGGCCATGCCAAGGGTGGCGGCGCCTTGTCAGCTGTGGCTGCCACACAGTCACCTATTATTTTTATTGGCACCGGCGAGCATATCGACGATTTGGAACCATTTAAGACCAAGCCGTTCGTAAGTAAACTGCTGGGTATGGGTGATATTGAAGGACTTATAGACAAGGTGAGTTTTATTGTTTTAGCGTACTTTGTATTTTTATAATGAACTTATTTATTTAATAGGTTAACGAATTGAAATTGGACGGCAATGAGGAATTACTGGAAAAGATCAAACATGGGCACTTTACCATTCGTGACATGTATGAACAGTTCCAAAATATCATGAAAATGGGACCTTTTTCTCAGATTATGAACATGATACCTGGGTTCTCGCAGGACTTCATGACCAAGGGGGGCGAGCAAGAGTCGATGGCACGGATTAAACGCATGATGACAATGATGGACAGCATGTCGGACAGTGAACTTGATAACAGAGACGGTGCAAAGCTTTTCAGTAAGCAGCCAACACGTTGTGTCCGTGTGGCACAAGGAGCGGGCGTTGTTGAACGTGAGGTAAAAGAGCTTATTGCCCACTACACAAAATTCGCTGCTGTAGTTAAGAAAATGGGGGGCGTAAAAGGACTATTCAAACAAGGTGACATGACGAAAAATGTAAATCCAACGCAAATGGCCAAGTTAAATCAGCAGATGGCTAAAATGATTGATCCCCGTATGCTACAGCAAATGGGTGGAGTCGGTGGTCTCCAGAATATGATGCGACAACTGCAACAAGGGGCGGCTGGTGGCCTAGGTGGACTGGGGAACCTAATGGGCGGCTTTGGAGGAAAATGAGATAGTGTGTGTAACCGATTTTGTACGATTTTGTTTTTAGCTAGTTCGGTTCTTAGCATTAATTTGTTAATGGTTTGCAAGCGCGACAAATTAACTCGTTTTTATATCGATTTCCTCTTGTTCAACCAAATTCAATAAACATACTTATAATTCGTGGCAATAGAGGTAAACAGTGTAACGAAATCTATGTAAGAGAATTAATAATTTGCGGTATTTTTGTGCGGTTTATCTAAGATTTATGTTGTTTGAACCGATTTTTGTAAATGAACAATTAAAATCTGCATGCATAAAAATCCGTAAGGAAATAAAATAATTTCAATAATGGGCGGAAAAATGATTTTCAAATGGCGCCTCTGTGTCACAGAGCTGCCAGATTATTTTTATAGTATGTCGCTGCTGGATAGTGAATGGCAAAATCGCGGACTACAAGTCAAGAATGAAAACGGTGTAATTTATTTAATCTCGTGATTAAATTCTAATCTAAACAAAGCATATACGTGATAGGCAATATACATAAATAAACAAACATACACAAATAAACAAACGGCTTCTCGTCACAGACAACTACAACAAGAAACATGAATCGAACAGGTGCACAGAAATAGCGATACTGTAAGCGGCACTCAAAGCAATATAACGGTAAGCCAACCAACAAGCCAACCGGCACAAAATCAGCTCTTAAATAAGTACACTCATGCGAACATGCATGTACATAAATATATGTACATACATATTAACGTACACATAAATACATACCGATGCTGTTTTATAACAGTTTTGGACCTACATATATCCTTTTTTCATACAAAGTCCAAAACATATATATATGTACATTTATACGCCTACGCATGTATATGTGCATATGTATAAACCCCAATAGAAAATATGTGTAGGTGATTTTGTGTATCCATACATACATATGTATGTCTATACACACATACAATCAAATAAGAATGACTATTTGACAGATGTTGGGTAGTGGGAGCAATGCCGGTTGGTCTTAGAAACATCCCTTATGTTTGTGTGGCTGTTGCAGACCTCTCATTATATTGACAATGAAAACGAGATTCCCGTCATAAAAATGTCTATTAAGCTGTCAAGTTTTAACACTCGTAAAACCATCAAACGAGTGAAACGAACAGGCTCACAGGAAAATTTGTACTGTGAACTGCTGTCACTGTTACTCGAAACATCGAGTCATCTTTGTGGTTTTACATAGGTATATACATATGTATGTAAATACATACATTCTCTGTCACAATCGAATAATGCTTGTGTGTATATTCAAACCTCCCTGGAACATTTAGGACACTTACGACTACCATAGTTTGATCCGCAATTGTAAACAGGATGTCATGACTCTTGTTAGTCCATCATAAATTATATGATAAATATATTGCTGCATATTGTATTAAATATTTTTGTATCAGCTTTATCGCTGTTAACGATTGTTTGATGTCATTCATGAAGTGTCGATAGTTGCATACACCCCTCAAAATTATCGAGTTAGAATGAGTTTGACACAATCGATATCTGTGATCGACCATTAATACTTACAAAAAGTAGGAAAGCTGGAGTCGAGTGTTGGGCTAATTTCATATTTATTCTAAAAAGTATTCAAACCAAGTATCATATAAAAAAATGGAAGCAGAAATTATGTGGATGCTGACTAGGTCTCAATACTTTAAATTACCACCTAACCATCAGGTAATTAAATTCCTTTACGCAGGTAGATACATACAAACCTACGTACATACATACGTGTTTGTAAGTTAGTACTGTATATGTAAGTCGCCAAATACTTCATTGCCTCTGCTTGGCGTTCTTAATACCAGAAAACGTACAATGAATTCCTTTGCGCCGGCATCTTATAAGCATCTCTACGTAAGCGTGTCTGTTGGTGAGGGTGGTATGCTGACAGCGCACAGTGGTTATTCCCGTACGCCAAAAATCGAAAAATTTGTCACAGCCAATTTGCTCAAAAAGTAGCCAAATCATCACTAAAATGTACAAACATATCAAGATGATATTTGAAAGTTAAAGGTATTTGCTTATATATATATATATATATATATATATATCGCTCTATGGCAGCTATATGATATAGTAGTCCGATCTGACTGATTGTTTATATATGATAATAAAATAATTATAAGAAAATGGTGTACAAAAATTAGAAATTTGTATGGCCGCTCTCTCCATACAACGCCGACCACTGTGCAGCGGTTCCATTGTGGTTTTTGTGGTTAGTGCTTCAGCGTTTAATTGAATTTTTTGTGAGCACCTCGAAAGAATATTCATGCTCTGAAGACCCAGCTTTCTAAATTAATTTTTTTAACAATATAAATCCATAAATCACAAAAAAAAGTTTATCATTAATTACATTGTTTTCCTGCAATTTTTGGCGAAAACTTATCTTGAAATGAAGTGTTGTTACACGCTTTAAACATCAATTGGTAAATTACAGCTTAATTAATGTTCAAGGAACTGTTTATTGTTTTCATTAAATTTTAGATCCTATTACTACCTATGTATGTATGTACATAGTTTGAGAAATTGGGATGTGCACTAGTTGTTCTGTTATTCGTTGGCTATTAGCCAAGACTTTATGGCGATGTCATCGTTTTTAACAGATTTTTTTCTGGCCAAAACTTGTTGTGCCCACAAGCATCACTGCAGCAACTGCTGATAGTCAAAATTATTTTCAATTGGGTGAATTTTTATGGCTAGCGTGCATTCTGTGGGTGTTGCATGCCTGTTTTTGGCACGTGTCGTAAATACTTCACTTTTAATTGAATACCGCTTGGAACCTTTTTTTTCTGTTATTCGACAGTCAGTCTATCAGTTGGTTCTTAGGTACCAATTGGGCGCGTTGACTGAACGATGCGATTGTCGCATACATTTCGAGGATAATTAAGGTCAGAAAAAGTCAAATGACAACTTTATATTTTCTATGCAGCAATCAGAGTTATTTGGGGCAGCCAATTCCAATGGCCCCTATCGGCTTTTGGCAAGCAAAGCCATATTATACATCACAGCCAGTTATAAAAAAGGCATGATTAGACAATATTTTATTAGTAAATACTCGTATTATTATTGATTTTTCAATATCAATGTATTTACAATGAATGTCTCGATATCGACCTGGATTCTGTGAGTGGATTGAAGGAAAAAAACTGTTTCTAACAGACGTAATTGAATACTTAGATATTTTTGAGCAAATAGCAAAGTATCTTTCTGGTAACCTTGCGTCTTTACAGAATGAAATCGAATAGACGTGTGAATTGAAGGTAGCGATGGACATTTTGCTGTTTAACACTTCCCGACTAATTAAAAAAATATTTTGACGTCACGGAAAGTAAAAAGGAAGAGCCAACGGCAACAGCTGTTCCGAATGCAGTCCCACCCAATACAGAGAAGTTTGATTTGCGTCCCTTTCCCACGCTTTTTTGTTAGGAGCGTGCATGTCTACCATTTATGCTGATTTGCTTTCTCGTAATCTATAACTCTGAAAACTCATGGAAATTTCTGCAGCGCAGGCGTTTGCAGACTGTTTCGGAACCCTCGCCTTACTTATTCCACGCAGACGCTGTCAATTCAAGTTCCACAAATTCTGCATTGCATCTGTAAAATGTGAGAGGAAAATACTTAAATCCTGTGTCCTGAAAAAGTGCTCATAACTACCAGCAATTTTAAGCAGATGCTCAATGTGTTGTCTGAAAAATCGCTGAAGTTCAAAATAAACTGTATAATAATATAATATATTCTCTGTAGTCAAATGATTAAATTAATTTTCGATATCATTGCGTGATATTCCATATGTACATTCGTTTATAATGCCTGCTCTTTCTTACGAACTATCGCTTTTTCAATACATATATACATATCATTTTTGTTGTAAATATGTTTTTAATGTTTTATAATAAGTATATGTTGTTGTAATACAATCATATTCTTCCTTGTGGTCTTAAAAATTAATCATTTGCAAACACGTACATAAACACAGTATACTGTTTCTACAGCAGGGTGCTTTGAACTGGTCGTTTGTATTTACATATGTACATATTATACCCGACCCACATGCATGCATACGTATGTCTGTGTGTATATGTATAGTATGACTTCTAACACACAAACATATTCAAAATTTGACCGCAAACATTAGCAATTCTAATTTTTCGTGCAATTTTTTTTGGAAGAAGGTTTGAAGGTTCAGTGATACATGCCCAGACATAGATGTAAGTATATTTATATTGTTTAAACTTAAGACATGTGGACTCAACCAAGTGCTGCATCACATTTGTCATATGTCTGAAGCCTTACATACTATGCTTGGTTTAAGAATTTGGAAAGCTAAAACGTACTTCAGATCTCATTTTTTGTTTACTGCGTCTATGCTTTATCCACTATTTGGTTCAAATATTGCAATAGTTTTCTTTTTTTATGTACGTGTATATATCCTTGAAAGTAGTTGTTCAATGTTATAAATGAATAGCCATAATTTTCGTCCTGCCTATGTTATTTAGTCAGAGATGTATAATATTATATAATTAATTTTAAATTGTAGAAGGGTGCTCTAAATGGCACCTACAAACAACTTAATTTGGTGCCCAACAGTTGGTTAACAGTGAAAACCAGCAAATATTTGCAACCCTTCTACTCTCACACTTCTACTTTTAGTGTACTTCTTCATTTCTCTGCTGCCTCCGCTTCCAAATCTTACTGTTTGACTCTTTTAAGCTGCAATCTCGACACAAATACCTTTGTAGCTTTGGCATATTCATGTAATTTGTTGTAACTGCAGCATTTAACATTTGAAAGACTACTGCAACTACCGCATTCCTTCGGTTCTTGAACTTCTGCATTTGATTCCTCTATTACTTGGAATTTAAGTTTCGATTTGCCAAACGACAGTTTCAATCGCTGAATTACTTCTGAGTCCAGTTGACCTGTTCGTTTCTAGTAGCAAATAATGGCTACAGACAGTAGTTAATGTACCGAAAAACTACTTTAAAAGAAGTTACCTTTGACATGCCGAAGGTTCTATACCCTTGTAGTTTCTTATGTCCTCCGATCGTTCCAATACTAGTTATATATATTTTATACTATAATATATATATATATACTAGTTATAGTTATATATATATATATATATATATATAGTTAATATAGTTATATGTTCTGTTGCAGAATTTAATGGTATTATGTATATTTAATATAACGTCTCACATTGAGTTATTTCTAAAATCAGAACTAGTCTTAATATTGTACAAAAACCTTTATTTCTACCGATTGTCCCTATGGAAGGTATATGATGCAGTTGGCCGATTTTGATATTTTATATGCATATTATATATATAGAACAAGACCGATGTTGTAAATTTGGATTCAATATATTGACAAATAATAAAAATACCCTCTGCAAGAAATACGGGTATGGTTTTCAGAACAGCAAGACGAATTTTTATAGTGAAATTACATACATACACATGTATCTTTAATGTACACTCCAATAAATGAATGAAGAGTAGTGCAGAAAGCCTAAAACAACCCTACTTCTGCATAGCCAACACCCTTTTGATGTGTGTATATGCAGTTTAGTATAACCAGGCCCTAAGGGAATAAGTTTGAATAGTAGAGGGAACGAAAATTGCTCGGTCGCACCAAGAAAACACCAGCCAAATAGCAAGCAAACTATAAAATAAAAATAGAATAACACAGATAAAATACCACACCACCAGAGTTGAGCAGGGCACATAAAGTTGGTACAAGACGCTCGCAGGACCAAGCAACGACCAAATCAACTTTGCAACTTGAGACTGTTGCAGTCTATTAAAATTACGCCACCGGCAAGTGGCTCTCGCTCTTTGCTTAGACGTGCTTAGGCGTGTATATATGTGTAGGCGTGTCAAGCACATGAACAGGACCAGGGCGTTGAATTAAAGGAAAGCAACAAGGCGGCTACAATTTCTTTTAGTATAGTAAGTACTGTGGCTCGGTTTTTGTCTTTTTAAATTGCTGCCGGCTTTACTTCTTTCAGTGCTTCGTTTCCGTTCACCACTGGTAGTTGGCATATATCCCTTTCTCCTCTTAGTTTTATTCTTTGTTGCCTTCAGATCCGCTCGGGCGACTTCTGATTTTCATTTTGTTTTGCCTGTGAGTTCTTTTATTTTTGGAGGTCGGCCGCATCAGCTCGTAAATTTAAAGACTGCAGCTACTTGAAAACATTTCTGCATAATGTTACAATGTATACTAGCACTCATAGTTTATGGCATAGACACCACAGTTTTCATCAGACCAACCCTAGGTATACCATCAATTTCATATATTTTAATAATAGTTGCAACTGTAGTTGAACTTTCGCATACTTAAGCAACCACACTGATTGAGCAATTTCCGAGGTTGATGGAGCTCGGCTTGAGGCAATTTGCTCTTCTGGGAATTCTTGTGGCGCCATCATCGGTTTTATTGTTATTGAAAGCCATCAGTGATGCTGATGGGGTTGTAGTTAGGGCTGCCGTTGGCCGTGATTTGTTATGACCAACGGCGTAACTTTCTATGCGGTCTGGTTTAGGTATCCACAAATACCCACTTGCTTAAGATTACCAAAAGTTGTTGATGCATTGTTTGAGTTTTGACAAGTTTTTAACCAAATTTCGAGTTTTCTATTGTTATTATGTGCATTTAATAAAAACTTACTCAACAACCATTAATTTAGGTATTCACTAAATTAAATTTAGTTTTACATTTTTCTTAACATTGTGTTGCGAATCTACAGTTGAACTTATCAATGCATCAATTGTCTATAGTAATTTTTGGTGACACTCATCCCTAAACACCTGATTCTGGTTGGGCTTAGCCTGCAAATGAATTTAACTGTGCACAAACTCAAACGGCACATACGCATGAGCAAATTTTCGCCCAATCTGACATACACACAAAACCGAAGCTGATGTATGTTTGTGAACTTCTAATTGACCTTTTACTGACCTTCGGTGAAGAAATTGTAATTTCGCGAATAACTATAAAGAATTATATTTTAGCTGTCAAAATATTATAATACACATATATACATATGCTATTGTTTAATTTCCATTTATGTTTGCAGCACTTTGGATTTGTTCTTCTGCCTATGTGATCTTCGTTTTTTGACTAATAAAAAAGTCTTCCGTGAATTATTTAGTTTTTCCTGGTGTGTTATGAAATAAATGTTTGCGATGGTTTTATACCAATGCAATCTAAGATTAACTGTGTTATGTATATGTTAAAGATTTTCCAAGTTGTTTTAAATTTTCCCAAAAGTTTGCAATACCATCAATACACTGTAGGAATCATCTCCGACACTATAAAAACATTCTTAATCGGCATTTACAATTCTGTCCGTGTGTCGATCTGTAGGAACGTCAACTAGATTTTCAGCTTTTAACATATCTTGATGAGACTTGACACACATTCATTTATAACTGCAATCTGTAAATAACTAACAATTTTAATCACGAAACAAATTCATAATGAAAACTATTTATAATATTTTAAGATGGGAAAAACATTACGGAATACAAAATTGGCTTGTAATATTATATGATGTATGTGTGTATATAATATAGGTACATTTGTGTGACCATGGTAAAAACTGCATACATACACAAACATAAAGATATTTCTTGCTTGCCCGCCCATATCCTGTTTGTTTTTCGGCGTACATTGTAACATAGTTTCTGTGTCTTCTGTGGTGCTTGTAAGCCAAAAACGGAATGTAGCGCAAGGCGCCTCTCAAATAACGCTTTCGTGTTTGATGCAGCTCTTATACCCGCTTCAATAGTGTAAAAAGGTATTTTAAATCTGTGCCAATCAAAAATAAATCTTAGAGGCAAAGAAACCATCTTTAACCCCCTAAAATAAATACATACATCTATGGAACAATAAACACGAAAAGTAAGTTATAGTCAACATTCGTTGACAATAACTAGGTGGCAAAATACTTTACTCTTGACAATTTTTATGTGTTGGTAACGAGCATAGGGTATTTCACTGATAGAATGTAGCTTTCGTTACTTGCTTTTTAAACTTTTATTTTAAAAGCATAAGAAAGTAATCACGCAAGGTTATCATTTAAACTCTCAGACGGACACGGCTGTTGATGCTAATCAAGACTTTACTCTTGACAATTTTTCATGTGTTGGTAACGAGCACAGGGTATTTCACTGATAGAATGTAGCTTTCGTTACTTGTTTTGTAAACTTTTATTTTAAAAGCATAAGAAAGTAAAGACGCGAGGTTATCATATAAACTCTCAGACGGACACGGCTGTTGATGCTAATCAAGAATTTTTATATTCTTGGGTATGCCACATCTCCTGCTATCTTGTACATAAATAATTGACCATTTTGATGTAAGATCTTATCCGTACCGGGTATAAAGCAGTCGATCAATTTCGACAGATTCTTACTTATTTGCTTGATTGCGGATTCAATTGTACTCATACAACTTTAACAGCTTTTACACATAATTCATAGGTAGTGTCAGCTCCAAATTTGCTAACAGATTAATTATGATAATATAGGCAAATAAGCATTGCTAAAATAGTACAACATAGGCAACAACATTATAGGTTTAAATCAGAAAAATACAAACAGAGACAAAATAGAAAAAGGACAGAAGAGAAAAAAGCTTTTAAGTTGCCAAATACGCAGTCAATTTTATTGCCAAGTCAGTTAGCATTTTACATACATGGTATATGTATGTACATATGTACATAAGTATATGTGTATGCATATCTTTGCTCAGCCATGGGCACATACATATATAGAAATGAAACTTGCTGCAACCCCAATAGAAATAAAACTTAAATACATACATCCAAACGGAAATGCAAATAAATCTTAGTCACTGAAAGGCAATTCGCTTTGGCGATTGGAAAAATGGCAGAATTGTGTTAGTGTACTGTATGTAATGTATGTTTCTAAATACATAAATACATATCATGCATGTATATATTTATGACTTATTTCCAAATTACATATGTACAATCGAATAATAAAAATAATTAAATATTTTCTACTTGAGAGAGTAACTAATACTTATCTATCTTAGCTATCTAAACTTCCATATTACGCCATTTTTTAAAATTCTTGTCTTAAGCTTTGTATAGTGCGACAATTCAGAGGCTATTGCTGTAGTTTTGTTATTGCCTTTTTGATTTACTTTACTTTCTAAAACTTAAATGATAATTGCATTTAAGAAGTATTAAGTGTATTTCACTGCATATATATTTCACTGCCTGGTTTTTAACTTTGCCTGTAAAATATTTTCTTGCATGTTACTTTGTTGTGAGCGTTGTCACCCTTTAAAATAGGACCCACGAATGTGCGCCTTGCCACTGATGATGATCACGTTGATTTATTTGACTGTTGTTTGTAGTATGAGATCAAAATGCAATTTTAAAACATAAGTTTATGCCTTGCTTTTTATTACATTCACATACATTTATACTAAGTTAGTATACCCAATTTAAGTGATAGGTAACATTTTTTAATTTCAAAGCCTTGGATGCATCTGTTTTTCTTTATGGCAAAGCATAACTAATTTCTGTTGCTGTCAACCATTTTACAATAAATCGATTTGTTTGCTTTCCATGCAATAATATGGTGGAAATGAATACTCTTGATACGCTGCAACCACATCACAATAAGAGTTTCAAAGACGATTCGTCGATTATCTCATCCATTTCAATTGAATTAATTGTTTAGTTTTGATAATAGTTGAGATTTGCGTCTTCACACAGACATACAAAATGTCGAAGATGTGTCCTTAGATATATGTTAATACTAACACACATACAAATATATACATAGATCTATTTAAATATCTATTTATTTTAGTTATTGCATCCGACGTACGAGAACAGCTATTACGAGTATGTAATAATAGAAATGTATGTGCCGTGCAACTTAAGGGTTTGTTTAATCAAAACTCAAAGCTTAAGAGACTAAAAGAATAAACATGTATATGTATACATTTGACGCAACAATATAAATACAATATGATGCAACAACAATTTGTTAACGTAGCTCGGTTTGTGTGCTTAGTTGGTCAAGTTTTCGAAATTGAGTTTTGACTTGGTTAACAGTTGGCGTCACAATCACACTGTATTTGTATGCTTTTGCTTATATACCCTCTATATTAAGTTTGCTCGGAAGCTCAACTCACAAGAATATACAAATCCGACGCCGTAAAATAAATATTTTCTAAATCAGTGCTTATAGGCAAGTCGAACTAGCTTTTTGTATCAGGCGTTACTTTTGTAGTATTTAGTTTATTTTGTAAAAAGTGACGTCGAAAGCTAGATATAAAACTTTACTCTAATTTTATTTGATTGTGCACGCCACTGTAAACTTATGTACTCGTATGTATGTACATGCATCCCTGTGGTAAATTATAACTCATTGGATAAAAAAAGTTTAAATTAATAAACACGATAAATATTTGTATAGCAAACATTTTTCGACTTTGCTGAGTGTTGTAGGTGCTTTTTAACAAATTTTATATACCAGACCCACGTTGCATTCACTGAATTTCTTTCTGTAATAAATTATGTGGCTTCTTTAGCAATATTTCAGTAACAACTTGAAGAAACTAAACTTTGTCCCCAATAGTTGCCAGCCATTTTCAACCAAATTTTTCTACATTTGTTGCTAACATGTTTCAGAAGCAGGATATATTTATTGTCTTTATTGTGTTCGGTCATGCAACTTTCAATACAATAGGTAATGAATTTTTTATTTAACAAATAGTTTGAAACATTTAGAAATGACAATTAAAAGGATTACATATATATGATATAACAAAACTCTACGTGCAATCGTATATACATAAATTTAAAAATTTTTTTTTTAGTTTTCGACATTTATGAAATATTAAAACGAGAGCAACAGTCGCGCAAAACGCGACAGTGGGATACCCTTCGACCTATGTTTCCGTGTAGTTTAATTTGTTAAATTCATACACATATGCATATGCACATGCTTTGAAATTAATCCCGACAGATGGCGGTCGCGCTTCGCGGTCGCCCGCCTCTCTTGTTAGCTGACAGAAGCACTTGGTTTTATGCTCATACTTTCTTAAATAACTTCTGTGATTATTGTCCGATCGGATTGTAATTTGGAGACTACGTAGATATTTCATTCAGCTTAGTATATGTTAAAGTCAGAAAGTTGTATCTTTTATACAGCGCTTAGAAATTGAGTTCAAAAATTAAATTATTGATTTGTGGGGGCGGTGGGCGTGGCACCTAACATTTAAAATAAACTTGATCTGCGCCGAGTACATAGGAACCTTCATTCCAAATTTGTTGTCTCTAGCATTTATAATAGCTGAGATCTGTGTGTTCATCTGGTCAGACGGACATCCGGACAGACAGACAGACATGGCTCAATCGACTCGGCTAGTGATCTTGAGTAAGAATATATATACTTTATGGGGTCTGCCACGCCTCCTTCTGCCTGTTACATACATTTGCACAAAGTTAGTATACCCTTTTTTGACCATTTTCAATGGTCGAGGGATGTAAAAACTCGATGCAGAAACTCTTAGAGCTTGTGAAAAATTACGATATTCTCTGCAGCGCCTGCCAATAATAATGTACAAAGATTGCTGACGCCGACGGCAATATCTTGAATTATTAAGCTCTAGTGTGAGTGGGACAGAGTGAGATAAAAAGACAAATGAGATGGCAAGTCAGAGAATAATTTTGTTTTGGGTTCGCCTCTTTTTGTTGGTTGTGAAGAATACGTTCTTGTATGTATGTATGTAGGTACATATGTGTCTTGAATGGTTTCTTTAAGGGTTAGGGTTTCACCGGGTATTTCCTCGTACAAACGCTTTCGTTCAGTACATTGTTACAATCTTATTTCAATTATATTGAGTTTCAGTCATCGTCAGCGTTTACATCGTCAGAACATTTATTGTGTGAGTTACATTCTATAATAGACTTTTAGCGCAAAGGTCACGTACGTTAAAAGAGGATAGAGCCTTTAGTTCTTGTGTGATTTCATCTTCTACGCCCTTGCAGTAGAAAAAAGTTCCTAACAACAGAGTTCTATATTACTAAGAACATGGAATGGCATTTTAACCTATACTTAATCGAACATGCTTTTTTTTCTTGAAAAGAAGTCTTGTGGATTTGAACTAAAAATGTGGTCAGCATTGCTTTCTAACAAGAACAACATATAATACTGCCAATATTTGTATATATAATCGGCGCTAATCCATTTCGTAAACAGTGCCTGTAAATTGCAGTCGCAACATGTACAAGGATGAATTTTGTCCGCGTGACTAAGTTATACCATTGTTTGAACTTCTGTTGTTTAACTAAGGGATTTAATGTTTTTGTTTTGGTTTTTATTCATTTCTCGACGACATTTTGCCATTCATTGACCCTGATTTATATTTTTCATATACATACATATATATGTATTATTAAGTACATACATATAAATGCATATAAAAATAAAAATAAAAATGTGGGCATGTATGTACGAGTATATGTTCCACGCGTTTAAGCTGTACTATATTAAAATAAAAGTTGAATTTTTTGCCTTGCATTGTTTGCATATTTTTATTATTAGCCGTGCATTGTCTGAATAGTCTACGACCTATTAAAGATCCCAGCAATTTCAACTATAAAGTTGAAAGCTCCACCTCAAGTTGGTATGACCTTTGCAACCGAAATATGTTTTGAATAAGAAGTGAACATTTGAAAATTCCTAACTTTACTATATGTATACTATATGTATACAAAGCTTTACTGAATAGATCATTCTTAAATTTAGTTCAAAATAAGTAACGAAAGCTGTAGCGAACATGACCGACAGTAAGATACTCATCGTCTTCCTCTACAAAAACATTGAAATTCGCAACAGTAAATTTTGCGACAATTCTTCTGTCACTTTATGCTTTCTTACTCTGACACACATATGCAGGCATGCTCAGAAATAAAAAACGGCATCACGGCGTTTATGTCAGCAATAGGATTGAGCGCACTGGCAGTGTTAGTATGGAAAACGTTAACTTGAATAGCTGTTGTGTTTATTACCTGATCAGATTCAAATTCAAAGATTTCGTTTATAGAGTATTCAAACAGACATTTAGATAGTACAGACAAACAGAAGAATATGACTAATGTATTTTTACTGGTTAAATCTTTGGCCCACGATTGTATGCAACGAAAATAAAGACAAGTAATGAAAGCTAGATACCATAGTCAGGTCACCGTTTTTACCGACAGACCAGTCCTTTTACTTTTTCGTCTAGCTTGAAAAAATATCTAAATCATACTAAAAATGTATTTTTGATATATTTTTCTGTTTGTGCACACAGATCTTAGCTATAAAAAGAGTTTGATACAGTTAGTTTGGCATGTCTGTTTATGTTTCGAGTCACGCCCATGGTCCAGCAAATCAATAGTCAAATTATTTATTTCGATTTCTATGTTAGTGTTTTAAAGAAACAACTTTTGTAACGAAAAGGCATAGTTTCAAATTCAAAATAAAGGTGCCTGTTGTCAAAAATTACTCTTAAGCCCTACTGGTGCACTACCGAAAAAGGACAAATGTAAACACTTCTAATTTTACTTGTGTGGTGTCAAAAAAGGCGTTTATTTTGATGTGCTTATCTTGGCATTCACAGCCCCACAGGATACAAGGATGCCTTACATACTGGCAAAGGGCGTGGTCAATGTGCCTTTATTCGCACAGCTGTTGGCGCCGTTTTAAGCTCGTTAGTGATGGTATTTGATGTAAAGGTGGAGAGCACTCAGCATTGCGGTCTCTGCGGATGCCTGTGGTACGTTCAGTTACAAGTCGTTCTACGGGTTCCTGGACCAAAAAGATAATAAAATACAACCGCAAATATTGCCACACCTAAAAGCAAAGTCAGAAAATTAGAAAAAGTAGATGGGAAGAATGGAAACAATCAGTATCCCGAAATAGAGGGAAAGTATTAGTCCATGCAAATAATTACATCACAATAGGAAAGTTTTATTTTATATACGTTGCTTACAAGTCGAATTTAAAAAATTAAATTATTGATTTACGGGGGCGGAGGACGTGGCGCCTAACATTTGAAATAAACGTGATCAGCGTGTAGAACACAAAAATCTTCTCGCCAAATTTGGTATTTCTAGCTTTTATACAATAATAGCTGAGATCTGTGTGTTCACACAGCCAGACATGGCTCAATCGACTCGGCTTGTGATCCTTAGAAAGAATATATATACTTTAAGGGGTCTCCTACGCCTCCTTCTGCCTGTTGCATACATTTGCACAAAGTTAGTACCCTTTTTTGACAATTTTCAATGGTGAAAAGCAAAAAAATTGGTATTGGGATTTTTTTTGGTATATATTCAAAGCATTTTCGTTAGGACTCTTTATTACTTAGGTCCCTTCGACAACGCTCGGAAAATTGCTTGGTGTCACGTACCATGATGGAAGCGAGATGATGAAAATATCAACGCGTCGCCATTTTGGCCCGAGAGGCCCAGTTGCCGTATATTTGTATGCATATGTACATGTCCATATGTACTTGTTTTTACTACTACTACAATTATTTACAAGCGTTTGGGTGAAAGTGTTCGCGTTGCGTCTTAAAGACATTGCAGATTAACATTTTTGATTTCTGACTTTTTTTTCTTGTTTTGTTATACGCAATTTTTTGGTGTTTGAAATTTGCATATCAAGATAGTGTCAGTATATTTACATAATTTGGAAAACTTTAAATTCATAACATGTCTCTTATTATTGCGTCCTCTTTTTGTTTATTGTGTTATTTGCTGACTGTGATCACTCTACTCCTTTTTTCAAGATGCAGGTTTTGTTTTATTTTGACCTTGGAGAGGAATTTTAATATTAGCCAGATATGTAAGCGCACAAAAGAGACATTTTTATAGAAATGCGTATTTTTTATCAGCGTCTGCTTTTTGTTCGAGAATCTGTGTGCTGTTTAAAAAATGTATAAAGACCAGATATTTACAGTATTCATAGCAAGAATTAGTCAAAAATTGAGGTTTACTTACAGTTGCCATAGCATGAATTGGTGAAAAATTTAAAATAAAGTAGATGTGTACCGTCAATCAAGATAGTTGTTTCCAAAGGAACTTTATATTTATATAGTTTTACATACAATTAGAAAACAATCGGCGAATTCTATTAAAAATTTAAACGGCAACAGTATACAGTCTTATGCGTGTTAAAGGTAACCATTCCTGATTGTTATCCATGCTATCAGCATCTGCACGTGTACATTTAACATATTCGATATACTGAAAACTCTACGCCTCAAACATATTATCCACTTGCTAGGCAGCTAAGAAGAAATGTGAAACTTTAAAGTCAGGAAAAAGCTTTCTTCTTTGTTGTCTACATATTAATATACATAGGGCTGTACACACGCGAGTACAAAATGGGTGATATTGATATAATAAAATTCATAAATATAGTATATAATTATGTATGAGTGTGCACGCTTGTGCGCCTGATTAGCGCATCATACCAGCTTGTATTTCGCACTATAAAGAAATATATGTTCAATATGTATGTATAATTGTTGGAATTTTTTTCGCCGACTGTCTGTTCAAATACAACCAACAACAACAAGTGCAAAAGAGAGCTAAACAATATTCATGCTTTTGCCGGGTACCGGCTCTATATATATGTAAGTATGTGTACATATTTATATGTATAAGTGTTTAAAAGCAGAGAGTCTGAAATTGCGAATAGATAGTGAGAACGGGCTCGCCGTAAATACAATTTTGTTTTGCCGTCCACGCGCCGCTCACATTTGCAATACGCTCTCCGCTCTCTCTCGCTTTTTTGCTCTCATCCACCACCTTTTCACAAACATTTCGTTTCATTGTCGCTGTCGGTTTCTGTGTGCTGCGTCTTTTCATTCGCTCGCTGCGCAAAGTGTTTTGTTGTTGTAAGTTTTGCATGAATAGAATTCATTACGCACATGCACTGAAATAATAAAAAATGTTTCACTGCCTACGCACTTACTACAACTACAACTGATAGCATTAACAAAAAAACAACACGTGTCAAGTGCAAAGTTCGCGCTGGTGGTTACTTCTCAGAGGCTGTATTTGCATGTATGTGTGCAACTGCGCTCGCATGGTAGGTGTGTGAGCGAATCTTCATTTCGTAACCGTAATCAACTTAAAAGGCGAATAACGTGCAACAAACAGCGAACAGCTGATATTTAATTGTAAGCGTACTAACAGCTCACCCACAACTACGCTAGTCTGTGCTTGTTTACCGCGATGCACGTCACTGCCGTAACAATATTATTGCGAATGCCACGAAAACCAATTTACAGCTTTCAGCTAATTGAAAGCAAGCCCGATACTATAGCTCTTTTATGGCATGTCATTGCACTCGATTGAAATAGTTTGTTTTATTTCGTTTTGTAGATGCTTTTTTTAAAAAATGACATTTATATGAACATTTGACCATATGTTTTTATACGCATATACATACATACATAACAATTTGATTGTAGATATATTCGCACATGCATGTGTACAAATGTACTTTATACATATGTACATATGTATGTATGTATGTGTGTTAAGAGCAACAGCGCAAAATGAAAAGAAGCTATTTACATATGTACAAAATATTAAACAGTAAATACGTTTGTGTGTATATTCATTTGAATTTATGTACATATTATATTTGCGCTTTATGAATTAAGGGTAGAAAGGAGAATATGTTCAAAGTAATTATTTTGTAAAAATTAAATATAATATTAGTTCAACTTATTTAATGAGAAAAACTTTCAGACCTTCCATAAAGTTGAATCCATGGTTTATCTTTTAGTCACTTGTTGTATGTGTTATGCTTTTTACTGATATCTGCGCGTGCTCTTACTCTCTCACACTTTGCTCTCTCATGAAGTAACATACAGTGTTACTCTCTTACTTTAGTTTTTCGGCATTGAGAACTGCATTCTGTTCTGCTTTATTACAAAGCAAAAAGATTTCAGACATGAAAAAATTAAAAAAAAACAATTCAAGCATATATTCTCGTACAATAATTATAGTATGTAAATGTATATAACATACATTTTAGTAAACAAATATATGTGCTTAGCCATTTTTACATACTTGCAAGGGGTGTATTAATTTTGGCCAAAAGTTCGCAATGCACCGCATCAAAAGGAGTGGCGCAGTAGCTACATATGTACTGTCTGTCCGTTTTGGTGTGCCCGTCCGTTTTGGTGTGCCCGTCCGTTCCTCTACTGCAAATTAGTCTCTCACTTTAAGACCAATGTTGAGAAAAATGCAGGCCGTAAATAAGTGGGCACGAGCATGAGTATTTAACTAACTTAATTTGTTTTCTTTAGTGTATATAATATACTCTCAAGATTTCAACAAAATCGGACAACTTTATGTATAATATATCATGTCTTAGGAACCATCCGCTGAAATTAATGTTTTTGTGTAAAATACGGAATTTTTTCGAAGATACTGCAACTAAGGTATTACAATTTTTCTTAGTCTGCTCTTTATTCATAACATTTATATACAACATAAAATTAGCACAGATTTGCTCTAGACGTAGATTGCAAGGGTATGAAATCTTCGGCATGTCGACGGTTACCATGCATTCCTTGATTTTCTTTTGTCTTGAGCTTATTTGCATGTGTGTGTAGTACTTCTGTCTGGTCTTAACATACATACTTATTTATGTAAATAAATACAACTTAGCTGTGTGCTATTTTTAAGTCACTTTCATGCAGCCACTCTTGTCAGTGATAAATTTGCGTGAAAACAGCGCTACCGATCTAGCCAGCTTTTTTTATTTCTCAATTGTCTCAACAAATAATTTAATAGAAATCAATAAGGCTAAACCAATTTTAATGTTCAGAGGATAAAACAAACTTAATTGTTAACATATGTAACATATAGAACATACGAGTATATTAGCTGTTCCGATTTTGGGGCTTTACAAAATCTGTAATTTGCTGGCATATTTCATAAATTTTGTTGTGCTTGCTTAGTGCTTCGAATATTGACAAACTTATTAAAAGTTAGGAGCTGCTACTGTTTTCAACTACTTATTGTGCATGGGTTTTTATGTGAAATTAAATTATTGGATATATGTTTGTCAGTTAATGCATTTTTATCTTATTTTCAGTCCATTTCATTCAATCGAAGTTAAAAGAACCAGCAATTTTGTAATGCATCCACGTTATAGTCCAATAGCATCTCCACATCAACAGCAACCACAACAAATGGGCGAAACCCATCACCAGACAGTCCGTCAGGGTATCGGGCATTGCAGCGCTGGTATCCGTCTTCCACAACAATATCGCCCACAAATTCAGCGAACCCAAAACTATATTAATGTAAGTATTTTACTGATACGAATAAACTACATTTTAGTTAATTTAATATATATTTTTATTGAAAACAATGCGTAAGTATTTATGAATATGTAGTGTTAGCTTATTTGTACAATGAACCGTTTCACTTATATTTTCTATGTTCTTATTCGTATCTCAAAATTGAAGCCTGACAATAACACAATATACACGTATGTATACGAGTACATATATGATATAGGCTATAATTATCTATAGGTTTATTATATTATATATTATATTATATTATATTATATTATATTATAATATTTTATATTATATTATATTATATTATATTACAATATTTAGGTAATAGTTTAGGTTAATTCAGCAATGCTAAACAGTAATAAATTTTGTTTGGATCTATATATGTATACATATGTATACATATATTATTACATACGTATACATATACATATTCAAATTATATAAGGACATATACATACATATGTAGGTACATATGTAAATATAGAGAAAAGTATACATATATGTGTATGTGTAGTGTACCAGTCTTTACAGTTTATAAAGTTTATTGTAGGCGGTATCATGATATAATGTTATTAACTTAATTGATGTCGCATTAATTGGGATACAATTCAATCGGATACATTCATAGAATTAGTGCATCAATGGATAATATTCTGCACGGCTTAAAAATATTTTTGTTGGACATCCGCGTCCGCAAGCTTAACTCAACATGTCGCTAGGGACAATTTGCAGGGCTTATAAACTACCAACCATGGTTCCTACAACGCCTTTTGTTTAACGCATGCGCCATCTTGTGGATTCTGTAAAGTCCTTCAGTTAGCCGGTTGGCACGAATGTGTCTTCGTGAAAAACCGAGCACAAGGGCCGCCTGAACCCAAGTTGAATATGCAACCTTACTCAATGAGAAATTCAGAATCCATTCGACGACTGTCAAGTTAAGTTAAACGCCTTTTCCTCATTTCGCTAACGGAAGCAACCATCAACCAAATAAACCTAAGTTAAATACAGGCTGAGTTTGCCAATTGAATCCAATCTAATCAGAGTTAAAATTCTCAAAAGGCTATAACTAATGTCAAACAACACATAAGCAGAAATTTGTGAACCCCTAACGAAATAAATGAATAAAAAAAACTAGAATATAACAAAAATTAAATTTATTAAATTACCATTGGTTTGGTGTGTATACGTAATGTTATATTTTCTGCACTTTTAATGTGTTTTTACTGAAAAGTTGTTATTATTGGAGTTTATGCTGTCCATTCAAAAAGTTTAATTTTCTAATCGCATTAATGCAGTCTGAAATTTAGCTGTTGTCTTAAAAGTTTTCAATAAATATCTACCAAGAAACCAATAGTATTATTTACAAGAACTGTGCTTACACTTATAAGTTAAAAAAACTATTTAAATAAGACAACGAGAATTGACGAAATAAATCGTCCTAATCGAAAAGTTCATATGTATTCAAAATACACAAAGCTTTAGTAATTTGTACAACTTAATTTACAATATTACGTAAACGACGTTACCCACATTTAAACAATTAAAAAACACTCTCATATACGAGCGTGATATAAAAGTAAGAAAATAGTGGTAAAAATATGAATAAATTCGTTGATATATAAAATAAGATATTTAATATAATTAAATTACCTAAACACATACAAAAAAATATACATACATTGTACCACACGAAACGGTCGTAAAGATGTTCCAGATGTGAATATATAAATTTCAGAGACACAAGTTCAGTAAACTCATGGAATTGCGAAAATATTAAAATAAAAATATTGTAAAATTAACAAAGTGAAAAGAAAATAAATAATAATACAACCGAAAATAAAGAAAAATCTCCGAATAAAAAAACCGTATTGATCTGTCCAAATCAATAATTGATTAATGCCAAGCGAATCGCAAGACTTAATTTAACGTCAACGTATACATCAATAGCCATTAAAATTGCGTCAATCAAGAGAAAAACCTCACCGCTACCCACAACAACTTCCACCCTAAATAATTTCAATCAACAAGAGAAAGAGCACGTGCAACAGCGACAGCAGCAACAATATATACAACAACAACAGTACAGCGAGGCAACAGTTGCAAGTCAACAGTTGTTAACAGTTGTGCAAACCGAACGGCGAGCAGAGACCACAAGAGAAACATCAGAAGAATCTACAAAAACCATAGCAGCTGCAGCAGCGGCGGCAAAAAAAGAAGAAACGACAGTAACTAAATTAAGTATAACAGCAACAACCATAATATCAACAGATAGTTTGTTAACAAATTCTAAGGCTAACGCCTCGGTCAGCCCAAACAGCAACTTCTTGGCCTCGACAGACCCTTCGCCGGCTCCAACACTAAGTATTGAAGCAGCCGAAGTATCTAAACCAACCACAACTATAGAAGCAACCGTTGGAGCAAGAACAATAGGAAATTTCGTTACCAAACAAAAAAAAACAGTAAATACGGTAGCTTCACGAGCAACCAACGTTAGCACCGTCACGACGTCATCCGTGTCGCCTGTATACTCGTGCTCGAGCGCTTCATCTTCACTGATTGCTCAACCACCACCAACAAAGATATTTAAAACGGATCATCTGTGTGTAAATCCTGCTGCCGCCTACGGTTTGCCTACTGTCGCTGCTGCCGCTGCTGTTGGCCATCCCTGTGTCTACTGTGTAATCCCGGTGCCTGTGGTGAGTACATACACAATCCATTTCCCACCCTCCTTGTCCGCGTTAGTTAATTATGGTTGGATTTTAGGATGTATTTTTTACATTAGTTTTAAGCTGAAGTTTCTTGTAAAAATTACAAATTTTTCACTTCTGCCTAAGTTATGGAAAAATAATTCTTGCTTTTAACTGGAATGCATTAATTGAAATCCGAACTCACTTTGAACTATAATTCTATCTAATAAAATTCGAGAAAGTCCCCTTGGATATACAAAGTTTGTTGCTTGTTTTGTAGTGTCAGTAAAAACCGATAGTTGTCACTTGAGTAAAATAATTTAGCCTACAATTTTAAAAATGTAACCACAAGATAAGAACTATTTTCGGCGACAGCTTGTGATTAAACTTTAAGTGGACATCTCAGTAAAATGTGATGAAAATTGTGACAGTCTCATTTAAAGTATTTAATCGCTGAAATTATGCGTCAACAACAACCTTTAATTAAAAGCTCCTTCGACTGTCTATTAATACGCTTGTCTAACATTCTTCTTCTTGTTACATAAACATACATTTAGTTTTGTTAGTTTAATTTCAATATTTGCAATGTATTAAAAATAACTGTAAACAGATGAATAGATGAGATTAAAAAATTCAAAATACATAGGTTAGAAATTAAATGATGGCATGTGTAGGAATGTTGCGAATGTAGGTAGCTTTGAATGTCGAGGCGTCAAAGTGCATCTGAGTAACACCTCTTGAGGGCGAGTCGCACACGTAGTGCGTGTGTGTGTTTTTATACCCTTCGACCATTAAAAATGGTCAAAAAAGGGTATACTAACTTTGTGCAAATGTATGTAACAGGCAGAAGGAGGCGTGGCAGACCCCATAAAGTATATATATTCTTGCTCAGGATCACAAGCCGAGTCGATTTTCGGTCTGTCTGTCCGTCTGTCTGTGTGAACGCACAGATCTCAGCTATTATAAAAGCTAGAGTTACTAAATGTGTACTATAAGCAGATCAAGTTTATTTTTAATGTTAGGTGCCACGCCCTCCGCCCCGTAAATCAAGAATTAAATTTTTTAACTCAATTTGTAAGTGCTGTATAAAAGCTACAAATTTCTGACTTTAACATATACTAAGCTGAATGAATTATCTACGTATTCTCCAAATTGTAATCCGATCGGACAATAATCACAGAAGTTATTAAAGAAAGAATAACCATAAACCAAATGCTTCTGTCAGCTAACAAGAGAGGCGGGCGAGCGCGAGGCGCGAGCGCCATCTGTTGGGAATAAAGGTAAAGCATGTACATATGCATATGTGTATGAATTTAACAAATTAAACTACACGGGAACATAGGTCGAAGGGTATCCCACTGTCACGTGCTGCGCGACTGTTGCTTTTCTTACTGGTTGTGTATATATGTCTATGTAATGAGGGCGATTTAAGGGTACTTGAAGCAATCCAATTCCTACACACAGTCACAGTCTTACATGAAAGTATACTCGTCTGTTCATCTGCTTGCTCTGCAGCCAACGATCCATCTTCACTACATCTGACACTCCGGTGTACTGTGGAACTAAAAGCAGCTACAGCAATTTTTTGTGTTATTAATATGTTACAATGTATATTTCTTCAACGCCAACACCGTTGCTACCATTGCCCTGCTTTGTGCCTAACATGCATCATGTAGCGGCCGCCATTTTGCTTTTACACCCATCGTCGACTGCATTCCCGGCAAAGGACCTCAGTCCGAATCGGTCCACTCTGTCTCTGCCTCTCTCCTTTCTGCTATAGGGAAAAGCAGCATCGAGTGGTACTAGAAGTAATTTTAACTGATGGCTTCAGACTGCATCTTCGTTTTGTTGGGTTAATAACCCACAATTAGATTACATTTATACTGGTGCTCTGATATTTAAAAAATAAGTAAAAACATAGCAGGAAAATTTATTATCCAATTACTATTTTGCTTATAATGAATTTATATATTTTATACTTCTAATGATTACAGATTTACAAAATGTTTTACACAAATTTATTTATCTGTGTTGCATACTTTTGGGGTAAAGGTTAATCAAAACAACATAGCTATTTTTTTAGTTTTATACCCTTCGACCATTGAACATGGTCAAAAAAGGGTATACTAACTTTGTGCAAATTTATGTAACAGGCAGAAGGAGGCGTGGGAGACCCCATAAAGTATATATATTCTTGCTCAGGACCACAAGCCGAGTCGATTGAGCCATGTCTGTCTGTCTGTCTGTGTGAACGCACAGATCTCAGCTATTATAAAAGCTAGAGTTACCAAATTTGGCAGGAAGAGTCCTGTGTACTATAAGCTGATCAAGTTTATTTCAAATGTTAGGTGCCACGCCCACCGCCCCCGTAAATCAAAAATTAAATTTTTAACTCAATTTGTCAGCGCTGTATAAAAGCTACAACTTTCTGACTTATATACTAAGCTGAATGAATTATCTACGTATTCTCCAAATTGCAATCCGATCGGGCAATAAGCACAGAAGTTATTTAAGAAAGTATAAGCATAAAACCAAATGCCTCTGTCAGTTAACAAGAGAGGGGGCGAGCGCGAAGCGCGATCACCATCTGTTGGGAATAATTGTAAAGCATGTGCATATGTGTATGAATTTAACAAACTAAACTACACGGGAACATAGGTCGAAGGGTATCCGACTGTTCCGTGCTGCGCAACTGTTGCTTTTCTTACTGGTTTTATTTTATTTTAAATTGGACTGACGTACTATAACCCTTTGGGCAACTTAATCTAAAATGTGTTTATTTAGAAGTCTCTGTCAATCCAGGGCTACAAACCATGACAAACCATGCGCTCCCCCGGGATTCGAACCCGGAACCCCTGTATAGTGGGACGTCTCAGACAAGTCATCTGCAGGGGTCGGCATATAACATATAACAAATAAAAAAAGACAGCGCACGCTTGAGTTTAAAATACCTTTATGTATGTATGTCTATGTACATATGTTCGTGTAAAGTGTATTTCGAGGATAGGTTTATATTAAGTCAACTACGCGTGTGCCCAAGCGTCTTTATAAAAACACTTAGTATGTAACTATGAATACCAATTATTTTCATTGAAATGTTAATTTTCCATGATTATTATACGCGTGGTTTAACTTATACCTATTTTAAAAACTTGTTCTACAATACCCCAATATTTAAAAATTGTTAAAGCGTTAAAGTATTTGTGTACATATAAATATGTATATTGTATTAAAACCATACGAAAACCATACCATACGTTCAAGTCCTGAATGCCAAATCGAATAATTCAAAATCTAGTTGCAGTTCGATAAAAAATTCACTATTTGAAACTAGTCTATTCGGATACTTCGTTTTGCATTAAGTCTACAACTGTCAACATATAAGACAATGAATGAAAGGTGCCGTTCATCCCATTGATTTTATTATTTAATAATAATTTATAATACAAACTAACGCGTAACGTTATTGCAGGACAGAGTTTATTTTTGGTAATCGCAATAACTAAAAACGCCGAAATGATTTGGTTGCGATCGGATAATTAACATAGAAGTTATTAAGGAGCACACTCGACAGTAGCTTCCGTAATTGTTATTTTTTAAATACAAATTAAGCATTGAGATTAAAATCAAAGTGCATTATTAAAGATAAAAATAAAAAAACTAAATGGATTGACACTACTTTACATACCTTTCTGATACTGATTAAAAATCAACAAAACATTCAGACATTACTCTTTTAGACTACAACAAAGCTGCAGTACAACTTACTGCAGTACAACTTACTGCAGCTTTGTTGTAGTCTAACTGGTATAAACATTACGCTAGACACGCTTCACGGAGTCCATAATGTCAGCACCACCACGAACGTTTGCGAGAGCAACTACGTCGTCGAGTGCAGCCTGCAAACTAAATTCCTAGCTAGCAACTAGCAATAAGCACTAACCATACATACATGTATGTATGTAAATGGTAATTCCACGAGATTGCTGCAGAAAGCTAATTCGCGAATAGCCAGACTGGCAGTGGCGGTTACCTTGTCTAGACAGACACGAGCAAACCTGCTGTTGGAGTTACATTCCCAGAGAGTATTGCCACTGCCTTGGTACTAACAGCAAAAGACTCTCAGTTGCGGATCCAACACCCGCAAGGTTTTAAGAGCGATGTAAGAAAAAGGACGGTGACTTCTTCGGTGGTTGCTACGGCAGGCATCGAGTGAATAACTTTGGTTTTGTAAAGTTCCAGCCGGCAAAGCACGTTTGAGAATTAGTTGGACATCGTTGCTCTTGTCGACAAGACTTGCTAAATACGGCAACAAAATAAACACTGGACTCATTACACTAAACCTCACTGTCGTTTGTATCTAATAACCAACACACTCAAGCTAGTGGTTGAATTCAAAGTTTTGTGTGCTCGTTAAATATGTTATTTGTTAAATATTATTATTTTAATATTTTTTGTAGAAGTGAAACAAGCATTACAAATATAATACAAAAACTGTACAAGAAAAAATATAAAAAACTAGTAAGAAAGCTACAGCCGAGTGTGCTTGACTGTGATATACCCACTACCCACCAGGCCAAAATGATTTCTAAGATATTACTCCTATGTTGAACGTATATTATATAGTATACAACTGTTACCTATGGAACTGCAGTGTTTATACGCTAAATCGACTCCGGTACTGATTTTAGTGTACGCTTGTTAAAAATTTAAATGGCCGAACATAATATTCAAGTACAGGATTAATTCCATTTCTTACAAATAAAATTTATTTACTAAATATCAAATCAGAATAAACTATTTTATCAATCGACTTCTTCTTCTCCGCCCGCTTCTATCGCTACTTCACCACCTTCTTCTTCCTCCACCATTTCTTCTGATGAGCTAATCTCAATAATTGGCTCAATTTCAGATGCCAAATCTTCCTCAAAGTCACTAATCGCAGCAAGCTCCTCAAGACACTTATCATAATTCTCATCAAAGCGTATGTTTTCATTAAGGGAAGCTACTTCAATGTCCTGATCGGGCGGCAGCAACATTGGAGCTGTGCCAGGCGGACATTCGGTAATATTGCGAATTCTTAGTGTATGTATATGAAATATTGCTGAACGATTCGACTCAAGGAGTATCTGATGAAAAACACTAAGAAGACGATCCATATTTCCAAACATGCGTACCGAAGCACTTTTCGGATCTTCACCTTCATCAAGAAAACGGCCAACAATGTGGTGACGATAAGGATCCGAAAGATAGAAAAAGTCATTTTTTTTCCACAATGAGTACATTTGATTATTAATTTGAAAAATGATGTAATCATTTTCACTTAGAGCTTTTTCAAGCATCAAATGGAAGTCATTGAATTTGTACATGGGCACACATTTCCACCATCCTTCATAAACGTTCGGGGTAAGCATTACCTCGGCTACGAATTGACCCATGCGAATTTGGCGCGGAAACGTATCCAAATCCATTGGCTTATTTAGATCTGTGCAACATTCCCAACAGTTCTTGCACATATTGGCCCCATAACAAATTACTTTGTCATAGGTCTTCGCGTCCCACGTTGCAACATGGTCGATTTTAGAAGCTAAAGCTGTAGCTACAGATACGGGCAAAGCACTGCGATTTCGTAATGGGTCCTTTGAGTCAAGAGTCAAGTGCAAATTCGATTTCAGAAAAGCGTAATCAGAAGCTATTACATCAAATTCGCTCATTCGTGGCCCAAAGTCACGTTCCTGGCTTTGACCATCTGGCCCCGGAGTAACCAACCGCACGACAAGAATATCACGCAGCGTAAACACATCAGTTTTCTCCAGATTACTTTCCTCTTTTATCAAATGTATGACATTATCTATAGATCGCATCGCCAAAAGTACTGGGTAACCTCCATCCTGACTAGATTTTAATGTATCCCTATCTCGTCCGCTAAAGTCAAGTACCATCCACACCCCAGTATCTTTCCAGATAAGCAAATACCAATTCGGAGTCCAAAACACACCAATTTTATGCCCTTTAAAGAATGCAATCAGGATCCGTCGCAGACGTCCAATAACAGTGCGAAGTCCATACAACTCGAAGGGAGCATCAAGTTCAATAGCAAATTCGATATCATTTATCTTAAAATGTCGTGTAACTAATTGCTCGTTTTCATCATACACCTCTGGATAAGCATTCGCATTTTGTTCATCCATTGCTTGTGAATCACTGAATAAGATTTGCCCTTCGGCTATTATCTGATCAAGCAACTCTGGACTCCAATCAGTCCTCCTAGTAAAATAGGTCGTTGCAAATCCTTTTAGGATATTTGCATATCTTATCGATTCTATATTTGGCGTGCCTGCCTTGGTTGGAGTTGTGGCAGTTACAATTCCCAGTGGAAGACCCAGAGATTTATCAATAAAATTTCGATTACCTTTGCACTCCCTTGCGTCATAAGGTTTTGTGTAAGGATCATCATGAGTTCCAAAGATTCGACACGCTTCATGTGAACATGGATCATGGTTTACGTTTCTGACCAGCCGAGGACTATTTAAATTGAATAAGACAAAACGGGTATATTAAAGTAAAGATAGTTTTAGCAACAGCTGACGGTCCATGCATTACCAAGGAGAGCAGGGTGGAAGGGCACACGGATTCTTGCAACAACATGCACATCCAGCTCTTTGACGTTTTTTATTTGCCATTTCAAAGATCACTGACAGAATTTTTATTCACAAATAAATTTGAAGTACATTCAATAGTTTATAAGGAAACTAAATTTAGAATTTGTTATCCATATACTTTTGATAACGCAAACGCCCAGGCACACTTAGAGAAGTAATAATAACATTAATAAATTTATACTATGTATAGAATGGTTTCATAAACATTTGTATTGAATTCTTTAATAAAGAAAACTTTAGGCCTATTTACGAACCAGTTTACAAGACTTGAAAACATTTATTTATTATAATAGAATGATTTTTCTCTTTTCTACTCTTGCAAAAATCTTTCTTGGCCACTTTATTAAATGAATTAATATTATCATATACATTAAAAATAATTTAAGAACTATTATTCATCAAAAATTTTCAATATGTAATGTATTAATACAAACATTAAATACGAAAGCGTGTATTGTAGTGTCTAGGCACTATTAAAGCTTCCTTACCAACTCATGTTTTAGAGAACATTTATTTTCTGAGATTAGGCAAAATATATTTTTAGGCAGGATATATTCGTTCAGAATATATTTATATTTTCTTATATTATATTATACAATACAAACCATATTTATAATATTATTTCTATACAGTTTGTACAAAAAAAGGGACTCTTCCACTTTTAGCTGCTCTAAAAGGCTCTAAAAGGATTATTTCAAAGCGATTTATACTAAAAGCCGTTGCAAAGTTTTTTAAATAATTCTTTTAAATTTATTCTAAATGTATTATTTAAATGTATAAAATGATAATGTAATGTCTCCTTAAGTTTCTTTAAAGGTTAAAAGTAGCATGGAAAAATTGTGCGTTCGCCATTGTGCGTTCGTTCAGCCAGTAAAAAAAATGTCCAAAGGATATACATATATATATGTAATATCTCCACCATTTTTTTTGCTTTGGAATATCTTCATTCAGTTTGATGAATTTGGCTCTTATGTAAATGCGCCTAAAAACAACTTATATTTCTATGAATTCGCTATTGCCGTTTTAAATGTCAATATCTTTAAAAATATGAATGCAACTAATCTGCTTCTTGCACTGCAGATAGAACTAGTGAATTATCATCAGATACAATTTATAACAACAACAACATGCTAAATGTATACGCAATCTTGTATTTTTGTAGGGTTCATCCAGTTCATCTAACATCGCAGCAACACCGACAACTCTGCGTAACAGTTTTTCCGGCTCATCGTTGACCACATCTGCCGTTGCTCTCAAAGGAACTATCTCACAGCGTCCTCCAGTCATGACTAGCCCAGCTGCTGCAGCTGCTGGTGCCGCTCTAGCTGCCGGCGGTCCGTATCGCAATGCAACCAGTTGGACACCGCAAGGCTACGCCCCAGCTGCCGCAGCCGCTGCAGCTGCGGTTGCGCAGCAGGCTTATCGTTATACAGCACCGCTTCCACAACCGGCATATGCCGCATATACGCCTCACACGGCTACCACGCCAGCCACTACGACGGTAAGTACTGGACGCTCAGAATATATATATGTATAACACAGAAAACGGATATGTAGTGATCCTCCCAAATATTTTTACATATGTAAGTATGTACATACATTTATGTATGTAGGTATATATTTCACAGACCCAGCAAGGATCGCATAACATATATGTACATACGTATATATGTTTTAATACACGGACATGGACATAATCAATTGTTAACCAGTAAGGAAAGCAACAGTCGCGCGACACGCGACAGTGGGATACCCTTCGACCTATGTTCCTATGTACATATGTAGGCATATGTACTTACATATGCACATGCTTTGAAATTATTCCCGACAGATGGCGCTCGCGCATCGCGCTCGCCCGCCTCCCTTGTTAGCTGACAGAAGCACTTGGTTTTATGTTCTTACTTTCTTAAATAACTTTTGTGTTTGTTGTCCGATCGGATTGTAATTTTGAGAATACGTAGATATTTCATTCAGCTTAGTATATGTTAAAGTCAAAAAGTTGTATCATTTATACAGCGCTTAAAATTTAAGTTCAAAAATTAAATTTTTGATTTACGGGGGCGGTGGGCGTGGCACCTAACATTTGAAATAAACTTGATCAGCTTATAGTGCACAAGAGTCTTCCTACCAAATTTGGTAACTCTAGCTTTTATAATAGCTGAGATCTGTGCGTTCACACAGACAGACAGACAGACAGACAGACGGACAGACAGACAGACGGACAGACAGACAGACATGGCTCAATCGACTCGGCTTGTGATCCTGAGCAAGAATATATATACTTTATGGGGTCTCCCACGCCTCCTTCTGCCTGTTACATACATTTGCACAAAGTTAGTATACCCTTTTTTGACCATTTTCAATGGTATAAAAAGATCATTGTCAGTATACAAAAGAAAACGATGCCATATTAACAATGCTATTTCAGTTTGGTAAATAATAAGTGAGTTGTACCTTATTTAAGTTTTCATTCATTTTCTAAGGACTGCACAATCTAATTGCCACCAAGTTAACCTCGACATTTATTATGTGCATATATATATATACATTCCATTGTCAGATGGCAGGGCTGCAACGTGATTTCGAAGATATCGTTGACGCCCCTAGGGCATTTTACTTACTGCGCAGGCTTTAAAATAACTACACACCAATAAAGAGAACCGACAAGAGACACTCATAACTAAGGGGAAATGAAAGATTGAATAAACTAGCGAGATATTTTATCATTATGTTATAATATTGTTAAGTGACTCTTAATTATAAAATGTTTAGTCAGATTACTTTTATATTTAAGAATTTCACTTTACTTTGGGAGTCGAGTAACAATAAGGCGGTTCTCTGATACGAAGTTAAGGAAAATGCCAAACGTGGGTTTTTATGAATAACTCCGAAATAAGAAGAATTATACCAATTGTAGTAAAACAGTCTCTAACTTCTTTAAGTAAATTATTATCTAACATTGTTTAAATTTTAAAGATTCTACAAACTTATTTTTTCACTTTTTACACTGGCGCCCACTGCAATCTTTTTCCTACCGTGCTTACATTGCAGGAAATGCACTCTTTCAAATCTGTCCCAAAAATTATTCAAACACAAAAGTAGTAAATGTTTTATTGCCATTTTTATAAAACTGTAATAGGAACAATTGGTGACGACTAATATATCTATTCCATAAGATGTCATTTAAACTTATAAGACCTCCGGCATCCCGAATATATGTTTCTTCAATGTGCATTATTATACCCAATAGAGAAGAAAATTAATGCAACAACGTATTCGTTAAAATCCGGAAATCCTCCAAGTCCCCTTATGGATTCTCTGTTTTCCGAACCCTGCTCTACATCCATTGTGGTAGAATTATCATTTGTATACCTTATTTATGCACTAACGCACCGCTCTGATAACAATGAAGGCGAATGCTTTTATATCACGAAACACCCTTTGAAATACCTAGCTCAGCAAAATATCGACAACATTTATAACCTTACAGAGGATAAATTAAATTAGACCAATTTTTTTTGCAATACGCTTATTAGCAGACATTCTCAACCTTATAGCTATATTCTTGATAAGCGTCAACAATGAATAAATGAAAACCTACAATAGATCTCAGAGACTAGAGGTGCCGCGGTTAAACAATTTTGTAATGTTTTAACCTTGCTGGCAAATAAAAATTATTTTATATTTGACCACACCCCCTCGAAAACAAAAATTAAATTATACTCGTAATAATTTAATTTTCAATTTAGCTGTACAAAATAAATATCACCACCACAATGATTTCTTAAATTGTTGCAATAAATTTAGTTATTGATACATATTTGTTTTTCTCTATATCCAGCTTGCTGAGCTCATATTCCCTTTTATGTACCTGTACAAAAAACTACTTTTATTATAGATTAATTATTATAGCAAAACGAACACAATTGAGTAGATGCGAGTTCATGAATTTAATTTTTCACTACACAGAGTTAAACGGTATTTTTGTTTTATATATTATATTGTTAATATTTTAAAGGAGTAAAATAAAACAAATTTGAGGTATGTGGTTTTTTAATAAACTGTTTATGCGCCACAACATGTAGAACATGCAAACATATAATAATAGTGTTTGTATGTCAATATATATTATAAAACGCTCGGTTGAGGTTTTCAGATGTAAGGTACGCCCCTTTTTTTGAGTTGACCATTTTGTGACAATATAATAATCTTATCACAATAATTTCCCTCAAACAAGCCCTTCAACATTTATGTACATACATATACATATAGGAACATCCACATTTGCCGAGTCTTATGTTAAAGTGAAGTACTGTGAATAATTTTGCGGCTTGTAGACTTCAAAAATGTAGATAGGCAAGCATTGTCGACATCTGAAACAGAGTTAGCAGTCTCAGCACTAGTTGATAATTTCATATTTGTATGTATACATATGTATGTACATTTATACATTATATACATATGCTGAAAGTAACACCCCGATGGCGTCTCTAAATACGATACTGATTAGTGAGTAAATCAATCCTCTGTGTGCACTGATTTCATCTTATGATATACCCACACATCAAAAACATATGGGCCCATTTATACGTTTCCAATTTAATTTTTGAACATTGCTCTCAAGCCCGCCCTCGTATAATGCTATGCGGTTACTAAATTAATATCGTTTAACTTGTCCTCTTTTATTGGTTCCCTTCCATATATAAATAAAAGTGATTTTGTTGCTGACAACAAAAATAGCAAAAACATTGCAACGTTAATAGTTCAATATTTGTATACGCTTGCAAAACTGCAGAAACAAAAGTTTTCAATGCAAAGAAGTAGAGACACAAAGTAAATCAGCGGCAATTTGCGAACCGAACTAGTATTATCCGTGAAGCCGATTTATGTCATTTGGAAATGTTATGTTACTCTTTTCAATACACCGTAACTTAATCATTCATAAAATCTGAATCCTTTTGTCCTACAGTTTTCATAAACTTATATGTATCTATAACAAATTTGAATCTCTCTAATTGAGTTTGATATCCATAACCGCATAAATTTAATCATAAATTGATACTATTATGGAATACTCGATTGGCGGAAAAACTGATGAATTAATGTCAGAAATTAAAACGGTTTAAAACCTTATACAAAAACATTTCAAAAGGCTTACATATGTATGTATGTATGTATAATGTTCACCGTTGAAAATATCTAATAAAGCAACTTCTATTGTAGTTAACAACGCTTTAACTTGGAGCACTCGGGTACGTAAATTTGTTTTCAAGCAGTGACTAATCGGAAGTAACCACTTGTTTTGCAAAAAAGAGCAAATAACAGACGCTCAATTTAAATCTTTGTAGCTATGACGCGTTGCCACCCATGTAATTATCATAATTTGTTAGCAAACAGCAGACGAAAAATAAAAGGAAAATCAAATTCTAAAATGATGAATGAAAAATTACTGACCAATATGTTCAAACTTTGTTCCACTGTGCAAAATTGGGTGGTGGCGGTTGACTCAGACGAATCGTTGACGTCAACATATCTTCAGCGCTCTCTTTTGGGTTTGTGTGCTTAAAGCACCGCTATAATACGAGAAAAACACCCCCAAACCAATTGGTATTTTAATGGAATGCTGCTGTTTGAAAACAGAATAAGAGTACATCGACATGAGAGCACCGTAATGTTAGTTCCCTACGCTCCAGAGGTCGTCACATACCGGTGCTTTTCTATTATCTTCGGCTTTCGTTAACTCTGCCAGACATCCGCCCATTCATACATATGAAGCGCTCTCAGTTACAATTGCTTCCTCTCTTTTGTCACGTTCTCTTTTCTTTGGCTATTGCGCATGGTCTTTTCTCCACCGGTTTTCGGTTTGTGTTTTCCGTTGCTTGCATTCAGTTTCATTTTGATTTCTGTGGTAGTCGGTTCGTTGTGCGCGTGCTTCAAGCAGTGAAATTCAAACAAAATTTAAATCAGCTGGGCTGTATACTTTTACTGTTTGTTCGTTCGTTCGTTCTGTTTGTTCAAAGCTCGCGAAAATATTGCTACGTGAACGTGCCGACGACACAATAGTAACCGCAACAACTCAAGCTTGCTGGGCTTGTACATATACATACATAGTTTCTCGTCTCTATTCGTCTCGTTTTCTCTCATGTGTATATGTGAATGTGTATAAAGCTGACGTCTCGTCATCGTCCTCATAATTTAAAACAGCAAGTCAACACCAAGAAAGCTACAAATACCTAATTCTATTGAAAATTGCCAATAAATATAAAATAAGGTAGTGAAATATTATTGTATGTATGTGCGGTTTATCGGTATTTTCTTTGCTATGACTTCGTATCTGTTTGTTCAAAAGAATATGCATACATGCATTTGTATGTATATGTGTATTGTTTGTATGTATATGTACGAGCACATTAATGTGTTCTGTATGTGAATATGTGAATCGGCATTCAAAATATATAAATAGCTATAGAAAGTTATTAAAGAAATTTGCAAAAAAGCATAAAATCAGCGATCAAAAGCTGGCAAAATAAAACATACATACAAACATTTTTATTCAAATAAAAAAGAAAAAAAGTTGAAAAAATAGTTAAAGCTTACGTTGCTATTCGCGTTCGCTCTTTATATATAATCTTTTTTCTCTCTCTCTCTCTGTCTCTCTTCGTTTCTCTCAACTTTCCTGCCAACGCAGTTGTCAACGTCCCGGGGCGCAGTTGAAAACGTCGCAAAAGTTTGTAAACAGCAAAAAGCTTTATGCAACTGTGTGCGTATCATCTTGCGAATGTGTGCAATAGATAAGTGAAGAAGCGGAAAAAGTAAACGCCGTTAACATTGCCGTCATTCTCCGGCAGAGGCTAAAGCTATGTGTGTATGTACATTGGAATCATACAGAGCAGCTGTTAGGCTAAAAATAAAGAATATAAAAAATGTCCTAAACGAAATGATTTTGAATAGATCCCTTTTTTATAAATACGTGATTGTGACTGGTATTTTTAAAACAATATATTTTAATTAAAACATAAATATGTATGTTAATATTGCTGAGTAATCTGTGAACGTCGTTCTCAACAGTCTGATTTAACTTACATATGTATGTACACATGTGTATTTTTCGTGTGCTCTTTTGTTTTTCGCCCACACATTTAAATTCGCTGAAAAAAGTGACAATAATAAAGTTCAATGTCTGGCACAGCAACAACGTCGAAAAAGCAACAAATTTTACCAGAATCTGTATAAAAAATAAATGCAGTCCTCATTTTGCATTCTTGTGACAAAATTTAGCTCAAGTCCTAATATTTCGAATCATCCGTATGAATGTATGTTTATATATATATATATATATATATTTATAAGTATATATATACTTAATACATACAACACATAAACATATACCTAATGTACATACATATGAATGTACATATAGTTACATATATGCATTTTACATTTTAATGTGAATATCTTATATGTGCATGTACATTTATATGCACATTTATTATATGTTAATATAAATATAATAAATGTTGTCATAACAGTTTGTATTCATGATTGTTTTTTTTTTCTTGTATACCATTTACCATTTATCAATTTATATCATGTTTTTAAACCGCTTCAATCAAATGCCAAGAATCAAACATAGATGTTTAAGAGACACAATAAAGAAAACTAAAAGAGAAGACAGAAAGAAAGAGAGCGAATAAAAACACAGAGAAAGGAAAGAGAAAAATTTAACACCTACTTACTCTCTTATTTTAAAGAAATACTTGTAATTTGGTGTGTTTAGTTTTATCAATCAGCTGATATATTCAGTTGTGTTCGGGAAATATGATAAACTCCAAAGAAATATTTTCCCGAATTAAACATTAATATTGTCACGTATGCAACTTAATTATTCTTGTTTTTATATACATGTACTATATTATACGTGCAGTCAAAGTTAATAATTATTTGATTCTAACTTTGAGTTATGTTCATCCTCTTCAACTGTTGATTGTCTCTTAGTTTATATATCTTTCTGATTTGTTTGATATATACGATTTACATTTGTTTCTAGGCTTACCAGTGGGTTAATCAACTCAGCACTTTGGAGGTTAGTACAATCAACAATTTAATCAGCAAACTGAAATTGACTAAAAAAAATTTTTATTTCTAGCTATAAGTATACTTCCCAAAGACTTCTTACTTTTGCATCAGAATAAGATAAATTTTTTATCTCTCTTTTGAAACAAAATTCATATCGGTCAAATGTCTAATATCTTTTGATTTAATGTGCCAGCCAAGCTAATTAATTAAGGAAAACAAAACAGTAAATGAAAGCTATAGTCTAGCGCGCCATTGCCCAATTGTTTGGTCGGATTAAAAAGAATTGGAGAAAAGGCTCATGTTATAGTTGGCTTAATATATGCTACATCTGTAGATACATTTAAATCGAATCAACGGTTTGATTTCTTATATACGGGTCTGCAAAAATTTGAAACACACTTTATCTGTCTATGAGCATGAACCTTCATGTTACATTTTGGGGCTTATATAATATAATAAAGAAAAATTTCTCTACAGTCAAAAACTAGGACATGGCTAAGTTAAGTTGATGTTGACCAACAATAAATATACTTTGACTGTTTTTTTTTTTTTTACATATTTTGCACTAAGTTAGTATCGTTTTATATAAATAAGCAACAATCGATTCTCATCCACAAAACGCCTTTGAGCTTGAAGTTTTCATATCTACATGTAGAGGTGAATATACCACAGGATTAATATTGGATATGGCTTGAGTATTCCCTGCTTCTGTCAAAACACCCAAATCTATAGAAAATAATTTATCAAATAACATCCGTTTTAATTTTCCTTTAAAAACTAACTTTTTTTCAACTTTGCTTATTAAAAATCCATGCATTTTTAATGTATTCATAACCTCCACCCTATTTTATCAGTTTCCATAAAGTCGGTGTATCCATTATAGCCATATAGACTGCATACATAACATACATATGTACATAAGCTTATCAAAACCGTTGTCGCTACCGTCACTTTTTTGTAGCGACAACGATACAGACCATATTACTAGTTTTACGAATTCCACAAGCAGAATGTGTTTCTACAATGCTTCTTATCAGCAAAGCGGCGACAGCTGTACGAAGAAATTATGTCAACTGTTTTTTTTTGCTGTGGACATTCGCTGAAAATTGGAAGAGAATTAGGGCTTGCCAGGCACCGACATCTCGGAAATAATACTCCGATCAAGTAACGATTCGTCACGAACTTCTTTCTTTTTTTGTTGAAGTTGGTGAAAATGACTCAATAATAAGGAATTTATAGGAATACATATGCAATTTTAATGGATTACTTAGAAGGCAATACATAATAATATTATATGGTATTATGGTTAGGTTTATCATTAATAAAATATAATATTTATTTTTGTATAATATAATCAAGTTTGGTTTAGATTATTTTGTTGTCTGCGATTTCATAACTTTCTTCCTTGGTAACGTATGTGTAAGCCCTTTTTGCAGTAAGTTGTTGAATATATGAATATATGTATCTAATTCATAGAGGCGGTTGTGTCCGTATCAGCATATCAATTTCTTGCCAAAATGAATGAATTTGAATAATTATTTGTCGTCCCTATTGTGTTAATAATATAATAGGATCCATTGTACAAGTATCGAAATTAAGTTTAAATCATACATTGCTGTTATTTGTTTATTTTTGCATCTAGCCAGAATAAATTACACTCTGCAAATAAGCTACGTTATACTTCGTCAAATAATTTTGGTTTAGTTTTATAAATAAAGTTGATAAAACAATATCATATTATTATCATTTTAGTTATACATAGATAAATAATTGATACCAAGCATTGAATTTGTCCATAGCAACGAAAGTACTTAAATTCTTATTTACTCGGAATAAAAAACTATTCTTTGTAATACATACATTTTCGAACACTCCCCCGAAACACATATTCAATAATTACCGAAAGTTACAGCCAAGTGTGCCCGACAGTATAATATCCTTTGATTTTGAAAACCCACACTGAAAATTACCAGTTAGAAATTGTTCTACGGGGAATGGCATTGTCAGTCTAACACACACTAACAGCCACCTATGCAAAGTTAGTGAGTGAGCACTATCAAAAATGGGCCAAAGCCAGAAGTGTTTCAGGTACCGACGAGACCACCTTATTCAATGCATCATGGAATAGTTGTAAATGTAACTTACGCAAACAAGAATTTTCGCGAAATGATTTATCTTTCATATTAATTATGAAAGCCGATGCACAATGCCAAACTTGTTGTCTTACAGTTTAAAGTTTTTAGCAAGTTCTCGACGTGTTCATTTGGATGTACAGAAACATAGACAAACGAAACTGACCAAATCGAGTGTTTTCCAAATGCTGAAGAAGTATATATATACATATATACTGTACGTATAACCTAGCAATTATCCGATTCATGTGTGTGCATAATGAGCGATTTACTTTTACAATAAGAAAATTTTAATATAAGAAAATATGCATTATTAATTTGGACTTTCTATCATATTTTTTTATAGTTGTACAATAATGGTCATTAGTTTTATTATTAATTTTAATTCTGGTATTCATTTTTTAAAAATCTTTACAGTACGGCCAGCGTGTACCAACTGCAGCGTCACCGAGCAACACCAACTCAAGTAGCTCATCGAATACGGGCTCCCAAAGCGGCACATTAAGTACAAGTCTGAGCAACACTACTAATACAAATACTACAATGGGTCCGAACGGCACGGCTCAAAATCAAAATCAACAGGGTGGTGAGCAGTTGTCAAAGACAAATTTGTATATACGCGGACTACAGCAGGGGACAACCGACAAGGATCTAGTTAATATGTGTGCACAGTGAGTATTGAAAATTTAATGTTTAATTTATTTTATATAGTACACGAGGCATATAATTATTACATTTAATAGCTTCTAGAATTCTGTTACTTTTAATGGGAGTTCTCATAAATCAATCGAATTTTTCTAATAGTATCTTAAGGACAATATAAAACTACGATTTGATGCTGCAAATGATATATTCCACTCGTTTATCATCGTTTTTCTTTTTCTTACAGATATGGAACTATAATTTCAACCAAGGCTATTTTAGATAAAACAACAAACAAATGTAAAGGTATTTTTTTCTTCACCATTCTCATCATTGTTTTATTTATGTGTGTTTTCCGTATATGTATTCTTAGTATGTTATGTAACCAAGAAAAAAAAGGAAAACGATCAAATATTATAATCTTGATTTCGTTTAATATTTATTTATATTGTTCATTTGATTTATTAACATAAGGATCTATTTTACTTATTTTAATGTGTTAATACGCGGTAATCCTCAAAAGGAATAAAATATAATTTGACCCTTATCAACATTATTATTTAACTTTTTCTTTCTGTAAATATAATATTATATGTATAATAGTATTCATCTAAAGCCACAAAAGTACATACACAATAAGATCCATGGGTTAAAATGGTTTTTGTAGATTAGCTAATTGATTATATTAGCAGTCGAGTCAAACTAATTTTTAATTGGTGTTTGAAATAAAACTAGACCTTCATTTTTTAAGCTATATTCACTTCGCTTCTTTAGGTGACACGATATCATCTAAAGGAACTATTTCCGTTATTTCTAATGATATATCAACGAATACCATATTCTATTTCACTTATGAGGAATGACTACAATTTCATATAACTACATTCGCCAGGCGAATCAAACGTCAGTCTGATCATCATTTGCTGGGCAACACAGCTGCTTTAATATGTCTGTATCGCGTCAATTATAATGTTTAGATCCAAAACTTAAATAAAAGTGAATAATTGATTGTGTTATTAATTTATAAATCTAATAAATATTTTTTTGACCTAAATATGCTTCAATAATTGAGATTGTTGGATCTATTTAGACAATCAGTTTATAATTTTTTTACTTATTCTTTTGCAATCGTATCATCCAAACATTCACTTTTACTTCTGCAGATTGATCCCAATATAACAGATTAAAAATATTAATTATGCTGCTTATGACAATAAAAGATATATTAAAAAATATAATTTAATATATACATACATATGTGTATACATAGCTAAACAGTTATATATTATTGTGTATATATACAAAATATAAGCTTTAAATACATACATATGTGTGTAATTCGTATACTATTTTTTAATTTTTATTAATTATAACCTTTTATATTTTCTTCCTTCTAACTATCTCACAAATATTTTGTTTTTGTTAAAAATATTATATTTCATGGCTATTTTTGACTTAACAACCATATATGCATTGCACGTTCAAATGCCCTCTTGTTTTATTTATCAATGTAATCAAAAAAAATTTTAAACCATTCGTTTGTCTGTACATTTATTTATATATATATATATGCATTTTAAATGCATAAATATAAATATATAAACGTAAATCTAAATATATTTAAACATGCAATTAAAAAATTCCACATCCAATGTTAAACAAAACACACACAAAACGAAAAACAAAAACAAAATATGCTTTTTTACAGGTTATGGTTTCGTCGACTTTGAGCAGCCATCATATGCTGAAGGAGCTGTAAAAGGACTACAGGCAAAGGGCGTACAAGCTCAGATGGCCAAAGTGGGTATCTGGGTGCTTCATAGGCCGGCCATTGTACGTTTGTTTGCATGCAAGTAATACTCACCCCTCACACTGCAAACTGTCCCAACCAACACCCTGTAGCATGTATTTCATAATTCCCACCTAACCTCAAAATAAAATCCATATAATAATTGCTTCAGATCAAACTTGTGCTTTGTAGATTTTTTTGATGTTATTTTAAGTTAATTGATTATAAAAATAAAATAATATTATATTAATATTTTTTAAGTTATTTTATATTTAATGTTATTTAATATAAATTTCAATACATAAGAAATATTTAATTACATTTGAACTACAATATTATTAATATAAATAATTACTTTTACTTTTCAGTTTATTTTTTTTTTCTTAAAATAACTTGTGTTTCTGTAAATTTGAATATTTCTCAAATTTCTTTTGTATACATCGGTTTTTGTTTAATTTAAAAAATAATTTTATTTTAAGTCAACGTATATTTTGAGAGTTTAAATTCTTTATGTTTGCTTAAGTTTGGTAAAAACAAAAACACTTACGCTCTAGCTAATCATAAAAAAATTATTGGCTATTAACAATACACTAGAACGTAGTGTAATTCAAAACATAAAACATGAAGTAGAGAATATTCCAAAACCATTTCCTCCTCCCCTTTCCATAACATTTATACACTTTTCCTTTACATAACGAATTACAATATATTCAAGTTAGTATCACTGATATCTCTTAGTGTAGTTTAAACCATTTATAAATCAAACTGGAAAGTAAAAAGTAATTTTCATCATGTAATTGATGCTCCCATTGTAATAACTATAAAATTAATTCCAACTTACTAGGTATTGCAATTCATACGAGTTAAGATCCCTTGACTAGCAGTGAAACTTTGGTCGTTTCTTTATGTTATATTTATGTTTCTGAAGTATATATTTACAAAGTCAATAAATAAATTAGGAAAAGTTACATTTTTCATTTTTATTTAGTTTTGATTACCTAGTATTGAGAAACTTGATCATATTGAATACACAAACAAATAATGTTTGTACATCTAGTAATCATGTGGAAATCCACACCATCTAGTTATAGTTTGCTTAGAAAAAAAAAGATTTTCTTAAAATATGGAATATTCATTACGTTTCCTTATAAATAAATTGAATATATAAATTGTTTAGACCTATATATAATATATACATTTTTTAGACCTTATGCTAGTTTTTTAATTGCCTTACCAAATTCAATCCGCGCGCAATCGGGTATTTAAATTTTGACCAAAGACACGTACAAATTTAACCAATCTCACTGCTAAAATTTTTTCCAATGCCGTCTATTTTCTCTCCAAACTTAATTAAATGGAACAAAAACAAATATCATATATTGTAACGTTTTGCCAAATTGTTTTGAGTTTTATATATTTATACTATTAATCTATTCAGTTTAAATCTTCAATAAACCGGATTACTTTATTTAATAACTTATGTACAATATATATGTTATACAAAAACGTATATTACTCATATCACGCCAAATCTAATAATCCAAGAATAGATTATGAAAAACATTTTTCATAATGCATCGATTACATATTACTGTATAGGTGGTGTGTGGTGATCGATCATATAAAACTTGAGAAACAAACTTTACAAGAATGCAACCTTCAAGGTATTTGAATGTTTGCATTATTATTGTTCTTAATTTAAATTTGTAATGCTATATCTACAGAGAAGAAAGCAATTACCCCATTTTTAATAATTTTAAATAAAGTTTTGTTTATATACGTATATTCTATTTGATATTTCAATATATAAATACATAGTTATTGTTTCTATTTACATACATATCTGTAAACATTCAACCGTCAAAATTTTGATTTAAATAGCCGTTTGTTTTAAAAGGCACTTATAGACTTCTTATTCCAAAACGATCCCCAATTTAAGTGGAAGTTTACTCGTAATGTCATGTAACATGATATTTTAGATAGTTAAAGTTTACATGCTTATATAACCATTTTAGAACATTATATGCTCTGACTAAATGTACTTTATTTCGAACTGTATAAATTGTACTCGTATATTTGAAGTTATAGCCAGCCTTATAATCGATCTACAAAGTTTGTTGTATTTATACGCAAAATGCTACAAGCCTGCGCCGGCCAAAAACTATCTATGAATAAAAACAAAACTAAACTCTAAGTATAAACATCACTTAAACTAAGCAACCAGGTATTTAACTTAATTTAAATAAATACGTTAAGGCACTTCAACTTTACGTACGATACATACATACATACATATCTACTTGAATGTATTCTCAACAAAAAAGTTATCAGGCCTTTTGGAGCGGCCTGCAAAGTTGCTCTATTGTGGTTAGGTGTAATTAAGCAGGATTTTAAGCTTCGTATTATTCAACATTAGATATATTTAATAAGTCAGGCACACTTAAAGACAGGTACACATTCCGCACTTACAACACACAGCCACAGACATTTAAAAAACCACAAAACAGAAAATCCTATATTTAAAAAAAAATTACTAATGACAACATTTCTATGTTTTGATTTCTTTCCTCTTTTGTCTCTCTTTCAAACCTTGTATCTATCGTTTATTCACACTTAAACATGCAAATAAAACATCATTTACACTTTCATTTACGCCAAAATGCTTTTGTTTGTGGATGTTTACCTCTGTGTGAAACCTTACTAAAAATACACGAAAAATGAATAAATCTGATTTATTCATCCCTAAAAAAACAATAACCTCGAACACAAACAACTCATTGCTGGCCAATGCATCCAACAACCACACAGCAACAGGAACAGGATCCCACAAATTTGTATATTGCAAATTTGCCACCACACTTTAAAGAAACTGATTTAGAGGCAATGCTAGCAAAATATGGTCAAGTTGTTTCCACCAGAATATTACGTGATCAGCAAATGAACTCAAAGGGTGAGTATAACCATATTCAAACTAGTATTATGTAAACAGTATATTTTCATATAATATTAGGCGTTGGATTTGCACGAATGGAAAGTCGCGAAAAGTGCGAACAAATCATTCAAATGTTCAACGGTAACACAATACCGGGTGCCAAAGATCCGCTTTTGGTTAAATTCGCCGATGGTGGTCCCAAGAAGAAGAATCTCTTTAAGACTCCAGATCCAAATGCGCGCGCGTGGCGTGATGTATCTGCCGAAGGGATACCTGTAACTTATGATCCCACAATGCAACAAAATGGTGTCAGTGTCAACGTTGGTACGCCAATCGGAGTGCCATACTCACGTTTTGGAGCCCCTCAAGTTGGTGGCTATCCAGTTGCTGGTTCGCAATGGATACCCGGCTATATGATGACACAGCCGATTACTCAGGTTGACGATCAGGTGAGTATAGTGATAATTAAACGCAATGCAAATGCCAAACATATATCAGTATTCCTCTTCTGCCATGCAGTACATGCAAATGGCTGCCGCTCCACAATTAGGCGTTACCTCATACAAACCGGAAGCAGTTAATCAGGTGCAACCACGTGGAATATCGATGATGGTTAGTGGCGAAACGGCTGTGCCATATGGAACAATGATGCCACAGTTGGCTACTCTTCAGATTGGGAACTCTGTAAGTTCTCATGGTGATAACAAAACAAAGAATTTCCTTAACAATACTCAAACAAAGGTTCTGTGTAGTACTATAAAAAACGAACATGTAAATATATATCAAAGCTGGAATAGTAGCTATTTATTTTACGCGAAATCGTGTATTTGATATTACAATGTGATGAATTTAATTTTTCAATATCCTTCTTTCTGCTAACTTTCCAGTTTTAATATGCATTCATTCACATGTTTGAGCATTGTTAATTTGTTTCTAAAATAGAGGTAGGTGAAGATGCAAAGACTCACTCTTCTATAAATTCAATCAATTAATTTTTGAGATTGTGTGTGTGCGTTTGAAGTTTTGAATGATGTTGATACATAATTTTTTATTCTATCTGTTTTTTCCGTTCCTTTTTCGGTTCTTTTATAGAATTTTTCTCCATCGTTACAGTATATAAGCCCAACTTATCCATATTATGCACCACCACCAACTATTATACCAACAATGCCAATGACAGATTCCGAACAGGCTAGCACAGCTGCATCACCTGACGAGGCATACACACAGTATCCACATCAAGCCGCTCCTAAATAGGTCTTCGCGAGGTGAGTGATGTCCCTCTCTTTTTTCTCTGTCTCTTCTCTTTAACTTTCCAATCTGTCACATTGACGAGCATAACGCTCACAATGCTTTCCGATATTTTCAAGTGCCTACACCAAGCTTCATATACAATTCACTTACAATGACTATATAGTTACTTTATGCGCTGTTTTTGACTTGGATATGTTAACCGACACTCATCGCATGTGCAATGGGCTTCAGGGTTTCTTCATTTAATACTATAATATAACTTACTCTGCAATTCACTCGCCTCATTAAATTATCATATCAGCGCAACTACATTTTTTGGATTTTTTTTAATATTAAAACATATTCCAAGTTACAATAGATACAAACTTCACCTAGACACTTTCATAATTTTTGTGTGCTGCTTGTTGCTGCTTGCCTGTTTGCTTCTGGTGTGTTTATCATTTTCAACTCGAGTAACTAAACAGAAATATGTTTATTTTATATTTTTTGATTCCGATGTGCCGCAACTGCAACTATAACACATTATAACACGCTATTTATATATCTAGTATAGTTACTAAAAGCGCTTGATTTTGGAAAAATATACTAGGTAAATATAACATAACAACCCCTAACAAGAAGTTCTTATAAAATATTTTATGCTGAATTCTCATCGAATGTGATACTTATTTTTATTTGATTTTCTTCAGGTATGATATTATAGTACCACAGTGGAGCACATTGTAATGTTGGTACTGGAAGAACCTAAAAATTATGATCTAATAAAAAAATATGAACAACAATGGCTTTGGAGGAAACAACATCAACTACAATAGCAAAACAAAATGCCTCTGTTTAGTAAAATTATTATTTAACGAGGGTTAAGAGTTATGAATGAACAAGAAGCAGAATCAAGATAGAAACACACTTAAGAGTAAGAACGAAACAAGAAGTTAAAAGAAAGAGCATAAAATATAAAGAAAAGCAAAGACTAAACTTAAATAATAGAATAGATATACACTAAATAAAACTGTTTAACCCAAATTCTGAGAAAGATAGTATATGAGATTGATAGATGAAAAATTTACGAATGAAAAGGGAAAACATTTTGCTTGTGTGGAAAAAGGACATCTTTCAGTAAAAGAATAGTTACGCAAAAGAAGATTCTGCTTTTTTACGTAAGTAAATGTTTACTTACATACATGCATTACAAATTTATAACTTAATTTTCAATTAAAATACAAATGAAGCGATAATCGAAAGCAACAAGATTAAACAACAAATCGTTTAAAAGAATTTATAAAAAAATGTGCAAAGTTTTCCACCTCAAAATGTGTGCAATGTATTTTAAATTATCAAAACATAAAAGTGTTTTAATAGTTTAAAAAAATTTATAAATATTAAATTCAAGGGTGTTGAAACAAATAATATATAAAATTAAACATATTTAATTATTGCCGAGTTCTTGTTATTGTTTTCGTCCATAAGAAACATTATAAATAAATTATATTACACTTCATTAATTTTTAATTTGTAAATTTACATTGGTTTGGAAAACAATTGTTATTCCAAAACGTAATATACAAGAATGAAGTGCTTTAAGCTCAATGCAAGCACAAAATAACGAAAACAAAATAACAAGAAGTTTATTGTAATTTATGTTGCAACAAGAAAGCATCCCTAAAAGCAGATGTTTAATTTTTTGGTATTTGTAACTTTCCAAACATATTATAGCTTTGCTATTAAGTTCTTGATTTGAAAGGAAAAAAAAATAATAAAAACATTAGTTATTAGGGAAACTCTCCCAGCAGGGAAAGACTAAGTTAAAAAATACAGAAAAAAAAGTTTAATAGTTTTTAGATTTAATGAAATAGATATGAAGAAAATAAAAGAAAAGGAAGATATGAGAAGTCTTGTACTAGATTTTAGCATATTTTTGTGCTCAGTCGGTTTAAAGAATTTTTTGTAGTTGTCTACAGTTTTTTACGTTTAATTGTGTGTTTTTAGCAACTAAATAACATACATACATATATACAATTAAACTAAGAACTAAGAAATATTTTTTCCGCAATGTTGCAGTTGAGTTTACCAAACAGTCAAGAATTATGAGGTACGATAATAAAGATAATTGCATATGGTATAGGTATAGAAAAAATAAATGTGCAAGGCAAACATGAGGCAAACACGAAAACTTTATAAAAGAATGGAAAAAGCGAGCAAATAAAAATGTAGGAGTGTAGTTTCAAAACGTAGTAAATTTGTAACATGAAAGAGATACGAAAAGTTTTTTTTAACTAAGTGATGAAAAATCAACAACAACAAATATTATTTAAAGGTTAGGGTGCAGCAGTACATACATAAGCAAAAAACCAACCTAAAATAATGTTACAATGCATATTGAAAGATAACATTAGTTAAGTATAAATAAGAAACTATCAAAAACAACAACAATTTAAATACAGCAGCGATAATTTCTTTACTCTTAAATTGTATATCTTAAATAGTTGACACGTTGGTAGGTCAATAGACAGATAGAAAGTACAGTTCTGAAAATTGTTGACTAGAGTATTTATTTTCCTTTATTAAATTACACAAATTATTTAACACTATAACGCAACAGGCTTACATCCATTTTGTATTTGTGATTTTACTTATTGGAATATTCATTAATTGCAGGTTGTTAGAGTGCGTATGAGAATCTCTGATAATTAGTGTCTTGGTTTAGAGCGATATTCAATAGCACGAAAAATGTGTTAACAATTTTAGTAATGGAAGAACACCAAAAAAAAATAATTATTGTCGCTTTCAAGGACCATTCACAATTGATCACACGAAGAAACATTCCTGTGCTGTCTTTTATTTTCGTATGTACGCCTATACAATCTATGATTTCTGTTTGACGATTTATTTAGTTCAGAGCTTTAACTAGATAATTATGTATTAACATAAAATACAAATTGAAAACACAACCCAAAGCTAAAGGGAAACTAAGAGATATAAAGCGAAAGTGAGTGCCTAACTATTTATAAAATAAGTAAATACCACGGAGTGGAATAGAAGTAGATGGGAAGGCAGCGAGCGTAAAAACAACAAAAAAAGGCGCTAAACCAAACGATAATTAAACAAGTAGAAAAATTAAAAGTAAAAAAAAACAAAAAATATAAAAAGAGCCGAAAAAAATAAAAAAAAAAATAAACAATAAAAAAAAAAAAAAAAAAAAACAAAAAAAAAAAAAAATATAAAATAAAAATAAAAAAAAAACAAAACAAAAAAAACCAACCTACAGTAATATATAATCGATGCATTATGAAAATGTTTTTTTCATAATCTATTCTTGAATTATTAGATTTAGCGTGATATAGGTAATATACGTTTTTTTGTCTGTTTTATATATATTGTACATAAGTTAATGATAAAGGTAATCCGGTTTATTGAAGATTCCAAACTGAATGGATTAATGGTACAAATATATAAACTCCAAACAATTTACATGAAAACGTTACACGTATATGATGTTGTTTTGTTATTCAATTCAGTTGGAGAAAAATAATTCTTCGGAAAAATTTGCCAGCAGGATTGTTAATTTATATCTTTGGTGATTAAATTTGGCTCTACCAGACAGCAGTTGAATTTGATGCAGGCAGTCAAAAATGAACATAGTTAAAGTATATATATTATATATAAGATTAATATTTATATATATAAGTTGTTTATAGGAAACGTAATGAATATTTACATTTTAAGAAAATCTTTTTCAGCAAACTATAGCTAGATGGGTGTGGATTTCCACATGATTACTAGATTATAAATTATTGTTATATTCATCTATAGTCAGTTTCTCTATTCAGGTAATCAAATAGTAAAATGTAAGAAGTAACTTTTCTCTAATTTATTTAATGACTTCACATACAAATATAATACTTCGGAAACATAAATATAACATAAAGAAACGAAACAAAGTTTCACTGATCAAGGGATCTGCTCGTATGGTGCAATGCCTAGTAAGTTGGAATTAATTTTATAGTTATTACAATGGGAGCATCAATTACATGATGAAAATTACTTTTTTTACTTTCAGTTTTGATTTATAAATGGTTTTAAACTACACTAAGAGATATCAGTGATATAACTTGAATATATTGTAATTCGTTATGTAAAGGAAAAGTGTATAAATATGGGTGGAGGGAGTGTTGATATTATATTTATGTTTATATTTGATTCTTCATTCTATGTGTTATTATGTAATGATTTTTTCTATATGATTATTCAGAGGTATGAGTGTTTTCTTTTATAAATAAATGACATACAAAATTTAAACTCTCAAAATATACGTTGACTTAAAATAAAGTTATTTTTCTAAATTAAACAAAAATG